>OZ034820.1:1567098-2868048 GCA_964030455.1 Linum trigynum
TCAATCATCGTTGGAGAATAGCCTAAGGCCGAATACGTGATCTGTAGCCTGCAATATCCAAAGAAAATGGCTTTTCGTCGTCAAGAAATTACGAAAATGCCATCCGAAAATAAATTGGCGCAAATCGATGCTTAACGGACTTATCATTCGTGGAGAATAGGATCAATAGACTTCATTATCGGTGGAGAATAGCCTCGGCTTGATTTCGTGATCTGTAGCCTCCAGATTCAAAAGAAAATGCCATTTCGGATAAATAGCGCGAAATATGTGATGGTACCCCTTTGGAATCTGCCAAAAATTGACCCGGAATAAATCTGCCCAAATCGGTGATTAATGGACTCAATCATCGTTGGAGAATAGCCTCAGGCCGAATCCGTGATCTGTAGCCTTCAATATCCAAAGAAAATGGTCTTCCGTCGGCCAAGAAATTACGTAAATGCCATCCGAAAATAAATTGGCCCAAATCGATGCTTAACGGACTTATCATCCGTGGAGAATAGGATTAATAGACTTCATTATCGGTGGAGAATAGCCTCGGCCTAATTCCGTGATTTGTAGCCTCCAGAATCGAAAGAAAATGGCATTTCGGATAAAACGCCTGAAATCTGTGATGGTAGCCCTTTAAATCTGCGAAAAATTGACCCCGAATAAATCCTCCCAAATTGGTGCTTAATGGACTCAATCATCGTTGGAGAATAGCCTCAGGCCGAATCCGTGATTTGTAGCCTTCAATATCCAAAGAAAATGGCCTTTCGTCACCGAAGAAATTACAAAAATGCCATCTGAAAATAAATTGAACCAAATCGATGCTTAACGGACTTATCATCCGTGGAGAATAGGATCAATAGACTTCATTATCGGTGGAGAATAGGCTTGGCTTGATTCCGTGATCTGTAGCTTCCAGAATCGAAAGAAAATGGCATTTCGGATAAATCGTCGAAATCTGTGATGGTACCCCTTTGGAATCTGCCAAAAATTGACACGGAATAAATCCGCCCAAATCGGTGATTAATGGACTCAATCATCGTTGGAGAATAGCCTCAGGCCGAATCCGTGATCTGTAGCCTTCAATATCCAAAGAAAAAGGCCTTTCGTCACCGAAGAAATTACGAAAATGCTATCTGAAAATAAATTGGCCCAAATCGATGCTTAAAGGACTTATCATCCGTGGAGAATAGGATCAATAGACTTCATTATCGGTGGAGAATAGCCTCGGCTTGATTCCGTGATCTGTAGCCTCCAGAATCAAAAGAAAATGGCATTTCGGATAAATGGCCCGAAATCTGTGAAGATACCCCTTTGGAATCTGCCAAAAATTGACCCGGAATAAATCCGCCTAAATCGGTGCTTAATGGACTCAATCATCGTTGGAGAATAGCATCAGGCCAAATTCGTGATCTGTAGCCTTCAATATCCAAAAAAATGGCCTTTCGTCGCCCAAGAAATTACGAAAATGCCATCCGAAAATAAATTGGCCCATATCGATGCTTAACGGACTTATCATCCGTGGAGAATATGATCAATAGACTTCATTATCGGTGGAGAATAGGCTCGGCTTGATTCCGTGATCTGTAGCCTCCAGAATCAAAAGAAAATGGCATTTCGGATAAATGGCCTGAAATCTGTGATGGTACGCCCTTTGGAATCTGCCAAAAATTCACCCGGAATAAATCCGCCCAAATCGGTGCTTAATGGACTCAATCATCGTTGGAGAATAGCCTAAGGCCGAATCCGTGATCTGTAGCCTTCAATATCCAAAGAAAATGGCCTTCCGTCGGCCAAGAAATTACGTAAATGCCATCCGAAAATAAATTGGCCCAAATCGATGCTTAACGGACTTATCATCCGTGGAGAATAGGATCAATAGACTTCATTATCGGTGGAGAATAGGCTCGGCTTGATTCCGTGATCTGTAGCCTCCAGAATCGAAAGAAAATGGCATTTCGGTTAAATCATCGAAATATGTGATGGTACTCCTTTGGAATCTGCCAAAAATTGACCCGGAATAAATCCGCCCAAATCGGTGCTTAATGGATTCAATCATCGTTGGAGAATAGCCTCAGGCCGAATCCGTGATCTGTAGCCTTCAATATCCAAAGAAAAAGGCCTTTCGTCACCGAAGAAATTACGAAAATGCTATCCGAAAATAAATTGGACCAAATCGATGCTTAAAGGACTTATCATCCGTGGAGAATAGGATCAATAGACTTCATTATCGGTGGAGAATAGCCTCGGCTTGATTCCGTGATCTGTAGCCTCCAGAATCGAAAGAAAATGGCGTTTCGGATAAATGGCCCAAAATCTGTGATGGTACCCCTTTGGAATCTGCCAAAAATTGACCCGGAATAAATCCTTCCAAATCGTTGCTTAATGGACTCAAATATCGTTGGAGAATAGCTTCAGGCCGAATCCGTGATCTGTTGCTTTCAATATCCAAAGAAAATGGCCTTTCGTTGCCCAAGAAATTATGAAATTGCCATCCGAAAATAAATTGGCCCAAATCGATGCTTAACGGAGTTATCATCCCTGGAGAATAGGATCAATAGACTTCATTATCGGTGGAGTATAGCCTCGGCCTGATTTCGTGATCTGTAGCCCCCATAATCGAAAGAAAATGGCATTTCGGATAAATCGCCTGAAATCGGTGATGGTACACCTTTCGAATGTGCCAAAAATTGACCCTGAATAAATCCGCCCAAATCGGTGCTTAATGGACTCAATCATCGTTGGAGAATAGCCTCAGGCCGAATCCGTGATTTGTAGCCTTCAATATCCAAAGAAAATGGCCTTTCGTCACCGAAGAAATTACAAAAATGCCATCTGAAAATAAATTGAACCAAATCGATGCTTAACGGACTTATCATCCGTGGAGAATAGGATCAATAGACTTCATTATCGGTGGAGTATAGCCTCGGCCTGATTTCGTGATCTGTAGCCCCCATAATCGAAAGAAAATGGCATTTCGGATAAATCGCCTGAAATCGGTGATGGTACACCTTTCGAATGTGCCAAAAATTGACCCTGAATAAATCCGCCCAAATCGGTGCTTAATGGACTCAATCATCGTTGGAGAATAGCCTCAGGCCGAATCCGTGATTTGTAGCCTTCAATATCCAAAGAAAATGGCCTTTCGTCACCGAAGAAATTACAAAAATGTCATCTGAAAATAAATTGAACCAAATCGATGCTTAACGGACTTATCATCCGTGGAGAATAGGATCAATAGACTTCATTATCAGTGGAGAATAGGCTCGGCTTGATTCCGTGATCTGTAGCTTCCAGAATCGAAAGAAAATGGCATTTCGGATAAATCGTCGAAATCTGTGATGGTACCCCTTTGGAATCTGCCAAAAATTGACCCGGAATAAATCCGCCCAAATTGGTGATTAATGGACTCAATCATCGTTGGAGAATAGCCTCAGGCCGAATCCGTGATCTGTAGACTTCAATATCCAAAGAAAAAGGCCTTTCGTCACCGAAGAAATTACGAAAATGCTATCCGAAAATAAATTGGCCCAAATCGATGCTTAAAGGACTTATCATCCGTGGAGAATAGGATCAATAGACTTCATTATCGGTGGAGAATAGCCTCGGCTTGATTCCGTGATCAGTAGCCTCCAGAATCGAAAGAAAATGGCGTTTCGGATAAATGGCCCAAAATCAGTGATGGTACCCCTTTGGAATCTGCCAAAAATTGACCCGGAATAAATCCTCCCAAATCGGTGCTTAAAGGACTCAAATATCGTTGGAGAATAGCTTCAGGCCGAATCCGTGATCTGTAGCCTTCAATATCCATAGAAAATGGCCTTTCGTCACCGAAGAAATTACGAAAATGCCATCCGAAATTAATTTGGCCCAAATTGATGCTTAAAGGACTTATCATCCGTGGAGAATAGGATCAATAGACTTCATTATCTGTGGAGAATAGCCTTGGCTTGATTCCGTGATCTGTAGCCTCCAGAATCGAAAGAAAATGGCATTTCGGATAAATGGCCTGAAATCTGTGATGGTACCCCCATTGGAATCTGCCAAAAATTCACCCGGAAGAAATCCGCCCAAATCGGTGCTTAATGGACTCAATCATCGTTGGACAATAGCCTCAGGCCGAATCCGTGATCTGTAGCCTTCAATATCCAAAGAAAATGGCCTTTCGTCACCGAAGAAATTACGAAAATGCCATCTGAAAATAAATTGAACCAAATCGATGCTTAATGGACATATCATCCGTGGAGAATAGGATCAATAGACTTCATTATCGGTGGAGAATAGGCTCGGCTTGATTCCGTGATCTGTAGCCTCCAGAATCGAAAGAAAATGGCATTTCGGATAAATCATCGAAATCTGTGATGGTACTCCTTTAGAATCTGCCAAAAATTAACCCGGAATAAATCCGCCCAAATCGGTGCTTAATGGACTCAATCATCGTTGGAGAATAGCTTAAGGCCGAATACGTGATCTGTAGCCTGCAATATCCATAGAAAATGGCTTTTCGTCGCCAAGAAATTACGAAAATGCCATCCGAAAATAAATTGGCGCAAATCGATGCTTAACGGACTTATCATTCGTGGAGAATAGGATCAATAGACTTCATTATCGGTGGAGAATAGCCTCGGCTTGATTTCGTGATCTGTAGCCTCCAGAATCAAAAGAAAATGCCATTTCGGATAAATAGCCCGAAATATGTGATGGTACCCCTTTGGAATCTGCCAAAAATTGACCCGGAATAAATCTGCCCAAATCGGTGATTAATGGACTCAATCATCGTTGGAGAATAGCCTCAGGCCGAATCCGTGATCTGTAGCCTTCAATATCCAAAGAAAATGGCCTTCCGTCGGCCAAGAAATTACGTAAATGCCATCCGAAAATAAATTGGCCCAAATCGATGCTTAACGGACTTATCATCCGTGGAGAATAGGATTAATAGACTTCATTATCGGTGGAGAATAGCCTCGGCCTAATTCCGTGATTTGTAGCCTCCAGAATCGAAAGAAAATGGCATTTCGGATAAAACGCCTGAAATCTGTGATGGTAGCCCTTTGAAATCTGCGAAAAATTGACCCCGAATAAATCCTCCCAAATTGGTGCTTAATGGACTCAATCATCGTTGGAGAATAGCCTCAGGCCGAATCCGTGATTTGTAGCCTTCAATATCCAAAGAAAATGGCCTTTCGTCACCGAAGAAATTACAAAAATGCCATCTGAAAATAAATTGAACCAAATCGATGCTTAACGGACTTATCATCCGTGGAGAATAGGATCAATAGACTTCATTATCGGTGGAGAATAGGCTTGGCTTGATTCCGTGATCTGTAGCTTCCAGAATCGAAAGAAAATGGCATTTCGGATAAATCGTCGAAATCTGTGATGGTACCCCTTTGGAATCTGCCAAAAATTGACACGGAATAAATCCGCCCAAATCGGTGATTAATGGACTCAATCATCATTGGAGAATAGCCTCAGGCCGAATCCGTGATCTGTAGCCTTCAATATCCAAAGAAAAAGGCCTTTCGTCACCGAAGAAATTACGAAAATGCTATCTGAAAATAAATTGGCCCAGATCGATGCTTAAAGGACTTATCATCCGTGGAGAATAGGATCAATAGACTTCATTATCGGTGGAGAATAGCCTCGGCTTGATTCCGTGATCTGTAGCCTCCAGAATCAAAAGAAAATTGCATTTCGGATAAATGGCCCGAAATCTGTGAAGATACCCCTTTGGAATCTGCCAAAAATTGACCCGGAATAAATCCACCTAAATCGGTGCTTAATGGACTCAATCATCGTTGGAGAATAGCATCAGGCCAAATTCGTGATCTGTAGCCTTCAATATCCAAAAAAATGGCCTTTCGTCGCCCAAGAAATTACGAAAATGCCATCCGAAAATAAATTGGCCCATATCGATACTTAACGTACTTATCATCCGTGGAGAATATGATCAATAGACTTCATTATCGGAGGAGAATAGGCTCGGCTTGATTCCGTGATCTGTAGCCTCCAGAATCAAAAGAAAATGGCATTTCGGATAAATGGCCTGAAATCTGTGATGGTACGCCCTTTGGAATCTGCCAAAAATTCACCCGGAATAAATCCGCCCAAATCGGTGCTTAATGGACTCAATCATCGTTGGAGAATAGCCTAAGGCCGAATCCGTGATCTGTAGCCTTCAATATCCAAAGAAAATGGCCTTCGGTCGGCCAAGAAATTACGTAAATGCCATCCGAAAATAAATTGGCCCAAATCGATGCTTAACGGACTTATCATCCGTGGAGAATAGGATCAATAGACTTCATTATCGGTGGAGAATAGGCTCGGCTTGATTCCGTGATCTATAGCCTCCAGAATCAAAAGAAAATGGCATTTCGGTTAAATCATCGAAATATGTGATGGTACTCCTTTGGAATCTGCCAAAAATTGACCCGGAATAAATCCGCCCAAATCGGTGCTTAATGGATTCAATCATCGTTGGAGAATAGCCTCAGGCCGAATCCGTGATCTGTAGCCTTCAATATCCAAAGAAAAAGGCCTTTCGTCACCGAAGAAATTACGAAAATGCTATCTGAAAATAAATTGGCCCAGATCGATGCTTAAAGGACTTATCATCCGTGGAGAATAGGATCAATAGACTTCATTATCGGTGGAGAATAGCCTCGGCTTGATTCCGTGATCTGTAGCCTCCAGAATCAAAAGAAAATTGCATTTCGGATAAATCGCCCGAAATCTGTGATGGTACCCCTTTGAAATCTGCCAAAAATTGACCCCGAATAAATCCTCCCAAATTGGTGCTTAATGGACTCAATCATCGTTGGAGAATAGCCTCAGGCCGAATCCCTGATCTGTAGCCTGCAATATCCAAAGAAACTGGCCTTTCGTCGCCCAAGAAATTACGAAAATGCCATCAGAAAATAAATTGGCGCAAATCGATGCTTAACGGACTTATCATTCGTGGAGAATAGGATCAATAGACTTCATTATCGGTGGAGAATAGCCTCGGCCTGATTCCGTGATCTGTAGCCTCCAGAACCGAAAGAAAATGGCATTTCGGATAAATGGCCTGAAATATGTGATGGTACCCCTTTGAAATCTGCCAAAAATTGACCCGGTATAAATCCGCCCAAATCGGTGCTTAATGGACGCAATCATCGTTGGAGAATAGCCTCAGGCCGAATCCGTGATCTGTAGCCTGCAATATCCAAAGAAAATGGCCTTTCGTCGCCCAAGAAATTACGAAAATGCCATCCAAAAATAAATTGGCGCAAATCAATGCTTAACGGACTTATCATTCGTGGAGAATAGGATCAATAGACTTCATCATCGGTGGAGAATAGCCTCGGCCTGATTCCGTGATCTGTAGCCTCCAGAATCGAAAGAAAATGGCATTTCGGATAAATGGCACGAAATCTGTGATGGTACCCCTTTGGAATCTGCCAAAAATTGACCCGGAATAAATCCGCCCAAATCGGTGCTTAATGGACTCAATCATCGTTGGAGAATAGCCTCAGGCCGAATCCGTGATCTGTAGCCTTCAATATCCAATGAAACTGGCCTTTCGTTGCCCAAGAAATTATGAAAATGCCATCCGAAAATAAATTGGCCCAAATCGATGCTTAACGGACTTATCATCCGTGGAGAATAGGATCAATAGACTTCATTATCGGTGGAGTATAGCCTCGGCCTGATTTCGTGATCTGTAGCCCCCAGAATAAAAAGAAAATGGCATTTCGGATAAATCTCCTGAAATCTGTGATGGTACCCCTTTAAAATCTGTGAAAAATTGTCCCCGAATAAATCCTCCCAAATCGGTGCTTAATGGACTCAATCATCGTTGGAGAATAGCCTCAGGCCGAATCCGTGATCTGTTGCTTTCAATATCCAAAGAAAATGGCCTTTCGTCAACGAAGAAATTAAGAAAATGCCATCCGAAAATAAATTGGCCCAAATCGATGCTTGAAGACTTATCATCCGTGGAGAATAGGATCAATAGACTTCATTATCGGTGGAGAATAGCCTCGTCTTGATTCCGTGATCTGTAGCCTCCAGAATCGAAAGAAAATGGCATTTCGGATAAATCATCGAAATCTGTGATGGTACTCCTTTAGAATCTGCCAAAAATTAACCCGGAATAAATCCGCCCAAATCGGTGCTTAATGGACTCAATCATCGTTGGAGAATAGCCTAAGGCCGAATACGTGATCTGTAGCCTGCAATATCCATAGAAAATGGCTTTTCGTCGCCAAGAAATTACGAAAATGCCATCCGAAAATAAATTGGCGCAAATCGATGCTTAACGGACTTATCATTCGTGGAGAATAGGATCAATAGACTTCATTATCGGTGGAGAATAGCCTCGGCTTGATTTCGTGATCTGTAGCCTCCAGAATCAAAAGAAAATGCCATTTTGGATAAATAGCCCGAAATATGTGATGGTACCCCTTTGGAATCTGCCAAAAATTGACCTGGAATAAATCTGCCCAAATCGGAGATTAATGGACTCAATCATCGTTGGAGAATAGCCTCAGGCCGAATCCGTGATCTATAGCCTTCAATATCCAAAGAAAATGGCCTTCCGTCGGCCAAGAAATTTCGTAAATGCCATCCGAAAATAAATTGGCCCAAATCGATGCTTAACGGACTTATCATCCGTGGAGAATAGGATTAATAGACTTCATTATCGGTGGAGAATAGCCTCGGCCTAAGTCCGTGATTTGTAGCTTCCAGAATCGAAAGAAAATGGCGTTTCGGATAAATCGCCTGAAATCTGTGATGGTACCCCCTTTGGAATCTGCCAAAAATTCACCCGGAATAAATCCGCCCAAATCGGTGCTTAATGGACTCAATCATCGTTGGAGAATATCCTCAGGCGTAATCCGTGATCTGTAGCCTTCAATATCCAAAGAAAATGGCCTTTCGTCACCGAAGAAATTACGAAAATGCCATCTGAAAATAAATTGAACCAAATCGATGCTTAACGGAGATATCATCCGTGGAGAATAGGATCAATAGACTTCATTATCGGTGGAGAATAGGCTCGGCTTGATTCCGTGATCTGTAGCCTCCAGAATCGAAAGAAAATGGCATTTCGGATAAATCATCAAAATCTGTGATGGTACTCCTTTGGAATCTGCAAAAAATTGACCCGAAATAAATCCGCCCAAATCGGTGCTTAATGGACTCAATCATCGTTGGAGAATAGCCTCAGGCCGAATCCGTGATCTGTAGCCTTCAATATCCAAAGAAAATGGCCTTTCGTCACCGAAGAAATTACGAAAATGCCATCCAAAAATAAATTGGCCCAAATCGATGCTTCAAGGACTTATCATCCATGGAGAATAGGATCAATAGACTTCATTATCTGTGGAGAAAATCCTCGGCTTGATTTCGTGATCTGTAGCCTCCAGAATCAAAAGAAAATGGCATTTCGGATAAATGGCCTGAAATCTGTGATGGTACCCCCTTTGGAATCTGCCAAAAATTCACCCGGAATAAATCCGCCCAAATCGGTGCTTAATGGACTCAATCATCGTTGGAGAATAGCCTCAGGCCGAATCCGTGATCTGTTGCTTTCAATATCCAAAGAAAATGGCCTTTCGTCACCGAAGAAATTACGAAAATGCCATCTGAAAATAAATTGAACCAAATCGATGCTTAACGGACATATCATCCGTGGAGAGGATCAATAGACTTCATTATCGGTGGAGTATAGCCTCGGCCTGATTTAGTGATCTGTAGCCCCCAGAATCGAAAGAAAATGGCATTTCGGATAACTCGCCTGAAATCTGTGATGGTAGCCCTTTAAAATCTGCGAAAAATTGCCCCCGAATAAATCCTCCCAAATCGGTGCTTAATGGACTCAATCATCGTTGGAGAATAGCCTCAGGCCGAATCCGTGATATGTAGCCTTCAATATCCAAAGAAAATGGCCTTTCGTCGCCAAGAAATTATGAAAATGCCATCCGAAAATAAATTGGCGCAAATCGATGCTTCACGGACTTATCATTCGTGGAGAATAGGATCAATAGACTTCAGTATAGGTGGTGAATAGCCTCGGCTTGATTCCGTGATCTGTAGCCTCTAGAATCAAAAGAAAATGGCATTTCGGATAAATGGCCCGAAATCTATGATGGTACCCCTTTGGAATCTGCCAAAAATTGACCCGGAATCAATCCGCTTAAATCGGTGCTTAATGGACTCAATCATCGTTGGAGAATAGCCTCAGGCCAAATCCGTGATCTGTAGCCTTCAATATCCAAAGAAAATGGTCTTTCGTCACCGAAGAAATTACGAAAATACCATCCGAAAATAAATTGCCCCAAATCGATGCTTAAAGGACTTATCATCCGTGGAGAATAGGATCAATAGACTTCATTATCGGTGGAGAATAGCCTCGGCTTGATTCCGTGATCTGTAGCCTCCAGAATCAAAAGAAAATGGCATTTCGGATAAATGGCCCGAAATCTATGATGATACCCCTTTGGAATCTGCAAAAAATTGACCAGGAATAAATCCGCCCAAATCGGTGGTTAATGTAGTCAATCATCGTTGGAGAATAACCTCAGGCCGAACCCGTGATCTGTAGCCTTCAATATCCAAAGAAAATGGCCTTTCGTACCGAAAAAATTACGAAAATGCCATCCGAAAATAAATTTGCCCAAATCGATGCTTAACGGACTTATCATCCGTGGAGAATAGGATCAATAGACTTCATTATCGGTGGAGAATAGCCTCGGCTTGATTTCGTGATCTGTAGCCTCCAGAATCAAA
This sequence comes from Linum trigynum, assembly GCA_964030455.1. Taxonomy (NCBI): domain Eukaryota; kingdom Viridiplantae; phylum Streptophyta; class Magnoliopsida; order Malpighiales; family Linaceae; genus Linum; species Linum trigynum. The sequence goes on from OZ034820.1 coordinate 1,577,857, forward strand.
AGAAAATGGCATTTCGAATAAATGGCCTGAAATCTGTGATGGTACCCCTTTGGAATCTGCCAAAAATTGACCAGGAATAAATCCGCCCAAATCGGTGCTTAATGGACTCAATCATCGTTGGAGAATAGCCTCAGGCCGAATTCGTGATCTGTAGCCTTCAATATCCAATGAAAATGGCCTTTCGTCACCGAAGAAATTACGAAAATGCCATCCGAAAATAAATTGGCCCAAATCGATGCTTAACGGACTTATTATCCGTGGAGAATAGGATCAATAGACTTCATTATCGGTGGAGAATAGCCTCGGCTTGATTTTGTGATCTGTAGCCTCCAGAATCAAAAGAAAATGCCATTTCGGATAAATAGCCCAAAATCTGTGATGGTACACCCCTTTGGAATCTGCCAAAAATTGACCCGGAATAAATCTGCCCAAATCGGTGATTAATGGACTCAATCATCGTTGGAGAATAGCCTCAGGCCGAATCCGTGATCTGTAGGCTTCAATATCCAAAGAAAATGGCCTTTCGTCACCGAAGAAATTACGAAAATGCCATCCGAAAATAAATTTGCCCAAATCGATGCTTAACGGACTTATCATTCGTGGAGAATAGGATCAATACACTTCATTATCGGTGGAGAATAGCCTCGGCTTGATTTCGTGATCTGTAGCCTCCATAATCAAAAGAAAATGCCATTTCGGATAAATAGCCCAAAATCTGTCCTTTGGAATCTGCAAAAAATTGACCCGGAATAAATCTGCCCAAATCGCTGATTAATGGACTCAATCATCGTTGGAGAATAGCCTCAGGCCGAATCCGTGATCTGTAGCCTTCAATATCCAAAGAAAATGGCCTTTCGTCACCGAAGAAATTACGAAAATGCCATCCGAAAATAAATTGGCCCAAATCGATGCTTAAAGGACTTATCATCCGTGGAGAATAGGATCAATAGACTTCATTATAGGTGGTGAATAGCCTCGGCTTGATTCCGTGATCTGTAGCCTCCAGAATCAAAAGAAAATGGCATTTCGGATAAATGGCCCGAAATCTATGATGGTACCCCTTTGGAATCTGCCAAAAATTGACCCGGAATCAATCCGCTTAAATCGGTGCTTTATGGACTCCATCATCGCTGGAGAATAGCCTCAGGCCGAATCCGTAATCTGTAGCCTTTAATATCCAAAGAAAACGGCCTTTCGTCACCGAAGAAATTACGAAAATACCATCCGAAAATAAATTGCCCCAAATCGATGCTTAAAGGACTTATCATCCGTGGAGAATAGGATCAATAGACTTCATTATCGGTGGAGAATAGCCTCGGCTTGATTCCGTGATCTGTAGCCTCCAGAATCAAAAGAAAATGGCATTTCGGATAAATGGCCCGAAATCTATGATGGTACCCCTTTGGAATCTGCCAAAAATTGACCAGGAATAAATCCGCCCAAATCGGTGTTTAATGTAGTCAATCATCGTTGGAGAATAGCCTCAGGCCGAACCCGTGATCTGTAGCCTTCAATATCCAAAGAAAATGGCCTTTCGTACCGAAAAAATTACGAAAATGCCATCCGAAAATAAATTGGCCCAAATCGATGCTTAACGGACTTATCATCCGTGGAGAATAGGATCAATAGACTTCATTATCGGTGGAGAATAGCCTCGGCTTGATTCCGTGATCTGTAGCCTCCAGAATCAAAAGAAAATGGCATTTCGGATAAATGGCCCGAAATCTATGATGGTACCCCTTTGGAATCTGCCAAAAATTGACCAGGAATAAATCCGCCCAAATCGGTGTTTAATGTAGTCAATCATCGTGGAGAATAGCCTCAGGCCGAATCCCTGATCTGTAGCCTACAATATCCAAAGAAAATGGCCTTCCGACGCCCTAGAAATTACGAAAATGCCATCCGAAAATAAATTGGCCCATATCGATGCTTAACGGACTTATCATCCGTGGAGAATATAATCAATAGACTTCATTATCGGTGGAGAATAGCCTCGTCCTGATTCCGTGGTCTGTAGCCTCAAGAATCGAAAGAAAATGGCATTTCGGATAAATCCCCCAAAATCTGTGATGGCACCCCTTTGGAATCTGCCAAAAATTGTCCCGGAATAAATCCGTCGAAATCGGTGCTTAATGGATTCAATCATCGTTGGAGAATAGCCTCAGGCCGAATCCGTGATCTGTAGCTTTCAATATCCAAAGAAAATGGCCTTTCGTCGCCCAATAAGTTACAAAAATTCCATCCGAAAATAAATTTGCCCAAATCGATGCTTAACGGACTTATCATCCGTGGAAAATAGGATCAATAGACTTCATTATCGGTGGAGAATAGCCTCGACCTTATTCCGTGATCTGTAGCCTCCAGAATCGAAAGAAAATGGCATTTCTAATAAATCGCCTGAAATCTATGATGGTACCCCTTTGGAATCTGCCAAAAATTAACCCGGAATAAATCCGCCCAAATCGGTGCTTAATGGACACAATCATCATTGGAGAATAGACTCAGGCCGAATCCGTGATCTGTAGCCTTCAATATCCATAGAAAATGGCCTTTCGTCGCCCAAGAAATTACGAAAATGCCATCCGTTAATAAATTGGCCCAAATCGATGCTTAACGGTCTTATCATCCGTGGACAATAGGATCAATAGACTTCATTATCGGTGGAGAATAGCCTCGGCTTGATTCCGTGATCTGTAGCCTCAAAATTGAAAGAAAATGGCATTTCGGATAAATCGCTCCAAATCTGTGATGGTACCCCTTTGTAACCTTCAATATCCAAAGAAAATGGTCTTTCGTCGCCAAAGAAATTACGAAAATGCTATCCGAAAAAAAATTGGCCCAAATCGATGCTTAATGGACTTATCATCCGTGGAGAATAACATCAATAGACTTCATTATCAGTGTAGAATAGCCTCGGCCTGATTCTGTGATCTGTAGCCTCCAGAATGGAAAAAAAATAGTATTTCGGATAAATCGCCCGAAATCTGTGATGGTACCCCTTTGGAATCTGACAAATATTGACACGGAATAAATCCGCCCAAATCGGTGTTTAATGGATTCAATCATCGTTGGAAATAGCCTCAGGCCGAATCCGTGATCTGTAGCCTTCAATATCCAAAGAAAATGGCCTTTCGTCGCCCAATAAATTATGAAAATGCCATCCGAAAATTAATTGGCCCAAAACAATGCTTACCGGACTTATCATCCGTGGATACTGGGATCAATAGACTTCATTATCGGTGGAGAATAGCCTCGGCCTTATTTCATGATCTGTAGCCTCCAGAATCGAAAGAAAATGGCATTTCGGATAAATTGCCCGAAATCTGTGATGGTACCCCTTTGGAATCTGCCAAAAATTGACCCGGAATAAATCTGCCCAAATCGGTTCTTAATGGACTCAATCATCGTTGGAGAATAGCCTCAGGCCGAATCCGTGATCTGTAGCCTTCAATATCCAAAGAAAATGGTCTTTCGTCGCCCAAGAAATTACGAAAATGCCATCAGAAAATAAATTGGCCCAAATCGTTCTTAACGTACTTATCATCCGTGGAGAATAGGATCAATAGACTTCATTATCAGTGGAGAATAGCCTCGACCTTATTCTGTGATCTGTAGCGTCCAGAATCAAAAGAAAATAGCATTTCGAATAAATGGCCCGAAATCTGTGATGGTACCCCTTTGGAATCTGCCAAAAATTGACCCGGAATAAATCCGCCAAATTCGGTGCTTAATGGAGTCAATCATCGTTGGAGAATAGCCTCAGGCCAAATTCGTGATCTGTAGCCTTCAATATCCAAAGAAAATGGCCTTTCGTCGCCCAAGAAATTACGAAAATGCCATCCGAAAATAAATTGGCCCATATCGATGCTTAACAGACTTATCATCCGTGGAGAATATGATCAATAGACTTCATTATCGGTGGAGAATAGCCTCGTCCTGATTGCATGGTCTGTAGCCACCAGAATCGAAAGAAAATGGCATTTCGTATAAATCACCCACAATCAGTGATGGTACCCCTTTGGAATCTGCCAAAAATTGACCCGGAATAAATCCGCCGAAATCGGTGCTTAATGGACTTAATCATCGTTGGAGAATAGCCTCAGGCCCAATCCGTGATCTGTAGCCTTCAATATCCAAAGAAAATGGCCTTTCGTCGCCCAATAAATTACGAAAATGCCATCAGAAAATAAATTGGCCCAAATCGATGCTTACCGGACTTATCATCCGTGGATAATGGGATCAATAGACTTCATTATCGGTGGAGAATAGCCTCGGCCTTATTTCATGATCTGTAGCCTCCAGAATCGAAAGAAAATGGCATTTCGGATAAATCGCCCGAAATCTGTGATAGTACCCCTTTGGAATCTGCCAAAAATTGACCAGGAATAAATCCACCCAAATCGGTTCTTAATGGACTCAATCATCGTTGGAAAATAGCCCCAGGCCGAATCCGTGATCTGTATCCTTCAATATCCAAAGAAAATGGCCTTTCGTCGCCCAAGAAATTACGAAAATGCCATCCAAAAATATATTGGCCCAAATCGATGCTTAACGTACTTATCATCCGTGGAGAATAGGATCAATAGACTTCATTATCGGTGGAGAATAGCCTCGACCTTATTCCGTGATCTGTAGCATCCAGAATCAAACGAAAATAGCATTTCGGATAAATGGCACGAAATCTGTGATGGTACCCCCTTTGGAATCTGCCAAAAATTGACTCGGAATAAATCCGCCCAAATCGGTGCTTAATGGACTCAATCATCGTCTGAGAATAGCCTCAGCCCGAATCCGTGATCTATAGCCTTCAATATCCAAAGAAAATGGCCTTTCGTAGCCCAAGAAATTACGAAAATGTCATCCGAAAATAAATCGGCCCAAATCGATGCTTAACGGACTTATCATCCGTGGAAAATAGGATCAATAGACTTCATTATCGGTGGAGAATAGCCTCGACCTTATTCCGTGATCTGTAGCCTCCAGAATCAAAAGAAAATGGCATTTCGGATAAATCGCCCACAATCAGTGATGGTACCCCTTTAAAATCTGACAAATATTGACACGGAATAAATCCGCCGAAATCGGTGCTTAATGCACTCAATCATCGTTGGAGAATAGCCTCAGGCCAAATCCGTGATCTGTAGCCTTCAATATCCAAAGAAAATGGCCTTTCGTCGCCCAATAAATTACGAAAATGCAATCCGAAAATAAATTGGCCCAAATCGATGCTTACCGGTCTTATCATCCGTGGATAATGAGATCAATAGACTTCATTATCGGAGGAGAATAGCCTCGGCCTGATTCCGTGATCTGTAGCCTCCAGAATCGAAAGAAATGGCATTTCGGATAAATCGCCCGAAATCTGTGATCGTACCCCTTTGGAATTTGCCAAACATTGACCCGGAATAAATCTGCCCAAATCGGTGCTTAATGGACTCAATCATCGTTGGAGAATCGCCTCAGGCCGAATCCGTGATATGTAGCCTTCAATATCCAAGGGAAATGGCACTTCGGATAAATCGCCCGAAATCTGTGATGGTACCCCTTTGGAATCTGACCAAAAATTGACCCGGAATAAATCCGCTCAAATCGGTGCTTATTGGATTCAATCATCGTTGGAGAATAGCCACAGGCCGAATCCGTGATCTGTAGCCTTCAATATCCAAAGAAAATGGCCTTTCGTCACCCAAGAAATTACGAAAATGCCATCCAGAAATAAATTGGCCCAAATCGATGCTTAATTGACTTATCATCCGTGGAGAATAGGATCAATAGACTTCATTATTGGTGGATAATAGCCTCGGCCTGATTCCGTGATCTGTAGCCTCCAGAATCGAAAGAAAATGGCACTTCGGATAAATCGCCCGAAATCTGTGATGGTACCCCTTTGGAATCTGCCAAAAATTGACCCGGAATGAATCCGCCCAAATCGGTGCTTACTGGACTCAATCATCGTTGGAGAATAGCCTCAGGCTGAATCCGTGATCTATAGCCTTCAATATCCAAAGAAAATGGTCTTTCGTCACCCAAGAAATTACGAAAATGCCATCCGGAAATAAATTGGCCCAAATCGATGCTTAACTGACTTATCATCCATGGAAAATTGGATCAATAGACTTCATTATAGGTGGAGAATAGCCTTGGCCTGATTCCGTAATCTGTAGCCTCCAGAATCGAAAGAAAATGGCATTTCGGATAAATCGCCGAAATTTGTGATGGAACCCCTTTGGAATCTGCCAAAAATTGACCCGGAATAAATTCGCCCAAATCGATGCTTAATGGACTCAATCATCGTTGGAAAATAGCCTCAGGCCGTCCGTGATCTGTAGCCTTCAATATCCAAAGAAAATGGCCTTTCGTCACCCAGGAAATTACGAAAATGCCATCCAGAAATAAATTGGCCCAAATCGATGCTTAATTGACTTATCATCCGTGGAGAATAGGATCAATAGACTTCATTATTGGTGGATAATAGCCTCGGCCTGATTCCGTGATCTGTAGCCTCCAGAATCGAAAGAAAATGGCACTTCGGATAAATCGCCCGAAATCTGTGATGGTACCCCTTTGGAATCTGCCAAAAATTGACTCGGAATGAATCCGCCCAAATCGGTGCTTACTGGACTCAATCATCGTTGGAGAATAGCCTCAGGCTGAATCCGTGATCTATAGCCTTCAATATCCAAAGAAAATGGTCTTTCGTCACCCAAGAAATTACGAAAATGCCATCCGGAAATAAATTGGCCCAAATCGATGCTTAACTGACTTATCATCCATGGAAAATTGGATCAATAGACTTCATTATAGGTGGAGAATAGCCTCGGCCTGATTCCGTAATCTGTAGCCTCCAGAATCGAAAGAAAATGGCATTTCGGATAAATCGCCGAAATTTGTGATGGAACCCCTTTGGAATCTGCCAAAAATTGACCCGGAATAAATCCGCCCAAATCGATGCTTAATGGACTCAATCATCGTTGGAGAATAGCCTCAGGCCGTCCGTGATCTGTAGCCTTCAATATCCAAAGAAAATGGCCTTTCGTCGCCCAAGAAATTACGAAAGTTCCATCCGAAAATAAATTGGCTCAAATCGATGCTTAACGGACTTATCATCCATGGAAAATAGAATCAATAGACTTCATTATCGGTGGAGAATAGCCTCGGCCTGATTACGTGATCTGTAGCATCCAGAATCGAAAGAAAATGGCATTTCGGATAAATTGCCAGAAATTTGTGATGGTACCCCTTTGGAATCTGCCAAAAATTGACGCGGAATAAATCCACCCAAATTCGAGCTTAATAGACTCAATCATCATTGGAGAATAGTCTCAGGCCGAACCCGTGATCTGTAGCCTTCAATATCCAAAGAAAATGACCTTTCGTCGCCCAAGAAATTACGAAAATGCCATCCGAAAATAAATTGGCCCAAATCGATGCTTAACGGACTTATCATCCGTGGATAATAGGATCAATAGAGTTCATTATCGGTGGAGAATAGCCTCGGCCTGATTTCGTGATCTGTAGCCTCCAGAATCGAAAGAAAATGGCATTTCAGATAAATCGCCCGAAATCTGTGATGGTACACCCCTTTGGAATCTGCCAAAAATTGACCCGGAATAAATCCAAATTGGTGCTTAATAGACTCAATCATCGTTGGAGAATAGCCTCAGGCCGAATCCGTGATCTGTAGCCTTCAATATCCAAAGAAAATGGCCTTTCGTTGCCCAAAAAATTACGAAAATGCTATCCAAAAATAAATTGGCCCAAATCGATGATAAGTCCGTTAAGCATCGATTTGGGCCAATTTATATTTATGATGGCATTTTCGTAATTTCTTGGGCGACGAAAGGCCATTTTCTTTGGATATTGAAGGCTAGAGATCACAGATTCGTCCTGAGGCTATTCTCCAACGATGATTGAGTCTATTACGCTCCAATTTGGGTGGATTTATTCCGGGTCAATTTTTGGCAGATTCCAAAGGGGTACCATCACAGATTTCTGGCGATTTATCTGAAATGTCATTTTTTTCGATTCTGGAGGCCACAGATCACGGAGTCAGGCCGAGGCTATTCTCCACCGATAATGAAGTCTATTGATCCTATTCTCCACGTATGATAAGTTCGTTAAGCATCGATTTGGGCCACTTTATTTTCTGGTGGCATTTTCGTAATTTCTTGGGCGACGAAAGGCCATTTTCTTTGGATATTGAAGGCTACAGATCACGGATTCGGCCTGAGGCTATTCTCCAACGATGATTGAGTCCATTAAGCACCAATTTGGGCGGATTTATTCCAGGTCAATTTTTGGCAGATTCCAAAGGGGTACCATCACAGATTTCGTGCGATTTATCCGAAACGCCATTTTCTTTCGATTCTGGAGGCTACAGATCACGGAATTAGGCCGAGGCTATTCTCCACCGATAATGAAGTCTATTGATCCTATTCTCCACTGATGATAAGTTCGTTAAACATCGATTTGGGCCGATTTATTTTCGGATGACATTTTCGTAATTTCTTGGGCGACGAAAGGCCATTTTCTTTGGATATTGAAGGCTATAGATCACGGATTCGGGCTGAGGCTATTCTCAGACGATGATTGAGTACATTAAGCACCGATTTGGGCGGATTTATTCCGAGTCAATTTTTGGCAGATTCCAAAGGGGTACCATCACAGATTTCGGGCGATTTATAAATGCCATTTTCTTTCGATTCTGGAGGCTACAGATCACGGAATCCGGCCGAGGCTATTCTCCACCGATAATAAGTCTATTGTTCCTATTCTCCACGGATGATAAGTCCGTTAAGCATCGATTTGGGCCAATTTATTTTCGGATGGCATTTTCGTAATTTCTTGGGCGACAAAAGGCCTTTTTCTTTGGATATTGAAGGCTACAGATCACGGATTCGGCCTGAGGCTATTCTCCAACGATGATTGAGTCCATTAAGCTCCAATTTGGGTGGATTTATTCTGGGTCAATTTTTGGCAGATTCCAAAGGGGTATTATAACCGATTTCGGGCGATTTATCCGAAATGCCATTTTCTTTCGAATCTGAAGGCTACAGATCACGGAATCAGGCCGAGGCTATTCTCCAACGATAATGAAGTTTATTGATCCTATTCTCCACGGATGATAAGTCCGTTAAGCATCGATTTGGGCCATGGTCATGCAAACATAACCCTAATGTAGGTAACTAATAGAGGACCATAAAATGATTGAATACATCATTTATCGTCGTTCACACATTTAAATACATAGGAGCATAAAACGAAATTGGCAACCACAACCACACATTCATCCCCATGCAGGTAAGGGTCACATTGTCCCCAATGTGAAGGTGAGGTAAATATGTACGAGGTTATCATCAATTGATGCTCGGGTGGGTGGGTGGGTGGGGTAGGCAAGTGTAGGTCTTGAAAACTTCTCAAAATCAAACAAAGATATTCACACGCAATAAAAAGTTGCTCTGATAACATAGCTAAATACGATAGGAAAAGAAAACTACGAATTATTACAAGTACGAAGTACGAAAGGAAACAACCATTAATACATTTTTTTTAAAGTTAAGAAGGGAAAGAAAGATGGCACTTGGAACCTTGGTCTCCACTCATTCGACGACACGTGCTCGAAATGGTCAGAACTCGACTACTCCTCTCCAAGAAATTAAAAAGGGTTGTGAGGAGGATTCGACACCATCATGAGGTGAGAGTAAGCCACCATATGCCTCTGTGATTCCGCCTCTCAGTTAAGACATTTGTTGATGATGTGATAACTCCTCTTAAGAGTGGCAATATGAACCTCAAGTAAGGATCCAATGATGAGCCAGATGGCGTCGGTAGTAAAAGAGGTTTATGAAGCTTGACCTGAGGGTCAATACCAAAGTATCGACAAAGCTTAGCTATGTTTACTTACCATGGAGACCCTTAATCATATTGTCGATGATTTACCTAGAAATGAGTGCGAGGACTGACAATCTGAGGTATACGTTGAAGTGCCCCACCATGGAGCATATGAGTCCATTGTCTCATTTTGAGAAGTTTTCCGTGCTCTCATATCTGACGCCAATGGAGTGGGAGATGACGTGATGAATAATCCTCCACTCGGAGTGTACCTTGCTCCCCTTGGATATCTTGGTGGTAAATTTATGAGCATTGATATTCTTGAGGTTATTGTCATAGAAGTTCCCCAGCTCGATCGAGAAGATGTACTCTTGGGTGAGCTCTAAGACAGTCGGTGAGTCCACATGGGTAGATGTCGAGCGCTCATGTGAACTCTCAAGGTCATCTTCGTTTGCACTCCCCTCGATATAAAATTGGATGTTGTTGGGAAAATCGGGTTTGACTCATGGATGATCAACGGAGATGGTATTAAAAAAGTCCAAGGTGTTCTCCTCATTAAAGTGCAAAAAGTAGCAAGAGCATTGGTTAAGCCAAAAGGTATGACTAGGAACTCATATGAGTCATACCTCATCACACAAGCAGTCTTCGCATCATCCCCCTTGGCTATCTTCACTTGGTAGTAGCCCAAGCGAAGATAAAGCTTGGTGAACCGCCTTGCTTCTCCAAGTTGATCAAATGAGTCGACAATGTGGGAATTGGCCACTTGTTCTTCACTGTGACCTTGTTGATAGCTTGATAGTCGATGCACATACGTAACGACACATCCTTCTTCTTTTGGAATAGCATCAGTGCTTCATATTCCATAGGGGGGGTTCAATGGTTGGATGAAACCAGCATCCAAAACTCATTCAATTGTTTCATCAATTCCTCCAACTCGGGAGGGGCCATGCGATAAGGTGTCCTTGCTGGTGGTGTTTTCATAGGTTCCAGCTCGATCTTATGATCCACCTCTCTCCTTGTAGGGAGCTTCTTTAGTAACTCCTTTGGCATCACGTCCACAAACTCCTCCAACACACCATCTATGAGAGGTGGTGTTGCCACTGATCCACCTTCTTCCTTCATCTGCAAGGTAGCAAGGAACGTGGGTTCCATCTTCTTGAACCCCTTCACCTCTTGCATGGAAGATATGGCCCTTCTTTGCTCAACAAATTCATTGTGCATAACTCACCTCTTCTCGAGTCACAGGGTGTTGGAGTTCATCGCCATCACCGCCCCTTCCTTCATGATTTTCACTTCGGCTCGAACAGTCTCTACAAAGTGTCAATGGCTTTGGTGATGATGGTTAGAAGATCATTTCAAAAACCTTCCAAGCTAACCTCCAACCCCGTCGTTCAAACAACATGATGTGGTCAGCAACCTTCGTCTCCGCCTTCAAGAGCCTCTCCTCGAGAGCAATCAAAGGCTCACAAGTAGACTTGTCTCTTTGAGGCTTGTTTGTGTCCTTATTGATGTCGTGTCCACGTTGCTCTTCATTGAGAACCTCTGACCTGGATCTAGCCATCTTGTCGAGATTTCTTCTCAATTGATGAGTCACAAGAAAAGGCTCTGATACCACTTTGTCATAGACTAACTCTCGTCGTGCGGCACTTAATACTCAAATCTCGTTAGAGCACTAAGTAAACCTAACTCAAATTTACTAAAACCACAACATAGGAGAAAGCTCTAGAGATGAATTACTCTCGATATTTATGAATGATGAAAAGTGAAGGAAAGGGTTGTTTATTCAGGAATCCTCTACGCCAAGTACAATATAGGTAGCCCCTCATTAATGGATGAACCTTGAAAGTCCCCCCATTACATGAATCAAGTCCGTACATGAAGGATAATAAATATGGATGCATGTACATTGATATATGAATCTAAAATGATTGTGATTTACCTAAATCCTACTACACCCTTCTACGGTCTTCTAGAATGTTCCTCGTGACATTATCCCCCACTCAATCTCGCGGCGCCCTCTTTGCGGTCTTCACATGACATGCCTTGATCAAGTCTTTGTGTCGCCACAATGAAAGCTTCTTCTCCCAAGTGATGTCACTCTCCGAATGCCCCTTCCACTTGATAAGGTACTCCAAATAATTTGGGTGAATGCCATGCCTAGGCACAACACGATGAGCGATGATCTTCTCGATTTCATGCTCATGTGTTGTGGTGATGAGAGTTGGTGCTCTCACCAACTCCTTTCTCGCCTCATCTTTCTTGTCTTCATGATATGACTTCAATTGACTCACATGAAAGATTGGGTGAATTGCCAAATGCGATGGCAACTCTACTTTGTTAGTCATCGTGCCAATTCTTTTAAAAATAGGATATGGCCCCTCATAACGCCGCAACAGCCCCTTGTGCACATTCTTGAGATGCTTGAATCGATGAGTGAAGAACTTCACCATCACCAAGTCTCCCTCGTCAAACTCCAAGTGACGCCTCTTCTTATCAGTCCACTTCTTCATCTTCCTTGTTGCTCGAGCTAGATAAGATTTGGTCATCTTCATCTTCTCATGCCAACTTTGTGCAAACTTGTAGGCAGAGGGATTGTTGCCTTTGTACCCCGTCGTCATCGTATTAGGTGTCAACAGTTAGCCAACTCGAACGGGCTCATGCTTGTGGCTTCACATCGATGCAAGTTGCAGGAGAAATGGGCCACAACCAGCAGCTTCACCCAATATCTTTAGTTGGCATTCACATAGTGACTCATTTCTAGTACTTTGATTCGTGACTCCTTGCAGGTCCTCTATTTGATAATGTCCCCCACCCCAAGAATTCTTAACAACGGCCAATACTACTTTGGCCTACTAGAGGGTTCTAAATGCAGAAATAGAGAGGTAGATGCTCAACTAGGAGGTGGGTCAGGAATAGGGATGGCAATGGGGTGGGTTGGGGCGGGTTTTGTCAAATCCAAACCCAAACCCATGGGTTTCTCCGCCAAAAAAACCCGGGGTAAAACCCGTTGGGTTTGAAAAACTCAAACCCAACCCAACCCGCTGGGTATCCGCGGGTTCATGGGTACCCGTGGGTTTTTGTGGTAAAAAATTTACAATAACAAGTTTCTTTCAAAATAAAAGTTTAACATCAATTTTCTCATACAAATTAATCATACAAAAAAAACCAATCTAGAGCATACAAGCAAACCGCAAATGATCAATACAAATTGTTCAAAATTAAAGATAAACATCTATAAACAAAAGATTAATTGAAAGCTTCTTCCTCGTCAACTAAGTTTCTTCACTCTCCACTTCATAATATCAACTTTATTCTAAACAATTAGAAAGAACAAATTATACATGTCTCCACAAACACAAAGAATATTAATTGTTTAAGGAAAATATATTATTTAGAATATTAAATATACCGGGAAATTAATTATGTGTGTGGGCGGGTACCCATGGGTCGGGTTTACCTAAATCCAAACCCAACCCAACCCGATGAATAGTGTAACGGGTTTAAACCCGAACCCGACCCAAAACTCGTCAACACGGATTTTACCCGCGTTGACCGAGTTGGGTCGGGTGGGTACCCGTGGGTTCGGGCTTTGTTGCCATTCCTAGTCAGGAAGTCATTTGCAAAGATGGTATGAGGGATTGTTGGAGTGGAGCCACAAGCATGAGCCCGTTCTTGATGGAGGGATTGTTGGAGTGGAGATTGGTGTCAACCGTCAAGCTGTCAAAGTCGCTGTCATGCACACTTGACATGTCCCTTGAATTGATCTCAAACAATTGTTGCAGTAAGTCTATGTCGTGAAGCCGATTCAGTTGTTTGCACCACACGAATCGTTGAATCAAATCAGCAAAAATGAAATTCTAGTTCAGATCAGGATGTCACTGTAGTAAATACTATTACATATGTACATCGGATTGCAAGCACCAAAAACGCTGTTCCAAGAGCCGCCTCTATCAACAAAGTTTTTGAAGTCTCTTCGGCTCTTCCCGTACCCAAAAGCAAAAAACTGAACATTGAACAACAGATACAGAAAAGACGTTGCCTAAAGATGAAGGGCCTGCACAGCGTTACATCAAACTCAATTGGGACTTGCTGAGCAAGTCCCCTTCATCAAATAATACTGTTACGGGAACTCTCTCGTGTTGATCTTGTTAAAAGCTCTGTCATCATCATCTCATCATCTTTTCCTTGCCTACAATAACACCCAAACAACGGAAACCAACAAGAAATCCGATCAACATCATCATCTGTGACAAAATTGTAGAACCAACAAGGCAGCACTACACGAGAAAATAGCCAGCCGTATGAAGCTCACCAAATATGCTTGTTTTTAATGGGAAACGAAGGGATGGCCCTTTCACTTTTAGATCCTTCAGTTGCCTGCTTGGCTTCTCAAATTTCGTCGCACCGCTCCTGTTTGCTCCAGTCAAAAGCTCGGGGGCTTTCTGTGCTCTCTCGTGATAAACAGCCGGTGGTGCCAGCCGCAGCTGGGGCATGGTCTCTACGTAAGCCAGCTTCTGATCTTTCCCAAGATTGCTCAGGATCTCAAACTGCAGTCACCCCCATATGGTTTTAGTATAGTTACTTTGTAATGCCACATGGTTAGAAGTCCAGAAATGGAGGTGTATTTGTAAGAATTAAAATTGAATTAAGAAAATGGTTAGGTGGCTCCACATTTATTTACTATTTAGGGTAACAGAAATTATTGGAACATTTGAGTTGCATGAAAGGACTAAAAATGACGCCACAAGTTTTTGGAGTTAATATGAAAAAGTAAGGCTGGAATTGGAGGTAATGAAAATATAATCCGTGGTAGGCTCACATCAATGTGTAAATTAGATTGTAAAGGTGGATACTGGAAGCGCAAATGTATTTAATAAAGAAGCTGGTTATTTGATCACCTGGCAAGAACCGGTACCAACTAGTATGAATCAAAAAGGATCTCCAGATCAGACGTGCTACCAATTGATATGAAGAAAGCATTGAGTAAGTAGGTTTTACCCGTGACATTTGCTGAAGTCCATAAGAATTCTCCATTGAGTCTTCGTGTGGAAGTAACATGCCTACGCTTCCTTGTGACCTCCTGGGTCTTGACATCGTATTAACCAAACCATTACCCGAGAGGCCTGATTTGTTTCTAGGCTGCTGAGTATTTGTTTTGGCCATACAGATGGGGCATCCAGTTAAAGCTGCCTTGCTTGAAGACTCACTTTCAAGAATTTCACATTCTAGATGGGTTGTGTGACCACAGTTGAAAACTCGGACACGAAAATTAGAACTATTCTTCGAGAGAGGGCAACTGCATATACAGCACACAAGGCTTTGAGGGGCATACCCATGAGATGCGCCCCTCTTTAGAATATTCATGGTATAGAACGTGTCATCCTCTATCAGGGTTTTGGCAGTGTCCTACAAAAAAAAAAAAAAGATTTAGAACTTCTATAAGGATTTCCATTCTAGAGTGTAATTTGAAAAGGAATGAGTGAGAAGAGGAAATGGGAAGAGATAAATAAAGAAAATGTAATACCAGAATTCTTCTTTCAAAGCCATAAGTGCCAAGCATCCCCAGGATTGTAAGTTTGAAATCCCCAAATTCATGACCACTGTTATCGGTAAGAAGCTTCGACATGATGGTTGGAAGGGGGATGTACCCTATCATACCCTCAACAATCTCTTTGATGAATAGAGAGAACAATTTGCGCAAAATACGAGCACCTTTAAGAGACTTTCCGACTTTCCACTTGATCGTGCTCGACTCATCATCTTCTGGCATGCCTAAGGTATCTGCCATCATTCCACGGTTTTCTTCTTTCAAAATAGTTTTATCTCTGCTTGGCTCTATCAAGGGTGCACAGAACCTACATCCATAAAATCAAAGATGATTATCAGTGTTTGCAACAAATTGACATTTGGAGGGTTGAAGACATCTTGTTTTTTTGGATGTTAACATGCTATACAAATATAAAGCTAACTGTTGCAAAAAGTACAAAAGTAAAACATTTATGTGATATTCACCAAGGTCAATGCAATCACCATTGCAGAAGCCCTCTCAAGCACCTTTTGAAGGTGACTAGATCAACCTATTGCACATGTATTAGAATTCTCATATTAACTGTATACATTATAAACCTGGGGTGTGTGCGTGGGTGGGGGGTGGGGGGGGAGGAGGACAATCATGACATGACCATCTATTATCACATATAATATTATAGCCATGTCAAACGTTGCACAATACACTTTGTTTCTCCCCCAGAGAAGTGAAAAGCAGCCATTTTAAATTGGTCTTACGAATCAAGTAGTTTGAACCAGAGCAACTCTGACTGTTCAGGCTGCAACCGAGGGGTGTTCCGCTGACAGAGTCCAACACAAGCCTGCAATATGCACCGAATATCATCCACCTGCAAAACCAATGTCCATTACTTATATAAAAAAGCCCTCACATTTGGCAGAAGAAACAACATATAGACAAAAACAGAACGCGAGCCATCTTATTTCACTAAACCAAAGTATGCCAACCTGTTTTGTCTTTAGAATTGCATTGCACTGCTGAATACCACTTCGAGAATTCTTCACAAGCATTGCCACTTGTTGATCAAGTTCAGCAAATTTGTCACTGAGCCCAGAAAGCGTAAGTAAAAGAGCAGACCCAACATCACCTACTCTCTCCAACAAAAAAGCAGCAGCATCTATTATACCATGCTCCTGGCAAAGGCGTAAACAGTGTTCTACACGGTAGCTGTCAAAAGTCTCCAAGAATTTGAGAACTGAGTTGCGCTCATACCGACACAATAACTGCAAAGTCAATATAAAAATTAAATGCTAACCCATGTGAGGACAGATGATGCTAAATTAATTTAAAAGGAGCTGAAGCTCTGAATGTTTGAAATATTTGAATTAGCAATTCATAAAGAAGCATTTGATTTCAGGAATATCACCCTTCAACCTATTATTTAGAATTATTATAGAGTTGAACCACAACCTTATCGAAAAGAATGAAAAGAAAAAAAATTTCACTTAGATAAAATCTGGTAGATCATTAAGGAATGATTCTGAAGATGGCCCAGGACTAAAGTGGATGAAAGCAGGTACTAGTGTGTGTACTAATGGCACTCAAATTGTCAGTGAGTTTGGGTTAGTGGGGTTGAAATACTTTATCAATTGCTTGTAATCTTAATAACAGTGTATATAGCTCACCTCGACATAAAGCTCGATCATATCATCAGTGATAGGTACAGGTTTGTTACGCATGAGTTTAGGAAATTCGGATATTCTTTCCAAATAAGCTTCAAGTTCTTTCGGCCAAGCTTTCGCCTTTCGTCCGTTAAAATCAGCTACATGAGCATCTTTTAATAAATGCGTGAAATCTAGAGTCCCAGACAAATGAACCTCAATCACTGTCTTCAAGTACAGAAAAAGGCTTTCTGGATTGGACTGCAATCCAGAGACAACTTGTGGCATTTCCTTGTTTAAATGGCTGACAACCAACAAGAAAGTTCCTTCTCTGCAAAAGTCCGTTAGCTAATAAATCAATAGACCAGTTTTAGAAGAATAACTGTTGCATAATGTTCAACGAGAGTACCTGCTCAAGGAAAGCAACTCAGGTATTCGAGACAATATGGCAGATCGAAAATCATTCCGTTCTATATTGCTCAACTGTTCCAACATGTTGTTAATATAAAGGAATGTGTGAATCGGTTCGCCCACTTCTTTCATATAGCTGTCCAAAGCAGCAAGATAGTGACGCCTCATGGTGTGAATTAAGCCACAAACCTGGGGGGAAATCACAAAATGCATTGGCGGACAACAAATATGTAAAAAGAAAACTGTTACAACTCCAGTAGACGAAGCTGTGGAGTTCATACCTGATGGAAACATGCGTTCTCACACAGTGTTAATACATAAGAGGAAGTCCAATCAGTGTCAGGCACTACTTCTAAAAGGGCAAGCACTTGCTTCTCTCTCTCCCTTGAAATTTCAGATGTATGTGAGGAAATACCAACTGAAACTTCATTCTGCGACGTCAGGTACTCTAAGATCTTAGTCAATAGCCTCTTTGAAACTCGGGCTTTTGCACTCATGACATACGGAACAATGAATTCAAACAAATGCCCCAAGTCTCTCTTTGAAGGCCATATCTCTGCAGATCCATTGTCACCATTCTTAGGAGAACTATCTGCTTTTGATATCTCTTTTCCAATAATTTCTGCTAGAGCATCAATTGTGCTCTGAACTAATAGATTCTGAGTTTCATTTACCGCATCTTGTTCATGTGAGCGCTCCTTTTGTGCATCGGAATTATCTGAAGAACCATCAGGCTTTGCATTTTCATCATCCACAAAAGCACATCTTAGAACATCCAGAGTAGCTTCTGTGTCCAATTCCAAAAGATGATAAATATTGAGATAGCTTCCTTCTGATGACAAGCTTGAGGTAGTCCGCGAATTTCCAGCTTCAGAAGCCTCCATTAAGAACTTCACTAGCTCCACTCTAAGTGAAGGCAGACGCTCAGGAGGAAGGGCACCGTGTCCTGCACAAGCTCAGTTGTTTCTCATTTTTTTAACCAAATAACATGAGGACTAATTACAATACAATATGAAATATATTTTGAGTTCATTATTTCGGTATCAAACTATTAATACCTATTCCCCAACATAATAATCGAAATTAAGTTACATAGAACAGGAATAGTACAGTAAAACGATGCGAACAAGATTAGGGTATACATCTATTGTCCAATGACATCATTTAGTTTTGTCAAATGCACCTTATAAATTTTGGCCAAATCCTGTGCTTTATAACAAGAAATGAGAAACATTGAATATCTTATTTAGACATGGATGTATGCATCAGATGAATGAATTAAAAATCCATGATATTGACCCACACCTGGAGGAAAGGCAAGACCTGAAAAGCAATACTTTAGATACACCAGTAATCTGTACCTGCACATGAGAACAAAATGTAAAATATGTGAGTCACCATTCAGAAAATATATGATGAACTTGCCAAACAAAATTATAACTTCGCTGACTTGCCAAAGGAATTACAAAGGTAAGCAAGTTTCAAAATATGATGAACTTTTTATAATTATTTAGTTCAAATCGCTACATAGGGTTGTTTACTGAGAGCCTATCAAATGCAAATCTGAATTAACGAATTTTCACCGCCAATAAAGAACATACAGCATGTATAGTGCACTTTCAATCAGTAAAAAATAAAGAGCAGAGCAGACTGGGGTGACTAGAGTTGTTGGAGCTTCTCCACCAATGCTATATGAAAAGATTTACAAAACAAGGAAGCTCAAACTTGTCTGGAAGGACAAAGGGAACCACTAGCCAGACATCACATATGGCAAGCAAAAATACTCAAATGGCACAAACCCAAGAAGGAACTAGGATGCAAATAATTAAGCCAATGTTTTCAAACTACAACAATACTTTCTCTGCTAATTAACCATACACACGAACCAACATTTATATTCTATCATTGTGAGACTCATAACATGAGCAGAGAATAAATCCACTGCAAATATATTATAGCTAAACATGGAGCAAATCATGGTGCCGAACGATTTTTGCTGATTTCTAGAAGTTGGCTCTTTATAAGATAAAGGAAGCAAGAGAGGGACAAAGGTGTCATTAATATTTACTGGCCCATACAGGCACTCTCCCTTTGTGGACTGCTTGGGAAGCAAGAAATACAACCTGGACCTCATGCTTACACTTACAATTAAAGTCGTGATTAACCTCATCACATCTTCGCTTGGCCAACTTAACCTTATAGAGCACAAACGTTTTCGGAAGTGGTAGGCCAAATGGACAAAATAATATCAATGCTCAAGCTAAAACTGATACTAGAGGTAATCACAAGCCTTACGTACATACCCAAGAGCAGTAGCATCCTTCCCTTTACTATTTCTGGTAACAACCAACAATTCCTCCAAAGGAGCCTTGAAATCATCCAATCCTCTATTGAAAAGATAAATGAGGGCACCATACAGCCCATGCTCACGGCAAAGCCTGACCACCTACAGGTAAACCTATGATATGTTTAAATTCTCAGACAGAGGTATCTGATTTTCTTGAAATAAAGATTCGATAAAGAAGAATGAATAGAACCTGATTAAAATCCAAGGAAGAGATATCCATATGAAGAACACATTGTTCAACACGCTGCAACCACCCATTGCTGCTATAATGTTCAACCAGTGCTTGCATGATCTGTACCAAATAAGGAAAATATGCATTAGAAGAAAGATATACTTGGACTGATGTTTGCTTTTGACTACTCAACTTGGCAGAAACTTTTTGCCATCTGGACAAATTAGTGCATCAAAACATTAGAGATTACCTCTGGTGGTAAAGAACCAAGCATGTCTCTCAAAATGTATGGCTCTAACAATTCCAAGAAGGTATCTATAAACAAAGGGGGGAAAAGAAACAGATCAAGTAACATGTGTGCCTATTACAATGCTCAATTATGGATAAAGCAAAATCATAACTATTTCATGATCCTCAAGATATCGTAAACCAATTCATTTTCACCATTCATTTTATGAGAGTGGTTAAAATGTCATGAGAAACTTGTATGAATCGGGCTCTGGACTGTAACTAATAAAGTTTGGCAGTACCTCTTTGGTTGGCAGCTCTAAACTTGGAGTGAATTTCATCAAAAAGTATGTCAGTTCGCCGAATGTGAACACAAAACTCCACAGCAACACCACCAACACGGGTGAACTGCTCTTTTATTTCAGAATGCACAGAACTACTTTCAATCTTAGAATCATCTTCCCGCTCCACTTTTTCAATTTGGTTACAAAAAGCCACCGAGATATAAGAAAATACTTCATCAACATAGGCTAAAAGCAACTCCACCAGATAAGGCATTATGGCTTCTTGAACAGCATCACGAGTTCTAGGAAGGTCAATAACACCATGAGCTTTCCCATCATAAAGCGTCATTGCCATATTCAAGGCACCCATCCAATCTCCTGCTCCACGCAAAACCTGTATACGCTCCTTCCAAGGAAGAAGGCGGGAAGTAACAAGATGTGTGGTTCCAAGAATGTATATTGAAGCCCCCCTAATAGCAATGCAATTGTGGAATGCTTTCTCAGGATTTCCATAGACATTCATAAAGTGGGCATGATAAGCAACAATGTCATCTCCTCTAGAACCATCAACAGTGAAACCAGTCTGGTGAATCAGGGTGCCATCATTAGTGAATAAATAAAGTTGTCTGGTGATAGTGAGAACTACAAGCATCTGAAAAAAGAAAACAAAAATATCAGACATGAGTTTGCCTCATAGAAAAATATAGGGTGGCAGCTAGTGTAAATATGTTGGCAAACTAAAAAGCAGATTCGCAAGGTAACCAGTAGCTACTGGACATGAATGCAATATTTTACTATCCATACAAGGAACATACATGAGAATCCAACCAAGCGACCCCTATGGCTGCACTATCCAAGTACCAGCTTCCATATACTTCTAACTTGGATTTGACCAATTTTGCAACTTGAACTTTTCGATCCCAGGCAAGTGCCAGCAACGACACTCTATCCGCTGCATCTGTAGCAAAATTTTCTGCAACATATTCAAGCTCTTAGACAGATGTCATCTAAAAAATCAAGGAACCAAATCATGCCATACCAGTAAATGAACTACGACTTTGCACTGTAGATTTCCAAGCTGTATAAGGCATTGAACCCTCCCTGACACCATCCGGCCTGGAGAGTTCGGCATATACTTCCAGCGTAGGAGTAAGCCTAATCTGTAGAGAATGGAGTTCAAGCATTCAATTTGCAAGAAGACCATATTTGGAAAAAGTAGGTAAGCATCAAATGTGCAAGACCTAATAGCATGGAAGTTGCAGAAACATCCAAGGCTTCATACCACCAAAGCAGTTTTATGAGTGGCGAATATGACCACACCTTCTTCAACCGGCGGAGGATACCCTTCATTGAATAGTTTTACACCTCCCGCTCCTCCAACTACGCCTCCCATCATGCTTCCAATGCTGGAGGATGATATAGAACCATTACCTGGTGAAGATGGTACAGCAGCTCCATAGAATTCTTCAAAAAGAAGTGGTGAAGCTGATAAAACAATGCCCGTTTTTTGTCCATCAAGAAGACACTACATTATCCAATTATGAAAAGACGTTAATTTAATAAGACTACATAATTGCAATGTCACCAGAACATAATTACATTTTTAAAAGAAAGTACCATGTGACTACACACATTCTTATTCAGGATAAACGTTACCTGAGTCTTAACGTTGAATCGGTTTAGCAAAGGAACCACTGAGAACGAATGCAACAGAACCACACCTTTGCTATCACCGGTCACAGCTTTAAATTGTCGACTGACTGGAGAGTCGTGACCAAGAAAGAATGCATGAACTACAGGTGCATTATGCTCGCCATTAATAACTTTAGCTGCAGATGCCTTCTGTAGATCCCAGACAGTAACATGGCCATCTCCATAACCAGCCAAAAGCAGATCACCTTGCTGATTGAAGCAGATGGAAGTGACAGGGGCATGAGATCGATCCCCTAGCAAACCTAGCATCAGCATCTAAAATAGGAAGAAAAGAGTAATATATGAGATGCTTCTTTTAGTAGTGAGACCATGAAATGTGATAGCCAGACCTGTCCTTTCACCGAAAAAAACTACCACAAAAAGTCTCATTACCAGAGCCAAGAATATAAAATTACGATCTAATTTCGTTACGATTCCATGCATAAAAACAACGTACATCTAACTGCTTCAAGCTAAAAAAAATTTGGCAAAACACAGACCTAAAATTGTATCTGGCAATCTACACAGTCCTTCGAGCACATCGTTAACCAGCATATATAATTGGCATACCAAAACTCATGAGGGGAAGACAGCATGAAGATTGGCCGATCAAGGAAAAAACTAACTGCAAGTACCTTTGTATCCATACTGTCAACAGTATGAGCAGAATATCTACTAGGAACAACAAAAATGAGCCCTTTTGACATGCCCACTGCGATGTAGTTTAGATGAACACATAGGACTTGTGGGGAACCATGATCTCGTTTAAATGCCTGAGATGCTATTGTTCTTGAGATAATATTATTGGCATCATTATCAAAATATCCTAAAGCAACCGAACCTCTTCGAACACCCTCAAGCCTCATTGGCTGAGCAGCAGCACCCTCTTCCAAGTGCAAGCCAGTAGAAGCCTGTTTCTTCTCAAGTTCTTCTGCCAAATCAAGAGGCTTCAGGACAGCCTCCAGCTTATCTTCTCCTTTATGGATTCTCTCACTTTCTAGCTGTCCTTTTTTCTCGTCTACAAGCTCAAGAAATTCATTATTTAGACCAAAAATATCTCCAGAATCAACAATACTCTCCCCTTCGCTTGTTAAGGCAGACAACCCGTTCTGAACACCCTCTACTTCTTCCAATGAAGCCAATGCAGAATCCTCCTCAGTCACTGTATCCTTACCATTATAAGCCCTTTCAGTGGAATCATCCCCCAGTAGTAACGTAGAATCATCATCAGCCAACACAGATGTTTCTTCTCCATCTTCTTTACTTCCACTGGAACTTGGAACTGTCACGACATCATCCATACCTTGGCTAACGGTAGTTAGCATACTGTCAGCGAGGACACTAAGTTCATCATTATAAAATTCGTGCTTCACTTCATTTTCCACGAGCTTTTCATCCTTCTCTGAGCCTCCTCCATCTAGGGCAGACTGAGGATCAGCAATTTTCTTCCCGTAGTCGGCGAATTTGCGAGCTGACTCTGTCAATTCACCACCAACTTCATTCGGGTCTGCATTCGATGAAGTTGGCGCAATCTCCCGATCACCATCGCCAGAACCAATTCCTTCACTATCCAGAACCTTCAGAAGCGCCCCAGTCCCACTGACGGCCCTCCTGGACTTGATCGCAGCAGCGTGAGGCGTGCGGAGAGACCGAGAAGCAGCTGCAGCTGCCGCCAGAGCTGCACCCGGCTTGACGTTGGATCTCACCCCGGCAAACAGGGAAGGCAGCGGCCGCGTAGAAGAAGAAGTAGAAGTAGAAGGAACTTTCCATGTTCGATCACCAGCCAACAAGCTAGCCTTAACCTGAGCAGAGGAATTCGACTTGAATTGCTCGGATTTGTAAGCCGGGCCGAGAGATCGAGCACGATTTAAGGATTGCGATGGCTCCGCCAGGTCACCAGAGCCGAATCTATCTGGTGGGCGATGCAGACGAGAAGAGAGAGAGGTAGGGGATGAAGGAGGGGAAGGAGACTTGGAGGAATCGGAGTCGTTGAGGATTTCATCGAGCGACCGGTGAGGGAGTGGATTGAGTTCATCGTCGTCGGAGTCGGAGATGGAGTGCAGTTTGAGGAAGGAGTCGATGTCGAGCTCCATTTGACAGTTCCGAGCGCTGGGTTTTTCGTCCCGGTTATATCGGGTTACGGGCGCCCATGCTTTTTATAGAAGACCCGCCAATGTTTCTTTTATTTTCCAGGCTTTGGCCCAATTTTTAGTCTCGTCATCACATCACCGCCAAATCACCCGTTTTTTTACCTTTTTTTATCCAGAAATAATGGGATGTGTACAACCCACTTCCTAGACGTTGGTATTCTCGTCCGTGTACCTTACCTTGTGCCTCCCTCTTCTCACACCAGTGGAGACGGTTGACGAACCATGCGTTTGGGAGTACACGACATGCCCTGTAGACGTTGTTAAAACTCTGGCTTGAGTTCGTTGTGGCAATACCCCATCTGGTACCTCCGTCCTTATGAAACGTCCACATTGTTAGGTCATGTTCATCAAGCCACTGCGCACATTCAGGGCATAGCTGACGGATATTCTGCATCTTCTCTTTAAATTTCTTCTCTTTGTAAGCGACAGCTGATGAGTATACGAACAAAAGCGTAAGGTAAGCAAGGCTTCCGTTTTGAGCAATACAAGTACACTCGTAAGACTTTTAGGAGAGGTATACATCTCCTTAGAAACACAACCAGTTTGACAGAAAAAAGAGGGGATCAGAGGATCGCTTAGAACCCGATTTTCCTAGGAAATGGGAGGATTATGATGATCGCTTAAAACCCCATTTCCTTAGGCATGCATAACTTTATAAAGAGTCTAAATAAGTGTTGTATTGTATTGATTTAGTCCTCATTTTTCTAGTTAACAAAAGATAGAGACCAATAAAATAGAACTCTTATCGATCCACCATAGACTATCAGCAAGCTTCTTTCGCTTGAAATTATGGTTCCAGTTGCTCTTGAAATGTCGTATGCACCATCTCTGTGACCACTTCTAGGATGGATCCAAGCCTAAGATGGCAGCCCTTATACCGGCGTGGCGATCAGAGATGATGGTTAGGTTCGTCTGCCTGGTGACATGGAGTTGAATTTGTCTGAAGAACCATCCATAGCTATCGGTATTCTCTCCCTCAATAATGGCAAAAGCTAATGGATATACTGCTCTATTTGCATATGCTCCGCTGGCGATCAGTAGAACACCCTTGTACTTGCTGGTAAGGAATGTTCCATCAACTTGAATCACAGGAACACGGAATGGAAAACCATCAATACATGGCTTGAATGGCCAGAAAAGACGCTTGAATGGACGCTTGTTACTAGGCACCGGCGGCTGAATTTCTTCATCTTGGTAGCGGGGAGAGAAAATGGTGCCAGGGTTAAACACCTCCATAGCCAAAATCAATCTGGGAAGGAATGCATACGATTCTTCCCAGTCACCAAACACGGCGGCCATTGCTTTCTGTTTTCCATGCCACGCCTTCTTGTAGTTAATGATATAACCATAACGACTAGAAATGTCGGCGATGATGGTTTAACCTTCAAGGCGGGCTGCTCCTCAATTAGATGTTTGATAGTAGGGATGGGCAAACGGTTCGGTAAACCCAAATCGAAATCGAATTAAACCGAACCAAATCGAATTAATGCTAGTCGGTTCGATATTCGGAAGGAAAATATTGATAGTTCGGAAATCAAGGTACTTTCAACCGAATCGATTTCCAACCGAAAAACCAAAATACTATAATTACAAGATCCAAATGGTGGATTTTTATGTTTGTAGTTGTTTTTAGACTTAAATATTTGAAATGTTTTATGATTTATGTGTTGAAAAGTTTGTTTTTATCATTGATGATGCATATAATTGCATATTTATTGTTTATATTATGATGAAAAATAATTTAAAAGTGAGAAAATACAAGTAGCTTCACAAAATCAGTTTTGTGTGAAAAACCGAACCAAATTATAATTCGGTTTGAGATTTGGGAGAATTCAGAGACCCGATATTTATAATTTCAGTTCGATCGAAACCGAACCGACCGAATGCCCACCCCTATTTGATAGCCGCTACAACCACCCTTGATTTCAACTGTCGATGGCATTGGGATGTTATTGATGACACACACATGTGTGTGTGTTCACCGCACGGGATATGACCCAATGGCTGACTCTCTTGCTCTTGATAGCCCGAACCCTAGCCTTGCATCCCTCATTTTGATTTTTGCATCTAACCACCAGCCTCTTCTGGTCGGAACGGATTGTGACCCCATTCAAAACTCCGAGTCATTGCTTCAGTGGCAATAGCGTGCCAGACCTCATTTTTTGTTGCAAATTGTTGGCCCTTTGTAAAGCCAGTGAGTGGAGCCCATATTGGCACCTCTGGGGGGTCCATGTCGGCATCAACATACCAATCTTCATTTGGAATGTGATTGTAGTACGGGATAGGTACACGGTCGCGAGGTACCTCATCATCGTCTGCGTCTGAATCTGGACCGGAATCATCAACACCTTCAAGAGGATCGAAGTTGTCTGCACTGACATCGTCTTCCTCTTCTTCAACCTCAGGGTCACTAAATGACCTGGATTGACCTCTTCTTCCATTTGATGATCATCATTAAAGGCACATTCACCTTCACCAGCTTCGTAATGATAGTTGTGGTAACTAACGCTGCTTTGGTAGAAGTTGTACTCGGGTTGATACTGGTAGCCTGCTTGTTGGTTCCCATCCGCCTGTTGAGCTTTTTCTTCATATGATGGGAAGGATTGATGATGACCTCCAGTTCCATCATGATACTCCTGCCTCCAGCTCGAGTCTCAGTACTCCTGGTGGGGATGATCTTCGTACAATACACTCCCACCGTGAATACTAGATGTTTGGCCATCTCCAGAATGACCTACAACGCCTTTGACCGCCTCGGTGTAAACGAACATCTTCGATTGTTTAATCTTATTGGTGGTCAAAAATTGGACCATGACATCAACGTCCTCCTGAGTCGTAAAGAGGAATTCCTCATTCCACAAGCCAGGTTTGTTTGGATATCGATACACCATACGACCAACTCTTTTAGGGTCATCCATGCAGGTAACCTCAGTGCACATTTGATGGAGCTCTTCAAGCATCGGTCTCGTACGGACCTTCATTTTATAAAAATTGTCACCCACGTAACTTAGAACCTTTCCTGTGTCTTTCGTGTAACCATTCCACCGCAACCCAAACGTGAACTTTTGGAATGCCATCTGCAATAAAACTGTAATTAAGTTACTAGCATAAAAATCACAAATGACAATGAAAACTAATACAAAATAAACTTACGAATTAACGTTAATCGCAAAAACTAAATAATTTAAAGGTGCACAACTGAAATTTGAAGAAGGAGTGGAGTGAAATTTTTTAGTTTTCTGGACCTGCCTTTTATAGGCAAATTTTCACTGGAAACCGCAGGGGGGAGCGGTTTTAGTCTGTCATGCAACCCCACCCATGCAACCTCCTGCATGCCGACATATCGGATGTCGGGTGACGAGGCACAAACCGCTGGGGGGGGGGGGGGAGGGGGAGGGAGGGGAGAGCGGTTTATGTGTCAACATGGTAAACCGATTCCCTGTGGAGCGTTTTACCTTGCTGACACATAACCGCTCCCAGAGGACGCGGTTTGTGCTAAGACAGCCATGAAAACCGCTCCTTCGAAGAGCGTTTTTTCCAAAAAACACAAACTGCTTGTCTACCAGGCGGTTCCATGGTAAACCGCCGCTTGGGTGGGCGGTTTCTGTTTCACCGCCCCTAAGTGGAGCGGTTTTTAATAAACAATGATAGATTTGGAATTTTTTCGGAATGAGTGATATTTTTATAATTTTTTTATAAAACACTGATAGTTTTGGATTTTATCCATACAATTAACCCTAATTTAAAGTAAGGGATGTTTGAGAAAATCAGAAAATGAAAAGTAAAGTACATTATATACCTGTAAGGCTGTAACCCCAAATTTCCTACCCTACTTCATAGAAAGCCGCCAGTCCGCCACCGATAAAAGCCGTGCTGCGTCGTGAATCCGAAACCCTAGCATCCGGAAATCCGATTCTCAAACAGCGGCAGCAATGGTGTGCATAAGAAAAGCGACGATCGATGACCTGTTGGCGATGCAGGCTTGCAACTTGCTCTGCCTTCCGGAAAATTACCAGATGAAGTATTACTTCTACCACATCCTTTCCTGGCCGCAGCTCCTCTACGTTGCTGAGGACTACAATGGCCGGATCGTCGGCTACGTGCTGGCGAAGATGGAGGAAGAGACGAACGAGTGCCACGGGCACATAACTTCTCTCGCTGTTCTCCGCACTCACCGAAAGTTAGGGCTCGCCACTAAGCTCATGAGCGCCGCTCAGACTGCCATGGAACAGGTTTGTCTTCGATTGACTGTATTTTGGGGCCTCCGTACTGCTGAATGTGCTTTCTGTGGTGATGGTGTTATTGATTTGTTCTTGGAAGCCTTGAGTGATAAGTGATTTTTTTTCTCTCGTGATTATGAAAACAAAAGAACGAGATATGGCTTGCTTAGTTGAATATCAGGAGAATTTTATTTTTTTCACTGAGCTTGGTATCTTTGGATGGATGGGTAAGGAGTGTTTTCATTGTCAGCTAGCTAAATCGTGACAAAACCCCACAGCTAGCTTTGATAGAAGATACATGTGTGAGCTTTTCTATGCATTGAAGTGAATGACTAGATTAGCTTGCTGTAGTTTCATCGTTGCATAAGCATAGTAGGAATCGTATGGAACCCCAGTGTGCAAGTTTGATGATGATTATCCTACCCTTTAATCCGTTGCCATGGCCCATGGCCAGTTGATGATCGATCATTGGATTGGATTCTTGGCTTTTAACTTGATGAGGCAGTTAATTAAAGCGCTTAAGCATTCATCTTTCATGTCTGATGAAGGATTATAGTGATTTAGTTAGCAGAACCAATGTTCTGCATAGACTTTTTGCTGAATTGAGTGTGGAATGAAATAGGTGTTTGGGGCAGAGTATGTCTCGCTGCATGTGAGGAAGAGCAACCGGGCAGCTTTCCATCTCTACACTGAAACCTTGGGATATAAAATCCATGATATAGAAGCAAAGTATTACGCTGACGGAGAGGATGCATATGACATGAGGAAGCAGCTGAAGGGGAAGCAATATCACCACCACCATCATCATCACCATGCTGGTGGTTGCTGTGCACCGGAGCCCAAATCCTTGGAAGCAAAACCAGAATCTAAATCTGAGGCAAAATCCAGCACCAAAGCTTAAGCGAGAGTGCAACATAATGGTGGAAGTTCTAGGTGAAGCGGGGATAAATTGTTATGCTCTTCTTATTGCTTAAAACTGCATTGCCCTTTGTACTAGTTTGATTGTACTAGCAGTAATAATGCACTGGAGATTGGAGAATATGTATTGTTTTCATGCGTTTGCTAGTTGATGTCCGTGCTAATACAGTACTGAGTATCGAATTTAGGTATCTTGGTTCACTTTTGGTCTATTACAGTATGCTATCTCTTTTTACAAGTTCATCTCTATTCTGTTATCTGAACTTGGGGTATCTCCAATTGATGCATGCCTATTCATTTCATTATTATTAGTTTGATTTAATTTCATCAGTAGCTTGATTCTTCCCAGGCGCTACGTCTATCTCCTGTGTTGCTAACATTGTTTTGATGTAGTGATGGAATAGCAAACTGGAGCTCCTTTGGTTCTTCAGGTTCTACGCATTTAGTTTGTGCATGGGTTTGCCACAGATTAATCTCAACTTTCGTTAATCTAACCAACATCTACTACATGGTTTCCATGGCTAGCTCTGCCATGATTGGCAGTAAGGGTATATAGCTGTAGATGTTTTTAAGATTTGTCAGACCGCAAATTTCACCGCATTGGGGCACCTCGAGGTTTGAAGAAACCTTGCCACAACTCGGCCTTCAGTTTTGTATTCCTCATGGAGAAGCGACCTTCTTTGTTCTTGCTGAACCTTCTTGCAACCTTTATGCATTGATAAAAGCGGATATGAACCCCAGTATTATCAATGTACAACAAATATTTTAGAGACAATACCCTATCTCCTGGTTGGATCGAAAATACCGGGTAATGGACTCCAACTGGTAAGCGTTTTTAATAGTATGACATAGTTGAACCATAGTCAAACCATGATTTTAGTATAAAATACCCTATCACTTACTTTTTTGCTATAATTTCTGGTACAGTTTTATAATATTTGTGTACAACTAGTATAAAAACGCAGTCAATGATATAAAAAATGTGGATCCCTACAGAAAGGAAATGTCCCAAAGAAGCAAGATAATTTGCTCCGTAATTAGCCTCACAATATACATGCTCTATCTTGACTTTGCAAGGATTAAATAACCAACGTCTAATCTTTGCTAAACACATGTAGCGTGGATGATAGTAAGTAGTTGTTTCAATGCGTGTCTTGGCTGTAAGCGTATCCACCTGATGAAGAACTTTCCTAGTCCACAATTCTTAGGTGAGCCTCAAATCGTTGCACAATCTCAGCCAGCTATATGACACGCGCATGGGTCGAGCTTGAAATTCCTAAAGTCGAAGTGCACCTACTCTATTCCTAACAACGACAAGTATACCTATACTAGTTTTGTAGTAAAGTGGTTTGGTTGTATTCCAATGGAACCTTAAACTTATTATTACTTTGCTACGAACTACTATCTAATCAAATCGGAAGGTCGGGATTAGAACTACACTAACCTAACTAAAAACAACCAATCAAGTGGTTGGGAGACCGCCATAGATGAGATGGTTGTCTATGATCGAATCTCTCTATCTATAGGTTGATATGGGCGATAATCGAATGGTACTTTGAGGTGCGGAGGTCACAAAGGTGGAGATCGACTTAATGGTCATGCAATTGATCCCCCCCCCCCCCCAAAAGTTACGTTCATGGCCTAATGTCACCTCAACCAATCTACCTAACTAGGATGGTTCTACCTCCTCTAAT
Source organism: Linum trigynum (assembly GCA_964030455.1). Classification (NCBI taxonomy): domain Eukaryota; kingdom Viridiplantae; phylum Streptophyta; class Magnoliopsida; order Malpighiales; family Linaceae; genus Linum; species Linum trigynum. The sequence continues at coordinate 1,608,971 of OZ034820.1, forward strand.
CAGATTGTATCCATTCACATACAGGTTGGGTAAGTCGATAGTCACGCGCTTATCTAACAACCATCAACTAGGTGAGAATCTAACTATAAGGGTATGATCACCTTGACCTCTAACTAGACCTCTAAGTCAACCAATCAAGTTAAGAAGGATTCACACGCATCTAAACTCTAATCAGAAGCATTAAACACTCTAGTTAAACCCAATTATTATACCATAAATTAGTAAACAAGACAATGATAATTTCTCTATTATCTAGGTTGCAACTAAGGCAAATGGAATACAGACAATCCCACACCAATTGATGTTTATGCTAATTTTGACATAGGTTAAGAACGAACCAATCACAATCAAGAGATTCTTATGCGCCACATCAATAGACATAGATAAATAGGTTCATAATCATGCGTACATATGACTCATACTCATTCTACAAATTGGGTTCATCTTTCCTAAACAACCATAGGGATTCAAGTCATAGAGAGAGAAATGAAATACAAACTAAAAAAGAGGGAAAATACTTGAGTTCATCTTCTTCGGGTCTTGACCGTCCAATATAACGGTCAACTCTAGGGTTTGACAAATTAAGTAAAGCTTAATACTAATTCAGGTCACAATGTTAAATAGTAAAATTGGCCAAAATATTAAATATAGGAAAATTTCGGGTTAGATAACAATGTTAACCATTAAGTAATTAGATTTAATAGAGATATTGAGAGATCTAACGGGCCAAAACTATATAGCCCGCTCCAAATTCCCCCGCCAGCCCAATTAGCAGCTTCGCACGCAACCGCAACTCTTCTCCTCCCCAAACCCAAAGCTTACCTTCCCACTTTTTAATTTTTACTGTTCGTTCATTCTAAAAAATTCAACAACCCAAGACTCAATTGCCACCCGCCTTCTCTTCGTTTCAGATCTACCTCCAATTTCCAGTCTCCCGCAGCTTAACCGTTCGCATCCTCCACCGCCACCGCCGGTCGGAGAATCTCGACGCATCGTCCCTGTCGCCTGCGGCAGAAGGAGTGACCGCGTCCGTATCATAAATTTTGTTCCCCCTGTTCCTCGAGTGATGTGGAGCTCGATCGAAAATTTGAAGCAGAACCTGAACAAGATTGCACTCGATGTGCATGACGATGAGGACGAGGAGCTCGAGATCTACGGTTTTGGTAATGGTGATGATCAGTCGGTATCTGGTCGCAGGAACTCCCACAGTTCCGCGCATGCGAAATCGGTTTCCCCGTCTCCCGTTGCCAACGGCGTTGATTCGCCCAACAACTCTCAGGTATAGTTGCTACGCTATTTGATTTTGGTTTTCTTTGTTTGTCTCGGTGTTGCTAATCTGATTTGTGATTTTATTTTTTTGCGCCAATCGGCAACACCGTGATTCACCAACTTCTATTTTGAAATCAGAACATGACTGGCAACTCTTGAATTGCCGTGTCAATTATTGCAAATCGGTTAGTTAGCGTGCGCTTGATTATCGTGAGATTTTCATAAATAGATGACTGAGGCACACCCGGTGCTGTTTCAGAATGGATTCCGATCATTCTTCTGTGGTTGTTGCAATGAGGAGTTCTTGTGGTCTTCTTTCAAGACTGTTAGTGATGCTCGGTTTCGGAGTTTCATACTATGTCATCCATTAAGTGAGATGTTTGAGCGTCAGTACTGGTTGTTAAGTATTTCACTTAGCCATAGTTCAAAGATAAATGGGTTCATCGGTTGGCTCTCCCATGCTGTTGGTTTTTCTTTCCATCCCCAAAAGCCATGCCCAAATTGAATGATTCCCTTGTTGCAGCCTTGTGCTTACTGTGACTCCAGGATTTGTCTATTCGTTTACCTAGAAGTCAGAGTGTTGATTGAGATTCATGGTTCCTGTTCTTTTTGGTGCATATGTAGATTGAACAGTACAGATCAGAGATTAGAAAGCTCCAAGAATCTGAAGCAGAAATCAAAGCGTTGTCGGTCAATTATGCCGCTCTTTTAAAAGAGAAAGAGGTACTTACCAATGCACTACTGCTATGTTGTTTTCAAAGCTTGGAACTGCTGCACACCTCCCATACATGTTTTATGGAGGTTTTGCGACTTTGCCATAACACCTACTTTATGGGTAGCATATATAACGGTGGACTTGGGAACTGTGTATTATATCATGGAGCAATTGGGGTAGGCAGTTTAATCAACATGGTAAATTGGTTTGATGGTCATATATCAGATGCATATAAAGATGGAATATTAATCACATCTATGAATACAAGCAGGTTTAATTTCCGGACCTGAAAGGATATACAATTCGAGGTTGGTGCATGGGAAATCAGTCATTTAGTGTGATTGTTTCTGTGTCATATCAGTAAAGAAATCATCGGAACAGCTTAACTTAGCTAAGTTTTGAATGCTGAAATTTTTGGGTTTAATTAGCACATTTCATTGTTTAATTTTAGTGATTTTATGCAATATCGTGGTTCTGCATATGTTATTGGCTATACTCTGAAGAACCATTGACAGTTTCAACCTCCTACTACTGCCTTGATGGTATAGGATCAAATTTCCAGGTTGAACCAAGAAAAAGGCTTACTGAAGAAAAATTTGGATGCAACAAAGGAAGCCTTGAACTCATCTAGAACTGAAATTTCGGGAACATCATCATCTAGCTCTAATGGAATAAAGGTAGTTAGTGGCTGTCATCCTACCTATCGTGAGTTCTTGATAAGTACTGATAATATGTTCTTGGAACTGTACAGCGAAGTGGTGAACAATCGCCCAAAAGACCCAACAAATTTTCACCAAAGGAAAAAAATCGTTATTCCAGTTATCCTCATAACGGGGGTTCCTCAAAACAGGAGGTAGTAAGCAATGGGATAGCACATGGTCACTCTGACAATGGACAAAACAAATTCGAATTAAAAAGTTCTTCAGGGAAGGAGAAGGTAAGAAAGCCTCATCCTGATACTTTCTTATTTGTAAATGACTTACTCTTTTTTTGGATTTAGTGCTTTGAACGGAGAAACATCTTGACAACAGACACTGAATGTCTTCTAGGAGCTTGCAGATTTGCTGGAGGAGAAAAATAAGTCCATGGAAGCTATGCAAGCTAGTCATGACCTGAAAATAAAACAGCTAACTTTGGAACTCGAGAAAGAAAGAGGAAAATCGGCAAATGTACAGCAAAACCTGCAAGGTACATTTCATCAGAGATTGTCATTGTCATGTGTTCCTTATCTTCTTTTGTTTACTTCTACCAAATGGTTCACAATTTTGCCTGATATTTATTTGTTTATTCAATTATCAGAGGAACACAAGTTGAATGAATCTTTTCAGGAGGAGTTTAGGATGCTAAAATTGGAGAAGCACAGAGTGAGTAATCGCAGCTATATTAATTTCTTTATGACTTCATTTTCTACTTCTCCACTGTTTTTCTTTCGCTCTTTCATTTACCCACAGTTTAGAACCCAATGACTTAAGAATCCATTTTGTTCCCATGTTTGGAATATCACATTTATATATAAACGAATCGAATTGAATTCCAAAATCACGGGGACACAGAATTGAATTGTGTTTTTTTCCCCCAAGACTATAATTCTATTTTAATTTGCATTCAACTTCATTGATTTAAGTTCTGGTATAGGTATAAGCTGTCTTTATATTTATGTATTGGTTTATTTCCATGGAGAGTTTAATTCTGCAGCCTTATTACCAAGAAAAATATTAACCGAGTATGATTATGTTAACGTTGTCTATACTTTAATTAATATCTTCATTCCGTGCTAATTAGTTGATAACGGTGTGCAAATGCATTCATTTTACAATGACCTGCTAAAATTATATATAGTCCCATAGAATTCAAGAACCGAAATGAAATCCTCAATGTTTCAAACTCACAAAAAAATTATTTTGAAAGGAATTCCTAAAGATATCGTGAAATTCATTTGTTTGAAATAGTAGGTTAGTTTTTCATGCTTATCCACTATTTCTTGTTTAATTGAGTACATTGCTAATAGTAAAAGATTAAACATCAGTGACATATTGTTAATGCTAATCTTTTAAAGTTACAATAACATATTGTTACTCTGAAATTTTCTGAATAACTAGGATTTTTTTAAGTTACATTTTTCTCTTGTTGCATGATTGCAAAGAATGTTGTTAGTGTATATTTCTTTTGATTATTCTAAATAGTACTTCCTGCTGTTAGATTTTCAGATATTCTGCTTATCCTAGAATGTCAGTTTTCTTTTTTAGTTTGCTAAGATGTAAACCTTCTAGCTGACCCATTCAGTCTTGTATCTTATTTGTAACTGGAGTTTCAAAGTATACTCAAGTAGTTTGTAAACAACTGCAGGCCACCATGGAGTTGAACAGACTGCAAACTGAGTTAAATGGAAAGTTATCCGAGATAAGTCGACTGCAGATGGAGTTAACTCGACGGGGAGATGAAAATGCAGATGAAGAAGCAGAGAGTTTAAGGAGAACTGTTGAAGATCTAAAAAGAGAAAACATCGCCCTAAAGGTTCGCCTGCTGGTAACTTCTCAAGTTATTATTTGTTTCTTTACTTTTCTTTGCAATCTAATTCATTCAAGAGATGTAATGTACTGTATGTTATCTGGCTGTTGTAATTGTTTATATGTTGATCATGTAGGCAGCGAAGGAGGAAGTCGAAGCTGCTTTGGAAAAGAGCATGACTTCTTCAGAGGAGAGGATTGCATCAGATGGGGTAATTTTTCCGTCTAAATGTGATTCACTGTCATTAATCTTTGTTGTTTCACTGATTATACCCTCTTTGCTTTTACCAGAAAGTAAATTTATCTGGTAGTTTCCCTGGGAAGAAGGAACTCGAAGCCTCACTGCTGAAGTTGGAGAGTGATCTCAGGGAGGCACACAGTGACAAGGAAAGAGCCTTACAAGAGTTGAATCGTCTTAAGCAACATTTACTAGAAAAGGTCTTTTGCAATGGCAATGATTCAGCCTGTTAGTTGTGTTAGTCTTTTTATCTAAATGATTCTTCTATACAGTTAGTAATAGGTTAGCTTGTCTTTTTCAGTTTCACATGGTACATTGCTCGTTATAGTGTGGTTGATATCTGTTGAAGATAAACTCTGTTGTTTTGTGAACTTAGGAGTCGGAAGAATCTGAGAAAATGGATCAAGACAGTCAAATTATAGATGAGCTTCGTCAGAATAATGAGTATCAGAAGGCTCAGATATCGCATCTGGAGAAAGCTCTCAAACAAACAATTGCAAATCAGGATGATATCAGGACAAGAAACAACAATGAAGTGTTGAAGTCCAGGGAAATTATTGAGGATTTGAACAGAAAATTGGCAGAATACACGAGCATAATAGAATCTAAGAATGTGGAACTTCTAAATCTACAAACTGCCCTTGGACAGTACTTTGCTGAAACTGAAGCCAAGGTGAATTATTATATCTGTTTTCAAATCATAATTTCTGTTGGATGTTATGCAGTCTCTCATTTTTGTTTCTCATCCTCTGGGTTGTTGGTTCAGGAACATTTTGAGCGACAATTGGCTTTAACAAGAGAAGAATTAGCAAAGCTTTCAGCCGTTCTAAAAGTACGTCTACATCCTTTTCTTTTCTCGACTATCCATATCTAGACTTCAGAACTCTTGATAATTTTTCCAACTCTAAGAATGACTCTTCTAGAAAGTAAAAAAGCGTGGTTTTCTGATTGTATTAAGAATCAAGTCGCCATGCCATGTATAAGTTAACGCAGTACTAATTTTGCTGTCTTTTTTCCCCCTTAGGATGCCGAACAAGGATCTGAGGCTTTAAAGAAGGAGAAGGAAGACATTATAGTTAGACTTTCAAGCACTGAAAAGAAGCTAGAGGAGGGAAGAAACAGGGTAAATAAGCTTGAGGAGGATAATGCAAAACTACGCCGCGCAGTTGAACAGAGCATGACCAGACTTAGCAGAATGTCCATGGATTCAGATTTTCTAGTTGACAGGTTTGGCAAACGGATACCTACTCAGTATTGTTAATTTGCATTCTAGTCAAGAAAGAAGGATGTGTGTATATGGCGATGCGTTATTGGACTTCCATACATAATAGGAATAGTTTTCCCCCTCTTTTTACAGGCGAATCGTAATCAAATTGCTGGTGACTTACTTCCAGAGGAACCACAGCAAAGAGGTATTACTCTTTTCATCTTCTCCATATGTTTACACCTGAAACCACTGAATTCCTCTCGCATCATCTCTGAGATATTATATCTTTTGTGATATCCCTCCAGGTCCTTGATCTTATGGTCCGCATGCTAGGGTTCTCTGACGAAGACAGGCAAAGAATTGGTGTGGCCCAGCAAGGTGGAAAAGGGGTTGTTCGTGGAGTTCTCGGACTACCTGGTCGCCTAGTTGGTGGAATTCTCGGAGGAGGATCGGCTGATGCACAAGCCAAGGCGGCCCCTGAAAACCATGTATTTAGAGAACTTTCAGTGTTCGTATCAGGTCTCTTTGTTGTTTTACAGTATCTGAATGTTACTTTTTGCCGGCTCTCCAGTCCTTTGCAGATCTATGGGTCGACTTTCTTCTCAAGGAGACCGAGGAGCGGGAGAGGAGGGAGTCTGCTGCAGATGCAGGAGAGGGTAGCCCGACGGTTGTTGCAGGGTCTAGCCCATCTTCTAACGATCATAGAACGAGCACTACAGGCAATCAAGTGTCGGGTTTTGGCAGACCGAATTTCTCTTCGAACTCCAGTCCTCTGCCATCTCAAGGCAATTTCGGACGCTACGAACAGTCTTCGGATTCCGAGTTTTCTACAGTTCCCTTGACATCCTTTGATAGCAACCCTCGCCTTCCTAGATTTGCCCAGAAACATTGATAATGAAATAGACGTCTACCCTCTTGTAAGTAATCAAAGTGTTGTAAATTTTATTATTGTGGTGGATAAGGTGAGAAAGTAATGTAATCCCTTCGATTCTTTCATTTTTGCCATGGATAGGATTCAGTTGTCAGTTCGTCATTCACTGCATTATTTGTTGTTATTTTTAAATTCCATCGGTACGCTTTCTTTTAAAAAGGTTGTATGCTTGGCAAGTTGTTCCACTTTGTATGCGTTTGCAAAATTGAAGACGAGGAATCTGATTTCTAAAAGCAAACATATGTACAGGTTGGAGGAAAAAAGAGAGTGAAAACAGTTTGTTCACGTAATCAATTACTCAAATCAATTCATCCTAGATAAAATTATAGATCAACCAACATTTATCATTCATTAAGATCTTAAGTAGATTTTACAAAAAAGTGTAAAACCAAAACATCATTTCCAGCAATTTTTGTCACATACTTGGATATCATCCGTATTGATCCATTCCTCAAATAGATCGTCAGTTAAACATCCAATTTCTTTTATTCTTAGAAAATATCATAATAAAGACATTAAATTTTCTTCACTCATACATCAATAAAGAATCAAACCAAGACATCGTTAATTACCCATTTAATCATAAATTCAGGTAAATATCATTGGTTCGTTCTACCGGTTCATATCATTAACATCAATCAAATCATCATGTTCACATCATCAACTTAATATCCAAACTCTTTTATCCAAAAGATAACCTCATAACAAACATGTATTGTCATATCAACTATAGCATATAACTTATCAATCTCACTTCATCGTAGTTTCATCCAAAACACGTCATCACACAAATAGAAACAACATAATGCATATGGATGAAATGCACACACTTCAGTTATTATTGTCATTAGGCACCAAGATCACAATACGCCCATTCCTCTAGAGCATCATCTTCGTCATTTATGGCCAATTTGTGATACCACAATCATAATTCAAGAAGAATCTCGCTAAATCTATTCATTCACAAAAAAATTGGGGGATAAGTACATGTCCTTCTCCGTATAAATGATTTTACACGATCACAAAACAACACTATCAAATTCTCTCTTTCATCCTTATCTCAATCGATACATAAATCAATTTCCATCCCACACATAATCTCATGTCAATCATCTCACCATCATCCTCAACTTCGTATCATTAATCATGAATATCATTTCTCCAATCATTCTTCTCAAATATAATTAACATTTTTACTATCTCATGAGAATCAAAATATTTCATTTCTCCAATTCTATGTAATTGCACAATTATCGTATCATTAATTTTCAGCAAATATCCATTTTCAATCATCAACATCATACTGAAATAACAAGTCATCAAGCATCCAACTAAGGACCAATCAAACTTATGACCTCATTAACCAAATTCATACAATGACAATCATCCTCATAAAACCCATTTCCTTTAGCATATAAAAAATTCAATGTTACCATTTTCAACATTTTGAACGCCAAATATCACATTTAAAAAAAAAATAATATAGATAATTATAACAATATATTTTCTTTCATGAAAGATATACTTTTCCATAAACCCAAGAACTTAGCAAAACATATGTCAACATGCCAAAATCCCAATTTATTAACCTCAAGCGTAAACGTATATTTTAACCATTTTTTCCCAATATATCCATATTAATCACTATGAAGTCATAATACTTATCACCAAGTAACATATAGTAATTGTAAAAAAAAAGTAACATATAGTCAACAATTATATTTCAGCAGCCAATGATTTCCAATTATTGATGGACCCATATACCTCAATTTCTAATGAATTCTGCTCCAATTATTTTTATTTTAGATTTGATCTTTAAAGATTTCTCTAGTTCTCACAGTTTCTTAGGAGAAGACGCTTTTTGGTATAGACGTCAAATGACTGCAAGTCATTGGTCGAACATGAACAAATTGGAAAGTCACAAAGACACATTAGTAAAATTTTCCCATGGAAAATTAAAAAGAGATTTTTTACTTTACGAATTGTCAGGAACAATACCTGAACTTTAAACTGAGAAGTTTGACTTAAAAACTCCCTATCCTCGAATCTCCCTCGTAATGACACCAAACTTATGCTGCTAACTCCACGATACTCTTGGAGACGAACTCTTTGCAATGGTACCAACCTTGTGAATAATCATTAACGTTGCTGATTTTATTGCATTGAAATATCAACAAATCTATGATCATCAATCAACCTACTCATAAGATATAGATAAAATTGCTTTCCCATTATCGAGTTGGCTCATTAGCTATCTATTCAACTCATGAGTTAAAGCAAACCAACTGACGAGTTGAATTCAACAAGGAGTCAAAACTAGCTCGAGAACTAGGCAAGACTTAGCTCAACCTCGACGTATTAATAAATAGAGTTTCCTTCAAGCACTTGTTTCTCTCCAGCCAATGGGACGGTTTGATTTTGTAAAGTTAGAGAGTCACCTCCTTGACCGCTAATCCAACTACCATGAAACAAGTTTACAACAATTGGTAAGTGGTCTCGAGCTTCCCAAATTCAAGCAAAACGGTGGACAGCATTGACCAATTGTGAAAGATGCTAGACTTGGTAAATCGCTCATCTCATTGTTCACAAGTTACAATCCTAACGATTTTCACTTGATAGAGTAATTGCCAAATTCGTTTACCCCCAAAAGCTTAGAAAACGGTCTACTGGGGAATCAACAAAGGAGCAGCACTAACTAGGATAATATGGAGATTCAAAGTGACAAAAACTCAAAACATCCACGACCATCGGACACAGGGCTTCTAAAACTTCTTTGCTTTCAGTGCCGCAGCAGTTGTTGGGATCTTACTCAGCACCTTTGCATCGAAAACAGCATACTGCTTTTTAATCTCGATCGTCGCCTTCTCTGCTAGTGGGTCGATTTTGTGTTCGTACTTCTCGTAGATCAGAGGAACAGTGTGCAGTAGAACAAAAGCTGTGACCAAAATCAGAGCGGGAATTTGAATCGTATTAGTATCTGCTCAACTATAAATAACATCTGAGTATATCTTTGAATCCAACATAATATATAACACAAGTGAAATGAGCTTTCATTGTCCTCACCTGTGTAAAACAAGGTCAAGAAATTGCAGCCACTTCCCAGAATCGACATGAGCCACAAGCCAGCAATGACCTGATTCAGAATGCATTTGCCAAATGACAAGCTTAGACAGAAAATCACAGTGGAAGGATTCCAAGGAATTAAGACATAAATGACTAGAAGTTTATATCAAAGAGACGTGGCAGAATTCAAGTTTGCGCATCTACAAATGTTCATAATCAGTAATCAGCAAATTCAACACCGGAATACATACCATTAGAAACTTCTTCAAATCCTTTCCTAAAGCGATGTTTCGCAACAGGGCAAGAACTTGGTTGATCTCAACTGCCAGCCCTGCAGCAGCCTGCAGCACTGGTTCCTCTGGAAGATGGATCTCCGGTATCTTTGGCGGACTCCTGCAGAAACATCAGTAAAAGCAACCGTGAGCAAGATCCCTGACATACAATTAAAGTCTTCGGTAAAACAATCCAAGAAACCGAATGCAATAAGATCAACTATTGGTTAGAATCATAAGATCTTACTTGTGGATGAATGTATGGGCATTAGACCACAAGAACAACAGAGCAAGTGAGAGTATCAAGGTGTGGCAGACCAAGGTCAGCAAGTGATATTCAACCAATTCAAACAGAACCCAGATTAGGGTAGCACCACCAAGAATGATGCCAGTAGACTTCTTGTTTCTCCACAACATCACATCAGCAGCTGCATAAATCGCGGCTCAGCCAAAAATTCAGACCAATAATCTTGGAAGTTGAGAGCATGTACATCGATGTTACTCAGATCTTCAATGCGTCAATTATAAAGCTTGAGCACTGTTCCTATGTTTCTTTCTCATTTCCTATCAGATCAACGATATGAACATCACAGCATACCTACGCTACGAAGAAACCAAACAGACAAAGCAGACCGAGCTGATCTGAAAATCCAACTGATTTTCCTCGGTCTGTTTCAACTAAAGCTACAAATCAAGCTTTTTCTAAACGAAGTATAACTCAAAAGAAATCGAATCGCTTGTCAATCAGTGAACTTAATCTGCAATGGCAGTCCAGCTGCTTACCTTTGCCTCCGCCGAGAACGTGGTGAACAGGTCTCTCCCTACCAAACAACCTGAAAATCTTCTCCTTCACCGAAGACGGCGATTCTGTTGCCTTCTTCTTCTTCTCGGAATCGGAATCGGAGTCGGAGGAAGAAGAGGACGACGAATCGTGAGAATGGATCTTCTCGCTGATCTTGTCCATCACGGACTCAATCGGACTCTCAGAATGCTCCTCCGCCATTGCAGTTAGATCTACGAGACCTTGGATCCAAAACCCTAGTAGCTCTGAGCAGAGAAGCAAGTTGAAAAGGGAGCAGCAAAGCAAAGGAAGTGGGAACACAGTGGGAGGGGAATGGCTCTCCTGCAGTGTGCAGATTATAAATATACCGTAGAAAAGAGTCCGAGGCTGAGGCTCGGAGGTTGGCTCGGGTAGAATTTGAAATCTGACGACGTTAAGATTCCCGAGACCCGAGGAGTGACGACGTTTAGTTTGAGAAAGAATTAGAGGCGACGCAATTGCTTTATGATGACTGCAGAATATAATGGGGACGGACGGTGGGGATGGATGTCATGGAAAGGACCGACCACAAAAAGGCCGACACGTGGCGATCGTGAGTGGAAGGATCGGCCGAAATGGACGGCCACCACTTTTCTGTGAGAAATCCCTGTCATTAGGGGAAACAGAGTGTGTTTAACAAACAAACCAGAGGTGGATCCGCTTTGATCTGTGGAAAGTAATCTCCCTACTTTTTTCCTGGCCGCATACCAAACGAGACCTAAATATAATTAGTTAATTACATTGCCCGTCATTAGACCGGGCAAATTACAATTCGATCCATTGACCCTACCCGAAACCGCCCGAAAACTAGAGATTTTTGTAACCCGAAATTCGAATGACTCAAACCCGATAACCCATGATTTTTTGGGTCGGGTTGGGTGAGTTAGCGGGTCGACCTGTTAGACCCGTTTCATTTAATCCGAAAAGTGTGTTCGTTAAGAAAATATGAAACATGTTTGATATTGTTTCTGAGAACGCTCATAATCCGAAATGACCTGTAACCCGACCCAAAACCAAATGGATTGGGTCAATATTTGACCCGAAATAAGCCAATCAAATATGACCCGAACCGTAACCGAAGTTCCTAACCCGAAATTACCCTGCCCAATTGCCAGGTCTACCGTCATTGTACATTTCATCCTGGGCCACAGATTGAGAAATGAGAAAGACTACCGCTTAAATCATCCATTTGAACAGCCCACTCCATCACCAGCGATTGCTTAGGCTCAACGTTTGTATTGGGCTTTATCAACAGATGCCTACGGCCCAAGAAGGGATTCCAGTAAACAGTCCGAAGCCCATGGAGCGTCCGCTTGCAGTGGCCTCTTTCTTCCACTCGCGTTTTTTTTTTTAACTTAGGTAGCTCTGTAATAGGTAGGGAATTACACAAAGTTGAAAAATAAATAACGGAAATCAGCCAAGTGCTGATTAGCCGATGCAAGAGCCGTTTTTGTCACGCAATGGGCAGCCATGTTAGTCCTACGAGGAGAGAAAACAAAACGAATAAACGTGAACGCGGACTTCAGCACTCGAACCTCCTCAAGGATTGCTCCACCACGATCATGCTCAATGATATTTTCCGATACTCGCCGGATCACCAATTGCGAATCACCACAAAAGCAAACAGAAACAATACTTCGGGTTAAGCACCAATCCATTGCATCGCGTAACGCTAGTAGCTCCATTAAAAAGGGATCAGAAATACCTTCATAATACTTGCCACAGGCATAAATGGGTGATCCCGCTTCTGAGAATCCAACAAAGCCTATGCTGCCCCCCTCTCCATGTCGCGTTGCGCCATCAAAGTGAATCAACACACCTCCTGCCGGACAGGATGGAGACGGCGGAGCAGGTCTGGGGCGGCCATGAGAATTCCCTCCACGTGAGCCGGAGTTAGTTGCTGCTGCCCATTCATCCTGCTGCTGCCGAAATTGCCGAACTAGAGGGCCTGGGAGATACTGCACATGGTCATAGCAAGACCAACACCGGGCCTTACATATTCGCCAAGTAAGGAACACTAATTCCGCCATTTCCACTTTGCTCAGCTGCAACGAGTTGAAGATATGGGCCCATGCCAAATCGGGTGACAAGGTAGCTATTGACCGCCGAACCTGCTCATGTCCAGCGAGAAACCAAATCTCCCTAGCCACCCTGCAATCAAATAGACAATGAGCAACAGTTTCTATTCCTCCAGAACAAACAGGGCAAACTCCTGAATCACTTAAGGATTTAGACTGCAACACATCCAAACAAGGCAGAAACCCCCGGACAACCCGCCACAAAAAGAATTTTAACTTGGGAGGAACCAGTAAACTCCACAAAGTTTTCCAGAACCGGGTATCGAGATGAGGGGGGAGGTTGTTAAACATCTCCGATCGCTCTTCCGAAAGCAGGTGGTAACCTGTCTTTACTATTTCCTTTTTTTTTTTTTTTGTAATTTTAATTTGGTGGTGAAATGCTTTCGTCCGGTCATCCCTTTCCTTTCCCCACTGAGTCTCCCACTTCCGCAAAGAGAATTAAATGCGGGTGGTCGCTCAGTTTCCCAAAACTCCTCCGCTAATTAAATGCAGCAGCTGGAGAATCCACCCACCACCACCACCCAAAAATCTCCATTCTCCATTTCCTTCTTCCTCCTCCGCCTAATGGATCCACCTCCAATTTCCACTCCCCCACTTCCTTTCAAATGTCCTCCTCCTCCGCCGCCGCAGCCGCCGCCGCCGCCAGCGCCGTCCCCACCACTCCCTCCCCACCAATCATTCACAATTCCCCAACAACCCCTTCCAATTACCTCGCGAATCTCGGCCTCGGCTACTCAATCGCCATTGCCCTCGGCTTCCTAGTCCTCCTCTCCACCATCCTCCTCGCCTCCTACATCTGCTGCCGCGTCTCCCGGAATCGCAACCCTAATTCCGACCCGAATCCGGCAGCCACCCGGACCCATCATCGTTCTTCCGATGGGATCATTCTCCCCCGCATTATCTTCGTCGCGGAGGACGACGACGACGACGGCGAGGGGGGCCATGGCCGGGACGGGGACAGCGCCGCTGTTGGGCTCGACCAGGCGGTAATCAACTCGTACCCTAAGTTTCAGTTCTCCAAGGATGCGGCTGCTGGCGGGAATAACGGTGGCGACGCCACCTGCTCGATCTGCCTCTGCGAGTACAAGGATTTGGAGATGCTGAGGATGATGCCCGAGTGCCGCCACTTCTTCCACTTGTGGTGCATCGACGCCTGGCTGAAGCTCAACGGATCTTGCCCCGTCTGCCGGAATTCCCCTCTCCCGACCCCGCTCTCCACGCCGCTGTCGGAGGTCGTGCCCCTGTCGCAGTACGCCGCAGATCGGAGGAGGCGGAGGTGAATGAATGGCGTTTGGTTTTTGAGAGCTCATTTTGTAAATCTTTTGGGCCATTTGTCATTTGTGGATGTAGGAGTTTCCAAGATAATCGATAGAGTAGAGAGATCGTGATTCGGGTATTTTGGTAGGCAGATTCGCAAGTGTAAACAAAGTCGAAAGGGAACACCTTCTCTTTTGGATTTCGTTCAATTGGAAGTTGGAACTGTAAGAAAGATTTGATTTTTCCCCCCTCCCTGCTTCTCTTAACTCCATGAATTGTATAATTTCTTAGCATAATACTCCATTGGGGAATGTCCTGCAAATCTGCCAGAAGAACACTTTGCTTCTAATGCAATCTCAGTCTTCCGAGACGTTATTTGGCGGGCAAGTGGGAACTGGGTTGCTCATAACTCGCTCAAGAAGAAGCAATCAGCTGCAGAAAAGGATTGATTAATAAGCAGGAAAGAAGGTGGGTATCTCCTTTATTTGCTGATAACGTTGTCAGTAAGCCGTTGACTTGATTGCACACTATTAGTTTACTTGTTTTAATGGTGGTGGAATGGAATAGCGTCAGGATGGAAGCTAGTGCTCTCAAAGTTGAAGAAGCTCGGAGTTCGACAAATCACGGATTATAAAATTCAGGGGGTGATTTCAGAACTCGGATCTCGAAAATCTTTCAGCATCTATCTCCTTGCAACCAGTCTTCCAGTTTTTCAGGTGCTCTTTCCGGCCGAAAGTTCTCTGCTTTTCCCAGTGACAAAATGCCAAAACCCAATTGTTGCCTCAAGCTATTGGGGCGATGGAATGGGTTTCACAAGTCAATCTTTATGCTGATCATCTTGGTGATTCTGTTATCCATCGCCACCCTGTCCAAGTTCTACTCCATCACATCTCTCTCAATCTCAGACACCTTATGCAGCCGGGTCGTGAACATCGAGTCCTCGAGCAGGTTTTCTGCTGCAGATGATGGTTCAAGAGCAGCTCTGGAGACGGTTATCCAGAAAATCCGTGATGAAATGAAGGAGACAGGGGCTGCTGCATCAGTAATTCCAAGCTCAAGGTACAATGCTTTCCTCGGCGAGATTCTGGAGCTTCTTCTCGTCCAATCTCTGGCTTCCCCTGTTGAAAAAACAACCCAAATCCACCCCCTTGCGATGAGGCCGAAACACGACGAAGCAGCGGCAGAGTTCTTCCTGATCGAGGAGATTCGCAAGTACGTGAGGATCAAACCGAACAGATTGGGGAAGCAGAACTTCATGGGAGCCAATGGAACTTTCACCAGCATCGGTCACGCCTGTTTCGCAATGAAGCAGGATCTGGAGGAGTACATGGACTACGACGTGGGAGAGATCTGCAAGGACGATTGGAAGCTAGCTCAGAAGCTGATGGTTCACGGTTGCGACCCCTTGCCACGGAGGAGGTGTTTCTCCAGAGCTCCACAGCTCTACATCAAGCCGTTCCCCATAACCGAATCGCTGTGGAAGCTCCCCGACCATCGAAACGTGCGGTGGAGCGGCTACAGGTGCAAGAACTTCACCTGCCTGGCGGCGAATGGGACTCGAAAGGGCTTCTTCAAGTGTGCCGATTGCTTCAACCTGACGCACCACGAGATGCCCCGATGGATGGAGCTGAAGTTCGATCCCCAGACGAATCAGACAGCGGATATCCTCATCTCGGACGTGCTGAGCATCAAGCCAGGGGAGGTCAGGATCGGGCTGGACTTCAGCGTCGGGACGGGGACGTTTGCAGCTCGGATGAGGGAGTTCAACGTCACCATTGCCACGGGGACCATCAACCTCGGAGCGCCATTCAACGAGATGATTGCTCTCAGGGGGCTGCTGCCGATCTACCTGAGCATAAACCAGCGGCTTCCGTTCTTCGACAACACGCTGGATTTGATACACACGACGAGGTTTCTCGACGGTTGGATCGACTTTGTGCTGCTGGACTTCATACTGTACGACTGGGACAGAGTTCTGAGGCCCGGAGGGTTGCTGTGGATCGACAGCTTCTTCTGTTTGAAAGAGGAGCTGGATGATTACTTGGAGTCGTTCAAGATGCTGAGGTACAGGAAACGGAGATGGATTGTGGTTCCGAAAGTGGACAAGGATGATCGAGAAGTGTTCTTCTCCGCTGTCCTGGAGAAGCCACCCAGACCCTTTTAGTTTTGGAGCAGTGTCTCAGACTCAGAATGTGTGCTCTGTAGATTCCGGGGTTCTTGTTTTCATATGTCACAAGTGTCACTGGTGCACAAACTTTCTCCTTTTCTGTTCGTAGTTCGTCATCAACCAGTTATACATATACTGTCTTTCCATTGGATTGGGCACATGCTCCTATTGCAGGTTGACAGAAAGGTTTGCAATCAGCGACGGATCTGGGATAGGGTAGAGTACTGGGCCATCTTTGAAGAAAGACGGAGAGGGTTGGACCGTAATGTGAAAAATACTAAAACGAATATAAAAAATCGGAAATTACAAGTGCTATACTAGCTCGAAATCCAGAGGAGGGCTGGGCCGCAGCCCGGGACGCCCCCTGGATCCGCCGTTGTTTGCAATGTGTAATCAATCAATTTAAATGTTGTAAATTTGAGCACCTAGCCTAGAACTTGGTGATCATTGAGATTTCGATTGTGAAATGTGTAGAATACTATATGGAGCGAAATGGTGCAGGCTGTGACGATATTATTGACGATGTACTACTTGTTCGACCTTTGTAGTTCGACCTTTTTAGTTAAGATGAGAAATGTAACTGAAACCAATAATTTCATCGAGACATGCATACTCTCTTGCAAGTTTTATTCACCTAAACAGGACGAGCTACAAACAACAAAGCACAGAGATACAACCACATTGAAAACCCTACTTCAAACCCAGATCCACCACATGATCTTGCTCTAGCTCTCACTCTTCGGTCTCGTTGGACTCTTTGGAAGAGAAGAAGACATCAGAGAGCGTAGGGAGCTTGATCTCACCCTTGCTAGTTATAGGAATGGTGAAGCTGCCAATTATGGGGAGATCAATGATAAGCCCAATCTCCAGTTCATAGTCGATATCCCAATCTTTGGAAATGTCGACCACCAAGCTGACCAGCACGGTGTGCGCCACTTTCACTATCACATCCAGATCCGTCTTCCCGTTCGCCTTCAGGCTCCCTGGGTCCGGGATCGTCCCATGTGCAATCACCCTGCAACAACAACAGAGACCAAACAACGTATATATGAAAAAAAATTTGCTCTGTTTCACCAGAGTCCTCTGTTTCTGCTCTGTATTTTTTTTTTTGGTTATGAAAGGAAGATGGTTTGAGAAGTGGAGGAGAATCAAAACCTGGCGCCGCTCTTGAGGTTGTAGGAGATCTCCATGATTGGGATTGGAGTCGGGTAAGGGTTGTCGACGGCGACCTTGGCGAGGTATTCGACGTGGTCGAAGCGTACGCCTTTCAGATCCACGTCGGTGACGGTCGCTTCAGGGGTTTTGACGGCCGACGCCATAAAGTCCTTCGCCTTCTCCAGCAGACCCGCCATTAGTTGAGAGCAGCAGCTTTGTAGAGTGTATTACTAGTTATGAATACAGAGTATATATTTGATTTGATTTATATAGAAGGGAAAGAAGGTGAATTAAATTATGACTCTCTTCCTCCTGATCAGCTGTGAGCGTTGATCTGCGTCTGGGTCGTGGGTTGGCCGCGTAATGAGATCGCTGCTTCCTTTCTTACTTTACGAGAAAGAAGAAATGGAGACACATTTGAAAAAAAATCTTAACGCGTTTTTAAAAGAATCCCAGAGAGCGAAATGCGTAGACTAATGGAGGATACTCAACTTTGAAGCTAAAAAAAAAATGAAAGTAATGTCGACATGTTCTCAAGTTTTACTGTGCTTAGGATTAATTTTGTGCGGATCATGGTTGTCAACTTGTCATGCGGGTGGCATGCCACCCGGTTGAACCTGGTTCAATCTGTGCCGGTGCTGAAACCGGCATGACACCACTAGTATGATCGGTATGATCGACTTACGCATTCTAAGTAAAATGACATCATTTTAATGAATTTAATGAATAAAAATAATAATTTATTATTCATTTTATGAATGTAATAGTTAAAAGTTGATGATATTTGTTGGATTGTAACTAAATTGTCCACAAATATGTTTTATATATAATTAAATACATTGGATATTAATTGTTTTCACATTTTTTTAGACCGGCATGAACTGGCACAAACTGGTTATATCACCGGTCGTACCATTCCACTTGCCAAATCGACACAACGGTATAAACCGGTTTGACAACCTTGGTGCGGATGCAACGCTGACAAGGGATGCAAGTGGGATTCGCGCGATACGAGGATAATTTAATCTAATTGTGTCTACGGTCAGTCAAGGGGAGCCTATGTTGCACTCACCAATGCACACCTATTTCCTCATTAAATTGTAAGAGATAAGATCTCATTCATTTTCATTCTACTTTTTTCCCCACAGATAAATCACGTTAATTATTTTGAAATATTAATGATATTTACTTTAAATATTTTGGAGAAAATAAATGTTAACCTGCATTGTTTTATCATGAGAGATGGAGGTGGCTTTTTTCTAAAATAATATCTAAAATAATATCTTTAGGAAAAATAGTATCCAAATTACCATAGTTTCGAAAATAGTTCCTCCGTGTAATAGGTGTTGGCCTAATTGTGAACCAGTGTAAGAGTATCTTTTGTTGCGAGTTATGGGTCGACGCCGAGAGTCACTTCACTTGGGTTCAGTGGTACCACTGGTGGCGACTACTTTCTCGAGAATCTTGGGTCGACCTCGGGTCTACCCTATGCACCTTGGCGCCATCATCACCAAACTTGATCGATACTTCAGGGTGGACACCACCTACTGCACAAAGGTGGGGTGAACTGAGATCTTCCCGTGGAGACACTCCACCACATGTGGCTGGTTCGCATTGAGCGAGGCATCGAGTACATCGATGGCCTTCGACCTTCTGCTTTGCTTTGGCCTGTTGTGGAGGAGGCACCAGAGTCACCACATAGAGCACCACCACCATAACGTCGTCGTGGCCATCACAGGGGATCATCATCATTCGGAGTTGAACCATCTTTTTTCTTGGGGGACCTAGAGACCCAAGTCTCTGCCTTTGAGGGCCAGTTCGCGGGTGTATCATCCCAGATCGCCCAAGAGCTAAACGCCCTGAGACATTCACACCTCTTGATGGAGGAGCTTTCAAGTGTTCAGGGAATTGAGGTTAAGGACGAGTGGCAGCCATCACATGAGTGCCATGTTTGCACTATAGTACTTCCGCGTTCTTTCTCCCCACTTAGACTCTAGACTTTTTGTTCATTCTTTTCGTGTGTTGAACTAGTACTACTATTGCGTTTTTTATCTTTTATGTGATGTTGAATAATGTTATTGTGTAATAACCTCGCATTGAGTATGTTTGTGTTTGTCTCTTGTGAACCTCTCTCGCTCGAGAATGGTCCTTTTCTAGTTCAACTTTCACTCGCCAATCGATTCGGTAAATTCATTCCACCCTTCTCTTTGTTCCATTGGAGACAATGTCGTGCTTAAGTGGGAGGGGGTACATGTATTGGCCTGTGAATAATGAGTGTGAATATCCTATTTGAATGTGTTGGAGCCTTGTGATTTCCAAATTTCTATAATTTGAGGGCTCCAACCACCTGTGCGTGAATGAATGATGTATAGTCGATATTGAGATGTGTTTTGGGACCTAGATTATTGCTTGAAATTGAAAATTTTAGGGGTTCCGATCACAATTGTCCTTATCATGATCTTGCTTAGTTTGCTTTGAATTGTTTGATGACTATGATGGTGTGCAGTACATGGAAGAATGGTGCCATGAGAATCCTTGATGATGACTGGCTTTACTTCGATTTCGTCTTAGTTGTTTCGATAATGTTTATTATTGAGGTTATGACATATGTATGGGAATCCCCAATATATGACTCCAAAATATTTTGCAAAAGGTTCTCCAATTTGGATTTTTTTTTTTTTGGAAAATTGAGGTTCTCATGTGAGAGACAACCGGTCATAGTGTTTGAGTTAAAAAGTCGAATGGCTCTTCTCTCGGTATGAAGTTCCATTGAGGATGTGTTTGGGGTTCAGATTGTTTTTTAGCATCCCGATCATCTCTCGGAAAATTGAGGCTCGTATGGCAAGAGACAAAGTCTCTTTAAGCGAGTCACGAGACCTCGGCTCTCATTAGCACCTGACATGTGTGGCAACTCGTTTGTCGTTGAGACGAGGAGTGCAGGTTGAAAGTGGTGCTCAGTTAATGAATCAGACCATCATGTTTCCTACATGGGGCCAAGATACATAAGACAATGTTCCTTTCGCTCTAGGTCACGAGGGGAGATGCATTGATTTGAAAAATTGCAAAGTGGTGGCGTGCATGAAAAATTTAAGTTGAGGCTCGAAAATTGAGTACTCTTTTGAAAAGTGGGATCACCACCATGGAGTCCTTGCATTTTCACATGTTTTCTATGAGTCCCCCAGTGCACACGTCAAGTGTCTAGACCTCCTTAGTTGACAAGGTCCTAAACCGAGAGTGCGCATGACACAAAGAGATGGAAATAATTTCTACCCAACTTTGATTATTTTCGAGGCACCACCGATGATTGATAGTGCATACCATTGTTCTTGTCCTACAAGTTGTACTGGTTTGAGCATGTTTGCTTGGGGACAAACAAACGTTCAAATGTGGGTGGTTTGATTACGATTAGATTACACACTTTTGTATCCCTTGACTTGTTACGTTAGATGTGTTTGTACCATCATTCGATCTAGTTTACGCGGAGTTTGTTCATGTTTTGTCATGTTTCAGACCTCAGTATATAATCTTGGCACTGGGATCAAAATTCGGTTGGAAGATGATGAAAAGGGGAGCAAAATGGTTGAAAGTGCAGACCATGAAGTGGACAAGCAAACCGTAAAGTTTGCACACTTCCATGAGGTTTTGTATGGCTCATGGACAGTGTCAAGATCACGGTCTCCAAAATGTGTTCCACCGAGATCGTGATTTTACTGCCGACTTCATGGGCGTGATATGAGACAGCAGGGGCGGAGCTACAGTGATGGTGGGGTGGGCCCCGGCCCACCCGGAAATTGTTTCGGCCCCTAAGACCTTTACGATATTTAGTAAAAATTTATAAGTACAAATCGTTAACTATATTGTGTAATGCAAAAGTCATATAGTCTGATGGTAAACATGCTTAACTTTTAATTTAAAGGACACTGGTTCAATTCCTAGTGGTAGTACTGTTTTGCTTTTTACTTTACTGACTTCAATCATTATTAATAACCACTTTGAGAAAAATCCCTTCTATATATCCTAATATTTTGCTTTTGTTTTTTACTTTACCCACTTCAAGTCTTCATCATTTTAATTCCCATCTATAATTCCTTAAAATCAAAAGATAATCACTTTGAGAAAAAAATCCCTTCTACATATTCTTAAACCCAAACGAAACTTTTGACTTTGAAACTTCATTATTTTAATTCTCATCTATATTTCCTTAAACCAAACAAAGAAAAAACCACCCTTTTCATACTTTTTTATTAATTTTATTGAGTGATTTGCCATAAGTAATTATTACTTGATTTAGATTTAATTATTTTTCGGCCCACCCAACTTTGAAATCCTAACTCCGCCCCTGTGAGACAGTGATGTGTGCACTAGGGAGCTACATAAAAGAGAGCGAGCTGATTTGAAAAGATCGAGAGAGTTCTAGAGCGAGATTGAAGGTTTCTTCTTCTAGGCTTAGAAAGAGAAACCTACGAGCTAAGAAGGAAGGAAGGAGAATTTCAACTACCCAAGGTTGATTTCTTCTGCAATGATTGAATCAAGCATCCATGAAGACAGAGAAAGTACTTTGCTATTCTAGGTGTATTTTCTCTTCTAGCAGCCAGGCTTTTATTACACAGCAAAACAAAAAAAGAAAAGTGACGACTGATCACAACGCCGACCGACAAACTAAAACCGGCGTCACCAACTCGCGATGATATCGTTCACTTTTTGGAAGAGAAGACGTCGGACAAGGTGGGCAGCTTGACCTCGCCCTTGCTGGCCAGCGGAATGGTGAAGTTGCCAAACACGGGGAGATCAATCACCAGCCCCAGCTCCAGCTCGTAGTCGATGTCCCAGTCGCGGCCGATGTCCTTGACCAGGCTGACGAGGATGGAGTGCGGGACCTTGACCGGAACCTCCAGCAGGGTCTGACCGCTGGCCTTGATCGAACCGGGGTCCGGGATGGCGCCGTGGGCGATGACCCGGCCGTCGCTCTTGAGGACGTAGGTGATGTCGCAGATGGGCAGCGGGGTCGGGTACGGGTTGTCGACGGCGACTTTGGCGGCGTACTCGATGTGGTCGCGGTGGACGCCCTTCAGGTCCACGGTGGTCACGGCGGCTTCCGGTTTCTTCATGTTGGCGACTTTCTCGGAGATGTAGTTCTTCGCCTTTTCCATCACAAAGAGCTGCTGCGACGACAACATTTTATAGTGTGAGAAGTGAAGGAATTAATTATTATTATTAATTTGACTGATCAGAAGGGGCAATAGAAAAGAGTATTGTTATGCGATGAGTAGTGAAATTGAATGTGAAGCAAATGGATGGTTTGCTGCTGTTTATATAGAGGGGGCAGACGCGTGTGACCATAGATTTGGAGGTCAAATTGTATTTTTCTTGTTTGCTTGCAAAATGCGCTTATTTTCGATTCTTCTTTTCGTCTAACTCAATCTTTGGAATCCTTAATTGAACATTTGAATATTAATGTTATATAAGTGTATGTGAATTTTCAGTACTATATATTGGATCTAAGTACGACAAGTTACTTTGGTGTAATGTTATATGAGATTACTCATATGTTAGATGAGATTTGATATAATTTATCATCAGGATAAGTACAATATAATGACTCTTTCCATATTTCCGGGCTAAAACGGTTGACTCGTTAACCCTTGACCCACTAGCTCGACCGGGTCCCGGTTAACCCGCGGGTTGACAACCTTGGTAGGTAGGGATAACAATAGAGTAGCTCATAGGGTGGCTAAAAAAAAGTCTTTTCTTTGTATTCTGACTTGATTTGGATGGTTCGATTTTTGTGTTTGGCTCCGGTCGGAATTGTAAATCGTTGTCACCTATTATTTCTTGGTAATGCAAGCTATCTTTTCGGGGGGAAGAATCAAACATTTATGTCATCTCAGACAAATCATTGCGTAATTTCTAAATGAATTTTTGTGTTTGGAATGTTATTGTATTCAAATTCTTACAACCTAATTGAATTCGGATGAATTATACCAAAGCATCTCAGAATTGCTCCTGGAGGGTCATCAATTGATCTCCTCTGCTTCTCTTTGTAGTGGGAAAAAAAATTGTATTCCGTATAGCAGTTTTTTTCTATTGGAGTTTTCTCCCTTTAGTTTTTAAAAAGTGGGAGCCAGACTACAAAGAACGGGCAGAGTCGAACACGAGGAAAAGAAAGAAAGAAAGAGACTTTGATCAAATCCCAAAGGATGCACCGATGGAAGTTCGCGTCAAGCGGAGGAATTTGTGCAATTGGGGACCGGCCGCCGGCCGGAGGAATTTATGCGATCGGGACTTCCATTAGAATTCTCATCTCGTCATTTGACGTTGATTCGGATTCCAAGATCGAAAACCATTATCAGATAGATAGCAACAAAATTGAGTCACTTTTTCGCAAGCTTCGTGATTTTGGAGGATAATAAGAATTACCAAAAGGATTTGCGAAAGAAAAAAAAAACGACGGAGAAAAAGTAGAGGCATACCGTTGCTCTACGCGGAGATGAACGGAAGGGAATTGGATCGGCCGCCGACGGAAGAGGAGGCGGAGGCGGAGTTCCGTGATGTGGAGAGAGCGGGGAAGAAAGAAATTAAAGGTGCGTTATGGATTTTCTATCCAATTCTTCTAAATATGAGAAGAGGATTAGTTCATCCAAATTATTGAATGCCATTTCAAATTCATGGCGATAACTCTTACCCAAAAAAAAAATTAATTAATTAATGGCGATAATAATAAGAATAGAGGAATTATTTTCAGAATATTAGTATTACCTACCCTTGGGAGAGAAATCAGCAAGACCAATGTATATTATTATTATTATTATATCCTTTCCTATCCAGGCGGAAAGAGGGAAAGCAAAGAAAGGATGACGACAAATCGAAACCAAATTCTAATTAACACCAAAGAAAGAGGAATTAAATTAAATCAAATACTAATTAAATTACTAATCCTCCGTGGCTGGCTCTACTCACTTTCACCGGGCGAAGTTAAAGTACCAATCTGTAATTATTATTATCTTAACTATCTAACTTACGGTAATTCAGATTATACAGGAACAAAAATAACCGCCCGCAACTCTCTTAGGGAACCATATTCTTCTTTGTATACTAATTGATGTTCAAATGATTTGTAGAAAATGAACCTCCATCGAGCAGCTGACAGAGAAGAATTTGTAACTTCGATTTTCATAATTAACGTTGGAGATCGATTGAGGAAACATATGCATATACTATACATGTATCACCAACACCATCACCACTAGAGCAGGTGACCAGCCATAAAAGTGTAATTGTGAAGTGTGTGTATATATAAGTAGTTAATTGTAATTCTGGGTTTAGGGGAGACAGACATTAATTGTAATTAAAAATAAGCGGAGGTCCAGCGCGCTGATCTCCAGCTAGAACCTGCCGGCGGCGGCGGCGGCGGCGAGGAACTGCATCTGTTTGAGGAGAGGGGTTAGGGTTTCCATGAGCTTCTCGCAAGGATGGTTGTGGATTCCCTCGTAGGTTGTCACCACGATGCTGGTGTCCTTTGACAGCCTCTGCACTTGCTTCTTCACGTTGCATGTGTGGTGCGTGCACCTGTAGTAACTCCTGCATGCATGCCCGCGCAAGCTATTAATTAATTATTCAAATTCTTCCTCCATCTCACAAGCTTATACTACTATATACACCACAAATAATGCATCATGATTTTTCATATATTGCAAGCCCATCATAAGTACATTATTTATCTATTTATATATACCCACAACTAGCTAGAGTATTAGATCTTACTTAATATATTATCATGAATCAACTTATCTCAATAACTCTAGTTATTGGGAGAGGTCAATGCAGGGCCGCCAATGCTCATTTAGAGAAGAAAAAAATTGGTACATGTAATTTTAGTTGAGGTGAAATTGAAAATGTATCCAGTGCATAACTTACATATCAATAACATGACTCTACACTTATCATTTGTGTAAGACAACTAACTTTTAGTCCTAATTAGTTGTAACCGTCTATGTATCTTTCATTTGAAGCTGAAATTAATTGTTTTTTTCACAAATAAATCAGATTGATTGTGTTCTTCAAAATGACATTCATTTTAATATATTTTAAAACAAAAATTGAGATATTTATTACTAGTTAATACCATGGTGGTAATGTTTGATCGTGCATAAGATTATACCATGTAGTATAAATATACCATTGTGTAGAATGATTGTATACATGATATTAGGAATATATCACGTTTAGCATAAGTTCAGAATTAAATTAAATCAAAAGTTTCCAACTACACCCTTATTAATTTTCGGTAGAAAAAAACATTCATTGAAAATTCATCTTCTAAAAGACGCAAGTGACAAAGTTATTATCCAACCAATAAGGCAAAACTAAAAAAATAAGTTAAAAAAACTAGCAAACAATTTAAAGATCCATCTTCTAAACAAATAACAATTTAATTTTTGAACCCTTTCTAATAAATTATTTATGTTATGCAGGCTTTGTTCAGGTGTGGCTATTGATAGTGTGTGTCAAGAGTTTGGTGCGTTATATCTACATTTACTATGTTTCCAATATTCCTACTCAGCTACATATTTCACTAAGAGTTGTTCTTTTCCAGTTAGACGATGCCTTGCAGCAAAGCCAGGGATGTTAAAAGCTCCACCTAGCAAAAATTTTGCAGAACGAATGAGGAAGTGTCGCCAAATAATATATGTAAAAGTAATTAGTTAATAAATGAGGATAATTTTATGATAATTAGTAAAATACTTGTGGGATCCATTTAGAAAATTTCATCTCAATTCCTCAGAATTGCTATAAGCAGTTCCAATTGTATAGAATTTGAAATTTAGAATTGAAAAATGAATTTTTTTAAATACCAAACACGCAAAAAAAAATCAATATGAATTTATTAAAAATTAGGAAATTTATTTATACGAAACGGTATGTTACCATCACAATGGCTTAAACCTTTATGAAATTTCTCTGTTTTTAGTTTTTTTAACGGTTTCGTTTAGTACTTTCATTGGGTGTAAAGTTATCATATGTTATATCATCATATTATACTAATTCTACAAATTAAAATTCAAAATCCGACTCCTTAATACTAGTTTTTGAGTTGGGTACATTGAACGCACTCATTTTTGTGAGTGCGCCGAAGTAGTCACCATATATATATATATATATAGGTTCAACATTAAAAATTCAAACCTCTTTGTATATATTGATTATTTCATGGTGATATAGATTTACTTCAATTTTTGTTTAATTACTATTTAAATTATTCTAACATGATATTTCCAAGTTGAAAGCCACTAAATCAAGCAAGTGATCTACTTTGGTCATAGAAATTATCGGAAGTGCAGGCTTTTAATCAAGCAGCTGGGAAGCTATTTGGTCGTTATAGGTGAAAATTAGTTGCATCCTAGCCCTAACCCTATTTATCTTCTCTTGGTTCACCAATACATATATTTTTTTTTAATATCGGTTAATTGCCCAGCTTACGTCCGGTCTGGGCAATATCTAGCTACAGTCGGCTCACCTACTTAAACTGGTCTTTCCCTCAAATAATAATAGTTGTTATTAAATATATTACTGACAATTTTCCATGCAACGTGTAAGGAGACAAAATAGATAAAAAAAAAATAGTGATTATAGTAGGAATTAATAACGTACCTAGGATAGGCGCTGTTTTTGACGGCCTTCTGCCCGTACTTCCTCCAGCGGTATCCGTCGTCGAGAATGTCGTCGGCGCTCCTGGTCTGGAAAGCGAACCTCGGCCTCGCCGCCGATTTCCTCGACCCACCGCTTCGACGATGATGGGGATCACCGCCACCATTCCTCGCGTTCTCTCCGTTGTTATTACACCCACTAGTTGTATTCCTTTCCATCATTAATCCACCACCTCCCGTTGCCGCCGCCGCTTGCTGAGCCCTATAATCGTAAAGATCGCCGGTGGCGAGTAGCCCCTGAAGTCCGCCGCCGCCGCCAGAGAGAAGACTGACCCAGTCGATCTCCGGAAGAGCATGCGGTGCAACGGCGGCGTCGTAGCCTGCAGGAAGCTGAAGCAGTGACGGGTTGTTGGGAGCGTATAGCAGCGCGGGAGGAGGAGGAGGGTGAAGTTCAAGAGGTGAGGTGTCCGACGGCGGTGGTTCTTGACGTTGCCGTTCTTCCATTTTGCGGTGGAGGGGAAGAGAGGAAGGTGTGGAAATGAGTATTTATATATATGGAAAGGGAAAAGTGGCGGAGGGGAGGAAGGTGAAAGGAAGGTGGGGGCAGATTTGGGACACAAACCGAAAAGGAAAGATAGAGAGAGAAGGCGGGGGGAAGGGAATGAAGAAGAAGAAGGGGTTTAATTTGTGGGCTCAATTAAGCTGCAACTAAATCCCAACTACTTCGGTTCAACTGCTCTCTAGCTCCCTCCGAGTTACCCTTAAGCTAGGGGAAGACGTGCCCCTCGATCTCTGTACGCTTATCGTTACCGTCGATGTATGTACCTCAATTTCATCCGTCGCGCGCAAGTATTTTGTGTTGAAATCGTAGTTTAATATATCGTTAAAAAAAAGTCACATGTGCCAATATTTTAGACTAATTCACAAGAGGTTTCTATGTACTGTCGATTAGGAATGATGATGGGTAGCTAAGCAGATCGGGTCAGAGGTATCTCAATACCCCATACTCTTTCTGTGGCAAGGTGGGTCCAAGATGCTTGGCCAAGGATCTTGAATGGGACTATTAGCCGTTACGACTGGTAATCGGGGGTCTCGCTGCTTGGTCAGTGAGTGGGGTCCAGGGGCAACGGTCCGGCCCACGGTGTATGGGCTCAATGTTATTTGGGTTCGGGTTCTGGGCCTGGTCTGTAACCTTTTCTTTTGCCAGATTGGATTAGGTTTAGACCCACATGGAGAAGTACTATAAATACTTCTCATACTCCTCTGTAATCTGTAATCTCCTCGATATAGTGAAACTGGCTCTCTCTCGCCCGTTGACGTAGCTAACACACATCGTGTTAGTGAACCATGTAAATCGTGTATCTGTGTTTTTCGATTCTCGCTTTCGTATTCTTCCTTTATCGATTCCGGCGATTTCCCGATCCGTAGCAGCGCGTTTATAACAGGTATGTTGTTTTGGGACGCAGGTCAACCCATACGGGTATGGAATGTAAACGAAAAACACTGGATACATTGATATAAAGTGTACAACTACAAATCAAGAATGAGAAACAGATCATGTCGAGGACCATACCTATACCTTGTCCAGCTCCACCTCAAAACAAATCAAAATAGGTCAGGTAGGACAAGTGATGTGAAAAATTCTACAATCGACAAACAATAGGAACAAGTCATGTTCTTAAATGGAATATTATCGGAACGGACAGGAATTGGGGCCTTCTTACTTCTTAGATTTTCAATGATCAAAAGAAAAATAATAAAAGAACTGTTCTTTATTGGGACACATACGTCTTAGAATCAAGTAGACTATTTTGTGCAGTTTACCAACCCAGGATGACAATGGCGCCTACATATATGTCTACTTATTTATACTAGTTTCTTACTCGATTTATTGTTGGAATACAAAATATTTATAATGCGTATATTTTAAATTTTTTAAAATTATTTGAAATTTTTTATTTTATATGACATTAAAGTAATTTCAAAATTATTCTCAAAACTACTAAACTAGGAGGCCATGGAGAAAATATTTATTATTCCTTTGTTAATAACCTTTCATCAAAGACTACACTGCGGATGAGCTCGGCATACCACCCTCAGACTGACGGCCAGACGGAGGTGGTCAACCGCTACCTGGAGCATTATCTGTGTTGGTTTGTCCATCAGTAGTCGCGACAGTGGCTAGCTATGCTTCCGTGGGCCGAGTTGTGGTATAACTCTGCATATCACCGGGCTATCCAGACCACCCCCGTTCGAGGCGTTGTATGAGCGACCACCACCCTCCTTGGTGCGCTACCAGAATGGTGCTAGTCTTGTGGATGCAGTGGATCGATGGCTGGGGGCATGAAACGAGGCTTTGGGACAGCTCAAGGCCAACTTGGCGGCTGCGAACAACAAAATGAAGCAGCTGGCGAACGCGGGAAGACGCGGGGAGGAGTTCAGGGTGGGGGATTGGGTGTTGCTTCGCCTGAACCCGTACAGACAGGCTTCAGTCTTCCGGCGGGCGTACCAGAAGTTCGCAACATGATTTTTTGGACCTATGCGGTGCTGCAGAAGGTCAACCTGGTAGCTTACCGCCTACAGTTACCCGCGGATGCTCAAATACACTCGACCTTTCACGTGTCTCTTTTGAAGAGATATCGAGGGACGTCTGATCGGGTCGAGACTACTGCGCCATCGGTCTCGACCGATGGCGACCTGGAGATGTCTCCATTGCAGGTGTTGGATACGATGTAGACGAGGAAAGGCGACCGCTTAGTCGAGGAGAGCCTTATTTCGTGGCAACACATGGAGCCGGAGGATGCCACATGGGAGGAGATGTCGGTCCTTCAACAGCGTTTCCCGATCTTCGACCTTGAGGACAAGGTCGTTTCTGATGGGGGAGGGGATGATAGAAACCCGTCTAACGGGTTGGGTCAGTAGGGGCGGGATTGGCCGAATAGGAGTGACATATTTGTTATTTTGTGTTATTTGTCTAGAACTCATACAAAAAAGTTAAGAACACTCATTTTCAGATAATATCAAAATCCATAAATCCTATCTTTCCCTTATTGTTCTTCAATTCTTCTCAATCCCTAATTCTCTATCACTTCTACAAGGTTCTATCAGAAGTGAGCTCATTTTCAGCCCTACTCCTAGGGGCTAGGCCTGCAGGAGTGCAGGTACAACACAAATGATAAGTCTAAACCGTTCTTTTTAATTTGTATCACATGCCCCCCAAGAAAAGTTTGGTGGAATCAAGAATTCAATATAACCAGTTAAATATTTTGGTACATTGTGTACCGATCAGTATCTTTCGTTTCCGTCAAATGAAACAAAAACCCAATTCTGCAAGCCATGTTTAGGTTTGGATTTTGTAGCAAAATCTCAACACGCAGATAACAAGCTTCTCCGAGGTGCCTCTGCCTCATCATACGAAAACTTCAACAAAGGAAAAGATAACAATGTCCATCCCAAGTTGCAAATTTCAAAATACAAAAGAAAACCCATGTGCCCTTTTCCCCTTGATTTAAATAGCTTGTTGCTCAGGATCCACAAATATGGAACGACAGAGAAAGTTGCCCCAGCTTTTGACGTGTTTCCTCAGACGTCAGCAATACGCCTCCGGAAGGAAGAGACCTTACTCCTCAAGCAACCACTCCCAATTAGTTCACCTGTTTAAGAAACTTTCTGCTAACATTCTCATCTATTACCTTCTCTTTCACACCACTAGCTAAGAGTGCCGAACCTGCAAGGTAATGGAGGTCTACGGTCTCCAACCTTCACTAACAAGACATATCATGAAGTGTAAAAATTGTTATATTCCAAAACCAACCAACTTCAACTGTCTCTGACTACCACAAACTAAACGGGACGCCATTTTTATTCACCCACATGAAGCTTACAACGGCTCTCTGGCCATCTACTGACGAATAGACATATGTCGACTGCGAGGGGGACAAACGACATTGCAACCGTATGTGGTTGTAGTATCAGAACAAAGGCTTCTTACCATTCAACATCCCCAGCAGATGGTCCAACACCTGCCCACCTGCGTCTCGAAGACCAGAGTGCATGTACTCATTCGTTATCCATAGCCTAATCCCTGCGATTTTGGAGGCTGTCTCCATCGCCAGCTTGAAGTTGACGTACATATCATCATAATACACAGCAGCTGCCACCGGCACCTGCCAATCCCATCATTAAACCAAACGAGAATCATGGGAGAGCCTTTAGACTATTTTGAAAGGGCACTGGGACTCGTATAAAATACGTGAGCGGAAGAGCAATTTTCAGAGTTTTTCTTTACGAATTCTCTCACAAAAGCCAGGTAGATGGAATTTGAAGAACGTGTAGAACTGTAGATGGACAGACCTTGTTGCAGCTTAGCACAGCAGGGTCGTACAAAGGAGGCCAATCCTGCTTTTCAGCCAACAAATGAGCAACATCTTTATATTTCTTCAAGGCAAAAACTTCGTCAAACATCCATGGAAACACCATCTGTAGAAGAAATGTCACGTAAACAACATGAGAAACCTGTACAACAGGGCCCCCAGAGAAGATGGTCAAAATATTTGGATACCAGAACCTCTTTATCATACCCAACTAAACAATAAAGTGAAAATTATGAGTTACCAAAAAGAAAGAAGAACAAAATTTCTCTCACGTTCGAGAGGGTACCCCCTTCCCTAGTAAACAATATTCAAAAGCGCTGCTGTAAGCAGTTATGTTCTCAAGCACCTAACCTTTTTTGTGAGGACTTAGCCTCTTCGAATGGGAACAACTATCAGGTAATTCAAATTTCTTAAGAAAGAATGTTATATATTCTCACCTCTCCTGTGAAAAATACAGGGCGGCCCTCTTCAATGGATCTGATTGCATTGAATTTATCGTCATACTCCCCCCTTATTCTATGAGCAGACCACCGTGATGAGGCACCCTTGAAGATAATAGAAGAATTAATAGAAATAAGAATAAATTAGACTGCTAGAGAAATATATGTAACTTGAAATTTCAAAGATCAAACCTTGGTGCTTATATCACCTATGAGATAAAACGCATTAGTAATTAGCCTGGAACCACAACTGGCTAATAATCAATTTCAGCATCCTCAGAAAGAACCAGCCCATGTCTCATCCACTAGCATGGTCCCTTTAAACTAGACCTCTTCTATAATTTACAGGAATATTTGTGATACAACAATGATTAATTTGAAATTGAGCATTTTTACCTGACAGTATATTGATTCATGCATGAGAGCATAGAGTGGATTTGTACCAAAATCCAACCAATTGTCAAACTGCAAACATGAAACGATGCAGGTGAGCCAGATTCACCATGAGAACATAATTCTCAGTTAATGTACGTGATACTTTTGGTTTAGTAAATGAGGAGCAGTGTACTTACGCCATTCAAGAAGTAGTCACTGATTTGCTTCTTTGATCCCGGAACTATAATCGGATCCCATACTCTCTCAAACCTGGGCTTCAGAAAGAGCAGAGAAAGAAGAATTAGAGAAGAAGGCTCAAACTAAGGAGCAAAAAGTTGCAACTATTTCAGCACAATGTTTTGCAATTGTGACTTACAAATAATGCAAACGTTCAAAACCTGAACTAGATCCCAAACCGGAAAGACCAAGAGTTTGCAGTCCTTTTGGGGTCAGGATTCCCCCTGATGGAAGAGGCACCTATAGCCATAAAGGAATAAAGTCAATACAGTTACAGTGTGGAGTAAGTGTTTGATCTCAAGTTTATTCAAATGAATAAGATTAACGTAAGCACATGATCAGGATTAGCCAAATTAAATATTTGAGCTCCTAATACACTTAATTTTGGTAAATGCACACAACTCATCTGAGGTAAATGGAGTCTGGAAATCACAAGATCGTATTAAGAAAAATGGTTTGTGAAATCCTCACCCCGCCTCCTTCAGCATTAGCTAAATACTTCACAACTTCACGAACAACTTCAACATCATGAGGGAACCTTTCATAGTACTTTGCATTCTGATGAATAACCTGTTCACTGCATGCTCTGTAGACAGTATCTGCAGTGCAGTGATCCGCTACAAGAGGTATCCCTCCAGTTAGAAGCACTTGCTTTAGTCCTCGAGGTGCAAAACTCAGATAAGTCACTGCACAAAATCCACCATAACTCTGCATATCCAGAACGCGGAGCGATTAATGATAAAGCTACACAATGTTGATTACATGAGGAACAGAAAGAAGATGAAGAAGATAAAGATGAGTGAAGATACTGTCCAAGACCACAGAAGGAATATTAGGGAAGCTGCTAAACTATTTTTTTGAGGAATAGCTGCTAAACTATTCAAGTGTAGAGTAGGGATGGCTTAGTACAACTCAACAAGGACAACTATATGTATCTGATGCCCAACGCACAAACAATCATCCTCCGTTTAAAAATTAACCTTCCACAAGTACCTGGCCCAAAATTGTCCAAGGTCCAGCATCAGGAACAAGTCGAACTCGGATAAACTCAGCATCTTTCACTATATTGTCCGCACGAAAGTGTTTCAAGTACTCAACCACCTTCTCTGCAGAACCCAACTGAGACATAGATGAAGGTGTCAAGGGAGTAGACAACCCTGTTCCTCTCTGCAAGAAATACCGTTCCCAGGAATTGTAGAAATGATCATTACAGGGCAGCCGGGCTGAGGAAGGAACAAAAACACAACAATGCAAAAGAAGTCATGCCTGATCCATGAGAACAACACGAAATTCCTCGCAGGCCTTTTGTAGCCATCCACTAGCTTCAGACGGACGTGGACACTCGAAGCCCGGGCCACCTTGAAGGTACAATAGGTAGGGCAGCAATTGATCTTCTTTCCCCACTGTAACATAGACATTGAATCAGTCCATAATTCAAAGAATTGGCCTAAACTTATACATGGATACCGCACATCCACCCCCTGAACTCTCTTGCAATGTCTGTAAGATAACATGTTCAATTCAACGAGCTTTCTGCAAATTGATGAATGCGAATCATTGCAGAGAACGGTGAATTAAACAGGCTCGTAATCAGGGAAAATGAATGTTCATTCTCCATTTCATATATGTTTCAACGGAAGGGGCAGGCAAGAGAATCGATCCTCCAAATTCACAGTGGAAAGTGTAGTAAACAATGGATCAAAGGAAGTCAAACTCATAGCGGGAAATACATAACGAGGTAAATAAAAATGAGATGGTAAACGAAGTACCGCCTACAACTTCGCGAGCGAAGACAGTGAGCTTCGTGGAAACACCGCAATCGACGGAGGAATAGTCGAGGGGAACAGTGAATCGATGGTCGCGAAGCCGAAGTTCCGGGACGGAGTACCAGGGTCCAACTACATGCGCCGGCGGAGAAACGAGCGCGGATGGACTATCCGCAGCCATGGTGGCGAATCGGCGAGGCTTGACGCGGAGAAGACACCTAGCGGCGGAGGTGGCGACTGAGAGCGGCCGCGAAGTAGTCGGAGTCGGAGTAGGAGATGACAGGAGAAAAGACGAGGCGAAGAGGAGACGGTGGGACTTAATGAGGAAAAAAGGTGGCGCGTGCGCTGCCAACATCATCCTGGTTCGGTCCGTTCCCAGTTGTTTTGGACTCTCACGCTCTTCTTGCTTCACTCGGGTCAATGAGGAGAGTGACGTGGCAGTCCACTCCCCTATCCGCTGTAAAATATAAAAAGAGAGAGAGAACCAGAGAGATCGGATCAGGGTTAACCGGTTTGGTAAGTGATATGGCACAATCAACAATAATCGATTCATATTAGTTTATGTCGGTTTAAGTAAAAGCATGTAGAGAAATGAAAATCATTAACACTAATTGTTTGAGCCTAGAAAGTACTAAGCATGCGTTTATGCAGAGCACGAGTACGGCGTCTGATCTTGATGGAGGGATGCACTCCAGAATCCTGTGAAACAACCGTCCATGGTCGGTTGCCCAGGACACTCTCCGAAGATTAAGTTAGAGGGAGAAGTAAGAATATGTGTTAGATTTAGAGAGAGTGTACGTAGTTGAGTTACTATCAATGCTCTCATGGAGTACTTATACGCAGGCCGCAATTATAGGAGGGTCCAGGGCATTAAATGTCATGTTAGGCGCCCTAAACCTACTCTGCCTCGTGCACGGCCGCATACGACGGTAACTAATGCTAAGTCCTGCTTATACCAAGGTGAATCTTAGTCGATCATTGTTTTATGTCATGCGGTACTCTTGTCTTGTCTATGGGTGGCCGCCTAACTCTCCTTATCTGTATGCTCGTTGGGCCTGCTAACTCTTCTCCTTGGGCTTTAAACCCAATAGCGCTCAACCACGTGGGCCCATCACTAATAAATGATTCTAGACAAATTTATAATATATTTGAAGATAATCTCTTTAAAATTAGTATTCGTATTTAAATAAAATATAATATATAACATCCAAATGAAATCAAAAGATTTAACTTTCAAATTCGAGTAACAAATCAAATATTATTTTTAAACTAAATTTGATAAAATAATGTCAATTTGTAGAAATAAAAAATCTGTCATCCTAATTAATATCGGACTGTTCCAACCGATTTTATGACCGATACCGATTATATTGTCCAGCATACGACGGGTTTATCATCCATTGCTAGCATAACAAATAATAAACCAACCCGTGCGATGAAACGACCTGCTCAGCGGCCGTTTGGGGTTAGGGCAAAAGGCGCTTCGGCCTTCAAACAACACCGCCGCTATGCTATAAATCAAACACCAGATTCGCCTCCGCCGCGACAGACTAAGTTAGTACTGGGAAAACATATCAGAAACTCTTATTACGTTTTTTTTCTTCTTCCTGTTCCAGTTCTTCGCTTCGTGCTTATGTGGGATGGGATAGGTTTCAGTCTCTCTTATGAATAGCAAGCAATTTTGCAAGAGGGGGAAGAAGGTGATGAAACTTCTGTTGCGGACGCAGCATCCATATCTCTGTTTTCAAGATATTGGTTGCGATGAGCGGCGCTTTCCACACGAGATTTCTGATTCTACCTCTCTGCTTATTCACTTTTTTTCGTTGGTCGACTCTCTTGATCCTCCATTGTAAATATCAGTGGAGAAAAAAAAAAGAAGCGGATTTAAGTTTTTAACTTCGTGAGTTCTTGGCTTTCGTTTTTTCCCGGTGTTGAATTAACTCTGCCGCCAAGGCCGCTGCCAAATATAAGTTGCAGAGAGGACTTGGGGGAGTTAATTAAAATTGAATGGTTCTCTTTAGCTAATGGAAGAGATTAGCCTTAGTCTTATTTGATTATGAGCTATACAAGTATTCGTCTAGCGGAGATTTAGTGGTGCAATGCTAAAGAGATTTCTGATTGTTCGCTAACTCGAAAACTTACATTTTCTTATTTTGGCTTGTAGTTAGGTTTTCCCATGTTTGGGATTGCTACGGATGCACAATGGGGAGTTAATTAAAATTGAATGGTTCTAATAGCTTGAAAGTTTAGGTAATTAGACCATGGTCCTAAAGTTCCAAAATTTGGGGCTATAATTGAGAAAATCCCAAATCCTATTCTATTTCTTATTTCCAT
This sequence comes from Linum trigynum, assembly GCA_964030455.1. NCBI lineage: Eukaryota > Viridiplantae > Streptophyta > Magnoliopsida > Malpighiales > Linaceae > Linum > Linum trigynum. Next base: position 1,645,819 of record OZ034820.1, read on the forward strand.
TCGACCAGTCGCTCCCTTTCATCGACCAGCAGCGAGATCTCTCCTCGTGGTTGGTGACTTGAGATGTTTGAGATTGTGAAAAAGGGTTCTATGTGTATATGAATGGATGAATAATGATATGGTGACTTGGGTTTTTGTGGAATATCTATCATATATTTTTTTCAACGTTTAATCTCCCTTAGGCAAACTACTAATCGGCTTGGGTGGTGCCTTCTCGTCTAGATAGCGACTAGCGTATTCTTGAACATTGACAAAAACAATGAGCACACAAGTAAACTACAAATAATTTGTACAAATTGTTGAGCATTAACGATAAACATCTATAAACCAAATGATTAATTGAAAGCTTCTTTCTCCTTGTCAACTAAGTTTTTTTACTCTCCACTCCTTAATATCAACTTCATTCTACACAATCAAGGAGAACAAATTAGACATATCTTCTCAAGCATAAAGAAGTTAGTTGGTCAAGGTGATATATTGCTTAGAATATTAAATATGTTGAAAAAATTATAACAGAACAATTTGACTCAGTTGTTTTATTTTGACACAATCTGGAAAAATTGATTCGTTTGACAACACAAAATTTAGATGAAGCAATTCTGCCCGGGAAATTTCAAACTGACTCGTTTTGAAACAATTATAATTGTCTTAGGTGGGGGCAGACAATTCGAATTGACTCATTTTGTAGAATAAGACAACTGGTCTAATTGTTTCATTTTTCAATTGGTCCATCCAAACGAACCCTAAATGTTTGATGGATGCAATGTTTTGATTCACACATTTGAGATGGCTAGACACAAAAAACCTCAAGCACTTGTTGAGGAGGTAAAATTGTTTGCCAAACATGCCCATGATGGAAGAGAATATGACCTACCAACCGTGGATGATGGTATTGCATTGATTGTGGATGAAAAAGGTCAGGATACTTTTGCACCGAACATTATTGTTCAATATAAAAGTTCTCAATTGGAGAGAATTAATCATCATGGTCCATCTTTAATGACGTTGTAAATTGTAATATCCAATTCCTTTTCTTTACAAGCAGGATGGATGGCATCGTAATATTATCTTTGATGATGATGATAAGGATAATCTTTGGAAGGACAATACATTGACGCAATGTGATTTATTTTGCCTATCGCCTACAGACAATATTCCATCAATCGAATTCAGTGTTATTAGTTGGAAAATTGTTTTGACAGTATGTGGTAAATGCATATGCTTTGGTGGAAGCTGAACGACTACATTGGATTCGAAATAACCCACCTAAGTTGTGTACGCATTATGTTAGTAGTTTGCTCGATGTCTGTCTACGAGGTGACTCTGATTTTGAATTAACTGGCAAGCATGTCATTTTGGCGGCTTCTCATACGGGTAGTCCACGATAGAGGCATAAAAAGTTCCAAGAGGCTATGGCAATCTGTAAGTGATTTGGATACCCTGATTTATTTATTACATTCACCCACAATGTGAATTAACAGATAGCTATATGGATTTCTCTTGTTTAGTGTGATTAACCACAAAACAAGCCATATGAATAAGTGTGCCCATTCAAGGACCCTCTTATGTGGTGTGTGATTAACCACTAGCCATTTTTTACTAAATGCAAAGGTTTGTGATCATTTATGTTAATTACCCTTCAATTATTAGAAGCCTAGGGTCAACACCAACCGTCATAACCAAAATCAAGCTAACCTTAGTTGCTACCCCAAGGGATCAGGGCTTTAGCCACAGTAACCATTTGCGTGAGGATCTGTATTTATAGTATTGAAAAACCCTACCGTATTGACGGTTCAAACATAATTTTTTTTTACCAAAGACTAAATTGGCAAACGATATTTAGCAATAGAAAACGAACACAGTTTCAACAAAAAAACCCTATCACTTACTTTTTCAATATAACCTCCGATACGATTTTTACAATCCTTGATATTTATCAAATCGGGGTTTTTACGGTAGTGATGGGTTAAAAGGTCATTTAGCAAGGAAATTATGCTGCCAATCAAGGTTCTACAGACAATCAATTGTTGGTCAAAACATAAACGAGTTACAGTATGGACTTTTCTTATAGCCCCTTTCCTTCACATCCCTTTTATTATCGTCACCGTTTTCAGAAACTAGAAAATTGTCACAAGAGATTTCCGGTGGAAATTGGAGTGACGAACACGGTCGCCATGAAATGGCCTCTAGTAGGCCAAACGGGCATGATATATGACAGCCATATAAAGGGCCGGTGAAGCTACAGTTAAGCTTATTCTCTACCATCCGAAACAAAAACCAGTATCAACTTGCCGGCACGGATGACTGACCGAGACAATAGAAAACACATTTTCTCCTAAAGTCCTAAACTTGCTCATCTATCGTTCAGTCGTGAGATTTACTAACCTTCTCAGCCGCCGAAGCTGCTGAAGAGGCTGCCTGGTCCAACCCTAACTTCTGTAACTCGTTCACAAAACCACCCAGATCAGCTTCGCTTATTTTATATGGACTGTGGTCTGGACCAGGAAACAAACCACTCGTCACTTCTTCCTTGTATTCCAGTAGTGCTTTGTTGATGACATCTCCAACACGTGCATACTGCTTGCAAAACTTTGGAGTGACCTGCAAAACATCCATACCAGTTAGTCGGCTCGTTGATTGGGGGGAACACAACCCTACAACAAAAAAGGAATGAACGAGATGGAAAAGCTATAGAACTAACCTTCGCATGGTGTGGATGCTGCATCATTCCCAAGAGGTCGTGGTACACAAGTACCTGCATCATCAACAATAGAACATGAAACGATGAAAATTGGAAGGCAAACCAGAACAGCATTCACACAAGAGAGATGATAGTCAAGTTATTATGCCCTTCTGTTATGCCCTGTGTATATTATGCGCCAAACTTTATGCATTACCTAACTTACAACCTTTCTGTCTGGTCATTGTAAACGATTTTATCATTCGAATGCAGAAGAGTTAGGCTACGCTGTCCTTGAGATTTCTCACAACTCTTCGTCACCACCTGAACAAAGAAACTAAGAAAGTAGAACTAATGCAACGTAGGTTCACAACACAGGATCACGATTAACCACCAATTTGGCACACTATGAATAATAGAAAATGGTCCACGCAGAAACAGTACAACTATGGAGGTCCCACGTTTGCTCTAAGACAAAGGATACAACAAGTGGGTACAGAAGCTACTAATGAGGTTTCGAACAACTGTTTCTGTCAATGCAGAGAGATACTCATCAACCCATTTCCAATTAGGGATTCATTGTCACACATTTGAGAATCCATCAAGTTCCAGCCAAATGACATGGTGTTGCAGTACATTGACACAACAAAAGCACAACAAGATCTAAATTAAAGCGCATTAACCATGGAAACAAACACCAAACTGTCACGAAATCGCAGATGACTTCTCTGGCAGTGAATTTAGATTAAGATACACGAACACCCGAGTAGTTTCACAAATGGATTTGACGCGGCAAGACTCTCAAGATTTTACCTGGCCACTGCAGAAAGGCCCTGCCCCAATGCCAATGGTAGGTATTCGGAGAGCAGAAGTAGCAGCTGCAGCCACCGGCGGAGGGACACACTCCAGAACAACAGAGAAACAACCTGCTTCCTGCAGAGCCAATGCCGTCTCCACAACCTGTACCGGAGGAATTCAAATCACTAACTTGGAACACCAGAAACGAAGAAACAAAGCAAATGATTGAGGGGAACAAAAATGAAGCATATGCAGACCTTGACGGCGCTACCAATGTTTCTCCCTTGAGCCCTAAATCCCCCAAGAACGCTAATGGCCTGAGGAGTGAGCCCTACGTGGCCCATAACCGCAATTCCGGCCTCCACAATCGCCTTCGCCGCAGTAATTCTCGACGGAGACCCTCCTTCCAGTTTAATTGCATCCATCCCTCCTTCCTTCAGAACCCGCACCGCCGTATCAACTGCCTGCGCTCGAAATTCAAACAACAATTGCTTCCCTACAATCACCAGTCTAATTGCAGACATTCGCGGGGGAAAAAAATAAGAAAATTCTTCCGCTCTGTTCGTAAAACTCCTGTCTCAAGGAAAGATTACCTGAGTTGTGTTGGATTCGTAGGTCCCGAAGGGCAAGTCTCCGACGAGGAGCGGGCGCTTGGCACCGCGAGCGACGGAGCGGCAGTGGACGAGCATTTCGTCGAGGGAGATAGGGAGGGTGGTGTCGTGGCCGTGGACAACCATGGAAGCGGAGTCGCCGACCAGACAGATGTCGATTCCGGCAGCATCTAGGTGAACCGCGGAGGGATAGTCGTAAGCGGTGACGACGGTGATGGGCTCGCCTTTCTTGTGCTTCTGCCGCAAATTGGTCAGCGTAACTCTCTGGCTAGGGTTCTGATGCTGCGGTCCGCCGTAGACGGTGTTCTCCGGGACATTGCTGAGGAGGCGGGAGAAAAGGAAGCCCGGGTTAATTCTGGAGGATGATCGGGAGAGTTTGGTGAGAAACGCCATTTCTGTGAGATGGAAAGACGAAGCGAGCGTCTTAGAGCACAGCCGCTTCAGTTGAATTTTTAAAACATTTTCAGTTTTTTACCATACAGTCCGGCTCACTCGAGGTCGGTCAAGATTGTCAAACCGGTTTATACCGTTATACAGATTTTACAAGTGACATGACTCGACCTATAGTACAACCGTTTTACCTTTCTTTTATGTCACTTTAAGCCGGTTTTGGGAAAATATGTAGCGAAGTGGCACATCATTAGCACTAAAGAACTTTGTGCAAATAGTAAAAACTAAAAAGTATGAAAATCTCTCTAAAATCTACTTTTATATTTAAATAAAATATAACATTCAGAAAAAATTAAATTTATCATATTTAAATTATTTAAATTTAAATACAACATTTAACCCCGATATTCAAAAGTTTATACTTGAGTTTAATAAATAACATCGACATGTAACTTTCAATTCAAGAAACAAATAAAAATAATAATTTTATCAATTAAATACACCAAAATGGTGTCATCTTATTAAACAGTGAGAAGATGATCATACTGGTCATATCGAAGTCATTCCAACTGATTTTGTAACAGATATCATCGTATATGTTGAGCCCGATTCTACTGGCATAACAACCATGGGGCGGGTGTGTGCAGTAAGGCATGCCACCGGCATAACTCATCTCCCGCCGGCAAGTCGCACAATCTAGCAACGACGCCTCTGCTAAGCTTCAAAAGTTATGAAACATAGGGCTTCGAACCCTACGACTAGCAGCCACGATGCCACCGATGGAGGGGACGACTCTAGAACGTGAGCAGGGAGTGGAAAGAATGATTACTCTTCTGCTTTGCCCCGAAAGAAGAAGGGATGAGAAGAAAAGGAAGAAGAGGATCAAAATCAGGGTGCTCGTACGGTCTTGTTGTCCGCGGATCAGACGGACACGTGGTGTTGGTAGCCGGTACGAGTCACCAGGGAGTAGTCAACCCCTGCATGGCAGAGCTCCTAGCAGTAAGAGATGCGATCACCTTCGTCGCCTCAAGATCCTTGATGCACGTGATAGTGGAAGATCATTACGAGGTGGTCGTCAACCAGATCCGGCATGGTGTCTTAGAAGGTTCCTTTGGAGGTCTGGTGCTCCAAAAGTGTCAGTTTGTATAGAGTTTAGGGCGGTTCCAAGACCCGCCAACAGTGCTGCCCATAGAGTGTTGTTTAAAGCATTGCTATTGTCTCTTCTAGAGTTGAGTCTTTCGACTTTATTGGGTGGCTTCACTAGGGCGTCGCTTGTTGACGATTTCTGAGTAGTTTTGTTTGTATAACTCTTGTTCTCTCTTGATATCACTAGGAAACAAATAAAAAAACGAGGGTAGACATTATTTGTAAATAACTCTACCGCAAATAAGATGATCCAATATTATAAGTTGAAGTTCTCTACTGAGTATTGATGGATCTGTGCTTGATGGGTTTATGAGAATTTTCGTCGCCTGGTAGCAGTAGCACTGTCTCTAATGTGCTATAGCCACCATTGATTACTCATTAATATTATTATGTTTTTGAAAGAATATGAGGATCATAACCAGAAACAGCGAAGAATATGACTGAATTCTCAACTAAGCCACTCAATCGTCTTACTACAATGGAATTTCTGCTTTGTTCCGCACCTTTCTTCTACAATCGAACATTTGTTCCATCACCAACCACACATTTGTTTGATCGTCTCTCTAAACAACAACAAAATCTCTGTATCTAAGCAACAAAAAAAGAAAAGCTTTCGATGGTCAGTAACAACAACAACAACAACGATTAAATTGAATAGAACCCATTTAAGCTAACTGTTCTCTTTTTTTTTTTTTTTTCTTTCTTAAAAAAGGGTAAAGTAGCAGGAAAGCAGAGCGCGAGTCGCATCACTCAAGTCTCAGAAGCTGCCGGCGGTGGCGAGCCTAGGGAACCCAAATCCCGTCGGAAAAGGCACGGAAAAGCAATCCCCCGCAGCCAAACTCGTGAGCTCCTCCAAACCCACGAAGAAATCGTCGTCCGGAGCATCCGGCGAGAATCCGCCGCAGTTCCCCGACTCATCGTTGTCCTCCTCGTCCTCGATCATCTCCAAATCCACCTCCTTGCTCTCCGCCGTCGCCGTGCCCTGGAGGAGGAGCTGCTGCTGATCGTCGTCCTCTGCGGGCGTCATCGGAGACGAACTGGTCGGCTTGACGTCGGAACAGGGCTTCTCCGACGGCTCCGATTCGTCGGTCGGAGAGGTCTTGTGGCGGGTGGTTCCGGCGAGGGAGTTGCGGTGGGAGGGAGCCGGGTGGCTGTGCTCCGCCGTGTAGGTGACGATGAACATTCCCGGGTCGGATCTGTTCCGCTCCACCTGTTTCCGGGCCATACAAGCCTTGGATGTGCTACATCGGTAATATCCCCTGAAGAAGAGAAATCCAATCCAAGGCCAAATTAGGAAAAAATCGAGAGAGAGAAAAAAAAGGAAAGAGGAAATTTCAAAATCTTAAACATCATCAGGCGAATCGGAGAATTTCTAGTACCTAGGGTAAGGAGAGCCTTTGATGGGTTTCTGACCGTACTTCCGCCATGCCCAGACATCGGCAGAGAGCGCCTCCGCCGGCACCTGGCAAACCTTCTTCACCTGGTTCTTTCTGTCAAAGAGAATAAAATATAACAAAAAAATTAGTTTATAATTAGAAAGAGCGGAAAGAGAATCGGAGGTGGTGCAAGTTTTTGGGTTTTCTGTTTCTTCGTTCTACCTTCTTTTGGATCGGGATGAACTAGGAGCGGATGCAGAGGAAGGAAGCGGGCGTTTGAGCGGCGGTTGGTTGCGGAGGAGGAAGGGCGGCGGAGCTGGGTTCGTTTGGTCGGCAGGAAATGGAGGAGAAATCAGGGAGGCGGAAGCATTCGTCGTCGGTGGCGGCGGCGGCGGAGGGAGAGACAGAGAATGATGAGATCTGGGGAAAAAGGGCTTGTAAAGCTCATGCAGCTTGTCTCCAATTAAATCCCTTCTCGCCAAATCCACGGGGCTGGCTGCTGCTACTGATGATGGTGATGAACTGAAGAATCGGGAGACTTGCTCGAGGCCGTAAGGGGTGAAGGAAGACGACGGCGACGGCGACTGAGAGTGGAAATCGAGCTGGAAGGATGATGAAGCGCTGTTGCTGCTGCTGCTGGTGGTTGTATTGCAGCAGGTGGGGATGGCGGAGGAAGAAGCGGCGGAGCAGCCTCTGACGACGGCGAGGAGATCCCAATCGTCGGCCATGGCGGGGATTGGGAGGGGACAAGAGGAGCGGCCGGTGAAGTGGTGGGTATGGGGAAACCCGTGCTCTGTCTTTGTGGTTGCAGAGGAGAGAGCTCTGTTTTTCGGGAGAAGACAAAACAAGGCGCTGACTTTTGCTTATGAGAGAGAAAAAGGAAAGAGAAAGAGAGAGAGAGAGGAGGTGAGGGGTTGGACTTTGTAGGAGCAGAGCAGAGGAAGAAGTCAAGTGGGGGGAAAACAATAATATATAGAACCAAGGAAGGAGAGGAGAGAATAAATACCTAAAAAAGTAATAGCTACAAAAAATAAAATAAAAAGCAGTGGGGTTAGATTATTTAAATGACCATTTTAGTGCTTGTTTTTTAGTTCTTGTAAATTTCATTCATGGAAAACAAAGGACTATTTTTTTCACCAAATCTATTTATTTCGGGCAAAATAATTTGGTATGGATTTTGTTGGGTGTATGGCTCGGGTCTAGACGCGCCAAGAAACCAGCACAACACCGACCTAGATTAGTTAGACGCGTTGGCGAGAACATAATCAAAGCCGCATCCACGGCCGCGCTTACGCGAGAAGCTTGAGCGCGAGGAAGCATCACTCGCGGACGTAAACTCAGGACGACCGAACGACGACGTTTCGACCAAAAGTTGGCTAGGGCATGTCTACCTCGAAACGGCACCCTGTCCCTCGAAGAGTGGTCACATCAGAGTCCTATGTACAATCATGGACAAGCCTCCTAGTCCTAGGTAGGAGTATGGTTGAAAAGGTCTGACATGACAGCAGTCTTGTCACCATGTAACTCACCCACCACCATGTAGCCTATAAATATGGCATTAACTCCGGTGGGTGAGGAGATCGCATCTTTCACTCCCTCACTAGACTTGGAAACAACTCTTTCTCTTTCTAAGAATATCTCTGTTTCTGGACCTCTTGTTGTTTACTCTTCTCGCCCTCTTTTCCGAGTTCACCTCCTACCCTCAGTTGGACTCAAACAGATTTTAAAAGTGAAGAGTATATGAAGTAATGTATTTGTGAGGAATAAAAATCTAGTTGATAGATGAAAAACAGTGTATTTAATAATAACATAGTGAGTGAATTTGGAGAAATGATTATGATATTAATGGGGTATCTTAAAATTAGATTTTATAAGGGAAGCGAAATTACTTTAACGAGAAGATTATAGATTTAAATACTTTGTGCGATTCAAAGTGAATAGTGTCTTTGACTTTGGGGGAAATGTGAACAAATGTATTTGTTTTTATCTAACCATGGATAAGTTTTGAGAAAAAATAAGTGAAAAAACAACCTCGTTATCTTTCTTCTTCTTTTTTTGCATAAATACCCAATGTGATATTAACTTCTTTTTTTTATGACGAGAAACACCCTCCACGATCACCACCTTCGGTGATGCCGTAGTCGGGCTAAACCCCGGGACTCCGCCAGGAATCTGGACAAATGCGGGGTGCCTCCGGGAACACCATGGAGGAGGTGCAGATCAAACCTGGGACCTCTCGGTCACAAGCTCACCTCCCCTTACCACCAGGCTATGTGACCTTTGGCGGGACCTTAACTTTGAAGTTGCACAAATAGGCAACTATGATTCCAACATTCAATAGAGAGAAGAAATATGACTCAACTTTCGTGAATAACAGACTGATTTGACCCCGATCAATATGTTGACAAGAACGCTACCTATTAACTCATTTTAGCGTTAATAACTCAGTATGAGTTTATGCTATGGCTACCACATATTTGCCACGTCAACCGAAATCAATTTAACTAAATTTATTTATTCACTCAAATTCAGGTGAAAAATAGAACTATATATCCATTAAGATCTTTGAGGCACAAAAAAAAATCATGTTTATGTTTCGTGATCAAAATAATTAGGCGTTGTCATCTTTGATGATCACTCCTTAATAAATTAAATTGGGAGGATCCCATGGCTGTTTTGCTTTTAGGTAATGTTAAGCATAGAGATTCGTAGACGAGGGAGACGAGCACTTGATAAAACTATTAATTATTATTTTTCATAAATAAAATAAAAAAGAGTACAAATAAACAATAAAAACAAAAGGTAAATTCTAAAGCAGTGTTGTGAGTGAGAAAGAAAGAAAGAAACAGAGATGGTGGTGGTGGTGGGCAATATGGCATCTCAATGCTTATCTTCTTTTTTTCCTTCCCCACTTTCCTTCTTTTCTTTTTTTTTTGGTTTTTTCTTTCGCGTTTTTTGCGGGTTGACCTTTGCAAAATGTCAAAGGGGTTAGGAGTTTCGTTCAAAGAACACTCAGTCGGCCATCCTACCCGCGTCTTCTGGTGTAGCCATCCCCACGCGTTACTTTTTGGCTTGTTTTCGAAACGGAAAAAAAACAGCGAGGCCGAGAGAGGGACAACAAATGGAGACACGGGGAAGCAGCTCAAACTCGCCGCTTCGATTTATGTTGACTTTCTTTGACCCTTGATCGAGGTATTGTCAAGTATCAACACTGTCAAACCGGTTTATTACAGTTATGTCGGCTTCGTAAGTGGGTATAGTCCGACCTGTAGTATACCAGTTTATACCGTTGATGTTGATTTTTAGTAAAATGTGTAGGGAAGCGAGCAATCATAAAGACGAAATGAATTTAATATATATATACACATACATATGAGCAATCTTCACAAATTTTACATCCATATTTTAGTAAAATACGTTAATACGACGTTCCAAATCCAAAGAAAAAATCTTCATAATTCACCAGGGAAAAATTCCTTGTATTTAGCATAACATTAAATGCGAACATTAAAATTTTTATCATTGAATTAAATAAATAAGATCAACATTTAACTTTTAAATTCAAGATTTTTTGTTTTTACTAATTAACTTCGTCCAAACGAAGTCATTTTCTTTAGAACTCAGAAATCGAGTATACCTAAATCATTCCGGTTGATTTTGTACCGATACCGGTTCAACCCTACTGTATTAGAATCCAATTTGTCTGTGCTGGGCATCTTTTCGGTTCCTCCCAACTTCTGCAGGGGAGGGCGATGGACTGTTGTAAATGGAAGCTTATCCTTGGACTTTACATATCCAACAAATATGTGAGGTAATGTGAGGATTTGATTTGGTTAGGAATTTATGGGTGTTTGGAATGTTTTTAGAAGTCTAAAAGATTGAATCAAATTGTATTTGGAAAATTGAAGGATTGTGCTGGGATCATTATAGTTCGGTTTCGAGCACTAGTGCATAATCTAGATCACCAGTTCTATGAGTCCGAATTAGGTGATTAACGCGGGTGGTTAATCACTTGACTAAACTTTTTATAATTCTTAGATCTAAACACAATAATCTAATGATTAAAAGTGAGAATAGCTTTTTATTTAGCGAAAGGGTTAATTTTGGTATTATGAAAAATTGATTTTATTCTATTTTATTTTTCTCTCTCTCGTATCACTTTCCAGCCATCCATTTTTTTTATTTTGACTAAATATGACATGTTCCAATAATTCGAGTGACCAAAATTGATATTAAATTTTTCTAGCGACTAAACATGACATAATTTAGTAATCTAATTGACCAAATGTGGCATTTACCCAGTAAATCGCTCTGGGCACAATGTCCTTGTTCCTCATCCATTGCCATTGCTGGTTTCTTTCTTTGGCACGGTAGCCAAACTCCCAAACCAGTTTCCTCGCAGTAGTCGGACTTCCTTTTTCGAGCAAAATGCCATAGTAAATAGCTTCCAGTACGAGGTTTGAGAAGGAACAAATCCAACAAATACCCAGAGCCAGAGCCCTAGTAGAATTAACATTCGACTAACTTCCAACTCAAACACACACGTATCGAGCACCGATCTAAAACAGCAAAAACGGACACTTTTTAGCAATGCGCAAACTTTGTGTCTACTCAGGCTCCTAATTATCAGTCATTTACAAAAGATACATGGAAAACCCATTCCGAGGTGAAAGCAAAACTGCAAGCCGCTTTGCCTAGAACAAAATCAAGCCTTGAGAGATTAAAATCTATTACCTCCACTAGTTTGAACAATTTACAGACCTCAAATCAGGAAATACTTGATCTCTAACGGGCAATCATAACTCTAGTCCGACCACACACGCAATCTAGTCAGCTTCGAAAACAGCTCTTCGTCTGTTAAGTTTGGCGTTCGCACATTCTGCAAGGACCGACTTCAGGCAATATTTTCCACCAGTACCCACGTCAAATGCTCGAGATAAAAGTAGCTCCCGTAGTTGCAGATGCTGGAATACAGGTTCTGATCAACCAGAGCTTGCAAACAAGGAGCTGAGTTTGGATGCAAGTTTTGCACTCTTGTAGTCATCCCTGAGCTGGATAAACCTGTAGGGAAATCCAGTTCATGTAGGCCGAGGAGAGCGTTGTGAGTATATATACACTAAAGCTGCCTTATTTGATATGTGATATAATTGACTAAACAGTAACCACGACAAGTAGTAATTAGTGTCAAGAACCAGTTGCTCCCAATAACTCGAGTTGTTGGGAGAGGTTCAATCGTGGATCATATACCACAACACTAACAATTAGAACATATAACTGTACTGGTACCTTTGTGCGTCTTTCCGGATACTGGGAGTACCCTCGAACAAAGAAGAGAGACTTTCAGGAGCCACAATAAATACATTGGCCATTCTGGAAAGAAATAAAAAGAGAGAAGGAAATATCAGAACAATGAACTGCAGCAAAATAAAAGCTTTGGAATGGAATCCGAAACACCATTGCAATGTAAAGAAGCAACTCACATGCCCAACAATTCAAACTTTTCGTCAACGGTAGGAGCGTTGAAGCTGCGGACAAATTCTCCGTACTCTGTTATATCACGTTTCAGCCGCAGGCCTCCACTGCAAAATGCAGTCAGATGGGTGATGCCATCAGGTTCAGTGAACAAAGTGGAGGGAAAACGTTTGTAACAGAAAGGTCACGAGGATTGTGATGTTTGGTGTGAGATTTTCAGGTACATTTCTTTAATGGTGACCACAAAATAAAGCTATATTAAGCTGGAGTTGGAACCAGTACTGTGATAAAAGACCACAGTAAAAGAAGTAAAACCCAATGAAGAACTGTGATCAACTAGTTCAACCTCACCAGAGCCCAGAAGAACAGACTTGCCACATTCTTCAGGACAATATATGATGTTTATTTGAAAATTGACGCGAGCTGTGAAAACACAACATAGCGGACAGCACCAACCAGAACCCCTCCCCTATCCTACACGACCCCCTAAGTTTTAAAAAAACCCAGAAAACCTTACAAGACTCCTGCTGTTGCTAAAGTTCAAAATGTGGTATAATATATTTTCCCAACATCTTGATGGATAGCATTCAATAACATTAATACAATACTTATACTTAAAAACAATATGACCACGAGATTTTTGGTTGTGAGCATTTGGACCGATGTTATTTGGGGTACCATGAAAGTGTCTCAGGAAAATATTTTTGTGGGTTGACAATGTCGCGCATTTGAGGTGCAAGTTCAATTACATGGCTAATCTCAAAAGATCTGGCCGCAGTACCTGGGATTGAAAGTGAACTTCTGCCAATGAGTAACCAGTCCTTTGTGTAAGCGATTCCCCTGCAAGAATAAACAATACCATTGTCAACAGATGTTTTCTCTTCAAATGATACAGAAAAATTGACCAAGAGAGGACGGTAAGGCTGCATCAATAACATCAGTTCCCTTTCCTCTTCTGACAAGAATATCTCAAGACCCTCTGCTGAAATTATATGAACCCGAATTACAGGTATGATACACATTTTACTCATTTCCTCCAAGGGCATTTATATCAAAAAGTCAAGTTGAAGCCTAAAGTTTAAGAGGACACAAATATGCAAACAAGACGCACAAATCTTGAGACTGTAATTGAAGCCACTATTAACCGTCGAAGCTATTGCTTATGGAATACCATACCCATGGAGTTCACATTACGAAATTATGGTTCGCAATTCAGAGATACACATTTGAAGTATAATATGAGGAGTGAAATATCTAGGCACTAATTCTGATGTCAGATATTTAGCAGTAACGGCATGGCACCAAAGCATATATGATTGCACCCAAAATGGAAATAATACCAAGCTCCATGTCTATCACCGTGCTCCTCCTCCCCGAAACCAATGAAGATGTAGTTATTCTTTACTAACACTTGCAGAATCAAAAAATATTTTCAAATACATCTCCAAAGATGAAATGGGCCTTACCAATTCAGTTAAGAAAGCTTGCTTGTTAAGGCCTTCCAATGCAGTGAAAGCAGACTCAAGGACACGTGAAAGGTACGCCACCACTCTGCAAGGAAAAGGAGTATATCATCAAAATACTACTAAGCTGAAAAGACATTTCCTATTTGGCGGGACTCTTCTTTTCGTAAAAAATTAATGAGAAGATTCTTAAGTTAACAAGAGACTGATAATGTACGAGTGACCTGGGTGAAAGGGTACATCAACAGAAAACGAAAGAGGAAGAAAACTGGAGGTGCAATTTGATTCAAAAGAAAAGAATACAGTTGAGGCAAAATATAGAAAACGGGATTGTTAGGCACCAATGAAATCATCAGAACAGATCTACATCAAGAAATGCCACAAATCCTGTTGGGACCTTCCTTTTCTTTTTTATACGAGGAACACCCTCCACTCCAAGGTCACCATTGGGACCTTTTAGCAGGGTTAAGGGTGAATTTTTTTATTTTTATAACAATACACTAAGAACCTGCAGGAATCTCCCATGAGATTTGACAGGAGAACCTGAAGGATAAATGTTACTCTAAAACAAGATCGTATAAAAAATGCAAATTTGTGCCAATGGATACGCCACCAGACTAAAAGTTGAAGACATGAACTTTTATCATATTGAGATCTTACACTGAACTGTTACAAGGAACCATAGTTCATGGGGATTAGAGATGCTAACTTCTCAACTAATTGAGGATTTGAATTATGTGACAAGATAATTGAATTCAGTATCTTCGTATACTGTTGTTTTCATGCCAAAGAGGAGTTCCTAGTTTATTCCATTTTACATACCTCGTGCATGCAGTTGTTGGACGATGATCAGGAATAATACCATCATCAGGTGACCGGTAATCAGTTGCCTTTTGTTCAGCCGAAAGCAATCGCTCAACCTGGAAACCAGATTGCAAGAGTAAGCTGAAAGAAAGAACCGAATATAGAACTGATATGAATAACGAACAGTAAAAAACCAACCCTGTTTGTACATAGTGAACAAAGTGAGGCAAAAGCCATTTTTACCTCTGCCATAACTGTTTCTATACATTGCTGAAGCCCTTTGTAAGCAGCACCCTCTGCACTCGACATAGCTGTTGCCATTTCTTCGCATGAAGAAGCATGAGCAACATCCACAGGTAGCAAGAGCCGGGATATAGAATTTGCGAAATACTATAAAAGAAAATCAAACCAATTTATATTGTAAGAAACAAAAATGTATATAACTTCATTTAGTGACAATCATATTTATTGAGCATACTTGCTGAACTATGGCAACACTGCTGCCACAACGTTGAACAGCAACCATAAAGGATCTGAAACTGCTCTCGCCAGCAGCTGCAGCAGCTTCTGCCTGCAAAATAAATACAATGATGAGGGGAAAATAAAAGTTCAGGCAAATTTTTCGAACTTAAATAACTAGAAAAATTAAGCAGATCTTGATTGACATTATTATACTATAAAGTAGCCAAAGTAAAAGAGTAGTTACAGCGGATGCAGCTGCAGCAGCCACCCTCCTACTAACACTTGTGCCCAGCACAAACCTTTCCCTCAAAGCTGCAGCTTCTGTCAAGCCATCTCTAGCACGTTCAAGCCCTTCTGTTATATATTGGCTGACCTGTAAAATGGAACCTAAGTAACTATGACACGAAACAGCAAAATTTGTAAACTGAGTTATGGTACTTACCTCATCTAGCAAGCATGTGAACACTCCTTTTACATTAGCAGCAAGTGTTGCTGGCTGCGGATCACATCGAACATATAATCAGTGACAAGCCAACACTGGACACGGGAAATATTACAGAAGATACCCAAAACTGTCACCTTTTACTCATTCACCGTCTTTGAGTAAAATGATCTTTGATCCACTAATAAATAGGCAGTACCCACAGAACCAGTTCAATATAGAGCTCTTGTTAAGCAACTATTATTGCATCTCCAAAAACTGAAAACCTTTTAAGCACCTATACGACTATACTCATGTGGGAATGCATGTAACCAACATGAGAAAACATTCTATTTCTCTACCCAAATTGATTGAGGTACCTAAAGTACTTACACTAAACTTAGATGTCTACCCATTCAAAATATAGGTGGCCTATGTAAAGGCGGGTGCAGAGAGACATAACCTGGGACGAAAACAATGTGCATCTTGATATTGCTTCCTCATTCCACCTAACAAATTCTGTCACAACAGTGACAGATATCTGCTGGTGTGACGATGCTACCGAAGCTCCTTTTGAACGTCCAATAGTCCCACTTCCCTCAGATACCTGGCCCTCAGCACGCAATTCCTCCATCTGTGTATAATAATGAATTAGCCACATGAGCCAGTTACAATGTCATTTGATCAACGAAATGGATAAGAACCTTTGCTTGATAAAGTTGCTTAAGCGATGCACTCTCATGTTCAGGATACTCATCCTTGTGAGCAGAAAACAGAGACTCCGTCAAACCTGTATAATAATGAGATCTTGCTATGAGAAACTGAAGGGAAAAACAGCAAGTAAACTAGGTAAACCTTATTCTATTTTGCTTTCAGGCACATTAGGATTCCAGAAAACAAAGGACTGATATCTGCTTCGTAATATTTAACTACAGCCTCTTAATGGAGGTTTGACTTCTTAAAATGGTCACAACCTTCAGACCAGAAAAGCAGGGAAACATAAAGCATGATGCCTCACCCTCCACATCCAAGTCACCACATCCAACAGCACGCAGGTCTCTAGCCAGCTCCTGTGTCTTTTCATATGCCACTGCTAGCATTCTAAGATACTGAGCCCTCAAGTCAAACCAAAATGAGAATTAGGATCTGTAACTTCAATCTGTCATAAACGTATGAGCAAAACAGTGAATGAGTAATTTCACTCACTAGCAAAAGTCCACCATCCTTTATAGAAGGTAAGTTCACAAGAGATGGTTTCACAAGTAATTTGTCTAGAAGAGCAGTAACTCGTTGCTCCAAAACTCTCTGCATGTAACAAGAGTTACCACAGGAAGAATAAATAAATGGAGGCATGCACATGATATGATCCAGAAGCAAGTAGCTTACTGTTCGTAGAGGAAAATGGAAGAGCTATTTGCCAGAATACCTGAACCAAAATTGACATGACTTCATTAGGAGAAGGGAATACAGCCATAATTGTTGCTGCTTCTTTCCGGACCGTATCTGCAGGATGGGACAAAAAAATGTAGCAGGTTTTTTAAGACATAACCATATAGCATTCAGATGAGAGTATTTTCCAAACCTGTGATTTCTTTGTACAAGGAAGAAAGGCCGCGGGCAACATTGCTAGGACTAACTTGTGAACCTTGATCGCCCAACACCAATCTGGTGTCAGCATTCATCACTTCCACATCGATGAACATTGGACGGGTCGCAACATAATGTTGCATGGCACTGGTGCCTCTGTTAAACTGCAATGTGGAAGGAAACCAATAACAAGGAGCATCAGAAAAGTCTACAGGATCCTCTGGAGTCTGGAGTAGGTTCTCATGGTATTCATAAACCAACAGCTAGGTTTACATTAGATGTTTCAGCTCATTTTCTAACGCTAACAATTTGGATCGACAAGTACACCCAATTAACTCCCATAAGTAGTATTAGCACAAAACTTGAATTAAAAATATTTTCAATCTCGGGTCACAAAAGATTACCTGAGACAATATTTTGGCACATTCTGCCATCGTAGACAATTCCCTTCTTTGTGATGCAGCATCAAACCGGGACAGCAGTCTATTCTCAAGTTCTGCATGTTAAGTTACCATCAGAATAATAAACTCACAACCATTAACATTTGGAAGGACAAAAGAGATCACATTGTTCATCCAAAGCTCATATGAGATATGCCAAGATGATGAACAAGGTAAATGAAATGGTTCATAACGAGGATCAGGGATTAAAATGGAACTATTTTCTGTAGTCAATGACGAGACCATCATGACCTCATAGTAATTTACATTCTAAACATGGCCACCTCATTCTAAGTTCTAGACGCAGAAGGATACCCTACTAACATTATATGATCACAAAGCTAAGTGAATTTCTCTTCAGATATAGCGGGTACCTTATGCAATTATAATTCTGCAGCAGCTAGATTACACTTCTAAACACCAAAAGCTTTCCAAATAATATGATAACAGATATGAAATTAAAACAGACCCAGGACCGCACGTACCATTACAGTAATCCTGAAGATTAGCTACTGCAACTTCCAAACCCCGGCTAGCTGTGGCGTTCCCCACAACAGATGATACAGAAATGCCTTGCCTTCCAATGTCTTCTTCAGCAAATGACCCTTCAATCCAATGGACAAGAATTAAATGTCATATTGCAGAGAATAGGAAATCTATTAACTGTAATATCTAATCTCAGTCACTACTCGCTTAACTGTCGCATGTTCTATCATTTATTCCTACTATGTTCATTTTTGTTATGACAGGTCCACTGAAACCCCTTAACTTGTTTTTCTATGAGTCTGACTTACCTAGATCGTACAAAAATCAACATGCAACATGCATTCCCTCACAACATATCCGAATAAACCTCTCTCTTGATCAATACATCCAAGAAAAAAACCAGTAATTAATCCGGCATATCCATGATAGAAGTGTGGTGTCCCACTAATGATAAATTAAAATTTTTAAGAGAGAATTATCTCACTCAATTTCTGAGCAATTGATGCTGCCTCTGCAACACGGCTGTCATCTGAAAATAAAGGTGACAGTTCCATTAAGTCGCCTGGGCTGCTGTTGAACTCCATCAGGTACTGCAGCAAGTGACGAAGAACATCAATGCATTTCCATTTCGAACCAAAAATATGCATGAACAGATATGGCGATTGACCTACCTTTATGAGTTCTATTGTCTGACTGGCAGTTTCTCTCTGGGCATCAGCACTCTGAGAAGAGCAAACTAGCATGGTGATAACGCACACAAGTGGAATTTTAAGTAAATAATAAGAGCGCCAAGATGAAACCTTACTTGCAAATGATCTCCAATTTTGGCAGCAGTTTGTCCAACGCTAGAAATGCGTGAATCCAACCTAGCAAAGCTGCTGAACAGGCCATCCACACCTTTCTCGAGCTGAAAGATAAAAATACATAGAAAACAGTCTAATTCAGACTTGCTCCATTCATCATAAAGGAAAAATCAATCCCAAATTTCCATACATTCTTCCTATAATCATTCTGGTTAAACAATGAGACCTTTAGTTGCAGTAAATGAATAAATCTTTAACCTTTCCAAACAACAAAAGTTTGACACTTAACATCGTTACACATTCTCTGCTGTACACAATAAAAATGGTAGAAATATCATTCACAAAGGATCCCACCATCTAACCTCAGCAAGTGTCTTCCTGTGCTTTGTGTCCTGGACGGTGACGTCCTTTTTCAGATTGTTCAGCTTTCCATCAATCTTCAAACCAAAAAGAATCGGTTAGAAATTTTTGAGACTGGCGATTACTAGTATTTACATAGTCAAATTATCCACCTGCTTTCGGAGGTCAATCAACTCCTTGCAAGAATCCCTGAACAGAGATAAGAGAGCATCTACTTCAGGGAATAAAGGGGAAGATACCACTTGTGCGAACTTTGTCGCATCAGATGGGGCTCTTACATGCCCATTGGGCATGCCATCAGTCCCACCAACGTGGCCATGTCCTTCTGCAGAATCCGCATCATCTTGTTGAAATGCTGGGAGTAAATCATTGACCATGCTCCCAAACAATGCATCGAATGAGAAATCTCCCTACAGTTCAATTTCCAGATGAAGAAGTCAAAACTTAACCAATTCTGAAGGAGGCCAATTGTCCAGCTACAGAAAAGAAACGAACTAATGACTTGAGTGAACACCTTAAAGTCCTCTATATCAAGGATGAGAGGAGAAGAGCCAGCCGTCGAAGGCTTCGTAGTCCTATCGCCCCGACCTTCCCTAGTCTCTTTCATCTGGCTCACATTTCACATTAATGCATTGCAACAAACAAACTATGTCAACATCAAACTTCAACCAGCCTATTAATCGATAATTCCAATGCAGAAAACCCAGCTGAAATCCCTAATTGTAGCAGAGTAAGGAGAAGAAAGCAATTCCGACTCAAACGAGAGTACAATCAGCTCATTAACCAATTATTAACCAGGGCAAAGCACCATCAGATGTATGTACCCCACTACTCTCGATTCTCTCCGGAATCGAACAGAAGAAAAACACTGATCCCGAACTTCCTATGCAGTTACCGAAAAACACTTAACCGAAGCAAACAATCACGGAGGAGAGAAATTCAGATAAGCAGAATTAAACAAATCCAGCAAACTCCGACAACCAGAGCCGAACGCTAGTCGCCTCGGATCGTATCAGCTGAAATTGAGGGAAGTGAAGTGTGATGTTACCTCGACTGTGATTTGCTTGAGCGGCTGCCAACGGAGAAGACGACGGCCGGAGACTATTCGCTTCCTTTCTCCCGAAGATTTTGGTTGGGTAGATCGAGCTTCGAGAGGAGGGGGAAGAAATGAGGATGGAGAACTGTTCTTCAATGAGAGGAAAACAATAGAAAAATAACAACAGCGTAAATGACGATATCGGGCTTTCGATCACTTGGGGGCAATGATGAGAACGCAGGGGTAATTTGGAAAATCGATACTCTCAACAAATAAATGCTGGACATTCTTTGTATTTATTTTCTCCTTGTACAACAATGCTTAAGACAATGCCCAATGGACATTCTTTCTCCTTGCTTTGTTTGTTTGTAGCGGATTTTGACTTCTGAATTTTTTTTTTAATATGTCTTATCGTAGGTTAAATCGGTAGGCGGTATTTAGCGGTATGAAACGGTTGAGCTACGATTAAACCATTGTTTTATCATACATTGACCTCCAACAAAGTTGGTTTGCTCAAATTGTGGTGAGGCATCAATCATAGACTTACACTCCTCCATAGTATGGCTTGAGTCGCCACACCAATCACATTTCATAAGTTGCATCCCATTGCCTTTCATTGTTGACGCAACTTGAACAATTTTCTTGGAAAATTCTTGTTTATGAGACGCTAATGATGATGGTTCTTCGACCTTCATTTAACTTCCCATCTTCATGCTCTTGCCTCTCCTTCCGTCACCCAAATCATAGCTAGCGTCATCTCTTCAATCAATCGTTGAAGTTCACCGACTTCTTTGTTTCTAATGGCACCTCCACTAGCCACATCGATGAGGTTTTGTGACTCTTTTGTCAAACCATTATAAAAGCTTCCCACTTGTAACCAATCAGTGATGTCATGGTGTGGACATTTGAGTAGGAGAGATGTAAGCCTTGCCCATGCTTCAAACAATGGTTCATCTTCCTCTTGATGGAACATAGTAATCATGAGGAACTGATTGTGACGTGCAAGAGACTGAGTGGGATTTGCTCTCCCCTCTCTCCTGCTTTTTCTGACTTGTGGCCGTTGAGGTTCCCGTTGGGCACTTAAAATATGGCACCTCCAGCGGAGGCCACCGCCCCGGAGCCTAAACCGCCGGACTGCTCACTGACGCAACCCTTCACCGGCCTCCCACAACCGGCGAGCTCACCGGCTTCTTCGCCTAGTCAACCAAGTAAGAAATCCAAGACAACATCAGGAGAGGAGTTCTCAGGGCACACCCTAATGGATGTAGCGATCCCTACAGCAAGGGGGAACCCGGAAGATTCAGCAGATGAATCGGGAGGGGGAACCGGGTTTGAGGCTTACCTCGATGCAGAGATGAGCGAGAAGCCAATCCAACCCCCAATTTCCTACAAGGATACAATCCTTGGAAACCAACCACCCCCGTCGATCCCAGATTTTGGCGACGAGCTCATGTCCGATGAGTCTGAGGGTGAGGATGCTGAAGATGACCCGGACTGCCCAACAGTTCGCATCAAGAAACGAACCAATGCCCGGGTCCAGCAAAGGTGGTGCAGAGCCATTACGTTCAGAATTCTGGGTAAGACATTCTCCTTTGCCTTTGTCCACCGCCGAATCCAAAAAATGTGGTCCAAGACAGGTGGAATTAAGATTGGAGACATAGGGAATGGGTACTTCCAAGCGGTTTTCGATTCCCAGTTAGACTACAGCAGGGCACTCTATGGAGGTCCCTGGACAATTGAAGACCATTACATAGTTTCTGAGCCTTGGAGACTCGACTTCGACCCCGACTATGATGTCATCAATAAAACAGCTGTCTGGGTTAGGCTGCCCCGCCTGCCCCTTGCATATTTTGAAGAGGAAATCCTAATGGATATTGGGAGCAAGCTTGGAAGAGTGGAAAAAATCGACTACAACACAACAAATGGGTTCAGAGGTAACTATGCTAGACTGTGTGTGGAAATTGATTTGAGGAAAAGACTTGTATCCAAGTACAGACTTAAAAGGCGAGTTAGGAGAGTTGAGTATGAAGGGCTGCACACAGTGTGTTTTCTTTGTGGACATTATGGTCATACTGATGAACAATGTCCATTGAAGAGCACAAGGGAGAATACCACGCCAGAGGAAAGAATGGGTATTAGCAGTGTGTCTAACGATCATCAGGAAGTGCGCCCAGAGATCCTGGAAGACTATGGGCCTTGGATGCTTGCAACCAGGCCAAGAAGAAAGAAACAACAACAGAAGAGCAAAAATTTGGAAGGGAATGCAGCAGAAAGGGAAGGCATCAAAGAGGTTACTGCCTCTGGATCACGATTTAGCGCACTGGAAGCGGAAGCAGAGGAGGAAGAAGAAGTTGACGAGGAGATACTAGTTCAGGAAATGATAGAGGATGTTATGACAACCGAGGAAGCCCCACTGCAGATTACAACGGAAGGTGTGACTACCAAGGAAACTCAAGGAACGGGAAAGACAAACAACTCTGAAAGCTCAAGAGGAAAATCAACAGATAAGAAAAAGGGAGCTAAGGAAGATCAAAAGAGCAAAGGGAAACAAGTTAAGGAGACACCAAGAAGTGAGAAAACACTGGGAAAGAACAAAGAGGCCTTGACAATGAACAAGAAAGGAAATCAGAAGGCCTCCCCTGAGTCCAACCTGGTGAAGCCTGCTGCTTCCACTACGGGGAAGAAAAAAGAGTTATCCTCCCCTAGTATTCAAGTCATGGCTACAGACAGTAAGAAAGGGGGTTCCATCCCGAAGCATGTCACTTTTCCGATCTCTCCTGGGAACTCAAGTAGCAACCTGATACCAGGTGGTACTGTCACGCCCAGGAACAAGGAAGTTTCGTTAGGTGATTACATAGGGCATCAGCCCAAAATGAGATCACCTGGTGAGGCGGGAAATGGAAGGGTAGCACCAGTTCAAAGCACAAAAAATTCTACATCGGGAGTGGGTGCACCGAAAAAGATTGATTTTGGTCCTGAGGCTAGTGTTAATCATCTCAAGCCAGAAAATGCAGACAAGACCAAGGGTTCCAACAGCAATGCTGCCCTAGGGTCTGGAGCAACGGCAATGGCCGTTGATAAAGAATGATTTTTCTCGACCTTTGGTCGATGCAGGTGGACTTCCTCTCATTTATGATGATTAAAGTCTTTGCCTGGAATTGTAGAGGTGCTAAGCACCACAAGTTTCACTCTACGATGGAGTTCTACAAAGGAATTCATTCACCTAATGTAGTCTGCATTACGGAACCAAGAATTAGTGGAGAAGATGCGATTGATGTCATTAAATCCCTGGGATTTGATAAGTGGGAAGTTTCGGATGCCGTTGGTTTCAGTGGTGGCATATGGGTTTTATGGGACAGCAAGCAGGTCACACTTGAACAAGTGGATTCTCACAAGCAGTTCCTGCATCTTAAATGCTCTATTGAAGGGAAACACATCGGTTTCATAACGGCTATCTACGCCAGCCCAAATGAGCATGAAAGGGGTGAGCTTTGGCATCTGATCAGAAGGTTGGGAAGAGGTATTAAAGACCCATGGCTCCTTACTGGAGACTTCAACTCCATCTCCAGACCGATTGAAAAGCAAGGAGGAGCCCCCTTTAGCTTTGCCAAATCAAGGGAGTTCAACGAGTTTATTGAGGATTGCAACCTTTTTGACCTCGGCTTCACAGGGCCCCAGTTCACCTGGTTCACCAGGTCGTCACGGATCAAGGAAAGACTTGACCGAAGCCTGTGCAACCAGGCGTGGAACCAAGCTTTCCCGCAGTCTACTGTCTACCACATCATGAAGCTAAAATCAGACCACAGGCCGATTTTGACATGCTCCACCATTCAACCTGACAAGAAGAATTTGGTGAGGCGTTTCCAGTTTCTGGCCCCCTGGCTTGCACATGATGATTTTTTTCCTTTCATCTCATCTGTTTGGCGTAATGGTAATGATATCCCTGTTGCCTTGCAGGACCTCTCTACTAAGCTGAAAGATTGGAACAAGAATGTGTTTGGAAACATCTTTAAAAGAAAGAGGAAGCTCGCCAACAAGCTGCAGTCGCTCGAGAACCAAAATGAACGATCTCCCAATAGGTGGTCACTTGAAGAAGAACAAAGGGTCAGGGAGGAACTCGAAAGCACCCTATGGCAGGAAGAGATTTTGTGGATGCAGAAATCACGATCCAATTGGGTGATCCATGGTGATAGAAACACAAGGTTTTTCCACCAGAGCACAATGAGCAGAAGGAGAAGGAATAGAATCCTTGCGCTTCAAGATGAAAGTGGGAATTGGATTACCGACCCTGAAGTGCTCCAAACTATGGCAAGAAACCATTTCATTAAGCTTTACACCAGAGATGAGAAGGAGGAATGGCCTCAAATCGCTGCGGACTTTCCTCCTATCA
Organism: Linum trigynum; assembly: GCA_964030455.1. Classification (NCBI taxonomy): domain Eukaryota; kingdom Viridiplantae; phylum Streptophyta; class Magnoliopsida; order Malpighiales; family Linaceae; genus Linum; species Linum trigynum. The sequence goes on from OZ034820.1 coordinate 1,670,544, forward strand.
ACACCTTAATTGCTGAAGGCATGTGCAGAATCCCGAATATGGAAGAAATCAGAGCTACAATCATGGATATGAATGGCACAAAGGCACCAGGGAAGGATGGGTTCCATGCCCTATTCTTCCAAAAATGCTGGGATGTCATCAAGGAGGAGTTTTCCACGTTCATTGCCAACTGTTTTAGGAACCCCAGCAACATTGGAGCTTTGAACAGCACCCTGATCACTTTGATCCCTAAGATTGAAGGCCCATCGTCGATGAACCACTTCAGACCCATTAGTCTATGCAACGTTGGGTATAAAGTGGTGGCTAAAATCCTGGCCAACAGGCTAAGATCCCTTATGCCCCATTTAATCCACCCTAACCAGTCCAGTTTCGTTCCACAAAGGCATATCAGTGACAATATTTTGATTTTGCAGGAGACTATCCACACCATGGCCAAGAAAAAAGGAAAGAAGGGGATGATGTTGTTGAAGATCGACCTCGCCAAAGCTTACGATCGAATTGATTGGAGGTTCTTGGAGGAGACCATCCGTCTTGCTGGGTTACCAGAGGCCACCATCCAAGTCATTATGCAATGCGTGTCTTCTACAACAATGCAAGTACTTTGGAATGGTGGAGAGACAGACAGCTTCAAGCCCAGCAGAGGGCTCAGACAGGGATGTCCCCTCTCTCCCTATCTTTTTACTCTATGCATTGAACGCTTAAGCCACTGTATTTGTAGAAAAGTGAATGTGAAAGCTTGGAAACCAATTAGGTTGTCGGTTGGAGGACCAGCCCTCTCGCACCTCTTCTTTGCTGATGATTTGGTGTTGTTTGCTGAAGCTAACATTAACCAAGCAGATGTTATTCTTGAATGCTTGAATGATTTCTGTGAGGCCTCAGGGGAGCTTGTAAGCAAAGAAAAGTCTAGAGTTTTCTTCTCTAAGAACACTAGGAATGGTGACCAGGGTAATATTTGCAGGAGACTGGGAATACAATCTACTTATGACCTAGGGAAATACCTAGGAGTTCCTGTCCTTCATGGTAGATTAACCCGTAATACGTATAGATACATTGTGGATAAAATCGACCAGAGGCTCTCTTCCTGGAAAGCTAAGTCCCTTTCACTCGCAGGAAGAGTCACCCTGGCTGTCTCTGTCCTCTCTTCTATCCCCTCGTATGCTATGCAGACTTCGGTGCTTCCTGTTTCTGTTTGTGATGATATTGACCGTAGAATCAGGGGCTTTGTGTGGGGGAGTCATTCTGATAAACGTAAAGTTCACTTAGTTCATTGGGATTCAATATGCAAACCTAAGAGCCAAGGAGGATTAGGACTTAGGACAGCTAGGAGTCTCAATATGGCTTACATGATTAAGCTGGCATGGCAGATACTTAACAATGGAAACGATCTCTGGGTACAGGTACTTCAGGGCAAGTATTTTCACCACAAAGAGGGCATGATCACTACTATGAAAAAGAGCAACCAATCAAATCTTTGGAGAGCTATCCTGAAAGCAATGTCTTTGATGAAGCAAGCCGCTGTATGGAGTGTTCGTGATGGCCGCACCACAGGGTTCTGGACCCATCCTTGGCTGGAGAGTGGCATCACACTCGAGGAATACTCGCTGAAAGCACTTTCAGATGAAGAACGCAGCACTACAGTGGCAGATTGGACGGATGCAACAGGTGATTGGGATTGGCATCGCCTTGAAACCGTCCTGCCTAATGAGATTCTTGTGCGTATTGCAGGGAAAGAAAGCCCAAAACCTGGACTTGGAGAAGACAAAACCCTCTGGGGAGCTGAAAAGGATGGTCGATTTCGACTTCGATCTGCGTATGACATTGCAGCAGGCAACTCTGAAGGCGAACCTGAGCAGATGTGGAAGGATCTTTGGCAATGGCAAGGACCCAATCGGGTGAAGTACTTTTTGTGGCTCGCAACACATAATCGTCTCCTCACCAACAAGGAGAGAGAGAGACGCCAGCTCACGAACAACGGGACCTGCAAGCACTGTTCTGGAGTGGAAGAATCAGTGGAGCATATTCTCAGGAATTGCAAGAAGACGGCTGGGATCTGGACTTTCTTCAGAGACAAAATCAGGGAAAGAAACAGGAACGTGGACTTTCATATTTGGCTCATCAGCAACCTGCGAGCAGAGGAGACCGGCACTGACTTCGGGCATATTTGTTGGATCCTTTGGAAACAAAGAAATGAAGAAATCATGGATGGGAAGACCTTCTCGAAAGAAGGAACCATCCACAGGATTAATGCTTGGCTACAAATCAACAAGCAGGCTACTGACAACGTCCAAAAAAGCCTTCTGCCACCCAAGAATAGAAGAGAGACACAACAGATTGGTTGGAAACCTCCAAGGGAGGGGTGGCTGCAGGTTCAGACTGATGGCTCGGTCGACACCTCGACCGGGAGTGCTGCTGCTGGTGGACTTCTGCGCGACCATTGGGGCAGATGTAAGGGAGCATTCACAAGCAACTTGGGAGCTTGCTCGATCACCAGGGCTGAACTCAAAGGGGCAGCTGAAGGACTTGAGTTTGCCTGGAAAGAAGGATTCAAGAAGATTGAACTCAACCTTGACTCCCTGACTGCTATTTCGCTTATCAGAAACAGGGAGGACACTGATCACACCCATGGCTCACTTGTTGAATATATCAGTAGAATTTTGGATCGAGAATGGGAGGTTGTAATTAGACACATCTATAGGGAGAGCAATTGTGCTGCTGATTCCCTGGCCCGTAGGGGTCATTTTGGTCCTTTTGGCACGACATTAGTCGATTCTTGTGACTCAAACTTATGCTACTGGTTGAACTACGATACCATGGGAATTACCATGGATCGTGATATCATTAATACGATTTAGACTCCGCTGGAGTCCTTTTACCAAAAAAAAAGAACATAGTAATCTCACTTCTCGTTTAAGTCGTCTTAGATAGTGGAATATACCTTGCGAAGAACTTGTTGCATAGATCATCCCACTGGTGATGGAGTGATGGGGTTGGTTGTTGAATCATTGCTTTGCGTTCCATTCAAAGTAAACGGAAATAACCTTAGGCAAATTGCCTCCTGAGGAACCCCGATTACCTTGATTCCATCCGTTAACTCATAGAACGACTTGATATGTGTGTGAGCATCTTAAACCATCGTCGTATTGAATTGAACTGCACTTTGAAGCATCAAAATTGTGCCCTGTTTTATCTCATAGTTGTTGTTTGGCACCAATGGATGAAGAATAGGTGATTGAACATTGTTCACGCCCATCCTTGAGTAAGATCCCATTGTTTTAGGCCTTGGTGGAACTTGAGCTTGATGGTCCGTCATTGGTGGAGATTGATGTCTTGCAACTCTTCTTAGATTCCGAAGGATTCTCTCGATTTTTGTATCAAGAGGTAATATCTCCACACAATCCCTCTTTCGCATACAAAGGTGCTACAAGACACAAACTCAACACCCCGTGACGCACAAAATTGGATAAACAAAACACAAAACAAAACAAACTACGAAAATACAAACAACACAACAATAATAAACACAGAAAATAATATTAATATATAAGAACGGTTAGATTGGTATAACTTGTAACTTTTTATATTTTATTTTCTAAAATGTAAGAATAAACAACACATTTTACATGCTAGTGCACAATCAGTGAATATTATTAGAGATAAACTAGAGAAATTTAAGTACTACTTATTTGTGTTGCATAAAATACATATTAAGCAAAACATGATTAAAATGTTGTCTATTTTTATTTTTATGCGACACTTCTACAAAGTATTGCATGACAAAAGTCACTTTTTTCATAGCGACAATCCTTTAATCCATTCTAATTTAATGAATTATTTACATTTCAACCCCTCTTATTTTTTATTATTATTAATCATTAAACTAATTCTTAACCAAACCAATTATAATCAACAAGTAAATAGCTTACCGGTAAACATTTTGATTTAGTGATCTATCACTAATTGCTAAACTGATTAGCGATCATCCGAAACCAAACCGATTCGAATCTTGCAAGTGACCAAGTTTCAATGAATAGCGGGAAAAATATTGTGCAGGATTCGCGAAAGTTTCAATTGATACCGAAGCGAAATTTTCATTTCCCGCTCGATTTCCATGGACAAAAACGAAAACCCTCAGAAGAACATGACTAAGTGCTGAACGGCGGAAGAGCAGCAGGAAGAGTCCAAAAGGCATGGTCACCGACGATGAATAATCCCTTCGCGAAAACAATCTGTTCAATCTGCTACGAGGATCTCAAGCCCATCGTCGAGGATCTTCAAGTCATCTCCATCTGCGGCCATGTATTCCACGAACTATGGTACTGTTTCCGACTCCAATCTAACACCCATTTTCTTTTTGCGTTCGTTATTTTTTCGTCGATGAAACCGATGGTTGAGATTCCATTGTTTTTTCAAAATTTCCCTAGCTTGCAGCAATGGTTCGGGTACTGTTCCGGCAGAAAGAAGTGTACCTGCCCTGTCTGCAAGCAGAGTTGCAAAGCCGCCAATGTGTCGCGGCTGTATTTCCAGTCACTGGGAGACCCTGCCGATCACTGTGCGTCGCAGTGCGAGGAGAAACAGGCCGATCCCAAGTTGCTTGGGGGAGAGATTGTGAGATTGGAGGCGAAGGTTCAGGGGCTCAACTCCACAGTGGATTGCCAGGGGAAAGAAATTCAGCGGCTTAATGGCGAGGTAAGGGTTTTGGCGGAATTGGCTTTGAATTTCGACATCGTGGTAACCGGGGGCGACGTTTAGGGGTTTAACCATGGGTCTGGTTTGGAATATGATCTCAGTTGTATGACTGTAACGAGCAATTGAAGGCTGAGCTCTTGTTAAAGAATGAAGTGGTGAAACAAAAAGCATCAGTTCAGGAGATGCTTCGTTCCAAGTCTCAGGTGTGCTGTTATTTGAGATGCCATTCTAGTCTCCTGATATTGATTTCCTCTAATTCAGTGTCTTTTGCTTGGTGTTTCTGCTTATCAAAATACTTGCTCTTTTGCTGCCCCATGATAGCACTTTGTTCTCCTGATGATTCTTTAAATTGGAGAATTATCCATGTCCAAAATAGATGGCTCCTGGCGTTGTCATTTTCTGGGTGTGATAGACAAGGTTGTTGGTAGTTAACAGATTCGTCATTGCTTATTAATCTTGTTTTAGGAGCTTGATTTGCTGAAGAAAGACCATTTGAAGTTACAAGATAAGAGCATGGCATTGGCCAAAGAACTTGCAGCACTGAAACTGTAAGTAAATTTAAATTGGGTATGGGTAGAACTTGAATGACTATGACTTAGACGTGCATGTTATGGATAATATGGTTTGTCATCTGCAATATAGAACATCAGACCTGAATCTGGAGGAAGATGAAGTTTTAAAGCTTGCTTCCTTTGGTAACGAGGCCAATGCTAAAGATACTATTGACATTCTACGGAAGTCCTTGGTCTCCCGCAACAAGTAAGTTTCCCTGCCTGCCTCAGAGGATTATCCATAGCATGCTGATATTCAGCTGTATGAGTTTTTTTGGGCGTCACCTTAAAGTGGCTAAATCTCCGTCTTTGACTTTGTGGAACCGGTAGTGGCAGTAACAGCTTCTATGTGTGCTAGATGTTTATATGCACGGAATGTCGGCTACAAAATGAGTTCCTCTCTGTTACTTTTGTTTGACATATGCAAGTAGAAAGTACCGAAGAAAGCAACAACCAGAACTTGGACTGCGCATATATTGTTGTTTCTTTGCCGTGCATCATAGTTAACTTTGTGAGTTGTTTCCTGTAGGAGCTACCAAGAGTTATTGGCCAAGTGCAACCAGCTTGGAAGGGGAGAGGCTCGTTCTTCCAAAAATCTGGAGAAAGCAAAAGAAAAGATAATTAGGTTGAAGGTAAGTTATTGGCCACCTTGTTCAATAAGTATTAACTGGGGAAACTCATACCAGGATTTCCTTCACTCTGCTTTGTTTTTGACAAATATGAATGCCATTATGCCATGTATGATAATCTGTCTTTGCGTCACACTCAGACTAGGATCCAGGAACTGGTGACGGCAGTTGAACTAAAGGAAAATCAAGCTTTAAGGCTCTTAAAGACTTCAAAAGACACAAACTCCATGAAGAAAATTCCAGGTGGACTTAGTGATAAATTGGATACCCCTACTTCTGGCATTTTTAGACCTGGAAATCAAAAGGAACAAGTTTCCTCCACATCTCTGGATTGCTTGGTTCGGACTGCAAGTCCAATTGGCGATGCAAGAGTGCCTTTTTCCATCAATGATCATGGTTCAAATTTTACTGACGAGCCTTCAAGGAATCAGGCTTATGATAAGCAAAGAAACAATTGCATTATCATAGACGAGGGTGATCAAGATCTTGATTTGGATCACCCAACTGGAAAACAACAAACCAAAGAGCCACCAGTGGATAATGCAGGAAGTGGAACCAATAGAAGTAAGGATACTGCCAGCGCAGCTGGTGCTGCTCAGGAAGCCTCCTTTTCAATCGGTGGTAACGTTAATGTTTGGCCCGCACTGAATATAAGAAAGGAGTTGCCGTCCTCAGTTTCTTTTTCAAAACCAGGTAGTTAGCTTTTAATCTAGTAAGTTTGCAGCTGAACAGATTCAATAGCATAATGGATGCTTCCATTATGCAACAAGTTCTATACTTTCAGGGATCTATTTGCTTATGTATGCTTTCTGGTTGAACTACACTATCTCCAGCAGATATATGTTTCTCAAGTGGATTGCTGGGTCCTGATGGAACAACTCGGTATCTTGGGAAGTGGTGTAAACGTGACCAAAGCAAGCAGCCGGCCGGGCAGAAACCAAGCACAAACAGTGGAGACTTGATTGCTGTTGGAGCTGACGGAAGGGGTGGGAGAGTGAAAGTTTTAAGACCTGTGAATCAAGCCCTCATGGTGAGTCTACTGTAAATGGAATGCATACTTGATCATCTGAAAAGTTATTACAAAACATATTCTGTTGTCTAAACTTGTAGTCAACTGCATTCGGCCTCCAATTTCTTGGCCATTTCAACAATGACATTAATAAGCTCATACATGCAGTCTTGAAAGAAATCTGGCGATACGTGCATACCTCTTAACATGCTCGTCTTTGTTCTGTTTTCTCATGCGGCTCCATGCTTCATCTATTTATCGAGTTTACTGTTAACTGCATATTCAGGGTGGATCAGAGAGTTCCATGCCCGCAAAAAGGTGCAAGTTAGGAACCAAAACGACTAGTTTGCAGTCTCAGGGATGTTTGCAGATCGAACACTTTTTTGGGAAGGCCAAGCAGTAGTCAGGTACGTTCGTCCTTTGCATCAATATGAGTGTTTTTCAAGATAAGTCTTCTTCTGAACAGTTTAAGAGAAGCAAAGTGAGGGTGTTGGTTGGCACGGTTAGAAATCTAGTAAGCGTACCTTGTCATTGCTCAACCTTGCATCTCTGTTTTCCATTGTTTCAACTTTCAACCACTGCCACATTTTGAAATTTTCTGGCAGTGGTTTCAACGACAATCTATTATCTATGTTCTACCATACATTGTTTGAACGTTGATTGTTCCCAACTACTCAACTTAAAAGTTTCATGTTCTTATGCATGCTGGGTTGTGATATTCTTTTTTGGCAGGTTAAAAGAAACCAAGATTCACAATTTTGGCTCCGAATCTCGGGTACCTTTTGTTTGTCGACCACGTTCTTCCGGGATGCTACAACCATAGTAGGATGATCACGTTGCTGAATGCTGATGCAATGCATGACGGTTTTGGTTTTACTACCATGCAGCAGACGGCCTATTTCAAACCGACGACTTGTCACGGTCGCAGCAGTAAGCATATATTCTCTGGTCGGTTAAAAATCCCATTGTGCTTGGGCAATGAATGTTAATATCCTTGGACAAATCAAACCATGTAAAAGAAATCGTATGACTCTTTGTCCATGAACTAAGAGACAGGCCAACAGACCGGACCGGTTTTGCTCCCCGCGGGTCATCCCAGTAAATATAATGATAAGCAGGCACCAGCTCTATCGTATGAAACAACCGTAGGTAAAGTTACACTGGAAAAGTAATGATAAATGTTTTCATATCAAAATTGTGATTGAACTGTTTTGTATGATTAAAATCGTCTCCCGTTTGTTGAAGTGTGGTTATCCAGTTATTCTGATTTGATCTATTGATACGATAGAGTTTCTAAAACATATATTTTTTTCTTTTCAAGAGTCATATCTCGTTGTTTACAGCCTCTGGTTTCTGTGTTGCCAACTGATTTGTCAGAATTCAAAAGGCATTCTAATATATGGTTAGGTTGAAAATAATCTGAGTCGGCGAATTTGAGCGACATATCTACTTTTTGTGTATAAAATTGTATGAATTGCAATATAAAATTGTCGATACTCAATAAGTCGTTGATTTCCGCTAAAAGTGCACCACAATACTATAGAGCATAACACTCCCAGTAGAGAGACGCTGTCGTCCTGGCTGCGCATCCTACTGAATTACTCTGACTTACCTGAGCCTTCCCAACCATTTACCATGAGACCACAAAATGACTCTTCGTAAGGCTAACAATTCAATCATGAGCCCATTATCAACGACCTCCAGCCCCAACTACGAAGCTGATGACAATTTCGACTTGATCCGTTTTACTCGATCTATTTGATCTGTTTTGGGGCGGGTACGAGTATTCTCATCGACGCGACCTGCCCTGACCCGTCCCATTCTCGACCCCTTCTTGTCTAAATCGCATATAATTTTAGTCAAATTACTTACAATTTTCCTTTTATTACATCATATTTTAGCTATTATAAAGTTGTAAATTAGTGAAAATTTCAATTTCACCAATAATTTAACTATATTTTACCATATTATGATTTATTTTTTGGTCTTATAATGAAAATAATGAATATTTCTAATGCTTGTCATCTAAATTGCATACCCATTGAGTCGACCTGCCCCGATCCGCGCCCGGTGATAAATTACCCGACTTGGACCTGACCTGCTACAGGTCGGGTATGGGTATCGTGATACCCGTCCCGGACCTGCCCATTGCCATCCCTAATCCCGAGGCATCAAAGTGGGCTATGTTTGATTGTGTGAGATTGGACAACAATTGAGATTCTTGGTTAATTCATTGATATGACCAACAATCAGTGTATAGTTTAAATATGAAATTTTATTAGAGGGGCAACTTATAATCCAATTCACTAATCCAAACTAATCCATTCATTTTAATATTCAACTATTCTAATCATTTTGATCCGAATTCATTTAGATTGGTGAATTCATGGTCCTCCTTTGTGGCTCGACGTTTCTGTGCCACCAGCTTGTGGTTCTCCTCCATCATCCGACGAAGGATCCCCACTGCTTCACCCATAACTTCACTAGACGTCTCTGTTGGTAGGATCTCGCCCCCAACATTGTTTCCGGCCACCGCCTCTGCAACCTGGCCAAGTTCAATATTGGCCACCTGCTCCTCCACAAAACCAGCTGGAGCGTCACCTTCTTGATTATTCTGCCTCGGAGCCATCAAATCGAACACACGGGTCCCACAAGGTGTGCCAATGTGTTTTCCTGACTAGAAAACTAGAGTTGAACATAATGGAATTGTACCTTGACTCCTTACAAACGATTAAACAACATAGTCCACATCAAATTACTCCTACTCCTATGCCCTATGGAGGTTCAATGAGAGCTCCAGAATTACGACTATGACTAAATTTACAAAGGAAAAGATAAAATGATAAAAACTTGACATTGGGTTGTCTAGTGTGATCTTGGCGAACCTCTTCTCTGTCATCTTCACCTCCTATTTATAGCCATCATAAGTAAATGCCTCGAAAAAACTGCTCTGCTGACCTGGAGCGACGGTTACCCTCTTAACTACTCTGACCCCTCCCCCCCCCCCCCCCCCCCCCCCCCCCCCCCCCCCCCCACAATGGACGTGTCTTCGGTCTTCACCTCCTCCCTTTGATAGCTTCTCCTTAGCTTGACTATACCTCCACATGTATTGAGATGGTAAAAACCTACCGGAGTGGTGCTGAAAATAAATTTTCTAATGAGTTTCTAATCTAGAGATCGGTTGAGAATTTAATTAGGGTTTATAGGATAGAATTGGGAATTTGGAGACTTGAGAAGAATTTGGGGAAGAACAGAAGATAGTCGAGGGATTTAGGGAGAGATAATTCTTTTTATTATTAACTCATGCTTTATCGAATGAAAGATCAAAAATACATATTTATAGCTAAAAACTGTAAAAAAAAACACACACACAATAGACTATCGTAATATGACTCAAAAACTACTAATTTCGTAGAACTTCAAACCACCTGATCAGATCCGATTCGGGTTCAGACTTTTGAGTCTGAGTGCTAATAGTTCTGTTTGTAGACGTGTTACACGTATCATGACCGATCGTCTGTAAGTTGTACGGACAAGGCAACGACCTAGTTTTGTCTCCACCTACATCAAGGGACAAGGGACAAATGAACCGCCCAATCTAGTCTTAGCTGCTAGCTATAGTGTGTACTAAAGCAAAGCACTACTACTGAAACAAACAAAGACTCTCCCTTCTTCCTTAAGGTCAGCAGTCCTAGTTCTGCAACCAGCAACCACCCCCTTAAATTAAGGTATGACAAACCTGTGGAAAGGGCAGTAAGTGCAGTTTGGGCACGTTCTTGGCAACTTCCTCTTTCTCTCGTATAATTCCAATCTTTTTGCCTTATTCCAACAAAACATGATTCTACCTATAACAGCATCACCCCGCCTACATAACTACAAAACTATTGCCTCATTTTAACATGGACTACAATGTGCTGGTGTTAACTCAATGTGCTGGTCCAAGTAACGCTAAGTTTTTCGTTTTCTTAGATGAAAGTTTACCTCATTTCGATTTCGGACGACATCGTTTTATCGAGCTAGCACTTAACTGGTTGGGGATGGTATACCATGGGAGGTAAAATTTCCCCGTTTTAGCTACAGCAACAACCTTGTAACGAAGCAACTAAACAAGGTTGCGTTTAGAGAAAAAAGAAAGACGAGGAGAGCAATCCAAAACAGTAACCACCCGACATATCCTAATCCAAAATTTACATATTGTAAATAATCTCCATTCTCCTAATTGACTATTTTTTTTTTCTTCCTTCCTCCGCTTTTTGGATGATGTAATGGAACAACACGCAAGCTGGGACGTTCGGAGATTTGACTAAACACCCACTAATCCTTCCTACCCTGTGTCCAGGGAAATAGGAATGTCCCTAACAATTTTAAAAAAATTATTATTAAAATACTTTCGGAAAATTCCACCTGTAATAGAAAATGATTCGAATTCAACGATGAAATGAATAAACTTTTGTAAGAACTTTAAAGTTAAATGTACTATAACAGGAGCATAGTAGAAAAATGTGCGAGAAAAAACAAAATTGGACCCAAAAAAAGAACAATATATGGATCGCAATCTTTTTTAATGCTTGTATATGCTAATATTACACACATGCGCTGAAATATGCTCACATTGTTTTTTCTTTCTTTCTTTCCGTTTCCTAGTGGTCGGTATTTTCCTGGCTATAGCTTTTGAAGTTGGAAAACCGACTTTTCCCCCCAATTTGTACGTTGTAGGCAATTGAGGTTTTTCCATTTGCCCAGTTTCCTCGACGACGTCTTCGTACTCTGCCGTTTAGTGCCCTATAAATAACCCTACACCTCTCATCATGCACTCTTCCTTCCATTCACAAATCACATATCTCATTCAGCATTTTCCCTTCAGTTTTTTTCTCAACTACTTCAAATTAACGTCCCAAGGTTATTAGATCCACAGCAGCACAAAATATACGTACACAGCAAAGCAGTTATCATTCATTGTTCATACAGTTAGTTGAAAGTACGTAAGATTAATAACTAGCTAGAATGGAAAGCGTAAAGGGGAGCTGCGTACTGTCGAAGATGGCGACGAACGAGAGGCACGGCGAGAACTCGCCCTACTTCGACGGCTGGAAGGCCTACGACGCCTACCCGTTCCACCCGACCGACCGCCCCGACGGCGTCATTCAAATGGGTTTAGCCGAGAATCAGGTAGAATGTTTTTTTTTCCCCTTCAAATAATGATCCGATAGAATGTTTTTTTTTTTAAGAAAATAATATGTTAACCCTGAACGTACGTTATCGTATCCGCATGCAGCTTTGCCTTGATATGATTCGAGATTGGATCGAGAAGAACCCACAGGCTTCCATTTGTACCCCGGAGGGGCTTCACATGTTCAAGGATGTGGCCCTCTTTCAGGATTATCACGGCCTCCCGCGCTTCAGACAGGTAAAGAAAAGCGTCCCCAAGCTGGAAAAAAAAAAAATATTGTTACGTACTACGCGAATTATTGAGATCAACTAATGTTGGCGGGGTGGTTTTCTGCAGGCGGTTGCCAAGTTCATGGAGCGAGGGAGGGGGAATAAGGTGAGGTTCGATCCGGAGAGGATCGTGATGGGCGGCGGCGCGACGGGAGCCAACGAGCTCATCACCTTCTGCCTCGCTGACGACGGCGACGCTTTTCTCGTTCCCTCCCCATATTACCCAGCGTACGCTCTAAAAAAACTCTTGCTCTTAATTAATTATATTAATTCGAAAGTAAACGGCGGTAAAATAGGGTCTTAATCAAATGTTTTTATCTTTCTTCTCTCCCAAAAGAATGTTTTTTGGCATAGAAGCACAACCGTGGAAAGTGGAGTCTTAGCTGGATAGGATGAATTGTTTGTCTGTCTGTCTGTCTGTCTGTCTAGCTAGCTACGATGTTTGTTTGATCAAAAGAGTCGTGGGAAAGAAAAATGAAATTTTTTTTCTTCTTCCAGTTTGACAAGTGTGGCAATTCAAAGCAGTCCACGCCATGAGTTTACAAGTCTGAAACCAAAACAAGAAGTTGTACAAAGAAATTAGTGGGGGTATTTCCTTGCAGATCAAGTCAGATGCTTTCTCAAATATTAATGGCATACAAACAAAAGTCAAAGGGCTGATGAGTAATAACAATGACCCAATGAATTTTCTATTTATGGAATTAGTTTGTCAAGCTCGACCATATCTTACTACAGTGTAAAGTAGGCTTTTTGACATTTTAGTTAACATCAATTGGGTCAAACACTTGTTTGGATTGGCCTCTAACTCTCTCACACTACGTCGATTTGGTAGCTGGATTAAAGTAAAAGCAGGGGAAAAAAAAGTAAAATTAGGAAAAAACAAAACATCATTGTTAATCATATTTCCTTCTACCTGTCCAACCTCACAGGTGTTTTGGTTTAATTATCTTCCTAATTAAACGTGAAAAAAATTTACAGGTTCGACCGGGACTTGGGGTGGCGAACCAAGGTCCAGATAATCCCGGTCCACTGCAACAGCTCCAACAACTTCCAAATCACAAGACCCGCCCTCGAAACCGCCTACGACCAGGCCACCCGAACCGGCTCGACCGTCAAGGGCCTGGTCATCGCCAACCCATCCAACCCGCTCGGCACGTGCCTCGACCGCACCACCCTCGAGTCCCTCGTCGCCTTCGCCACCGAGAAGCGCATCCACCTCGTCGCCGACGAGATCTACGCCGCCACCGTCTTCCACAACCCCACCACCCAATTCGTCAGCGTGGCCGAGGTTATCCGCGACAACGCCGCCGACCCGGCCCGCTGCGACCCGGACCTGATCCACATCGTCTACAGCCTGTCCAAGGACATGGGCCTCCCCGGGCTGCGCGTCGGCGTCGTCTACTCCTACAACGACGCCGTAGTGAGGTGCGGGCGCAGGATGTCGAGCTTCGGGCTGGTGTCGTCACAGACGCAGCACCTCCTGGCCGCCATGCTGTCGGACGAGGATTTCGTGGGGCGGCTCCTTCTGGAAAGTTCCAGAAGGTTGGGCGAGAGGCACGGAAGGTTCTCGAAGGGTTTGGAGCGGGTCGGGATCCGGTGCCTCGAGAGCAGCTGTGCGGGTCTTTTCGTGTGGATGGATCTGAGGCATCTGCTGAAGGAGGCGAGTTACGAGGGCGAGTTGGCGCTGTGGCGCGTGATCGTGAACGAGGTGAAGCTGAACGTCTCGCCCGGGGTTTCGTTCCACTGCGTCGAACCGGGTTGGTTTCGGGTCTGTTTCGCGAATATGGACGAGGGGACCATGGAGGTCGCGCTGCAGAGGATCCGCGCCTTTATTCAAGGGAAGGAGGCGGGTGATGGACGTGAGAATAATGATGTTGGTGTTGTGAAGCCGCCGGCCGGGAAGAAGCGGTGGCAGAAGGATCTGAGGTTGAGCTTCAAGACGGTGCGGAGGTCGGAGGAGGGACACGTGTCGTCGTCTCCTTTGAGGATGTCGCCGCATTCTCCCATCCCTCGTTCGCCGTTGCTGTGGGCGAGGAATTAGAAGCTGGGAAGTGAAGATTAAGATCGATGCATTATTATAGGAGAAGCATAAGGGTAAGATCGAAGATTAATTAAGGAGACAGATTAGACTAATCAGTGACTGATCACGTGTTTCTTTTTTTTTTTCCTTCCCATTTGATTGGAAGATGAGATGCTTTGTGTGGGATTAGTGTTATTTGTCGTAATGGTTTTTGGAGCTCTGGATTCAGAAGGCACTATTTCTTTGTGTCTTGTATGGTCATGGGGCAAGTTTGTAATTTCAGGGGGGGTTTGGTAGAGTGAGTCAACGTATGGAAATTATTGCTAATGTGAATAGCAATGAAGTGAATAAAAATTATTTTGTATTATTGCTGCTTAAATGTGTAGTGCTTTAATATAATCTTTTATCAATTGTTTAGCACTTGTCGTTCATATTCAAACCTTGTTTTAATATGATCTTTAATCAATTGTTTAGCATGCATAGTACCGCCGAACATAAGATAAACCCGAAACGACACAATATGTAGCATAGCACATACATCACAAGTCAGAGTTGCAAATTCGTCAGCAAGAGAGAAATGACTAGCAAAGCCATAAATCCTAAAATCTTATTGATGAAAACTTTAGTTGGCTCAGAATATGAACTTGCTTAAGGTTTAGTGTGATATGAGTTACCGAGATTTACTTTTCTCGTGAGCAAATCTTCTGGATAGGTTTTCCATGGGCCAAAGATGTCAAACCCATGAAGAAAAGGAGCATCGGCTGCTGCTAAAGGCCTAAGCCCAAATAGAAGATTTTTAGGCCATGCTTTGACTCCAAGTTAAGAAACCTCTTCTTAGTTGGTTTAGGAGAGTTTTGGCCGATTTATACCCCTACAAATAGAGGGATAGACTCATTAATTCAGTAGGCTGCAAAAATTCACTGAACTTTTGTAAACACTATGTTTGAGGGAGAGCTTAGAATTTGTAGGAAAGGGTATAGGTAGGGAGATGCTTTCATCATTGATTGTGGTACCCTCATTTGCTCTATGTTTAGGTAGTTTAAAATTGATTGTATGATAATGTGAACTCAATTATCTTTTTACGTATTGATGCTATGATTTCATATCAAGCTTGTGTTGATGCTTGGGATTTTCGATGCCTTATATATAATGTATGGATGCTTTATGTTTTGATACCTATGTGTATGATATCAGTACTCATTTACTTCAATACTTATAATCAATGATGCTTATGACTCTATAGTGTGCTACTATATGCATTGTACTAAGTATTATCTAGGTTGTTAAGAAATTACCCTCTAGTGATACCCATTGATGCTACACGATTATAGAAGGAATGATCAGTCATCTATACCTCGAGTAGTATCAATGCTTGATTGTTAGATCATTGATGATATAGAACATCAATTACGAATCAAGAGGACCGCACTTAATCATATCCTATCCTAACTTCCTTGTTCTTCATTTATCAGGTAATGACATGAAGCGAAAGCACACATTAGCAAGTTAAATCTTTATCACACAGGCAAATGCACGGGTAGATAATGGCCTTATTGGAAGGGATAGAGTGATGTTAAAGATAATTTATTGATGCATGATATGATTGAGCTTTAGTATGCATGATAAAACTCGAGATTTATCTTCGTATTCAATAACGTAGTTTTACTTTTCTGCATCTATAACTAGAAAAAACCCTAAACAACTTTACTTTTCCTTGCTTTAATTTCCATTGCTTGTTATTCGAGTGAAACCCCTTAAAGAGTCTCTTCTCTTTTGTGTAGCATAGATGGTATAGTTCGAGTATTTTTGCATCAGAAGACCTTGTGGAATATGACCATAGGGCATCCTAGGATTATAACTCGATTTCGCGACCAATGAGTTACTTAACATCGAATTGACTTGACCTGGTTTCTAGCTTGCCGAACCAGCCTCATTACCGCAAGAGTCCCAAGGAGAACGAGATACTAGGGGAGTAGAACTAGCTTTGATCTCGTAACGGTATATATAATATGCAAATCACATTGGAGTATCACTTCATCATCTCAACACGGGACTTGGGGGATAATCTTCGGAGTGAAGCTTTCTCACTTTAATTTAACCTTGTTTTATTTTCTTGTTGGTTTAGTTAAATAGCTTAAAACAACGTTTCTACTGCTAGAAAATTTGTAGTTTGCTGAAGTAAGGACACATACCACCAGGGTTTCGTAAATCTAAATATACTTGTTGTATACTACACTTAGTCATAGGTTATACTTGGTCGATGATTGGGAGTGTAGTTAGGCGTGGATCCAATTCTATCATAATTTTACTTGCTTTTGAGAATCATATTCCAATTGAATTACTCGATTAGTAAGGCTTTGTAGAAAGTTCTGTAGCTCACCTATAATGTCTATAATAAATGAATAAATAAATCATATTAAAATTAGTAATTTAATTCATTAAATACGGATATTAAACGTGTTATACGGGTTTTATACGTGTTTAATACGAGAGTCATCAAGTGAACGAACAAAATGAAACGACTTGACAATAATACGGATACGGAAGTTTTAAACGGATAAAATACGTACGGATACATAAACGGATAAAATACGTGCGGATACATAAACTAACTTATTTACACACGAAAGGTTAATCTAAATTATTAATAGAACCAATCGATTGAAAAACAGAAACTCTTGCTCCTAGGAGTTTAAAATCTTACCACCTAAGTCTGAATTGGAGTACTAAACTTTTCCAAGAGTCATTAATTAATTCACTCAATACGTTTGTGAATCTTTCAAACATTTTCAGTAATATTCTCATTTTTCGCTCATTCATATTCCCTAACTAACACTCTAATCTTTATGTCTTTAACTTGAGACGTACCTTCATTTCTAGTCTCCCGAGTCTTCCAAATTTTGATGTAACATGACACTCTTATTAAATCACTCGAATAGTACTGGTACAAAAACTTTAGGTAGCAAGCAGTAGTGAATATAAATAGAATGAATTGAAGGGTACAAATTTATAGTAGTATTACAGTATAATCCCACTCTACTCAAAACTAAACGAGTAAAATGAAGTAGTGGAGCAGAAGTGGATGGGTTCAGAGGCAGGGGCGGGACATGTATGAATTGGTTGGGAAGTAATGGACTAGTATTGGATGATGTCCTGATGATGAGCTGCTGCTTTTAGAATTAGGAGCCGGCGCCGGCGCCGGAAGTGATTTCTGATCCTGATCATGATCTCCATGAACATGAAGATGATGATGATTCGTCGAGGCATCGGAGACCTTGGAGGAGGGGGCAGAGTGAGAAGAAGAAACCAAACCCATTACAATCTGCGTATCTTTGAAGGTTTTTGGTTAATATTGCAAGGGTTTAGGGTTTGTTCTATGATTTCCTAGTTAGCTGGCAACAATGTTATTTATACTGGTAGTAAGGAAGGAAGGAGGGAGGAAATTTCGATCTGCAAAATAGTAACTGATGGTTATGAATATAATGGTCGCTGGGTAGAGAGGAAGCCGCCGATAAGCCGTGGGTGTCAAGGCACCAGAACTTGACTTACTTTCCTCATATGTCATCATCATCACTATGTTTGAACGACTTTTCCCGTTTCCACAAGATAGATATCTACGATTTTACTTTGGGAGCAAGGAACCGTGGGAGTTGAAAATTGTAACGTTGTGATTAGAGGTGTTATAATCGGGCCGTTCAAGTTGGGTTCAATTGGGTTATGGATTTTGAATTTTTCGGGTTGCAAGTTAGTCGAATTTCGATTGTGAAATATGTGCAGCACACAAGTATAGTTTTATAAAAAGGAGATAAATAAAACACGATTAATTATGAATTGGTTGTCTGGACATGTGTGTTGGGCTTGATGACCAGTTGCTAAAAACCAAGTGTTTCACGAGATGAGCTTTGACCCTTATCGAGTCATCTTCAACTTTGGATGGACAAGGTAATGTTCATGGTTAGAAGCAAATACGGCAATAGAGAAGAGTAAGGAGAGACACACATACACAAGATGTTTGGTTAACCGAGTTCGCGGCATACTGCTTTACGTTTAAGCTCAAAGGTGGCTTACCCTTAGAGACCTAATGTCTAGGTTTTTATCTTATTCCAATCTAGCTCAAAGGTGGCTTACTTTAGTGTTGTAAAATAACGATCATATAGTGTAGAAGTTGAAACAAATGTAGAAGCATAGAAATAGGCAAAATTAAGTTAACTTTTAAAAAACAATTTATTCTTCAATTCCTTCTTCTTCGGGTTGAGCCCGATTCAACCATCGCTTCCTTGCTAACTTTAGCTCCCTCTCACGTGCAAGTAGCCGGAGAGTTCAACGGATGTTGTCGAGTGGCTCCAAGGGTCTACTTTTCATAATGCGCTAGAAACTTGACTCACTCGTAACTATAAACTCAATCTCACTACAACTCTCTTCTCTCCTTCTCCTTTGATACCCGACAATGCACGTTTGACAGTAAGCCTTCACGCCCGTGATGTGTATAGTGAAACCGTGATCTCGGGGCAAAACGCATCGTTTCACAGTCACTTACACACTTCATGGTTTTATTGTATACTTCACCGCCACGAGCCCGTTATCCAAGCACTACACGCGAGACGTCCAAATGCATGCTCCTCGAATTTTGCTCACTTTGTTGTAATCTTCACGGTCTCCTGCCAGTGTCAATCTCCTCTGAACCTTGAACAATGCAATTTCCAGCACTTTGTCACGCTTACGATCTCTTTCATCTTACTTTCGATCCTTTCGCCCATTTCACCTGCTAAAGCCGGATACATTCATACTTAAAACATTCCAAAACCTAGCGTAAAATGGCTTCAAGGACGGTGCTATACAAGTCAAACGACAAAGTCAGAGGAATAAAAACATGTATATAACGGCTCGAATCACAAATACTCTTAGTTCAATCCCGGCTTATTAGTAAACAAATCGAATATCGAACAAGTTTTTCTCGAAACAGTGCCAAACCTTGATTCATTTGCAGCCCCATATGTTTATATATTCGTCCCATTTTTAGAAATGGGTCGGAATCAGTAGATTGGGACGAAAGAGAAGCCGATTGGAGTGCCGAGTTGATGAGATGAGGAAAAAAAGAGAGAAAAGAGGCATGATAATGCAAAGTGATGACAAATGACAATGAATCTTTTAATGAAACGCCATCCGAACAGAAAGCTCCATGGACTAGCTGCTGCCGAGCCACCGCACAATAGTGGGCTTAGTGGGGAGGCGGACGGGTAATGCAATGTCATCAACGATGATAAAGGCGGGGACCCTCATGACATATGCCTTCTCATATCATGTGAACCATAATGCTTCATGTTTATTACTATGAAAGTAAACTCATGAGTTTGAAGTTTGCGCAGGTCCGTCTTATTATGTGCTTGAAAGACAACGATTAATATTGGGGATCGTAAGGATTTTAACACGTGATCTCAAGGACAAACCAGCTCTAAAACTATGTCACAAACCAGTTGGTCCCAATAACTCGAACTATTAGAAAAAAGTTATGTTGGTTCCACATTAGTACATATAAAACATATAATACTCGGCGGCCCACGCTATTTGTTTTTTTTTTTTTTGCTTACGTATACGGACATCGATCCATCGCCCACTAGAGTTTGGGATAAGGAGAAAGCAGCCTGCGGCATGCAATGTGTAATTGTATTGTAGCAATCCATTTCCCATGCTGCCGTGATCTAATTCGAAACATGCTTACATCATTTAATTATATTAAAAAAAACAACTTAATTAACGACACACGCCACGCATACATGTGGCACATAATTGTAATTGTGATGACCACAAACAAAAGGCTAGCGTATACAAATATATAATTATCAATTCACACCTATCTTTCGATTCGAGTTATAGAATTGGAAATTCAGGTTCATCCATTAAAGTTTAGGTTTAATATCATGTCTCAAATTCTGGTTAATTTATAGTCTAAATAATAATAATAATAAAACAATGGATGTACGGTAAAATAAGCATACGCTAGCGCCTTTGTTTATGATGTCATTATTGGAGGAAACTACAATGATAATATTTATTATAACACAATATGATGATATTCAATATTCATACAACGTTCTATATACAAGGGCAATATTATGTTGTTCCTTTTTTTCTGTGTTTTTCTTGCTTCCTGGATTCTCTTGCTAGGAGCTTTTGTCTCCTAAGCAAACATCACAACAATGGAAGATTACCGAGATGATAACAACAACAACAGCAACAAAAAAAAAACCACCATCATTCGTTTCCTTCAACAAATGACGCACGCATTTGGGTTCTCCTCCATGCTCTGAACGTAGTAATGAGTCGTCATGTGAGGATTATACGCCCTGTAAGCCCTCACAAGCTCCAGCACCGGGTCCGGCGGAGGCATTGTCGCCGCCGCTCCGGCCGCCGCCGGTTGATCCTTCTTCTTCTCCTCCCCATCCTTCTTGTCCCCATCCTTCTTCTCCCCTCCGTCGCCTTCCTCCTTCTTCTCCTCCCCTTTCTTGTCCCCTTCTTTCTTCTCTCCGCCTTCTTCCTTCTTGGGCTCTTCTTCGGGCTTCTTGCCGCCGTCGTCCTCTTTCTTGCCTTCCTCCTTCTTGGGCTCCTCTTTCTTCTCGGGCTCCTTGGCCGGCCCAACTAGGATGATGTCCGTCGTGGGCCAGTACTTCCGCAGCTTGCTCACCACGTTCACTGGATCCACCGACCCTATTACCGTCATTTTCCTCTCCTTCATGTCCATGGCGATTGAATCGATTCCTGCATGTGCATGTGACAGCTGACATATCAGTAATAATTATGATATTAGCGTACAGAGAGCGGGAAAACATGTTGTCAGATATTTTTTCAGTATACAATACTGGACTGGACACTGGACTGCTCTCATCAAGTTGTTTTTACTAGACAAGAGAAGTGGCACTAAACATTCACGTGCCCACCTGATTCCCACTTGGCTGGACAGCTCGATATAACGGGTTAGGTATCTCAATATTCATATCAGTTTCTTATTAAACGTTATGGTTTAGGAAATCATCGGTAGGTATCTCAATATTCATATCAGTTTCTTATTAAACTTTATGGGTTTAGGAAATCATATCGTATCAGTCGGTCTGATCGGGAATATCATAGATTAAGCCCTAAACGCTAGGCGGTTTTAGCGTTACAAAATAGCTTATCCACGGTTTAATCATGATTTTTAGTACAAAATATCCTATCACGCAAACTTTTTCGGTATAAATTCCAGTACAGTTTCACAACCGTGGCTAAACGCGAGCCAGGTGGGTTGATTTTTGTGAGAGTAGCCAACCCATATGTTATTTCTTCAAACAAACAAAAAAAAGTGTTGATATTTAACTATTTTACAAGAACACATACTGAAAATACTTAATAAATGAATGAGAAATCGGGTCTAAATAGTTCGAAAATATAATCTTAAAATTTCTGTCGGATGAAAACTTGATTTTAGAAAGGTAAATTTTTTTTTAATAATACATATACATGTTGATACAAATCTTGATAGAAGAACCAGTCGAGAAGGGAATATGATATGTCAGAATTAATACCTCTATCACTACTACGAGTCGGATAATACTCACTTTCAAAAAGAACGAGACAGATCAAATCATCGTGAATCATGTCAGAGAAATTGTTATCAACTCCATTTACCATCAAATTATTTCATATCTAATCCATGAAAGCGAGAAGACTGAGAAGTTTTCATTACATCTACGCAACAGTGACGGTTGTGTAATTGGCAACGGATCTGAAACAAAACGACGACATATGATTGTAAAGTGCTTTGATTGTCATGCCAAAATAGTTCGCTGAGAAAAATCATAAAAGAAAGGGGTGGGTTGCATAAATGCTCAAACAATTATTTGGTTTTTTTTGCTGACATGGGGCAATTTGGGAGTTTGCTAGCATAATACGAAATATATGAACTAAAAAAAAATTGAGAGAAATGTTTGAACATCCACCATTTTATTAATAGGGTAAGAGACGTGTACATAGAACGAAATTAGATGACGGATGATGCAATATATCACCTGCTTATTACCTTTTTTATTTTTTATTTTTTTTTGTCAGCATATACATATTTAATAAATATATATTAAATAATAATAATAATTAAGAAACATGTGTACACATGATCCTGAATGTGGACTACACATTAGCATGCCAAACCTCCAACTTTCATCTACTGGAAAGTATGTTAGCATTATTATTGTATCAAATTTAGTGTAATATTATATTTAATGTTGATCACATTTCAGAGTCATAATCACTACACAAAATCAGTATTAGTTCATAAAAAATATTAATTACCCAGTTGAAGAAAAAAAAAAGCAAGATGGGTGTATGACTGAGTGATAGTGGGCGGTGTTGGCATTTATTGGATTTCTGGTAAAATCCAAACAGAAAGCTATTGGGGCGGGGGAATGAGAGAACTGATCAAGAAGTATCACTTTACCAACCAATCCCATCTACGAGAAAATTCCAACCCCAAATAATTAATTACGGACCAAGTAATTAACAATTCATATAGAGCTTAGAATTTCAACGAAATATATAATTAAGATGGGTTGGTTCAAGTTTAGTGTGAGATTATGACTGCGTACCAGACAGAGTCGACACCGTCTTGAGTGCCTTCTGCTTGGCCTTGTCATCGTTCAAATCCAATTTCAGCACCACCTTCTGCAGTTTCACACAACAATCATAATTAATAGTATCATCCTCAGATTAAACGTAAAATATAAGTTGGTTTTTTATAATTAGCTGGCTTCTGAAAAGATTCAAACGCGCGAGATCCTCATATTTCAAATTCGTGATATTATCATCGGACCAAATCGAATTTCGCGAAAACAAACACAGGACTTTCTGGAGAGTGTTGGTATTTTGATCTCTGGAAAAAAAAAAAGATGAATTCTTTACACGGAAAGGGAATCATAAATAAAACCCTTTTCCTTGATTTGGTTAAAAGGGTGGTCAATTTGTGTAAAGGGAAGTGAGTTGTGAATTATACCCAATAACCCAAAAACCCAGTAAAAGGAAAGGAGAATCTGCAGGATCAGAATAAGTGATGTGTTTAAGAGGAAAACGAACCTTCATCTTCTGGCGCTACTGTCTTCCTCCTTTCCAGATCAAAGCTGCTGCTCAATGAATGAATGAATATCAGAGAAGAATGAGAGGTTTGTGGGAGAGAGAGAGAGAGAGAGAGAGAGAGAGAGAGAGAGAGAGGGAATGGATGGTCTGAAAGGTCGGGGGAGAAAAAGTAGTAGCAGCAGCAGTAGTATTAGTACTGTGTTGAAATAGAGAGGAGGAGGAGACGAAATTGTTGGGTTTTTGAAAGATGGGAGCTTTTTTTGACGACGCCAGCAGCACAGGGTAAAAAACACAAAAAGATAAGAGGGTTGGCTGCCTCTGCTTGCCCGCTCTCTCTCGGCTTTCCGAATCAGAACAAAGAAGTGCAGACTAGGAAAGAGGAAACCCGTCCCCAAGTAATAAACACAAGTTAGGTGGAGAGGAAAATAAACAGACACAGAGAGAGGGAGAGAGTGTGTGGATCTGTGGAAGGTAGAAGGATGGGTCAAAAACAAAAGGAAGGGAAACGAAAAGTAGTGGCGGTAAAGGAATTGGGCCCACAGGCCCGGACCCATAATCTGCAGCCGCCCATCCGAAAACCAATACGATCGGCTAGAATTCCACGATCTTGTTGTGTTAATGAATGTAAGCCTAGGCGTAGCCCAAACAACGTAAAAAGATTTTGACCAATGGAAAAGAACTCTCTCTTTCCTCGGGTAACTATCATAAATGGTCACAAACCTATTCATTTTGTACAAAACGGTCACAATTTATGATAATTAGCCCACTTTCCTCTCATCTTTCTCACACCAACATGAACCGCGCGTACGTTAGACTCCTTTTCCTCGATCATGCGGAGGGTCAATCAAGGAGTGTCGGAAGCTCTATCCGTTCCCTTTTGAGCACATCTTAAAATTGAATTTCCACTAAACGGGTGAAATTTTTACTTGTACTACATAGGAACTAACATCATCTTGTAGGCTTCCCCCACCATGATTCAACTAGTATCTCTTCCAAAACTCAATTTTGTGCAATAAGAGGTCGCATCACACTTGGATTTCACCCCTTAACTATTTGTGGCGACATCGTCCTTAAGTATATTTGTCATGGTAGTATTTCGGTTCGTGATGAAGATACGATCTCGCGACAGTTTCTCAGCGGATCGGGAAATTGGAGGATTCGACAAATCAAGAATATGAAAACAAGGAAGAAAACGACACATGGATTTGCGTGGTTCGCTAATACAATTTGTGTTACCTAGTCCACGGGCAGGAGAGAGCCGGTTTCACTACACTTCGAGGAGATACAGATTACAAATGAGTATGAGAAGTATTTATAGTACTTCTCCATGGTCTAACCCTAATCCAACCTAGTAAAAGAAAAGCGGTTATAACTAGGCCCAGAACATGAACCCAAACAACTTGGGCCCATACACCATGGACGAGAAATCCCTTCATCCTTGCAGAATTCGTTGAACACAGAACTGCATAACTCCAGACCATTTTCCGTTCAAAGTCTCTTGATCTTCTTCCCGGTCTGATTCTCCACCAAGGCCTTCCGCTGCTTGAACTTCGTGAAGGCTTCACTTTTCTGCTTCATTATGAAAATCCAAGTATATCTTGAATAATCATCAATGATAGCCAGAAAATACATGCTTCCTCCAATGGATTCAACTCGTTACTTAGGGACCCCAACAGTCAGAGTGGAGGTAATCCAGTATCCCCTTGGTCCGGTAGATACCCCTTTTTAAGAAACTTAATGCGATGTAATTTCCCAAACACACAATGCTCGAAAAAAACTCGAGTTGGTGGAAAAAATTTAATAATGAATCTTATACTATTTAGTAATTAGTATTTACTAACACTTCCCTACTAACGAAAACCAACTTATACGTGCTTAAAGTTTCTGTAAATTCGAATATCATGTGCTTAACAAATGGGGTTACAAAAATTTGAACAAATAAGATATTGATCGCTCATTCTCAATTAGAATTGTCCTAAATTTCATTCTCAATTAACCATATACTAATTAATTCATTTTAAGGAACCACCGGTTACACTCTCTCTACCCCTTATTGAAATAAAATTATTTTTACAAATTAGCTATGATTTGGTGGAAATTTGTTGTAGATATTGAATAAATATATCTATAATTTTAGGCATATCATATGCACAATTATCATTTGTACATAGTTCGTTATAAAATATTAAATATGTCAATCCACAATTTATAAAGCATACATCAAATATTTGAAAGATCAACCATTTTCATTTAAATACGTATTATTTAATACCGTATTAACTATTATACTTAATTGACCATTTTCCATCCCGAGCTAGGGTGGGTCCCGAGCGGGACCCACCATTTAACCCTATGCCTCCACCCCTGATTGTGTATGTTTGCAAAGGTTCGAGGAAGGTGCTGAAAGGCGTGAAGCGTGAGACCTTGTATGCATTACAAGGGTTTGTGTTGTCAGGTTCTGTTGTTGTTGCGGTTCATCAATAAGATATGAGCACTCTGTCACACGAGATTGTGTCATATGAGTGAATGAGGGATGCGAGTTAATTTATCAAGTTTTTCTAAATACAAAATTATATCATTATGATTTAAAAAGCTAACAAATTATTTTATCGTGTATATTTTTTCTAAATGGACCCACCCTCGACAAAATTCTGGCTACGCCCCTGTACACAACTCCACCTTTTCCGTTGAAACTGAGACTCTTGATGTCGAGTAGACTCAAGGAGATTAGATTCTTCGTCATTTGTGAAACATGCCTGACTTCGTCTATGGTACAGAACGAACCATCATGTGTCTAAATCTTGGTAGACCCAATTCTAACCACCTTGAAGACAACTCCATCGGCCATAACCACCTTACCACCATCTATTTGCTCGTAGGTTGAGAATCAATCCCTATTCAAGGACGTATTATATGAGGTTGCAGTATCTAGAAATCACATATCGTCATGATGTGTCTTCTCATCTACAACCAATGCGAGATCATCTTCTGAACTGTTGTCCACTACAGCCACGACAGTTGAACCTTGGTTCTTCTGATTCCCTCTCTTTCTGGGACATTTGTACTTCCAATACCCCACTTCCTTACAGATATATGACAGACATCGCTTGACGGCGGACAGTAACCCGAATACATATTCTCGTAATCTGTCTAAGGGAACCAAATATACAAATCTTTTTTTTTTACAAGACAAATATACAAATCTTAACTAAAACCAACAATCTAAACTAAGTATAAATTTGTATTATAGACAATGAGCCGATAATTATGACTATGAAATCCATGTTAATTAATTTTAATCGGATTGTATTAAATCTTCACTATATGAATGAATACTTGGAATCAATAAAAATCTCAAAATTTCTAAAAATATAATTTAATCTAATTAAATATTTTGGGCAGGCTACAAGCTAATTATTATTAATCTCTCGCGCCTGTTTTGACGCGGTTCGCGGGTCTTGTTTTTGGGTTGGTTTGTTCTTTAGTCAGCAACCTAAAAATATCTTCAACAGCATCCCTCTTTTCTTACGATCCCCAAAAACCCTAACCCCAAATTTAGACTCTTCTTCTTATTATTACAACCTGATTCCGAGCCGCCTGTTTCTAATTAGATTGTAATTTAATTAATTAAAAACCTTCCTCGTTGAAATTTCTTTCAACTCCAATAGCCAAAAAAAAAAAAAAAAAGGAAGAACAGAAAACGAAGAAAGAAAGAAGACGAGAGTTTTCCGATCGCCCAAATTCCATCCAACAACTAACTACCGCTTCCCTGATTTCTCATCTCCTTCCCCAATTGAGAAATTCGTTCTGCCCATATCTGTAAATCCGTCCCTAGTAGCCATTCCTGTTTTCTTCTCTCCCCGTTTTTCCAGTTTCCGTTTCCCTCTTCGCCCAATCGGAATCGTCGCCATTTTGTTTTTCCTCATCGGAAGAAAAACCCAGATGGGTCACCAGGAGCACGAATCCAATTCCTACAGCATCATCTCCAGCTCCTCGTGGCTCGAAATCCGGCTCTTCTACGTCCGGATCACCCCTTGCGTCACCGACACCGTCCCCGACCATCTAACCCTCCGCCATCTCCGCCGCGAGAGCAGCACCCCGCTCGAGATCAACGGCTCCAGGATCCCCGCCGTCGACTCGGCCTGCGTCAACCTCCGCCGGGACCGCCTCAACAAGGACTCCTCCGAGGTCACCTACGTCAGCACGGACACCGTCCGCGTCACGGGGGCGCTGGAGTTCGAGGTCCTGGAGAACGCCGAGCTCCTCCTCTGCGGCTCCTTCGAGAGGATGGAGTCGGCCTGGGGGAACGGCGCCGTCGGCACGGAGAACGATTCCAAGACCG
Organism: Linum trigynum; assembly: GCA_964030455.1. Lineage (NCBI taxonomy): Eukaryota > Viridiplantae > Streptophyta > Magnoliopsida > Malpighiales > Linaceae > Linum > Linum trigynum. The sequence goes on from OZ034820.1 coordinate 1,698,319, forward strand.
GGTGGAGCATGGAGTGCTACGTCGCGGCCTCCGTCGGGGAAGGGAGCTCGCTGTTCTTCCAGCCGCGGATGGGGGTGTCGGCTCCGGCAATCGAGGTTTACATCGCCGGCTGCTGTGGCGGTGTGCCGGTCATATTGACCAAGACGATTATGGTCAGCCCCAGGAAGAAGGTGTCCAGGCATGCCGCCCTGGATGCGATTCCGGAAGATGAAGAGATGGAGAAGGAGGAGGAGGAGGGGGAGAATGAGCGGATTGACGGCGGCAGCAATCCCTTGTCGCCTGGCCTGCGAAAAGTCCCGGTATTGAATTCAATCCTTCTTCTCCCCTCTGGAGTCATTAGTGTCTTCTTTCGTATTGAATTGGTACCTTGCTTTGAATTAGAATTAGTCCCCCTTATCATTTTAGGCCATTTAGGATGGATCGAATTCTCTCGATTGTGGATTCTGTATTTGCTGCTATAAGTTCCAAATTCTGTGATTGTGTTGGCTTGCAAAGCTCCCAAAATTCTGAATTGTTAATCTCCATTGGAACTAAACATGGATCACAATTTCTTCCTCGATCAGTGAACTTTGGTTTGGGAACCTGCATTTCCTTTGTTTGTTCCATCCACTTGTTCACTTGTTGAATTTGCCTCATGAAATGATAAAAGACCAAATTCAAATGGGTTCCCATAGTGATGATGATGGATTTTGTAGTATGCGTGCAGATGTAGAGAGGAGTAAAGTAGAAGGTAGGGAGTGTGTGTGCGTCGCTGTTCGGTAAATTTGATAGGTTACAGGGTAATTAAGTTTCCACAGGGTTCTTGTAGACCATTACTCCCTTGCCCACATTTGTTTTTCGGCCTCCATGCACATTCTTGAATGGTTGAACAGAACGTGAATCTACCGTGGCGTGTGCGTCGCAGATGTAGAGAGGAGTAAAGTAGAAGGTAGGGAGTGTGTGTGCGTCGCTGTTCGGTAAATTTGATAGGTTACAGGGTAATTAAGTTTCCACAGGGTTCTTGTAGACCATTACTCCCTTGCCCACATTTGTTTTTCGGCCTCCATGCACATTCTTGAATGGTTGAACAGAACGTGAATCTACCGTGGCGTGTGCGTCGCAGATGTAGAGAGGAGTAAAGTAGAAGGTAGGGAGTGTGTGTGCGTCGCTGTTCGGTAAATTTGATAGGTTACAGGGTAATTAAGTTTCCACAGGGTTCTTGTAGACCATTACTCCCTTGCCCACATTTGTTTTTCGGCCTCCATGCACATTCTTGAATGGTTGAACAGAACGTGAATCTACCGTGGCTGCAACTTCTCTGTGCTCATGATTAGTTTTTTTACCCATGTTTTGTCAGTTGTTGATATCGTAGAAGTTTAAACCGATACATTTTGCTATAGTTATTGCAGCGTCCACCTAGGCATATGGTGATGAATTGATGATATTCAGTATAGCAGGCAATGGAATGCTGACAGATGTATCATTTCCTTGTGCAGAGTAGCGGATCAGAAGATGAAGAAGACTATGAACCAGACATGAAAATTGGAACCAGATACTACCCTGATCAGGACATGTATTATGGTGAGGATGGCCAGCTCTCTTGGTTTAATGCTGGTGTTCGAGTTGGTGTTGGGATTGGCCTTGGCATGTGTGTTGGGATGGGAATTGGGGTTGGACTGCTGATGCGTTCGTACCAAGCAACTACCAGGAACTTTAGGCGGAGGTTCTTCTGAGCGCATTTGCTTCCCCATTTGATTAAACAAGTGAAGTCAAATTCCGGATGAATAAACAGAAGGTTATCTTGCAGAACTGGATATAACTTTCTGTCGGGTACCTTGAGATTTGTGGAGAGTGAAATAAGAGCAAGAAGGTTTATGTCACAAGAATACAGAGTTTTGGTAGATAAAATGGGAGTTGCTGTACAGTATTTTTCTCTTCAGTAGAGTGTCCTACAATCTTCCTCAACGAGGAAGCTCGAATGCTAGTCAAGAAGGATCTCCATGCTGTGACCCTGCTGCTACTTGCTGAACTTTTTCATTGGTGAGAGGTGTGAATGCAGGTTTCGTCTGCACCATTTGAGAGCAGTAGAGTTCTGATCACTCCTGGAACTGGAAGAACTGAACATGATATAGTTGGCTCGAGTGTTCGTGCAGAAGCGAGTTTGCTTCACATACTTAGCTACTTCTTTGAGTCTTGTAGAATATTTGTGGTGTTGTTGTCACCCTTCTGTTTTTCCTCCCAATCTGGCTTTGTATTTACCCTTTCTTTTTTTCTTGATTTTGGGCTCCTTTTCCAGAAAGCGTGGCAGTTTTAGGTTTTCCTTGTAAAAACGAACTCCTGCTTTTTGCTATAATCTAACATTCGATTCATTTGTTTGAAAACATGCAAGGGTATATTTATTAATACGACGTAAATAACACAAATATAGCGTGAATAACACAAATGTAACGTAAATAATTTATAATTAGGTGTTTTGTCACCTGACGCGACAACATACTTCACTTCTTACTATTTGACAATCTGTATTTTTGAAAGGCAAACAACTCCTAATAGTACACGTAAGAAACAAGAAGTCAAAAGGAGAAGAGAGGGTCTGATACGGATCTGGACATTTTAACCTTTTCCTGCAGCTGAATTAAACAAAGAGAAAGAGAAGAGAAGCACAACATCATCCCTCACTCTTTAGATTTTGCACTTCACGAACCCAACCAACCAACCCGCTTCAACTCAACTCAGTCAGCAACTCAGGGAAAAAAAAATGTGCCTTTCCGCCCAAAACCCGGCGAGAAATGCCCAATTTCTGCTCAACATTAAACCCTAACCACCGCAACCATCTCCCGCCCAACTGTCTCAAACCACCGCGATCGCCATCTCCGTCGGAGGCCGTGAGAGCAGAGAAGGGCAAATGGCTGCTAACTCCAGATCCTCCGGGGCAATAACCATGTCCCACCGCAACAATCCCGCGCCATCGCCGCTCCCTCTAGTGGTCACTCTCAACTGCATCGACGATTGCGCCATTGAACAAGACTCCCTCTCCGGGGTCGCCACCGTCGAACACGTCCCGCTCAGCCGCCTGGCCGATGGCAAGATCGAATCGGCCTCCGCCGTCCTCCTCCATTCCCTGGCTTACTTGCCGCGAGCGGCCCAGCGGCGTCTCCGCCCCTACCAGCTAGTCCTCTGCCTTGGCTCCGCTGACCGCGCCGTGGACTCTGCTCTTGCCGCCGACCTAGGGCTCCGCCTCGTCCACGTGGACACCTCCAGGGCCGAGGAGATCGCGGACTCTGTGATGGCTCTGTTCCTCGGGTTGCTCCGCCGGACTCACTTGCTTTCTCGCCATGCCTTGTCTGCTTCGGGTTGGCTGGGGTCCGTACAACCGCTTTGTAGAGGTATGAGGAGGTGCAGAGGGCTGGTTTTGGGGATCGTCGGTAGATCTGCTTCTGCAAGAGCTCTGGCCAGTCGGAGCTTGGCGTTCAAGATGAGCGTTCTTTATTTCGACGTTTACCAGGTGCGCAATGTTCGATCTTAGCGGTTCGGCAGGTTGTTGATTTGGTTCAATGTGTGTGTTTTGAGGATTCATACTCCAGATAATCCTTCAAGGGGACTGAGGAAATGAAGAAAGCATGTTCTTTTAACAAATAAAAAAAAAAAAAAGGTATTTCAGGTGAATTGATCGTACATGTAAATCATCAAAAGCTAGTTTTATTTGTAGTGAAAATGTTTTGACAATATATTTATGTTGGGAAAATCCAACTAAAATTGATTAATCCTCAGCTGAGGAGTAATGGCAAGCTTCTTTTTGTTGTCCAGAAGATCTGTTGATTAGTTCCTAAATAGGTGCTTTGGTGAATTTGCTGTGCATAATGCATATGAAGAACTCAGTTGCTTCATGAATTTCTCTACACATTGGTCTGGGGAAACCATAGACTGTAAACTATTAGAGTATATATTGATTGATGCGAACTGCTGTTAATTTTTAGTCCTGTTAAACTGGAATGTGAGGTATACATTATGTGCTCAGTTCTGTGATTCTATAGCTCGTTTCTCTTTCTCATTTTTTTATGAGTCTGGAACTGGGGAAAGCATGAAACAGAGCAATTGTTATGTTATCTTGGTCTCTCCTTTAAGAAACATCGTCTTCTTCATTGCTTTTCTTTGATTCTGCTGCAAAGGGATTTGCAATTGGATCTTTTCAGCGAGTAACTTTCAACTTGTGTGCATGTATGCAGGGGAATGGACAAGTCAGTAGGTCTCCTATCAGCTTTCCGTCAGCTGCTCGAAGAATGGATACTCTTAATGATTTGCTAGCCGCTAGTGACCTTATCTCTCTTCATTGTGCTTTGACAAATGAGACAGTTCAGATAATGAATGCAGAGTGTTTGCAGCATGTAAAGCCTGGTAATACATTTTCCTCCTTTAAAGAACTAATGTAGCTTTCTTCTGATTAGTTGGCTGTGGATTATAAGGTTGTCTTTTTGTTGGATACAGGGGCATTTCTTGTGAATACAGGCAGCAGTCAGCTACTGGATGACTGTGCTTTGAAGCAGCTTCTGATCGATGGGACATTAGCTGGGTGTGCTTTGGATGGTTATGAAGGACCACAGTGGATGGAAGCATGGGTATGTATGGGTTCTTGATGTATTGGTCTCCCATCCTTCTCCAAATTTTGGATTCTTCTATCGACTCTTAACTGAATTGTAATATCAGACTGAGATCAACCAAAATTGCAGGAGCTGTAATATTGTGGGTTTAATTACCTCCTATTTCTCACGGTGCCAGAGAGCTGCAACATTTTTCTGTTGGAAAGTTGTAGAAGTCATAAGCAAGCCTGATATTGGGTTTAAATTTGAAGCCAAAACCCTATTAAGTCCATCTGAAGAGAGCAGTGGTTTGCTTGGATTCGTCACTAAGGGTTTTTGGTTTCAGGAAGCTTTTGAGTTGTGGCAATTCAGGGTTTAAGTGTGTGGCCTAAAGTTGTCTGTTTTAGCTAGGTTCATTTCATTGTACTGCTGTAGGCAGTATTTCACTAACATGGAAACATATCATAGCCTTCTGATCTATATATTCTAACATTTGCTTCAGGTAAAAGAGATGCCCAATGTATTGATACTTCCTCGCAGTGCAGATTACAGTGAAGAAGTGTGGATGGAGATACGGGAGAAAACAATTTCTATATTGCAGTCCTTTTTCTTTGATGGAGTTATTCCAAAGGATGCAACCTCTGATGTTGAAGAGGAGGATGCAAGTGAATTAGGTGGCGAAGACAGTGAAATGTTCCACAAAGAAGATGGAGAAAGTTCTGTGCGTATGACTGATGAAGTTAAGTTGAGTCCAGACAGTGGCCATAAAAGAGCTGTAGATCATCAGTCATCCGAATCTCCTGTTCTGGCTCAGGTTTCTGGCTTGTCGTCTCAAAATACAAACACAAGGTCTGAAGGGAGACGCAGCAGATCAGGTAAAAAGGCTAAAAAGAGACATGGCCGCGCAAAGGCACAGCAGAAGTCAAGTGATCCATCCCAATTGGAGAAAGAAAGTACTTCACATCAAGAAGATGATACCGCACTGAGTGGCACCGACCAAGTGTTGAGTTCTGGGTCACGTTTTGCTTCACCTGAAGACTCCAGAAGCAGGAAAACACCTATAGAGGCTACCATACAAGAGCCCTCTTCTTCTGATCAGTTTTTAAGCTCAAGCAGGCAGCAGGGCAATGTTAGGTCATGTGAGCTGCTGAAAGATGGATGTGTTATAGCTCTGTACGCAAGAGACAGACCAGCACTCCATGTGTCTAGGCAAAGAGTTAAAGGAGGAGGTTGGTTTTTGGATGCCATGTCATCTGTCACCAAAAGAGATCCTGCTGCGCAGTTCCTTGTTGTTTACAGAAACAAGGTTTGTTCAGCAGAAAGTTCAACTTGTTTATCTCCTGGCCATGCTTCCCTGGGTTTTGCCACAGGATTTTAGTTTACTTAAATAACATTGATTTATTGCTTCAGGACACAATGGGGTTGCGATCTTTTGCTGCAGGCGGAAAGCTGTTGCAGGTACTTTTCACATATAATGATCAAACTATTAGAATATGTGTTCAAGTGCTACTCTGCATCTGTTGACTATCTTTACATTAAGTGATATTGTTCTTGAAATGTGTTTGAGCAGAACACACTTATATCATTGTCATTGGTGGTTGAAGCAGATCCTTGTGTAGCCTGATTGGATAAATATACTTTGTTTCCCTCGATGCTCTCTCATATGGCTGCCAGTAATAAGCAATGACTTTCCCTATATAGTACATAAGGAATCGGCTAACTCCGTTATAGTGAAGGCTTGGCGGAAGTGTAAATGTTATTGCTGTGTGAGTTTGCACTTTAGAGCAATAGGTATCTGCATCAGAACCAAATTGGATATCCTAGTTTAGGAATTTTTATAGAAAGAAGGTTTTTATCATAATGGTTAGTGTCTGTATCTTTTTGCTAATTCTTTATCTCCACAAGGCATGACATACTTTACTGGGTGGTAACTGCTCCTGTAGTCTCACCTGGCATCATTACATAGTGGCTGGAGCAAGGAGTAGTGCGAATGTGTGTTACTCACATTTTTATTGGAGACTAAGTCTAAAGTTTGGGAATGCAGATAAACAGAAGGATGGAGTTTGTATTTGCAAGTCATAGCTTTGATGTCTGGGAGAGTTGGATGATGGAAGGATCATTGGAAGAATGTAGGCTGGTTAACTGTAGAAATCCTTTGGTAAGTTTATCTCTCTTCGCCCTTTCCTTGATGTTCTCCTTTTCCTGTGGATGACATGCGTTATACAAATCCTGCCCGTTCTGTGATAATATTTCTGGCAAGTGCATGCTATCATCGCTTCTACAACTATGTGTCTTCTAAGTAGTGTTAATCATGATCGTGATGAGCTGTGCTCTTGCTCCTTCGCAACCACTATAGTCTTTATAGGGAAATTTTCCTGTAAAGCAGAAAGCGTAAAATAAGAATAAGGTGGTGAAAGCGATTGATTTTTCTCATGTTGTCAAAAACTGCAGGCTGTTTTGGATGTACGTGTTGAGATTCTTGCAGCTGTAGGAGAAGAAGATGGAGTTACTCGCTGGCTAGATTAGGCCATATATAAAACAACAGAGTTGAGTACTCTTGTTAAACTTCATTCTGCAAATTTTGGTTTTTAACACGCATATGTAGTTGGTCGGAAACATTTGTGTAAATCAATTTCTCCCCATCTTCTTCCGTGTTGGCATGTGCTGCTTTTTAGTCAGTCTCCCTATCTTCTTGCCTTTACTACCTCTTTTCATTTTCTTGTTGGGATTGTGTTGTCTTTGTTTTTTGTATTATTGAAATGTCAACAGTATTTGTATGGAGTTGATGATGATTTGGATTTTGATTTGTGATCTCTTGATGAATGAAAGTACCTTGGTTTACGAGAGATGTTGCTACTCGGCACTCGCTATATATAGCTTCTCCGGAAACCAGTAATGGCGATGGGATCATCGGAAGCTTGTTTGCTTCACCATAGATGTTCAAGTTCACATTTCAGTTCTGGTGTTCATCCATTCCAGAAGCTTATTTGCAAGATGGTGGAAGATATTACGATCGAGGTAGGTTGCAGGTGTCTGGAGGACAAAAGCCACTTGTGTTAATGTGGTAAAGTTGAGCTTGAATTTCTCATTAATCTTGGTGGTGGTTTAGTTTACAGTTCAAGTTAGGATAAGTATCTGGTGCGCTACATTATAAGATGTTTCAGATATGCCAGAAGATAAATACAGTCGGATATTAACAGAACATGAACACATTGGTCGCATCTTATCACGCCTCCACAAGCGGAATGTGGTCAACGTGGAGCTTGTTACAGAAGCTCTGTAAACAATGTGTGGCCAACGTGGAAGCTTGGTACAGGAGGATTAATTTTCCTATGCTTCGACTGCTATTGGAAAAATTGGATTTCAGACACACGATCACTTGTCAAACCAGCTCTGGTATCATGTCATAAACCAATTAGTTCAATAACTCGAGTTATTAGGATAAGGTTATGCGGGATCTTATACTACTTTCTTACACTTTTCACTTATGTAATGTTAATATACGTGTAATTGGTAACATATTTGCTGAAGTTATAAAGAAAAATTATTACCCATGAATAACCATGGATACCCGAAACTCGATTTTCTACCCAATTCTTATGTGGATGTGGATATAGATAAAATCCGAATTAACTTGGGTAAGATAATGAATCTGCATTATCCATCCCGACTCAATCGGTTGCCATTCCTTTACTGCCAAGCAAGGTTGTCAAACCGGTTTAAGTAAGGGGTTTGAGGTTTAATGGTATGATCGGGGTCCGACCGGTTTGAGCCGTTGTATAAGTTTTCTAAATATATATACAAATACGGTAGTAATTAAAGATTTAATGACTGAAATGAAATTTATCTTACATGTATCTATTTAAAACTTATTTTCCACAACTCAAATCTACCTAATCTCTATGAATCACCCACCATCTCCCTTCCTTCGGTCTTCTTCCTCTCTTCCCCCTCTCTTCTTCTCCCGACTGGGGGACTTGTTGTAAACCGTTTTGAAACCCGACTTAGATCAGATCGGGTCCAACCGGGAGTCCGATAGGGATTTGACAACCTTGTTGCCAAGACTTTGGACGTTCCCCCTTTGGAAATCGATTGGTTAATTGATCGGGGCGACTTGGGTCTTCAGTAGTGTATTGGGCCAGCGTCCAGCGTTTTCGGTGGGCCTATCTGCCCAACCAGCATCAATATTCAACAGCAACACCACATTGATGTTATCATTTGACGCCCAATTTATCGACAATCTCACCAGTTTTCCCATTTAAAGTTTGCCGGTAAACGGAAAAGTTGGCGTCTGGCCAGACCGGAAATGCCACTTGCACAATAGGTGGTGAGTGGTGGTGACTCCCATTGGGCCCAAGGGACAGGTGTCCGGCCCAAATAATTGTAGATACGGTAAATTCCGTCCTCCTCCCAATTTTTCTCTCTCTTCTCCCCCACTCTATAAATTTACGCCACACATTCCCCTCTAGCTCCCTGTTCATTGTCTGACTTGCAATTTGCAAACTCCCTCAACAAAAGCAGAGCGCACACAGCCACAAACTTCAAAACGTACTAAAAGCGAAAAAACCTAACCGCCACACAGCAAAAGCAGAGGAGGAAAAAAAAAAAAAAAAGGCGCGCGCCGCGTCTGATTCTCGAGCTTTTTTTGGTATCCCTGAATCCGCACTCCGGCTTTCTTTTTCCGTCTTCGATTCGATGAATAATCCCGTCAATTCTGGCGTTCCCGGACCTCCTTCGGTTCCGCCGGCGGCGGCGGCGCCGCCAATCACCAGCACGTCCGCCAGCACTCTGTCCTTCGGTGACGATCCTAGCAAGAAGATTCGGAAGCCGTACACGATTACGAAGTCGAGGGAGAGCTGGACCGAACAGGAGCACGACAAGTTTCTAGAAGCTCTGCAGCTGTAAGTTGGAAATTTGCCCCATCCCTGTGATTCTTACTAGCGATTTCCTGCTCTATTCTCGCCTCTTTGCTTTCTCTGATTTTGTATTCGAAGTAAATGGAAATTTTGATGTGGATTGTGGAATCACGCCGCCATTTTTTTTTTTTTTTCATTTTTCAATTTCGTTCTCTTCATCCCCTGTTTTTGGTAGTTGATTTAATCAGTACTTACTAGTTCTCTGAACTGACGAGCTCTAGGATAGGCGAATCTGATTATTTCTGCCTTGCCTGATTATCATAGTTACTTGGATTGTTTGTTGATTACTGGCTAGGTTCTGCAATTTCAATCTTTGATGTACTTCCTCTGATACCAACGTTCTCTGTAGCTGAACTTTTGCTTTAGTTGACGAAACAGTCCGTGATGTAGCAGTTCCTAAGCATCTAGCAAGTGGCTGCGAATTCTTTCCCCAGAAGATTTTTCGGGTCTAATGCTTCTGACATCCTTTTTCATGGATTGCTGTTACAGATTTGATCGCGATTGGAAGAGAATTGAGGCCTTTGTTGGGTCGAAGACAGTGATTCAGGTGAATTACTTTCTTGAATGATGATAATCGACCCATTCCGTTTGCATCGGTTCTCTTGATAGCGCTCAGCTCAGCCTTCTATGCGATGTTATGCTGACTTCAGATTGTTTGTTCCATTATGTTTGGTTTACTTCCTATTGTTTGCATCAAGTCTAGCGGTTATTTGTTGTCAGATACGCAGCCATGCGCAGAAGTACTTTCTGAAGGTTCAGAAGAGTGGCACAAGCGAGCATGTGCCTCCACCGCGGCCGAAAAGAAAGGCATCTCATCCTTACCCGCAGAAGGCTCCTAAAATTGGCAAGTATTCGAAACATGGTTTCCTTATATTGTTTAAAACTGTTACTGCTCGATGGCTGAGTGATAACACTTTGTTTCTGACACTTATGCAGCTCCTGTTGTTCCCCAACTCGCTGGTCTTTTCCCCGCTTCCATTGAAAATGGATACATTTACAGGCCAGACTCGTCTTCGGTTCTTGGAAGTCCCATGTCTGGTGGAGCTTTATCTTCTTGGAACTATTACTCTATGCCACAAGTAGCTCAAGGTATCATTTACTCATATTCCCGTGCTTCTTTATGCGTCCTTTCTCTCACTTTTGGTACTTGGTGCATTTTTAGATTCCATTCTGCGATGCTAGTGGCCTGTGCATGCTAAATTTAATCTTTTTTCGCACGAAGACGATACAGGGGTAGTTGGAACAGCGACTGCAAATACCTGTTGCTATAGTAGTAACAATGAAAGTACGCCAAGGACATGGCCACCTCACCAAATAGTTCACAGAGAAGATCAGAATAAGGCAGTTAGAGGTTTGTCTCACTGTGCTTGCTTGAACCAGTGGTACAAGCGTAAAGTATGGCATTATGTTTTACTGGATACATTCTTAAGCATACAAAGCAACACAGGGGAATATCAGAGGCGTTCTGCTGAAGACATCGCGCCTACTGCTTTTTTCTTCCACCTCGTTGTCTCTGCAGAGTTATTTTAGGATTTATCTTTTTTCTCTGGGTTCTTGGTGCCTAATTGTGGAGAATGTTAGGAGGGGGTTCTTCTCACTTCTCCTGACTCTGCATTGCACCGAAATCGCCTCGCTACGATTTCACTTGCATTTCCTTTGGCTGCAGTAATTTATCTTTACATTCTATTCGACTTCGTTTACCTGCAGTAGCTGTCGATCAAAAGCTGCCGCGTTTGATTGTCCGTTTGTTGACGTCACAAGTTTCCAAAACTGATTTGGTTGTTCTGTGAAAAATGCAGTGATGCCGGACTTTGCTCAAGTGTACAGCTTTATTGGGAGTGTTTTTGACCCTAGTGTGGGTGGCCACGTTGAGAAATTGAAGCAGATGGATCCTATAAATCTCGAAACTGTACGTAATTTTGTTTCCTCCATCTATATATTTTGCTGTTCTTTTTGTGGGAGTAAATAGAAGCACTTGCTAACTCGGATTGTCGATTTGGATCTCTTGCAGGTGATGTTGTTAATGAAGAACCTGTCCTTCAACTTGGCAAGTCCTGATTTTGAGGATCATGTAAGTACTTTTAACACGTTTTGTCGCATATATCCGTGATCATATTGCATCTGTTATTGATATTGCATTCTCTGATAACGGCTATACAATGTTCGTGCATCATATCAAAACAGAGAGAAGTGCTGGCATCGCACGATCCAGCTACAGAAAGAGGAAGCCCTTATGGTAATAAAACGCCTGATACACCGGGGAGTGCAATTCCGGCAGTCTGAAATGAGAAGTAAATGAAGGTCTGCCACAAACCTTTGGTTGTCTGGGGATGGGGACTGAACTGTTACTGAGAATGATTCAGTTCCCCCTTGTGGATCTGTTGCCCCAGCTCGTGATGCCACCAGACCGAAGTGAAAATGGACGTGAACATTGTGTGGAGGACCGACCGATCATATGGCTCGCCGTTGGTGGTTTCCGAAGGTCTTTTATGTTGGTAAATATGCAACTCCTGCAATCTCGTTTGTACATAGTTACAGCTCTGCTCTCTTATTGGGTAGTACCTGGCAAACTTTGCCGGGATACTTTTACTTGCATCGACAGAGGCTTCCTTCCATGTTTTGGTGTAGGGGTTTTGACCTGTGAGATTCGTGTGCCGAGTAAATTGCTGTTGCTGTGTAATATTTTTGTTTCGAGCCCAGAAGTGTCTCCTGCAGGAGGTTGCCCCAGTGCGACTTCAAGTTAGTGTGCTTGCCGGTGCCTTGCTTAGGTTTGGGCTTACTTTGCTCGTTAGTTTCCCAAATGTTAAGTGACTCGTATCTTCCCATTGTCGTGTGCCTCGACCAGTGTTTGCGAGTGCAAATTTCTAAGTTGCAGGACGTAATACATTTTCGGCGTCCGTGTTGCCTCTGGACTACGGGGTGGGCATTGGTACGGTCGAACCGATTCAAATAGCACCAAATCGCTTATGCGGTTGAGCCAAATTGTGCAGTAAGACTTGCGGTTTGAAATCGCAAACCGCAACTAAATTATTCGCTCATCTGTTCTTGGTCACCTCCGCTTTTAGAGGCTGATGTTTTGTACGAAGGTGGATGTCACCAACAAAATGAAAGCAGCATGTAAGCAACATCAGAAGAAGCTGTAGACAACTTCTTCTTTCTTGTTTTATGATCTTGGCTCAAATTTACCATGCGCTGTTTCTCTTACCCATGTCAATTATGAGTAACGATGAATCCTGTGAAAAACACGATCACCATCTTAAGGCAACGTCGGCCTGTGTCCTTTGGAACAACTGAGCAAGCGTTCCAGACTTCTTAGCAAACCGCTTAAAATCAATCATAGATGCTCTCCCTCATGTCCGACTTCATCTTCTTCGTCATCACGTCTCCTGCACTTTCATCAAGATTAGCTTGGTGTCATCACTTCTCAGTCATCACTTCTCCTTTCTTTATTTCGCAATTTTTTTTTATTTCTTTCTTATCCTACTGGCGGTAATTGCTGGATTAATTGACATGGTAAGAGGAACAGAGCATGGTAAATTTGAGCCAAGATCATAAAACAAGAAAGAAGATGCTACAACTTCTTCCGATATTGCTTACAGGTTGCTTTCATTTTGGTGATGACATTCACCTTCATATAAAACAGTAGCCTCTAAAAGCGGAAGTGAGCAAGAATAGATGAGCGAATAATTTAGTTGCGGTTTGAAATCGCAAACCGTGTGGTTTCGGACAAATCCGATCGCAAATCGCAAGCCGCTAAAAGTTCAGACCGCATATTAGACTGCAAGTCTTACGGTGCGGTTTGGAGTGGTTCGACCGCACCAATGCCCTCTCCTACTTGGAAATGGGCGTTTAGTTGTTTTTGTTTTGTTTGGTTGCTGTGAAAGTGGAGGGAAGAATAGGACTACAAGATGCTCTTGATTTCAGTGTAATGAATCAACATAGCTTAGCAGATATCATGAATGCGGTTTTGGAAACAACTCGATCTGACCAACCTTATTTATTATCAATTGACATGAATCTTGAAATCGTATAAAATTGCATTAATCGTAGATTTTAGAGATTTTGAAGTTTTTAATTGGAATTTTAAGGCTCAAAGATTTAGTAGTAAAATCAAGGACGCATAGGCAAAATTGTAATTTTAAGATTATAATCAGGATTTTGACTATATTGCTATCAATAATTGGCTAGTTGGGGAAATCTTGACGATTGGAGAGGTTTAACTCAATACATCGAAAGCTAAGAAATGTGCAAAGACAATGATTACGCAACTCATGCAAGGGGCAAAAACACACCTTCCAGACTCACAAGTAATGTAAAATTAATATACATTAACACTTTATGTTACTCTTTACATTCTTATATAATTCAAGAAGTAGAGGGGTAACTTGTGGAATATAGATTAATATGCCTTATACGATAAATTATTATGTCATTAATGAGTCGAAGCCCACTCGAGGAGGCCCATAACCCCTATATAAGGAGGCTCAAGCCCTCCAAACAATGGATCTTCTCCCCTTCCTCCATTTTGGACCACTCAAGGTTTCCCTCTAAACTCTCTCTACATTCACATACCACCTTCATATCTTGTACTAACTTGAGCATATGAGCATAGATCAAGGGACCACCCCCTTATGTCCACAGGTTCCTCCACTCCCGAAGAAATCAAACGACAGGGTTCATATCAAAACCCTTAATTACTACTATCAACTAGGTCTCACGATTTAAGTAGAAACTGAAATGACCATTAGATTATGAAATCCTTTCGCTTAAGACTTTCGAAGATGAATTGCATAGATGGATTTGACGATGAATTCCTCTTCGGTGGTGGTAGGGATCTTCATGGGGCAGGTAGAGGTATCATGGAGAGAGAGATGTGAGAAAGGAGAGAGAAAATATACGACAATGAAGGGGAAAGGATATGAACCTGAAAACTATATTTTACGTTTTGAAAAACTATTGATTAATTTATTCTCCGATAAATTATAACCTTATAATTAATATTTAAATCTAAACGCTCTTAGAGTAAGGTTAGCACCTAATCTCATTCAAGTCGCAAAAAATATTTTTTTTTGGGTGTAAACGACCTCTAAATTATTAAGAGGAGGGATTGAAGTTGGTATTGGTTAAAAAAAAAGTGTACTAAAAGCACACCAATTTATAAGTTCGTGTTCTTTCCAACCAATTATATGGCTTTATCAAAGGAAAGGTTGCGGATTCGGTAGACATCCCGGATACATTGCTCATTCGGGCTTTTGACTGAGTTGTTCGGAGGGAATGACTTTCTTGCTTGGCACATCTTGTGGCCCGTTGGCTAATCCTCGTTGAGGAAGCGTTTTGCTTGAGATTGTAGGAGCAAGGATTTTGACATAGTTGTTTTCAATTTTTATAGATATTCGGTCATTTGACGCTATTTGTTTGTTCATTTTGTAGGTGCAGCTGCTCATAGGGCTGTCCATCTTGTGGCAAAACCGACCCTTTCATCGGTAGTTCGACTATTTGTCGACTACCGCACAATGTTATTTTATGTTTTTTGACTCTGTATTGGACATGGATTTACCTGGCTACTGTCTCTCTTACCCCCTGTTCTCGAAAGATGGAAGGAAAATGGAGGGGAGGGGATTAGGAGGTGAGGGATAATTTGGAGGTTAAGGAAAATGGAAGGAAAATTGTGTTTTATGGAGGAAAGTGGGAAGGAAAATGTGTATTGGAAATTGTGATGGTTATGTTATTTTATTGGGTTATAATAGTAAAATAATTTTATTATATGTTAATATTATTTTCTTGCTTTTGGAGAAGGGGAAGCACGCACGAAGAAGGTGAAGGGGAAAAGAGAGAGAGGAGAGAGATGGTTGAATTAAATATGATGGTATTAGTTTTCTCTTGTTTTTGGAGGGATTGATGGTGCAGTAAATTTTCTTTTCTTTTCCCTAACCCCCTTCTTTCAGAAACAGGGGAAAATACATTGGGAATTTAATTTCCCTTCAAACACTTTCCTTCACCCCCTTTTCCTCCGTAAAAAAACAGGGGGTTAAAAAAAAAACCTAACCGCCTTTGGATCTGAGGGATCGTTTGGAAGTTGAGATTCTTTTTTTTTTTTATGAAGGGAAGTTGAGATTCTTTAAATATGTGTATTTGATGAATACATGTATTATAAATACAAAGATTCTAAGAATTATATGATTGGATGAATGTCTTGTTTGTTTGTAGCTATTCAAAATTTTTAAAGAAAAGAAAAAATCACTTCATGAGCTAAAAGTGAAATAAATTAAATCTCACATTCTCAAAGGAATAATCTCACCATTTTACTGAGATTTAAAATGAGTGATTGTGTGTGATATGAGATTTGAGGGTACACCACAAATACATGTATTGTATAAAATTTTGGAACAAAAAAATGAATTCTCCAAAATACATAAATTCAAAAAATCATTCATCTATAATCGTAACTTCCAAACCAACACCAAGACAAAGGAAGCTTCCAATTAGATAACAGCGTGCAAAACACGCGCCATTTTCCGCTGTAGAAGAGCCGGTAGAAAAAAGAAATCCTTCGTTATTGAATCTAAATTCTGTTTAGTGTCTTTTTTCCAGCGTCATTTCTGCATTTCTCTGCTCATTCGTCGCTCTCCCTCTCTCCGCAACACGCCCTCTTCGATCCAGAAAAAAAAGAGCTTTGAGGTTGGATATTGAAACCCTAATATTCAGTCTCTCGGTTTCTGTGCTTCTCTTTGCCATCTGTGGTGACTTGCAAGTTTTGTAGATTACATCACAAAAACCCTAGAAATTTTCTTGCTTCTGATCTCTCGTCCTGTACTTCCCGTTTTCCCCAATTCTCTCACGCCCGGAATTCGTCAAATTGCCTCCGATAATCGAGCGGCTTGGATGGCGTAGGAAGCCAGATTCGAGTTTCATTTGATAAGAGCTGGTGATTGTTTGTATATATCTGCATTTGTGCAATACCCGATGGCCTTATCCTTGTGAGGATTAAGGTGTTTTGTAGATAGGCTTTGTTTGTATCGAGAATTGCTAACGATTTGGATTGATCGGAGTGCTAGATTTTCCTGAGATCAGCTCGGATTTGTCATCTTTAGAGCAGGGAAGCTGATTCTCTTTTCCCCCCTTTCGAATCCGATTGCCCGTGGTGGTTGAGCAAAGTTAGCGTTTCCATTCCTGTAAATCATTGGACTTAGAGCTGACTTGAGGACAGTGTTAGGCAGACATGCTGTTTTAAGAATGGAGATGGAAGTGATTAGGTTGAGGTGGATAATCTAGAGGCTACATCTAGGCATGGGATAAGTCTGATTGTCTTATTCGAGACCCGGCTTGGCTAGCAGTTGGTTGTGAGGTTTAGAAGAACTCCCTGTCGACCGGTATTGTTTCGATAGCTGAATTTGAGCACAATGAGTATAGTGAATGAAGAACGAAATGGCCCGGATCTGCATGAGGAAGCTTGCACAAAATCTCAGAAGTAATGAACTCTCTTTCTGGCATCCTCTGTTTCTCATTGTCTCTCTCCATTGATTTCATAACTCAGCATCGAGCTCTGACTTTTAACTCAAATTGTTTTTTAATGTCCAGGTCAAAATTGTTGTACACTAGAGAATTTCTGCTATCTCTTAGCGACTTGGATGTTTGCAAGCGGCTGCCGAGTGGGTTTGACCAATCACTTTTGAGGTAATTTATGCATCAGTAGCAATGGGGAGGTTCTTGATATTCTCTAAATCGGGATTTTATATGCTATGAAGAAAGAGTTTTGATTGTCACTCCTTACATGTTCAGAGGTATCATCACCTCACCTTTTCCTTGCTCAATACTTTCTTCTCAGTGAATTTGAGGATACTTCACAAGATCGGTTTAGAGCCTCTGGTGGTTTGCCGTTACAAAGTTATAAGCGAACAGAATATGGTTCATCCCCACCAACCCGAGGGGAGACAAGCAATTTTTCTCGGGGGATTCAGGGAAGATGGGATAGTCGCTCGTCAGTTAGAAGTGACCGTGACAGTGATTCACAATCTGATAAGGAATCAGGTTAGACTGATGCTCACTGTCTTTGATGGACAAAGTATTTCAAAGTATTTGGTTAAGGAAACTAGAATGCTTTTAGTTTCTCACTATAAGAACTTGGTCGAGGAAACTAGAATAAGTTTTGTTTTCACACAATTCCCAATTGGTATTTTTGTGACCAGTTTGGTGATGTTAATGTGTAGATACTGGAAGACGTTATGGCAACCAATCTCGACGACCTTGGCAGGTTCCTGAGCATGACGGGCTTCTTGGAAGTGGTTCCTTCCCAAGGCCGCCTGGGTTTGCTGTAGGCTCTTCAGCTTCAAAGTTGCGAGAGCCCAGCAAGGCTAACGAACCATATCAACCTCCTCGCCCTTACAAGGTGAAGTGTGGTAGATTTGGTATAGTGCAAATATATCTGTATGTATGCAGCATGATGCTATTCTCCTGCCTACTTGTTCTAGTAGCTTGTTTAGTTTCTCTATATGCTCCAAGCCATTTCTTTAATAACAAAGAAATGAGCAAAATGCGGCGTGTAGTGCTGCGCCCAATTGATGTTAAACTGAACATCCTATTATTCAGGCTGGTCCTCACTCTCGTCGGGAAACCAATGACTCATTTAATGATGAAACTTTTGGCTCTTCCGAGTGCACAACCGAGGATAGGGAAGAAGAGGAAAGAAAACGAAGAGGTAAGGTTCTTTTTACTTCTGGTTGGATAATTTTGTTTGTTTTGACGTGTTCGTGTATCGCCCTATCAAGTGAATGTAAGCTCCGTTTTTTCTGGTTTTGTTCAGCTTCTTTTGAATTATTGAGGAAGGAACATCAAAAAGCTTTTCAAGAAAGGCAGAAGTTGACTCCAGGAAAGGGTAAAGGCGACTTCGATTTTGCTTCATTGATGGAAGATTCAAGAGATGACAAGAGAAGTCAAGACAAAAGCACTGAATTGGATGGACCAGTTTCAATTAATAATTCTCATAAAGCTGCCTCATCATCTGCCCCTGTATCTAGACCTCTCGTGCCTCCAGGGTTTTCAAATGCTGCCGCTGAGAAAAGCACAGGAACCAAAGCGGTGGCGAACTCTCAGTTGGAGGTATTTCTTCCACAATTGTTTTTTAGATCTGAGAATTTGGCAGATTAGGTCCTTTTTTACATTTGTGCTCTTGAAAGTTCATTAAATTTCGTTGAATTTCTTTCTCTAAGCAGTTCAAGTAAGAGGCGTTAATTATATCAGACACTCTATACATTATTGGAGAGTGGTAATGTTATTTAGAAAGGCCCAAAGAAAGGGAAAGTGTGATTACTGTTAGTTTCTATTCTTCTTGGACTCTTAATTGCCATAACCATCACCGAGAAGATTTAGGTGTGGGCAACTCTCCTAGTTGCAACTGTTTTTTGAATAGTGATTTTGGTTTGTAACTGTTCAACCTCATAAGATTTTCCTAAAAGCTAGCATGGAATTCGAATGGTTCTATTCAAGATCAGATAGTGACCTTTGCTCAATATTTGTTGCCTACTTTGCGAATTTTCACAGTGCTGGTAGCCTGGTACTAATTCAAATTTGGCAGTTTGTTGTTGCTTAATGTTTTACCAAGCAGTAACCTCTATATTATGTTGGTTGGCAGGTAGTCAATGAAGTTGAAGGCAACCTTTCACACGATAAAGGGAACAATTTGTTTATTGGAGCTTCACATAACCAAGATCAGATGCAGCCTCTAGAACCCCTAAATGTGAACGAGCAAGGGCTTGGCAACCTTGGTATTAATGTTTCAGTCCATAGCAGCAAAGGGCAAAAGTCATTGGATTTACCTTCAACAGTGGATGCATCTAGCAAACTAATTGGGAAAGATAATCTATTTCATATACCTCCCGAAGTTTTAGAAGTTTTTCAAACTCAAAAGAATAGTATAGTTACAGATCTGAGTCCCGAGGATGTGATGAAAGGTAAATTCATTGGTGGATCTGGCCCAACTAGCTCCACCTCAATTCTGGAAAAGCTTTTTGGGAATGCTTTAGCTCTAAATGGTGGTGATTCTTCTAGTTCTGTTGAGGTAATAGTTCTCTCACTTTGCACATCCTATCTGAACTCATCCTGTTTTAGGAGGATAAGCCTCTTTTAACATTTTCTTTCTGCAGCAACATGATCCCAAAATGGAGGAGGCATGGATTTCGCCTGATGTACAATCTTCCAAGTTTGCCCAGTGGTTTCTTGAAGAAGGTATGTCAAAGTTTTCAGGCCTTTGTGCGTCTCTTGGTTTCCTGCCAGTTGTTGGGTGTTTATTTTTCTTGCTAAAATAGGCCTTTTGCTTTTATATATTATAAGCTTCATTTTGGACTGAGTCCTTGCAGAAAAGAATCTAGTCGACGATGTCTCCTCTGGTGGCGCCAACAGTTTGCTTTCTTTGATTGTGGGAGGTGAAAAAGTGCTGTCTCATCCTTCTGATGGTAGATCAACTAAGCAGCACATCTTGCCTGACCTGTCCATCCGAAATGGTGAACATGCAAACAAGGATAGGATATCAAGCTCAGCGCTGCCTACTGTTGAAGATACTGAAAAGACTCGACCGTTCTCTGATAATAAGGTGGAACCAGTTGCAGCTGTACTTACATGTGAAGACCTCGAACAGGCAATTCTGTCTGGGATTACTGGTAGTTCATCTTTGTCAGCTAGTGAACATGGCAGGAATGTTGTGGATCAGAAAACTCTTCCAGAGAAAGCCAAGGGCGATGATCATGCATCCCAGCATATTCTCTCATTATTGCAGAAGGGCACAAGTTTGAGTGATGCATTTCCTTCTTCCGTTATAGGAGCCAAGTCTGTAGACAATGTAAAGGATATAGAAGAACCTAGTATTGGGCTTCCAGGAGTCTCTATTCGGTCAGATACTGAGCATTCTGCTACTCCGGGCAAGGCTTTGACTCTTGAAACTCTTTTTGGAACCGCTTTTATGAAAGAACTGCAGCCAGTAGGAGTACCAGCTGAAAGCCAACCGGCAAAGGTGGGTATTGCTAAAGTTGATATTCCCGAGTCCCATGGTCTACTTCAGTCTACTTTAGGAATGACATCCAACTTATTAGGTCTGGGAAGTGGCATCCCACCTCCAAACCAGCATCAGCAAATTAAGTCAGACAGGATTGAGGATCACTTCATAGCCTTTAATTCTAGCAACAAAGTAGATACTTCACAGATCCGGTCTGAATTGGTCCCCAGACTTGGTGGACTTGATGCATGTGCTGACATTGGGCTCCCTGAGGAGAACAGCCTGCTTGCAGTTAGTGACCCTCTGAATCGACCTGATCTTGTACATGCTAGGAACATGTCGAATAAGATTGAAGTGCTGGGTACGCAAGGGACTGCAGTTGACATTGCTGAAAAGTTTCCAGCTTTAGGTTCTTCGTTCAGAGATGATAGGTCTGTCATAGGAGGCCAAGATGGTCTACCTTTTGGTCGCAGTCCTTATGATATGAGGGAACAGGACATTCGGTATCATAATATTCGGGTCAATCCATCTGGACGTCAGCTTGATCCCTCTCAAATCAATAATGCAGGATCGATGTTTCACCCATTGGATTCTCAATCCTCTATTAATATCAATGGTCAGATGAGATTCATGTCCCCTGAGAATATCACTCATCGTGATGTTCCTAGCAATCAATATCATGGGAACATGCTTCCTTCAACTTTCCATCATGCTAATGGCAGCAGCACACTTACTGGGTTTGATCCTACCCCTCAGAACGTGTTGCTGCAACAGATGCACATGAGAGGCAATTTTCCTCACCTGTCACGTGGATTTCCTAGGGGTGCTCCTGCTGTTCCACTTCATAACAACCAGATGTCAGGCTTTATACCTGATGCGAATCCTATGCAAAGTTTCCCTTTCGGGCAGAGGCAGACCAACATAGGCGCGGTCGCGATTCCACCCCAGGGTGAGTCTTTTTCGTGTTATTTTCTGAGATATTTGGCCTTCTGTTCGTTGCTATTTTGCTTAGTTGATAGCAGAACATTTGTGGCTTTCAGTTTCACACTGAAAGAGATTTTTTTTTTATAACATAGCTGTTACAGGGAACCTTATCTGAACTTTCATGAGCTTATTTTTCGGTCTGAAAGCATGCAATCTTGTTAGGCTTTGTTGCCTTAGTTGATGCATTGAGATGGTTAGATGTGATATGCAGAAAATAAAGCTACTGCTTATACCTGGCGGCTAATTTCCTGTGTAATGCACATGAAGCATGCCTATATATAGGATCCTCTTTAGTCGTCAGCTGAAACTTGTCTACTCGAGATTTATTGTTGTATCTTGTGACGTCTACCCTATTCAAAACACATCTTGAGGCATCTTCCTACTCTGATCAGCTCCAGGTGTCGACAGTGGAACCAATCGTCCAGAGGCGCTGCAGAAGTTAATTGAGATGGAACTCAGGTCGAAGCAGAAGCAGGTTCACCCTTTGGCTGCAGTTGGACAAGGTCAAGGAGCGTTTGGTCATGAGCTGGACATGGGCTTCGGTTACAGATAACTGTAGTGCTGTTCTCTGTTACCTTGATGGATATGTGTAAATTTGCAGTGTATTCAAGCAGTCCTCGGGGTTTCGGGTGTTCATTTGGCGTATGGTTTTCTGTTTCCTCGGAGAGCAGGGATTTTTAAGAGTTCATGTAATGGAAGGGGGATTTTTACTTCAACCAACCCTTTTGTTTGAGGGGTTTACTTTGAAATCCAAATTCCAGAGCTCATATGACCATCGTTTTAAATGAAATTCCCATAACAAATACTGAAGTTTTTATTTTATTTTATTTTATGGCAGGGTATGTGGTGTGTTTTATGTGGTCTGAAGAAGTTTTAGGAGTATAAGGGCTGGGATAAAAGGAAAATTGTTAACCCAATCTAATTTGGAAAAAGAATGAGGAATGGTTTCGTGGACGACACATATTTGGCTTCATTTCTTTTGTTCTCGTCACCTAATAGTTGAGACCCTGACTAATGGATTGTTGAATGACACATTTGGCCTCATTTGGACAATTGAATAAAGAGAAAACCAATATTCAGGATGAACTCGAACCCATATCTTTGTAGTCTAGCTGCAATTTAGTTGTCGATTCAAACCTAGTCAGATTGCACTAGGCTTGCCCCCATGTTGATCAAGTTCCACCCAAATTTTCCAAAATACCAGACTTTTGCCCTGGTTTGCTTGACAGACCAAAGTGGCGTTGAACAACGAACAAGCTTGTTCGTTGCTGTGAGAAGCGAATTACACATTTGTTCGCGGTTGAGAGCATCGATCAAACTTAATTGCTGTTGTTAGGAGAAAACTAAACAATAGTTCGTTGATTGTGTATTGTCTTTTTTTTTTTTTAGACCGCTTCAATCGGCCGCAACCATTGTCTAAACCCTTATAAAAAATTAAAAAGCCGAACAAACACTACTAATGAACTTGAAAATCAATTTCAATGCATCACAATATTCATTAAAACACAGTAAACCACCTACATATTCATTACAACACAAACACATTACCATCAACTGTCATCTCTAATTCCGGGCAGTTGCACCTATCATGCCCTTCAACTCGGCATGAGGAGCACCAATTCAAAACTTGATGTGGTCTCCCTAATCTATCCATCTCATTTCGAATCTTCTACACTCTAGGTCGACCTTTGGTGCACTTCAAGTGCTCATAAGGGAATACCTCTGCTCCATGGTACTCGGGCCAATAAGCTTCATGAGCTAAAGGCACGAATGAGTTATCCCAAACCAAGGCGAACAAATGAGTCTTGTAGTATGAACTAACAAATCGAAGTGGGTCCATGTGCACGCTTATAGAACCAGCATATGCATGAGAGCAAGGCAAGTGACTTATTGAAACTTCCCGCAATTGCATCCCCCCTCTTCAACCCGAAGTATCAAATGTGACGGTTTGAGCTTTACCTCCTTTCGTGTTGCTCGAGGTGCCTCTCAATTTGAATTGCAAAAATGTCATCTCACCATCTCGCCAGTTTAATAAAGTCACCCTATACAAGTTGGACCTTGTCTTTCATAACTCCATGTCCATGGTGATCATTTTTGGGATGATGTATCCATTGTCAAGCATCTTAATGACATTTTGGTACCGTTTAGCGGATCACTCAATCGTCCTGAATAAGGTATGCAATATGAGAGTTGATATTGGGATTTGCTGCTAGTTCTCGAATTACGTATGAATTTGAGAGGTTGAATAAAATTCGACGAGAACGTCATAATTTTTCTACTTCATAAAAGATCCATGAGTTGTTACAAACTCAAAATAGTTGGTATTAGAGTCGTATATACGAGAAGGATTGTTTTGTTGCAGTTCGATTAGTGTTTTGTAAAAAGAAAAAAGTCACATGACTGTTTTGAAATTTGGACGACACTAATGAGTGATGAGCCTAGATTCTAAGGTGATTAGTTTGGAAAATAGTCCACAAACGCAGTCAAATTCTCTTGTTAGTAGCTTATGATCCCGTTTTTGTTTGGCTTGGGCACCCGTTTGGATTTGGATTATTCATCGGTGCGGAATTTGCCGCACGCAGCAGTAATTGATCGGAATCGGAAGACACCCATTGTCGTCGGTATCTGTTCATTGCTTTGCTTTCCGTTCCGGCGGTGAATCAGCTAGCAATTAATAGCGGGCAAATCGAGAAACAGATGCTGTGCTGCTTCCAGATAACGTCGGGAAGAGGAATCTTATCACCACGTTCCTCTACTTCTTCTTCTTCGATGGCGGCAAACCCATTCCTGGTCAGGGCTGAATCTCGTTCCATGGCTCCTTCCTCTGATCTCTCCCTGGATCGCTCTCTCTTCTCCGCTAGCGACTCCTCATCCTCGCGCCGCCGCGAGCTCGTCTTCGTCGTCAATCCCCGAGGTCAATCTTCTCTTCAACCCTACCCTTGAGCCAAAGAACAATTCTCCCCCATGTTTAGATTTCCCCCCTTCATATTGTTCTAAATGCTGAAATTGGATGCAGGTGCTAATGGAAGGACAGGGAAGCAGTGGAAGAAACTGCTCCCATATCTCAGGTCTCGCCTTGACAAAGATTGTAAAGTGAGTTCCTTTCCCCGTTCTTCTTTTTCTTCTTATGCTCGTCATAATTTGAATTGGGTTGTTGCCATTGTGGCCAGATATGTGAATCTTTGACTTCCGGTCCTTATCACGCCATTGATATAACCAGGGAGGTACCACAGACTTCTCAACCCTCGGCTTTCATTTTGGTTTAGCGTCCCACTTTTTATAGTTAGAGACTGATGTTAGCTTTTGGGAACTCTTTTGAACTCTATGAAAGGCCATAAGAGAAGGTGCAGATGCTGTTATTGCAGTTGGCGGGGACGGTACTTTGCACGAGGTGCAACTTCCTTTCCTTGTAATATTCATTTTAGTGTCACTCAGCCTTTGCTGTATTTGTGTTGCTTATCGACATTTGCAATAAGCAGGTGGTCAACGGTTTCTTTTGGGCTGGGAAACCTGTTACCAATCATGAAAGAGACGCTTCACGCTCAACAGCCCTTGGCGTAAGTGGTCGCCATGCTTGACAGTCTTTTGTTCAGTTTACATTCTGTCGTATGTTACCAAACTATTCTGTTATGGGTCATATGCTGGTCTAATTACTGGCTTAAATTTAATCATTTTCCAGCTCATTCCCCTGGGTACTGGTTCAGATTTCGCTAGAACTTTGGGCTGGTAAGAAGCTCATTGTTATGCACTTTGTAGCAGTGTTCTGCTAGCTTATTTCTCATTCGAACTGATCATGATGGAGGTGCTCTTTTGCACTTGGTTTATTAGGAACAATGATCCTCGGGAAGCAGTTGATCGCATTGTCAAAGGTGCTTACCTTCTAGCTCATGTGAAGGCCTAGTTCTGTATCCTTGCCTCGCCTCCTTAGTTTGTAACTTTCAGATGTCGCCATTGTGAAGGTTTCAGAACCCGAGTTGATGTTGGTGCTATAGGCAGTGACAGTGAAGAATCTCACTACTTCATTAATGTTGCTGACATTCATTTGTAAGGCTAACTTTTTCCACGAATTTATTGATCTATGCGAACAACTGTTCTTGAAACCTTAATTTTCCCACTGATGGTATTTATTCCAGGAGTGCAAAGGCTGGTTACTATGCAGCAAGGTACAAGAGATTTGGAAATCTGTGCTATGTTATTGGTGCTCTGCAAGCCTTCATGAGTCACAATAACCAGGACCTCAGAATCAAGGTGGGTTAGCTAAAGCTGTATGTAGTTGGACTTCTGTTGATTTTCAGTTAGTGGCAGTTCATGGTTCCGTGGACTGGTTTAATGACTTCATTAGCGTTCCACTCGGGAAGCTGTTCAACAGCCTAATCCCTTAGATTTTACGTATAGGTCAATGGAGGGGAGTGGGAAGCATGCCCTCAAGTGACAGCCTTGTGTATTGGAAATGCAAAGTACTTTGGTGGTGGCATGAAAATAACTCCAAATGCCGACCCTTCAAATGGGGAGTTTGAGGTTTGACACTTTTTCTTCTAGGCACTTAGCTGTCGTACAAACTTGAATGTAGGCTACTCCTATTTGGAAAGAAAGAATGAAACTTTTGAGACTTTAGCCTGCTCGTGTGTAATTGTGTATGTAATGAGTTTTTCTCTCTTGGTTTTTGTTCCGTTCTGTTGGTTGTAGGTTGTTATCCTCCAGGACTTCAAATGGTATGACTTCATTCTGAAGCTACATAAACTTTACAATGGGACACATTTATCTGTGGCAAATGTAGTCTCAAGAAGGTTAGTTCACATCTGTTGTTGCATCTTACTATACCTTTTTACATGTTTCTGGCTTCGATCTTTTACAACTTGCTTTAGATTATTCTCCCCGAGTTTAAATCGACTGAATAACGAGTCAAACTCAAATCATTGATGGGCTTAAGATCATCAGCCAAACCAAGCAGATGCTTAGAGTAAACAGACGACACTATAGTTATGGCTTTCACTTCAATGTCCGCAGGGCACACTCGATCGAGATCGAGGACGTTTCTGGAAGTGGCAAGATTTTTGTCCAGTCGGATGGAGAGTACTTGGGGTTTCTCCCTAGGAAGTTTTGCATTCTACCATCTGCTATTCAGATGATACGGTGACATTTCTATGCCACTTCCAGGCTCCTCTCATTCCTATTGAGACGTTGAGAGCCATATGAAGAAAATCTGCGCAGCACGTCTGAATAACCACAGAACAAACAACAGCTTTATGCCGAAAGCTTATGAAATAACATGACCTAGAGTACGACTCCGACAGACAGTTGCGATCCTGTAACAGCTTTTAGTTGTTTAAGTAAGCAATTTTGAGTGAAGGCAATCAGACATTTCGGTTGTTTACTTTACTGCTGTCGTCGGTTGTTTACATTACGATTGGATATGATCACAAGCTTCTACCTTTTCTTTGTTTCTCTTCTAGAGATTGAATTTTGCCAAGATAACTTCTGCAAATTTTTCTCTCATTGTTGCTCGCAGCTCTCGGTAACTCTTTTGGGCGGTTTGCTTCACGGTTGACAACCTTTTTAGTAACTGAACACTGAATTACTATATGTAGCTCTTTAATTTGTAACGATTCGATAACAAAATTTTCTACTTAGAACAAAACGGTCACAACTTAAACAAATTGACCATTTCATACAAGTTCAAACTTTTGTTAGCGTATTGTTATAAATTAAACTTTTAGTGACCGTAAGTTCGAAGGTTTGAACAATCAATCACTGTTACAATTTGCTTTAGTTGAGGTAT
Organism: Linum trigynum; assembly: GCA_964030455.1. Taxonomy (NCBI): domain Eukaryota; kingdom Viridiplantae; phylum Streptophyta; class Magnoliopsida; order Malpighiales; family Linaceae; genus Linum; species Linum trigynum. Next base: position 1,725,538 of record OZ034820.1, read on the forward strand.
GGTGGTTTTGTTAATTTATGTGAATGATATGATCGTAATAAAGGATGATAATGATGAAATTCCACGTCACAAACGGGTTTCAGGCTGCTTTTAGCTGGAAAAAAACTTGGTCTACTTTCTTACTTTCGAGATTGAAAGGTCACCATAGGGCATTCTTATTCGGCAAAGCAAGTATATCGTTGAACACACGACCCACCATTTTATATGCCGTTCAAGTGGTTAGAGTCATATACTTGTTGACGAACACATAACCTTACCTCAAAACCGGCACAAACATTTAATTTGTAACGACTCGATAACAAACCTTTGCACTTAATGCAGAACGGTCACAAAATAAATAGAAGTGACCATTTTATACAATTTCAAACTTTTACTACCATATTGTTACAAATTAAAAGTTTGTGACGTTTTGTACTAAGTACAAAGGTTGTGAGGTATGAAAGCCCCGTGCCGGACAGCCTGGCACACCCTCGAGACCGGCCCTGATCACATCTCTATAGGTGGACTGGTGGAGAGGTTGGTATATCGGTGAGCTTCTGTTACTGTACTATTGAGACACAATTTAGAATCAAATAAATAATAAAATCATAAATGATTTATATCATCCTTCATAATTAACATTATGAATATAACTTTTTTTTTTAGAATATGAAACACATCCAAATGAAACACTAAGCCACACAAGTCGAACACTACCTCGGTCACCTCTCCCAGGTGGCCATGTTTGAATTGTTTGCAAGGTAGGGCTGGGAAAATAGACCAGACTGTTAGAAAAATCGTGATCCAAATCGTACCGCACAGTTTGGTCTGGACCGTAGGCCGTTAAGTATGGTCTGGTCCATGGTTTGGTCTAGACCGTGGTTTACCGGACGAAACCGTGGACCCAACCGACCTGTCAATACGTGTTAATAGCCCATTCGATCACTCTCCCAACGACACCCAAGTCTCAACCTTAATTTTGAGAATCTCGTCGCTCCTTCATTCACAACCACATTTAACCAGAGAGTAGAGATAATCGTGTCTGTATATGATATTATGTTAATGTTTATAATATTATGGTGCAAGTTGGGATGCTTTTACTTTGTATCTTTGTTATGTACTAAGATTTAGGGTATCAAAATTATTCATGCATATTAGGATTAATGTCTTAAGACAAATAACAATTATTTTTCTTGGTTATTAGTTCATTGTTTTGTGTGTTGACTAAACAAGTCTCAACCTTAACTTTGTATCGTGGGTATAAATTTTTCGTTCAGTATGATCTATCTGGACCAGACTAGACCAAATCTGACCGCAAAGGCGTGATCTGGACCGGATCATATAGTCTGTGATCTGATTGTGATCTATACTTCAGTCTCTCGATCTAAACCATAGATCGTACCGTTTCCCAACCCATTGCAAGGTGCAAGAGTAGGTGCTTTGTGTCTCCTTTTACGACTTCGGGGCCGGATTGGAAGCAAGCGGTGGTGCTCTCCCGCTGGAAATTGAGTCAACCGAAAATATTAGATATCTTTTAAATATATTTTTTTTAATAATTAGCTTTCATCCCAATGCGCTATTATTACCATGGTTAAAATCATCAACACCAGCAAAGAAAAATCAGATTATTAACGAGGAATTTTTTTTTTAATCTTGTGGACGCCCCATCTCCCAAGCGGCAAACAGACTCTTTTTTCCCCACCGCATGTCTTTCTTTCTTTCCCTCTTCTTCGCATCCTCTGTTCTTTCTTTCTCAACGAAACAGTAGTGGCTCCTCCAATCCTTCGCTCTTCTTCTTCCTCCAAATTGATGTCGATGGTGATGCCATTCGTTGGGTTATTCCCTGTTTTCTTAAGAAGTGGGTTTAGACTTTAGACTACACCCACAACGCAATTAAGGCAGCAGCACCAGCCCACTGTTTTCTCTCTCTTTCTCTCTCTCTCCATCTTCACTCTGCACTTCCCCTTTTCTTACTCTGTTCGTTTTCCTATTTTCTGCCCCCTTTTCTCTCACATCCAACCAAAACAGAAGCTGAGAAATGTTGGAAGAAACGGTAGCATCCGCTGTACATTCTTCGATCTGGGCATCCATGACCAGCTGGTGCACACCCACTCTCCTTTTCCTCTTCCTGAACATCATGATTGGCACCATTGCCATCACCTCCAGCTTAGCTTCCCAGAAGGCCACCAATCATCAAGACGACCATCACCAGCAGCAGCAACATCAGCATCAAGATAAACAGCACCAGCACCAGCACCAGCAAATTTGGAGGTCACCGTCTATGCTGCAGAGGCTCAAGTCCATCAACTTCTACAGCCACAGATCTCAGGAATCCCAAGTCCATACTACTGTAGCAGCAGCAGCAGCTTATGAGAAGTCTCCGGCGGAGGGAGTATTCGAGACTGCTGCTACACATTATTTTGGAAGCTATGACCAAACCCACCAGGAAAGCCAGCAGGCGGCGGTGCCGGCTCTCTCCAGATCTCCTTCCGTGCTGCAGAGGCTGAAATCCTTCAATCCCTACAATTACATCCAGCCCCCCCAAATCCCAACCACGCCGCAGCGGGAGGAGCCAGAAGCGGAGATTAATTACACGACTCGGGAGCAGCAGATCGAGGAGGAGGAAGCGGCGGAGACGCTGGACGAGATATACAGCAAGCTGCGAACCGGCAACAAACTGGTGGGGAGATCGAAATCGGACACGAAGCCCGTAGCCGGGGAAGTCCCCAAGAAGCTGGCGAAGAAGATGAGGAAATCGGCTAGCACGAGGTCGGCGTTCGCCCATTTCGAGGAAGTGGAAGTGGTGGAGGCGCGGAGGCCGGCGACGGTGAAGGAAGGGAAGAGCAAGAAGTTGGTGGCCGATGAGGAAGGGGAGGAGGACAGCGGGGTGGATGCCAAGGCGGACGACTTCATCAACAAGTTCAAGCAGCAGCTGAAGCTGCAGAGGGTCGACTCCATAATCAGGTACAAGGAGATGGTGGGCAGAGGGAGTGGTACTGGGAAGTGATAATTAATGGCGTTAGTGTTGAAATGAGAGTGAGATGGGGAGGTGGTTTTGTGCGTTCATTCATCTCCATCTTCCCTTCTCCTAAATTTGGTGCTTTTTGTTTCTGGGTTTTTGATTGATTAAAATGTTAGATCTGGTGCTCATCTTTAGAATTCAATTTGGATTACAGTGCTGCTGTGGCAGTAAGATCAGAGCTCCGGCTGCCTTGCTTAATTAAACTGTTGCTTTTTGCGGTTTGGCGATATTGGTGGATGTGGATTTGTGTTTTCCTGCTTAAGGAGTCTTCCAGCGGATGAACTCTGGATAGAAAAGAAAGGCATAATCAACAACCAGCCAGTGCCCAGTGCTTTTCTGCAGCAGCATCGAGTAAGTCGGTAGGTAGATACTCGTGCCAATTTTTCACTCCGTTTGAGACGCCACCGTTTCTGCGGTCCGGTCTTTGGAAAATTAGGGTGGTTTGCATTGCATGACTGCTATGGATATTATTATCAAGCATGGCTAAAAGGATGACCACCGCCGTGGCGGTATTAGTGATGGCAATTTGAATTCGTCTTGTGGGGCGGAACATGAGTATCTACTTTCGTTCTGCCTCGTCTTGTTCTTGTCTATTTTGTATTAATTTTTTAAAGAATTTATTCATATTTTGATTTATCTTTAACTAGGTAGACTTGATCTTTCAACTAGTTAGTTTTGACTATTCGTTCTATTATCACTATTTTTCACTCATTAAGTGTTTTTTACTTTGTTTTATCGTAGAAAGTAAAATTTTGTGTGTATTTTTTCCAAATAAAATGTAAGAGTGGTTCGACCAGTCCTGTCCCATCCCCGCCCCGACTCGAACTAGCATGGAGCGGGGCATGGATATTGAGGTACCCCTGCCCCATTGCCATCACTAGGCAATATTGCAAAACAGTTCAATTTTCTTTTTGAGTCTTGAGTGGGAAGTAAACTTATCTCACTGGTATAGAGGAAGTTAATTTTGTCGTTGATTACTTTATGGGTAAGAGACATGGTTATGATTTTGGCACACATCCTTTCAATAAGTTTGTGTGACGAGGGGCTAGTCCAATGACTTTGCTACGTGGTGGGTGTTTTTTTTGTGAAAGTTATTTCTTTTTTAATGATGTACTTGTTTTATGATCAAATCAATCAATAAATAATGTGTCCATCCATATAACCAGACATTTGGAAAACAAATTTCATGTATCATACAATATGGAGTCGAGAATATGAGTTCATCTTCTCATACATTTCTCATTACGACGCAGTTTACTGGTCTATGAATTTATATGTGTCAATAAATCATTGAAATATATGTGCATCAACATTACAATACATTTGAAGTACGAATTTCACTTATTTGCGGTATGCTAACTCTTAGAAGGAAGAATAGGAGATGCATAGCATGGATTGGTTTGCATTCATTAAAAACGTAAAAGCGACAGTTAATACTAATCGATCTGCCGATTAAAGAGTTGTTTTATGCCATGCAATAGGGAGTGCCTTCTTGTTTATTTTAGTGAAGTGTAATTCAGTTTCTTTTTGTCCGGTTCTACTGTGAAGTTTCAGATACCAATTATTTATTCCGGGAAACAAGTGAGAGTCGGCGACGGACATGTGTATATTGAGTCAACTAACAGTTTGTGATTAATGCAAAGGGTGGGTGTCCTGTCCATCACGTGGTGGTAGCTAGCTATCGTAAGATGGGTGAAGCTCTATAATTCCCAGGGCCTTAAAGATTGTTCAAACTTCAAACCATCACCAACCAGTTCTTCCACCAACTAACCAGTTCTTCAAATTCAACAATTCATTTGATCCAATTCGATATAATTTATGAATCAACCAGTGTGGCTCTGCCAGTTAGTAATTTTTTTTTACGTATGATAATCTTTATTGCGCTTTAAGATTGGTTACAAAGAGGGACAAAGAACCGGCATTTTGGTTTCAACAAGAGTAAGGCTCCAGGGTACTCGGTTACAATCAAACTACGTTTAGGAAATATCGATACGAAGAACGAAACGCAGACTGAAAGCAGCCACCCAAAAGAGCAAAACTATTGAACGGAAACATATGTCATGAATCTCTCTAGCAACCAACCAATCAGAGTGAAACAAGATCAACTTGTCTGATCATATTAAAATTCATGGCTAGTGATCACATAAAATCATGTGCCGCCTCCTGGGGATAGTTCAAAGAGTCCCATCACAGTGAATCCTAGAAACAAGTTTGCATGACAGTGGAGGAGAATATGAAATGGATTACTCTAAGCTAAAGAGGTAGAGGAAGCCGAGGCAGAGAGATTGGGTTCAAAGTAAAGCAGAAAATCTCATATGAATTAAGAATGAATGAAATAAAGGAAACTAGATTAGGTGTGAATATAGTATGAAAATTCCTACAATGCATATTCCAATTCTAGGTCGAGCATACAATTTATCTAATTCAAAGAGCCATAAAAAACTACTATATCAAACATGTTATACGTAATTCTAAATCAGTTTGACAAATGTAGAAATATAAAAATTTCAATTCAAACGAATGAAAAATCAATAAGCTCCTAAATCATTCTAAGAGTAGTGATGACAATGGGGTGAGGTGGGTGGGGCGGGCGGGTACATCAATACTCATGCCTCATCCCATGCTATTACAAGTATGGGCGGGGCGGGTCGACCCACTCTTACATGTTATTTGAAAATATACAAGTAATATTTTACGTTTTATGGGAAAACACTTGGTGAATGCAAAATAGTGATAATAGAATGAGTAATTGAGTCTAACTAATTGAAAGATTAAGTCTAGCTAGATAAAAAAAATGCCAAATATGAGAAATATAATTAGATACGGTAAGAAATTGAGATAGAATGGGCTAGGAATGGGGCGGGGCAAAACGAGTCTGAAGTAGGTGCACATCCCCCCCCCCCCCCCCCCCCTTCGGGCCGCTACTGCGGGTCGGGTAATACCCGCCCTATCGCGATTTGTCTGTTACCGTTAGTAATTTTATAACTTTTATCTTAGTTAAAATGCTAAGATTTTGGAATGTTGACTGGCAAGTGTTTCTTCCAAGTCAGTTTCATGTTGCCAAGTCAATATTACTAATAAAACTTCTAACGAGAAGTTAACATTTGGCTAATATTTTATATTTTGAGATGTTTGGCTAATAAATTTTATTTACCCTAATTTTTAAATTATGAAGTTTGTTTTTGGCTTGAAATTTTGAGTTGCTCAATGGAGGAAAACATTGTATCCTTTTGGTAGGTGTTAGAGCAAATTTTGAACTTAAGATGAGAATGGAGGATTTAAGGATGTAAAAAATAGTACGAAATCAACTTTCATAATATGGAGGTAATTGTTCTAACACAAAAATGCTAGAAAACCGCCGCATCACACAAAGGAAATGGCAGCGGCCACCCTGATGTCCTAGCCACTACAAAACCCCCATTTTCGGCCACCAACACCACACAACCCCTTATTTTTTCACTTTCCCTTCTTTCTCTTACATGAAAATCCTCTCTCTTCTCTCTATAATTCAAATATGCTTCAAGAAGTTACATAGTCTACAAGGACTAGGAAACCCTTTCCTAGTTGGTTTAGGAGAATTTTAGCCAATCGAGTTTTCACCTATAACTAGAGGGCATGGCTAATTAGTTCAGGAAGGCTTCACAACCACAATAAAACTTCTATACTATGATCGAGTAATAGCTTAGTTTTCGTAGGAGAGTCTGCAGCTAAGGAGATGTTGTCATCATCAATGGTGGTACCCTCCTTCTCTTCTATGTAGCTAGTTCAAAATTGATTGTGTTGTCATCATTATATGTATTAATGCTATGATTTTATGTCATGCTTGTGTTGATGCTTATGGATTTTGATGCTCATTGTGCATGCATGGATGCTTGGTTTTTTTATGCTTATGTGATGATCATTGTTGTTTATCTATTATGAATGCTTCTTTATCATTGATGCTTATGATTCTACAATATGCTACTATATTCGTTGTTCTTAGTATCATATAGGTTGATAAGAAATTACCCTCTAGTGATATCCCATTGATGCTACACGAGTATATAGTAAATGATCAACCATCCATACCTCGAGTAGTATCAATGCTTGATTGTTAGATCATCAATGCTACATACCATCAATTATGGCTAGTAGAGGTCCACGCTTAATCATGTGTTATCCTTACTTCCTTGTTCTTCACTAATTAGTCGATGACATGAAGCGAAAGCACACATTAGCTAGTCAAATCTCTATTGCAAGAGAAGCATGCACATGTAGAGAATGGATTTAGTGGAAGGAATATAGTGGTGTTATATATGAGTTATCAATGTATGATGTGATATTTTGCATGATGGTATTCAAAGCTTACCTTCATATACAATAACATATCTTTACTTTTATGCGTCTATAAATAAAAAACCCCTAAACAACTTTATTGTTCTTGCTTGTTAGTTGAATGAAGACCACTAAATGCCTTTATTGTTTTCGTGTGAGTCAATGCGGGTTTGGTGTGAGTAGTTATGCATTAGAAGACCTTGTGGAACACGATCCTTAGTCATCCTAGGATTTATAACGTCGATCTGTACCGCATGATCATGGATCATTTTAATTGCTACATAGTGAATCTTAAAGCCAACCCTAGCAATGATCGATTCCTTTGAATGTAATGGAACAATGTTAGGCATGGTTTTCACTACTTGAGAAAGTGTGTTCTCGAATAATGGTTGTGCAGTTATCTTGCCTTCTCCACTGGATTAAGATCCATTGTCACGACTGTTTCTACGAATTGATAAATCGGAGGATCGACGGGGCAATAAAAATGAAAGCAAGAAATGAATACGACACATATATTTATTTGGTACACTAACAAGATGTATGTTAGCTAGTCCACGGATAGGAGAGAGCCAGTTTCAAGATACTTCAAGGAGTGCAAATTAGAAAGGAGTATGAGAAGTATTTATAGTACTACTCCATGTGGTCTAACCTTAATACAATATGGTAAAAGAATAAGGTTACAAACCAGACCCAAACCAAAAACCCAAACGTGTATAGACCCCCATGACTTATAGTCGTAGCCAAATAGTTCGATTCAAGTCATATCAACAAAATCTCCACCTTGAATTGAATCCTCCCTTCTGAAATATCGGATGTACTTTGATCCTTCTCTCTCTCCTGCTATGAATGCCCCTTAGGGAGGATTCACCCACTCAGAACATTCAACAAGTCCAAGCATTGTTAGAACTTGGCATGTGGAACCAGCTTCCTGAACATGTCAGCAGGATTGTCCGCAGTGCCAATCTTCTTCACCTTAATGTGCTTAGTCCTCTCACGGTGGACTTGGTTATTGGCCAAACATATTACACTCAAACTGTCACAATACATTACTGACTGATCATGATGTACACCCAGATCACCAATCAACCCCTTCAACCATATTCCCTCCTAGGTAGCTTTTGTCAACACCATGTACTCTACTTCAGTAGTAGAAAATGTTACAGCCGAGTATAGAGTTTCTTCCCAACTCACCACAGAACTCCCAAAGTGAATATAGAACCGGCCATAGATCTCATCGCGCCAACATCTCCAGCATAATCAAATCTAAATAACCAGCCACTAAGCACTATGTATCACTTCAAAGATAATCCCCAAATCATACATATACCCTTAACGTACTGCAAAATTTTCACAGCCTGCCAATGTTCTTTCCCATGTTGTATCATGAACCTTTTGACAACACTAACAACATGTGTAAGATCAGGTCTAGTGTAGACCATATCATACATCAAACTACCTACTACACTGGTACTCATTGAATTAATATTTTTTTTCTGAAAACCTATAAACATTTTACTGATTTTTAACGAATAAACCAGCAAAATTGAATTTGGATTTGGAAAAACTCAACTCAATCGAGTCATTCCTAAAAGTGGTTACTGTGGTAACCATTTTAATCAGTAGTATTAAGATAATTTGGTTTGGTTTGATTAAATTTTTTAGTTTGTTTGGTTTGGTTTCACACCTTTCTAACCAATCAAACCAATTAACTAGTTAAGCAATTAGCCATGTCTAATATATTCTGTACATATACTTAATACTTTGCATAACCATTGGAGAGTCAAGCGTTCCTACTTTTGGACCCATACAAGAAATGAAGTGCATTATTGTTCTTATAGTTCCTTTGTTTTTGTATAATGTAGACAACATATTAGCACCTAATTTAGATAAAAACTCATACATTATGTTGCATGAAAACCTTTAGGGAAAGGATTTTTGCACTTAATTTAGATAAAAACTCATACATTATGTTGCATGAAAACCTTTAAGGAAAGGATTTTTTGCAGCATATGATAATTGGTAAGAGACTAATACAATTTACACAACACATCCTATTTATTAAAATCATACCATTGTTTTTTTTAAGATTGTATTAGTTCCATGTATTTATATTAATGGCTAATTATGTGTTGGATTTTTATGTTTAACCAATCCAATTCTATTTAATATTAGTTTAATTAGTTGAGTTGTTGTATTAGATTATTAGTTTGATTGGTTTGATTATAATATCATATTCAATAGTTAATAGAATTTATTTGGTAATGAGCACTAACCACTTCTCATTTATGCGGAATTACTCGATTATTATTTAAGCCAAGGAACGGGTCATATAAAATCCCTCCCTCCGTCTTCACAGAAAAGCTAAAACCCCAGTTTCCCCTCCCGAGCCCTGAGTCTCACCAAGCCTTCTCCCTTCGACTGTCGAGCTCGGCGATTCGGCCATGGCGTTTCCTTACTTGGAAACCGTAGTAGGTAAACCAGCTGTCCTCTTATTCTGAATCGGTTCGCAAGTAGCTGGAATATGTATGCACTTCAAGCTTATGTACAGTCGACGTCTGTTGCTCTTGTTACTACGTTCATGGGCGCTCCCCGGCTTCCCGTTAGTTTCTGCCCTAGTTTCAATTCCAGTTAGATAGCTATCGAAACAGTTTGCCGTTCTTCTTTCTCTCGATTTCTCAAGATTGCGGCGCAATCGTTTGAAACCCCTGGGGGATCATGAGATGCGTCTTGCGGACTTTTTCGCTCATTTCTGATTTACGTTTATTGAGGCGCTAGTCATTGAGCAGGGTGTCTGTCTGTATCGCTCCCTCGAAAGTTCAGGTTATAATTCACGAGTTACCTCCTTGCAATCGTCCATATTTTGTGGATTAGTAGGGTATGACAGCAAATAAGTTCTTGAGGCGCTAATTTTGATTCAAATTCCATTTTGCCGGAAGCTTACCGAGAGTCTTGATTACGTTGGCTTTACATTTTCTTCTTGTGGTCCTTGTGGCCATTTCACCTTCTCTGTAAATACTTTCAGGTTTTATGATAGTGATGTACATCTTTGAAACCTATCTTGATCTTCGGCAACTTGCTGCGCACAAACTTCTCACTTTGCCAAGATCTTTACAAGGAGTAATCAGCCAGGAGAAGTTTGAAAAAGCTCGTGCGTACAGCCTCGACAAAAGGTTGTTCTCAAGTTTAATGATTTCTTTTTGCTTTCAGTAGTCTTAAAGCTATTTGTCCAGGATGCTAGAGCACTCCCAAATAGTGATATTATTTCTTTTTGTTCATGGTACTTATTTGTTAACATGTTATTAATATGACATTGATTATTATGTTGTTCTCAGCTACTTCAGTTTTGTTCATGACTTTGTGACTATCGTGCTGGACTCGGCCATACTGTGGTATGGGGTATTGCCATGGTTTTGGAAGGTAACTTGAATTGATCTGGTATGATGTTATTGACCGTGACTGTAGTTTGGTTAGCTGAGTACTCTGTACTATATACAGGTATCAGGGAACTTTCTGGTCTCAATTGGTCTCAATGCAGAGAATGAAATAATCCACACTCTTGGCTTCTTGGGCGGTATGATGATATGGTCACAGGTGTGTGGATATTCCTCTGGTTCTTGGCAGTTTTGAAAGTTACCAATGATGTAATTTGTGTTATGTTTCTGTAATACATGCGTAGGGCACATATTATGTAACCGTATGGTGCCTTGTATGAGTGTATGTACTTTTGTTGCTTTATTTTCTCTTCTTTTGGGAGCATAAAGATTCAATTTCCTGGTTCATGAATCAAGTCTACTGCAAGCATGTCTTAGATTGAATCAGTTTACAGTCCACTTAACTGGAATATGAACATAGACAAAGCTCTTTGTTGTTTGAGTTGTGACTGAATATGCCACTTAAAATGCTAGAGGTTCCACTTAACATTTTGCTGTATCAATAATATATGCATGGTGGATTCTTCACCATATTTCTATTCATGTACTTGTCTGGTATTTGCGCTGTGTTGGTATAGTTATAAAATGGAAGATAGCTTAAATTTCTTTGAACTTGTGATGCAGATCACTGACTTGCCATTCTCCCTATATTCAACCTTTGTGATCGAGGCACGCCATGGTTTCAACAAAGTATGGTTTCTGGTTTCAGTACTGAATCTAATATCTTCAATTGACATTCCTTTTCACCCTTTCTGTGTCATGCAATGTCATTTGCTTACTTAGCTTTATCTGCTTTACAGCAAACAATATGGTTGTACATTAGGGACTTGTTCAAAGGAATTCTGCTCGCTGTCGTTCTCGGACCACCTATTATATCTGCAATGATCTTGATTGTACAGGTACGTTGCTTCATATTATTGAAATAATGAAATTACTGCTCGCCTGCTCCTGATTTGCCATGTACTTACTATCAGCATTTGCCAATTTGTTACTGTACCTTTGCACCAGTTAACCTCTAAATATGTTACTTCTCTTATTATTTGAGTCTGATTTCCATGGTTGCAGAAAGGTGGTCCATACTTGGCCATTTATCTCTGGGGCTTCATGTTTGCCCTCTCACTCGTCATGATGACAATCTATCCACTTTTGATTGCTCCCCTTTTCAACAAGTTCACCCCTGTGAGAAATCTTGCCCGCTCTTCAGTTTTCAATAATTACCGTATTATGCTCATATTGTTGACTTAATTTGTGCTTATGTTGTGAAAATAAAAAGCTTCCAGAAGGAAGTCTCAGGGAGAAGATCGAGAAACTTGCTGCATCACTCAAATTCCCTTTGAAGAAGTTGTTTGTTGTAGACGGTTCCACAAGATCAAGCCATAGCAATGTATGTTCTCAAGACCTTTCCATTCTCATACAGAGACCTTACATGATTCAAGAGTGGTTCTATTAGTTTTTGTCTAATTTTGCTTTAGCATCGAGGAGCTTTTACATTCTCTCATTTCAACACTTGTTTGTTGTTTACAAAATAATTCTTATCCTTCATTATTCTGGGTAGCCGAATTTCACATATCTATTGGTTGCAGGTTTAGTTTACTTTATCATATTTCATACCATAACCTTTATCTAGCAATAATGTGCCATTTTTCCTCCTTCGCAGTTACTTAATATTTTGATACAATCTCTGTTTTTATGTAGGCTTACATGTATGGCTTCTTCAAGAACAAGAGAATAGTGCTCTATGACACTCTGATTCAGCAGGTGCGCTTTATTTTTCCGGGTCTAATGCTGTCTGCTTTCTTTGTTAAATTATTTTTTGTATTTTCTTGTAAGGAATGCTTTCTTCATCAATCTTGTGAACATGTGACTTGGCTGATCGTTTGTGCATGTTACCAGAAGTATTGGATTCAACAGTCTTGTATATGGTGTACAGGAATCTCCTTATGGCTTTTTTTGGTGATGTGGTAATTGACTGTACTTGTCTCCTTCGCAGTGCAAAAAAGATGAGGAAATTGTAGCTGTTATTGCTCACGAACTCGGGCACTGGAAGCTTAATCATACAATGTACACGTTCATAGCCATGCAGGTGATATTTCTTCCATGAAGACTGACGTAACTGATTCTCCTTGGTTCAAAATTGTACCAATGCTTCTCAGCTCTATTGTGCATGCTTTTGATTTATATCTGGTACAAATGGCATTGGAGAGGAATAGAATACTTGTGGTTTATGATTTTGATCAAAACGAGATGCTCTGAATTTGCATGGGTTATAATCCATCATGTTGTTATTCTTCAATGCAGATTCTTACCTTCCTGCAATTTGGAGGGTATACCCTTGTAAGGAATTCAACGGATCTCTTTAGAAGCTTTGGGTTTGACTCTCAGCCAGTGCTCATTGGGCTGATGATATTTCAGGTACTTGTAGCTATATAACATAGCTGTTGCGAAGAATGACTTGTGTTTGAAGGGATTGTCCTTTTAACTGGGTCCTATTTGTTTATGGATATATTTACTCACTGTAATTTGTTCATCAAATTAAATAGTTGTTCTTGATCTATCTTGCAGCATATTATAATACCTGTCCAGCATCTTGTGAGCTTTGGCCTTAATCTGATTAGCAGATCCTTTGAATTTCAGGTATATCCCTCTCTCTTCTCGCACACCTAGTCTTTCCAGTTCTCGCTTAACTTATAACATTTGGCTAATAATGTAGGCTGATGCATTTGCTAAGAAGCTTGGCTACGCTGGTCCTCTTCGTGCTGGACTAGTGAAACTGCAGGTGACTTTCCATTTCCTTCATGAATTTGCTAGATGGGTTATGCTGCTTGTTCCTTGTTTGGGTGTGTGTTTGGTCTGGCATTTGCTACAAAATCAAATTATGTGAGGAAAGAATTGGGAGTGGATTTGATTAGAGTATAAACTGATGAGTGGCCATTGGTTTAGAGTAATGAGTGTCAAGTAATAGGACAGTAAAGAATTTGTTTAATAATGAAATTAGTGACTGAATTCCTGGCTATCATGGGTATGAGTTTTAAAACAGATTCGTATTTTGAAAGGGAATGAAGTTTTGTTAATTAATTTGTAGGGTTTTGAAGCCCAAGATATTCTCTCCAACGAGTTGGGTCATATGAGTGTGTTTTGCTTTTTTAATATCTTCTAACATGACTTCTTAGCCATAACAAACACACAAAAGTTGTATACTTCCACTTCCAGTCCCATTGCAATCAAAAGTTGCGTGTTTCGATTTACACTTATATGCATGTAAGTTGATGACAACATTTGTTGTTGTGGTGTTGCATTTGCAGGAAGAAAATCTATCAGCCATGAATACTGATCCATGGTACTCAGCTTATCACTATTCCCACCCTCCCCTCGTCGAAAGATTATCAGCCCTTGATGAAGTCGACGCCGACGGTAAAAAGGAAGAGTAATCTGTGGATTCCCGCGCAGCTCGCAGATAGGCACGATTTAGTTTTGTTTCGTCAGTGGACCACCAGAGAGAGTAATGCTGCTGTGAGTCGGAATTTGGTAGTCTAGGCCAGTGCCAGTCTCTTTCTATAACTTTGTTGTTCCCTTTCTATGCCTTTCGCTCCCGACGTTGTATTACTTACTACCTCCCTGTACTTGTACACAAACTGTTGCGCACAGCTCAAACACTCTGTTCAGATTCGTAGCGAAACATCCGGTTGAGAAGCAGAAGGAATCACCATTGATTAGTTGGGTTTCCAACTGGTCATGTTGCTCCAGGCTTTTGCAGTGGTCTAATTAGCTTGTTTGTCGAGCTATAGAAGACACCGATTAAGCTATAGCTTGTTTGGAGTGCTAGCTTAATCGGCAAGCACCAAATGCTAGGAAAGCAATTCTAGAAATTATGAAAGGTAAATCATCACTTTCAAATTTGCATATGGAGTGGAGTGGAGGCTTTTGTATTAAGGAAAGGGGGAAGTGGTTTGTCTTTTCTTTCTGTTGCTCCCCCATTCAATAAATCGATGCTATTCTTGGTTAGATCCAATCAAAACTCTTATTCTTGTATGGTTACCCATCAGATAAAGCTACTACTGATTGTAAAGAAGATGAGATAAATAAAGCTACAAAATGCATCTCAGTGAGCAAACGAAAGGAGGATAAAGGTGCTCGACGATGCTTATCGATACAAGTGGTTAATTCCTTATAGAAAAAGACCAACATGCTTTTAGAAAGAAAATTGCTTATAGAGAAGGACCAACATACTTTAAAAAATGCATGATGCATAAAAAATAATAATATACCATTCAATCTTATTAATAGGCAATGTTTTCATAACTGAACCAGAGAGTATAGAACATTAGTAAACGGTTAATACTTTACTGGTTTAACTGTATTAAACCGTTAAAAATTTGTTATTGAATCGATATCTCATAAACATGAATATTATCTATACTACACACATAATTACACACTAGATCATACATATAAAATAGTACCGCAATCCGCAAGATGGGATCTTTGAAAGCTCCTGAAGTTTATGAGCTAAATGCAATTTTACTCAAGATATGCTGTGACATCATGGGTAAATTGGTTGTCAATTCACAACCTTTTGTTGGCCTAATCTGCCATGATCAAAGAAATAAACGACATGATAATTTCTAATCTAAAGAATCTAGCACTGACCCCAGTGGAGCATTTTCGCTCGATTGGCCTATGTAACGTGACATACAAAATAATCACAAAATGCCTAGGAGAATAGTTGAAGGGTATGATACAAGAACTTGTTGGAAAAAAATATAGACGATCTTTGTCCTGGGACTACAACTCACTTATAACATATGTATCCTTTAAGAAGTTCTCCACTGAATGTGAGCCAAGTAAGATCGAATTGGTTGGATCGTGGTTAAGGTATATTAGGTCAAAATTTACGACCCCATAAAGTGGGATTTTTTTATGAAACACCCTTCTAGGGGTGGCATTTCAGTTATTTCAGTTATAACCGATAACCGATCGGCCGGTTATCGGTTAACCGAAATAATCACTCCCCCTACCGAAAATCGCCCGAAATAGGCTTCGGTTTCTCGGTTATCGGTTAACCGACCCACTTTTAAGACCAAAAAATATTTCGTCTAGCCTCCGATAACCGACCGAAGTTCGGTTACCGGTTAGTGGATAACCGGCCGATTATCGGTTTACCCAGCCGGTTAACCGATAACCGATAACCGAACTGGCCACCCCTACACGCTTCATGTTGTGGGTGCACCCTATCGTTTATTGACATTACCATGCAGTGCATCTCTTCGCCCACCATGTGAGTCCAATAGAATAATGCTCTCTCAAAGATGTTCTCTTCTTTGTGAGGCTTGAGACATGGATGTCTTCTATCCCCTTATTTGTTTACTCTACCATGTAAAGATTAAGTCATCTAATCTCTAGTTGTGTCACTAGCGAGTCCTGGAAGTCGATTTGGCTCACTAGACACGAGCCAACTTTGTCACATCTATTTTTTTTGTTTTTTGTTTTTGCAGATGCTTTAATCCTTTTTGGTGAGGCCTCCCTAACTCGAGCCTCTATCATCTCACAATGCTTTGAGGCCTTCAGTCTGGCATCGAGATAAGAAATCAATTGACAAAGTCTCGTGTTTTCTTCTCAAAGAATGCAACACCTGCAAGGAGCGCAGAGTTGAGTGTTGGCACTAGATATCCAAGCGACATTTTACCTCATACGCTACCTTGGTGTCCCTATGATCCAAGACTGGATAAAGAAGGCAACATACACCGATCTCATCGACAAAATTGACTCCCGCCTTGCAGGATGAAAAGCTTATACTATGACGCTAGATGCGAGGATAACTCTGGTGCAATCGCTACTAACTCTGGTGACGAGTATGAATGAGGCTTTTATGTTGAATCTAACTTGGCGATTGCTGACCGTAGAAGAGGCACTATGTGCTCTAGTCACGACAGCCAAATACTTGCATGAGATTGAGGATGGCTCGTAGTCGTGCACATCAAGACGTATCTCCAACATTTAGCTTTATATTGTTCATCAGAATTAACTTCCAACACCTTGACTTCACTATAGGACTGTTCATATGGATGGTATAGTGCTTCAACTCACAATATAAAAAGCTGAGCTTTTGAAACCTTGACATGTTCAACGGCATCAATACACGCTTCACCTCCTTCAGCTTACTTTGAACTACAAACATGGGAGTATCAGGAAGATGGACCATGTTTGCTACATCAATGTCCGAAACTCGGGATGTTATGCCTAATACTCGAAATATTTGAACGATTTAGAAAGGGAATACACCAGAGGCCTTATAGAAACTAAAATTACCACAATGATTCGAGAAGTTAGTTGTGACTGAGTACCTCCATTTTCAAGTTAGCGAACTCACTTATCCACTTTTCATTTACAATAATGATAAGATTTATATTCATCGTGTGCGAATAGGATTATGATCTTGTGTGTATCATCCGTGTAAATAATAGGTCACCTAATTCCAGACATCCTACCTAGCATCCAGCCTTGATTCAATCACCATTGAATTCGACCACATAACCAGACTAGAGCTTTCTGCCACTACTCCCACCATTGCCCCCAACTAGGGGTTCGAGACAATAACTCCAATAACATCTGAGGGGAGGAACATTCATTGAAGACGAAGGATCCATATAAAGAAAAATAAGAGTAGTGACACAGGTGTCCGATGCGGCTGGTCAAAAACGAAGGGCCAGACACCTAGCTAACCAAATTTTAGAAGACAAAACTACTTTCTCTCTCATGTTATTTTCCTTTGCTGGAATATCTGGAAGGCTAGAAATGAATGTGTGTTCAAGAATCGGATCCCTTGGCATCCGAACGCTATTTTGCGAACTTACAAGGAATTCACGGAATGGGCTAATTGCCCGAGGAGTCCCCCCATTGACTCTCCTTCTACTCAGCTCAGGGGGGCCCAATCACTCAATTCTCCACCGCCAAGCAATCACAATTTTGTGATTCACTGTGATGAGTCGTTCTTAAACGACTCTAGCCGGCGACATATAGTGTTGTGGTCACTAACCACCATGGACAAGTGTGTGATGGGCGAGCTGACACTCTCCTTTGTTCCACCCCACTCGAAGCCGAAGAAAAAGCTCTTTTGGAAGGTCTCAAATTAGCCCAAGAATATGGCACGGAATGTGTTGTCCAGTCAGACTGCCATCTGATTGTCAAAGCTCTCTCGGATGAGCCAAGAAATTGGTCGTGGCGAGGTGCAGCCTGGATTGGATCAATGATCTCAATCTTAAGAACGAACCCTCAAGTGAAGGTCAAGGCAGTTTCATGTGCTTTCAATGTTAGAGCTGATTGGGTTGCACGATCACTTGCTAGATCCTCTCTCACTGTTGAATGGATTAGTATTCTTGACCTAATTTTGAATTTCCTTTGATAAAGCGTATTCTCGATTTTTTCGAGTTGGAAGTGGAACAAAAGATGAAATTTATTGTCAACAAAAAAATATTTATCTCTTCTTAAATGCAATCTAGTGAAAAATTCAAATTGAATTTCCTACTAGGCAAATAAAAATTCCATTTATAAAATATGAAATACCAATTCATGTATAATTCCGTTTGTGTCCTTGGGTAGGGATGTCAAATGCCCATTCCTCTCTTCCAGCGGATCCTCCACTTTCTATTCCGTTCCATCTCACATCCGAAGACAAACTGACAGCTCATCACTCTCTCTTCTCTTCCTCCCTTTGCTTTGCTTCCTTCACAGCCTTGCTTTGCTCTCTGGTTTTCCTTTCCCCATATTCCCCTTTCTTCCTTTCTTTCCCCTCGCTCAGAAACATTCGCCGCAAAGCACTCCTCCCCTTCCACCGGCCGGCGACCCAAATGCCTCCTGCTTCTCCTCCCACCATCTGAACCCTACAATTACTGCTGATTGCCGGGACAGCAACTAATTGCCGGAGGGGGACAAATAAGAGAGGGACGGCGAAACTGGAAGTAGTGAATAAAACAAGCCAATAATGTCTCTGTACGACGCTGCATTCTTGAACACTGAACTCTCGAAGCCCACTTCCATCTTCGGCCTCCGCCTGTGGGTGGTGATTGGAATCCTCCTGGGCTCACTGATAGTCCTCGCCCTCTTCCTCCTCTCCCTCTGCCTAACTTCTCGCCGCAAAAGCCGGAAACGCCCCAAACTCGCCGAGCCCACTCCGCCCGTTTCTAAAGAAATCCAGGAGATTGTTCAGTTCCCAGCACATGATCACCACCACCACCACCACCACCACGCGGCGCCGGTCCCTGAGATTCAGGTAGAGATCGGCAAGATCGAGCATCGGGTCGTGTTCTCCGACAGAGCTTCCAGCGGGGAGAGCAGAGCCACCGCCAGCGGCGGGGAGACGGCGTCTTTTGGAAGCGGGAGCGTTGGGCCGGAGGTTTCTCATCTCGGGTGGGGGCGGTGGTACACGCTGAGGGAGCTGGAGATTGCGACGGATGGGCTTTGTGAGGAGAATGTGATTGGGGAAGGTGGGTATGGGATTGTCTATCGTGGGATTTTGGGCGACGGCACCAAAGTTGCTGTGAAGAACTTGCTCAATAACAGGTTCCCAGTTTTCTTCTTTCTCGCTGTTAGTTTGTCATCAAATTTGATTGTTGCCCATAGCTAAATTTAGGTGCTTTGCTGTTCCTAGTGACGTCAGTGTTACTCCATGGATAAAACTGGATTTGGGTTTCTGGTTGTTGGGGTTTTAGTTTTATTGGATTGTGGTTGGTGGGTACTGAATATTATTGAAGAATCAAATAAATATGTCTGCTTGGATTCCTCTGTTTCCAGCAGAGATCCCAGGATTGGAGACAATGAACGGTTAGTAGGAAAAATCTATGAATAGGTCAAATTTGTGTGTGTTTGAATCGATTGGTTCTGCTTTGATCCCCACACTCCTTCTTGCCCTTCTCTCTTGTCCTTTATACTTGTCGTGTCTGCTCCGTATTTACTTAATTACTTGGTGGATCAATAATTTTTCTTCTTATTAATCTCAACTGGTAACTTAGATCATCCTCTTTTCAGAAACTTGTTGCCATACTTCTAACTTGCTTCTTCTGTAGACTTTTAATAATCAACTAACCTTTGAGGATGATTGATGATCAGGGGTCAAGCTGAGAAGGAGTTCAAGGTGGAGGTGGAGGCGATTGGAAGGGTGAGGCATAAGAATCTTGTGAGATTGCTTGGATACTGTGTTGAGGGTGCTTATAGGTGAGCTGAAAATCATCAGCAAATGAACTGGCTTACAGGTTTGGTTCTTCAGATGTGACTGACTGATTATATGTTTTGTTTTGGCAAGGATGCTTGTTTATGAATATGTTGACAATGGTAATCTGGACCAATGGCTTCATGGTGATGTTGGTTTAGTGAGCCCTCTCAAATGGGATGTTCGTGTGAATATTATACTTGGGATGGCGAAAGGGTAAACCATAACTAATCATCTAAATCTTGTGTTTTGTTTTTCTTTTCCTCCTCTTTTTTGGAGAACTACTGCATTGCAAGTACTCAAAACTAATGCTTTCCACTGTTTCCAGATTGGCTTATCTTCATGAGGGTCTTGAACCAAAGGTTGTCCATCGAGACATAAAATCCAGCAACATACTCCTGGATCACAATTTGCACCCAAAGGTTTCTGATTTTGGGCTTGCCAAACTCTTATGCTCCGAGAGCAGTTACGTCACCACTCGTGTGATGGGAACCTTTGGGTTAGTTCATTTTCTTTTCCTGTCAATTCCACATTTGTTAGCATTAGCTTAGGTTGTTTGGTAATCTGAGTTGTGTGTTCCATTTAGTTCTAAGAATACATGATTTCTATCAGTTTCATCATATTCTTGTCTGAATCTGGTATGAAAGCCAAGCATTTCACAGCGCCTTGTGTTCCAGCAATTGTGTGAGGTCCTCCACCTTTACAACCCCTACAAACCAAGAACTACATTCTGACATTACACACATACTTGCAATTCGATATAGTAATAATACATGATTTATAAAAAAGTCATGTATTCCACATTACCAAATGACACCTTAGGAGTGCAGAATTTCATTACTTCCATACATGGCGATTATGATTCTGTTCTTGAAGTATTTAAACCAAATTTGCTGTTATCTCTGCAGTTATGTAGCACCGGAGTATGCTTGCACTGGAATGCTGAATGAAAAAAGTGACGTTTATAGCTTTGGCATACTTGTAATGGAGATAATTTCTGGGAGAAGCCCTGTGGATTACAGTCGTCCACAAGGAGAGGTCAGTTTTCAGTTCCTTTTTACTATTTTTGGCAAGAAAACAGAAAGTTCTCTCCTTTCGCCTAAACTGTGCTCGGGATTTTTGTTGTGGTTTAACTTACTTACTCAACAATCAACTGTAGGTGAATCTGGTGGAGTGGCTAAAAACCATGGTTGGGAACCGAAAATCGGAGGAAGTAGTGGATCCTAAGTTGCCCGAAATGCCAGCTTCGAAAGCCCTGAAGCGGGTACTCTTGGTTGCTCTTCGATGTGTGGATCCTGATGCGACGAAAAGACCCAAAATGGGGCATGTGATTCACATGCTTGAAGCGGATGATGTACTATTTCGTGATGTATGAAAACCGTTCGCTCTTCTCCAAAAATGACTGAAAAGCTTTCTAACTCGTTTCCATTTCCTCCTCAGCTTTAACTAGATAGTTCATGAACTCAGATTCTCTTTGGCTCTGTGATGATCATTTTTTCCAGGAGCGTCGAATCGGAAAAGAAGGACAAGCAGCAGCAGGAAATAAGTCTCGTGGGAAACTAGGAGATGTGGTCTCTGATAAAAGCGAAGAAGAGGGTAGCAGTAGGAATCAGCAGCAGCAAAGCAGATGGTAGAAGAAGAAGAAGATACACGTCCAGTCCAGTCCAGCCAGCGATTTTTAGGTGATCTCTAACTATTTTTATTTTCAAGTAATGTTTCAACTTGTTGCTGTCATAATCCACTATTATTGTACCATACAAACTCTAGAAATCAATAATCAGGAATTCCCTCCTCTTTTTCTTCTTCTTCTTCTTCATTTCATTATTTATATCCTACGTTGATTGGAGGATGCATTTTGTATTATAAATTCGGAAACGCAGCTGTAAAATTTGTAAGAATTCATTCATTATATTCTCTTCTATTTTTATACAATACAAAGCCATAACAGAACGTCCATTCTCTCCATTACGCCTCCCTCCACAGCCACATGGCTATAGTGTTATCATTTTTGTTGGTTATGTGAATTAGGGTTGTCTTTTTCTGCAAATGTTGCTTTCAGAAAGATGGAGATCTATCCGTTGGGTAGCCAACTAGCCATTTGTCTGTAAGCGATTCGATTCTTTATTCTTATTCATTGTTGCTTCTGTTAGGGTTCATCACATTTTGTGCTGGCTATAATCTGTTGTGTGTATGGTCCTTGATGGTAATGATACAGATTCATTGTGTCCAAGTTTAAGTACACAGCTGCTATTGATAGAAACATCTTGGTAGAAAGGAAAAGGGTTCAACATCACCCAGAAAATCCAAAGGGGAGCGACCCCAGAAAATGGACCCGGGCCAACCAGCTGGTTCCATGTTTTTTTTGGGTTTTTCTTCTTTCCCATCGATCCAGCTGGTTGCCCTGGAAATCGGGTCATATCATAGGGCTTTGATTTCAGCAGCAGACTCTGCCATTTGTTTGTGGGGTTTCATAAACGCAGGCAGACAGGCAGGGATTTTGACGTGCTATATTATTTAGGATGGGAACGCAGTAATTTGGGGTGGGCAAACGGTTAGGTAAATCCGAACCGAAACCGAATTAAACCGAACCGAAACCGAAATAATGCTATTCGGTTCGGAATTCGGAAGGAAAATATGGATAGTTTGGAAACCAGGGTTCTTTCAACCGAACCGAATTTTCAAATTTCCGACCGAAAAACCGAAATACTATAATTGCAAGCTCCAAATGGTGGATTTTTATGTTTGTAGTTGTTTTTAGACTTAAATATTTGAAATGTTAAATGACTTATGTGTTGAAAAGTTTGATTTTATCATTGATGATGCATATAATTGATATTTATTGTTTATATTAGGGTGAAAAATAATTTAAAAGTGATAAAATACAAGTAGCTTCACAAATTCGGTTTTGGGTGAAAAACCGAACCGAATTAAAATTCGGTTTAAACCGACCGAACCTAATTATATTTTGGTTCGAATTCGGTTTGAGGTTTGAGAGAATTTGGGGACCCAGTATTCATAATTTCGGTTCGGTCGAAACCGAACCGACCAAACGCCCACCCCTAGCAGTAATGCAGTATAATATAGTCCCTAGCATCGCGGGAGTGGCCTCTGGTATCTGACGATCAACATTAGTATCGTAATAGTGCAATTTAGAAGAGTAAAGTTGCGGAGGGGAAGTTGAAGAGAGATAAGTGTGGAGAGAAGAGATCGCCTTACTTGGAGTGTCTAGTGATATATATATATAGACAAAAACATGTGTTCCATTTTAGGGATTTGGCATGAACTTTCTTGAATTTGTCATGTTGGCTTGGGCCCATATTGCGCAATGTAGACTCTAAGTGTGATCAAGGTCGAGTTATATCATACATACAAGTCCAACAAATGTCTCACGGCTAGGTATTCAGTGGTACACTGGATGTTTAACTAGGAGTCGTTTGGATGGATCAATTGCAAAACCGAAACTATTTAGCCAATGAAGCATAATAATGGGCTTAATTCTCTATATATGAGAGAGATTAATGCTATAATTTATGTGTCATTAGAACAACCACCGACTATGTTAGCCACATTCCAAGTAGTATAAGAGGTTTGAGGATCCAGCTCAACAAGGTTGGTTGTTGCATTGCATGCTTCACCTCATGGCCATAAATAAGAGAAGTGACTGTTAGAGAGAAAGGATTGCATAATCACAATTCTCGCGCAACCATAGTTCGTGGAGGTCTCAAAAGGAAGGGAGTGAAGTAGCTTAACTTAAAAGTTTCATTTCATCGAACACTCTCTGCATTTGAACTTTGTTTGAAGAGTTGTCAATCACAAGTCATTGAGCGACAGCGGGGCCTACTAAACCACTGGGGGTACCTGCATACTAACCAGGGCTTTCTGCTAGGGAACCTCAGCCCCACGTGCCGCTTGAGCGACAGCAGGGCCTACTAAACCACTGGGGGTACCTGCATACTAACCGGGGCTTTCTTCTACCAACATCGGGGAGGCTTTGCCTCCGATACCAAGGGTGCCACCGGGAACGCTCAAGTGGCACCACTGGGAATCGAACTCAGGACCTCCCACATCCATAGCTCAATTGATCCAGTGATTTCACCACTAGACTATGTTACCTTTGGCTAGAATCAAACTTTTAAGTCATATATGTCATGTAAGTCGCAATGAATATTATCACTTTTTATTATTATATTTATCATTCCATTCCATAAAATAATAAACAAAAAGTTTGCCACTTGACACGCTCAAGTTTGGACCAAAAAAAAAAAGTGAGGCCCATAACACGAGTTCAACCAGTTCTTCCACTCGAAGCCCAACTACACCCAACCAGAAGGAACAAGCCCATCTCCTCTTCCAATCGTCATTCTTACGCAATAAATTAAAAATCGGAATTAAGACATGAAACGGGGAGTGGGAAGATAATCATGCATACAGAGCTGCTGCCTAAGGGAGTTTGTGCTTCTATTGATCGGATCAACAGGGATTTTGTTTGGGGAGAGGAGGAGGACAAGTCAAAGCTTCACCTAGTCGCTTGGGAGAAGATGGCGCTGCCTAAGAGTCAAGGGGGTGCGGGTCTCCGATCTGTGAGAAATGCGAATCTTGCCATGTTAGCCAAGAGCGGGTGGAGACTTCTTAAAGAGAGAGAGATGCTTTGGACTCAAGTTATTCAAGCTAAGTACGGGCGGAACAAGGAGAATCTGGATCTTTTTCAGCCTGTTCAGGGAAGTTCCTTTACCTGGCAAAGCCTTACTAGAGCCGCCCCTCTCTTAAAAGGAGGCTGCGCCTGGAATATTAAGAATGGAAATACTACTAAATTCTGGCATGATTCGTGGATTTTGCAGGAACCCCTCAATAATTATGCCCTGGAGGAGATCCCTAGCTACCGGGCGAACGAGGTGGTAGCAGATCTGACGACAGATGATGGGGTGTGGCGGACGGACTTGTTCGAGGACCTCCTTCCCCAGGAGATTCAGCATAAAATTATGGGAGTGGCGGTGGACAAGCTTTCCCCGAGGCGGACACACTTTTTTGGACGAGATCCTCGGATGGACGCTTTTCCACGAAGACAGCGTATCAACCCTGCTGCCGCCGGATACAGACAGTGATGCCAAGTTTTGGAAGATCATTTGGAGCCTTCCGGTTCCCGAACGAGTTAGATGCTTTATGTGGCTTGCCTGTCTTGGGAGGATTGCGACTAATGCCCTCAGATTTTCCAGAAAAATAGCCCTGTCTCCCAACTGTATCCGTTGCAGTGGGCAGGTGGAGTCAGTCATTCACCTTCTGAGAGACTGCCCTCCGGCTGCTTTTTTCTGGACCAGGTATGTCCCCAACAACAGGCAACACATATTCTTTTCAGCTACTACAGCTGACTGGTTCCGAATGAATCTGGAAGATACAGACAGTGGAGATGTGGGTATTGAATGGGCTACCTTGTTTAGCATTGCGGTTTGGCTGATCTGGAAAAGCAGGAATGACAGGTGCTTTAAAGGGGCCTCTCACACTCTCAGTCCACCTTCCTTGGCTCATTCCATTATTGCCAAAGCTAGACTCTGGAGTGAAGCCTGGAGTGCTCCTTCCAGGTGGCCGAACCTGAGGAAGGCCCCGACAGCCAGGGTGGTGGAAAACATTGCTTGGACTCCGCCAGTAGGAGGATGGGTGAAGATGAATATTGATGGCGCCTCCAATGGAAATCCGGGGCTGGCCGGCGCTGGTAGAGTTATACGAGATGAGGTTGGCTTGTGGCTTAATGGGTTCGTGGCCAAGATTGGGCAAGCTTCTGCAGCCTTGGCGGAGCTATGGGCTTTCTATCATGGCTTGGATCTAGCTTGGAAGGCCGGATATAGACAAATTATGGTGGAATCTGATTCGCAGGTAGCCATCCAGTTGATTAATGACAGACGAGATCCAGTTCACCCGTATGCCACTTTGTTAGCTTCCATTCGTAGGAGTATTAGTCGTGATTGGTTGGTGCGTATTGTTCATGTTTATCGCGAAGGGAATATAGTCGCGGACTGGCTCTCGAAGCACAGTCTCGTCTGTCCCTACGGTATGCATGAACTTGCGCACCCGCCATCAGGCGTTATTTCTATTCTTCAGGATGATATGCAGGGAGTGTCCTTTGAGCGGCGGATTGTTGACCACCGGGACAGCTCTTCTATCCCTACTCCTCCCCCCATGTAACCTTCTCTTCTTGGCTTTTGGCCTCCTGAAATGCAAAAAAAAAAAATCATGGATGAACTTTAAATTGATGGATGATATAATTATATTATATGAAGTTGACCGAAGCCGGCCTTCCAGCTAATAAATAACTATACAAAAAACAAAAACAAAAAAAAAATATAAAGAAAAAATGCCCCCAACACGCATCTTACCGTGTGTGTGAACGATCGACACACACAACGTTCTTCCCATTGTTTATATCCGTTGGATTCCTCTTTCTTTTTTTCCCCCTAAAAACAAAGAAAGGAATTCAACCCAAAAAAGATAATCTCAAATTAAAAGAAAATGGGCAAAAACGGAAAATCGTGACTGAGCATCTCAACCATTGGATTTAGAGGAACCCATCTCCCCAACCACTAATCTTCTTCCACGTGGTCGGCCAGTGAGACGCCGCTTTCATGCCAGCCCAGCGAGCCGCCCGTTTGCCCATTTCCTTCCGCCAACCATTAATTAATAAATTATTATCTAGGAAAAGAAAATAATAAAGGGCGAAAACTCGGGAGGAAGGGTTTCTCGAAGGAAGTTTCGTGTACGCGTTCGGAGAGAGCTTAATATCACGAAAAGTGATTTTCCCGGAAAATCTCCATACTCCTGCTCCTGCTGCCGAGTACTGTTTCAGGTACGAAATCGCTCACGATCGTCATTCGCTCCTTTCTGGACTTTATCCTTTTGGTTTTGCTCCCTCATTTTTAGGTCTTTTGGTTGGTTCGGTCCCTCCTCTATTGGATCTGAGAGAACATATTGTCGAGAAAAGGGAGGTTAGGGATTAGTTGGCGATTAGGCGGTTTTAGTTTTTGTGCTCCTTGAGGGGATTTAGGGAGAGGAGCTCTGATAAGTTGTGTGTCACTTCGGCTCTTGTTCTAAGCGGGGACATCTAGATTCTTGAGGCTTTCTTTGGTAAGTCTTCCTCTGGTTGATTGCTTCTCCTCTCTGGGTGTTTTGAATATGGTATTTCCGGTCTCTACTTTGCTATATTTCGGGTTGGATTTGATGGGTAAGGGACAGAATTGAACAAATAGATGCTCTGATAAGTTGGGATTATGCGACTTTGTTAAGAGGAAGAATGGAACTTAGATGATGGTCAGTCAAAGAACACAACTTTCATTTCTATTATAATTACTATCCTTTTTTTCTTCTTCTTTTGTTGCTGTTGTTGTTCTTGTTCTGGATGTCTTGTATACTGCAGATGATGAGATTCTAGTTAATGATCATGTTGAATATGGCTTGAACTAAGCAGAATGACTCTGAAATACTTGTGTGTTTCTCTCCCAGATGCATGTTACCCCTTACTAGTTAAATAGATCTGTGAAAGATCCTGTGAATTCGTGGATGGAATTTTGATTTCATGAGTTCTATTTTGAAACAATTGAGTAGTTGTTTGATGGAAGGGATTCCTTGCTGTTGGGATGTTGTCATACTAATAATCTGTTCTTGTTGTAATATTGCAGTGGACATTTGAAAATGAGTCGCCCACAGGATCCACACCGACCCTTTTTCCCCTTTGGAAATCCTTTCCGGATGATATCGCCAAAGGGCTCGCAGATGTCTCCTAGGCTTATTTCTATACTGAATAGCTTTGAGGAAACCTTGGCAGAGAGGCTGAGCAAACTTATTCCAGAAGACAAGGGTGATGTTCTGAGTCTGACATGGATGAGATCAGCCATGGAATCCCTCTGCGAGACTCACACCGACGTCAAAACCCTCATCACCGATCTCGAGCTTCCAGTCACGGACTGGGATCAGAAGTGGATTGATGTCTATTTGGACGTCAGTGTGAGGTTGCTTGATATCTGCATTGCTCTAAGCTCTGAGATCTCGAGGCTTAACCAAGGTCATCTCTTACTTCAGTGTGTCTTGCATAATTTGGAATCTGGGACCCCCGAGCGTTATATGAAGGCGCGTTCGTCCCTTGATAACTGGAGACGTCATATTTGCTCTAAGAACCCTAGAGTTCAGAGTTGTGGCTCCATCTTAGACAGTCTTGTCGAGACATTGGATCTTCCCAAGGTGAAGAATTCCGCCAAGGGGAAGGTCCTGATGCGTGCCATGTATGGTGTCAAGGTGGAGACAGTATTCATCTTCAGCGTATTTGCTTCGGCCTTTTCCAGCTCGTCAAAGAATCTCTTGGATTTAACTATCCCAGATACAGTCTTGTGGAATCGTGCTTTTTCCGATTTGCAAACAAGAGTGAATGGGGAAATCAGAGAGACATTCTCATCTGGAAAATTTACTGCTCTGAAAGAGCTGGAGTCTGTTGATTCTATTGTGAAGGCCCTGTATCCTGCTATTCAAGATGGGGTGCAGCAACCTCCTGAGGTGGAGGAAGCGTTGAAGATTTGCTTCACTGAGTTGCAGGGTGGAGCTGAGAAGCTATCGAAAGGCTTGGATCTCCTTGCTAAACAAGTGGACACCTTCTTCAAAATAGTTTTAAGTGGTCGTGATGCTTTGCTTTGTAATCTAAGAGTTTCGAGTACCGAAACAAATGCTGTGACGACGGCTGGTAACATAGTGGAACATCAAGTTGTTAGATGATATTGTGCAGCCACTCTGTATACAATAGTCTTAGGTCTAACAAGTCTGTCCTATGGCAACGTATATCGTGTAAGATTTTATCGTGGTCGTTGTGGCATGAGTTGTGTGTGTTTATTACTCGTTCACAGGGTTGTACAAGGGTTGTGTACTGCGAGACATTAAATATAGATAAGAATGAATTGTTACCACTTACCAATGTGGTCCTGTGTTCTAACTTGTTGCCGGCAATCGGCAACGCGAATACCATGCTTCCATCCAAAATATGTAGCTTGTAGGAAGATTTTGCAAAATGAGTCTCTTCGGTCGTGAAGTACAGAAGCGGCAGTGCCACAATGCTGTGTCCAACTCCCTCGCGTCCGTTGGGAGTCGCGAAAGGGATTCTTCCCTAGCGATGAAAACTTCTCACGATCAACTTCACGGCTGTGTAATCCTCATTGGCTGCTCTTCATAGCGCGCCATCGTCACGACTTTTTTTCTAAGTATCGAGAAAATGAGGATTCGACAATGTAAGAAAACGAAAGCACAAATCCACACACGATACACGATTTACGTGGTTCACTGATTCAATGTGTGTTATCTAGTCCATAGAAAGGAGAGAGTCCCGTGACTTTCGATCATAGCGACTGACAGTCCGATTCAGGTCACATCAATAGCCAGTCCCAAAACCCACCTCCAGTCCTACCCACCTTTGCTCTACACTTTGTGCTTAACTTGTCAGTCCAAATTGGTCAAAAACTCGCTAAGTTGTATACTTCGTTGAAAATTCAGCATTGAACTGGGGTCTTGCATTTGGCGTTCGTCCATGGGGTAAGGAGGCGATTATTCTTTCATATTTGTCATTTGAAGCAGGGAAGAGAAGAGGAAGGTTCAAATAGGCTTTAGCAAATGGCAAAACACAAGTCACCGCAGACCCAGAGAGAGAGGAAGGAAGGGAAGTCTTTTTCTTTTTCTTTTCCCCTTCTCCTCCTCCTGTAAATAAAAGTCGTATTGGTGAGATCACGAGGAAAGCCAAGTTTTTCCAGTTCAAAAGTTTCGCTCACATTACGAACCACCACCACCCGCGCGGCCTTTTTTTCTCCTTCCTTCCACCAAAACCCCAAGAAACGCAGACGACGAAACGGAGAGACGCGTAAGTAAAAGCCCACCGACACTCCCGCCCCTTTCCTCCTCCGTCGATCTCTTTCTCCCCCGTCCTTCCTCGATCCGCCTCTGAATCTCCGCTCCGCCCGCCGCCGGACCTTCTTTTCTTCAAGTTTTCTTTTGGTGTAGCTTGGAGCGGGAAGTTCAGAAGTGAGTTAAAAGAGTAGTACTCGAGTATGTCGACGGAGACTAGCACAGGCGAGCACAGCATCAGAGGAACGCCGACTCACGGCGGTCGATACGTCCAGTATAATGTGTACGGGAACCTCTTCGAGGTCTCCAGGAAGTACGTCCCTCCGATTCGCCCCGTAGGTCGAGGTGCTTACGGTATCGTCTGGTGAGATGTTCTTCCTTCCTTTTTTCTGCCTCTGGTACTTTTTATAGTGATTCCTTCTTCCTCCCTCTCTTTGTTATGAATGAAGATATAGATCGTGTGTGGATTAGATGGCCTTATTATTCTATTCCTTTTCGATCTCGATTTTGGCCGACTTTCTGCGCTACTGTTTTCTGTCTGTGCGATGAATTGCGAGAATTAGTTTTTTTCCCGAGGCTGTTTGTCATTGATTGCTTTCCAAGTTTTCTTCCAGCTGCTTTCGTTTCGGTGGAACTGTTAGTAGAAGAGTTTGAATTGCGATGCTTGGGTGCCTATGGCATAATCAAGATCTAATAAGTTCTGGGGAAGAAGGGGAAGGCTACCGGTTCTACATGCTTCCCAGGATTTCTGCTTCATTTCCGTTACAGAGAGAGCAAGAGACTTGCATTTGAATATTTCAAGTGCTATGTGGGAAGGCCAGCCTGATTTTTTTTTTCTCGTTCTTTCAGTGCTGCGATGAATTCAGAGACAAGAGAGGAAGTGGCCATAAAGAAGATTGGCAATGCGTTTGACAACCGTATAGATGCCAAAAGGACCTTGCGAGAAATTAAGCTTCTGCGGCACATGGATCATGAGAATGTGAGTTGCTTTCACATGTTGTCTGTGTCATTTCATTTTCATTTTTGGGTTTACGACGAAGCTTGTAATTCTGGATTCCCTGGTTCTTGTTGTGCTGTTGGTTAATTGTCTCACTTATAAACCAATTTGGTGTTCCATCTCATAGAACATCAGGCTCGTGGTATTGTTAATCCGAGTACCTGATGGACTTAGCAACTATCTGAAGGTGTCAATTGAAATTCATCAATCTTGTTTATCTGCACATGCACTTAGCTGTGATAATCTGGCCA
Source organism: Linum trigynum (assembly GCA_964030455.1). Classification (NCBI taxonomy): domain Eukaryota; kingdom Viridiplantae; phylum Streptophyta; class Magnoliopsida; order Malpighiales; family Linaceae; genus Linum; species Linum trigynum. Next base: position 1,756,595 of record OZ034820.1, read on the forward strand.
GAATCCATTTGATTGAACAGTTAGACACTCATCTAACTTATTTCAGCCTTGTATTTCCATCTCTGAATATGAATCTAATAAATCTTTAAAGCATTTTCTGAGTTCTAACTGGGCGATGGCTTCGTGTAATTGGTATTTTCTGATTTGCTGGTGCTATCGTTTTTTCTGAATTTATTTTACCTTCTGGTTGTTTACTCTCTTCATGATAATTGTTTGCAGATTATTGCCATCAAAGACATAATTAGGCCTCCTCAAAAGGAGAACTTCAATGATGTTTACATCGTTTACGAGTTGATGGACACAGATCTTCATCAAATTATCCGCTCCAACCAATCATTGACAGATGATCATTGTCGTGTCAGTATGATCCTATGATTTATTGTTTGTCTCCTGATTAGTATGCTATGTGTTTCTCCCTCTTCATCGCGATTGCCTCAGTTTCAACTATTGAAGAGGTCCGAGAGATGCATAACGACATGTTGGACTTCCATTGTTAATGTTGGGAATCCGTCATTTTTGTTGCAGTATTTTCTGTATCAAGTTCTGAGAGGACTCAAATATGTTCATTCAGCGCATGTTCTGCATCGTGATTTGAAGCCCAGCAACTTGCTTTTGAATTCCAACTGCGACCTGAAGATTGCAGACTTTGGGCTTGCCAGGACGACTTCAGAGACAGATTTCATGACCGAGTATGTTGTTACTCGCTGGTATCGAGCACCTGAGTTACTCCTTAATTGTTCAGAGTACACCGCAGCTATTGATATATGGTCAGTGGGTTGCATACTCGGCGAAATCATGACCCGTCAACCTTTGTTCCCTGGCAGAGACTATGTTCATCAGCTGAGACTTATCACAGAGGTATGCAGAAACTTCATGACGTTCTAGTTGATGTATGGTACCGATCTCATCTCATTTAGGAATTTTTCCGCTTGCTTTCTGTAACTTAATTTGCATTACTTTTTATTTGTTTGAAAAAAAGCTCATAGGTTCCCCTGACGACATGAGCCTGGGTTTCCTACGAAGTGATAATGCTCGAAGATACGTGAGACAGCTTCCACAATACCCTAAGCAAAATTTTGCAGCTCGATTCCCTAACTCATCTGCTGGTGCTGTTGATTTATTAGAGAAGATGCTTGTATTTGATCCAAACAGACGCATAACAGGTAAACTGATTGAAGCCTCTGTTGCAATTTTTGTTGTTGTTGTTGTTGTTGTTATCTATAGCCAAATGATCCCTGATACTTGTTCCTGACCTGAGCAAGTGAACTCGGTCTAATGTTGGGTATCGAGGTTTAACCCTAGTTTTGACCTTTGCAGTGGACGAGGCTCTATGCCACCCGTACTTGGCACCTCTTCACGATATCAACGAGGAGCCAGTTTGTCCAAGGCCCTTCGTTTTCGATTTTGAGCAGCCATCATTCACCGAGGAGAACATAAAGGAGCTCATCTGGAGAGAATCTGCAAGATTCAACCCAGACGCATGAGAAAATGTCGTGCGGCGGTGGTGGTAATCGCACAATACGGACAGCAGTTGTTAATGATTCTGGATTATGTTCCCAAGTACCCATCAGTTGGCTCCCACTTTAACTCAGCAGGATTGTTGTTTGTTGTGCATGAAGAAGGTCGACCATAATTTGACTTGGTATGCAGTATCATTGGTGTGTATAAACTGACATTGCGCCCGCGGTGCAACGGAGGATGTATCTGCAGGCATTAGTTTCGTAGAAAGCCAAAGCTCCCTTTGCCTGTAGAAGATTGTCTATGCTTCTGATGTAGAACATGTTCCCATGCGAAGTAGACAGCTAGTAACCTGCAACGAACTGTCTCAGAACGAGTGGCGGGGTTTTTGTGTATTGTTGCAATAATGGAGATGATATTCTCAGGACTTTCATTTCTCTCCCTTTTTCTGTTAAGCATATCTGCTACTCTTAATACAAACTCTGCTACTCTTAATACAAACTGCAGAGTGCAGAATAAGCTACAGCTTCGATACGATACTTGAACAAAACTATGCTTATCACTTTAGTAATTAATCTTATAAGAGCACGTCTTGAGCTCCACTGAATCAATCGGCAAAGTCTCGGTGGGGAAATCACAGCCCTCCTCCATTTTCCCCGGTCCTTGCTCCGGCAACAGATCACACGGCCGGGGGCTCACCCCGGCCGTGATCCCGCCCACATCAGAACAAGTCCAGGGCACCTTCTTCGCCTTGGCCGCCATCCCGATGGTGACGTTGGAGATGCAGATCTGTGTGAACGGGTCGCCGGCGATTCCTTCCAGCCGGGCCGCCATGGAGACGTTGTCGGCGGCCATGTCCCTGTAATTGATGTTCTGGATGACGGGGAGGGCGTTGGGGTCGTAGTTCTTGTCGGCGTGGGACCCGTAGTTTCCGGTCATCCAGAAGGCCCACTTCATGGTGTGCATCGTCATCCTCCTCACGTAGATGTCCTTCACGAAGCCTCCCCGGCCGACGGCGGTCTTGATCCTGACGCCGGACTCGGTGTGGACGGCGGTGATGTCCTCCGCCCGGACGTCCTGGATCCCGCCGGACATCTCGCTGCCGAGGGCGATGGTGGCGCTGTACGGCGAGATGCAGGTGAGGCGCCTGATGATGAGCTGCTTGGTCGGCATCCCGAATGCGATGCCGTATTCGTCCCATCCGCTCTTCACGGCCACGCAGTCGTCGCCGGAGACGATGTAGCAGTCCTCGATTCTGGTGTTCGTGCAAGAGTCTGGGGAACACAAGAATGGGCCAAGGCCCACATTCTGTTTGTTAGGACCTATTAAGCCCACAGTTTGCAGGCCTAAAAAAAAGGGGGAAAGGGTTCTACTTGCAAAATGTGCTCCTGCTATTTATTTCCTACCTAATTTATGTGTATTCTCAATCAAAGTAGGCATAGAAGAATCATTTTTTTTCCCCACAAAGCTGGTTCACCTAAACTTAATTTGGCTTCCTTTGATCCAAATCTCATAGTCGTACACTTAATCACGGATGATTCCTTGTTCCTCTTTGATTAAGAAATAGAAACCCTAATTGGTAGGAAATTCACTTTGTACGTTGAGGGGCAAAATTGGAAATCACGAACAAATACCATACCTGGGTTAATGCCATCGGTGTTTGGTGAGGTCACGGGAGCTAAGATTGTGATACCTTTCACCAAGATATTGCTGCCATAAAATAAAACAAAATCAATAACGATGCAAAACTGACCATAATAGCACCACTCTACTAATCGTAACGAAAGTTGTATCGAAAAAATTAGTATTAGCATATTTTGTATTAAAATCGCGATTAAACTTGGTTCAACCATTTTATAGCGCTAAACCATCTCCCACTTAAAGTTGGGTTTTTTTTTTGGGTTGTGTAATCACCTGCTGTAAACCGGATGGACGTTCCACGAAGGCGAATTGAGGAGCGTGAGATTGGAGATCTGGATGCCATCGGAGAACATCAGCTCGATCAAGTACGGGCGGGTGTACTTGAGCTTGCCCTTATGGAATTGCTGCCACCAGAATGCTCCCTGCCCGTCGATCGTTCCATTCTCCCCTGTAATAATGACGTCCGTGAGGTTGGTCCCAAATATCAGGCTCGCAAATCTCCCGCCGGCGGCATCCCTTCCTCTGCCGTACGACGGCAGAGCTTTCAGCACCGGCCATTCATTAATATCCTGCGGCGGTGCACAATCTCACGAAAATCAATAAAGCGTTCCGTTCCGTTACTTTTTTTTACTTTTAGTTTGGTGGGTAGTTTACGACTTTACGTTACGTTGCTTTACCTGGGAGGCAAGAAGAACGGCGTCCTGATGGAGAAACAGAGTGAAGTGGCTGACGAGGCTGAAGCTGCCGGTGAGCCATTTCCCGGCGGGGACATAGAGCTGGGACCCGCCGTCCGACGAGAATTGGCCGAGGTGATCCACGGCGTCCTTGAACGCCTTGGTGTTGGAAGTTTTGCCGTCCCCGACTGCTCCGAACTCTGTTATGGAAGCGCTGTGGGCTCTGCAGCTCATCGCAATGTACTCGAAGGAGTCGACTACCTTTGCTTTTCTGCTCTCCGTTGATGCCGCCATTAAAGCCGCCAGTAGTAGCAGGATCCATACTCCATTCTTCTTCACCTGAAGGCAATTAAGGAAGGGAAAAAAAAAGGGTTCAGTACCCATTGATTTTAACTGGTCACTCTGTTTGGTTCCTGGGGAAAATGAGAAACAGGGTAGAAAACAGAGTAGAAACAGAGCAAATTACTTGAAATTTGATGGGAAGTGAATCCATGGTTTGGGATTATGCTCTAGTGTTTCTGTATAAGTTAAGTGCAGATGTGGAAGGAAACGGTTTTTTGTTATTTATAGAGGAGTGGGAAGGAAAGAAGAATGGACAAAAAGGGTTGCAACTTGCAAGTGGGCAGATACAAATACATTTTGGTCTTTATTTTTTGGTAATCTCATCAGCCATTTTTGTTGTTGTGGTAGACCTTCACAAGTAAAAGCAACACCCCGGAATGACATTTCTTTGCTTCGTTGCATACATACATAAGAAAAACAGTTCAAAGGAATGTTGATAGCCAATATTGCGTGCTTGCACGGCAATGAGAGTGGTTTTAGGTGGATTATCCTCAATCATTCTCTAATCTCTACTCATTTTCAAATATAAAAAATTTGTATTCATCCCCATATTCCCAGTTTTCGGGTAGTCAGAGAGAATTCCCGCCCCGTGTTATTACTATACCTAGAATCAACACATGTATATTTTCAACTATAACACTTAATGGACATAATAAATCATAAAATCGATAAAATATAAAATCATTCCGACTCAGACACATGTAATAAGCCATTGATAACTAAAATAATATTGTTTAACAAAAAGGAAAGAAGTGAAAGGGTGAAGGATGAATTAAGAAAAAGAAATGAATTTTAAGTTTGGGTGGCTACTCAATTACATTTCAACTCTTTTTTTTTTTTAATTATCATTCTCGCCATTGAAAGACTACACTATGATTCCTATATGTTTAATGTATAAAAAAATAATCTTGATAGGACAGGTATGAGTATGTGTATGTAACGGGGAGGCTAAAACAAAACCCGCCTCATTTTATAAAACAAAAATTGGTGGATTTTATCCGTACCCACCCCATACCTAATCAATATAACAATTTTCCGCGTTCACTGGGTCAAGGGATATCAGATGCCCACAATTGAGACTGATTTGAACTACCGTAATTGGAGGAGGGAGGGCCTAAATCCTTACCGACTATTCTAATTTTTAAATTTTATCAATATTTCAAAATAGAGACCACTACATCCCCTTTAACTTCAACCTATCAACTATGGAAAATATTCATACAACTATGGAAAGTATTCATATTCACGGGTTAATAGCCACCCAGAGTAAGGCAATAAACAATTGCACGCGACGCGACTCATCATTTCAGTTTCCACTTATTCCTCCTCAAGGTCATAGCCCCATACCTTCCTACCAAGCATGGCCATTTTTCTTCTACACAACTCTTGTTATCTATTATGTGATGATGATAGTTATGGTTTCCGTGCATCCACATGAATTTTTGTACCGCCCACACAATGGATTAATCATAAAAAAAACGAATGGATGTATATATAGATGATTCGACTATAGTTTGGATTGTTGGTATGATTTGATTCGGATTATCGGACTACGACTGGATGTCACTTCAACGAGTGGATTCCAGGGGCAATGCCCCGGTCAGGAGGTTCGGGGGGAGCGATGCTTCCACGGTGTATGGACTCGATGTTATTAGGGTTTCTGTTTTGGGTGTGGTTTGTAACCGTTTTTCTTTACCATATTGGATCAGGGTTAGACCACATGGAGAAGTACAATAAATACTTCTCGTACTCCTCTGCAGTCTGTATCTCAATGAAGTATAGTGAAACTGACTCTCTCCTGCCCATGGACTATCTAACACACATCGTTTCAGTGAACCACGTAAATCAGTGTGTCTCGTTATTTCTTGCTTTTATCGTTCCTCCTATTTTTTCCGATCCGCAAAAAAAGTCATGACACGGATAAATTTGAGGGTATCACATACTTTGAGTAAGAAAACACTATCTAGAATTTGAACTCACCTAAACTTTGTGACATCATATCCTACCATAACCCTTAAAGATTACAAAGTGGAATGGGAAAGAAAGGCTCGTGAGTTTGTGTTTTGTTGTTGAGTGCGGGAATGGAACCCCAAGTCTTGTGCCGTTGGTTGGTTGGTTTGGCTCTTTCGTTTTGGCCTCTTCTTCTACAATATACATGTGAGGGCAAAAGCAGAGTACTAACAACGGTGAGTGAGTGGGTTCCATGATCTCCTCCTTCCTCACCGCCGCTCACAAGCTTTCGTGAAGTCAGGGAATTTTCTATCCTAAAATAATAACTATATATATAGTGCTTTGTTTCTTTCTTTCGTTCTACAGTACGTATTTCATGAACACCATCTCGTGAACTTTTGATCTGTGTGTCTGTCTGTTGTGGATTGTTGTCACCACCACTACCACCAATCGCACTACTACTGCCGACCCACTTCTCGGGTTATCTTTCTGTTCATAGTATTAGGCTCCTCTTGTGACCCTTCGCCACCCCACTCACCTTTGCTGGAGACTCATTATTAAACTAATTATAATAACTTAGATGTTGTTGGAATAGAAGTAATGTGTCCTGTCTTGGTGATTGGTTGGTATTTGATGGCCTCTCGCCGCCTCGTTTTGATCGGTTGGGGTTGAAGTGTACGTCCTTATTTTGTGTCTATCAAATTGGGCCCCTATCGGGCTTTATTAATAACCCTGATAGTTCTGATGATTCCATACCTAGCTTATTTTATGTCTACTTAGTATCAATCTTCATCTCGTTACCTAGCTCGCCTTTTCGGCTTGATATCATCGTCTCGTTAGCTAGGTCTTGTTACTCATCTTGATGGGATGAGAACTTAGCCTCTTTATCCACCAAGACTCTTTACTTAGTCTCGGAGGCTTGATTTCATCTTGTCGGTTTATCACTTAGTTGACTTGCCGGCTTGGTACCCTGTTGACTGGCCACCAAGCCGGTCATGGCGGCTTGGTATTCATACTTAACTATATTTCACATCTCACTACCAAGCTTGTCGTGTTGGCTGGCTACCAAACCTGTTTTGTCGGCTTGGTACCATCTTTGCTTCAGACTTTGTCAAATTTCATGTCTTAGTACCAAGTCTGTCTTGTTGACTTGGTTCCCTATTACCTTGCTACCAAGACTGTTTTGTTTTCAGACTTAGTCAAATTTCATGTCTTTGTACCAAGTATGTCTTGTCGGCTAGGTACCCTGTTGCCTGACTACCAAACCTGTCTTGCAGGTGTTGGTTCGTCGAGAGCGAGACAATTTTCTCTTCTTTTCTTTGATTTAGAGAACCCAGCGCCTGCAACAACCTATTCGACTACTTTTTGCCAAGAACAAGTGAAGGAAAGATGTAAACAGTTAAGTTTGATCGAAAGGAATTTGCGTGAAGGCTTAACTTGGTGTTTTTGGCTGAACAAGAAGATTGCCTCAGTTGGGCTTTGATGCTCAGGCCCAAGAACAAGTGAAGAAAGATGTAAACAGTTAAGTTTGATCGAAAGGAATTTGCGTGAAGGCTTAACTTGGTGTTTTTGGCTGAACGAGAAGATTGCCTCGGTTGGGCTTTGATGCTCAGGCCCAAATGATTTCACATTTCCCTTTTGATACGTGCCAAGGTTGTCAACCCGGGTCGACCCGCGGGTTGATCCACTTTGACTCTGACCCGGTGCGAAAAACGGGCCACACGCACCCGCCGGGTCGATTGCCACAAGGTACTGGGTTGGAGGTCAAATTGTGTCATTTTTTTCTTTGTTTTGCGAAATCGCCTATATTTCGATTTTTCTTTTCGCCTAACTCAATCTTTGGAATTCTAAGTTGAACATTTGAATATTAATGTTAAATAAGTGTGTGTGAATTTTCACTATATGTTGAATCTAAGTACGAAATGTTATTTTGGTGTAATATTATATGTTATAACTCATATGTTATATGAGATTTGATATAATTTATCAGGATAAGTACAATATAATGACGTTTTCCATATTTCCGGGCTAAACCGGGCTAAAACGGGTGACCCATTAACCTTTGACCCACTAGCTCAACTGGGTCTGGGTCAACCCGCAAGTTGACAACCTTGATACGTGCCCAAGCAAGATATTTGCTGCAGAGATTTAAACCACTATCTCCACTTGAAGGTTGAAGTGCTGTGTTTTAAGATCGCAATTTCGATCTGACCTGTTTTACCCGACCTGTTTGATCTGCTTTGGGGCGGGTCGGCTTGGTGTTTTTGGCTGAACGAGAAGATTGCCTCAGTTGGGCTCTGATGCTCAGGCCCAAATGATTTCACATTTCCCTTTTGATAAGTGCCCAAGCAAGATATTTGCTGCAGAGATTTAAACCACTATCTCCACTTGAAGCTTGAAGTGCTGCGTTTTAGGATTGCAATTTCGATCTAACTCGTTTTACCCGTTCTGTTTGATCTGCTTTGGGGTGGGTCCGACCCGCCTCATTCTTGACCCGTTCTTGCCTAAATTACATGTAATCTTAGTAAAATTATTTAGAACTTTCCTCTTATTACCTCATATTTTAGCTATAATAAACTTGTAAATAAGTGAAAACCTTAATTTCTCCAATAATATAACTACATTTCATCATATTATGGTTTCTTTCTTGGCCTTTTAATGAAAATAACGAATATTTCTAATATTTTTCACATAAATTAAATACCTATTGGGTCGACCTGCCCCTTCCTACTGCGTTTCATTGCACTAAACCAGTTCTTCTCTTCCTTCTTTGTAAATCAAAAGCTCCCTGCAAATCAAAATAGACTTTATACCATAACAAGAAGAAGTTAATTTTGTATCACAAATAATTTTTTTTTTATACCAAAACATCGATTCTATAAAGTAGAGTATCATAAAATTCCTCATGTCCTCCCTGTAACCACTTGTCTCTTTGGGAGTTGTCTTTTCTAGGTAGAGTAATCATAAAAGGCTGGCTTTAAAATCTACGTAATTAAAAAAAAATTGTTAACCTAATCATTTATTTGAGAGAAGATAGTAGTTTGCCTTTGAGTTCCTGAGCATAACCAATTATTATGAAGAGCTTATAACTCAAATATATCAATTTATTTGCAAAGCAAAAATCTAGGATACATCTAATTTAAAAGACCAAAATGGTTTGATTGTCTTTGCTCGGGACTCCTGATTGATTATATTGATGATCCATCAATAGAGGAACTATTAGTCCTGCGCGTGGCCATCCGGTGATGTTTGGATGGTGGTCTCTTGCAAGTTCGATTGGGATGAGACGCAACAATGGTCATTGATAAGGTCAATCAGCTCGATAAGCATGATAATCTCTTTGAAGTGATTCTAGAGGAAGTTTTTTCCAAACTTGGGAAATAACTACAATATTATGCACTTTTGGAAAAAAAATCAAATACATTAATTGTTGTAAAATCCAGGAAATAAGGACATTTTTATGCTTTAACCAAACTTGGGTTATCTTTACGAGACTACTTTCATTCGATTGAAAATGTTAATGTCCCTGTCATTAACAAAAAAGAAATTATACATGCATCAAAGTGAAAAAGAAGAATCAACAATGATTGAGTCCATTAAGCACCGATTTGGGCGTATTTATTTCGGGTCAATTTTTAGGAGTTTCCAAAGGGGTACCATCGCAGATTTCGGTCGATTTATCTGAAATGCCATTTTCTTTCGATTATGGAGGCTACAGATCACGGAATCAGGCCGAGGCTATTCTCCACCGATAATGAAGTCTATTGATTCTATTCTCCACGGATGATAAGTCCGTTAAGCATCGATTTTGGCCAATTTATTTTCGGATGACATTTTCGTAATTTCTTGGGCGACGAAAGGCCATTTTCATTGGATATTGAAGGCTACAGATCACGGATTCGGCCTGAGGCTATTCTCCAACGATGATTGAGTCCATTAAGCAGAGATTTGGTCGGATTTATTCCGGGTCAATTTTTGGCAGATTCCAAAGGGGTACCATCACAGATTTCGGGCGATTTATCCGAAATGCCATTTTCTTTCGATTCTGAAGGCTACAGATCACGGAATCAGGCCGAGGCTATTCTCCACCGATAATGAAGTCTATTGATCCTATTCTCCACGGATGATTAGTCCGTTAAGAATCGATTTGGGCCAATTTATTTTCGGATGACATTTTCGTAATTTCTTGGGCTACGAAAGGCCATTTTCTTTGGATATTGAAGGCTACAGATCACGGATTCGGCCTGAGGCTATTCTCCAACGATGATTGAGTCCATAAAGCACCGATTTGGGAGGATTTATTCCGGGTCAATTTTTGGCAGATTCCAAAGGGGTACCATCACAGATTTCGGGCGATTTATCCGAAATGCTATTTTCTTTCGATTCTTGAGGCTACAGATCACAGAATCTGGCCGAGGCTATTCTCCAACGATAATGAAGTCTATTGATCCTATTCTCCACGGATGATAAGTCCGTTAAGCATAGATTTTGGCCAATTTATTTTCGGATGGCATTTTCGTAATTTCTTGGGCGACGAAAGGCCATTTTCATTGGATATTGAAGGCTACAGATCACGGATTCGGCCTGAGGCTATTCTCCAACGATGATTGAGTCCATTAAGCACCGATTTGGGAGGATTTATTCCGGGTCAATTTTTGGCAGATTCCAAAGGGGTACCATCACACAATTCGGGCGATTTATCTGAAATGCCATTTTCTTTCGATTCTTGAGGCTACAGATCACAGTATCTGGCCGAGACTATTCTCCAACGATAATGAAGTCTATTTATCCTATTCTCCACGGATGATAAGTTCGTTAAGCATCGATTTGGGCCAATTTATTTTCTGATGGCATTTTCGTAATTTCTTGGCCGATGAAAGGCCATTTTCTTAGGATATTGAAGGCTACAGATCACGGATTCGGCCTGAGGCTATTCTTCAACGATGATTGAGTCCATTAAGCACAGATTTGGGCGGATTTATTCCGGTTCAATTTTTGGCAGATTCCAATGGGGGACCATCAAAGATTTCGGGCAATTTATCCGAAATGGCATTTTCTTTCGATTCTGGAGGCTACAGATCACAGAATCAAGCCGAGGCTATTCTCCACCGATAATGAAGTCTATTGATCCTATTCTCCACGGATGATAAGTCCGTTAAGCATCGATTTGGGCCAATTTTTTTCGGATGACATTTTCGTAATTTCTTGGGCGACGAAAGGCCATATTTATTGGATATTGAAGGCTACAGATCACAGATTTTGCCTGAGGCTATTCTCCAACGATGATTGAGTCCATTAAGCACCGATTTGGGAGGATTTATTCCGGGTCAATTTTTGGCAGATTCCAAAGGGCCATCACAGATTTCGGGCGATTTATCCGAAATGCCATTTTCTTTCGATTCTTGAGGCTACAGATCACAGAATCTGGCCGAGGCTATTCTCCACCGATAATGAAGTCTATTGATCCTATTCTCCACGGATGATAAGTCCGTTAAGCATCGATTTGGGCCAATTTATTTTCGGATGACATTTTCGTAATTTCTTGGGCTACGAAAGGCCATTTTCTTTGGATATTGAAGGCTACAGATCACGGATTCGGCCTGAGGCTATTCTCCAACGATGATTGAGTCCATTATGCACCGATTTGGGCGGATTTATTCCAGGTCAATTTTTGGCAGATTACAAAGGGGTACCATCACAGATTTCGGGCGATTTATCCGAAATGCCATTTTCTTTCGATTCTGAAGGCTACAGATCACGGAATCAGGCCGAGGCTATTCTCCACCGATAATGAAGTCTATTGATCCTATTCTCCACGGATGATTAGTCCGTTAAGAATCGATTTGGGCCAATTTATTTTCGGATGACATTTTCGTAATTTCTTGGGCTACGAAAGGCCATTTTCTTTGGATATTGAAGGCTACAGATCACGGATTCGGCCTGAGGCTATTCTCCAACGATGATTGAGTCCATAAAGCACCGATTTGGGAGGATTTATTCCGGGTCAATTTTTGGCAGATTCCAAAGGGGTACCATCACAGATTTCGGGCGATTTATCCGAAATGCTATTTTCTTTCGATTCTTGAGGCTACAGATCACAGAATCTGGCCGAGGCTATTCTCCAACGATAATGAAGTCTATTGATCCTATTCTCCACGGATGATAAGTCCGTTAAGCATAGATTTTGGCCAATTTATTTTCGGATGGCATTTTCGTAATTTCTTGGGCGACGAAAGGCCATTTTCATTGGATATTGAAGGCTACAGATCACGGATTCGGCCTGAGGCTATTCTCCAACGATGATTGAGTCCATTAAGCACCGATTTGGGAGGATTTATTCCGGGTCAATTTTTGGCAGATTCCAAAGGGGTACCATCACACAATTCGGGCGATTTATCTGAAATGCCATTTTCTTTCGATTCTTGAGGCTACAGATCACAGTATCTGGCCGAGACTATTCTCCAACGATAATGAAGTCTATTTATCCTATTCTCCACGGATGATAAGTTCGTTAAGCATCGATTTGGGCCAATTTATTTTCTGATGGCATTTTCGTAATTTCTTGGCCGATGAAAGGCCATTTTCTTAGGATATTGAAGGCTACAGATCACGGATTTGGCCTGAGGCTATTCTTCAACGATGATTGAGTCCATTAAGCACAGATTTGGGCGGATTTATTCCGGTTCAATTTTTGGCAGATTCCAATGGGGGACCATCAAAGATTTCGGGCAATTTATCCGAAATGGCATTTTCTTTCGATTCTGGAGGCTACAGATCACAGAATCAAGCCGAGGCTATTCTCCACCGATAATGAAGTCTATTGATCCTATTCTCCACGGATGATAAGTCCGTTAAGCATCGATTTGGGCCAATTTTTTTCGGATGACATTTTCGTAATTTCTTGGGCGACGAAAGGCCATATTTATTGGATATTGAAGGCTACAGATCACAGATTTTGCCTGAGGCTATTCTCCAACGATGATTGAGTCCATTAAGCACCGATTTGGGAGGATTTATTCCGGGTCAATTTTTGGCAGATTCCAAAGGGCCATCACAGATTTCGGGCGATTTATCCGAAATGCCATTTTCTTTCGATTCTTGAGGCTACAGATCACAGAATCTGGCCGAGGCTATTCTCCACCGATAATGAAGTCTATTGATCCTATTCTCCACGGATGATAAGTCTGTTAAGCATCGATTTGGGCCAATTTATTTTCGGATGACATTTTCGTAATTTCTTGGGCTACGAAAGGCCATTTTCTTTGGATATTGAAGGCTACAGATCACGGATTCGGCCTGAGGCTATTCTCCAACGATGATTGAGTCCATTATGCACCGATTTGGGCGGATTTATTCCAGGTCAATTTTTGGCAGATTACAAAGGGGTACCATCACAGATTTCGGGCGATTTATCCAAAATGCCATTTTCTTTCGATTCTGGAGGCTACAGATCACGGAATCAGGCCGATGCTATTCTCCACCAATATTGAAGTCTATTGATCATATTCTCCACGGATGATAAGTCCGTTAAGCATCGATTTGGGCCAATTTATTTTCGGATGGCATTTTCGTAATTTCTTGGGCGACGAAAGGCCATTTTCAATGGATATTGAAGGCTACAGATCACGGATTCGGCCTGAGGCTATTCTCCAACGATGATTGAGTCCATAAAGCACCGATTTGGGAGGATTTATTCCGGGTCAATTTTTGGCAGATTCCAAAGGGGTACCATCACAGATTTCGGGCGATTTATCCGAAATGCCATTTTCTTTAGATTTTGGAGGCTATAGAACACAGAATCTGGCCGAGGCTATTCTCCACCTATAATGAAGTCTATTTATCCTATTCTCCACGGATGATAAGTCCGTTAAGCATTGATTTGGGCCAATTTATTTTCTGATGGCATTTTCGTAATTTCTTGGGCGATGAAAGGACATTTTCTTTGGATATTGAAGGCTACAGATGACGGATTCGCCCTGAGGCTATTCTTCAACGATGAATGAGTCCATTAAGCACAGATTTGGGCGGATTTATTCCGGGTCAATTTTTGGCAGATCCAAAGGGGTACCATCACAGATTTCGCGCAATTTATCCGTATTGCCATTTTCTTTCGATTCTGGAGGCTACAGATCACGGAATCAGGCCGAGGCTATTCTCCACCGATAATGAAGTCTATTGAACCTATTCTTTATGGATGATAAGTCCGTTAAGCATCGATTTGGGTCAATTTATTTTCGGATGACATTTTCGTAATTTCATGGGCGACGAAAGGCCATTTTCATTGGATATTGAAGGCTACAGATCACGGATTCGGCCTGAGGCTATTTTCCAACGATGATCGAATCCATTAAGCACCGATTTGGGCGGATTTATTCCGGGTCAATACTTGGCAGATTCGCAAGGGGTACCATCACAGATTTCGGGCGATTTATCCGAAATACCATTTTCTTTCGATTCAGGAGGCTATAGATCACGGAATCAGGCCGAGGCTATTTTCCACCGATAATGAAGTCTATTGATCCTATTCTCCACGTATGATATGTCCTTTAAGCATCGATTTGGGCCAATATATTTTCGGATGGCATTTTCGTAATTTCTTCGGCGACAAAAGGCCATTTTCTTTAGATATTGAAGACTACATATCACGGATTTGGCCTGAGGCTATTCTTCAACGATGATTGAGTCCATTAAGCACAGATTTGGGCGGATTTATTTCGGGTCAATTTTTGGCAGATTCCAGAGGGGTACCATCACAGATTTCAGGCGATTTAACTGAAATGCCATTTTCTTTTGATTCTGGAGGCTACAGATTACGGAATCTGGCCGATGCTATTCTCTACCGATAATGAAGTCTACTGATCCTATTCTCCACGGATGATAAGTCCGTTAAGCATCGATTTGGGCCAATTTATTTTCGGATGGCATTTTCGTAATTTCTTGGGCGACGAAAGGCCATTTTCTTTGGATATTGAAGGCTATAGATCACGGATTCGGCCTGAGGCTATTCTCCAACGATGATTGAGTCCATTAAGCACCGATTTGGGCGGATTTATTCCGGGTCAATTTTTGGCAGATTCCAAAGGGTACCATCACAAATTCCGGGCGATTTATCCGAAATGTCATTTTCATTCGATTCTGGAGGCTACAGATCACGGAATCAGGCCAAGGCTATTGTCCACCGATAATGAAGTCTATTGATCCTATTCTCCACGGATGATAAGTCCGTTAAGCATCGATTTGGGCCAATTTATTTTCAGATGGCATTTTCGTAATTTCTTGGGCGACTAAATGCTATTTTCTTTGGATATTGAAGGCTACAGATCACGGATTTTGCCAGAGGCTATTCTGCAACGATGATTGAGTCCATAAAGCACTGATTTGGGCGGATTTATTCCTGGTCAATTTTTGGCAGATTCCAAAGAGGTACCATCACAGATTTCGGCGATTTATCCGAAATGTCATTTTCTTTCGATTGTGGAGGCTACATATCACGAAATCAGGCCGAGGCTATTCTCCACCGATAATGAAGTCTATTGATCCTATTCTCCACGGATGGTAAGTCCGTTAAGCATCGATTTGGGCCAATGTTTTTTCGGATGGCATTTTAGTAATTTCTTGTGCGCTGAAAGTCCATTTTCATTGGATATTGAAGGCTACAGATCACGGATTCGCCTTGAGGCTATTCTCCAACGATGATTGAGTCCATTAAGCACCGATTTGGGCGGATTTATTCGGGGTAAATTTTTGGCAGATTCCAAAGGGGTACCATCACAGATTTTGGGCGATTTATCCGAAATGCCATTTTCTTACGATTCTGGAGGCTACAGATCACGGAATCAGGCCGAGGCTATTCTCCCCCGATAATGAGTCTATTAATCCTATTCTCCACGTATGATAAGTCCGTTAAGCATCGATTTGGGCCAATTTATTTTTGGATGGCATTTTCGTAATTTCTTGGGCGACGAAAGGGCATTTTCTTTGGATATTGAAGGCTACAGATCACGGATTCGGTTTGAGGCTATTCTCCAACGATGATTATGTCCATTAAGTACATATTTGGGAGGATTTATTCCGGGTCAATTTTTGGCAAATTCCAAAGGGCTAACATCACAGATTTCGGGCTATTTATCCGAAATGCCATTTTCTTTCGATTTCTGGCGGGCTACAGATCACAGAATCAGGTCGAGGCTATTCTCCACCGATAATGAAGTCTATCGATCCTATTCTGCACGAATGATAAGTCCGTTAAGCATCAATTTGGGCCAATTTATTTTCAGATGCCATTTTTGTAATTTCTTGTGCGACAAAAGGCCAATTTCTTTGGATATTGAAGGCTACAGATCACTGATTCGACCTGAGGCTATTCTCCAACGATGATTGAGTCCATTAAGCACCGATTTGGGCGGATTTATTCCGGGTCAATTTTTGGCAGATTCCAAAGGGTACCATCACAGATTTCGGGCGATTTATCCGAAATGCAATTTTCTTTCGATTCTGGAGGCTACAGATCACGGAATCAGGCCGAGGCTATTCTCCACCGATAATGAAGTCTATTGATCCTATTCTCCACGGATGATAAGTCCATTAAGAATCGATTTGGGCCAATTTATTTTCGGATGGCATTTTCTTAATTTCTTGGGCTACGAAAGGCCATTTTTTTTGGATATTGAAGGCTACAGATCACGGATTCGGCATGAGGCTATTCTCCAACGATGATCGTGTCCATTGAGCACCGATTTGGGCGAATTTATTCCTGGTCAATTTTTGGCAGATTCCAAAGGGGTACCATCACAGATTTCAGGCGATTTATCCGAAATGCCATTTTCTTTCGATTCTGGCTGGCTACAGATCACGGAATTAGGCCGAGGCTATTCTCCACCGATAATGAAGTCTATTGATCCTATTCTCCACGGATGATAAGCCCGTTAAGCATAGATTTGAGCCAGTTTATTTTCGGATGGCATTTTTGTAATTTCTTGGGCGACGAAAGGCCATTTTCATTGGATATTGAAGGCTACCGATCACGGATTCGGCATTAGGCTATTCTCCAACAATGATTGAGTCCATTAAGCACCGATTTAGGCGGATTTATTCCGGGTCAATTTTTGGCAGATTCCAAAGGGGTACCATCACGGATTTCGGCGATTTATCCGAAATGCCATTTTCTTTTGATTCTGGAGGCTACAGATCACGGAATCAGAACGAAGCTATTCTCCACCGATAATGAAGTCTATTGATCCTATTCCCCACGGATGTTAAGTCCGTTAAGCATCGATTTGGGCCAATTTATTTTCGGATGGCATTTTCGTAATTTCTTGGGGGAGAAAGGCCATTTTCATTGGATATTGAAGGCTAAAGATTACGGATTCGACCTGAGGCTATTCTCCAACGATGATTGAGTCCATTAAGCACCAATTTGAGCGGATTTATTCCGGGTCAATTTTTGGCAGATTCCAAAGGGGTACCATCACAGATTTTGGGCGATTTATCCGAAATGCCATTTTCTTTCGATTCTGGCTGACTACAGATCACAGAATCAGGCTGAGGCTATTCTCCACCGATAATGAAGTCTATTGATCCTATTCTCCACGGATGATAAGTCCGTTAAGCATCGATTTGGGCCAATTTATTTTCGGATGATATTTTTGTAATTTCTTGGGCGCTGAAAGGCCATTTTCATTGGATATTGAAGGCTAAAGATCACGGATTCGTCCTGAGTCTATTGTCCAACGATGATTGATCCATTAAGCACCGATTCGGGCGGATTTATTCCGTTTCAATTTTTGGCAGATTCCAAAGGGGTACCATCACAGATTTCGGGCTATTTATCCGAAATGCCATTTTCTTTCGATTCTGGAGGCTACAGATCACGGAATCTGGCTGACTCTATTCTCCACCGATAATGAAGTCTATTGATCCTATTCTCCACGGATGATAAGTCTGTTAAGCATCGATTTAGGCCAATTTATTTTCGGATGGCATTTTCGTAATTTCTTGGGGGGAGAAAGGCCATTTTCATTGGATATTGAAGGCTAAAGATCACGGATTCGACATGAGGCTATTCTCTAACGATGATTGAGTCCATTAAGCACCGATTTGGGCGAATTTATTCCGGGTCAATTTTTGGCAGATTCCAAAGGGGTTTCACCACAGAATTCGGGCGATTTATCCGAAATGCCATTTTCTTTCGAATCTGGCTGGCTACAGATCACGGAATTAGGCCGAGGCTTTTCTCCACCGATAATGAAGTCTATTGATCCTATTCTCCACGGATGATAAGTCCATTAAGCATCGATTTGGGCCAATTTATTTTCGGATGACAGTAATTTCTTGGGCGACGAAAGGCCATTTTCATTTGATATTGAAGGCTACAGATCACGGATTCGGCATGAGGCTATTCTCAAAAGATGATTGAGTCCATTAAGCACCGATTTGGGCGGGAATTATTCCGGGTCAATTTTTGGCAGATTCCAAAGGGGTACCATCACAGATTTCAAACGATTTATCCGAAATGCAATTTCTTTCGATTCTGGAGGCTACAGATCACGGAATCAGGCCGAGGCTATTCTCTACCGATAATGAAGTCTATTGATCCTATTCTCCACGGATGATAAGTCCGTTAAGCATCGATTTGGGCCAATTTATTTTCTGATGGCATTTTCGGAATTTCTTGGGCGACGAAAGGCCATTTTCATTGGATATTGAAGGCTACAGATCACGGATTCGGCCTGAGGCTATTCTCCAACGATGATTGTGTCCATTAAGCACCGATTTGGGCAGATTTATTCCGGGTGAATTTTTGGCCAATTCCAAAGGGGTACCATCACAGATTTCGGACGATTTATCCGAAATGCCTTTTTCTTTCGATTCCGGAGGCTACAGATCACGAAATCAAGCCGAGGCTATTCTCCACTAATAATGAAGTCTATTGATCCTATTCTCCACGGATGATAAGTCCGTTAAGCATCGATTTGGACCAATTTATTTTCGGATGGCATTTTCGTAATTTCTTGGATGACGAAAGGCCATTTTCTTTGGATATTGAAGGCTATAGATCACGGATTCAGCCTGAGGCTATTCTCCAACGATGATTGAGTCCATTAATCACTGATTTGGGCGGATTTATTCCGGGTCAATTTTTGTCAGATTCCAAAGAGGTACCATCACAGATTTCGGGCGATTTATCCGAAATGCCATTTTCTTTCGATTCTGGAGGCTACATATCACGAAATCAGGCCAAGGCTATTCTCCACCGATAATGAAGTCTATTGATCCTATTGTCCACGGAGGATAAGTCCGTTAAGCATCGATTTGGGCCAATTTATTTTCGGATGGGATTTTCGTAATTTCTTGGGCGCTGAAAGGCCATTTTCATTGGATATTGAAGGCTACAGATCACGGATTCGTCCTGAGGCTATTCTCCAACGATGATTGAGTCCATAAAGCACCGATTTGGGTGGATTTATTCCAGGTCAATTTTTGGCAGATTCCAAAGGGGTACCATCACAGATTTTGGACGATTTATCCGAAATGCCATTTTCTTTCGATTCTGGAGGCTACACATCACGAAATCAGGCCAAGGCTATTCTCCACCGATAATGAAGTCTATTGATCCTATTCTCCACGTATGATAAGTCCGTTAAGCATCGATTTGGGCCAATTTATTTTCGGATGACATTTTCGTAATTTCTTGGGCGACGAAAGGTCATTTTCTTTGGATATTGAAGGCTACAAATCACGTATTCGACCTGAGGCTATTCTCTAACGATGATTGAGTCCATTAAGCACCGATTTGGGCGGAATTATTCCTGGTCAATTTTTTAGCAGATTCCAAAGGGGTACCATCACAGATTTCGGGCGATTTTACCGAAATGCCATTTTCTTTCGATTCTAGAGGCTATAGATCACGGAATCAGGCCGAGGCTATTCTCCACCGATAATGAAGTCTATTGATCCTATTCTCCACGGATGATGAGTCCGTTAAGCATCGATTTGGGCCAATTTATTTTCGAATGGGATCAATAGACTTCATTATCGGTGGAGAATAGCCTCGGCCTGATTCTGTGATCTGTAGCCTCCAAAATCGAAAGAAAATGGCATTTCGGATAAATCGCCCGAAATCATGATGGTACCCCTATGGAATCTGCCAAAAATTGACCCGGCATAAATCCGCCCAATTCGGTGCTTAATGGACTCAATCATCGTTGGAAAATAGCCTTAGGCCGAATCCGTAATCTGTAGCCATCAATATCCAAAGAAAATGGCCTTTCGTCGCCCAAGAAATTACGAAAATGCCATCCGAAAATAAATTGGCCCAAATCGATGGTTAATGGACTTATCATCCGTGGAGAATAGGATCAATAGACTTCATTATTGGTGGAGAATAGCCGCGGCCTGATTCCGTGATCTGTCGCCTCCATAATCAAAAGGAAATGGCATTTCGAATAAATCGCCCGAAATTTGTGATAGTACCCCTTTGGAATCTGCCAAAAATTGACACGGAATAAATCCGCCAATTCGGTGCTTAATGGACTCAATCATCGTTGGAGAATAGCCTTAGGCCGAATCCGTAATCTGTAGCCTTCAATATCCAAAGAAAATGGCCTTTCGTCACCCAAGAAATTACATAAATGCCATCCGAAAATAAATTGGCCCAAATCGATGCTTAACGGACTTATCATCCGTGGAGAAAAGGATCAATAGACTTCATTATCGGTGGAGAATAGCCTCGGCCTGATTCCGTGATCTATAGCCTCTAGAATCGAAAGAAAATGGCATTTCGGTAAAATCGCCCGAAATCTGTGATGGTACCCCTTTGGAATCTGCTAAAAAATTGACCAGGAATAATTCCACCCAAATCGGTGCTTAATGGATACAATCATCGTAGGAGAATAGCCTCACGCCGAATCCGTGATCTGTAGCCTTCAATTTCCAATGAAAATGGCCTTTCGTCGCCAAAGAAATTACGAAAATGCCATCCGAAAATAAATTGGCCCAAATTGATGCTTAACAGACTTATCATCCGTGGAGAATAGGATCAATAGACTTCATTATCGGTGGAGAATAGGCTCGGCCTGATTCCGTGATCTGTAGCCTCCAGAATAGAAAGAAAATGGCATTTCGGATAAATCGCCTGAAATCTGTGATGATACCCCTTTGGAATCTGCCAAAAATTGACCCGGAATAAATCCGCCCAAATCGGTGCTTAACGGACTCAATCATCGTTGGAGAATAGCCTAAGGCCGAATCCGTGATCTGTAGCATTCAATATCCAATGAAAATGGCCTTTCGTCGCCCAAAAAATTACGAAAATGCAATCCGAAAATAAATTGTCCAAAATTGATGCTTGACGGACTTATCATTTGTGGAGAATAGGATCAATAGAATTCATTATCGGTAGAGAATAGCCTCGGCCTAATTCCGTGATCTTTAGCTTCCAGAATTGAAAGAAAATGGCATTTCGGATAAATCGCCCGAAATCTGTGATGGTACCCCTTTGGAATCAGCCAAAAATTGACCCGGAATAAATCCGCCGAAATAGGTGCTTAATGGACTCAATCATTGTTTGAGAATAGCCTCAGGCCGAATCCGAAATCTGTAGCCTTCAATTTCCAAAGAAAATGGCCTATCGTCGCCCAAGAAATTATGAAAATGCCATCCGAAAATAAATTGGCCCAAATTGATGCTTAACGGACTTATCATTTGTGGAGAATTGGATCAATAGACTTCATTATCAGTGGAGAATAGCCTCGGCCCGATTCCGTGATTTGTAGCCTCCAGAATCGAAAGAAAATGGCATTTCGGATAAATCGCCCAAAATCTGTGATGGTACCCCTTTGGAATCTGCCAAAAATTGACCTGGAATAAATCCGCCCAACTCGGTGCATAATGGACTCAATCATCGTTGGAGAATAGCCTCAGGCCGAATCCGTAATCTGTAGCCTTCAATATCCAAAGAAAATGGCCTTTCGTCGCCCAAGAAATTACGAAAATGCCATCCGAAAATAAATTGGCTCAAATCGATGCTTAACGGACTTATCATCCGTGGAGAATAGGATCAATAGATTTCATTATCGGTGGAGAATAGCCTCGGCCTGATTCCGTGATCTGTAGCCTCCAGAATCGAAAGAAAATGGCATTTCGGATAAATCGCCCGAAATCTGTGATGGTACCCCTTTGGAATCTGCCAAAAATTGACCCGCAATAAATCTGGTCAAATCGGTGCTTAATGGACTCAATCATCGTTAGAGAATAGCCTCAGGCCGAATCCGTAATCTGTAGCCTTCAATATCCAAAGAAAATGGCATTTCGTCGCCCAAGAAATTACGAAAATGCCATACGAAAATAAATTGGCCCAAATCGATGGTTAACGGACTTATCATCCGTGGAGAATAGGATCAATAGACTTCATTATCTGTGGAGAATAGCCTCGGCCTGATTCCGTGATCTGTAGCCTCCAGAATCGAAAGAAAATTGCATTTCGAATAAATCGCCCGAAATCTGTGATGGTACCCCTTTGGAATCTACCAAAAATTGCCTAGGAATAAATTCGCCCAATTCGGTGCTTAATGGACTCAATCATCGTTGGAGAATAGCCTCAGGCCGAATCCGTGATCTGCAGCATTCAATATCCAATGAAAATGGCCATTCGTCGCCCAAGAAATTACGAAAATGCAATCGGAAAATAAATTGGCCCAAATTGATGCTTAACGGACTTATCATCCGTGGAGAATAGGATCAATAGAATTCATTATTGGTGGAGAATAGCCTCTGCCTGATCCCGTGATCTGTAGCCTCCATAATCAAAAGAAAATGGCATTTCGAATAAATCGCCTGAAATCTATGATAGTACCCCCTTTGGAATCTGCCAAAAATTGACCCGGAATAAATCCTCCCAATTGAGTGCTTAATGGACTCAATCATCGTTGGAGAATAGCCTCAGGCCGAATTCGTAATCTGTAGCCTTCAATATCCAAAGAAAATGGCCTTTCGTCGCCCAAGAAATTACGAAAATGCAATTGGAAAATAAATTGTCCCAAATCGATGCTTAACGGACTTATCATCCGTGGAGAATAGGATCAATAGACTTCATTATCGGTGGAGAATAGCCTCGACCTGATTCCGTGATTTGTAGCCTCCAGAATCGAAAGAAAATGGCATTTCGGATAAATCGCCCAAAAGCTGTGATGGTACCCCTTTTGAATCTGCCAAAAATTGACCCGAAGTAAATCCACCCAAATCGGTGCTTAATGGACTCAATCATCGTTGGAGAATAGCCTCAGGGCGAATCCGTGATCTGTAGACTTCAATAACAAATGACAATGGCCTTTCGTCGCCCAAGAAATTACGAAAATGCCATCCATAAATAAATTGGCCCAAATCGATGTTTAACGGACTTATCATCCGTGGAGAATAGGATCAATAGATTTCATTATCGGTGGAGAATAGCCTCGGCCTGATTCCGTGATCTGTAGCCTCCAGAATCGAAAGAAAATGGCATTTCGGATAAATCGCCCGAAATCTGTGATGGTACCCCTTCGGAATCTGCCAAAATTAACCCGGAATAAATCTGGTCAAATCGGTGCTTAATGGACTCAATCATCATTAGAGAATAGCCTCAGGCCGAATCCGTAATCTGTAGCCTTCAATATCCAAAGAAAATGGCATTTTGTCGCCCAAGAAATTACGAAAATGTCATCCGAAAATAAATTGGCCCAAATTGATGCTTAACGGACTTATCATCCGTGGAGAATAGGATCAATAGACTTCATTATCGGTGGAGAATAGCCTCGGCCTGATTCCGTGATCTGTAGCCTCCAGAATCGAAAGAAAATGGCATTTCGAATAAATCGCCCGAAACCTGTGATGGTACCCCTTTGGAATCTACCAAAAATTGCCCAGGAATAAATTCGCCCAAATCGGTGCTTAATGGACTCAATCATCGTTGGAGAATAGCCTCAGGCCGAATCCGTGATCTGCATCATTCAATATCCAATGAAAATGGCCTTTCGTCGCCCAAGAAATTACGAAAATGCAATCGGAAAATAAATTGGCCCAAATTGATGCTTAACGGACTTATCATCCGTGGAGAATAGGATAAATAGACTTCATTATTGGTGGAGAATAGCCTCTGCCTGATCCTGTGATCTGTAGCCTCCATAATCAAAAGAAAATGGCATTTCGAATAAATCGCCCGAAATCTATGATAGTACCCCTTTGGAATCTGCCAAAAATTGACCCGGAATAAATCCGCCCAATTGAGTGCTTCATGGACTCAATCATCGTTGGAGAATAGCCTCACGCCGAATTCGTAATCTGTAGCCTTCAATATCCAAAGAAAATGGCCTTTCGTCGCCCAAGAAATTACGAAAAAGCCATCCAAAAATAAATTGGCCCAAATCGATGCTTAACGGACTTATCATCCGTGGAGAATAGGATCAATAGACTTCATTATTGGTGGAGAATAGTTTCGACCTGATTCCGTGATCTGTAGCCTCCAGAATCGAAAGAAAATGGCATTTCGGATAAATCGCCCAAAATCTGTGATGGTACCCCGTTGGAATCTGCCAAAAATTGACCCGAAGTAAATCCGCCTAAATCGGTGCTTAATGGACTCAATCATCGTTGGAGAATAGCCTCAGGCCGAATCCGTGATCTGTAGACTTCAATAACAAATGAAAATGGCCTTTCGTCGCCCAAGAAATTACGAAAATGCCATCCGAAAATAAATTGGCCCAAATCGATGCTTAACGGACTTATCATCCGTGGAGAATAGGATCAATAGATTTCATTATCGGTGGAGAATAGCCTCGGCCTGATTCCGTGATCTGTAGCCTCCAGAATCGAAAGAAAATGGCATTTCGGATAAATCGCCCGAAATCTGTGATGGTACCCCTTTGGAATCTGCCAAAAATTGACCCGCAATAAATCTGGTCAAATCGGTGCTTAATGGACTCAATCATCGTTAGAGAATAGCCTCAGGCCGAATCCGTAATCTGTAGCCTTCAATATCCAAAGAAAATGGCATTTCGTCGCCCAAGAAATTACGAAAATGCCATACGAAAATAAATTGGCCCAAATCGATGCTTAACGGACTTATCATCCGTGGAGAATAGGATCAATAGACTTCATTATCGGTGGAGAATAGCTTCGGCCTTATTCCGTGATCTGTAGCCTCCAGAATCGAAAGAAAATGGCATTTCGAATAAATTGCCCGAAATCTGTGATGGTACCCCTTTGGAATCTACCAAAAATTGCCCAGGAATAAATTCGCCCAAATCGGTGCTTAATGGACTCAATCATCGTTGGAGAATAGCCTCAGGCCGAATCCGTGATCTGCAGCATTCAATATCCAATGAAAATGGCCTTTCGTCGCCCAAGAAATTACGAAAATGCAATCGGAAAATAAATTGGCCCAAATTGATGCTTAACGGACTTATCATCCGTGGAGAATAGGATCAATAGACTTCATTATTGGTGGAGAATAGCCTCTGCCTGATCCCGTGATCTGTAGCCTCCATAATCAAAAGAAAATGGCATTTCGAATAAATCGCCTGAAATCTATGATAGTACCCCCTTTGGAATCTGCCAAAAATTGACCCGGAATAAATCCGCCCAATTGAGTGCTTAATGGACTCAATCATCGTTGGAGAATAGCCTCAGGCCGAATTCGTAATCTGTAGCCTTCAATATCCAAAGAAAATGGCCTTTCGTCGCCCAAGAAATTACGAAAAAGCCATCCGAAAATAAATTGTCCCAAATCGATGCTTAACGGACTTATCATCCATGGAGAATAGGATCAATAGACTTCATTATCGGTGGAGAATAGCCTCGACCTGATTCCGTGATCTGTAGCCTCCAGAATCGAAAGAAAATGGCATTTCGGATAAATCGCCCAAAATCTGTGATGGTACCCCTTTTGAATCTGCCAAAAATTGACCCGAAGTAAATCCACCCAAATCGGTGCTTAATGGACTCAATCATCGTTGGAGAATAGCCTCAGGGCGAATCCGTGATCTGTAGACTTCAATAACAACTGACAATGGCCTTTCGTCGCCCAAGAAATTACGAAAATGCCATCCAAAAATAAATTGGCCCAAATCGATGCTTAACGGACTTATCATCCGTGGAGAATAGGATCAATAGATTTCATTATCGGAGGAGAATAGCCTCGGCCTGATTCCGTGATCTGTAGCCTCCAGAATCGAAAGAAAATGGCATTTCGGATAAATCGCCCGAAATCTGTGATGGTACCCCTTTGGAATCTGCCAAAATTGACCCGGAATAAATCTGGTCAAATCGGTGCTTAATGGACTCAATCATCATTAGAGAATAGCCTCAGGCCGAATCCGTAATCTGTAGCCTTCAATATCCAAAGAAAATGGCATTTCGTCGCCCAAGAAATTACGAAAATGTCATCCGAAAATAAATTGGCCCAAATTGATGCTTAACGGACTTATCATCCGTGGAGAATAGGATCAATAGACTTCATTATCGGTGGAGAATAGCCTCGGCCTGATTCCGTGATCTGTAGCCTCCAGAATTAAAAGAAAATGGCATTTCGAATAAATCGCCCGAAATCTGTGATGGTACCCCTTTGGAATCTACCAAAAATTGCCCAGGAATAAATTCGCCCAAATCGGTGCTTAATGGACTCAATTATCATTGGAGAATAGCCTCAGGCCGAATCCGTGATCTGCAGCATTCAATATCCAATGAAAATGGCCTTTCGTCGCCCAAGAAATTACGAAAATGCAATCGGAAAATAAATTGGCCCAAATTGATGCTTAACGGACTTATCATCCGTGGAGAATAGGATCAATAGACTTCATTATTGGTGGAGAATAGCCTCTGCCTGATCTCGTGATCTGTAGCCTCCATAATCAAAAGAAAATGGCATTTCGAATAAATCGCCCGAAATCTATGATAGTACCCCTTTGGAATCTGCCAAAAATTGACCCGGAATAAATCCGCCCAATTGAGTGCTTAATGGACTCAATCATCGTCGGAGAATAGCCTGAGGCCGAATCCGTAATCTGTAGCCTTCAATATCCAAAGAAAATGGCCTTTCGTAGCCCAAGAAATTACGAAAATGCCATCCGAAAATAAATTGGCCCAAATCGATGCTTAACGGACTTATCATCCGTGGAGAATAGGATCAATAGACTTCATTATCGGTGGAGAATAGCCTCGGCCTGATTCCGTGATCTGTAGCCTCCAGAATCGAAAGAAAATGCCATTTTGAATAAATCGCCCGAAATCTGTGATGGTAGCCCTTTGGAATCTGCCAAAAATTGTCCCGGAATAAATCCGCCCAAATCGGTGCTTAATGGACTCAATCATCGTTGGAGAATAGCCTCAGGCCGAATCCGTGATCTGCAGCATTCAATATCCAATGAAAATGGCCTTTCGTCGCCCAAGAAATTACTAAAATGCAATCCGAAAATAAATTGGCCCAAATCTATGCTTAACGAACTTATCATCCGTGGAGAATAGGATCAATAGACTTCATTATTGATGGAGAATAGCCTCAGGCCGAATCCGTGATCTGTAGACTTTAATAACAAATGAAAATGGCCTTTCGTCGCCCAAGAAATTACGAAAATGCCATCCAAAAATAAATTGGCCCAAATCGATGCTTAACGGACTTATCATCCGTGGAGAATAGGATCAATAGATTTCATTATCGGTTGAGAATAGCCTCGGCCTGATTCCGGGATCTGTAGACTCCAGAATCGAAAGAAAATGGCATTTCGGATAAATCGCCAGAAACCTGTGATGGTACCCCTTTGGAATCTGCCAAAAATTGACCCGGAATAAATGTGCTCAAATCGGTGCTTAATGAACTCAATCATCGTTGGAGAATAGCTTCAGGCCGAATCCGTAATATGTAGCCTTCAAAATCCAATGAAAATGGCATTTCGTCTCCCAAGAAATTACAAAAATGCCATCCGAAAATAAATTGGCCCAAATCGATGCTTAACGGACTTATCATCCGTGGAAAATAGGATCTATAGACTTCATTATCAGTGGAAAATAGCCTCGGTCTGATTCCGTGATCTGTAGCCTCCAGAATCCAAAGAAAATGGCATTTCGGATAAATCGCCCGAAATCATGATGGTACCCCTTTGGAATCTACCAAAAACTGACCCGGCATAAATCCGCCCAATTCGGTGCTTAATGGACTCAATCATCATTGGATAATAGCCTTAGGCCGAATCTGTAATCTGTAGCCATCAATATCCAAAGAAAATGGCCTTTCGTCGCCCAAGAAATTACGAAAATGCCATCCGAAAACAAATTGGCCCAAATCGATGCTTAACGGACTTATCATCCGTGGAGAATAGGATCAATAGACTTCATTATCGGTGGAGAATAGCCTCGGCCTGATTCCGCCTCCAAAATCGAAAGAAAATGGCATTTCGGATAAATCGCCCGAAATCATGATGGTACCGCTATGGAATCTGCCAAAAATTGACCCGGCATAAATCCGCCCAATTCAATGTTTAATGGACTCAATCATCGTTGGATAATAGCCTTAGGCCGAATCCGTAATCTATAGCCATCAATATCCAAAGAAAATGGCCTTTCGTCGCCCAAGAAATTACAAAAATGCCATCCGAAAACAAATTGGCCCAAATCGATGCTTAACGGACTTATCATCCGTGGAGAATAGGATCAATAGATTTCATTATCGGTGGAGAATAGCCTCGGCCTGATTCCGTGATCTGTACCCTCCAGAATCGAAAGAAAATGGCATTTCGGATAAATCGCCCGAAATCATGATGGTACCCCTTTGGTATCTACCAAAAATTGACCCGGCATAAATCCGCCCAATTAGGTGCTTAATGGACTCAATCATCGTTGGAGAATAGCCTGAGGCCGAATCCGTAATATGTAGCCATCAATATCCAAAGAAAATGGCCTTTCGTCGCCCAAGAAATTACGAAAATGCTATCCGAAAATAAATTGGCCCGATTCGATGCTTAACGGACTTATCATCCGTGGAGAATAGGATCAATAGACTTCATTATCGGTGGAGAATAGTCTCGGCCTGATTCCGTGATCTGTAACCTCCATAATCAAAAGAAAATGGCATTTCGAATAAATCGCCCGAAATCTGTGATAGTTCCCCTTTGGAATCTGCCAAAAATTGACCCGGAATAAATCCGCCAATTCGGTGCTTAATAGATTCAATCATCGTTGGAGAATAGCCTCAGGCCGAATCCTTAATCTGTAGCCTTCAATATCCAAAGAAAATGCCCTTTCGTCGCTCAAGAAATTACGAAAATGCCATCCGAAAATAAATTGGCCCAAATCGATGCTTAACGGACTTATCATCCGTGGAGAAAAGGATCAATAGACTTCATTATCGGTGGAGAATAGCCTCGGCCTGATTCCGTGATCTATAGCCTCCAGAATCGAAAGAAAATGGCATTTCGGTAAAATCGACCGAAATCTATGATGGTACCTCTTTGGAATCTGCTAAAAAATTGACCAGGAATAAATCCGCCCAAATCGGTGCTTAATGGATACAATCATCGTTGGAGAATAGCCTCAGGCCGAATCCGTGATCTGTAGCCTTCAATTTCCAATGAAAATGGCCTTTCGTAGCCATAGAAATTACGAAAATGCCATCCGAAAATAAATTGGCCCAAGTCGATGCTTAACAGACTTTCATCCGTGGAGAATAAGATCAATAGACTTATTTATCGGTGGAGAATAGGCTCGGCCTGATTCGGTGATCTGTAGCCTCCAGAATAGAAAGAAAATGGCATTTCGGATAAATCTCCCGAAATCTTTGGAATCAGCCAAAAATTGACCCTGAACAAATCCGCCCAAATCGGTGCTTAATGGACTCAATCATCGTTGGACAATAGCCTTAGGCCGAATCTGTGATCTGTAGCATTCAATATCCAATGAAAATGGCATTTCGTCGCCAAAGAAATTACGAAAATGCCATCCGAAAATAAATTGGCCCAAATCGATGCTTAACAGACTTATCATCAATGGAGAATAGGATCAATAGACTTCATTATCGGTGGAGAATAGCCTCGGCCTGATTCCGTGATCTGTAGCCTCCAGAATCGAAAGAAAATGGCATTTCGAATAAATCGCCCGAAATCTGTGATGGTACCCCTTTGGAATATGCCAAAAATTGTCCCGGAATAAATCTGCCCAAATCGGTGCTTAATGGACTCAATCATCGTTGGAAAATAGCCTAAGGCCGAATCCGTGATCTGCAGCATTCAATATCCAATGAAAATGGCCTTTTGTCGCCCAAGAAATTACTAAAATGCAATCCGAAAATAAATTGGCCCAAATCGATGCTTAACGGACATATCATCCGTGGAGAATAGGATCAATAGACTTCATTATTGGTGGAGAATAGCCATGGCCTGATTCCGTGATCTGTAGCCTCCATAATCAAAAGAAAATGGCATTTCGAATAAATCGCCCGAAATCTGTGATAGTACCCCTTTGGAATCTGCCAAAAATTAACCCGGAATAAATTAGCCCAATTCGGTGCATAACGGACTCAATCATCGTTGGAGAATAGCCTGAGGCCGAATTCGTAATCTGTAGCCTTCAATATCCAAAGAAAATGGCTTTTCGTCGCACAAGAAATTACGAAAGTGCCATCCGAAAATAAATTGGCCCAAATCGATGCTTAACGGACTTATCATCCGTGGAGAATAAGATCAATAGACTTCATTATCGGTGGAGAATAGCCTCGGCCTGATTCCTTGATCTGTAGCCTACAGAATCGAATGAAAATGGCATTTCGGATAAATCGCCCGAAATCTGTGATGGTTCCCCTTTGGAATCTGCTAAAAATTGTCCCGGAATAAATCCGACCAAGTCGGTGCTTAATGGACTCAATCATCGTTGGAGAATAGCCTCAGGCCGAATCCGTGATATGTAGCCTTCAATATCCAATGAAAATAGCCATTCGTCGCCTAAGAAATTACGAAAATTCCATCCGAAAATAAATTGGCCCAAATCGATGCTTAACGGACTTATCATCCGTGGAGAATAGGATCAATAGACTTCATTATCTGTGGAGAATAGCCTCGGCCTGATTCCGTGATCTGTAGCCTCCAGAATCGAAAGAAAATGTCATTTCGGATAAATCGGCTGAAATCTGTGATGGTACCCCTTTGGAATCTGCCAAAAATTGACCCGGAATAACTCCGCCCAAATCGGTGCTTAATGGACTCAATCATCGTTGGAGAATAGCCTCAGGCCGAATCTGTGATCTGTAGCATTCAATATCCAATGAAAATGGCATTTCGTCGCCAAAGAAATTACAAAAATGCCATCCGAAAATAAATTGGCCCAAATCGATGCTTAACAGACTTATCATCCGTGGAGAATAGGATCAATAGACTTCATTATCGGTGGAGAATAGGCTCGGCCTGATTCCGTGATTTGTAGCCTCCAGAATCGAAAGAAAATGGCATTTCGGATAAATCGCCAGAAATCTGTGATGGTATCCCTTTGGAATCTGCCAAAAATTTACCCGGAATAAATCCTCCCAAATCGGTACTTAATGGACTCAATCATAGTTGGAGAATAGCCTAAGGCCGAATCCGTGATCTGTAGCATTCAATATCCACTGAAAATGGCCTTTCGTCGCCCAAAAAATTACTAAAATGCAATCCGAAAATAAATTGGCACAAATCGATGATTGACAGACTTATCATCTGCGGAGAATAGGATCAATAGACTTCATTATCGGTGGAGAATAGCCTCGGCCTGATTCCGTGATCTGTAGCTTCGAGAATCGAAAGAAAATGGCATTTCGGATAAATCGCCCGAAATCTGTGATGGTACCCCTTTGGAATCTGCCAAAAATTGACCCGGAATAAATCCTCCCAAATCGGTGCTTAATGGACTCAATCATCGTTGGAGAATAGCCTCAGGCCGAATACGTGATCTGTAGCCTTCAATATCCAATGAAAATGGCCTTTCGTCGCCAAAGAAATTACGAAAATGTCATCCGAAAATAATTGGCCCAAGTCGATGCTTAACGGACTTATCATCTGTGGAGAATAGGATCAATAGACTTCATTATCGGTGGAGAATAGGCTCGGCCTGATTCCGTGATCTGTAGCCTCCAGAATCGAAAGAAAATGGCATTTCGGATAAAACGCCCGAAATCTGTGATGGTACCCCTTTGGAATCTGCCAAAAATTGACCCGAAATAAATCTGCCCAAATCGGTGATTTATGGACTCAATCATCGTTGGAGAATAGCCTCAGGCCGAATCCGTGATCTGTAGCCTTCAATATCCAATCAAAATGGCCTTTCGTCGCCAAAGAAATTACGAAAATACCATACGAAAATAAATTGGCCCAAATCGATGCTTAACAAACTTATCATCCGTGGAGAATAGGATCAATAGACTTCATTATCGGTGGAGAATAGGCTCGGCCAGATATCGTGATCTGTACCCTCCAGAATCGAAAGAAAATGGCATTTCGGATAAATCGCCCGAAATCTGTGATTGTATCCCTTAGGAATCTGCCAAAAATTGACCCGAAATAAATTCGCCCAAATCGGTGCTTAATGGACTCAATCATCGTTGGAGAATGGCCTAAGGCCGAATCCGTGATCTGTAGCATTCAATATCCAAGGAAAATGGCCTTTCGTCGCCCCAGAAATTACGAAAATGCAATCCGAAAATAAATTGGCCCAAATCGATGCTTAACGGACTTATCATCTGTGGAGAATAGGATAAATAGACTTCATTATCGGTGGAGAATAGCCTCGGCCTGATTCCGTGATCTGTAGCTTCCAGAATCGAAAGAAAATGGCATTTCGGATAAATCACCCGAAATCTGTGATTGTACCCCTTTGGAATCTCCCAAAAATTGACACGGAATAAATCCGCCTAAATAGGTGCTTAATGGATACAATCATCGTTGGAGAATAGCCTCTGACCGAATCTGTGATCTATAGCCTTCAATATCCAATGAAAATGGCCTTTCGTCGCCAAAGAAATTACGAAAATTCCATCAGAAAATAAATTGGCCCAAATCGATGCTTAACGGACTTATCATCCATGGAGAATAGGATCAATAGACTTCATTATTGGGGGAGAATAGCCTCGGCCTGCTTCTGTGATCTGTAGCCTCGAGAATCGAAAGAAAATGGCATTTCGGATAAATCGCCCAAAATCTTTGATGGTACCCCTTTGGAATCTGCCAAAAATTGACCCGGAATAAATCCTCCCAAATCGGTGTTTAACGGACTCAATCATCGTTGGAGAATAGCCTCAGGCCGAATCCTTGTCTGTAGCATTCAATATTCAATGAAAATGGCCTTTCGTCGCCAAAGAAATTACGAAAATGCCATCCGAAAATATATTGGCCCAAATCGATGCTTAACGGACTTATCATTCGTGGAGAATAGCATCAATAGACTTCATTATTGGTGGAGAATACCCTCGGCCTGATTCCGTGATCTGTAGCCTCCAAAATCGAAAGAAAATGGCATTTCGAATAAATCGCCCGAACTCTGTGATGCCCTTTGGAATCTGCCAAAAATCGACCCGGAATAAATCCGCCCAATTCGGTGCTTAATGGACTCAATCATCGTTGGAGAATAGCCTCAGGCCGAATCCATAATCTGTAGCCTTCAATATCTAAAGAAAATGGCCTTTCGTCGCCCAAGAAATTACGAAAATGCCTTCCGAAAAAAAATTGGCCCAAATCGATGCTTAACAGACTTATCATCCGTGGAGAATAGGATCAATAGACTTCATTATCGGTGGAGAATAGGCTCGGCATGATTCCGTGATCTGTAGCCTCCAGAATCGAAAGAAAATGGCATTTCGGATAAATCGCCCGAAATCTGTGATGGTACCCCATTGGAATCTGCCAAAAATTGCCCCGGAATAAATCCGCAAAATTCGGTGCTTAATGTACTCAATCATCGTTGGAGAATAGCCTCAGGCCGAATCCGTAATTTGTAGCCTTCAATATCCAAAGAAAGTGGCCTTTCGTCGCCCAAGAAATTATCAAAATGCCATCCGAAAATAAATTGGCCCAAATCGATGCTTAACGGACTTATCATCCGTGGAGAATAGGATCAATAGAATTCATTATCGGTGGAGAATAGCGTCGGACTGATTCCGTGATCTGTAGCCTCCAGAATCGAAAGAAAATGTCATTTCGGATAAATCCCCCAAAATCTGTGATGTTACCCCTTTGGATTTTGCCAAAAATTGACCCGAAATAAATCTGGCCAAATCGGTGATTTATGGACTCAATCATCGTTGGAGAATAGCCTCAGGCCGAATACGTGATCTGTAGCCTTCAATATCCAATGAAAATGGCCTTTCGTCGCCAAAGAAATTACGAAAATGTCATCCGAAAATAATTGGCCCAAATCGATGCTTAACGGACTTATCATCTGTGGAGAATAGGATCAATAGACTTCATTATCGGTGGAGAATAGGCTCGGCCTGATTCCGTGATCTGTAGCCTCCAGAATCGAAAGAAAATGGCATTTCGGATAAATCGCCCGAAATCTGTGATGGTACCCCTTTGGAATCTGCCAAAAATTGACCCGAAATAAATCTGCCCAAATCGGTGATTTATGGACTCAATCATCGTTGGAGAATAGCCTCAGGCCGAATCCGTGATCTGTAGCCTTCAATATCCAATCAAAATGGCCTTTCGTCGCCAAAGAAATTACGAAAATGCCATACGAAAATAAATTGGCCCAAATCGATGCTTAACAAACTTATCATCCGTGGAGAATAGGATCAATAGACTTCATTATCGGTGGAGAATAGGCTCGGCCAGATATCGTGATCTGTACCCTCCAGAATCGAAAGAAAATGGCATTTCGGATAAATCGCCCGAAATCTGTGATTGTATCCCTTAGGAATCTGCCAAAAATTGACCCGAAATAAATTCGCCCAAATCGGTGCTTAATGGACTCAATCATCGTTGGAGAATAGCCTAAGGCCGAATCCGTGATCTGTAGCATTCAATATCCAAGGAAAATGGCCTTTCGTCGCCCCAGAAATTACGAAAATGCAATCCGAAAATAAATTGGCCCAAATCGATGCTTAACGGACTTATCATCTGTGGAGAATAGGATAAATAGACTTCATTATCGGTGGAGAATAGCCTCGGCCTGATTCCGTGATCTGTAGCTTCCAGAATCGAAAGAAAATGGCATTTCGGATAAATCACCCGAAATCTGTGATTGTACCCCTTTGGAATCTCCCAAAAATTGACACGGAATAAATCCGCCTAAATAGGTGCTTAATGGATACAATCATCGTTGGAGAATAGCCTCTGACCGAATCTGTGATCTATAGCCTTCAATATCCAATGAAAATGGCCTTTCGTCGCCAAAGAAATTACGAAAATTCCATCAGAAAATAAATTGGCCCAAATCGATGCTTAACGGACTTATCATCCATGGAGAATAGGATCAATAGACTTCATTATCGGGGGAGAATAGCCTCGGCCTGCTTCTGTGATCTGTAGCCTCGAGAATCGAAAGAAAATGGCATTTCGGATAAATCGCCCAAAATCTTTGATGGTACCCCTTTGGAATCTGCCAAAAATTGACCCGGAATAAATCCTCCCAAATCGGTGTTTAATGGACTCAATCATCTTTGGAGAATAGCCTCAGGCCGAATCCTTGTCTGTAGCATTCAATATCCAATGAAAATGGCCTTTCGTCGCCAAAGAAATTACGAAAATGCCATCCGAAAATATATTGGCCCAAATCGATGCTTAACGGACTTATCAACCGTGGAGAATAGGATCAATAGACTTCATTATCGGTGGAGAATAGCCTCGGCATGTTATTGTGATCTGTAGCCTCCAAAATCGAAAGAAAATGGCATTTCGGATAAATCGCCCAAAATCTGTGATGGTACCCCATTGGAATCTGCCAAAAATTAACCCGGAATAAATCCGCCCAAATCGGTGCTTAACGGACTCAATCATCGTTGGAGAATAGCCTCAGGAAGAATCCTTATCTGTAGCATTCAATATCCAATGAAAATGGCTTTCGTCGCCCAAGAAATTACGAAAATGCAATCCGAAAATAAATTGGCCCAAATCGTGCTTAACGGACTTATCATTCGTGGAGAATAGCATCAATAGACTTCATTATTGGTGGAGAATACCCTCGGCCTGATTCCGTGATCTGTAGCCTCCAAAATCGAAAGAAAATGGCATTTCGAATAAATCGCCCGAACTCTGTGATGCCCTTTGGAATCTGCCAAAAATCGACCCGGAATAAATCCGCCCAATTCGGTGCTTAATGGACTCAATCATCGTTGGAGAATAGCCTCAGGCCGAATCCATAATCTGTAGCCTTCAATATCTAAAGAAAATGGCCTTTCGTCGCCCAAGAAATTACGAAAATGCCTTCCGAAAAAAAATTGGCCCAAATCGATGCTTAACAGACTTATCATCCGTGGAGAATAGGATCAATAGACTTCATTATCGGTGGAGAATAGGCTCGGCATGATTCCGTGATCTGTAGCCTCCAGAATCGAAAGAAAATGGCATTTCGGATAAATCGCCCGAAATCTGTGATGGTACCCCATTGGAATCTGCCAAAAATTGCCCCGGAATAAATCCGCAAAATTCGGTGCTTAATGTACTCAATCATCGTTGGAGAATAGCCTCAGGCCGAATCCGTAATTTGTAGCCTTCAATATCCAAAGAAAGTGGCCTTTCGTCGCCCAAGAAATTATCAAAATGCCATCCGAAAATAAATTGGCCCAAATCGATGCTTAACGGACTTATCATCCGTGGAGAATAGGATCAATAGAATTCATTATCGGTGGAGAATAGCGTCGGACTGATTCCGTGATCTGTAGCCTCCAGAATCGAAAGAAAATGTCATTTCGGATAAATCCCCCAAAATCTGTGATGTTACCCCTTTGGATTTTGCCAAAAATTGACCCGAAATAAATCTGGCCAAATCGGTGATTTATGGACTCAATCATCGTTGGAGAATAGCCTCAGGCCCGATCCGTGATCTGTAGCCTTCAATATCCAAAGAAAATGGCCTTTCTCGCCCAAGAAATTATGAAAATGCCATCTGAAAATAAATTGGCCCAAATCGATGCTTAACGTACTTATCATCCGAGGAAAATAGGATCAATAGACTCCATTATCGGTGGAGAATAGCCTTGGCCTGATTCCGTGATCTGTAGCCTCCAGAATCGAAAGAAAATGTCATTTCCAATAAATCGCCCGAAATCTGTGATGATAACCCTTTGGAATCTGCCAAAAATTGCTCCGGAATAAATCCGCCCAATTCGGTGCTTAATCGTTGGAGAATAGCCTCAGGCCGAATCCGTAATCTGTAGCCTTCAATATCCAAAGAAAATGGCCTTTCGTCGCCCAAGAAATTATGAAAATGCCATCCGAAAATAAATTGGCCCAAATCGATGCTTAACGAACTTATCATCAGTGGAGAATAGGATCAATAGAATTCATTATCGGTGGAGAATAGCCTCGGCTTGATTCTGTGATCTGTAGCCTCCAGAATCGAAAGAAAATGGCATTTCGGATAAATCGCCAGATATCTGTGATGGTACCCCTTTGGAATCTGCCAAAAATTGACCCGGAATAAATCCTCCCAAATCGGTGCTTAATGGACTCAATCATCGTTGGAGAATAGCCTAAGGCCGAATCCGTGATCTGTAGCGTTCAATATCCAATGAAAATAGTCTTTTGTCACCCAAGAAATTACGAAAATGCCATCCGAAAATAAATTGGCCCAAATCGATGCTTAACGGACTTATCATCTGTGGAGAATACAATCAATAGACTTCATTATCGGTGGAGAATAGCCTCGGCCATATTCCGTGATCTGTAGCTTCCATAATAGAAAGAAAATGGCATTTCGGATAAATCGCCCGAAATCTGTGATGGTTCCCCTTTGGAATCTGCCAAAAATTGACCCGGAATAAATCCGACCAAGTCGGTGCTTAATGGACTCAATCATCGTTGGAGAATAGCCTCAGGCCGAATCCGTGATATGTAGCCTTCAATATCCAATGAAAATAGCCATTCGTCGCCCAAGAAATTACGAAAATTCCATCCGAAAATAAATTGGCCCAAATCGATGCTTAACGGACTTATCATCCGCGGAGAATAGGATCAATAGACTTCATTATATGTGGAGAATAGCCTCGGCCTGATTCCGTGATCTGTAGCCTCCAGAATCGAAAGAAAATGTCATTTTGGATAAATCGCCCGAATTTTGTGATGGTACCCCTTTGGAATTTGCCAAAAATTGACCCGAAATAAATCTGACCAAATCGGTGATTTATGGACTCAATCATCGTTGGAGAATAGCCTCAGGCCTAATCCGTGATCTGTAGCCTTCAATATCCAAAGAAAATGGCCTTTCTCGCCCAAGAAATTACGAAAATGCCATCTGAAAATAAATTGGCACAAATCGATGCTTAACGGACTTATCATCCGTGGAAAATAGGATCAATAGACTCCATTATCGGTGGAGAATAGCCTCGGCCTGATTCCGTGATCTGTAGCCTCTAGAATCGAAAGAAAATGGCATTTCCGATAAATCGCCCGAAATCTGTGATGATAACCCTTTGGAATCTGCCAAAAATTGCCCCGGAATAAATCCGCCCAATTCGGTGCTTAATGGACTCAATCATCGTTGGAGAATAACCTCAGGCCGAATCCGTAATCTGTAGCCTTCAATATCCAAAGAAAATGGCCTTTCGTCGCCCAAGAAATTATGAAAATGCCATCCGAAAATAAATTGGCCCAAATCAATGCTTAACGAACTTATCATCAGTGGAGAATAGGATCCATAGAATTCATTATCGGTGGAGAATAGCCTCGGCCTGATTCCGTGATCTGTAGCCTCCAGAATCGAAAGAAAATGGCATTTCGGATAAATCGCCAGAAATCTGTGATGGTACGTACCCCTTTGGAATCTGCCAAAAATTGACCCGGAATAAATCCTCCCAAATCGGTGCTTAATGGACTCAATCATTGTTGGAGAATAGCCTAAGGCCGAATCCGTGATCTGTAGCCTTCAATATCCAATGAAAATAGTCTTTTGTAACCCAAGAAATTACGAAAATGCCATCCGAAAATAAATTGGCCCAAATTGATGCTTAACAGACTTATCATCTGTGGAGAATAGGATCAATAGACTTCATTATCGGTGGAGAATAGCCTCGGCCTGATTCCGTGATCTGTAGCCTCCAGAATAAAAAAAAAAATTGGCATTTCGGATAAATCGCCCGAAATCTGTGATGGCCCCTTTGTAATCTGCCAAAAATTGACCTGGAATAAATCCGCCCAAATCGGTGCTTAATGGACTCAATCATCGTTGGAGAATAGCCTCAGGCCGAATCCGTGATCTGTAGCCTTCAATATCCAATTAAATGGCCTTTCGTCGCCCAAGAAATTACGAAAATGCCATCCAAAAATAAATTAGCCCAAATCGATGCTTAACGGACTTATCATCCGTGGAGAATAGGATCAATAAACTTCATTATCGGTGGAGATTAGCCTCGGCCTGATTCCGTGATCGGTAGCCTCCATAATAGAAAGAAAGAAAATGGCATTTCGGATAAATCGCCCGATATCTGTGATGGTTCCCCTTTGGAATCTGCCAAAAATTGACCCGGAATAAATCCGACCAAATCGGTGCTTAATGGGCTTAATCATCGTTGGAGAATAGCCTCAGGTCGAATCCGTGATATGTAGCCTTCAATATCCAATGAAAATAGCCATTCGTCGCCCAAGAAATTACGAAAATTCCGTCCGAAAATAAATTGGCCCAAATCGATGCTTAACGGACTTATCATCCGTGAAGAATAGGATCAATAGACTTCATTATCGGTAGAGAATAGCCTCGGCAAGATTCTGTGATCCATAGCCTACAGAATCGAAAGAAAATGGCATTTCGGATAAATCGCCCGAAATCTGTGATGGTACCACTTTGGAATCTGCCAAAAATTGACCCGGAATAAATTCGCCCAAATCGATGCTTAATGGACTCAATCATCGTTGGAGAATAGCCTCAGGCCGAAATCGTGATCTGTAGCCTTCAATATCCAACGAAAATGGCCTTTCGTCACCCAAGAAATTACGACAATGCCATCCGAAAATAAATTTGCCCAAATTGATGCTTAACGGACTTATCATCCGTGGAGAATAGGATCAATAGACTTCATTATCTGTGGAGAATAGCCTCGGCCTGATTCCGTGATCTGTAGCCTCCAGAATCGAAAGAAAATGTCATTTCGGATAAATCGGCTGAAATCTGTGATGGTACCCCTTTGGAATCTGCCAAAAATTGACCCGGAATAAATCCGCCCAAATCTGTGCTTAATGGACTCAATCATCGTTGGAGAATAGCCTCAGGCCGAATCCGTGATCTGTAGCCTTCAATATGCAAAGAAAATGGCCTTTCGTCGCCCAAGAAATTACGAAAATGCCATCTGAAAATAAATTGGCCCAAATCGATGGTTAACGGACTTATCATCCGTGGATAATAGGATCAATAGACTTCATTATAGGTGGAGAATAGCCTCGGCCCGATTCCGTGATCTGGAGCTCCAGAATCAAAAGAAAATGGCATTTCCGATAAATAGCCCGAAATCTGTGATGGTACCCCTTTGGAATATGCCCAAAATTGACCCGGAAAAAATCCGCCCAAATCGGTGCTTAATGGACTCAATCATCGTTGGAGAATAGCCTCAGGCCGAATCCGTAATCTATAGCCTTCAATATCCAAAGAAAATGGCCTTTCGTCGCCCAAGAAATTACGAAAATGCCATCCGAAAATAAATTTGCCCAAACCGATGCTTAATGGACTCATCATCCATGGAGAATAGGATCAATAGACTTCATTATCGGTGGAGAATAGCCTCGGCCTGATTTCGTGATCCGTAGCCTCCGGAATTGAAAGAAAATGACATTTCGGATAAATCACCCGAAATCTGTAATGGTACCCCTTTGGAATCTGCCAAAAATTGACCCGGAATAAATCCACCCAAAGCAGTGCTTAATGGATCGACCTGTCCCGAACCTGTCCCATTGCCATTCCTACTGCGTTTCATTGCACTCAACCAGTTCTTCTCTTCCTTCTTTGTAAATCAAAAGTTCCCTGCAAATCAAAATAGACTTTATACCATAACATGAAGAAGTTAATTTTGTATCACAAATAATTTTTTTTTATACCAAAACATCGATTCTATAAAGTAGAGTATCATAAAATTCCTCATGTCCTCCCTATAGGCTATAACCACTTGTCTCTTTGGGAGTTGTCTTTTCTAGGTAGAGTAATCATAAAAGGCTGGCTTTAAAATCTACGTAATTAAAAAAGATAATTGATAACCTAATCATTTATTTGAGAGAAGATAGTAGTTTGCCTTTGAGTTCCTGAGCATAACCAATTATTATGAAGTGCTTATAACTCATCGAACCCTTCTGTCCTGTCGCCTCCGGCGATGACTGTCACTCCCCAAGGGCGGCCGCCGGATCCCCCGATCCCAACGGAAGCTATGCTGAGCGAAGGAAAGAGGCTGGTGGACATACCGGAATCGCCTACGCGGATGGATGTCGAGGGTGTTGTAGTGCAATCAGGGACGCCGACACCCATCGTTTCTACGCAGCCAGGCAAGGAAACTACAGAGATATTCCCATCGCTCGGGAACACAACCGCGCGGCCCCTGATCTCTTATGCTACCGCGGCGACAAGTAACTCTAGCCCGCAGCAACCCCCGAAGCCGCGGTGGATACTTGTGGGAGAACATGACTTGGTACCAGGGACATTCAACGGTGAGCCGGAACTCAGAGTCTCCGACTCCCTCAGGAATAAACTCAGTGCCCCTTGGCAACGAACTCTGGTGGTTAGGCTGCTGGGGCGCTCAATTGGGTACTCGATTCTGTGCAGCAGGCTCAAGGCTCTCTGGAAACCAACCAGCGAGATGGAAATTTTTGCTCTGGATGATGATTGTTTCTTGGTCAAGCTTGGGAATGATAAGGACTATTTCAGTGCTCTGTCGGATGGTCCATGGGTTATATTTGATCATTACTTAGTGGTACAGCAATGGACTCCTTCCTTCAGGGTGACCGATAAGCTTCCGAATACCATGGTCTTGTGCGTTCAGTTTCCGGGTCTTCCCGTCCATTTCTATCACCAGGAGCTTCTCTTTGCGCTTGGCAATATGATCGGGAGAGCTATAAAGCTCGATTACCACACTCAACATCAGCAGCGTGCCAAATTTTCCAGAATGGCCGTGGAGGTCGATCTCTCGAAACCATTGGTTCCAAGAATTAGGCTCGACGGCAGATGGCAGAAGGTGGAATTCGAGAATATTCCGGTTGTGTGCTTTGAATGTGGCAAGGTCGGACACACCAAGATCACCTGCCCTTTAATTTGCCAGAATCGCTCAGATGCTGAAGGTCAAGGAAGACTGCCATCTCCGATTTCCGACGCCGGCGTGGAGGTTTCCGGGGATGTGGCTGGATTTGGACCGTGGATGCTCGTCACGCGGAAGTCTCGCCGTAATCAAAGGGAAGGGACCGGCCATGGTAACTCTGATCTCAAATCCCCAGCCTACAACGGGCACAAGGCCGGGAACTCGGGGAAAGGAGACGAAGACGGAAAGGAAAGTCTCGAGAACCCTCCTAAAATGCAGAATGGGAAATTGGGGAAAGCGGTGGGAAGCTCGGCTGGGAAGAAAGAAGACGTGAAGAAAGGAAAGGCCCCCATCGTCAATAGTGTTGAAACCACAGAGAAAGGGGTGTTAGGCCCAAGACCCAACGCAGGTGACCAGGCCTCTCGGTCCACTAAGCCCAAAAACGATCTCGAGGCCTCTACCTCAGCCACGGAAGGTCCACAGAAAGGAAGGTCAAACAAGTGGGTGGCTTCCAAAACCCACGATGGGCCTTCCTCAGTATCCTCACCCTCTGGATCGGCCCAAAACGCTCAGGGAGAGTCTGAGACACGCATCCGGATCGTGGAGACGATGCCATACCCTTCTCCTCCGCCGCGAATCGTCGACCCTGCAGCTCCTTCGGCCAACATTCTCACCAAGCACAAAAAAGGAAAAAAGAAAGGAATGGGCAGCGACAGGTCGGTTACACCACATGGTACCCCGATTCGCCATAATCCTTCAAAGGCGCTACAAGTTTGGTCGCCGGTTAAGGAAAAGAAAGTGAAAAGCAGAGAACGACGCGTCTCTCTAACTCTCCAACAAATTCAGGAGTGGACGAATGCAGTGATTCCTCGGGACGAAGCAGGGAGAACTGCGGCGGTTCTGTCGAACATGGCGATTCAGGGTGATGGGTCGGATAAGGCGGCCGCGGGGACAGCTACAGCCTCCGATCTCTGCTGACTTCTTCTATCAGCCTTATTTCTTCCCCTCCCCTTCTTTTCTTTTTGCTTATTATCATGTCTAGCTCTAATTATCCTTAATTCAAAATTCTGTCGTGGAACGTTGGTGGTGCTGGGGGCAGGTCGTTCTTACCTCTCTCCGGCTTGCAATTCAGCTCCACCGGCCTAACTTTGTTATGTTGTTGAAACCGCAGGTCAGTGGCTCGGTTGCTGATTCGGTCTGCGAGAAGCTTGGATTCCCCGACGTTGCTCGTGTTGAGGCCACAGGCCGGAGCGGGGGTATCTGGGCATTCTGGAATGCTCAGCAGTTCGATGTTCAGATTCACTCAGCGGGAGATCAACACCTTACTTTAGCCATTTGCCAGAACAATTTGCCGAGTTGGTTTTTGACTGCAGTCTATGCGTCTCCCCGGCAACACTCCCAAA
This sequence comes from Linum trigynum, assembly GCA_964030455.1. Classification (NCBI taxonomy): domain Eukaryota; kingdom Viridiplantae; phylum Streptophyta; class Magnoliopsida; order Malpighiales; family Linaceae; genus Linum; species Linum trigynum. The sequence goes on from OZ034820.1 coordinate 1,800,469, forward strand.
GCTTGCTCTGGAACAGTTTGGTTGAAGAAAGCAGGAATATCACTCGTCCCTGGATCCTAACTGGGGATTTCAATGCTATCTATCTCCGGACGAAAGGAGCGGTCCTTGTACACCAGCTGTTCTCCGCAGATGCAGAAGATTTAGCCAATGGATTAACCAGGCAGAGCTTGTAGATTTGGGCTTTTCCGGCCCTCGTTTCACCTGGTCAAGGGGCTCACAAGCTTCCACGTTCAAAGCGAGCAGACTAGACCGTAGCCTGTGCAATCTGAGCTGGAACGAAATGTTCCCTGACACCACAGTCCTCCATCTTACTCGTGTGGGATCTGATCACCACCCAATCCTCACTTCTGTTGTCCATCAGGGAGTCTCACAACCTTCTTCTAAACCATTTAAGTTTGAAGCAGCTTGGATTACGCATGAAAACTTTCACAATTTTTTAGCTGAATCCTGGAACTCACAGGCTGCTCTCCCTCTTGCTTTACAGGAGCTGGCTTCCAAGCTACAAGGGTGGAATAATGAAGTTTTTGGTAATATAGCTCAAAGAAAAAGGAGACTGCTGGCTCGCATTAGTGGTGTGGAGAAACGTTTGGCTGATGGTTTCTCTCCTGGCCTAGCTAAGCTCCACTCCACGCTGGCAACGGAATTAGACAAAGTCTTGGCGCAGGAAGAACTGTTGTGGTTCTAGAGATCTCGGGAGAACTGGGTCAAATTCGGGGAGAGGAATACTTCATACTTTCACCAGTTAGCCAAAATCCGAAGAAGGGCCAACAGGATTTCTTGCCTGAAGGATGAGAACGGGGAATGGGTGACGGACAGACAGCAGTTAGTCTCCATGGTCTTCAATTTTTACTCTAATCTGTATCTGCAAGATGGGACTACTTACAATGATTTGATGCCTCGAGGAGCCTTCCCTCACCTCAGCCCTGAGGATCTTAATCAGCTTCTCCGGCCCTTCACTATTCAAGATGTCCATCGGGCGGTTTTTGATATGAAACCCTTTCAGGCCCCGGGCCCGGATGGCTTTCAGGCTATTTTCTACCAGCACTCTTGGAAGACTGTGGGGAAATCTCTTAATGACATGGCCATCTCGTTTTTTGAGGAAGGCGAGCTCCCAGAGGAGATGTTTGCATCTACGGTGGTTCTCATCCCCAAAATTGAGAATCCCGAGACTGTTGGGCAACTCAGGCCGATCTCCCTCAACAATGTCAGTCTCAAGGCCATCACTAAAGCTATGACTAGCAGATTGAAGACGGTTATGAGTTCTCTGGTCTCCCCTCGACAGAGTAGCTTTATTCCTGGCCGGCAGACGACAGATAATATGCTTATTGTCCAGGAATTTCTCCACTCTATGCGGAAGAGAAAAGGCAAGAAAGGAGGGCTGATTATGAAAATTGATCTTGAGAAGGCTTATGACAGGCTCAGGTGGGACTTTCTTCGGGATACTCTCATTGAAGTTGGTCTTCCGAGCTCTTGGATCGCTGCATCATGTACTGTGTCGAGAAGAATGCTATGCGTATCCTCTGGAAGGGAGAGCTATTAGAGCCCATTTCCCCGACCCGAGGAGTTAGACAGGGAGATCCCCTCTCACCCTATCTTTTTGTTTTATGTATGGAGCGCCTCTCTCATAGAATAGACCGGGCGGTCCAGGATAAGGTGTGGAAACCTGTTAGATTGTCGGCTGGGGGCCCGGCTCTAACTCACCTCTTTTTTGCAGATGATCTCATTCTGTTTGCAGAGGCTGAGGGCTCTCAGGTCCGGATTATCAAGGAATGCTTGGACGACTTTTGTGCTAGCTCTGGCCAAAGAGTGAATTTCAGCAAGTCCCTGCTCTATGTCTCACCAAATATCAGTCCACATCGAGCGCAACGTCTGAGCGACAGAGCTGGCATTCCGTTGACTCTCAATCTGGGGCGCTACCTAGGTTTGCAAGCTATCCATGGGAGGATCACCAAGAGCAGATACCAGCCCCTTATTCTCCAAATTCAGAAGAAGCTTGCTCCTTGGAAAGCTAGGCGTCTTTCCCTTGCTGCGAGGCTAACGGTGGCGCGATCTGTGTCTCTTGCTATCCCTACTTACCCTATGCAGACGGAGCTCATCCCTATGAATGTTTGTAAATCTATTGATAAGATTAACAGGGATTTCATATGGGGAGAGGGGGAGCAACAAGGAAGAATGCATTTGGTGGCCTGGGAGAAGCTAACCGAGCCAAAGAGTCAAGAGGGGCTGGACTTCGACCTCTGAGACAAGCTAATTTGGCTCTCCTGGCTAAAGGGGGCTGACGGTTGATGCATGAGAAGGACTCCCTCTGGACACAACTCTTTCGGGCCAAGTATGGGTGCCAAAGGGAAGGACTTGATCTTTTTCGCCCGAGTCAGGGAAGTTCCTTTGCCTGGAGAAGCTTTACTAAAGCTTCGAGTTTACTGCAGCAAGGCTATGGGTGGAATATTCACAGCGGGAAAGATACTAATTTTTGGCGTGATATTTGGCTTATGCAGGTCCCGCTCGTGGAGATGGCCCTTCAGCCGGTGCCGAGTGATATGATGTTGGACTCTGTTGCGGACTACCTTGGAGAGGACGGATTGTGGGATGTGGATCGGTTGGCCTCTTGGCTGCCAGCGGAGGTTCTGCAGAAGATGACCGCGGTGGCTGTGGACCCCCTCTCCACCAAGAAGGACAGGATCTTCTGGACGGGATCCTCCAACGTGCGCTTCTCAACAAAATCAGCCTACCTGTTGGCGAATCCGCCTCATCACGATCCCCGGCACCTGATGTGGAAGAAAATTTGGCGGCTCCCGGTTCCGGAAAGAGTCCGGTGTTTCGCCTGGTTGGTCTGCCTGGGCAAGATTGCTACAAACCAACTCAGGTTCTCTAGAAAGTGCGCTCCATCCTCCTCCTGCTACCCCTGTGAAGATGCTGCCGAGACCATTTGCCATGTCCTCCGTGATTGCCCGCCTGCTGTGTTCTTTTGGAGTAGACACGTGCCGGCGGCCGACCAACAAGCCTTCTTCTCAGCTTCTACAGGAAACTGGCTGCAGAAGAACCTTCTCAAGGAGGAGGTCATGGTGGCAGAGGTTAGTTGGAATGCTTTCTTCAGCATAGCGATTTGGTGCTTGTGGAAGAACAGGTGCACGGGCTGCTTCAAAGGGGTTACAGCCACTCTGTCTGCCCCGTCCCTGAGCCACTCAATCATGCATAGAGTCAACCTGTGGCACAAGGCTTGGAGTGCCCCTTCAATCGTGCCAGGTAAGCCTCGGATGATCCAAGAAGAGAGGGTAGAGAGCATTGGGTGGCTTGCCCCCCCAAGGGGATGGATGAAGCTCAATGTTGATGGGGCTTCGGCGGGAAATCCCGGGATTGCAGGGGCTGGCGGATTGATTAGAGATGACCAGGGCCGATGGATAGCGGGTTTTGTGGCTAAGATTGGAGAGACCTCGGCGGCTCTTGCTGAGCTGTGGGCAATTCGGCATGGCCTGGACATTGCCTGGCGCCGCAGGTGCACGAGCTTGATTGTTGAATCGGATTCCCAGCTGGCTATCCAGTTGATTAAGGATCGGCAGGATCCCATTCACCCGTACGCCGGCATTTTGATGTCGATTCGACGGCTCTTGAGTCAGGATTGGCTGGTCAATATTGTTCACACATACCGGGAGGGGAATAGAGCCGCGGACTGGCTCTCGAAGCACAGTCTCGTCTATCCCTACGGTGTGAGAGAACTTTTTGACCCGCCAAGGGACTTGTGTCGGGTTCTTCAGGAGGATAATCAGGGAGTTTCTTTTGAGCGCCGGATTGTGGTGCAAAGAGATAGATAGCTCCTCTTCTCTGTTTTTTCCCTCCCCCCCCCCCCCCCCCCCCCCCCCCCCCCCTGTTTTTCTGTTTTCCTTCTTGGCCTTGGCCTCCCTTAATGCAAAAAAAAAAAAATTGCAAAGCAAAAATCTAGGATACATCTAATTTAAAAGACCAAAATGGTTCGATTGTCTTTGCTCGGGACTCCTGATTGATTATATTGATGATCCATCAATAGAGGAATTATTAGTCCTGCGCGAGGCCATCCGGTGGTGTTTGAAACTTTGGATGGTGGTCTCTCGCAGGTTCGATTGGGAGGGGACGCAACAATGGTCATTGATAAGGTCAATCAGCTTCTTAAGTATGATAATCTCTTTGAAGTTATTCTGGAGGAAGTTTTTTCCAAACTTGGGAAATAACTACAATATTATGCACTTTTGGGAATTGTTTTCCAAATACATTAATTGTTGTAAAATCCAGGAAATAAGGACATTTTATGCTTTTAACCAAACGTGGGTTATCTTTATCAGAATACTTTCATTCGATTGAAAATGTTAATGTCTCTGTCATTAATAAAAAAGAAATTATACATGCATCAAAGTGAAAAAGAAGAACCAAAAGACAGGCAAATGCATTGCACCGTGGTAAAATTAAACGGTAACTTACTCAGCAACCTATAAAATTAATTTAAATCAAAACTTGCTTGGATCACACCCAGTCGAACACTATTTATTTATTCAATGGGGGAAAAAAAGAACACAATTTATTTGCGTTTCACAATGGGAATCATCACGCACTTGAAAAAGCTAGTGGTTCCCCATTCAATGATTTATTATTATGTTTATATTCGGTAAATCACGTATACCTGTAAAACAAAATAAATGTATATAGTCGTATTGTCTCTAACTAAAATTTCTAACAATCATCCAAAATATCACACAAACGAAAACATACGAATAGATTATCATCATGTAATGACCCAAACACATAACTACTACAGTATTACTATCATGAGTGTAGGATCCACAAATATTACTAATCACAATAACCATTGACACTTTTTTTTTTTTTCAGAATTTAGAACTTCAAATGTAGTCACGCCAACGTACCGATCACGATTATTCGTCCAACTAGATAAATCAACTCATACTTTCTTTTGGAGGAATCAGACCTAACAATTTGCTTCTGATTAAATAACAAGACATTTTACAAGCAGAAGTTAAAACTATTAAACTTCTAAAGTAAAAGGATCATCTATCTTACCATTGCATTCTTTAAAACCTGTAAGATATTATGATATCTAACTAAATTAGTCTCATTTTGTAAGTTGGATTGATTCCTTATGAGGTGGAAAAGTAAGGAAATCTCTCCATATAGATAGAAAATAGAGTCAACATGAATTTGTTTGGAAAGAGATCCATTCCATGGAGTGAATTTCTCTCTTTTCCCAACAATACACTCAACCAAATTTCCCCATTTCTCCAATAAAAATATTAATCGAAAATGGGATATAAAACAAAGAGTCGATTTTGAGCCCTATGCTTACTACAATCTCTTGGATCCTCAAATTTGTCCCAATTTTCCCCTACAAACAAATCCCTAATCTCCTCGCCTAATTCTATATAATTACAATCTATCCACAGCTAAACCCACCAAGAATCCCCCACTAATCAGCTCGTCCGTCGTCACTCTGCCCCCCGCCGTCGCAAAAAAGTTGATGAAGTCGGATTCCAAATTAATCGCCGCCGGTGCAGAGAACCTGCAGGAGCCGCCGTGGCACCAGAAAGCGGGCGGCGGCGGGAACGGGACGAAATCGGCGGTGGTAACATGCTCCGTCTCCAAATTAACCTTCTTCTCCCTCTTCTTCCTAATCTCACTCCCTTACTTCTTCTACTCCCTCCGCTTCCCCAATTACTGCAACCTCGCCTCCATCCACCTCCCCTCCGCCGTCAACAACGACTCCACGGCGGCGGCGGAAGCAAAAACGTCACTCCGCCACATAGTGTTCGGAATCGCCGCCTCCGCCCGGCTGTGGGACCGGCGGAAGGAGTACATCAAGCTGTGGTACCGCCCGGAGACGATGCGGGGCGTCGTCTGGATGGACAAGGCTCCGCCGCGACCGGCGGCAGCGGACGACCGCCGCCGTCTGCCGCCGATCAGAATCTCCGGCGACACGTCGGGGTTCGAGTACAGGCACGCGAAGGGGGACAGGTCGGCGATCCGGATATCGAGGGCGGTGTCGGAGACGCTGCGGCTGGGGATGAAGGACGTGCGGTGGTTCGTGATGGGGGACGACGACACCGTTTTCGTGGCGGAGAATTTGGCCGGTGTTCTGGCCAAGTACGACCACAGGGAGTGCTATTACATCGGGAGCAATTCGGAGAGCCATCTGCAGAACGTCATGTTCTCGTACGCGATGGCGTACGGCGGCGGGGGTTTTGCGATCAGCTACCCGCTGGCGGTGAAGCTGGCGGCGATGCAGGACCGGTGCCTGGGGAGGTATCCGGCGTTGTACGGCTCCGATGATCGGATTCAGGCTTGTATGGCGGAGATTGGGGTTCCTCTCACCAAGGAGCCGGGTTTCCATCAGGTTAGTGCCCGCCCGGTCCACCTCACTTTTTTTTTTCCAACGTAAGTTAGGAAATTCTAAATTTTTTATTTGGATGATGGAATTGGACGAAGAAATTTTTGATTCAGTTGTCTCAAAATAAAATAATTGGATCAATTTCATAAATTCATCATCTAAAAAGACTCCTGAAATTTCCTTATACGAGATCTGTCACAACATTTTTTGATGAGGAATTGTAACGGATCAAATTGCCTCGTTTGCCAGTAAAAAAAAAATTCGGATGGATCAATATGGCCTGAGGTATTTTGAATCGATCCGCGTTTTGAGTCAATTTCAATTACCTGGAGTGGGGGCAGGTAATTCCAATCGACTCGTTTTAATTGCATCGTTTATAAAACGAGACAATTGATCAAATTGACTCATTTTTAGATTGATTCATCCAAACGACCCCAGGTTCTTTTCGATTACATACGTCATTGATTGATCACATAATTTTATCAATTAAATCATATGATCTCATTAATCATGCCTCAATACATATATAATAGGTAACATTTTTTTTAATGTAAATATAACTACTAATGCCATTCATTCACTGCCCGTTGCCAACAGTTGGACGTGTACGGGAACGCGTTCGGCCTCCTGGCAGCCCACCCAGTAACGCCGTTACTCTCCCTCCACCACATCGACGTCATCGACCCGATCTTCCCCAAAGCCAGCCGCCTCCAGTCCCTCCACCGCCTCGCGCTCCCGATGTCGCTGGACCCCGCGGCCCTCATGCAGCAGTCCATCTGCTACGACAGCAGACGGCGCTGGACGGTCTCCGTCTCGTGGGGCTACGCCGTCCAGATCGTGCGTGGCACCGTCTCCCCGCGGGAGATGGAGATGCCCGTCCGCACCTTCGTCAACTGGCACAAGAAAGCCGACTACAGGGGCTACGCCTTCAACACCCGGGCCGTCCACCCCAACTCGTGTCAGACGCCGTTTGTGTATACGTTGTCGCCGTCGCCGTCGAATAATGATAGCGTGGTGTACAGCTCGACGACGGGGGAGACGACGAGCCGGTACGTCCGTTCACGGGGAGAGAATCCCAAGTGCAAGAGCTGGAAGGTTGAGGATCCGTCCGGGGTCGACCGGGTCGAGGTTCATAAGAGGCCCGACCCAAACTTCTGGGACAAGGTAAACCGATCCTAACCGGTTTAAGTTTGGTTCAAATTTTTTTTTTTTCTCGTGGAGCATACGATATACTCATTGAATTAAACAGGGTTTAGAGTATGATAATGTCGTCTGATCTCTGATTGTCCGAGTTTAATAACCCAAATTCGAAATTCAATTTGATAGAAAATTATAATTGATTGTGAAAATTGGTTGAACCTTATCGAAGTACATTTAACGGATAGATCACCTAAAGCGTGAGTGTACCGGGGGCAGGGGAGGCTATAACCCCTCTCAACTCACCATGTAATTTTGTAATAAATATATGAAATATAGTAGTTGGTAAAATTTTAACCACTATTTGTCGATTCGAATATCACGAATTCAGATTTCTAACTCGAATGCGTGTGCTACATTTGATGGAATACTATGCAGGCACCAAGGAGAAACTGTTGCAGAGTACTGCCCTCCAAGAAGAGAAGAACGATGGTGATTGATGTGGGGGAGTGTAGAGCAAATGAAGTTGTGGAATTGCGATGATAATTTTTTTTTTTACTGAAATCAGTTAGAAAATAAGAAGTATAGAAGAAGAAGAAAGAAAAGAAAGAAAAAAAAGAACCAACTACTGTTTTGTAGTGATCAATTGATTTTTTATTAGCTTAAGAAAATTGATTGTTTATTAGTTCAATTTTTATACGGTGGAGCTGTGGAAGAACCGGAAGATGCTTGGCTTGTGAATACGAGGGACGAGAAAGAGGAGAAGAGAAGATAAGGGTTGGAAGAGATTAGACTAATTCTTCTGTAAGATGTTTCCTAGCTCATATGCAAACACATAGCTCCGGTTGGAAAAATGACAAATTCCCCAATTTTAGGAATCAAATTCGAATTGAAAGATGAACAATTCGACTCCATTTGGTCCGAGAGTTGGTTCTAGACTAAGACTGCAAATTTCCTAATTTGATTTCGTTGAAATTTTCTAATTTCAGGAACCAAAGTCGTATCGAAAGATGAATGGTTCAATTTGATTTAAGAATTGATTCGATCTGATTCTATCCCGTACAGACCGAATCGTAGCTCATCGATAATGCAAACTCCTTAGTCCCTACGCTGTCTTTACCTTTTAATTAGGGTAATGTCTATTTTGTAACCAAAACCTTTTTCAAATTCTTTTATATTACCCAAACCTATCGAAGTACTAAGAATTAGCCAAATGTTAACTTTCAGTCAGCAATTTTGTTAGTGATATTGACTTGGCAAGATGATATTGACTTGGAAGAGACAGATGATGGTCAACATTCCAAAACTTTAGCATTTTAACTAAGAAAAGAGTTATAAAATTATTAACGATAACATAAAAATGGTTAATATTTTTTATGTTTTATGAAATATTTGGCTAATTAATAGAATTTTAATAGGTTTGAATAATATAAAAGAATCTGAAAAAAAGTTTGGATAAAAAATAGACCTTGTCCATTTAATTAAATGTAATTTTCTGAATTTCTATCCATAATTTTTTTATAAATTTTCTGACTCCATAATAATTTCCACCTCCAGGAATCTATTGGCTGGCTGGCAACTGATGTGGGGCCCAGAGCCTAACGCGCAGAGAGAGATAGAGACGCGCATCGAAACGATTCAACTCTACTAACTACAGCTTGGCCAGTTCGAAAGACCCGCGTGGACTCTGCACCCAACAAAACTTCCCTTTCTCGTCTTTCCCCTCCCATTCCCCATAGCTCTCTCTCGTCTCTTCGCCATGGGAACTCCGCTTTTGTTCCTCCTCGCCTTCTCTTTCTCCTTCTTCTCCGCCCTCTCTCTCTCACCTTTCTCCCCCGTCGACAACCATCTCATCAATTGCGGCTCCGCCGTCGACGCCGCCGTCGACGGCCGCCGTTTCGTCTCCGATTTCCACTCCTCCAATCCCGGCACTCCGCTCCAATCCTCCGCTCTCACGACGGCGCTGTGCAACGGATCCCCCCGATCCAGCTCGCCCCAAATCTATCACACGGCTCGTGTTTTCAGGAAACCCTCCAGATACTCGGTCGAGATCAAGGAGCCCGGAACTCACATGGTACGCCTCCATTTCGACCCTTTCGTTTCCTCCAATTTCGATCTGAGAGAGGCCCGATTCCACGTCCTGGTTGGCAATTACGTTGCCCTGAGCAACTTCACTGTATCAGACACTCTGGTGAAGGAGTATTTGGTCTGGGTTAGTCGGAACAAGCTTGTTATCACGATTGTTCCAACCCTGAAGGGTAAATTAGGGTTCGTGAATGCAATTGAGGTACTTTCTGCACCCAAGGATCTGATTCCGGACACGGCTACCCTCGTGAGGGATGGCGAGACTCGGAAATTCGAGAGTTTGAGCAAGCAAGGGCTGGAAACTGTGCACAGGGTTAATGTTGGAGGTCCAAAAGTGACCCCATTTAATGATTCAGTGTGGAGAACATGGATTCCTGATGATGGGTTCTTCAAATCAAGTGACCTTTCAAGCAAGGTTCATTTCAGTGGGCGGATTAACTACCAGGTTGGAGGTGCTAGCCGGGAAGTTTGTCCCGATTTCGTCTACAACTCTGCTAGAGTGATAGCTAGCAAGAGTAGTTCAATTCCTGAGGCAAATATGACTTGGGTGTTTCAAGTGACAGGAGGTCATAGGTATCTTGTGAGGCTGCATTTCTGTGATATCGCTAGCCTGTCTCTTGGTTCGCTCTACTTTAATGTCTACATCAATGAGCAATTGGCTTCCAAGGATGTTGACCTCTCCTCGATTGCATATGAGCTGGCCTCTCCATATTATGCTGATTTTGTGGTTGAAAGTGATAACCTGGGAGCTATAAGTGTGGTTATAGGGCGTTCTAACTTGAGCATGGCTTACGCTGTGGATGGCATTCTGAATGGCGTTGAGATCATGAAGATGAACAACTCAATGGCTAGTTTTGATGGAAAGATGTGCAGAGGTATGGCCTTGAAGAACTGGCCTAGAGGGAATTCTGGTGGCCTGATCACTTTGGTTGTTGTGTTATGCCTCCTGCTTCTTAGTGTTTCTATGCTGATGAGGAGGAAGATAGTGCGAGTGAAGGACTCGTTTTCATGGACTAAACTGCCTACTGAAGTCTCAGAGGTGAATCTGAAGGTTGGAATCCAGTCCTCGCTTGGTGGTAAGTTCTGATTTCCTTTAATGAGCAAACCTAGTTCTCATGTATGCGGCAGATTTAGCTCGTAATGGTTTGGGCCAATCTGTTCTTTTTTCCCCCCTTGCTTCTCAATATAGTATAGAAGAGAGGATGCTGAAATCTATTTATAGAAGCCATCGCATTGTGTGAGTCATATGTAAACGTCTAATATGTAAGTAGCTTACTTGCGAAATACATTACCTGTCAGTTGTGTGAATCGTTATGTAAACGTGTAATATGTAAGTAACTTGTACTTGTTGAGAAATTCTGAGTCGTTTTCCTTTCCGGCTACTCTTTTGTGACTGCAATTGCTGCGATCACTTGGCTCCCTGTTTGTTGATTAATAGTGCTAGTAGTGTGGTGGAACTGGCAGGGGCGGATACATGGAGGTTCGGGACACCCCTAAAATTTGGAAAAACGATTATCCAACTTTCGATAGTAGTTTGTGTATGGGTAAAAAAAAATTAGCGTTACTTTGACACCCTTAAAATATGGAAAATGATTATTCAACCTCCTATAGTATTCTGCATATGAGTACAAATAATATTTAAGTGATAGTGTCTATGTGATTTGAACTTGGAAACACTGCTACTATTAGTAAATATAGTTTCAATTAGACTACAACTCATTTGGAGTTATGTTTTAGATCAAAATACAATAGTAAAAGGCTATTCTTATCCCCAATTTTTTTTCAAAACCTAACGATTAAACCCAATTACGGGCTACCCTTGTCTAGTAGGATATGTCACGAGAGATTTGTTGAGCAGTGTATACACCGAATGTATTTTATCATTCTTTCACAATACAGAACATGTTTGAACTTTTATTCTAACTTTTACTAGTTGAATATTTTCATATTTAATAATTATTTGATTTAATTTTAAATTATAATGACTGTTTTTAAGAGGATACCCCTATTTAAAATTTCTGAATCCGCCACTGGGAACTGGTGCTGGGCCTCGTTTTCACCGTGGCTTTCATGGACGGAGCTTCTTATAATTTGAGGCCAACATTTTCGAGCATCAGCCACGAGAGCTTTGTCTCTGTTGCTTACGGCTTGTTCCGGAGTTTGTTCCAAGTATCAGGGTTTGGCTTCTATGTTAATGCATTTCTTTATAGTAGTTAAATTAAAAAGGTTTAATTTAGCTGGTATTGTTTCTTCTGTAGTGGTATAACAACAAAATTTCATTTCGTGGAAAATGTTAAAAACTAGAGAAACAATACTCACGTGCTGAACAAAGCTGGGGAGAACAATGCCCTATATCAAAGATGAAAGAAAGCTGAAAAGAGCCTTCCTTCCTCCTACTGGGAGACCTAAGTGTGGAGGGGAGGCAATTAGGGGTGGACATCGGTTCGGTTTTGATTTAACCGAATATATCTCATATCTTTGACTGATTTCGAACATAATAATATTTCCAAAATCACATATGGTTGTCGTCGCTGCTTGGAGGAGGGGATGGAGTAATCAAGCCAAGTAGAAGTTTTGCTTCTTGGCGACGACGAGTATTAGATATGGCCATCTCAGTACCAAAGGGCATGAGTGTTAGATCTGGCGGTTGCGATGGATACTAGAAATCGCAACCGCCAGTTTGAAGAGAGGATGGGCGATGGTTAAACTGGTTGGCTGCTGCTTGGGGAGAGGAGTTTCGAGATGCGACTCGATCATTCGAAAGACCAACAACACAGAGAGGCAAGGAGAGATGACATGTAGAATGTGGAGAGGTGAGATAGAGCTTATGGATTTCATTTGAGGCTAGTGGGTGGGGTGAGTCTTTAGTGGTTAGGTCTGGGCTTGCAGGATGGGTCATGACCCATGGAGCTTGGGGACGTTGGGCCTTGGAGTGGGTAGTTTGATGGCTCGTTTGAATATCCATTGGTCTGGCTGGAAGCCTTCAAAATCAAATTGCATTCGTCATGTTATAATTTGTTTCTTATTTTGTAATGAAAAATGAATATATTCATTGTTTTATCTTTAAATTCCATACCAATATGGATCGACTTGTCCCGACCAACGCCCTAACATAAATTACTCAACCTAGACCTGACTTGCCATGGGTTAGGTTATATGTATCGAAATATCCACTCCGATTGCCCGATTGCCCCATTGTCATTCCTAATTGCCATTACTACTTGTAGAGCACAACAAAGTTGCTCTTTTACATGATTTTATTTGCGGAATCCGAGTTAAATGAATGAGCTACAGTTCGTCTAAAATATGTATTATGCTGGGAAAAAAGTTCGTAACTATCGTCTGCGAATACTCTTGAACTCATTTTCAGTTTCTAAAAAACATGTTAGCTATCTAAAATTCTCTAAATTTCCTCCTTAATCCTTATAATAGTGACCATTACATCTAGTTGTGGCACATACAGGCGCGAGGCCTCTCATCCCTAGGTCATGTCACAACCCTCTTCTGTGTTCAGAACTAGTATAGCAAGAAAAAAAAAAGATATGCTCGCTTCTAGCCCTCTCCGCCTCTTTCGATCCAGTGCTAGTTGCTATTTAAACCGGGTTTGTTTCTAATTTTGTTGACAATTTTTTTTTTTCCAACAAAAGATAACGCCCACATAAGCCATCGCACACGCATTTTCCACCCTCCGGCCACACTTGGGCACCACAGAAATGAGCCTCCGCCACAAGCTTCCCCTCATTTCTATACCCAACACCTCTCCTCAATTTCCTCCGCCCGCCCATTATCTATCTATATTCTCTCAGCCTCTAATATATATATATATATATATATATGTCACAGTACTCGCATTCCTCTACTCTGTAACTAGCACCACCCAAAGTTGCAACCAAACCAAAGCGTGCATGAACCTTGCCACTCCACTCCCACTGTGCTATGCTCAAAGTAAACGCTCCCAATTTCTACGTACCCAACCTTTCCTTCCTTCCTTCCTTTCTCATTCTCCCTCCACCTATATTTGATATTAAAGTTAACGGAAAGGGAAAATATATACTATATATACAAATTAATTAAAGAGGAAAGAATGTTTGATATAAAGATGGCGTCACCAACATTCCTTTTGCCCAAGCCAAGCCCATGCCTCCCCTCTCCTCCTACTCTCTCTATAGTCTATATCGTATCATTAGGGTTGGCTAGCTATTTGGTCCGGATTGTTTGGTTTTACCCGAAACCGGACCGGGACCGGACTGGGACCAGATAACAAACAATCCAATCTCATATTCGGGCTTAGATTTGAGGTAAAAACCCGGATAAGAGACCCCCAACACCTAAAATCAAGATCAAATTGGCACCGGACCGGGTCAAAACCGGACTATATCCAATCCAATCTTTGGTCCTTATATTCTCGAAAAGACCGGACTGGGACCAGATCAATTTGATCCAATTTAACCGGACCGTATAGCCACCCTATCAATCATGCTGCTGCATGCTTTCTCTTTTTTCTGTTATTTCCCCCCTTACTTACCGGAACTCATTTTATATTCTTTCTCTCTCTCTCCCTCTCTCTATATATACCTAAAAGCTCTCCTCTTAGATTTTTCATCCCATCCATCTCTTCCCTCCAGAATCAAAATAACACCTAACCCCATCAATCTCCTATAGCAAAGAGAGCTAGATATAGTTAACAACAATGGCTTCTTCGTCCTCTTCTTCTGATTTGAGAAAACTGATTAGGGTGTTGATCGTCGGAGTGCTGCTGGGTTACGCAATGATGTGGGTTCTGTTGCCCACCAACACTTACAAGCACAAATGGCTTCCCAAGCTCAAATCCCGCCTCTCCTCCAACTACTTCGGCAACCAAGGTACGTACAAATTGCGACTCTCTCTCTCTCTATATATATAGTCATGTATTTAAAATTCGATTTGATGGATCTGACGTGGCAGGGGTGATGATGCTGATATTCACGTTCCCGCCACTGCTGGTCGCCGTTCTGAGCTGCGTCTATCTCCATCTCGCCGCCGAGCTACAACCCACGGGGAAAAAGAGCAGCGGCGACGACGAGGAGAAAGAGACACGTGTGCTCGCCACGTGGCGGAAGCCCATGGTGGTGCGAGGCCCGCTGGGGATCGTGACCGGGATCGAGCTGGGCTTCCTGGTCATGTTCGTGGTGCTCCTCTTCTGGTCGCTCTTCACTTACTTCAGCTCCAGCTTCAAGTCCATCGACGCCACCGATCCCGCCTTCCTCGGCGGCCTCAAAAAGTAAATTAAAGCCCATTCCTGTTTTTGGTATATAAAAAAAATCAATGCGTAATATAGATAAGAATCCAGAATCAAAACGTAACATCGATTAAATCGACTCTAATTACTACCAACCAAATTAAGGGGGGACAAATCACAGTATCTCTGTCTAGAAAGGGAAGAATATATATATATATACAGTACTAACCGATTCATTAAAAAATGGGGTTAAATTAGGTGGCAGTTGAAGCTGGACCTGGGTGGGCTGTGGCTTGGGCTGGTGGGGAACATATGCCTGACGCTCCTCTTCTTCCCGGTGGCGCGTGGGTCGGCGGTGCTGCAATTCTTCGGCCTGACGTCGGAAGGGAGCATCAAGTACCACATATGGCTCGGCCACGCAGTCATGACCTTCTTCACCGCTCATGGCATCTGCTACATCGTCTACTGGGCTCTCATGGGCCAGATGTCGCAGGTAATTGCTACTTTAGTTTTTCTTTTAAAAAAAAAAATTCACATACTTCTATCACATTAATATTCAAATGTTAGATTGAGTCGGACGAAAAGAAAAATAGAAAAATAAGCACATTTCGCAAACCAAGGAAAAAAAAAATGACACAATTTGACCTCCGATTCGGTACCTTATAACGGTCGATCCGGTAAGTGTGTGCGGCCCATTTTTCTCACCGGACTAAGGTCAAAGTGAGTCGACCCGCGAGTTGACAACCTTTAATATATACATATATAGTGGTCACGTTATCCAACAGTCATAAAAAGTGCGATCTGGGCCCATCCAATTTTCGTTGATCTCTCCTTTTGCCCTAGTTTTCTGCATAATTCCCTCTCATTGGGCCCCGCAACAAGTTCTTAATGGATATGTATATGGGCCGTTGACTGGTTTCTTGGCTTAGGAGTCATGTGGACAGTTCCTTTTCTTCCTATTTGTTAGTGGGAGAGGGTTCAGGTGGGACCCCCTTTTTATTTCGTGTACGTACACGGTATATATGCTTGCTCCATTTCCCAAAAGTTAAATCAATGCAGTTGCGCCTGCGCAACCACATTTTTTTAAAATGTTTTCGAAAGAAGAAGAAAAAAAAAAAATCCATTGAATCAGATAATATTATTAGTACAATATTATGCGCTTTAACTCAAATCCAAATCATTTGAGTTTGTCCGTAACCAAAAACATATTTAACTGCATGCAGATGCTGAAATGGAGCCGAAGCGAGATATCCAACGTGGCGGGCGAGATCTCGCTGCTCGCCGGGCTCGGGCTGTGGGCCACCACATTCCCCCGCATAAGGCGGAAGATGTTCGAGCTCTTCTTCTACACCCATCACCTCTACATCCCGTTCGTCGTCTTCTTCGTCTTCCACGTCGGATTCACCTACGCCTGCTACATGCTCCCTGGGTTCTACCTCTTCCTCGTCGACCGCTACCTCCGCTTCCTCCAGTCCCGCCACCACGTCCGCCTGCTCTCCGCCCGCATCTTGCCCGGCGCCGGCCAGACCCTGGAGCTCAGCTTCTCCAAGTCACCGGCGCTGAAGTACAACCCGACGAGCGTGCTGTTTCTGAACGTGCCGGGGATATCGAAGCTGCAATGGCACCCGTTCACCGTAACGTCCAACAGCAGCCTGGAGGCGGACAAGCTGAGCGTTGTCATTAAAGGGGAAGGGAAGTGGACGAAGAAGCTGTACGAGATGGTTTCTTCAACTAGTGGAAGTACTGATCATCACTTTGATGTGTCCGTTGAAGGTCCTTATGGCCCTGCTTCCACTGATTTTCTCAGGTATATATACTTCATTGTTCATGTTTACGTTTGTTTTTCTGTTAGCTCGCGCGCTAAAGAGGTAAGTACGGCTGAGAAAACAGACAGAATCGTTCAAAAAAATTGTGCGTGGACTGAATCGTATAGCTAGTCTGGCGAAGAGGTTAGACCGTTGAAAATGATTTTATATTGTCTGTGGTGTATATAATAGGATATGTATTGATTTCTTGATCTGGTCTGATCTAGGCTGCGATTTAACGAATCAAACTGTGAACTCGACCGTACTTCTCAATTGTGCGTTAGCAGTTCACTCGACCACTCTCCTAAATTTTCAACGAGAGACTAAAGTCGCTCAACCCATTAATTTTGCGAGTCTCATCGGTCCTTCATTTGTAAACCACACATCCACGCTGGGTAAAGAAACTGGGCTCTCTCTCTATATGTCATTTTGATTTAATGTTTATGACGGCATTATGGTGTAAATTGAGTTGCTTTGTCTTTGTGTTTTTTGTTATTTACTTAGACTTATATGGTGTCAAAATCATGCATGCAGCGCGTGTTAGAATTTCCGCTTTAAGGAGGGAAAATTCTCTGTTATTGACTAAACAAATTTAATATTTTTTTTTTTTTTTTTTACTTAACGTATGCTCTGCACGGTCTAGATTATACCGAACCTGACCACACAACCATGATCTGATTTAATGGTATTTGGTATATGGTCTATACTCTCATGCTTCTCAATCTGAATCAGGCACGAGACACTGGTGATGATAAGTGGAGGCAGCGGGATCACCCCATTCATCTCCATAATCCGAGACCTCATCTTCACATCCTCACACCTCCAACTCAAAACCCCACGCGTCATCCTCATCTCCTCCTTCAAAACCACCGCCGACCTCACAATGCTCCACCTCCTCCTCCCCATCTCCGCCGCCGCCGCCTCCTCCTCCACCGCCAACCTCCGCCTCACCATCGAAGCCTACATCACCCGAGAGAAACAGGCGGCGGCAACCTCCCCCTTCCACAACAACAACAACGTTCGGACCAAGTGGTTCAAGCCTTCCCCGACCCACGCGCCCATCTCCCCGATCCTGGGCCCCACCGCCAGCTGGCTCTGGCTCGCCGCCGTCGTCTCGTCCTCCTTCCTCGCGTTCCTCGTCATCATCGGGCTCCTCACTGGCTACTACATCTACCCTCAGGGCAAGAAGTCCGGGGAAGTAGGGTTTCCCATGGCGTTGACCGCTTTTCTCTACATGCTTGTGTTGTGCGTGTGTGTAGCTGCGGCGAGCAGCGGTGCGTTCCTCTGGAACAAGAGGAAGAGCGGGAGGGATCAGACCATCCAGATAAGGAACGTGGAAGGCGCCACCCCGACCGGCGGGTCTCCGGCGAGCTTCGGTGCTGTCCATGAGATGACGGAGTTGGAGAGTCTTCCTTTGCAGACTTTCGCGGAGGCCACGAATTTGCACTACGGGGTTCGACCTAACTTGAGGAGTAAGTAATCTGTCTCATTGTTCTTTTGACTATGGGAAAATTACAAATTTGTCAAAAAAGTGTTTTTTTTTTTTATCGTGGTTTGACCGTTTTGTTTGGATCATAGAATTGCTGGTGGAGCATTGTAGCGAAGGAGGGAGCATAGGGGTAATGGTGAGCGGGCCGGCGGGGCTGAGGCATGAGGTTGCTACGATATGCTCGAGCGGACTGGCCGACGACAATTTGCAGTTCGAGTCCATTAGTTTTAGCTGGTGAAAAAACGTACGTTCATACTGATTGTCAAAAGGTTTCAGCTAAATGGATGTCTAGCTACTTTTCCTAGCTAGTAATGTGAGTGAACAAGGAGAGCTATATAGCCACGAGTGGATGTGTTTGATAGCTTGAAACACCACTTGGTTCATAATAACGAGAATGGAAATGTGTTTGTAATACTTTTGTGTGTGTGTGTTTTTGTCCCCATTACCACACTTTGTGTATGTTGTACTATGAATAATAATCAATGTCGTGTTACATGATCTATTTAAATCCTTCAATGTATGGAAAATAAAAATAAAAATTTCATTTGGTTTTTCTTTTGTTTTTCTGCTTTTCTTTTGCTATTGTTTATTTACATTTCTTTTCCTATTGTAAAACATTGTATAAGGGTGATAAAATCAGGTTGGGAAGTTATAACTATATTTTTATAATAATCTCTTAGATTCTAAATGTTTTCATGTCAAATTCACCGTAGATTTCCCACTTTTGGTCGATTTTATGCTAAGTGTCTTTGTGTTGCCCATTTCCGAGATTTAGCACATTTTCGGAATAGTTGGGGCTTGGGTGAGTCGATTTCGAGCATAAAATAGAGGGCAAAAGCAAGAAAAAGGGTTTCACTACCAACAGTAGCGTATCACTAGCGTGATCAAACATCGTGAAAAGGAGGATCTGAATTTTACGCGCATGATTTTGACATTATTGTCATTGAAAGCTCTCCCCAAATGTCACTTTTGGGACCGTAGGTATCACAGCGAGGACTAGAGCTCTAGTGGCCCATGAGACTAGGTGTGAGACATTTCACGACTAGGAGAAGAAGTAGTTCAGGGGCAAAGTTACGTTAGTCGCGAAACACTTCGACAAGGCTACGACGTTTCATATGTCACAAGCACAACATTCAATTTCACGACTGTGAAATATGGTCGTGATATGATGTCTGCTCACCGATATATAAGAAGTGTGTAAAGGTTTTGAATATAGGAGACACTTATGGAGAGAGAAACTAGAGTGTAGCTTGCTCTTTGTAAGAGACATTGCGGCGGCTATGGCTGCCTTGAATTCAATTTGTATATGCAGATCTGAGATATAATGACAGGCTGAAATACAACCGTGTTTCAGGAATACAAAGATTTATTAGAGGTTGATTGTGAACGGACTAGAGATTATTTCAGCTTCTCAGAAACTATGTTTGTACAACATGAGATGTAAAGTAAAAAGACAACAATATACTTATACACAGATGCCAAAGCTACGAGAGCACAAGACCAATCGGCCAAAAAAAGAAGAATCAAAGACTGGAAAATTTAGGAGGAAGGATTCCAACAGAAGATTATAAGTCGCTTTTAGTATCTACACGAAATATAATTGCCTGCATGGTAAGGTAAGAATAGATCTAGAGAGTAGTCCTCTGAGAACGCAACCTCTCATCTCTCCCTTCATCTTTGTTTTCCAACTCATCCACCAAACAGAGCCACGTTGAAAATGCTGCTTGTCAGTTCATCTCGTCATATGCGTTCTGGATTCGAGGATGAAGATAGCCGTTCTTCCAATGCTTGAACAAGGTCGTTGTACTCGGCAAATGTGGGGTGTGACTGAAGTAATATGCAAGAGGATCACAGAGCTCAAAGTCAGCTTTCAGGACATCTGATGTTTGGTGGTATAGACAGAATAAGCTATAAGCAGATCAGTTACTAATGTCACCGATTACCTGAAGAGTGATGCTATATGCTTTCCATAATCGTGCATCATGCTCGAAAAGATCAAAAAGTACCTGCACAAGAACCATCGAAGAACAAACCCCAAACCAGTCAATTATAGTTTACATTATATTCTTCCTAACCTAATGCAGTGAGACATCAGAAGAGTATACCTCTGATCGTCTTAAAAGGGTGGCCAAAACAACTATCCATTCCTTGAACTTGACAGAACACATGTGAGCCAATAGAAACTCTGCATCTAACCGGCTCTGAAGTGTACCCATTTGAAGCTGCAGTCATTAATTCGAGGTCACAAAAGGAAGAAGAAAGCAAATGCCAAATTGATTAATTAGCAAATGACTCCAAGCAAGTAAGCACTGAAATTTTGCCTGCCCCAGGCTATTTGGGGTGGGTAAATGGGAAAGGATACGACTATTTCTACTTCCTTGCCCACCCCATTCTTAACCCATTCTGTTCTAGATTTTCTCCAGTATTTACTCAAAAATACTCCTATTTAATCTCCAATCATGTTTCAACTCTTTCTTAGTTACCAGCCACCACTTAGTGAAGCCTTCATCTCTCAGATCGTTCCAATTTTTTTTTTTTATATTTCTTAGATGCGAACTGACTAGTTGCATCTATCTTCTTCAAGTTACATATCCAATGTCTCAACCAGCCATGACTCGTGCCAAACAATCCAAGCTCGCCCGTGCCAGTAAAGGGCCGAATATGGGCATCGAGGTCCCCATCTCGACCCATCCTTTGGCCATTTCTAGCACCTAGCAAGCAGCAGCATTCGCACTGCCAACAACGTTTTGTGGAAAAAGGGAGAAAAATGTTGATAATGATTAACTTATCATACCTTCTGTCCAATTAGTTCCAACCCTGACGCAAAATTCTCCAATCGAGCTGAGCCATATCGCTCTCTTTGCAAATATTCCTGCAATCACGTCACAAATTCTCTATATTACAATTCGTGAATGGTTAACCCATATTTTCGAAGTATATATAGCAAGTGCCATGAAACTCTTTCTTACCACTAAATCAAATTGAGTGCCTTTTACAAAAGCAACCAGCTTGGAAAGCTCCTTTCCAGACATCAGATAGCTAGCATGGCTCTCTAAGATGTTCTTGACTGAGGCAATATGAGCATTCTGCTCTTTGTATGAGGTGCTGCATAAGTGGAAAGAGTTGGTTGATGACCCGTCATAGAAGTTTTGGATCAGGCCATAAAAAAAATCAAGTTTCTCAGTGTAAAACCTCTTATCCAAAGACGACTTCTTGTAACTGGAGCGGAACAAGAAATAGCCCAAGAATCTAGGAGATGACGGCTTGTCTGAATCTGGTGATGTTGGCTCATAATCCTTTCCAGATCTCAGCAAGAATCGCACCTACGAACCAAAAAAGAATGGTGACATTGGATTCAACAGCGATTGAAGGGGAAAAAAGCATTGATATATCATCTCCTCAACCGTACCAGCTCCCCTGCAAGCTCATATAAGGATTCATCAAGTGTAGCCTGCAAAAGTAGTATATCCCCATCAGATCAACTTCCAATGCCTTATCTGGGGCCTGAAGAATTAATTGACTTTGTTTGGGAGGGTGAATTATACAAAGTAATCTTAGCTACCTGTAGCAAACGTAAAGCACAGTACTGACTGACAGCAGGGCCTTCCAGTTTGGCGATCACCTGCAAATTCAACACATCATATCAGGCAATGTCACCAGTAACACATTCCTAATTCAGAAATGCGAGAACAATGACTGCCCATATTCCTCATAAGAAACCATAGGCATACTAAGAAGTGGAAACACATAAAAATGGATACACAAAGCAGAGAAAATAAATCATATTTGAGAAGTTAAGTCGTATTTCAACAGAAATTTTGAGATCCTCACCAGTATGTAGCATGCCGCAGTGCGATACCATCTACGCTGAAAGCATTCTTCAAACAACCTAACATGTCGGAATGGTATCAAACAATTGAGTACATAAAAGCTTCTGCTCTTTGCTTTCTTTTCCCCCAGGATGAGCACATGGAGAAGGGGAAGGAAGAAGGAATCTACATTTGTATTCTAGGACCAGCATGGACAACATTCGATGTAGGAGAAGCCAGCTTTTGACTGACGAGCCGACATCAACACGAATACATGGCAACACGTGCAATGAAGACGCACCAAGGGCAGCACGGATTACATGCTTATTAAGATGTTATAAACAAAAACATTTTCTCATTGTCCCTATAATAGGAAATGCTGCCTATGTAACAATGAAATACTTTTGAAAATGGAAAGGATTATAGCTATTTCTTGAATTTTTTAAATAGTACCATCAGGCTCTAAAGGACTTGATAGATGAAGAATGATGCCCCTCAAACAATGACCAGCCCTAGATTATTCTTGAATATGTTATCCTTAAAGATAAAAGAACATACTCTGTTGATCTTCCAGCAGCAGTGAACAAATCAGCCCAGTGTCGACCATCAGTTTTTCTTGCAACACTTACTACCACATCAAGGTACTCTGGGAAGTTTCTAATCAGATCACAGGTTTTGTCCAAAAGAGAATGACTGCCCGCGTGTCTGGGAACCGATAACTGGTTCTTATTCAAATGTTTCCTGCACCAAATATTGTAAATATGCCAGCATTTAGGTTGATATTTGCTTAATTTTACCGAATAGACACTGCATTGACCTAATATTAAGCATCTGTTCTGAGAAAAATGAAGAAAGCTGGTTATCAAGGACTTTAGAATTCGAGATTCAAGTATTAGACCAATACTGAGGTCATTGATGCTGGGGAGCTGGATCTTACAATACAAGATAAACAAAGAGAGAGGAAAGGGCAGGGGATGCAGACAGAATATAATGCGATGGAATAAGATCCCTCTTCCTACGGAAAGAAAAAATAGTACTCCCAAGAAAGATTTCAAAGGAGTGTGCCACAGAAGGCTTGTATCCAACCAATGACACTTCCTCTGAGGATCTGCTTATTTTAGGTATGACAGAAATTTCTCTCCTCTAGCTCCAACAAAGATGTACCTTGAAATCTCAGCGTCAAATACTGTAAAGAGAAGCCACTCTAGACAGTGAGAGAAATGAGGCTTTTCCGCTGATAAGTGAGCTAACCGTAGAGCTTCTTCACTTTTGTTCCTCTGACAAAGAAGAAACCATAAACAATTAGAACTTCACTAACAATTCTCTTCTCTTATGATATTTATAGTTTTTGAAGAGAGTGTAGAACTCTTCTTCTTTTGAGTATGGTAGTTTACTTGCTTATTTGAAAAGACAACTATGATTCCTGGCAGATCTCGCCCATTTAAAACCATGATCAACTTAAGAAGTGGCAGCTAGAAGGAAAGTGATACCTGAAGCAGGTGTCTCAGTAAGCAGTGTAATATTGTTTGGGCTTGAGGAGAAGGCTCAAAGCAAGGGAATTCAGTGCATGCTGAGAATGACATTCTCTGCGAGACACCAACAACAACGCCAACATTGGGAAGAAGCCCCAAAGGATAAACTTCACGATCAAACTCCAACTCTGGATCCAACTGAAGGAAACGTGTTATCAGTACATGACAGAAATTAAAGCCAAAACCTTAAAAAGTAAAACTGTGACACCTTAATCAAAATTGAAACTACAGTCAGATTTACCACATAACACAATTAAGCAACTGTTTTGCTTAACTCAATACAGCTTAGGGTTCCAAGGAAGGTGGTGGCCGATTTACATATATTATAACTTAATACAGCTTAGGTTTCTGTGAAAAGAAAATATGAATCAAGAAAATACCTGCAAGAAGTCCTCCTGTTTGAAAGGGTCAGCTCCAGAAGATGGATACCAGACCTGTAAAAGTAAGCTTCCAATAAACATTTACTTCAGAAAGAAAGAGACGCTAAGCAAAATCAAGCACTAAGTCCACGAAACTTGAAGAGACAGCAAAGGCAGATGCTTGATTTACCTGCATTCCTCTATGACCATAATCCAACCAAGATACTTCCTCAATTAGATTTGTCTTCTCTTCTGATTGACCACAAGTAACCCAAAACAGTTCAACTGAGTCTGTCAGTTCCCTTTCACGTCCATCATCTAAATCCAGAAGAGAAAGCTCCCCGTTCGCTCTCAGTATCAGACATCTATAAAAGCAAAGGACACTCAGCAGAATGGACAAATGGAATTCCGAGCAATCGCAGCACAGACAAATACCTTGCAGGTTCTCTAGCTTCGACATCTGAAGTAGATGAAACGTGATTGTTTAATGCACTCTCTCTAGGGATCTGATCAGGGATAAAGCGCATTGCTGCAGGATGGCTCTTCGCTGTCATAATTGAGAGTTCCCGTACTGTAGAAAGCTGTTTGTCATTTTATCACTTAAATTGCATGACAGATGCAATGAATCAAGCGGCCTCATTGAAAGTCCAAGTTTCAAGACGATAACTCCTAATAAGGATAAGACCCAAATTTACAAAGAAAGTAGCTGGAAAGATTATTTACCTCTAGATCTGGAGTATTTGATGGTGTTAGTTCACCAAATATCCGCACATGAAATATGTGGACATCAAACGGGCGATAAGTAACAAGTATATAATCTCCATAAACATCCATCACCATAGGCTTGGCGAGCAATGGTTTCCGGCAGAGCAAGGAACTCTGGTCAAGGTGATACCTTGGGTAGAAGAGCAGTTCATAACTGCACCAGTTCAATGACAAGACCATCAGCACAATCTATCGTTAAATTAGCAACAAACAGAAAGGAAACAAGATATTGAGAGACAAGTCAGAAGGAGATTCATCAGACGAGGATAAATGTCATGGCTCAAT
This sequence comes from Linum trigynum, assembly GCA_964030455.1. NCBI lineage: Eukaryota > Viridiplantae > Streptophyta > Magnoliopsida > Malpighiales > Linaceae > Linum > Linum trigynum. The sequence continues at coordinate 1,825,320 of OZ034820.1, forward strand.
TGTATTAAGTTGAACCCATCAAAGAACAACATATCAGATTTTTCAAACTTCTATGATCTGTTGATCCAGTATGTTTTGGTGAAAGAAGCTCTCAGAAGATTGACACTGACAATGAACACACCCTTTTCTGGACCTGTGACAATTTAATTGACTAACAAGGGATGAATTTAGCTTCAACTGTGTGCCCCCACAGTCTTTGTTCTCATGTTGATCGTGTAGTATTGTACAATAGGTCAATAGATGAAAACTTCACCATCATGACTTCTGACTTGACCTCTGACCACTAACCGTATCAACTCAGCCACCCTCTATCATTTTTTCTTGTCCTGCCAACTAATCAATCATGTGAAATGAAAAACTGCAGCAATGTGGCGAGCCCAATACTTCAGTACCAGGAAAAAGATAAGTGCCACAACTTTCTCGCCATCAACTACAATAATTCACCAAGCTCTAAAATTCACTGGTAAAAGATCTTACAACGCTACAAATATACTAAACAGCCTCTAAAGTTCTATCCAGTTTTCTTTTGGTCATGAAAACACCAGTAACTCCACAACTGAGTTCTGGGACCTCACATCCACCAACCTTCAAGTATTGGGTCTCCTTTTTCATCACATATGAGTGCAAGAAGCCAAAGTAAGAAGCCTGGCAGGAAAAAATGCTTCAGTTATGCAGATAGACTTTTCAAATCACTTACGTATCAGAAGAATCAATATAGTTGCATACAACCACAATCTTTCCAAGCCATAATAGACCCTTGCATTGAATCTTCTGTTCCTGACTGATATCCCCAAACACTCTCCACTTTTTCAACCTTATATCATACAAGATCAACCCATGTAGACCAGCAACAGCCAAGTACATTCCATCCTTGCTAGCAGCCACATGCTGAACTGGCCAATTTTGAGAGATATAAGAGACCTGTATAAAGCAGTACAGGTCAGCGTTAAGAAATTAAAAACAAATGCATATATATGTTACTATTCAGATGAGATGTTTTAAACCGTAACTGGAAGGTTCAAATGCAATATCTTAAGTTCATCAGTATCTTCAGACTGCACCACAAGCAACCGATCATCACCATAAATGACTTGGCGAACATATGTCATGCCGGACACCCCCCTGCTTAGGCAGCATTTGCCAAAAGAAAATGCTATAATTCTTTCAAGAGACCCTTCCTCTGTTGCATACAGTCGATACCCATATTCATCCCACTGTAACTTTGAGGTGCCGCCCATCAATGGCTCATATTTACATTCCGGGTTTGATTTAACTACTGGGGATGATACACTACTCAATCCAATTTGACGAACCGTTGACATTAAACGACAACCAGAGACAGACCAAACTGCAAGTCCCCTTAATTTCCATCCAACTGCAAAAGCGGAATTATCAGGTGTCCAGGCAATACAACTGACTGGTCCAGTTTGATCCACCGAATACCTGCAAAATCATTTTCCCAATGCAAAATAGCATTCTAGAATCAAATCAAGTACTAGAAACAAGTGATCATCTAAGAGCTTAGATCAATATACGTAAGGTGAGAAAAACATGGATATCTCACCAAAAAGGTACCAGCTAGACTTACCCCCAGTCGTACAAAGACACAGTACGAATCAGTGAGGAGTTAGTCAGATCATACAATTCAATAGCACCTCTTCTATTACCAACGGCAAGAATTTGCTGATCTGACGCTACTGAAATGCAAATGGCATCGCCAGAGCCTAATGTTTTCTCTGATTTAATAAAGTCAACTTGCTTGAGCCCTTTCTTACTCACAGAGCATTGACACAGTTGCCCATCAGAATACAAGACGATTAACAACCTCATTGGCAAGCAAAGTTCCAGTGTCGTAATGGCAGACTTCCTGGCATGGTTGCTGACAAGACCTCCAGGTTCCCCAGCCAAAGCGATGCCATTCCCCGTTGGATTAGATGAATGGGAAATTTTGCCAGCATGACCTTGATAGGGATCAAGATCAAACGCCCCATAAAACTGTTGAACAATTACATGGCATCAGAAAAGAGGTTGCTGTATTTTCCGTTGACAGAGTTCGAATAACTAGAGACAACTCTAAGGAATGGCTGGGAAATAATCATTCCTTCCCAGTATCTTATATTACCTCTGCCTTCCAGGACATACTATACAAAGAACCATTGGAAAGTCCAAGCAGCATACATTTACTATCCGTCACGATGTTACTCCTGGTGATGAGAGGAATGTAAGAATGAGAACCCAAACTCACAAAATAAAGAAGTAAACCCATATGTGAAATAGGAGGAGAATAGGATAAACAGAAAATCCTGCACTGGCACAAAGGAGAAAGAGTAGTAGCTATGCAACTTACACTGTCAAATCCTTTTCCGCGAAAGGCACCTGCTCACTGAGTAGAAGAGATATATTAGCCAGGAACAACCCTGGTGGCTGCTTCCCTCCAACGTGTAATCTTTTCTCTGTAAATTGGACCTTGAATATATGAAGAAAGAAAGATGAAGTCTGCAACAAAAGAAATGCAAAGGAAGGAACAAATTTCAACTCACAGCCTGAGGAATGAAAATGAAGATTCAGCGGATGTCTTTGCAATATGAGAATTCATTTCAGAAATGCTCTAATGTGAATTACAAACCCCAAAATTTGGATCGTGAGCCTGCATGTAGCATAGTAATGAACCAAAAAGAAATGGGGATTCCATTCTCACGAAGCAGAACAATTTACGATGATAAATTTCAGCTCTCTTCTGACAAGCATAACTTGTAATCTATAAGATTATTCTCAAGAACACAGACCAGCAAAGACAAAGATTAACAAACATGTCACCAATTCTTGACAGGATCCTGCCTGCACAAATGTTGTCAAACTAGACTAGGATCCCTCCTAAACACAAGCTCTGAAGGAAGACAAGAAGAATGCTACTACTCTACACAAGTTGGACTGAGCCTCAGTCTAAAAATCTGACTGCGTACAGCAACTAACCAACTTTGATACAAGAGTAATGAAGACACTACTAGTCCATTGTACTAGCAAAAATTAGTGATCAAATGGATATTCCAATTCAGGAGAAACCAAGAAATTGGAGATAAGGAAGCCATGAACGTACAAGAATGGCGATCAATTTGGAATCGGGACTCCACACAGCTTGCAAATTCTCCCCTTCCTTTTCCACCGACATGGCATCCCTCTTGTACTTGGCCAACCTCACTTTACGCTGTGCGATCAACAATGTCAAACACGTTCAAAACCCCCAAAATTCAAAGAAAGATACAAACACCGAATTTGCAAACAACACACACACAAAGGACAGGCACACCACGAACCTGAGAGGAGCTCCAGAGCTCGAGGTGAGAAGGAGAGACGACGAGCAAGAGACGGTTGATGATTCTGAGATAGATGATCCGCTGCGTGGAAGGGCAAGATCCTTGGTCCAGAGGGATGACCTGCGGCCACCCGTACGCCATATACATCTTTCGCTGAAGGAGTGAGCCTATCAACCGAATCGGGAATGGAGATGTGATCTGAAGGCTGAAGGAGGAGCTAGGACTGGAGCGAGAGAGATCCGAAGCATTTGTCCTCACTCGCTCTCGAATTGGAGGAGAAAGAAAGATTGATGATACTGTCTCAGGACTAGCGGCCCAGGTGCGCCATTTTTCCCCAGGTGGTAGATCTCAGCGCAGCAGCAAAATACAAAAAAAAAAATTACGAATAAAAAGTGTCTTGCTTTGTCAGTTTGGCTTTCCTTTCCGCCCGCTTCTTGATTTCCATGTGTAGATCTGAATTCTGAAGCATTTCCAATGCCGTCCCTTTCCGGCCGGGATGAGGTGGGTAAAAAGTAAAAACTAAAAAGATGATCAAGGTGAATTTTCTTTTTTTACGTGGAGAAAAAAAAAAGAGCAAAGAGATAGTTTTTGACAAAATCAATTGAATATTAATTTTTTCATTTAATTAAATAATAATTCAATTGTTGTTATCATAGCTAAGAATAATTAATTATTTCAATTTTTTGTTATGACAAAAAATATTTACAAATAGTTTTATTATTAATATAACAAAGAAAATCATACATCATTGGTAAATTTAGATTACTCTCAACAACATATTAAAAACATATTTGAACCATATCACATGGATTCATAAAAGTGTATGTTTTTTTCCGATCTAAATGAAACGGATTTTCCATGAATAACACTTGATTTTGGCTCAGCATGTTATATTCGATACGGGTAAGAAAAGATCCGTAGAATGGACGAATTCCTTTTCTTAGGAACACATACAAGATTCATCACTCCAAAAAGGATAACCACCGCTCACTATTTCAATTATTAACTATTTCAAATTTAAAGCAACATACACCAAACTTCAAAAGATTGCGGGTCGGGGGTATAGAAGTCATTGTATGGGCTATAGTCCCCCCAAAATTGGGCTTGGATCGACTTGGTACGTAGTTATGATTTAATCTTTTTTGTATTTGGTACCATACTTTTGTACGAAGTGTTGAATTGAGAAAAATCATTATTCATTATGTCTTGTTCATGCTTATTATTTTCCATTGCTTCTCTCACCCTCTCATGCTCTTCCCTAACGATCATCAATCTTGTGTGAGTTGTCGAAGAAACCGTCATGAGATCATACTCTTTGAGAAATCCGACATTGAAGAATCCACAATTTTTTTTTTTTTTGCGCTTATCTCGACTTTCGAGATGATTGATGATATAAAGAGTCGTTGTTGTATGTTCGGGATGTTACATTCCCTTTTCGATTTCTTTATCATTCCCCCTTCTTGTGAAGCCAAAATAAGTAGGGATGATAGTTCAGTTATTTCGGTTATAATCGGTAACCGATCGGCCGATTAGCGGTTAACCTTTCTTTTATCATTCCCCCTTCTTGTTTGTTTGTCTCCTTTTTTGGGGAATGGTAAAGCTGGAGACGCGGGGGAAGAAGCGAGCTAGAGAACATGTAATAACATAATAAATACTAATACAAGAATGAAAGAAACACGACCATCAACTCCATGGAAATCTCAACGGAAATCCAGAAGAACCTTACTTTTCCCTTCATCTCTCTTTATATATATATAAACAAATATCTCCATTTTTCTTTTCTAACTGACTCTTCCTGAACAAAAATTTCTTCATCAAGAAATTCCCACTAAAAAAAAAGATGGGGTTTCCAGTTGGGTACACAGAGATATTCATGCCAAAGATTTTTGTACGTATCCTTTACTTCCTGGGATTCCTACGTGGCATTTTCATTTCGGTTTCCACGTTTCTCGGCCTCTCCGATTTCATCGACCCCGCCGCCGCCGACGACATCTGGCAGGACTACTCCCCGCCGTCACAGTCAACGATGACGATTCAACACCACCACCACATGCAAAATCCGCCGCCGCCGCCGACCACCGCGATGATTCGCGACATCCTGCCGGTGGTGAAGTTCGAGGACTTGGGGGGCGATCGGCCGGAGAGCTGCGCGGTTTGCCTGTACGAATTCGGACGACGGGATGACGTCAGGTGGCTGGAGAGCTGCCGGCACGTATTCCATCGGGCTTGCTTGGATTGCTGGATGGATCAGGAGCGGTCCACGTGTCCGCTTTGTAGGATGTCCTTCGCGCCAGGGGAGTTGGATCGACGGTCGTGGGCCACGGTAGGCAACGTGGGCAAACGAAGGCGGTTGATCTGCTAAAAAAAAATTAATATAATTAGCTAGCTAATATATACCCGCTTGTATATATATACATATCATATGGAATGGGAAAAAGAAACGAGTTGAGGAAATTGGCTTTCTGATGAACTTTTTTTTTTATTAAAAATCAGTTTCCCATTTTTCCTTTTATTTAGACTTTTAATTTATTTGAATTGTGTCTGCCTTTTATTTAAACTATGGTTATTTGTTGTGTTACTGTTAGCACATCTGTTTTGGATTGTGAACTGCAAGGCTAGTGAAGGTTGTTGATTATGAGAAAAAAAAGTATTAAAAAAGGCAGTTTTGAGTCCTGCATGAGTTGGGTGCTCGGGTTTAATCGTTTTAATTATCTTATCCGAATAAATTAGAATCATATGGTTTACTTATGATTGGGTGGGGCCAGGGGCTATACTTTTTAGTAAAATCCTACCAAATAATAGTTAAAATTTCAAGCAAATAAATCAAAGCAAAAAAACATCAAAATGGGTAGAGCTTATTGTTTAGATCTTGATGGAGTGCAATTTGCTTCAACATCTGGCAAATCTATTCCTTAAACATTTACTGAATTAAGCTAAAGACGTTATTTCTTACAAGCTAACGCATATAATATGTTATTCTTCTAAAATCGTATAAAAAAAATAACCATAACCTATATCAGATATGTCTATTATGAGAAAATATCTTAATTCACTCACAAATATGCTTCAATGCTGGTATATGACATAAACATGTTTTTATATTAACACTTAGTACAATAGTTGTAACATGGGTAAGGTTGAGCATCTACGGGTTTCATAATACAAAACTCACACCCAACTCAAGAAAGGCGAGTTCAACAAAATAAAACCCTCTCCGGATCTTAAAACTTAATTTTAGAGATCAATGCGAGTTGATTGGGTCGAGTTACAATTATTTTTTTCACCCATCATTTCGAGGTATGGTCTAGGGTCCATGGAGAGGTACATAATCCCTAGTTACGCACTTATGCATAAGCATATCTGGCCTCTTAATTTCAAGTGAGGCTAGATAAGCAGTCAGATTTAAAGATCTTTTATTTTTAACTCAAATTTTGGAAATTTTTGCACTAAAGGAACAAGTTCATCGTGATCTATTACGATCTACAAATTTATGAGTGAGAAAATTTTCAGAACCAAATATCCCACCCTATATCTTGTGGTAACTTGTGTTAGGCAGTGATTATAGGTGGTAAATAACAATTAGTATATTTCGACTATCAAAGTGGATGTAATTTTGAGAGCACGATTAATCTAATTATAATGTGAAAAAACCGAATTACGACTGAAAAAAGAGATATTGCGCGTTAAAATTATTTAAGGGGAAAAGTTTATTTGTCTCCATGGACAATCAATGAGGATTACTAATGGTCCTGCAAAATTGAGTTATTGACCGGTTTTTACTCCCCTAGTCTCTAGGCTATTGATGGAGGAGCTTGGTGAGTAGTAGTAGGTGAATTATTAGGTTAGATCTTTTATGTTTATGTCTCAACATAAGGAAAAGATAATTTAACAAAATACAGTGTATTTGTTAAGTTTTCTTTCAAATAAATTATTTTTTAATGTTAGTGAAAATTTTAAACCTCCCGAATTCAACGAGCTTGGTATCCGATTAGGGCTTGGCTGGCTGATGTTTATTCTTATCCGGGTAAATCTAACAAACCTACCTGAAGACTGAAGTAGGGAATAACAAAGGATTATTCAACCCGAACCAATAAGTTGTGATAATTTTGCCACCCTAGCTAGGTTGGAACCAAATATAATTCTTGGTTGTGGGTAGGGATGGTAGTTAAACCCAAATTTGCTTATAATCCAACCCAATCCGATTCAGTTAAATCGGGTGAAACCCGACACCGATGGGTTTTGGGTTGTGTGTGCGGGTTTTGCCTGTGTCTTTGGTATAGGTGGGTTGGATTGATTGCAGCAGCTATTGTCAAAACCCGACTCACGCACCAGAAGAAAAAAATATTTTTATTTTGCATCTAACCCCGACAATATAAAAATTTCATGGATGTTATTAGTCTTTATGACAATATATAATCCTAATAATATGAATAAATTTATGGATCATGTTATTATTCATCTTGTAAGAAAGATTTTGATAATATAATTATTAATGATGTGGTCGGTGTTCGAAGGAATTATTCGTTGTTATGTCTGTGAATTATCCATAGAGTTACCCATGCACCAATTAGGTTGAGTTTTCTCTTCCAAAACCCAATGAGTATATTTTTTTATACCGATTTTTAACAGGTGCACTCTATGAAACAGATTCGACATTAAGAAATTTGACCTAACCACGTCTGTCTGTAGTTAGAAGTTAATTAAATACACAACAAGCATTTGCTAAATTTTTACACGAGTTAAGGAAAGGGAAGAAGAAAAAAAAGTGATCAAGGATGTACACCTATAGATGGTATAGTTGGGTATCAAATTAAATTTTTCCATGGGAAAAAAGTAGAGGATGGTAATATCTACAATGGATTTTTATGTACATTACGCATGCTAATAATGGAGAAGATTTATGTTATTTCGTCGTCATATATACAAATTATAATCACTTTTTGTAGTCCGGCGGTGGATAAGCACTCGGCGGTGGTGGGTACGACGGAGGATATCCCGGCGATTGATTGTATCCGCCCGGTGGATATGCATGTGGATTGTATCCCGGAGGCGGAAGAGGGTATGAGCCAGGGTGAGGGTATCCTCCCGGCGGCGGACCATATCCCGGCGGCGGCGGAGGAGGGTACCCACCGCCAGGGTAACTGGCGGGTGGGTAGCCGGTGCCGGGATACGGCGGCGGTTGGCCTATGCTGCCGCCCTTCAGGTTCTCCTCGTAAGGCGGATAGTGAACTGACGGGGGAATTGGCTGATCAAGGCGTGACATTTGTTGCATTGGAGGAACTGCCATAACTGGAGGAGGACCAAACTGACCATCTCTTTTGTCCATTTCAACTTTGTGTTGAGTCTGCATATTGTATAATCCATTACCAAGAATGGTTAGAAGCTAGCTTTATGAATGTTAAATATATATGTATTCATCTAGGGTAAAAGTTTTTAAGGGTTGTAGTTGAAACTTACTTGGAGACATGGACAAACCCTACCCAAATAGAACAAAGGGCATTGAATTAATAGGTGCCCTTTTTGGAGATTCTCTTAAAATCGTTGACGATGAAAGAAGAAAAAAAATTCGATCGAGTACTTACGAGCAATAGACGATGTCGGACAAGCAGGTCAGGAGGTCAGCAAGGTCTCCTATTTCGTCGATGCCGGTTAAGCATGCAACGCAGGAACATATGCATGCCAATTGTTGGAGGCAGAACATGAAACCCTTGAGGGGAGGGAAAAGGATGGAAATTGTGTTAATATTTCGTTAAAATCCCCAAGCAAGCACCAGATAAGTTCACTGAAAAAAGAACAAGAAAGGTAGAGGTGTAGTACTATCATGCAGTTGTCACATGGCGAAGTCTGAATGTTGAATTCATCTTGCAACAAGAAGCGTGTAGAGGCAACTGAATTCGAGAAGCAACAAAATACCTAATAGATCGTGAGCCTTTTTGTTAGTATTCTTGTGTTACACACAAGTAGAGACCAAAGAGGTCCATGAAATATTTTGTTCGTATTGCAAGAAATAAATAGTCACATACTCAAAATGAACGCCATTGATTTTTTTTTTATCATTTACATTTACCTCAGAGCAAAGACAAAATTCAGGGCAATTGCTTTCCCCACAGTTCCCACTGCATGGCATGTAGCCAGCACAACATGTGTACCTAAATTATGAATAGTAATCAATATTGTTTTTCCCTCCAAATTCCATGTGTGTTCTAAGACCAGCATTTCTAGCAATCAACTCGTTTTTTTCTTTCCAAATTGGAAATACACTATTTTCTTACCGGGACAAGTCATTGTAAAGAGCTCTTTTACGCAGAATGTATGAAGCACATGGTCCACTATATACATAAAAACACAAAGTAAGAAAAATATGGTCAGAACATCCAATCCAAAGAGATGAATTTATAACACATTTTGTGGTTTCAAAATTCTTTGAATTGGGTTCCTTGCTTGGCCTGCATGTTCCCTTTTTCCAACATGTATAAGAGGTTTTCATATTGAGAAACTATTGCATTCCTCGACAAGTAAATTTAAAAAAGAAAAGGTAAAACACTAACCAAGAAGGTAGAAAGAAAACTCACCATACCAACGCAAAACAACAAACTGCATAGAGGCAAAAGTAGGGGGGAAAAGAGATCAGATAATTATATATTGATACAATAAAGATTTAGAGAATATGAAATGATGAATACCAATTAGCCACTGAACAAACCAAGGTTTCTATGCTCGATACATTTCCACGAAAAACTTGAACGGTGTGAAAATCAATAAGTTATATATATAGATATAGTTGATACTTAGATAAAATAAAAAATAAAATGATCATGCAAAGAGTAAAAAAAAAAAAAAACAACAACACAGATTAATGAATTATTTGTCAAAAGTGTTATGAATGTCATGGGAAATAGTTATGGAAAACTTACAAGGAGCATCGGCTCCGACGGCACCCAAGAGATCGGTGTGCCACATATTCCTATAATTCTGGCGCAATTGCATTTGCGCCATTTTCTCGGCGGAATTCATCTTGAAATCCCAACGTCAGCAAGATGATAAACAAAGAAAAATTAAGATCACGAAGAGATTTCAAGAGTTATTCCGAATAAGAAAAAAAAATAGTACAAACAAAAGGGGGTAAATATGTACGAGGATTGAGGTGAGGGAGGGAGGGGGGAAAGGCAGGATTCTTGGTTTTTATAATTCCTTGTCGTAGTCTTCCAAAAATGGGAGTGGATTATGGACGAAACAATAGAAAAAAAAGATTGAGAGGATCGTATTGCACATCAATTAATACCCAATCATTAAACATTTTGTACAGTTTCTAAACTAGCATTTATTAATTACAAATAATCTAATTAACCCTAGGATAAATCCTTCTAATCACTTACATATATACACACACAGGGTTCATACAATGGCCTCGACTCCACCGTCAAATGGGTTATGGATGGCGCAAAAAACACCACAAGTTAGGGCAACAGTAGAGGTATTGTCGTACTAGTGGAGGAATTGGAGCTTTTCAGTTTGGATCTATTGAGAATGAGCGGACAATTCATCTCATATTTAAAATCCTATCACATTTAATAACTGGATTACTAAATCATGTCATGTTTAGTCACTAGAAAAAAATTAATATAAATTTTGGTCACTCGAATTACACTGAAACATGTCACATTTAGTCACTCTCTCTCGTTAGTTTCTGTTCAACTCCATTAACGGAGTTTGACGGAGGCTAACGGAGAGTGACTAAATGTGACATGTTTCGGTAATTCGAGGGACATTCATAAGAAATTCGAGTGGTCGGAGTTGGACGGAGGCTAACAGGAGAGTGATTGAACGTGACCTGTTTTAATAATTCGAGTGAACAAAATTGATATTAATTTTTTCTAGTGACTAAACATAACATGATTAAGTAATCTCAATGACCAAATGTGACATTTACCCCTTAACATTTGAAATTCATCCTGGTATTTGAGCTAAATTCAAATCCAAAGAATCCAAATACATGCTTGCAATCCTTGAATTCTGAATTCCAAATCGCTCTGCTGGTTGATGTTAAAAAGAAAAAGTTCCGAATCTCAAATACATGGCCGAAAGAAGAAAAAAAAAAATAGAGGGCAAGTCAATTACAAGCAAAACATGCAGTCACACAAGCAGAGGGAACTTCTCAAGCCACAGAAGCCACCATCAACGCCAACCAACGGCAACAACCGCTTCCCAAAAGAGTGGGATTTTGTAAAGATCTTCACTTTAACACGCTGCAGGTTTCAAGAGCAACATATAGGTTACTGAGATCATAGATGTGAAGATTCATAATACATCTCATTACGGTGTATGGTCTGGCTTGAAATAGCTACTAGCCACCTAATGTGATTTGCAAAAAAGTTTCAGTAGAAATAGAAATGTCACCGGGTAAAACTGCTTAGACCTTGAATCTAGCTTTCAAGTTGGCTAAAAAGCCTCTAGTGGCAGACTCAGGAGCTTCAACAAGGTGCACAGGGTTTGTCAAATTTACTATCATGACGGTCGACTAGAAATTGTTTGACATTTGCTTGTTGATGTGTTAGTTATCAACTCTGGAAGACGGTTGCTGAAATCTGCTGTATTACTTTTTTTGTTTTTTGTTTTTTCAGTATCCTACACACTTGTAGCAAAAGGCAGGCAGTATGCACATATCAATAGACTACAAGTTCATTCGGTCAGAGTAGAGCGGCTCACTTGTATAAATAGGCAGCAATGCCCAAAACGAGGCACAAGAGGATGATGTCGATACAAAAGTTGCGGCTGGATCTTAGCTGAAACGAAAGCCAAAACACGAATAAATAAGGCGCAAGACCAGAGGAAGCAAAGCTTGCAAGACCAGAGAAGGCATTTTTACCTGGTTTACAGTATCTTTGAGTCTCACATTAGTACTTCTGAGGTCCGATGATGCTTTATCAACCTAAGATTATATAACAAAATCCAATTATGCCGAGATGCAAACCTTGAGATTGTTCCAAGACTCATAAAGAACAAAAGGCAAGTTGAGCAGCAATTCGTCCTCCCTGACACCAAAAGATGCAGTGGACATTCTACATATCCTTCTCCAAGATGCAATATAAAGATAATAATCTCTCTTTTCATATATATCATATTTCCCGTAACTGGTTTTTACCACGAAAAACCCCTTCACTTGAGTGTTCACAGGGGTAATGGGTCCTGATCCTAGGATCTAATGTACAAGCATGCCATTCATTAATATTTTTAGGCCTCTTATCCCAAAAGCTAGTTGTAGGGGTCAGAAATTTTCCAACATGCATACGTTCAGAGAACAAAATGCACAAGACAGGAAGCTATAAACCAAAGAAGCAGTGAATTCACAGATAAACCACCATCTTATTGATGCAATACTATGAGCCTAAAATATAAAGATAGTTGATACAGTTACAAAGCTTAAAAAAATACCTTCTCATCAATTTCATCAACCAGGGGTACTTGTCTTTCCAATTCCTGCGTAGAAAGGCAGAGGTGGGAGATGGAAAAGAAAATCTAGCGTGATGAAACAATGTATAGAAAGGACACCAACAATTATTTAGATAACTGTATCAAACAGACCTCATTCATATCATGCGCCATGTCCTTTAAAGTATCCAATCCTTCAGCTATAACATCTAAACCTTCATCCTGCGCAGAGTTGACAGTAACTTAGATAGATCACCCCTGGGTTTTATCTAGAATGATGCATCAGCTTGCTCGAGTGAACCATGAATGGCTGCCTCTTTCCAAAAATTGCATCCAGTAATTGCTCGGAAGTTTCACCCAGCAATGCAGATTCAATACACAGTAAAGAGTTGACAACCAATTAAGACGACGCACCTGTTTCATTTTACGCATTTCGTATTCCTGCCTGAATCGGTCGGTCTCTTCAGTGTTTTGGAAGTAATCACTATCAAAACTGCCATCTGAAAAAGATTAAGAAACATGGTCATTTAGAAGTCAGTTAAGTAGGTTATCAGTGGTAGAATTTATGAGCTATCCGCAAAAACATAATGTAACCAAATTAGGACTTAAACACAATCAATTTGCTCAAGAAAAATAAATGGCGAAAACACTTAGGACAGTCGATTGATTACCATAGTTTGAATTAAACTTGATTCCAGTAGATGCTGAAGCTCCTCCATTGCTGCTTGGTTGGGCTGCAGTCGTGGTTCCATCAGGCACCGACGCGATCCTATCTTTTAGTGCAGAAACCAAATCACTGCGAGCCTCGAGCTCTTCCCTTGAAAGACCTCTGACCTACAAGTAGTTGTTTGATCGCATCGCCAATCAGCCAAGGCAAAGAACTCCAATGACCGGAATTCTACTTAATCAGGTTACAGAAAGTAATGAGAATACCAAAAACAAACAACAGTTTTTCCTTTTCTCCCTTCATTTTTCCCGCGAACCAAACAGAACCATCTCATCACTGGAACTGGACCAAAGCTCAAAGGGGGAAAAGAATCGAAGAGAAAAAAAGAGAAATGATACCTTCTTCATAGCAAGTCGCTGCAATTTCGGGATCTCGTCAAGCAACCGAGCTTTGGTCCTCCGGATCTCGGCATTGATAGCAACAACGGCAGCCCGATTCTTCGCCGATGCCACAGACTCCGCTTTCTGGAAATCAAATCAATGTCCAGAAATTATACCGCCAGATTCGGGATGCTTCAACATTCGGTCCTTGATAGAAATCAGTCAACGCATCAAACAGAAAACACAGATTGAAGGAGAAACAAAATCGATCACCTCGATTGTGGAGTCGAGTTCGGCCTCGACTACGGCGTAGAGGCGAGCGAAAGCGTCATCGCCGGAGACGTTAAGTTCAGCTTGCTTATCCACATCGTACTTATCGAACTTCCGGCAAATCGAGTCGACTCTAGTTATCAGATCGATCACGCTCATCTTCCTCCTCTTCGTCCTCCTTCTTAGACTTCTTTTTCTTCTCACTTGACAATGTCGTCGTCTTCTTACGTGAATGTAGCTGTATTACCAGTTGGCAATAGTGTAAAAGACAGCGGAAGGACTGCCGGCCGACGGAACCGAGGGAGGGGAAAGAAGGAAATGAGCGTTTTGTGGACAAATTTAAAAGTTATAAATAAAGGTTACCTAGCACTACGAGATATCTCTATCTAGATTATGAATTAAATCGAGTTTATGGTATGGTTATATCCTAATTTTTAATGGATAAGTTTCAGGTCCCGATTCTCCAAACTCAAATCCAAAGTTCAATATAATAGAAAATATTAATCGACAGTTGAGATTGATCGGAGCTTAGAAAAGAATATCAACACAATCACAGTAAGGTAACAAAAGTTTAAGTGAGGTATGACACTGTCTTACCTTACGTATCGAGTTCCTTGTTTAGGTTGGTCAATCTTCTCTTGCAGATTTGCAATTATAGCTTATTAAACTTAGATATAATAAATTTCACGCGTGTAATGCAACCTTAATATTCCTAAGAGACTTAACAATGTGGTCTGAGATATAATTTTTTATCCAACAGACAACCGTCTCATTTACTCTATCCCAAGTTACATAATAAGGATATGAGATACCTAGTACTTGAATCATGCCAAGCACAAATCTCAGCTTGCGTTTTTATGCAAAGAGCTACCTCGATTGACTCTAATTGTCATTGTTGTGCTTGAATCGAATGACTATCGGAAAGGATTTGTCGTTTTTATCTACTTAAAAGGGGTTGGAATAAGGTTCTTTATAGCATGAGACACGATCTCCATTTTCGTATCCTAAGATAATCCGATGTCGTGTTGGCACTGCAGAGTCAAATCATTTGTAGAAACCAGATCCGAGTGAAACGTTGCTGGTAAGCGAACTAAGTGAAAGGAAGCTTAACCAGGTTTACATGTTCTTGACCTACATCTCCATTTAAGAAAGCCATTGAAAAACACTTGGGAGTTGCAGGGCAACTATTCACCAAATACAGCCTGGTTTTGACCTCCTACTTGAATAGGCATCAAATAATCTGATACGGATCCAAATAAATCACCCAATAATGTTACCAAATAATTCAATGGGTCGGTCGACATATTCCTACGTGACAGATTTCCCAAAAATCAATGGTTATAATTTTTGAACTCGTAGTAACGAAAGATAAAGAGGTTGAAAGGAAAGAAAACTTGATGGCATAAACGCAATGTGCATGTGTAAGGGCCTGTTTTTGAATCTGAAAGCAAAACAGCGGCAAAGCTGTACAAAATTCAGAGGTCAGATCCAACGAAGGACATCTCTCTTTGAATTCATCTCTCGCAGTCTCGCGCACCAGATCCTACGTTTAAGATTGGCGGCCTAATACGAAAATGATGATCAAAGCGAGCAAGCAAACCCTAAGTCCTAACACTGCCTTGAATTGGTGACTTTGGACTTCGAAGTGCATCTTCAGGGGGAGGGGGGAAGAAACAGAATGCAGGAAAATCTACACAAGAAAGAGAAGCAAATTCACGCCCTGAGAATTGGACAAAACTTCCAGTCACCAAAAAGCTTACTTCCTGCCGTTTTGCAAGGGACGGCGGCTAAAGGGTGGCCGCAATACCAGGTCCCATATCAAAATCTCAGCTACAGCCAGCCAGACTGACACTGCATATCACCGTTTTTTCCTCGACTTCTTTGCAGAGCCCAAGATGGATGCAGAATGCCTAGAAGAACCATTGACTCTCAACCCAGACTCGTCTACATCTTCTTCGCTGTCGTCATCATCGCTACGAATCCCACTGGGGGTAAACCGATTCTGGTATGCTCTTCGGCACAAGAGACATACATTGTAGTAATAGCTCACCAGATCTTCCCTTCTCTTCCTAGGGAACTGCTTGATTATCTCATCCCAGAAACACCTACCTGATGATGGGAGATTGACCCCACCCACTATAGCCATGAACCTCTTCTCTTCGTCTTCCGACCAGTTGGCTTTGACTTCTTCGCCCATCCTATCGAAGCTCCAGTCGTAGAATGCTTTCCCTAGTTCACGCTTCAATTTCAGCCTTCTCTCCTTGATGTGAAACCTCACACACTCCACTGATTTTGGCACTTCACACCCACACGAGTCAACCCTTCCTTTGCCAATAGGCTCTCTCTCGATGATAAGTTTGCTGGGCAGGGATAGCGGAGGCCAAACCCGAGTACCCAACCACCTTGTTTCACTTTCAGAAGCGACGCCACCACCAATCCACTCTGGTACTGCAGCCTGAAAAGCTGGGCCCACAGGGATTGCGCTCTCTGCTGGAAGTTCCACGAAAGAATAATATTCCAAAGAGGAATCACCAGCACCACATGCTCCTTGCGTGTAAGAGTCTGACCCGTTGTGAGTAGTAAGAGAGGAATATGACCGGCAGGTGTGTCCTTTCTTGGATAATCTTGCCCCAGGTGAGGCAAGATTATTTTTACATTTTGATCTCTCTCTGAAATTGTAATTGGTTCCAATGTGATCTTCATACATGCAAGGATGCATCTTCCTGTTTTCCTACAGAAAAGGGAGTAGAGTTCAGTTTGCATTAGTCTGGTGTATTATTGATACCCATCATAATTGCACCCCTCCATAAGGCAAACACAAAAGGAGTAGATAGATTAAGGACATATGCAACCAAGGTTACATGATCAGGGATACTTTACCCCCCAGTTGTTTTATCTAGAAATAAACCTAACGAGAAAAGCCAAAACTCAGACTGCAGGCAAAGCCATACTATTAGTACGTAAAGAGGTCTAAATGGTAACAGACGCTGATGTAAAATGAGCAAAAGTATATAACTAGATATCCAAAACAAAAGGAGCATAACAGACTTCTTCTCTTGAACAAATGTTAAAATTTGCTAAGTATGAGAACGTGTGAATCAAACTGAATTCGACAAAATCTGATACTTAGTGCAAGCAAACGGCTTGAGTTTGCTCAATATTATGTTCTCTGTATAGTTCTGGCCTGGAAAGTCGCTTTTATTCCCTAGGACAATTATACATAAACTTGATCTATAGAATTGCACAGTGCCAAATGATTATTCCACTGGTGGGGTAACTAAGTGCTTCAATATCAGATTTTCTTGCATAACCTTGATCTATACAGAATTGTAAGCTGCTTAAATGAAACAAACCCCATTGATCCAGTCAATTAAAGAGGTGAAGGACAAACGAGACAGTTTGTAACCCAAACGTCATCGTCACAAAAGTACTCTTGATGCAACTCCAGTTCATCCAGTTCATCTCACTTGTGTATCACAATCCCTACAATGCTAGTAGGTTAAACCACACTATTGGAATCGGTAGACTCCAGCAAACCTAGTCTTCTCAAAACAGCACTCAAGAGGAAGAATTTGAGAAAGTAGAGGGTCAATTATTTGAACGACCAGAAGAGTTAATTTATTAGAAAAATTGTAACAATTATCTGAAACATACACTATCAGAGTTGTTAATAGAAGAATAATGAAAAAAATTCATCCAGGAATACTAATTCCTGAGTTTGAAAAAGTAATCAATTGGATTATTGTTGGAAGTGATTGCTCTGCAAGGTCTATGCAACTCGATAAACAAGTGAATAGAGACAGTGTGGCAAAAGTAAGAATTTCCATCATCAATATCAATGCCCACGAAAATATCAATGCCCGCGGAAATCCATGTATGAATCAAATAATAATACGTAACATGAGGCACGAAGACCGTAGAAATCCACCATCTAATGGGATAGATGAGACATTACTAACAGTTCGACCATCCTATCCTACTAGAATAAGGTATAGGTTGGTTGAATTCTATTGTTGATTAGGGATACTAATTCCTGAGTTTTTAGAACCCACCCTCACGCATACCAAGAACGAACAGAAGCCTAGAATCACTATAAGAGAAAAAAAAACTAAAGCCTAACCAGCCCCAGAGATTTGGATCTAAATATTTCTCTTAACTACATCAACAGCAAATTCAGTTTGCTTGGAGCAATGTAAACCACTAAACTGCAAAATAATATCCACAAAAGTAAAGTCAAAAGCCTAATTCTGTCTCCTCCTTATCCAATGAAATGATCTTCAAACAACAAAACATAGTCATCACTTCTATATAGACCTCCTTAAAACTCTAATGGATTATAAAGTCAGCTTATGACCCTGTTATCAACTTTAACAAATAATTTGGAGAAAGAAATATTAGAGTGCAACTGATACCTGCCCGTTGGAAGCAGGACTTGACATTACATCTCGCTTATCGAACAATTCCTCCCTAGCCAATAAAACCTGCTTCCACAGCTTTTCACTCCCGTACAACTTCCACTTAGACTTGTCTGGTAATTGCTCAACTGTAAGATCACAGGGATTTCTGGCAATCCTGTAAAGCCAATTTAGCATTTCAGATTTCGACCCTCGTTTCCTCTTACGAGAAGAAACTGGTTCTTCAACAACATTCTTATCGCAGTCCATGTCATCAGCACCCTCGTCATCGCTCCCTTTATCCATCTCATCTGTTCCAACCACAGCACTTTTGACATCCTCCTCATCTCCAACTTTCATGCTTCCGGTAGAACCAGATGGCATGCTTTCATCAACATATTTGCGGTTGTTGTTGTTGTCCCCACAAATAGAAGAATCCATTACAAACCTATTCACCGGTTCCCCTATCAACTTCCTTGGTTCCACAACATCAACTGTACTCCTTGCAGAGTCCGTATAACTAGAATATTGCTCGCCATAAACTGAATCAGCTTCCATACTTGGACTGCAATCAGATTCTAATCCAGAATACTTCAACTTCTGCATCTCAGATAAGATTCCGTTCAATTTATCCCCTGAAGACATCGAAACCTCACACCCGCCACTATTTCTCGATTTCTCGTTCAAGTCCTTATTATCGACAACAAGACTCTCCAACTTCTTCTCTAAATCGAACAAGTACTCAACATACACTAATTTCAACGTCGGTCCAAAGCTGGAGTCCAACTCCAAATCTTCAGCAACAGAATTCCACAACCCGTCCCTACACACAACACCATTCCCACCTTTCTCCCTCACGGCCAAAAGCAATTTAAGCAAATTCAAAGATCTTCCATCGGCAAGCATCGGAGGGAAGAACTTGACAGAATCTAGAGCCCCAGACTCCTTGAGAAAATCTTTCAGAAAGTTGTCAAACAAAGATGACCTCGCCGTCCCAGATTTCAGATTTGCCAGGAATTCATTCCGCCCGAGACTTTCCCCTGATGTTCCGTCCGAATCTCGGGCTTGCTCTTCAACATCTATTCCCGACCACCCTGCCATCAACATTCAAATCCAAAACCCTAAGCACGAGTAATTTCTTCCACAACCAGAGAAAGGACACATCGCTGAAGTATCAAGACAAACATCGACATGCTACAAGTCGATCTATGCAAAACGATTCTAATGCGGCCAGTGGCTAAAGGCAGCTCGACCCTTGGGTTAGTGGGTTTTGGTGGGAAAATGCATAATCTAGGGTTTTGAAGCCCCGAAAATTTCGTTTTCGGTTGCGCGCGCCTGCGCGTCTTTAATTGCAGTCGCGGGGCAGAAAGGAAATCGTGAAAAGAGAGGCGAGTTTTGAACAGACGCCAAACCCACAAAAGAACGCTGTTTGGTTCGTAAGAAAATACAAGTGGAAAATAAGAAAACTGTATATATTATTATGTATTAAAAACGCAGATACTTACCAGTTACCAGAGTAGTTTTCTTCTTCTTTTTTTCTATGGGGCTCGAGTTTTTGTAGTCTTTCCTTCCAAACTTCAAAGAGAAAGAGGTATCAATCATGGAGAAGAAAGACCTTGACTCCTTTTTAGGCCTTTCTCTTCCTCCCTCCAAAAGCCAAAAACCCTATTTTGCCTTTTCCTTTCTTTGGTTGTTTGAGAAGCACCTTTGTGATCAAGGAGTTTATATGATGCAAGAATTGTGCCATAGAAAACCCCACCCCCATATTTATATGGGGTTTGATTAACCTAACCCTAGTTTCTTTAGGAACTCTTGGGTTGGATTAGACCTTTAGGTTAATTCATTTCACTAATCCATGGAATTACAAATGATATGGACAATAAGCCCATGGATAAATTATCTACAATCCACTTTATCAAAGAATTGGCCCAACATACCAAGAATTCCAAACTTATATTCTTGATTGCTTGATGGATTTGGGGATGGATTTGGATCTATCATGGATTTTGTTCAAAGTCCATTGTTTGCTTCATGTATTTTGTGGCAACAAATCTGTGGGCTCCATGGACTTTAGGGGTCCAAATCCGTGAGTCCACGAACTTGAAAATTCCACCTATTAAGGTGGGACTTTAAAATCCATCATTTATGACCAAACTATACATGTTTCATATTTCTCATCTCATACCAATGAGGGTAATATAGGTCATTTTCACTTCATGAACACAAATCTAATTAACCAAATTCATCATGAAATCAATGAAACAAACAATGATATTTTACAAGTCCATAATGAACCCAAAAGCTTTATATATCCATGGTTTTACAAAACTCAAATTTTACCTAAACCTTCATTTTTCATCAGATTCATGAAGCAAACTACCATTACAACTACTTTATCTCAATTCTTTAAGATGAACTGCAGGCAATCTCCTAATGTTGTAATCTCATTAAGTTCTGAATTGTGGATGAGGTGTTCTCCATGGCGACATGTTACCAGTTCAATGGGTTGTTGGAAAATAAATGTTAGAAGAATGCTTTTTTATGGACTTATTGACGTGAGACGAAGCGGGATAAAATGATAAAAGGGTAACGATTCGTTGTTGTTTATTTGGAAGACAGAATTAAGACGGTTAAGCAACATATATAACTTATGTCCATGTAGGAGATCATAGCATTTCTTTTCGTATAAAAGAAGAATCAGAAAATTATATCAAGATAGGAGAATATAAATCCTAGGCTTACAACACATGATACTTATAGAGTTAAATTACACATTCGTACACTAACAAACTACAATAATAGTCTCTTGTTTCACAAAAAAAAATATTAGGTTGTAGGTAAACAATGAAACCTTCAAAATATAAAATTACCAACATTCCATGAAACTCCCTAAACAAATGAACTTAAAACCCAATTTATATAACTGTACAATTTTTTTCTTCCTCTTTTCACTTAAACACGGAAGAAGAAGCCAAATTTTTTTTGTAAGTCAAAAGATGCTATGAAATTCTATGTTTCCTTCTCATCCTTATTTTTCATTTTTTCCCCTTCTTTTAGACCAAAAGAAATCACTATGAGAGTGTCTAAATCTTCAAGGGCCTATTATCTAGTATCAGAAGTGGGTAGCATTGAGTCATTTCCTGCTCCCCATTGCTTCATTCTTTCTGATGCTTGTTCAACCTGCAACAAAAAGTTGATGAATTCTACATGTCTCAATATATTTACATAAAGGCATTTACCAAAAAAAAAAAAAAAAAGGTAAAATAGATTAGCTAAGATTTACTTTTACCTCCTTGTTCCAATTGGTTTTGCAGATAATGCAAATAAGAATTAATGTCTGCAAAAAGGTCCCAAAAATCATCCCCAGCCAAATCCCCTGTTCAACATCCACCAAACATGTTAAAGAAAAAACATCAATCTATGAACTTATTATTTAAATATCCCAATAAAAGAATACATTCATAACCATAAAAGAAGCAAAACTGAATTTACCTTCACATGCATACTTGTTTTGTAACCAAGGAAAAAACCAAGAGGCAAACCAACAGCATAGTAACAAAACAAGTTTATATAAGCCACTAAAGCTTGCCACCCTCCTCCAACAGCAACCCCTGGACCCAAAATAAATAAAAAAAATGCAAACAACCATCCTGAAATCAAATTATGAGCAATTTTTTTAAAAAAAACTGGCCCCTTTCCATGCAAAATTACTATTCCAAAAAAAATTTAATTTATCGTACCTGAGATTACCGGTTGGATGCTGTTCAGGATCATTGTTATCCCTAAAAGATAAGCCAAGTCAGCTACTGCTTTCTTCATCTCATTGCTGTCAGTAAAAATGACAGCAAAATCTTCTCTGGTTGCTAGAATTACTCCCGCGCTAAATATTCCTATGAGGAGAGACTCCGTGCAGGTTACTATTACAGAGTACTTGGTTGCTCTAGGATGTCCTGATCCAAGCTCATTTGAGACCCTAACACTGAGAAGAAGAAAGAAAAAAAAAAATCAGAAAAATTTGTAGCAGAAAAAAAAAAGAAAACTGCATATGGAAGAATCAAACAAGGAATTGAGACCTTATGGCAGCATTGATCCCGATGAAGAGCATCCCTTCCCATCCATTAATGTTCATGCTGTACAAGAGAAAGAGAATGAAAAATAACCAAAGAGGTCGTCGTTTGGATGAGGAATTGTAACCGATCAATTCGACACAATTGTCTCGTTTGTCAGCAAAAAAATTTGGATGGATCAATCTTCCTGAGATATTTTGAATTGATCCGCGTTTTGAGTCAGTTTTAATTACCTGGGGGTGGGGGCAGGTAATTCGAATTGACTCGTTTTAATTGCCTCGTTTATAAAACGAGACAATTGATCAAATTGACCAAAATGCCTCGTTAATACTACTGAAAAGAGAGAATGGGGCATATTTCTTACCATATAGAAAGAGACCCAACTGCGATGATAGGGTCTTCAAGGTGGCCAGTAAGCACAATTAAGGTCATGAAATACCAAATCTCCAAACAAATCATCACAGCTGAAGCTATGGAGAGTTTGAAGAAACCCCAGAGGTCCTTAAACGCTGACCAGGACAGCCCTCTCCAGCCTTCCTTACACCATCCAACGATGTAAACCACCTGAGCCAGAGCCAATCCCCAAGCCGAGATGTCGTAAGCCACAGCAGCACCAGTCAGCCCCCATTTGAAGATGTAGATGAAGAAGTAGAGCAGAACTATGTGGATGACGAAAGTCACGAAACCAATCCATGCCAAGAACCCAACGTTGCTCTGCGCCTGCAGAAATTTCTGGGTAGGGAAGTTGAGGGCCAGAGAGAACATCTGGGGGATGACCTGAATGGTGAATCTGCCGGCCAGTTCGGCAATGTCGGGCTCGATTCCGAGGAGCTTCAGGATTTCCGTGGCGTAGAGGTAGAGCGGCAGCAAGAAGAAGCAAGCACCAAGCAAGATGAGCCAAGATCGTTGCATGTATACCCCGAGCAATTCAACTTGCCCTGCGCCGAAAGCTTGCCCACAGAGTGTCTCCAATGCACTTCCCATTCCAAGCTACCAAAAAAAGACAAAAAAAAAAAAAAATTTGGTTAGCAAGACTATAACATCCCGAACCTTTTCCCGACAAGATACTACTGTCCGTTTTGGGCCTCTACAGTCGCACGGTTTTCGACTTGGAGGTGCAATTCAGGGTGACTTTCCATAAGATCACCCATCCATGTTGTGCTCCACACCGAGCACGTTTAACTTCGGAGTTCTTGACTTACAAGAACTCCTCCATTACACCCCAAAACGCATCTTGTCTGTTAAGGCCGGTTTCTTACTTATGAACCATGGATCTCTCACGTGCTTTGTCGACGTGGGATTCGCCTAAGGTGTTAAAAAACACTATTGAGGAAAAGAAAAGAAAGATTCAGGAATTGGGGGATGAAAGAAGGCAGGCAAGCTAACCAAGAAGCCGAAAGAGAAGTTTGCAATAACAGAGAGGGAAATGGCAACAGCAGAGAGCTCAACGTCCCCAATGTGTCCAACAAATATATTGGTAAAGGAATTGACCCCATAATTGCAGAGGATGTTGAATGCAATAGGACCTGCAATCCCCCATAACTTGGATGACTCCATAACACATATGGTCTTTGCATCTTGAAAGCTCCGTACGGGAGGGTAATCTCCACACTCATCCAGGGCTAACTTGGAGGGAGCATGGTGGAGCTCTGTCATCTCGAACCCACCACCTCCACCTCCGCCATCGTCCATTGATGGCGGAGGATCGGTGCTTCGAGGGGCAGTTTCAATCAACAAAGGGGACATTCCCGAATGAAAAACTGCCATGGGTGGTGCTGGGTTTTGCTTCGGGGAAGACTTATTAGATGATGATGACGATGATGAAGAAGTGCTGCTCTGCCCTGCACCATGGGCGCCATTTTCCTTAGTATTCGCAATGTTTGCGGCAATGAGATTCAACCCCTTGTTTCTTTCTCTTGGTTCTTCCTTCTGTGTTAGGTTACATGGGATGGCAATTTTTTGGTAGAATTTTGGAGGCAAGATATGTTGAAAAGAGGGGGGAAGGTTTTTCTTTGGTTTTTTGGCATGGAATTATGGGCGACGGACAAGCAACAACCTATAAACATGGAAGACCAAGAGAAAGGAATTCAAAATGAATAGACATGCAAGAAATAAGAGAGAAAGTTGACCGAGTCTTCATTTGGGTTATCGTTTGTTGATTCGTTAAATTATAGTTACCGTGGAAACCTATTGAGATTTTCATTCACATAGATACACTGGGAATATAGCGCAGCTACTATTATGGGATGAGAGGATTTTCCCTTCTATTTGTACTGTATTACTTTGAGATAAAGGTTATTATTGTAATTTGTAAGTAACTAAGTGATTTTCTTATATATATAAGCGCTCTTCCATGTCATTCATTTTAACTCCAATTATAGGCTATAATCAATCAAACGGTGTAGTATCGTGAATTTTTGTCAAATTAAATAGTCGGCGATGTTGATTGTTAATGAATCAGCATGCTCTGCTGACGTGGATGTCACGTACGCAATAAAAATTAATATATTAATAATTTAATAAAATTAAAAAATCAACTACGCTGACGTTAATGAATCAGCGTGCTCTGCTGACGTGAAAATTTATGTTTATGATAAGTCATGAGTTATGAGTTTTCCCTCATTAAAGCGAAACTAGTATAAGGACTGACTCCAACGTCCGCACTCAGGAGTTGCAGGAGAACCATGTACACTTCCAGAAATTTAATTATTGTAAGACATGACAACCGAATGACTTCCGGCTCCAGAGGACTTCCAGTATGATGAATTTAATTCAGTATTTTAGCACGAGGAAAGGGTTGATGTGATTTTACGATGAATATTTATTACGTCAAGAAATTTCAAACTATGTTGACTTTTTTGTCTACTGTATTATTTGATAGGACATTTTCACAGTTGTTCAATTTTTTAATATTCACTACTTGTCAAGACAAGAGTAGCATTTTGTTTAAAAACTTAAAACTAGTGTCTGGCCAAATTAGAGCGTTACAAATAATCAAGACCATTATTGTTAATATAATAATATTAAGGACTACCTTTATCAACTATTCAACTCCAAGAAAATATAGGTCCCTTTTCCGGAATCTTTTTGTTCCCTTCTTCGCAGTGCCACAGCCCACAAGCAACCTTCACCCGCTATTTCTCCTTGTAAACTCCCATTCTCTCTCTCTCTCTCTCTCTGGAAGCAGCCGCAGAAATAGCAATTGAGTTGTCAAGGATTAGAAGAAGAAGAAGAAAACCATGTCGTCCCCGAGCAAACGCAGAGAGATGGACTTGATGAAATTGTTATTACCTAACCCATTTCCCCTTCAATTATTTGTTTTTCCTTTTCGGGTTCCTTACTTTGTTCCACTAGTTCCCTTATATGTCTGTAGTTTACTTTTTAATGGCTCTTTTTTCTGATCGGAAACGGTTGTCTTTTTCTTCTGGGTTAATAGGATGATGAGTGATTACAAGGTAGAGCTGATCAATGATGGGATGCAAGAATTCTATGTTCATTTCCATGGACCCAGTGACAGTAATTATCCTTACCATCGGCACCTTCCTTCTTCTCTAGTCTTTTCTGGGTCTGTGTTAATCTTCGGCTTCATATTTTGCTGACTCTATGGGGGATGATATGGAGATGTGGGAACAACATAGTTTCAGGTTCCATTGGCTTTTTTTGTGGGTTCTAGTTCGATAGCCCAATTGACAATAATTAGGCCTCAGATTGTTCTTGTTGTACTAGGTTTCGGCTGTTCGTTCACCTTTTCTTACTGGTCTTTCTTGACCCTTTTGTAGAAATCCCAGTTTTATACTGATATATGATATCCTCTTTTGGTGTAATGGGTTTATACTGCAAGGTCCATACGATGGAGGAGTGTGGAGAATTCGAGTTGAGCTGCCGGATGCTTACCCCTACAAATCCCCGTCAATAGGTTTCATCAACAGGATCTACCACCCTAATGTTGATGAAATGTGAGTCTTTTCTCTTCTCTGTACTGAAACTTTTTAACATTTCCATGTGAATTCCTTGTCATTACTTTACGAGCAGCTTGTGATACTGACCATCTTCTGTGGGATGGTGGTGGTACTGAACTGTTTGTTCATTGCAGGTGTGGCTCAGTTTGTTTGGATGTCATAAATCAAACTTGGAGCCCCATGTTTGGTAAAAAGCCTCTGTTAGTTACCGGGTTTTTTTTTGTAATGCAGGCTTTCTTTCTATGCTTTTGAGAACATAAAAGCTCTGGTCTGACGAATGGAACTTCTATCTTTGGTAGATTTGGTGAATGTGTTTGAAGTGTTTCTTCCACAACTTCTCTTATATCCTAACCCATCGGATCCATTGAACGGTGAGGCTGCTGCTCTCATGATGCGCGACCGTTCAGCCTATGAACTCAGAGTTAAAGGTTTGGTTTCTCTGTGATTCTTCGTTTTATCTACCATGCCTGTTTCTGGTTGACAACCTGAGTTGCTATTTTAAGTAGATACTGGACTAAGAATTGCTATCCCCCGTTTTGTATCTATTGCTTACACCAATCCTGCTGATTAAGTAGCCATAACTAGATGTCGTTCCCCTAAAAAATATCTGAAACATAGCTTTAAGGCCATTTTGTGGACAAAAGAGATGGCTTCAAAAAATGAGCTCCGGCAAAGGTCTATACCTTGATTTGGTGTGATTCACGAGTTTGATTTACGATATGGTGCTCATTTCCTTTCTTGACTCGTGAACTGTCAACTGGCAGAATACTGTCAGAAATATGCAAAGCCAGAAGATGCTGGAGCCACGGCAGAGGAAAAGGAGAGTGATGAGGAATTGAGTGAAGATGAGTACATGTCTGATGATGAGATGGCTGGGCAAGCAGATCCTTGAAGCAGAACTCGGCAGCCTGGCCTCTCTTTGCCCTTACAATGTTGTATCATATGTAAATTATGATTGTATAATTTGGATTGTTAACTTCAGTTGCACCATCAAAAGCCTGCTGATATCTTTGCCGGGCTTTGATATTGTTGTAGAACTGCAGCCCTGAAATGCTGCTGCTACTGTCAATTTGTACATACATTTCAATCTGTGTATCATTTGTACCTACAATAAAATCCCTGCTACTCCCCAGTCACCCAACACCATTCCAACTGAAGTATGCAACTTAGCTTGAACATTCATCTTATCACCTGATTCTCAAGTACACATAAATACATGAATCTAATTGATGAATATATCTTTTTATGGCAGTGGGAATTTCCAAGAGATAGAGTCATCGTAGTCTTATCATGCCACGCAAGATGGAGGAGTAATCAACAACACCAATCTTGGACCGTAAAAACTGGAAGCGAGAGACACCAAGAGGTTTGGTGAGGCCATCAACGAGTTGGGACTTGGGAAGCTGTGTGTGTGAATGTGAAGGACGAGAAGTTGATTGGAATCCACGAAAACATTTTTTAATAAATATTGACAAACTGGATGAACAGTTGATGACACAACTCAATATGATTACAGTTGTATAAACAGTTGATAACACATGTCATTCTGATTAAACCTGCGTGAACAATTGATTTTACCACTCAATATGATTAAAGCTGGCAAACTAATTGATGGCAACACTCATTCTATGAAACATGTGATGAGTCATGGCCATCACGTATTATTTTGATTTCGTCATTGATAACGTCATATTTTATTAGCAATGAAATGAATTATGTCCAAATAAAAAAAATATCAAAAAATGTTTGTATTAATTAATTATCACTCTTCTCTTGTCTGAGAGTCTGTTCTTGCTTTTTCCTTCTGTTTTTCCTTTTCCCACTCCTTGTGGGATCTCTATATCTAAACCTTCTTCTGGTTTCTTTCGTTTAGTTCAAGTTCATCATCATTATAAAAAAAATTATCACTACCTATGTAAAAATAATGATCATTATACCAAAATAAAGTGACGAAATCAACTATAGATTGATTTTACCAAAAAGATGTTCAACCATTTACCCCATTTTTCACCCTCACATTGTGACCAAACTCTTCCCTCCACCATTGTTTCCCTATTTTCCCACCCTTCTTTCCCTCCCACATTGTAGGTGGTCTTAGCTTATTAAATCATTCATGATGTAATTTTGTATTTACAAAAACTTGATAAATTAAATATATGTCAAAACTATGAAGAATATCACTCTACATGTATCAAACAATTATTTATGATTTAGTTCAGCATTTGCTTTTGATTGGTGTTCTTTGTCAAAACTATTTAGTAATCAATAACTCGAGTTGTTGGGAAAGATCTAGTAATGGATCTCATACTATTTAATATTTACTAATACTTTTCCGGTAACCAAAACCAACTTATAGGTGCTTAAAGTTTTCGCAAATTTGAAAACAAAGAAGGAGTCACCCGTTACACACTCCCTACACCTGATCGAAATAAAATTAGTTTTACAATTTAGCTATGATTTGGTGGAAATTTGTTGTATATATATACTGAATAAGTACATCTTTAATTTTGGGCGGATCATATCCACCATTGTCATTTGTACGCAGCTCGTTATAAAAACATTGAATATGCTAATACACAACTTAAAAATCATACATCAAATATTTGAAAGGTCATCCATTCTCGTTTAAATACGTGTTATTTTCATACCCTATTAACTATTATATCTAATTTATCATTTTCTCTTCCGAGCGAGAGTGGGTCCCGAAATCCACCTCGCCCCTACATATGAACCGATCCAAATATCAATTTGATAGGATAAAATCCGATGCGAACCAAACCACTAGAGTGGCTGGGCGGCAAGAGACAGATACAGAAAGCGTACAAATCGATATTAAACAAAAAAACGACAGAATCTTTAGTCAACTAATTAGCCTATGCATTAGTTGACCTAACTCAACTGACCTCTTTCCCAACGCAACCACAAATTAAATCAATCATCGCGAGTACCCCTATCAAATACATTTCTTTATATATAAATAATACATGGATCAAATGGTAATCTATTAATGATAATGAAGATAACTCAAGAAAATAAATAATAGAAAGACAATTGAGTGGTCCTCCAAATCAACACTGAATTATTTTTCTTCAATTCGCCCTTCATTCTTTCACTTTTCCCTCTAGTTAACAAGATACTTATGTTAGTTAATTATTACTTAGTAGATGTATCGGAGTTAGAGAATAATGATTTAAAAAATATGATATTTTATCTTATAGATTAATGGATGTTTTAGGATCATATAATTTGAACCGTATCAAGAATGATTGTATTTTTGTTGACTTCGTGATATAGTAGATCCATCATTATTATAATTGAAAAAATATATATAAATTCTTAGGTACAATAATGTTGGATGTACCAGGGGTATCACCCACGGGTATCCGAAACCCACAGATACAGGGATGAGCTTACGAACCGCATGGGTATGGGGCGGGTAAGGATTTGGATATTTAAAACGGGGATGTGGATGGTTTAGACAAACCCGCCCCATTGTCATCCCTATTGAAAGTACTCTCCTCGATCTGACATGCTCTCATCTCCCTATTTTCCAATTGTTTCTGTCTAAATTACATGTAATGACTCAACTTGTATAGGATTTTACTTTTATTAACTCATATTTTAGTTTTAATAATTCTACCTGATGGACCCAGTATTCAACCGACATCAAAATACGTCATTTTACCATGAATGTTTTATGGATCTCAGTAAACACGTCATTCACAATACATACATTCATCTGAAAAATTCCGTTCATTTCTACATGGTACAAGGGTATGGACATTGTTTTTACTTGTAAAAACATTTTCACTCACAAAGTAAGCACAATTGCACTCCTTCATCCATTAACCCACACTTGGAAAGGGATATTATGAGTGATGGTGAGTGTCAAATTTACTCCCTTCCAATTAAGCAAATTAACATAAGCCAACCCTTCTTTTGGCTTCATCCACGTTGCTTTTGGGGAGAAAGATAAATGATGCTCCTCTTGTCTTCTATTTTCCTAGCTCCACCAATCACCCTCTCCATTTTCATGTAGAAAATATAATTTGTTTATTTGAGAGATGATCCACCAGAATTCTATCTTCACATAATCTTTCCAAGGGGCTATAATGATAGACATGGCAGTGCCACCATCTCAACTCCCTCCAACAAACAAAGCTACATGGCATGCAATATATTTACCATTTACATGAATGAGGTGTTTAAGTGGTGTTTCCCTGTGAGAAACTTGCGTTGAAAATAAATTGATTGCACCTTTGACTTCTTTGGACAACGATCACTAAACACGGTTTACACCTCTTCAAACACAGTTCGAACGAGGGTGTTCGATGTTTACACGACTCTCGAGACAGATCTACATTAAGTTACTCCTACTCCTATGGAGGTTCTGAGAGAGCTCCAGATCTACGACTATCGATAAAAATTTGCAGAGGAAAGATAAGATTGATAAAACTTGACAAGTGGTGTCGAGTGGTAATTTTTGCGGGCCTCTCTCTGTCGCTCTATCCTCTTATTTATAGCCTTGAGTGGGTAACTGTCGTAGAAAAACTGCCTCGGATAACTTCCAAAAAGAACTGCTCCCTGCTTCTTCGGAACGTGGCTGACGTGTCCTTTGAACGTGGGATGAGTAGCAGTTATCTCTCAACCGCCTATGTGCCTCTCTTGAAACCGTCGTAGGAGCTTGTAGCATGCCTCATATATCACGGTCATGGACTTCTTTACTCATGTCCATGGCCCTCTTGGGACTTAGTCTCTAGTGATATAATATTTCATCCCCATGTCATTCTCCTTCGCGTGATTGGCCCCTCTCGTGAGGCGGCATGGCCTCTCAGAATTATCATATGGCATGGCCTCTTGTTTGCACTCATGGACCTCTCAATCATGGACATGACCTCCCTCATGAAGCAGCAAGTCCTTCCCTATACTTAGAATATTTTCGGTTATTTGATTTAGATCATGAGGCGGCATTGCCTCTTTATTCGCGACCATGGACTTCTTATTCATGTATGTGGCCTCTTCCGTTGGAAGGCATTGGCCTCCTCATACTTAGTATTTTTCACGCGCCCAGGTCCTCTTGTCTCGTGTCCATGGCCGTCACATATGACACGGCCATGGACATCTTAATCATCCACATGGCCCTATATTCTCATACTTAGAATATTTTTTGTCATACCGGGCCTTCCTTGAGATAGCATGTGCTTCTTTATTCTATATGGACGTGTTCTTCTTTGATGAGGCGGCATGGCCTCTTCGTTGAGGCAGCATGGCCTCTTCCGGACTTAGTTAAATTTTCACTCATTCGGTCTTATTGGTGAGGCGGCATGTCCTTCTTTAGACTTAGTGGCTTGGGCTTAAAATCAATATCCATAAGGCCCAACTAAAACAACATTAATTGTTATAATGGAGGTGGCCTTATAAACTCAATAATTATTTTGTAACTCACCAATGTGGTACAAGACAACTTTTATGGTGTAAACAAGTGGTGTGCTAGCTAATTGTTTACCTCTAGCCACTCACTACCCTTCTTTCTCATTCAATGACACATTGGAGAAGCCAAGCAAGTAAAGCTTGTCCTTTCTTCCAACATTTAACCTCTCTTAGTGGAGGTGTCATCAATCCCACACAAGCAAACCCTTGTACCCTTCCTCTCCATTTGCACGTGGAAGATGAGTGACCATGTTGTTGTTTTTTTCCATTGCTTAAACGAACTAAGGGAATTCACTTTCTGTTTTACCACAACCAAACTCACTCCCCATCAACCTATACGTGGAGAAGGAGTTTCTCCATCAAGGTGAGTACTTTACTTCCTTTCTTCTATCATACTTAATTAGTTAAAGTAGCCAACCATCCATTGCATTCGGTTGATTGGGTGTAAATGTATTATTTTTATTTTATTATTATTCACACGCCATCTACGCCAGAAGCAGGAGGCACCTATAAATAGGACGCTCATTTATGCTTTCTTGGCAGTTCATTTTGGAGTTGAACTTCTAAATCTCTCTCAAGAGTCGGCTCAATATGCCGCTCCCGGTTACTCTCCTCTCAATACTGACATTGAGCTTCGGAGAAGGTCCCCGCCGACACACCGCCGGCGGGTCCTTTTGTTTTGCAGGTGTCCATCTCGGAGGCTGGTGGCGGATGTTGGCCAGGAAGATCGGCGCTCACCGGACCTCAAACACATTGAAGCAGGCTCCTCGGAGCTTGGCATCAACACTACCAAAAAAAAATATTTTAGTTTTAATAAAGTTGTGAATAGGTGAGATGTTAATTCCTACAAAAACTTAAATACATGTATCATGTTATAGTTTGTTATTTTCCTTTTAAATTTGCACACATGTGAGTCGACATGTCGGCCACTCGCGCCCATGTTACTCAACCTGCCACGGAATAATTATGGGTATCGAGATACTCACCTCGACCTGCACATAATCACTCCTAATTACTAAGTAAAAAAAACTAAAATAAAATAACACATATCAATTTCTACAATTAACAGTAATTATCTATTCTAGAAGCCAGGAAATTAGTCTCATCGACAGATCAAAACCATGCCATTATCATTAAGAAAATAGTTTAATGAGTAATTTTTTTGAATCCATGACCATGAGGGTTATATACTTATATCTATAAAACAATTACTTAAGCACTGAATGTAACTGTAGGAGAAAACTATTCATACATCCTCTGCAATTTTTTTTTTTTTTTGCATTAATGGAGGCTAACGCCAAGAAAAAGAGGACAACAGGGGGAGGTGAAAAGAGAGGAACTAAATCTCGGGGGGAATCACAACTCGCCGCTCAAAAGACATCCCCTGGCTATCCTCCTGAAGCACTATATCGAGCTCGGAAGGAGGACTAACAAGTTCATGCATACCGTAGGGATAGACGAGACTGTGCTTCGAGAGCCAGTCCGCGGCTCTATTCCTTTCCCGGTATGTGTGAACAGTGTTAATCAACCAATCCTGCTCAATGCGCCGCCGGATCGAATTCAACAACGCAGCGTGAGGGTGAATAGGGTCCTGGCGATCCTTAATCAACTGAATAGGATATGCACCAAAATGTTCATATCCCCTCTTTATGCCACAAAATTTGCCCCTCCCTCAATTTAATACCCTCCCACATGAATTTCAACCGCAAAATTTAAATGCTACAGCTTCGACCTCTCTCTCTTCTCCTTTCCCATTTCCTTTCGCATCAGATTAATACATCAAAGAGTCTATTTTTTATCCAAATATTTTTCTTTTACATTATCCAAACCTATTTAAATGTTATTAATTAGTCAAATTTTTCGTAATGCATCAAAATATTAGCTATTTTTGCGTTATACTTAATAATTTTGTAACTTTTTTCTTAGTTAAAATACTAAAATTTTGCAATGTTGACCTTCATGTGTCTCTTTCAAGTCAGTATCATGTTGCCAAGTCAATATAACTAACAAAATTGCTAACTGAAAGTTAACATTTGGTTGATTCTTAGTATTTCGATAGGTTTGGATAATATAAAAAAATTTGAAAAAAGGTTTGGATAAAAAATAGACATTATCCATACATCAATATGCACTCAACTTTGCACAAAGAGATAGTTTAAACCCCAAACTTTTCATAGTTGACCGTCAATTCTAACAATCAACTCTTAAGATCGGTGATAACTTAATATAAACTGGTGACTAACATGACTAGTACATGCCCACCAAGTCAGCCAAAGATGATTTATCCAAATTTTATTATTTTGATTTCAAAATTATGAAATGTAGTTTATAAATAAAACAATCCATCAATCAAATCATCCACCTATTTCAGGAAATATCGAAATTCATCTCTTCCATTCAAAAAAAATGCACTTCTCGACGCTAAAAATCGAATTGTTGCACCTCGACTAGGATGGCTTATCTTTCTCTCCCTGCCTCCTTAGTTGTTTAGTTATTGTCTTATTGATGGAAAATCTTATTTTTAGTATTATACTTTTGGATTTGAGCCAAGTTGACTTCTCTTTCTCTCTCTGCTTCCCCAACAGTCAGGTTCATTGACGGCGATTTAGATTATGATTTCGGGTAATGCAGTTTCAGTTATGGACTTGGACAACTTCTCTTTCTCACTACCTCCGTAGTAATTGAGTTTTTCAACGGCATTTTCAAATCTCAGTGATTCCTCTCCTATTGTTGTCGGAGAAGCATTTGTTAGATACTAACGCACATAGGATTGAAATGGTTTTCCCTGTTCAATATGAATGAGATTACTCTACAGAGAGATAGGTCTCTCGGTCAATAACATTATTTTTCTTAAATGTCGTTCTGCTGATGTACAAGGTATATACATATACCAAAATTACACAACTCAACCAGCCGACTAACGCTACTACTATATTTACAATTAATAACCCATCATGGTACGCGCCATTGATTTGCTAGGTAGAAACCAATGACGAGAAGAAGAAATTGTTTTAGTTAAGAGGCCATCAATTTGATTTTTAGATAGATGATATATAGTAGAGCTTCAAACATCCGCCAGAAATAAGTTTGCGAATGAAATGCACATGGACTTTAATGTACTTCATATACCATTACACAAAACATGATTATTTGTTATCTGAATAGCTCTAGTATCATCGCAAAAAAAATTGCAGAGTTAAAATAACAGAAGAATCCATCTCA
The DNA here is from genome assembly GCA_964030455.1 of Linum trigynum. Classification (NCBI taxonomy): domain Eukaryota; kingdom Viridiplantae; phylum Streptophyta; class Magnoliopsida; order Malpighiales; family Linaceae; genus Linum; species Linum trigynum. Next base: position 1,860,452 of record OZ034820.1, read on the forward strand.
GAAAAAAGTCGCTGAAACCAGACAAGTTCAGAAGTTACCTCTAACACAGAAAGAAATTCGACTTTAGTGAAGGACATGGAAATTTTGCCCTGTTTGCCCAAGACACAAAAGAGTTACGTACCAAACTTCACACACTATCAACTTGTGCAAAGTTGTTGTAGCTATATTGGAGTATTAACTCTTGTCATGAATGAAAAGTAACAATAATGTAACTCCAAATTTATGCACCCACCACCCTTTTAGATTTATGAAGAATAATGTTCCAAAAATTCAACCACTTCCCCCATCCCAAAATAAAACAAATAAGTTAACAAAAAAAGAAAGAAAATTGATCGGTAAACAGATAATAAGAAAAATAAATAGTACCAGTAACAAATGAAAGAAATAATTTTTAAGGAAGAAAAATCAAAATAAAACCCCCCCAACCCATTTTTTTCAACAATTTATGGCTTGCAGTAATAACCCAAAAATAAAATTAAACCACCCCAACTACCATCGCCTTCCTCTGATGATCAGTTGCACTCCCACTCTCACACGTACCGTTACATCTCACGGCCGTCGCCGTCACCGTTGCCTGCTGATGCTCGTCAACTTTCTGATTATTGCAATTCGGTCCTTTATTGTTATTATTATCATGAACAGTACCGCTGCCGGCCACCGCCGCCGCCCTCATCCTCGCGGCCGTCTCTTGCAGGTCCCTCTTCGCCACATTCACCTTCAGCCCGTGCTTCATGAACAGCGTCAGCGACATCTTCTGCTCCACCTTGTGCCCCTCCGCCACCGTCAGCCGGTGCCGGAGCAGAACCGCCGCCGCCACCGACTTCATCTGTAGGTAAGCCAAATCCTTCCCCAGGCATATCCTGGGTCCCGCATTGAACGCCACGAACCTGTACGCGTCGTGCGCCACAAAGCTGCCGCCGTCCGGCGACAGCCACCGCTCCGGCCGGTACTCCATGCAGTCGTCCCCCCACGTCGACCGCATCCTCCCGGCGGCGTAGATCGAGTACGTCACCGACGACCCCGCGGGGACGAAAGTCCCGTCGGGGAGCACGTCGTCGGCGACGACGTGCTTCGAGTCCTGCGGCACCGACGGGTACAGCCGCAGCGTCTCCGACAGCGCCGCCTTCAGGTAGACGAGGCGGTCAACCTCCTCAAACTCCAGCGGGTCGCCCAGCCAGTTCGCCACGTCAGCGCCACGTGTCTCCTCGAGGACGGTGCAGAGCTCGCGGAGGATCTTCTCCTCCACGGACGGGTTCTGGATGACGAGCCAGAAGAACCAGCTCAGCGCGACGGATGACGTGTCGCGTCCAGCTAGGATGAAGTTCAGCGCCACGTGCTGGAGGAAGGAGTCCGAGTAGGACTCCTTCTTCTTCATGAAACGGGAGAGGAGGTCGTCGTGGAGGAGGACGATTCTTTTGTCGTTAGGCTGCTGCTGATGAGTCATCAGCTCGTCCTTGCGCCGGTTGATGACGTCGGTCAGGTACTGGTCGAGCTGAGCTATGCTCCTGCTCAAGCTGACTTCCATCCCGAGGCGGAGCCACTTCTTGACCTTCCAGATCACCTCGGGGAGAATGAACCGCTGGAGGGAGGCTTCGGTGGCTCGGTCGAAAGCCGAGGCGAAGCCGTTCTCGGGGAGGCCCGGCGCGCACGTCTGCGGGTCCTTCCCGAAAGCCAAGCCGCAGATGTTGTCGAAAGTGAGCCGAAGCAACAAATCCTGGAGGTCAACCGGCTCGCCGCTGACCTGGGCCGACTCGAGGATGGGGCAGAACCTGAGCTTGATGGCGCGGCTCACCCAGCGAGCCATGGCCTGGCGGAGGGTCCGGGTGGTGAATTCCAGCGCGGCGGTCTTGCGCTGGAACCGCCACGTGTCGCCGTCGGAGTTGAAGATCCCTTCGCCGAGGAGCTCGTGGAAGACGGCCTGCCAGGTGGGGCCCTTGGGATAATTGTCGAAGCGGGTTTTCAAGATGTGCTCGACGTTCTTCGGGTCGCACGTGACGGTCACGAGCCCCTGCTTCTTGGCGAGGAACGGAACCGCGCAGATGCAGGTCTGGTAGGTGCCGCCGCAGGCGCGGAGGTTGTCGGAGATCCAGTCGTGGAGGCGCTCGCAGTTCTCGATGAGGCCCGGGAGGCTGCCGAGGAGCGGCCAGACCCGTGGGCCGCGGAGGGAGCGGGAGATGAAGGTGAACCAGAGGAGGTACGCGGTGACTAAGGAGAGGAGGAGCAGGGCCGTGGAAATGTCCATCAGGTGTTCGACGAAATGCGTGAACCGGGGGAAAAAAACCCCAAAGCGGGGGGGAAGAGAGAGATCTGTTTAGAATGGAGACAAGAAGGAAGGGAAAGAGAGTGGGAGAAGAAGAGTACAGAGTGAGAAGAAGGGAGAGTGTAACTTTATAGGTGAGATGTACAGAGAAAGCAATAAAGAAGGACAGACTGGTTTTCTTCGAATTACACTACCCATTTCTCGCCCTTCTTCTCTCTCTCGCTGTTCAGATGCGAAACCGCCATAAATGCAGTTTATGAGAGGTTGGTTGAGGCAGTTTGGGGAAGGAAGGAAGAAGGAAGGGCCGTGGAGGGCTTCTCTCGAACAGATAGAGACCACCACCACCACCACCAATGTCCCTTTTGTTGCTGCTAAGTGTTAATCCACCTCTCTTCCACAGGCAATAAACAGTTTACCACACAACGTAAGCTCTTCTCTTGTCTATTATTTGTGAGTTGTGACCTAGCTTGGCTTTTCTTTCTTTCTTTCTTTCTTTCTGGTTGTTGTTTCATCTCTCTGTGCACACCTACTTTTGCAGGCGGAAGGGGAGGGGAGACTTAAATTCGGGCATTGAATGAAGGAGAGAAGGAGAAGGAGAAGGAGAAGGAAAGGAAGGAGGTGACTTTAATGAGATTGGTTGAGCAAAAGGGTTTTGTAATCTTAGACAGCAAAGACAGTTGATCCAACACCCAGCTAGATAGCTTAAGCTAGCTAGCGCTCAATGGTAGGAAAGCAAATCAAAGAAGGCTAAGCTGAGGCAGAGGTGCAAGCAAAACCAAGTCAATATCTAAAATATAATATTCGTGAAAGCTAGCTAGCTAGCTACAATTAGCTTTGGGGGATAATGGACGATGATGAACATGGCTTGTTGTTGCATTCTCTCGTAATAATTAATTAAGGATATTTATATATTTATGTATTTAATTTGTTAATTACAATAGCTGAAGGAAACAATAAACTAATAAGACTTTGGGGGTGTTTTTGGGTAAAGGTTGGGTGAGCAACCCAACTCCCTAATATTAGTAGCCCACTAAACTCAACTCAATGCCTGATGACTTGCGGGAATTCCAATTTCCTTTTTTTTTTCCCAAAGATATTCCGGCAGGAATAGCAAGATACGAGTATATACAAGACCCAGAAGGTTAGGACAAAGAAAAAAGGGCAAAACGATGGTCAACCAGTAGCCTAACCATCGATGAAAGGGCCGTTCTTGCCACGCTAAACTTCGTCATTCTTTTTAAAAAAATGGTTAATAAAATCTTTGCATTGAACTGGGAAACCGGTCGTCCCACAGTTTTGACCTTGTGGCGGGAGGTCAATTATATAAATGCATGGCTGGGTGGTTAACAATATTGTGGCGGGGATGAAAAAGTCAACAGTTCTCACGTAGGCGGACAGAGAATGTGAGGAGGACACGTGGCTTTTGGAAGTTTTGCCAGTTCTGTTTTCTGTTCCATTTTCCGTCTTTTTGCTTTCGGACGGACCGGAGTGATTCAGTGGCCTTGTCTATCTTGGCCGAGAGTTTGCCGTTTTTTCCCGGCATTGCTCTTTTACAATAACCCTAGCTAGTTAGTACTTCAACAATGGGAGCACAATGCATGCATGGCTTGAAAAATTCGTTTCACATTTCTCAAGATGTATATACGTAGAGGAAACATTCACTCTGCTATAAGAAAACCCAACCAACGTATGCAGTTGCAGAGGCGTAGCTAGGATTTCGTCTAATGTGGGTTCATTTTTGTAAAATCGGATAACGCGGAAAAGAAAGAACACAAGAATTTACGTGGTATCCCCGTTCAAGATGAACGAGACTAATCCACGGGAGCAAGCTCCAGAGAAAGGGTTTCACTAGTAGTCGGCCGAATAGAAATCAAGGCCTGTAGTTCTTGTTACACGTCTAGGCTAGCTGCGGGATATTTAACCTAGGGGATTAGGGGAATTAAGTTACCTAATTACAAGATGGTCCTCATAATTAAACACGGTAACTATTTACATCCCAACACTCCCCCTCAAGCTGAGGCATGAAGGTCACAAATGCCCAGCTTGGACAAAAGTGAATGAAACTGCTCAGCACCCAGAGCTTTGGTAAAAATATCCGCCAGCTGTGAGGTAGAACCGATCTTCAAGGGAGCAACTTCGCCGGTAACAACACGCTCACGTACAAAATGACAGTCCATCTCCACGTGCTTAGTCCGCTCATGGAAGACGGGATTAGCTGCGATATGAAGAGCGGCCTGATTGTCGCAGTGCAAAGGAGTCGCCGCCGGCTGGGGAACACCAAGTTCCGTGAGTAAGAAACGGAGCCACACAACTTCACTGACGGCACTAGCCATGGCCCTGTATTCGGCCTCGGCAGAAGATCGAGCAACCACGCGCTGCTTTTTGGTACGCCAAGAGACAGGAGCCGAACCTAACTGAACATAGTAACCGGTAGTAGAACGGCGGGTCGTCTGACAGCCACCCCAATCTGCATCACAGTAAGCAGAAAGAGTCAAAGAATCACCAGAAGGGAAAAAGAGACCCTGACCAGGAGAGTTCTTGAGGTATCGGAGAACACGATGGGCGGCCACGACATGCTCAGGACTGGGAGCATGAACAAACTGGCTGAGGATGTTGACGGCATAGGTGATGTCGGGGCGAGTCACAGTGAGATACAAGAGGCGACCGACCAACCGACGATAAGCATGAACATCAACCGCCGCATCAGTACTCGTAGAAGGCCGGGTGAGAGTGTGATTTTGCTCCATCGGAAAACGACTGGGACGGGCTGCAGTAGCCCCCGCGTCACTGAGGATGTCCAAAGCATATTTGCGTTGGCTAAGAAAGGCTTTTGATGCTGAATCGGTCGTGAAGAAAGGCTTTGACTTGAGAAATGAGCTCAACGTCATTACCAGTAAGGACCACGTCATCAACGTAGATCAAGGCGGCAACAAACGAGGTACCACGGTTGTGAATGAGGAGAGATGGATCGGCTTTAGAGGCGACGAAACCCAGCTCAGTGAGTGCCGTGATAAACTTGTTGTACCAGTTCCGTGAGGCCTGGCGAAGACCGTAAAGAGACTTCCGCAGACGGCAGACTCGGGTATCCCCTTCCGCTGCAAAGCCAAGAGGGACCTTCATATAAACTTCCTCCTGAAGATCGCCGTGGAGAAAGGCGTTGTTGACATCCAACTGATGAAGAGGCCATCCTTTGCTGACAGCAGCGGCAATGAGAACTCGAACAGTGACCAGCTTGGCCACAGGAGCAAAGGTATCATGGAAGTCGACACCTTCGACCTGGGTGAAGCCTTTGGCTACCAATCGCGCCTTATACCGTTCAACAGAGCCATGAGGATGATACTTGATCTTGTAGACCCACTTCGAATCGATGGCGCGCTTCCCGGGGGGCAAAAACTCCAAAGTCCATGTCCCGTTAGCTTCTAAAGCCATTATTTCTTTCATCATTGCTTCACGCCAGCAAGCGTGCTGCACTGCCGTGCGAAAATGCTTCGGTTCGACGACCTGTGAAATAGCAGCCAAAAACGCACGGTGTGAGTAGGAAAACCGATGATAGCTAACATGGTTAGAGATGGGGTGAGTGACCGAATGGGAGGAAGAAGCTCCCGGTAGCTCGACGTCGTAGATGGCGAGCTAGGAGGGAGGACGCCGATCCCGATCGCCGCGACGCAAGGGGGGATCCAAGGGCAAGGGACCACTGGGAGCCGCGGGACTGGGGAGCGGAGGAGCAACATCCTCGACATCAGCAGCCGGCGAAGGGGACGATCCCGGTGTAGAAGGCGGCGAGGGCGTGAGGCCTGGGGAACCACCATGCAATGACGAGGAGCCCGGGGACTCGCCATGCAGAGGAGGGGCCGGTGAATCGCCCACGTCAAAGCTGGAAGTAAGGTCATCGGCAGTAGTGGCGCGTTCCTCGACCAGAGGGTCGAGCTCCCCCTCAAAGTGAGCAGGCGGTGAAGGAGGTACCTGGGGCTGCAAATCTGAGGAAAGGAAGGGAAAATCAGTCTCCACGAAATGAGCATCGCGGGTAGTGTAAATGCGACGGAGACGTAGATCATAAACACGGTAGCCTTTCTGGGAAAGAGGATAGCCAACAAAAATGCACCGCCGCCCCCGTTCAGCAAACTTATCCAACCCAGCACTTGTATCTTTGGCGTAGACCAAGCACCCAAAAGCACGAAGATGCTTGTAAGAAGGAACGCGACCAAGCAAGATCTCATATGGTGTCCGGTTGCCAAGAACAGAGGAAGGCAACCGATTAATCAAGTAAGTCGCAGTCAAAACACATTCACCCCAAAACCTAACAGGGAGCCCAGCCTGAAAACGAAGAGCTCGCGCGGTGTCGAGAAGGTGCCGGTGTTTCCGTTCTACAACCCCATTCTGCTGAGGCGTATGAACGCACGAAGTCTGAAGAAGAATCCCCCGATCAGCATAGAAAGCACGAAGGGTCTTGGTCTGAAACTCCAGCCCATTATCAGCCTGTATTCTGCGAACCTGTCGTTCGAACTGAGTAACCACCATCTGACAAAAGGCAAGAATATACTTTTCGACATCGGACTTGTATTTCAACAAATACACCCAAGTGGCTCGGCTAAAATCATCAACCACCGTCAAGAAGAAATGTGAACCATCCAAAGAAGGAGTCTTATAACCACCCCAGATATCAATGTGGATCAAGTCAAAACAGCCATGTGTTTGAATGGAACTAGTGGGAAAAACAGACCGAGTGTGCTTGGCCCTTAAACACGGGTCACAATGTGTTTTTGAAAAAGAAATGCTCTTGGAACTAAGTGCATCACGTAGCAAAGAAAGCTTCTCAAAAGATGGATGCCCAAGCCGATGATGCCACAGCGTGGTATCGTCCCGCCCAGCGGCTGCAAAAGCTCCACGATCACAACCGGCCGGGGCAGCACCCATGCTAGAGCGATCCAAGTAATATAAGCCATCACGCAGTCTCCCCAGTCCAATCACTGTCCTGGAACATAAGTCCTGAATGATACAAACACCAGCCAAAAACAACAAACCAACATCATGGTCCTGTGTAAGACGACTAACGGACAGAAGGTTGCACTTAAATTCTGGGACATGGAGAACCCGGTGGAGGGTCAGGCGATCATGTAAGCGCACAGAACCCACTCCTTCGACGGGTATACAACGGCCATTGGGAATACGAACAGGGGAATACGTGCCACTACGATTCACACGATCAAGCCAACTAGCGTCTCTAACAATATGCTCATTGCACCCAGAATCAATGAGCCATTCATAAAGGTCAGAGCAATTACCGGCCATGTGAGCAGTAGGGTCAGAAGGTCCAGAGCTAGGGGCGCTGAAGAAGTCCTTCAAATTTGCGAACTGTGTGGCAGTGAGGCCCGGGATGGGACTGCTATCCGTGTCAACGTGAGCTGCCCGCGGAGCATTCTCCCCAACCTGCCTGCGCGCGCTACCCGGACGTTCCCCTTGCTTCCCTTTCTTTGAGTCGGAAGGAAAACCATGTAAGCGATAACACATGTCCTTGGTGTGACCGAGTTTACGGCAATGACTGCACCGAACTGGCTCGGCGTTGGCGGGCTGCTTCTCATCACGAACTTGGAATGCAGCTGATTCCACTGTAGGTCTGCGGCCAGCCGTGAGTTGTTGCTGCTGTTCATCCCCAGCGACCAGTTGGTAAGCTTCAGCAAGGGAGGGCAGCGGCTTCGTGGCCAAGACTTGGGAACGAACTACCGCGAATGAGTCATCGAGCCCAAGAAGAAAGTCGAACAAGCGCTCGGACTCAGCCTTCTCGCGTGCCTGGCGAGCCACGTCGCAGGGGCACCCTCCGCAACTGCAATGAGGGTTCACGCTGACTGTTTGCATCTCATCCCAATAGGTTCTCAATTGAGTGTAGAATGCAGAAACCGACGACTTGTCTTGGCGGAGAGCACCTATCAGCCGTCGTAGTTCATAGGCACGGCCGGCAGATCCCGCGCCAAACCGTTGTCGGAGATCAAGCCAAATTTCGCGCGCCGTGCGCACACCACGCACGCTGTTGCGAAGTTCTTTCGTCATCGCCGTCTTGAGCCAACCCTTGACCATTGCTTCACAGCGGTCCCAAGCATCAAGTCGAACGAGATCGGTTGAAGGCGGTCTTGGCAGGGTGCCATTGACGAACGCCAATTTGTTTTTCGCGATAAGAGTTTCGGTCATATCGCTGGCCCATTCGCCGTAGTTCAGGTCGGTCAGTACATCACCACCGAACAGCTGACCTGGATTTTCGGACGGATGGAGGAACAGAGGAGAGCCGAGAGGAATTGAGTCGAGGCCAGTGATGGCAGCTTTGCTGTCGCTCGAGCTATCGTCCTTCTCGCCCATGATTGCCGCAATCAAAGTCGTTGACGAGGATCACAGCTCTGATACCATGTAAAATTGGATAACGCGGAAAAGAAAGAACACAAGAATTTACGTGGTATCCCCGTTCAAGATGAACGAGACTAATCCACGGGAGCAAGCTCCAGAGAAAGGGTTTCACTAGTAGTCGGCCGAATAGAAATCAAGGCATGTAGTTCTTGTTACACGTCTAGGCTAGCTGCAGGATATTTAACCTAGGGGATTAGGGGAATTAAGTTACCTAATTACAAGATGGTCCTCATAATTAAACACGGTAACTATTTACATCCCAACAATTTTGGAAGAAAAATACATACGATGAAGTATTTTTGTTAACCGTGATGATCATTGATGATATATTATTATATTGGAAAATTCTGGTAAATTAAAATACATTAGTGGTCGAAAATGTTAAGAATGTCAGTCAGTGTATCAATCAATTATTCATGATGGTTTAGGTAGTCGTTTTGTTTCGATGATGTTCGTTGTCAAGAACCGTTTAGTATTAATAACTCGCGCGCGGTTGTTGAGATAGATAGGTTTAATAATGAATCTTACAGTAAGCAATAATTCATGAATAAGTTAGTAGCTCGCACTTTCGAATGTTCTTTGTCAAGAACGGTTTAGTATCAATAACTCAAGTTGTTGCTGGGAGAGGTTCGATTTATACGAAGTTGAAGTTTACACAAATCTGAATACCGTGTGCTTAAGAAATGAGGTTGTCAAGATTCAAACACGACATTTTGATTAACTATTCTCAATTAAGTGCCCCCTAAATTTTGATATCAATTAACCATTCTACCTAATTTTACCATTTTTCTTCCCAACCATGGTGGTGGTTCCCAAGATTTGGCTCACATTTCCTTTTTTTTACTCAAACCCTACTCCTCTAAAAAAATCATAAGGGTACTATAGGTTTATTTTTTATGATTAGGTACTACTTAAGAGATTCGAACATGGGATCTCCAGGTTCAAAACTAGTGGTATTACCTACTCCTCTCAAATTTAACTGGCCTTTTTTAATCTCTTTCACATTAATCGTACTTATAGAGATTCTAATATATTCTTTTCACTATAATTTTTAATAATTTGTCATTATTTTTAAGAAATTTTTTTCGATAAATTTGTGTCAAATTCCAAGACAAAAAATTGTGTACCAAAAAGATCTGTTAATTTACGTATGATACTTTATGACTGTCATACGACCGTTTTTGTCCTTTATAATATGATCTTTTTTTTCTCTTTTTGCGTACAACTTGGCTGAATATGTTATAAATAACAAGACCATGTTTGTCATCCACACATAAAACTCATTTGAAACTTCTCTCCACTTTTAAATCAAATACATCATTATGCCTTTCACTCATAGCTCGTCGTAAGGATGGGAAGAAGAGATGGAAGAGTACAAGAAGTTTCACCATCGACGTTTACGTACATTTACTCGATCGACGCATTAGTGAAGCTTCATCACATCGGCATCGCTCAAAAAGTCGTATTCACATTGATCGTGACTCTTGAGGTTCGAATGCAATCAACATTTGCTTTGTATGGATGTTTATTACTTGACTATTACCTTTTTGTCCATAAGGTATCTAAAAATACCCTAAAACACCCACTAAAACATAAAGAAAGGAAAGGAAGAGGGTGACTCGCACAACTAGGGCGTGCGAGTTGCCTTTCCCAATTCGCTCCTCCCTTCACCAACCAAATTTGGTCAATCTCACTCCTCCACTCCCCTCAAATTTGGCCACCCTCTCTCCATTTTCCCTCAAATTTGGAAATTTAGCTTGACTTTCATCGTGGGTTTGAGCTCCCCCACCACATAAATTGCCAAAAACCCAAATATGGGTGGTGGAGTTGGTCTTACCACCGGATTGAAGATGGGTGGATGGGATAATCGAACACAATGTTGAAGAAGAAGTTGTGGCTCGAAACGCGTATTAGGCTTGAAGAAAATTTGTTGTATGAGAAAGTTTCGAGCCTTCGCCCAAGATGTCTCGTTTCACTTAGTATCTGTTAGAGTTAGTGCATTTAGTTTTTATCAGGGCAATAGTTGTTAATTACTTGTTAGTCATGTGTTATTGTAAGGTTTTAGTCACCATTAGCTACTAAAAATTGAAGTGGTATAAATAAGAACCACCCAAGTTCTTGTTGAACTCAGACTTTTCTGACCATTCTCTTCTTCTTATTCTTCAAGATTTCGACATGGTATCAGAGTTTTGAATAGCTATGAAAGATCCTCCACAAACTCCACCTAGAGGAAGTGGATTAGGCACTCACTCGCCATTCACACCGGCTCTTAACTTTGGAAACTTCAACAACACTAGCAAGTAGCAACCCAAACACTAGAGCAAGGTTTACAGCTCCACAAAAATCTTGCTATATCTATTGTTCATATTTTGGTTGATGGGCCAAATTTTTATTTATGGTCAAGGGCTATGAAAACCGTTCTTAAGACTAAGCACAAGTTGGGTTTTATAGACCGAGATGTCATTCATCTTGTGTTTTGTGGTACAAGTCTGTCATGCTTGAAAAGGAAATGTGAAGAACAAGCATGACAGGCTTTGGAGGCATTTTGTGGTACAAGCCTGTCATGCTTGTACTATAGTAGAAGTGCTCTACAACGATATCGTTTTCTATATACCTTGCTGCCAATTTATGACGAATGTGATGCAAAGTAAATGAACTTTGGAGGCATTTGCGGTTACGTAAAAACAAATCCAAAAGAATGAATCGATGATGGAGTGAATTCTTGGCTTTGAATTGGAACATCACCAACTGGAGAGGGTGGTTGGATATTTATTTTTACAAGCTACCTAGCTAACTGGGAAGATAAGAGGTTTGATAGTTTCTTGTGTATAACAGTTTCACACGCCTGTTTATCTATATATTAAATACGATAATTAGTTAATCAAATCAGTGGTGCAGCAATGCCAATTTAGTTAGCTAGGAAGAGGGTTGGGACGATATATATAAATATACTGAATGATTACTTATTAAATTAGTTGATTAGGATTGTATGAGAAATTATCTTGCCATTTAAATTCGTGGGTCATTTGCCAGAAAGCAGGTCAAGAAGTTCATAGATCAGGTTCAATCTCATTAAGCTACTATTATTATATACAAAAAGTGGGGTTGTCCCAATCAAAAACTCGTCTAACGCGAGATTCAAATCGTCTATAAAATGACATTGTTTTTTTTTTTTTGGGATGAGGGTTGCACGAAAAGCGGGCCAAGTTTTAACAAAATTCACAATCAACTAGCCAATCACAAAAAGAGGGTAAAACTTAGTCCCGACCCACACTCATCAATAACAGGTTCAACCTGCTTTGACGGGGTCGATTGTTTCGTTTTTAGGTGCGAGTCGGATGGAAAGCAGGTCGAGTTTCTAACAAAATCCACACTCGACCTAGCCCGTCAATTAGAAAACCGGGTAAAACTCGCTCTCAACCAAAATTCGTCAACACTAAATTCAACCCATTTTAATCATGTTCGATTGCTTTGTTTTTAGGTGTGCATCGGATGAAAAGCTCACCGAATTTTTTTATTTTCTAGTGATTTGACACTAGGGAATAATGCCCTCTCTCACAACCCCGCTTTTATATAATAAAAATAATAATAACTAGAAATATTTTATTAATTAATCAAAATTTTGGTGGTATTTTTTACTTTCTTTTATAAACATTGAACTCGAACCCATGAATCGTCAAAATTTTGGTGACAAAGCGAGTTCATAGATCAGGTTCAATCTCATTAAGCTACTATTATTACATACAAAAAGTGGGGTATCCCAATCAAAAACTCGTCTACGCCAGATTCAACCCACTCTAATCATTTCGAATTAAGTTGGACGCCGTTCTATAAAATGACATTGTTTTGTTTTTTTGGATGAGGGTGTTTTATTTAACTAGACAACCAAATTGCAGCAGCTAATAAATATAAACATGCCACTGGACGCCATGTGTGTTGTTTCAGAGCTAAAGAAAAAACGAGATCGCGAGTTTGACTTTAGGAGCTGATCAAATGCATAACATTTAATAAGGAAATTGTTGGGAAATGAGGTTTGACTTTGGGGATAGGATGAAATGAACAGAACAGGATAATGTTATGTAGTGAAGACTGTTTGTCAGTCCATTTGTTTGCATGGCTCATTTTCTGCCTGCAGCAGCAGCAGCAGCAGCGGGGAAGATAATCACAAATATGGACAGTTCGGTGACTGCTAAAACCTGCAGCAATAATAAGAACAAATCAAGTTCCCAGGCAAGAACACTGCCTAATTTTTGCTCAGGGTTTTGAAAGCCATGTTGATCAACTCTCTGATTGATTTCCTGGAAAAAAATCCATGAAGGTAAGATGTGAATGAAGAAGAAGTCACTGAAAGGGAGCAAGAGCAAGCAATCAGAGGGATGCCCAAGACGATCGGTTAAAATGAATTTGTCGACGAGGACTGAGATGGACTAGGTGTTGCTTTCCGACTCCAGAATTGTGCGTAAAACATAATGAGAATCTATAAGAAAATATGCACAAAATTCCCTTTGAGTCTGAGTTTTCTAGGGTTTTGTCTTATTGATTTTTCTAGCTCCAATTGAATCCCTTCGGTTGGGATTCAAACCATTTACAGTACCAAAACTAAAATCGAATCGAACACACTCTTCCTCACAAGCTCAAAGCTAATTAAGAGAGATCTCACACGCTACAACTCACTTAAGCAACATATCAGTCATAAAGAAATAAAAAGATGTTACTGATGCTCCCCCCTAGTACTTGACAATTCAAAAGTCATTAAACCTGAAAAATAGTCATGAAAAAGGAAGTTGACAACGAAGTTCTTAGGGGTCGTTTGGTAGTTGTGATTGTTTTGTTGAGATTGTCATTATGCATGTATTATTTACAATTCATCGTTTTTTTGTTTTGTTAGCAGAAACAATACATGGATTGTTTCTATGATGTGACAGAAACTATCACTCATTTTGAGTGATTGTTATATCTCAACTTTTAGTTGTGATTGTTGAGATAGTTGAGTTGAGATTGTTTTGTCTCAGCTTTTAGTTGATGCGACATACACAATCACACATAGCAAACGTTGTATTCTACAATGCATCAAATTCGACAATACATGTATAATATTATACATGCATTCTCAACAATACATCTATTTAACAATCGCAACTTCCAAACGACCCTAATATAACAAAGTGAAACCAAAGAAATTATTAACAAAGCAATTCTTAAGGTAACAGTCTCCCCATGAGTTTGCAGCTTCTCCCGACTCCCCGAGCTGTGATCATCGTGATCTCTTTATTCCACTTGGTCCAGATCCTTGAGTTGTGAGTGGCGAGGGTGTTTTGGATGATGAAAATGAAGCTCTCCTTGGTGGCTAGATTCCTTATGGAGATGTTGATAGGTGGAAATTTTCTCAAGGATGTGGTATAAACAAAAATGGAAACAAACTTGTATGCAAAAGCATAACAGTCAAGATCCGTGGTGATACACATGAGAGAGGCCAGACCGTGATGCCCATATTACTATACTAGTGTTGTATCCGGCCCGTTGGCCGGTTTGTGGTCATTTGGGTATTTTTTTAGTTAAACGTAGGTGGTTCGGTTTTTAATATTGTGCACGGGTGGTACAAAAGAGTACTTTGATAGTTTATATTTTTTAGTGCCCGTTAACTTTATAATTTTATTGAATTTTGTATTTCATTTTTTACTTAACAATAAGAAGTTTAGGTTAGACAATGAATCAAATGAAAAGCTATCTGTAATCTATATTCATGCCTTGAGATATTAAACATCACCGAATAAAAAAAAATCAACAAAAATCTTTATCTTCGTTATATGTGAATAATTACATTGCAAATGAAGCTTTGAAAATTTTATTACTATTTTAATTTAAATATTGTTGATTGTCATCTATTGAATAAAAAAGGAAATAATGTACATAATATTACTATAGATGTATTACATTTAAATAGTTTAAAGATACAAAAATTCGAGGAGAAAAAAATGTGATATGGAATTAGATTATTTGGACAAATTATGTAAAGCAAATCCAAAAATATTAGTATAGTTGTATTAAATTTATATTTTGTAAGAGACAAAAATGAAAAATATTAGCAAAAGAATATTTTGACTTGAAATGGGCTTTGTAAGTTATTCAATCATTTGAACTTTAGTTATCATAATTCAAACTTAACCTTTAGCAATATGTTCATATTTTTAAATATTTTATTGACTATATCCTATATTTTCCAAAGCGGAGCGGTTGTCAGATGGAAATTTCAATTACTAATGATTAATGGTTTATCATTATAAAACTATTTTGTAATCGTTAATGGAGCTATTCAGATGTAAATAACAACGTAGTTAGGTTGAATAAGCATTTAAATCATTCCATTGGACCATATTTTACGCTTAATACTTTTCTAATAAAACCTATCTCGACTTTAAGCAATTAAATAGAGTAAAAAAATTGATTTTTTTTGGATCTAACTCGACACAAATATCGAGTCGATACGATATGGATGTAATTATTTTTTAACCTACAACTAAACATGCGATCTTACCTTCCAAAATGTAATGTAAAAATTAGACATGCTAATTTGAAAATTAAAAGAATTAAAAACAATATAAATTGATTGTATTTTGCCAAGATTTCCTGTCTTTCTTCCTTTTCATGTTTGCCGAAATCACTGTGAAATTAAGATTCTAAAACTTTTGAAGGTTGATGCTTGATTTATCTGTTTAACGTAAAATCCTAATGCGAAAAAACCTATTCAGAAGGAACCTCTACCCAAACATCCATGCCACAACGATATATCATCTTTATCATCTCAAAATCCAATTCGCAAGCATTATTTCATTTAGGAGTTAAACAACTTTAGATAGCCTCATTTTTTTCCTTAACTACACAAAATAAATCTACACAGAGCAAAATTCAAATAATTATTATGTAGCATTTATCTTAAAATAAAACTTTTTTTCCCTTAATCCTAATCGCATTTACCAAAAAGAAAACCAAAAGTCCAATAATAATGAGTGACCCTTGAGTGTTTGATAAATTGTCAAAGTTGCCCTTCCATCAAATAAGGAGAACCAATCAAAGTGCAAGGTGGCAACAATGACATAGAGTGAAGTGCATAATATATTGTGTAGATGCTCGAGACTCCAGATACGACTCATTGATTTAATGAATGTATACACAGTTTCCTATAATTAAAAAATCACTCGAGACGAACAAGGGTTTGGCCCAGGGATAATACCACTAACCTAGAACCTGGAGGTCACAGGTTCAATCCTTTAAATAATACCTTAATCACAAAAAGTGAAACCTGTGTTACCCTTATCAAAAAAAAATATCACTTAAGAAATCTAAAAGAACCAACTCACTCAACTATTGCTAGTCACAGAGAGTATTTGGAGCTTTCAATTTCATACAGAATTCTTGTTCATTAATCTCAACCCGACACACATGTTTTGGAACTTCTCCTACCATGGACTTGGATAAAGAAGATAAAAGAAGTGTACAATGGAGAAGGGAAGTAGATGATGCTTAAACATACGAATGAATGCAACTACTTCATCACATGGGAATAGTAATAAAGTCTAAGTGGCAGGTTTTTTATCGTCTCATATAGGTGCCTGACGTGAGAATAGTAACAAAAGCTTGGATTGTTTTAGTATTCAAAACTTGTCTAGCTAGTATTCAAAAGCTTCTAACATGCATTACAAGTAAGACAAACTCATATTCAAAACGTCTGAACTTGTATTCAAAAGCTTCTAACATGTATTACACGTATAATCTCAACATGTACTCATACATGTCTAACTAGTATTCGTAACCAATTGAGGAACAAATATTACACATAGTTGGCTTAACAATAAGTAGATTAGAGTAGGTGGCCAGTTGAATGGTCGAGACAAAATCAGTGGGATTGACCCCATAGGTTTAAAATACTGAATAAGCCTTTTTATCCCAAATAAGGTAGTTGGTCCGATGGAACAACATACAGAAATCCCATTTCCATCAACCAATCCCACACCTAACCAACACAAAGGCAAAAGGCCTTTCTAGCCAACCCAACCCAACCCAGAGACATCCACTTGCCCAAACTGTTCTACTGTTTCTACAAACTCTGCCACTGCAGCAGGTAGCAGTGCCTCCTGCTATTACGTACCAGTGAAAGGAAGTAATGACAAGTAAGTACACACCAGTATTCACGGATCTCAGCACCTACCAAATTATAAAGGAACCACAACTTCCAACTGCTAGTGCACAGCAGGGCAAGTTAAGTTCAGCCAGCCAACTACCAGCCCACGTCTAATCATATGTGATTGTGCTGATACCTCGAACCCCACGGCTACTTTGGAATGAAATTCCACACTACAGAGAAAACACCCCTTTTGGTCGGTTGTTGTCTCTCAGTTCTTTATCCATTCCTTCGCTCGAACCCATTTCACCCCGCAGATTACCTTCTACACAAGTAGTTTGGCAGAGCAAACTTGATGCTTCTAGCTACCTGCAATGTTCCAAAAACACCACACACACAAAAAAAAAATCCAACTTAAATGACTACCCGGTTGAATCCTTCGCGTCCCGAAAGAGAAATCAGTACACAAACCTTCAGAGCAAAATCTTCAGAAATGGTGCATCGATACCGTGTTGAACCTTCCAAGGGGCAGCTTCCACCTTTGGCTATGAAATTAGCATCACACAGACTCGATAGCTGTGATAGAACATTAGACATGAGCCAGCTGCTGTTTCCGCCATCCGTGGAAAACCCATCTCCATGTTCCTCCTCGTCAATCGACACATCGATTACAGATGTTATGCATTGAAAAATAGCCAGTAGTCTCTCCAATGGGAATGTTCCGGGTCCTTTCATAAGTGATTCTTGTTCTACAGTTTCCTTTTGCTCCATCGACTTTTCGGAGGCCCTGGTTAATCACAATATAGCATTAATAACAGTCTAAAGTTGTAAGTGAGAAGAAACTAGATAAACTAGGCAACAATGCTAAGTGGAACATGAAAACCCAAAAGATAAAATCGAATGACAAAGTTTTTCCACAATACTGACAATATTTATCTACTCCGTAGTCTAAGAAAATGCAATGTACTCACTTCCTCTTACGCTTGCGATTATCTGAACCGCCAGTGGAGTCAAACAAAGATGCATCCAGGGTAGCCGGATTTCTCGAAGCAAGGAAAGCTGAGATAAGAAGATACTTTGCAGCAGTAGACATATGGAAACCAATCTCGGTAAAATCTTCATTGTCTTCATGCTTTCTTATGCTACCTCTCTGCCTAGTAACCTTCCCAGATTCAATTCCAGATAAACACTGCGATGGCCCCCAAAATATCTCATTCAAAGCAGGGGAAATGTAAGGCCGAAAGTGACTAAACAATCTTCTCTTCATCTCATCATTGGGAAACAAACTCGTATCGCTCAGTGGTTCACAATACTTTTGAAACAAAGATGAAAAGACTGTGCTTAATTCATCAAGTCGTCTAGTTACTCTACTGAATGGCCTGAGTACAATGCTGTTTGACAAGGAACAGAACACAAATTCACTAACTGTCTCATAATATAAATCGAACTGCAGACGGAAGTTGATCTCTATATGTACTTACTCAAGAAAACAGCTGTACAGCTTCTGGTTTGCTTGATTCCTTATCAGTAGTTGGCGAAGATCTTCTTCTGTATATTCAGGAAAAAAGACAGGAATAGGCTCTATGTATCCCATACTTGAGTAATATGTATCCGGTGAGCTACTGCTAACAAATATCAACGCGAAATTAGGCAACTTCAGAATATCATAGAGATTGAACAGGAAAGGCAATAAGCTGGAACTTTTATCCCACTCCCGCACCAACTCCAAGTTATCAATGATCAAATAGAGGATATCTCCCTTCGGCCATCTACGCGACTTATTCGACTTCCGCTTCCCTGAGTGATCTTTGAGACTATCAACAACCTTGCCGACATCTTCACGGAGAAAGTTCACAAAATCAGATGGCTTTTCACATCGTTTTGCACTTGAGTATCCATTGGCTTCGTTCTTTCTATGAAGTAACAACTGGTTTAAGATGGACTCAAACAAGATCCGAGGACTATAACAAGTACGGCAGCTTGCATAGACAAATGGACGATTAAGGTGCCTGAAAACTTGAAGAATGACGGTGGTTTTGCCTGTAGAAGCACCTCCATAGACAAACAATGGAAGCATAGGGGAACTGTGTGGACCCAAGAGATGCACAAGCTCAAGAATCTGAGGACGCCTAGCTGGGAAACTAGACCGCAGGTCTTCAGAGCTAAGGGGTTCCCCTCCAAAAGCAAGGTCACTGACTGTTGGATTGTGGAGTGGAGTGATGGTCGACCTTCCAACCTCGCCATTTGAAGCAGCAGCACAAGAAGCCCTGGTTGTCCTTCTTGCTGCCTGCGGGCTTTCCTCCTTCCCCATTTTCAAAAGCATGCAAAAATCATACCGTCTGCAGCAATGCATGGTACACATGTTAGCTAAAGTGAGATGCAAAACTAGTTTTGCACAAACAAAGAGATTGAATTCATTTCACCAAGAATACACAGTGCTAGACCACAAAACTTGCATTGACAGTGGAAAGATTGTGATGACTGAATTATACTCGGAAATCAAACCGAAATGTTCTTCCTCCTTCTTGTTATTCCCTTTAGCTCGCGCGACTCAGTAGTCGATTCAGTCAATTTTGACTGGATTCCACTCTATGTGCTTCTTCCCCCCCTGTGACCTAGCTTTTCAATTCGAAGAACACGGTGAGAGTAAAAGCTAGAATGGAAGGAGAGTAGTTTTGATCGAAAAGTATCGAGTTTGGATTCTCAATTCTGTTTCCCGTATCGAAAAAAGAAGGGGGGAAAAACGACGCAGCTCTAGCCCAAAAGTATTAGTCAAAGCCCAAATATTTATTTGCGAAAGGTGAAGTTTCAGGCCCAAATTTCAGTCGGTAATCAATTCAGAAGACTCATCACAATTTTGACCTAACACATTTTATTTATTTATTTATTACCGAGGAACCTCAGCCCCACATGCCACTTTATGGCAGCGTTGTCTACTAAACCTGGGAAGTCTCCAGCACTCGCGATGCCTCCGGGAACACCAAGTGGTGTAGCGGAGTTCGAACCTGAGACCTCACACTTCTCAAGCCCGAAAGACCACACTCCCGACCGACTCGGTTGTGTTACCTTTGGCTTGACCTAACACATTTTATTTATTAATTTGACCTATTTTTGGCAGGTAATATTGATCTCGTAGGCGGGGCGAACAGACATGAGTAGTCACTAGTCTCCCCGATCTGACCTGACCTATCCTGATTTGCCTCATTTTTTACCCGTTATTTGCTAAATTACATGTAATTTTATAAATTACTTAGCATTCTACTTTTATTACCTATATTTTAGTATAATAAAATTGTGAATAGGTGAGAACCTCAATTTATCGAATAAACCAGTGCTGTCAAAGCCGAACCGAGCCGGCCGGCCGGACCGCCAAAGCCGCCACCCGATCGTAAAACCGGCTCGGATCAGATATTTAACCGCCACGGTTTTATACAGCGGCCGGCGAGCGGCCGAAGCGGTTAACCGCTCAAGCCGCTCGAGCCGGTCGCGCGGTTCGGCCGTTTGATTTACCCTAAAAAAAATAGAAAAGGCCAATCGTGGAATCGGCCGTCAACACCTCTTGTCCCGGCATCGGCGCTTCCCGACGGCATCGCCATCCCCAGTCGCCATCGCCAGTCCTTGTTGTAGCAAGCAGCTCCCCGTTCCCGGCGCTTCCATCCCGTCGCCACCGTCGCAAGCAGCTCCCCGCTCCCGGCGCTTCCATCCCGTCGCCACCGTCGCAAGCAGCTCCCCGCTAAGCTGCCCTGTCTCACCAGAAGCTTGGATTGAATCTGAGCCATTTCGCAGATTGGGACGAGGAAGAGCATTTACGGGTTAAGAAAGGATGAGGTGATGGATTTTTGAGGAATTGCAGAAGGCTATAGTGGCTGAAAAATGAAAATAGGTGCGGCGGTGGGAGAGGAGGAAGGAGAGAGGGAGGGGGATGGGGAAGCGGAAGGAAGGAGAGTGATGGGTGGGGAAGCGGCGTTGTCGCTTAGGATTAGGTTAGGGTTTTTTTTAGGTGCTGTATATATATGTTGTGTAGAATTATTAAATGGTACCTGTAATTATCATTTTTACTCATTAAATCATTGAATTATTACTTTATGTGTGTTCTACTATAATATTATATTGTTTATAATGTACCGGTTCTCAAACGGTTTTTAAACGGTCTAATGCCGGCTGGACCACTAATGACCGAGTCGTTCACGTTACCGGGTCATACTCCGGCTCGACTTTGACAACATTGGAATAAACTACATTCATCATGTTGTAGTTTGTTTCTTGTTTTGTTAATACAATTTTTTTTTTAAGTTTTACGTTGAAACTACATAGACATATGGGTCGACCTGACCCGACCTGCATCTCATGGTAAATAATTCGATCTAGACCGAACCTGTCACCGGACGAATATGGGTATCGAGATATCCGCCCCAATTTGTCACATTGTCATTCGTGTTTCCAAACTTTTGAAACTGGACACACGAATAACACAAGTGGGACAACAAATTTAAAGTACCAAACCGTAAAAAGACGCGCTATTTTTATTTGGTTTTCGGTGTAAGATTGTTCAACAATGACGATTCGACAGTTAAAAATTCGACGTTATGAAATCTTAAACGTAATACTTGTTGAATATGTAGTTGAAATTCGTTGAGTACAATTGAACACCTCGATTAGCTTCGTCAATCAATAGAATGAATACCAATTACTTTGATCAAATTATAGTTGATAAATAAAATCCAAAATATCCCCAATACTGTAACCCAAGCAATATACCCAATTGCTTGGACCCTCTATTTTCTTATCAAACAGTATTACTACCTTTAGCTCTCTATTTTAATATTCCCATAAAAAGTTGATTAATCTAGTTGCTCAAGAGCCCCTTAACTTCCCGTTGTTACATAATCATATCATGTAAAAGTTGATTAATACCTTTAGCTCTCTATTTTAATATTCCCATAAAAAGCTGATTAATCTAGTTGCTCAAGAGCCCCTTAACTTCCCGTTGTTACATAATCATATCATGTAAAAGTGGATTGAGTCGCACAATCACCTGCTCGAAATGAACTTCGAAACAATTCAATTACCATTCTTGATCTGCTCTCGCATATTATCGTGCAGCACACTCGAATGCAATAGAAGCATTTCTTTGTTTAAAAAAAGGAACATTCTAAAACAAAAGAGAGGATAAAGGAAGAAGAAAAGTGCAGCAGGCAAAGACATAAAGCGCAAGGATGGTCCGGTGATAAACAGAGCTGCATGCCATATCAACAGAATCAATCACTGGCCACCAATTACACAAAGAGCAAATAACAATATAACAGTGTCGAACTTTCCCTTTACGTGCCATCTACCCAACATCGATTCCTTTCTTTCTACTACGAGACAGGAACAACTCAAAAGCCATACAGAAAATTACAGTACTAAGAACTCCATCTTTCAGCAGTTTCTCATCAGTATCCCCACACACACACACACACAACTGCCAATTTTATCGTCATCATCTTTATATCAGTGCTCATTCGGGGATGGCCCCTTCATCAAAGACACGTGGCAACGATTGCCGCCGACGATCACGTCCTTGATTCGAGATATCGGGCCCAGCACCCTCCCACTCTTCTGTCAAACACAGCAAGCCAACGAATTGGTAAGTGTTATGTCCCAAATACATCAGGCCAACCAATTGCATCAATGGGATTTGCTGCAATACATAAATGGAAAAGGGTGAAAAATAGAGACAGAAAGAGACCTCACTGCTGAGGGTAGCTTGCCACTTGAGTTGCAGAACCTGCCACCTTTCCTGTTGCCACCTCTGGCCAAGAATCACAAGCCCCATAACAGCTGCAGCAACAAAGACAGACCAAAATGTATTTGCCTCTTTTGCATGACCATACACAGAAAGAGCCCTTCTTTTCCACCAAGCTTCACATGGTAGTTCTTCTTTAGGCCCCTCGTGTTGACCATCTTTAGCATGATGCTCTGAAGAGTGAGAGCTGTGCACAGGAAGATGTGAAGTCTGATCAACAGATTCATTTATTTCATGAATACCACCATATACAGTAGAACCACCTAGGCCTGTCTCACTGTGCAAAGAATTGAAGGCAGCTGTACTATATATACTTTCTTCTTTGCCCAATAGATGCAACTCTGGCAATGCTGCACTCTCTTCAAACTCTTTACCCGAGATCAGAAGCTGATTACTGCCAGTGTCAAAGAACTGCGCCCCTGGAAAATCTTCAGAGATGTTTAATCCCTTCAATGGCCAATTCCCATCATCCTTCCCACCGGAGACGTTTCCTTCTTCAGCATGATATCCAGAGCCCAAATTCTTACTAGTAACATCATCCACAATCTCACTGTGTTCAGGCTCCAGAGGCAAATTCTCATGCTGGCTGGGAGGGAAGACAAAGTGTTCAGACATGAACAAAGCATGAGAAGTCTCAGCCTTATACACCTGATTTGTGTCACCGTCATTATCATCATCCTTCAATTCAACTTCTGTTGGGCCCGGGGCAGCTGCATATGTCGAAGCTGTGAGTGAAACAACTTCCCACTCGTTCCCTCGAGAGGCATTCCCCTCGCCTTCCTCGTTATCTGCCATCGCCGGGGTAGAGGGCCTTCCTAAATCCAGAACCACACAACAAATAAACTGAGAAAACAAAACACTACAGCTTGACCCGGTAGGATTAAACCATCACAATTCAATAATTCAAAAGCAGTTGGCATCAATCGTCCATATCCATTCATCTAGTAAATTACTGTCATGTCATGTAACCGCCAAAACCCAGTTAACATTTGTAAACATCAACGATCATGCTGAGAAGCTAACACCTGGAATTGTGGAATCCTAATTGGGCAAGCAAACAAGCAACACCCATCGAACAAAATTGGTGACCAAAATCAGGACGACTCCCACCAGAGTTTGATTGAACAAATAAATGAAAAAAATCGCATCCCTGAATTAACCATGTCCAGGAGTACTACTCTCAGCAGAAATCAATGATCAGAATTCAGAACAATCCATAATCAATCACCAATCATCACCAGAAAGGTTAACTAGTATCCACAAACCAAAAAAAAAAAAGTTAGCAGTTGGAGATGAAAATTGGGCCAAAACGAAGCGATCAAAGACAGCTTAGGAAAACAACAGCTAACCAAGAGGAAAAGAAAAAGCCAGGAACACCACTACTATCAGCGCGAAAGCAATCATCGGACATGAAAACAGAGTAACTCACCGGGAAGTGAAAAAACGGAATCGCTTTGCACTGAAGAAAGACGAAGAAAGAAACGAAGGCAGGGATGGTAATCAGTACTCACGGAATTGGAATCGGGCGAGATCCAGGGGAGCTCGGAGGCAGAGACGATGACGTTGCAGATCAGATTACGGACTGCTCTGGAAATTCGCAGAAGTTAAAATGGATTATATATACCGGATGAAAAAAGAATTATTATTTTTATTATCATTTCGAAGTAAAGAGGGAGAGAGAGATTTGACGAAAAAGAAAGAAAATGGATATATAGACGCGAAACCAGCGGAGAAACCGGCGGAGCCCGTCGGTTTGGTTAAAGAGTTGGAGTGATGGGCACCGGCTGTGGCGGGTTATAGGTGGGGAATTCAACGTGGGGAGAAGATACAAGCTAACCTAACAAGTTTGATTTTGTATGAATAACCGAATCAAATTGAACTATAATTCAATTTGAATTGATTGAACTGAATTACAATTCCGTTCGAATTCGGTTTGAGGTTTTATGGAATTCGGAGACTCGATATGCATTATTTCGGTTCGGGTTAAACCAAACTGACCGAATGCCCACACCCTGGAAGGAAGTGGAATCGTATGGCAAAAATAATAGTATTCGTGGATATCTGTTCGAATTTGTTTTAATTGTGTAGAGTAAAATTGATATCGAAAGATTTGTAATGGATATGGATAAAACTCGGAATTGAATATTGTGGGCGATGGATGAGTATAGTTTTCTCACTATTCAGACTTAATCCGCTCGATTATCGTTACACGTATATATGTTAACATGTTAATGTTATACAATAGGATCAGTATTGTTGGAGACTTAACCTGCTTGATTATACACATGTATGATACCAATAGGATCTGACCCAATATTGGTGTCTCATATTTGTATTGATAAATATAAAATATTTTGATGAAATTGTATTATTTTTAACTAAAATTTTTTGTTCTAGTAATTTATTGTGTAATTTTGCATTTATGTAATATCGGTACACATATATCTGTTAACATGTTAATAAAAGTTATAAATATAAATTGTTATTCATGGATAACATGGTATCATATTGTTGGTGATTTACCTTTAAAATATACTTTTTATAGGTTAACTTCATGAAAAAAAAATATCGATTTAGTGAACTAGAAGCATAAAAGCGTAAAACGTTTTGGTGAACTAAAAGCGTAAGCTTTTAAGCTTTTATGCGCAGTTGAGTCAGATTTTATATAGAAACGAAAGCGCTTGTGGTGACCTAGAAGCGTAAATTCGTAAGCTTTGAAGTTTTAAAGCGTGATTTTGACTGCATTGGTTAAAATCGCATTTTAAAACTTAAAAACGTACGCTTTTACACTTCTAGTTGACCAAAACGCTTCTATGTAGAATCACGCTTTTCACTTACAATTGTACTCAAAATCTACGCTTTAAAGCTTACATCTTTACACTTCTAAATCCAAAATGCTTCTATGTAGAATCAAGATTTTAAGGATTATAGGTATAATATGCCCCTCTACTATGACGTTTTATCAAACATGGCCCTCTACTATTTTTTACATCAAATATGCCCCTGTACTTTGAAAAAAATTTCAAACATGCCCTTCTGTTAAAAATTCCATTGAAAAAATCGTCAATCATGGTTAAATTGAGATTTAGACGACCCGACATCGACAAATGGGAGGGAAAATGTCGGTTTTGTCCCCTTTTTATTTCCTTTGGTCTTTTCAAAGTGAAATTATTTGAATGATTTGATTCTACAAAAGAACCAAAAAGATTCTAAAGTGAATTTATTAGGAATATTTTAGTCATTTGTGTCGCCCAAACTAAACTTCGGCGTTGGTTAACTATTTTTGGATTAAAATTTTAACAAAAGGGCATGTTTGATCATTTTTACAAAGTACAGGGGCATGTTTGATAAAATGTCGTAGTAGAGGGGCATATTATACCTATAACTCTTAATTTAATGTAGTTTTTCCACACAGATAATAAAAAACATTGAACACCCTTGCCTGAACTATTTTCAAGGAGGTGTGAACCATTTCTACTAATTGTTTGGTTAGAACTTATAAGTCAAAGGTGCAATAAATTATGGTCAACTACAGTTTTCTCGCCATAAAATTACGAGTTTGCAAAAAACTTCACCCCAAATGTTTTGGGACTCTAGAGTTGAGTTAAGAGCTTATGATTGACTGAGATTGGTCAGATTGTCCTTGCGATATATGTACCTCATTGATGTGGTCTAATACTCTAAGTATGAGGGTTGACCTTATAAGCTGCTTGTAATCCACTACCTATTATCGAAAATCACGTATCATCGGAGAGGTCCAGTGAGTTGTAATTTTATACCCCTTTATTATGGCTAAAATTACATGGATTTCACATATTTAGTATCATAATCACTTGAATTTGCTTGATATTAACAAGAGGTGTGTTTTCGTTGCTCTAGGATTCCCCCCCCCCCCTATTTTGATGCACTTTTGGTAGTGTTTCATGTGCTTTCAAGCAAGAGTATCCTGGTGGACCATCTTGTACGAGTGGAGAACATCAAGACCTGGCTGTTTGGAGCCAGAATGCGAGATGGATCAAAGTCTAAAAAATGGCATCGAAATCAGTCGACTCGAGCCCAAAATGGTGCCTAGTACGCCGATTAAAAAATATCCAGATTGAGTACAGATTCAGAAGGAATATGTTAAGCTTGGTGGCCAAACTGGAAGAGATCGAAGGAATTCGACATACGTGTTTTAGAACGAGTTTTCCTCATAGAGAACTATATATATAAGCCTATAAATATACCCACAAAGGGTAAAAATTTGGTAGCCAGTGATACGAGGCATAAAAGGAAGTGACTCTCCTAATTTAGAGCAAAGCCGAATTCATAGGGCGAATAAGCACCATAATTGGTGATATAACGACCGATTCCTTGTTGTGCATATAGATTCTAAGTAGGGCTGGCCATTCGGTTATCGGTTTCCGGTTAAACGACCGGTTAAACCGATAACCGGCGGTTACCGGTTAACCGATAACCGAAAAATCGAAGGCGCGGGCGGTTGGCGGTAGACGGGTTAAGGAGGCCGATTAACCGGCTAACCGGCATAAATAACCGCCGGTTAAACCAACTAACCGGCGCATCCTCACCCTTGGTAAACGACGCCGCATCCTACCCTGCCTAACCCTAAGACTTCGCTGGCCTTCACTCTCCCCGCCGCCGCTGCGAATTCACTCCACCCACACAGCAGCAGCGATTCACACTCCCTCTCCCTCACTCTCCCTGCCGCCGCCCTCACTCTCCCCGCCGCCGCCCTGCCCCTGCCGCCGCCGGTCCTCTCCCTCACTCTCTCCCACTATTGCCGTCGTCAGGTGGTACCCGACGTGCCACCACTGACCTGCAAGAACAGAGAGGTTGCGTCGCCGTTACTAACGAGGCTCGTCGGTGGGTCGGAGAAATCAATCCATTAGTTAACGAAAGGAAGAATCGAGTTAACTGGTAATTAATTAAGTACCCTTGGATTCGAGGACGAAGGAGGCGCCGACGTCTTGCCTCCCGGAGGACTCCGGCTTAGGGGGCTCTGCCATTGATGATTAATGGCGATGAATTGGAGAGGGTTTGGAAGTGATGGAGCAATTCGGAGAAAGTGGGGTTTCAGGGATTTAGGGAGAGATGATTGTTTTTGGGGGAATTTGGGAGTGCAGTCAGCATGCCGCGGTTACTTCTGTTAACCGGCCAACTAACCGGTAACCGACCGGTCGGTTGCTGGCTAACCGAAGCCTTTCTTTGGTCGGTTGGCGGTAGCCACATGCCCTGTCTCGTTTAACCGGTAACCGACATTTCGGTTATCGGTTATAACCGAACTAACCGAAATGCCAGCCCTAATTCTAAGGGTGATTTGAGGATCTCGTTTCGACTGATGTTCCTACAGTACTTTACTGTCTCCATGAAAGATTAGTTACTTAGTTGCGTAGGTTGGCTAACCCTAGAGGTTCTTTGACTATGTAAACTCTTTTGATTTTGGTATATATATGAGTTTGATTTCATCTATCTTTTCTGTTTGATTTATGCGCTTGGTTTGTTGTCGATTTGATTGTGTACGTAAGACGAAAACTATCTTCAAAGGATACATCCTCAAACCCGACTTCATGCGTGGATGAGACTGGACACGACAGTCCCACACGATCGATCATCCATCGATTGAACTGCATTGAATTCCTCAAAGTAGACATCCATAGGGTCCACATTGTTGCCTATTAGTCTTGGTAAATTTCAAGACACATGGTATGAATAAACCTAACATGGTTCATACAACTCATATTTTGATAGGATCAAGGTTTCAAGTGAAAGGAACTCTTGGAGGAGCTTTCATATGAACGCCTCACCCTCTTGTTTCCTTCACCAGCCAATAGCTTTCTTATGTGAACCAATGGGAACTTAAACTTCAGAAACACTTCAATCTCCACACTCGATAAAAGCCGAAATATTCTAGTGCCTGCTGAGTTGCAGATTCATTGTAAGAAAAAAGACAATAACCTGTTATTTGGAGAACACCAACCCCTTCTCGGGTATTGGTCAAATAACATGTTTATGGTGTTTAGAGAATAACAGGTACCAAATGGTGCATCTCTTTTTTGCTAGCCAAACATGTTTTTGTTTCCAATACAACATCCAAATGACTTATTAACGAAGGCTTATGGTACAACTCAAGATTGGATCAATGCCGATGAAGTTCGTCGAAGCAGTTTGTTCTTCTCACAAGCAGACGGAGCACGAGACTGAAGTTAAATTAATTTTAAATAAATTAATGGGAAAAAAGTAAAACAAACACTAAACGACTGTGGGAAGACATAAGCGAAACGATTTCTCCATGTCGCTGGGTAGCCTCGATTTGATTATCTCTGATGAACTATTGGAATTGGACTTTTAATTAACCAAATCACCGCTATATAACATCCGCGTAGACAAATCATAAACATCGACATTAACGCCACACTTTTTAGAACGACACCGTAGTAAGCATGCAATCCCCGGCTTAGCCCTCCCTATTCCCGTTTCTTTCCATTTCACCCCCAAACCCTACAATATAATAATACTAATAAGCTATCGCAGCAAACCTCATAGGGTTCGTTTGTTTTTAACTCACCGAGTTACAGAGAGAGAGAGACTGAAGGGAGAAGAAGAAGAGGGGAAAAAGAGAAAAGCAAAATTGTAGGGATTATCGCCGAATCAGTCGCGTGATCGGCTCGGAGGGAGAGAGAGAGAGAAGGCACTCACAGCAGGGAGAGTTTTGGTGGAGCGGGCGAGTCAAATCAGTCGAATCGTTCGGCTCTGCGCATCCCTTTTTTTTTTTCTTCTTCTCTTTCCAATATTTTTCTCTCCTTTGGACAGATCCATCCATATCCTGCCTTGAACTTGCCTTACCAGCCCCGTTTATATCGCAATTTTATTATTATGTGTTAAAAATCTTATTTTTCGAGGGGGAAAAAGTGGTAAGAGCGGGCGTTGGTGCGGGTTGTGGAATTTTTTTTTTTTGAACGTTGCGATCTGAGTGGGGTTTGTGTCAGAAATTTTGGAGGGATTTGCGCCCTTTTCCCTCCCTTCTTGTTTTCCTATTTGCCCTTTGCAGTTTTGGGGCATTAATTGCTGGAATCGGGGTCGTTTTGAGGCGCAATTTGCATGCAGTCTGGCGCCGGCGGAGGTGCCGGCGGCCCCACCGGCAGGGCCGGGAGGGCCGCTTCCACCTCATCAGCAGCTGCATCGCCTTCTTCCTCCTCCTCTGCTGTATCCACCCCGCAGCAGCTGGGTTTCGATTCGGTTCAGCACCAGCAGCAACAGCACCACCAGCAGCAGCAGCAATTAGGGTCTAGGCAGGTAATGATATTTGAGCTTGTGAAATGGGTAGGGGCGGGTCAAGAAGTTTGTTCAATTTCAGGAATTTATAGTGTCTGTTGCATGTGACTGTTTGAGTAATTAATGCTCCGTGAAGGGTTGGCTGAATTTGGCGTTAAATTCATGGGCTTGCTATGGTGTTCTAAGCTTGGTAAATAAATTAGTGATGAGATGAGGGAACTGTACTTGCCTTTGCTTTGCTTGTGCTTTGTTTTTTGCCCCCTACACCTCGATTATCGAGGATGCTTAATGAGCATACTATGTCTGGGAGTTCTGCTTTTGATTGTTATTCTCCCTGCCAGCATTCCATATCTGGTGTTCAGTCTCAGGTTGAATTACATAGCCATCGAGTTTGTTGAAGGCCTCTGTTCTCCGTTTTCACTTGTGTGGGTTTCTGGAATATTGCTGATTGGTTACAGCTTTGTCCATTTGGGTAGATCCTTCCAAGTTTCAGTGTCAGGGCACATAGGTTTTTCTGTTACTTGGTTCGTTAGCTTTTTTTTTTTGGGATATTTCTGTTCTAATGTTATTTTTCTTGGTTTAGCTTTTGGAATTACAGGAAAGCTAGAAATGATGTCTGATTGACGATTTTGGCTTTTGTCACGTTCAAATTGACTTTAGTTTTTTGACAGTTGGAAGTCTTGGTGACTGTTATTACATCACTGACTGCTGGAAGGATCTAGTTTGCTTCTTTGGTTTCTGTGGAATATAATTGGTTTGATATTGTCCTTACAGATTCCTTTTTAACCTTTTGTGCAGGCCCTACAGCAGCACCTACTCAGGAAACCAGAAGGTAATGAGGCGCTTTTAGCTTATCAAGCTGCTGCTCTTCATGGAGTCATGGGTGGGGGCAATTTCGCCCAATCGCCGGGCTCAATGCAACTGCCTCAACAGGCGAGGAAGTTCTTTGATTTGGGTCAAGCTCAACAACACGGCTCTTCCCAGGATCGCGAAAACAGAAGCCATATTCAAGACCAACAGGTTTTGACTCCTGCGCATCAGGCATATCTCCAATTTGCTTTCCCGAATGCTCAACATAAGTCAGCAACTGCTGTGCCATCACAGCAACAAATGAAAATGGGAATGTTGGGTTCTGCCACTGGCAAGGATCAGGATATGTCTATTGGAAATTTGAAAATTCAGGAACTCATGTCCATGCAAGCTGCTAATCATGCACAGGCATCATCCTCCAGGAATACATCAGAACATTTTCCTCGTGGTGAAAAGCAGGTGGAACAAGGACAGCAGCCTGATAAGAGGAATGAGCAAAAGTCTCTGACCCAGCCACCTGTCATGGGGCAACAAATATCCGGGAATGCTCCAAGGCAGATGCAGGCTCTACCAACTCAGCACACAATGCAAAACCTACCAAACAACCAGCTCATGGCTGCACAGTTTCAAGCAATGCAGGCTATGCAAGCACTGGCTCAGGAACGTAATATTGATATGTCGGTGCCTGCTAATGCCAACTTGATGGCACAGTTCCTTCCATTGATGCAGGCAAGGATGGCTGCCCAACAGAAGGCAAATGAAACCAATGCTTCTGTTCAGCAGAGTGCTGTACCGGTGTCAAAGCAGCAGGTTACTTCTCCACCGATGCAAAATGATTCACCACATGCTAATTCATCGAGTGACGTATCTGGGCAATCTGGCTCTGCAAAAGCCAGGCAGCCTGTTGCACCGAGTCCTTTTGGCTCAACCTCTAGTCCTGGAAGTGTGAACAACAGTAATAATAACCTTGGAATGCAGCAGCATGCTTTTCACGGCAGAGAGAATCAAGTGGCTACTAGACAAACAGCTGGACATGGAAATGGTATGCCTCCGATGCACCCTCCTCAATCATCCACAAATATAATCCAAGGTTCGGAGCTGACATTGCCTGTAAAAGGAGGCGCCTCAACTAGCCCAGAAACCTTTCAGATGCAGCATTTCAAGCATTTGAATCAATCTTCTCAGCCTGCTAGTACTTCAAATAATGGAAGCTCCACCAACAATTTACAATTGCAAGGTGGACCATCTCCTCAGTCATCTCAGCAGCGTGGTTTCACAAAGCAGCAGTTGCATGTTCTCAAAGCACAAATCCTGGCATTCAGAAGACTCAAGGTCCGGGTGCTGCTCCATCTCTTATCATAACTTATAATCTGAACCTAGGCCAATAGGATAGATTATACTCTTAAACAATTGCTAGTTTGATATTAATATTTTGCTCTTGGTTGCTTGGCAGAAAGGTGAAGGCACTCTTCCGCAAGAGCTTCTTCAATCTATCATTCCACCACCCCTTGATCTGCAGCAACAACCACAGCAGCCGCCACTGCCGTTGTCGCAGCCGCGACAGCCACAGGCACAGCCGCAGCAAATTGCTCCTCAAGGTGCATGTAATCAGGAAAGACCTGATGGAAAACCTTCTGAAGAGCAAGTGAGGCATGTAGATTTGAGTGAGAAGGAAACTCGGTCAATGCCACTGACAAATGGGCTGATTACTCCCAAAGAGGAAAAGCTTGCGCGTGCGGAGAAAGTGACTATGTCAGCAAGTCAATTGCAAGTTTCTGGTGCTGCAGTGAATGAAACTACACCAGTGGGAGCTTCAACTAAAGAAGATCAGCAAAGTCCAATATTTTCTCCCAAGTTAGATCAGGAGGCTGAACATGGCCCACAGAAATCTCCTGTTAGAAGTGATCTTCCAGCTGATCGGGGGAAGACAGTTGCTCCACAGTTGCCTGTATCTGATGCAACCCAAGTTAGGAAACCAACACAAGCAAGCACTGCATCGGGGCCCAAAGATTCTAATTCTGCAAGGAAGTACCATGGTCCGCTTTTTGACTTTCCATTTTTCACAAGGAAACATGACTCAATGAGTTCATCTGGTATGATTAACACCAATAACAACCTGACCCTGGCTTATGATGTTAAAGATCTCCTTTTTGAAGAAGGCACAGAAGTTCTGAGCATAAAAAGATCAGAAAATTTGAGGAAAATTAGTGGTTTATTGTCAGTAAATCTAGAGAGGAAAAGGATCAGGCCTGATCTTGTGTTGCGGTTACAGATTGAGGAAAAAAAGCTCAAGCTTTTGGATCTACAGGCACGTATACGAGATGAGGTTGATCAACAACAGCAGGAGATAATGCAAATGCCGGACAGGCCTTATCGGAAATTTGTTAGACTATGTGAGCGCCAACGGATGGAGTTGACTAGACAAGTACAGTCTTCTCAAAAAGCAATGAGAGATAAGCATCTGAAATCTATCTTCCAGTGGCGTAAGAAACTTCTTGAGGCTCACTGGGCTATTCGTGATGCACGGACTGCCCGAAATAGAGGAGTTGCCAAATACCATGAGCGAATGTTGAGGGAATTCTCAAAAAGAAAAGATGACGATCGGAATAAAAGAATGGAGGCATTGAAGAACAATGATGTTGAGAGGTACAGGGAAATGCTCTTAGAGCAGCAGACTAGCATGCCTGGTGAGGCATCTGAGAGATATAATGTTCTCTCGTCATTCTTAACTCAGACAGAAGAATACCTTAATAAGCTTGGAAGTAAAATAACTGCTGCTAAGAATCAACAGGAAGTAGAAGAGGCGGCAAATGCTGCTGCTGCAGCTGCAAGATTGCAGGTATGTGTTTCCACTTGTAGTTTTCAGTATCTGCAATCATTTGGCCATCTACTTGCCTTTAAAACTCGAAGTTTCTGTATCTTAATTGAAGGGACTCTCTGAAGAAGAGGTGAGGGCAGCAGCAACTTGTGCTGGAGAGGAAGTAATGATAAGAAACCGATTTACGGAAATGAATGCACCTAGGGACGGTTCATCTGTTAGCAAGTAAGCTATATTGTTATTTCTATGCTTCCTGTTGTTCCTCAGTTGAGGAGCTCTGTGATGTTCTAAAGGTCATAGTGGCTGATTTACTACTATTTGGGCTCCTCCCCTGGAGTTCCTGAAACCACTGTTAATTTGTTGTATCTTGCCCCCTATTTTAAAATGAATGGTTAAGGTAACTGTTAGTTACATGTGATCAGATCCAACCTTTACTATTCATCCCTTTCATTTGTAGATATTACAATCTCGCTCATGCTGTGAATGAAAGAGTCACAAGACAGCCTTCAATGTTGCGAGCTGGAACGTTGAGAGATTATCAGCTTGTAGGTTGCTAATCTTAGTGCAACTCTTTTTTCTTTTTTTTGTATTGCATCTTCATTTCTGCGTAAGAATTTTGACCTTTTTTCTGTGCTATTATTTATTTCTAACTGGGTGTATATAATGTTTTCCAACTTTGTGTCGGTCAACACCAGGTTGGATTGCAGTGGATGCTTTCTTTGTATAACAACAAGCTGAATGGGATCTTGGCTGATGAGATGGGTCTTGGGAAGACTGTACAGGTTGTGACTTTATGCTAAATTAAAATTTTCTAGAAATTGCCTAATTGAAGTGACTAAGTGAGTATTTGGAGGAATATAATTTTCAGTTTGATTTGGGGGGGGGGGGGGGGGGGGGGTGGGATGCGGGGAATGGATCTCTTATACATGAGTTTCTCTTGCTAATAGCTGTACATCTTGGTGCTTGTTCCTCAACACTGCTTTCTTCCATCTCCTCATCTCAGGTCATGGCATTGATAGCCCATCTGATGGAATTTAAAGGAAACTATGGACCACATCTTATTATCGTGCCTAATGCTGTTTTAGTGAATTGGAAGGTTAGTTAACCCTGAAATACATATTCATGATGTAGTGTTTGTCTATATATATATATAATATATATTTTTGGGTGATGAAGTTATATATATGTTCTCCATCTTCGTTACACAGAGTGAATTCCACACCTGGCTGCCATCTGCGTCGTGTATCTTTTATGTCGGGAACAAGGAACAAAGATCCAAATTGTTTTCTCAAGTAAGTTAAATGATGCATACTGAATGAAAACCTCTAGGCTCAGGAAAAATTGATAAAGTTCTTTTGAACCCTGTAGGAGGTTTGTGCCATGAAGTTCAACGTTCTTGTCACAACTTATGAATTTATCATGTACGATCGCTCAAAACTTTCCAAAGTTGATTGGAAATATATTATAATCGACGAAGCACAGAGGATGAAGGATAGAGAATCAGTTTTGGCCCGTGATCTTGACAGATATCGATGCCAGAGGCGCCTACTTCTCACTGGGACACCATTGCAGGTCCGTTATTTTGGGAGTCCATGTTTCTTGCGTAGACAGTTTAAAACTATCAGCAGAATATATACCATGCTCACTGGACTTCTGTTTTCTTAATATTGTGCATTCATGATGTAATTTCGAATGACAAGGTATTGGTAGTTCCACTTGAAAATTTGTACCATCAGTTACCATAAAGATTCACCTGGCGTTCCATAAAACTGGTAGCTGCAATGCACGCTTTCTTCTCATTACCTTTGCCTATAGGGAGGACTCTGATTTCCTCCCTTCATTAAATTGTCTCTTGCATCCAGATTGACTACTATGAAAAAAATCTGAAAACAATTTGATCGGTGGTGAAGCTGCTTCCAGGCTATTATTATGATGTATCCTGTAGTTACCCTCCAACCCATGCCTTTTTTCTTCCTTCATTTGTGATTGTTCGATTGGATTTAGCTTACGCATGCAACTGTGTTCCCAGCTTGATGCTCAAGTCATAAATTTTTGAAGTTTTATTTGAACTTGAATGGGAAAATCAGCATTCTTGCTAATGTCTTATCACAAGTCTTGTGTTTATAGGCAACTTGAGGCTAAATTCGTTATAAGTTGGTTACCAAATGAAGATATGGGTTCAGGGGTTCCCTGTTCTATGGGGCTTGGTGATTTATAATTACTGATGTATGATCCAGCATTGAATTTGAGAATGAATCCGGCAGGAGCTAATGACTTTTTTCTGCAGAATGATTTGAAGGAGCTTTGGTCACTTTTGAATCTGCTGCTGCCAGAAGTTTTTGACAATCGGAAAGCATTCCATGATTGGTTCTCAAAACCATTTCAGAAGGAAGCCCCTACACACGATGCAGAGGATGATTGGCTTGAGACTGAAAAGAAGGTAATTGTTATTCACAGACTTCATCAGATTTTGGAGCCTTTCATGCTTCGGCGTCGTGTGGAAGATGTGGAAGGTTCACTGCCGGCAAAGGTAATGGGTTATGTTGTCAAACTTGATGCTGCATATAGTCTCTGTGCCCTCACATTCTGTATAACCATTTCTAGTGCTTTGTCATTTGTAGGATTCCATTGTCTTGAGATGCAGAATGTCTGCATTCCAGAGTGCAATTTATGATTGGATTAAATCTACTGGTACAATTCGAGTGGATCCTGAGGATGAGAAGGTCAGGGTCCAGAAAAGTTCAATATACCAGGCTAAGGTGTATAAAACTCTAAATAATAGATGTATGGAGCTTCGGAAAACTTGCAATCATCCTTTACTTAATTATCCATATTTTAATGACTGCTCCAAGGATTTCCTTGTTAGATCTTGTGGGAAATTATGGATTCTTGATAGGATCCTCATGAAACTGCATAGGACAGGACACCGAGTACTGCTGTTTAGTACTATGACAAAACTTCTGGACATAATGGAGGAGTATTTGCAATGGAGGCGACTGGTATACAGAAGGATTGATGGTACAACCAGCCTTGAAGATCGTGAGGCAGCTATTGTAGAGTTTAATAGTCCTAATTCTGACTGCTTCATCTTCTTGCTCAGCATCCGTGCAGCTGGAAGGGGTCTTAATCTTCAATCGGCCGACACAGTTATCATCTATGATCCTGATCCGAACCCCAAAAATGAGGAACAGGCAGTTGCAAGGGCCCACCGAATTGGACAGAAAAGGGAAGTAAAAGTCATTTACATGGAAGCAGTCGTCAACAAAATCCCTAGCCATCAGAAAGAGGATGAGTTTAGAAGTGGAGGTTCGGTTGATCTAGAAGACGACCTGGCTGGTAAAGATAGATACATGGGGTCCATTGAGAGCCTCATCAGGAACAACATTCAACAATATAAGATTGATATGGCTGATGAGGTTATCAATGCTGGGCGTTTTGACCAAAGAACAACGCATGAAGAGAGACGCATGACTTTGGAAACACTGCTGCATGATGAAGAGAGGTATCAGGAAACAGTCCATGATGTTCCTTCACTTCAACAAGTGAATCGGATGATTGCTAGAAGTGAGGAGGAAATCGAGTTGTTTGATCAAATGGATGAAGAGCTAGACTGGGAAGAGGAGATGACCAGGTATGACCAGGTGCCTGAATGGCTTCGTGCCAGTTCAAACGATGTGAATTCTGCAATTGCGAATCTCTCTAAGAAACCATCAAAATACATGGTATCTGCTGGAAATTTGGTAGCGCAAGCCAGTGAAAACGAGCCAAGAAGGGGGCGGCCAAAGGCAAAAAAATATCCAAATTACAAGGAAATTGATGATGACAATGGAGAATATTCAGATGCAACTTCTGATGAGATAAATAGATATTCTGCTCATGATGAAGAGGGCGAGATTAGAGAATTTGAAGATGATGAATCTAGTGGTGCTGGTGAGGCACAAGCAATCAATAAGGACCAGTCAGATGATGAAGTTCCAGTATGTGATGGTGGGCATGAGAATCCCCAGGCTTCAGATGGTATTAGAGACAATAGAATTTTAGAGGAAGCTGGTTCCTCCGGATCATCCTCCAATGGCAGTAAAATGATAAGGATGGTGTCTCCAGTGTCTTCCCAAAAGTTTGGATCTTTGTCTGCCTTAGATGCTAGACCAGGTTCTCTTTCTAAGCGACTGGTACGTTATTGTTTCTGCACTAGTATTCTGTTATTATTATATTAATATTAAATTTTGTTCCCTATCCCTTCACCATCTTCTGTTAACATTGTCCAGCCAGATGAGCTGGAGGAGGGGGAGATAGTAATGTCTGGAGATTCTCACATGGATCGCCAGCAATCAGGAAGTTGGATTCATGAGCGTGATGAAGGTGAAGATGAACAGGTTTTGCAACCCAAAATAAAACGGAAACGAAGCATTCGGCTTCGACCTCGACATATTCTAGAGAAGACAGAGGAGAAGCCTATTAATGAGGTTCAACGTGGAGATTCTTCTCCTTCACCTTTCCACATGGAACACAAGTATCAAGCGCAGTTAAGGAGTGATCTAGAAACCCGAGAAATAAATGCTGTCAAGAATGATCAAAGCGATTCTTCTAAAAGTAGGCGAAATTTACCCACTAGGAGAGCAGCTAGTGCATCGAAGTTGCATGCATCATCACCAAAATCAGGCAGGATGAGTATACAGTCTGTTCCATCAGACGATGTTGCAGAACATTCTAGAGAGAGCTGGGATGGAAAAGGGACAGGTCCCAGTGGTACTCCAGCGGCGGGGAACAAGATGTCTGAAGTTACGCAGAGAAGGGTACGTCTGTTCAATAGCGAAAGTATTTGGGACATTTATCACCACTGATTTTTGTTCCTAAGCTTCCAGCAAGTCATTTGCTTATGCTATCCAACATACAGGCAACGAATATGATAATGATTGTCTTTCAACATGGTTTCTTCATTATTGTTCCTAAGCTTCCAGCAAGTCATTTGCTTATGCTATCAAACATATAGGCAACGAATATGATAATGATTTGTCTTTCAACATGGTGTCTTCATTTTCCAAGGGGAAGTTGCTTCTTAAGGAAAAAATCTGTGGTAACTAAATTCTTTTAGCTAGGATTAGAATTTAAGAATGATAGGGCTCTTGGTTTCTACAGGTGGCATCTACCACTGTCTGTGCAAGAGGTCAAGGTGACTAGTTTGTTTGGGCTAACTTAGTTGCCTTTGAAGTCTTAATATGCTAGTCATGCGTGTCTTTCCTGTTGGTCGCAACCATTTGCGTTCATCATTTATCTTAGGAGTCATGTATTTGACCTATTAATGTGATGTCCGATAGTTCATTTGTTCTTTCCTTGATATTTAGACTTTTATTCCAATTTTATAGTTACGGTTGGTAAAAATGCAATTGTACATTTATGTGGATAGTGAGAATGCTACTTTGAACAAATTAATGGAAGTTGTTTTTGCTGATGTGTTCTTTTATGTTTAGTGCATTGTAAATCATCATCAAGGGCTCACTGTGTGGTTGTGTTGTAAATTTACATACGTTTGTCTATATCGAAAGCTTCGTTCATTTGCTTCACCTTATCACAAAGGGCAACTTCTAGATAGCTTGTGATTGAAATTTAGCTCTTAAGATGTTTCGGATGATCATCGTTTTAATTTTTTCCTTCTCTGCAACCTATTTGCACTTGAGTTGTTTTGTATTGTCATCTGAGCTTACCTGAGTTCTTCCTTTTAGCAGTGCAAAAATGTGGTTATCAAGCTTCAAAGGAAAGTTGAGAAGGAAGGCCAACAAATTGTCCCTCTCCTAACTGATCTATGGAAGAGGATTGAAACAGGCTGTATGAGTGGTGCTGGAAATAATCTCTTGGATTTAAGGAAGATTGAGCAGCGCGTCGATAGGTCAGACTACGGTGGTGTCATGGAGCTTGTGTTTGATGTTCAATTCACGTTAAAGGGTGCGATGCAGTTCTATGGGTTCTCACATGAGGTATGCTTGCCATTTGGCTTCTCAACTGTTCCTTGTTGGTTAAAGCATCTTGTGGAGGACCCATCGATGCAGTTCTATGGTTAAAGCATCTTGTTAAGCACACCGGCTAGCTATATATCTCCTTTTTGTTAAGCTTAGAGGGCTGGGCTGCTGGCAAGTGGTGGCCATTTCTTATTTTACCGTTGCCCTACGGCCCTTACTGCATTTATATGATTGTCTGCGTTTTTAAAGCAGATCTTGCCAAGTTGCAGTCGAGCATCAGTCTATGGAATATATTCAGTCTAAGCAAATATATTCCATGACTCTGATGTATTTGTGAATGTATTCAATCATTCATGAAATTGTAGGATTTTTGTTTTTGCTGTGGAACTTCTGGAAGCTGAGCATGTGAGTTTAGGGTTATTCTTAATCCATTATCTTTGTTTATGCAAGGCAAAAGTCTGAAGTTACGTGTGTTTGCTTGATGATGCAGGTTAGATCTGAAGCGAGAAAAGTGCACGATCTATTCTTTGATCTCTTGAAGATTGCTTTTCCAGACGCAGATTTCCGGGAAGCCAGAGGTTCACTTACGTTCTCTGGGCCTGTACCACCTACATCCAATGCTGGTCCATCTCAAAGACAGACAGTGGCAAGCCAAGGCAAGAGACACAAGCAAGTAACTGAGGTAGAAACCGATGCTCATAAGCCAATTCCTCAAAAAGGGTCTTCTAACCTCGGAGAGGACACGAGGATCAGGGTCCAAATTCCTCAAAGGGAAACAAGGCAGCAAGGGAGTGGAAGTGCAGGGAACCGAGAACAACAGCAGCAGGATGATTCTCCCTTGCACCCTGGGGAGTTGGTTATCTGCAAGAAGAAGAGAAAAGATCGGGACAAGTCCGTGGTGAAGTCTAGGGCTGGATCAAGTGGCCCTGTTTCCCCCCCTAGCATTGGGCGGAACATGATGATGAGTCCCGGGGCAGGTTTGATCGGTAGAGAAGGAAGACAGAGTCATCAGCAGCATGGCAGCAGCGGCCATCAGCCACAGCATGCATGGATTAACCAATCTCAACCTGCGAATAATAATGGCGCTGCTGGTGGTGGTAATGTTGGCTGGGCAAATCCTGTGAAGAGGTTAAGGACAGATGCGGGTAAACGACGGCCGAGCCATTTGTAATTCTTCTATAGGTTTTCAAGAATGTGAAAGTAGAATATGTAAGGGAAGAAGAGTTGAGAAGGTGAGGTGTTGTGAGTTGAAACGTATTAGTTGCAGAGTGGAATTTGCAGGGCTGCCGCAGAGAAAATGCTGTTAGTTGGATTCTGTAATAGATTGTAGGTAAGAATTGCTCACCCCAAAGTCCCTAATTGTAGACCAGAACTGGCCCGGCCCTTGTGAATTGGGGAAGTTCTATTAGTTTCGTCTTATCGACCAATGACATGGTTTCCTGCTAGGTAGGGGTGAGCATTGGTGCGTTAGAACTGCTCCATGCCGCACCAAACTGCTTTAGCGGTAGAGTCAAATCGAGTCGTGAGATTTGTGGTCTAATATGCGGTCTGAACTTTTAGCGGCTTGTGTTTGGATTAATCCGAAATTGCGCAGTTGTGGTCTAAAACTGCAACCGCAAATAATTTTTATTTTCCCGGACAATTGTCAGTGGCTGCTCTACGATCTCGTATCCAAGGTTGTCAACCAGCGGGTTGACCAAGGTTGGTCCGGACTCGACCTAGAGTAACAAAACATACAAACAAATTTACAAACAATACGTTACATACGAACTATACAACCAATACAAAATAGACCGACAAACAATATAAACCATAAAAAATGGAAAGACAATCGGGTTGACCTTGGAGGCTTCATACCTATATGGAAGGGTTCCGTCCCAAAGTCAACCCGGTTGTTTTTTAGACATACAAACATGGTTGACAAAAATGACAAACTAGACCGGCAAACCATACAAAATGGAAAAACACCCGGGTTGATTTTAGAGGTTTCATCTCTATATAGAGTAGTTGCGTCCAAAAGTCAACCAAATTTTTTTAGCCATAAAAAACATTACAAGTATGGAAACCGGCTTGTGATAGCTACTTTGGGAGCTTATGTCTTCATTAGGGAAGGCATTTGAGTAAAGCTAAGCATGGTTTGTCATAGTAGGTATCACAAGTCGGTTCCCATACTTTGGCCATTTTTACCCTTTCTTGCTCCCACATTGTGCAACCTTCTTTTAAGTATCAATGGAAGTGAACTTGGGTCTTTGGTGATTGCATCATGTGCACTTTTTTATATTGTTTGTATAACTTTTGTTTTATTGTTTTATAATATTTTATGATATGGTTTGTATACTTGTAATATTTGTACTGACATGGTTTCTTTACTTTTATAATTTTCTTTGTATATTTTTATCATAATACTTGCAAACATTTTTAAAAGATTTTAAGAGTGAGAAGGATAACTTAAAAATGTTTGCAAGTATTATGTCAATGCTAATTTACATGGCATAATATGGATAACTAAAAAATAAAATTTGTGATGTGTTAACAACATATGTACAAACAGTTAATGGTGAGAAGGAAATTCTAACTGCCAGTGTCGTCCTCAGATAGATCGTCATGGCTACCATCAAAATCCTCATCGAATTAGAGGAATTCACCTTATAATCCTTGATTACACACGGTGCAAACTATAGCTTGAATACGCAACACATCAAGGGACAAACTAGCCTCCTCGTGCATAGCCACAATCTAGAGGTAAAAAATCAAAAGGAAACAAAATTAAATGTGACAAACGATGAAATCAGTAACATAAACATTAATAATTTGACCATATTTGTTAA
Source organism: Linum trigynum (assembly GCA_964030455.1). Classification (NCBI taxonomy): domain Eukaryota; kingdom Viridiplantae; phylum Streptophyta; class Magnoliopsida; order Malpighiales; family Linaceae; genus Linum; species Linum trigynum. The sequence goes on from OZ034820.1 coordinate 1,902,697, forward strand.
TAACACGTAACATAAAACGTTAAACCTGTTTCATTATAACGCTAATAAATCATCAATACTAATATGACACGTAAAATAGTATGGTCTTTAGGAAAAATCTTTAGTAATTAAAGTTGGGATCATTAATAACCCTTATGACTCACATCGCTAGAATCCACGTGGTTAAACCTCAAGCATAGAAACCCGAACTTAGAATTCGGAACCACGATACCTCATCCAGAGAACTCTACTGTTATTGCTCTTCAGAATGCAACAAGTCAGACCTAACGTTCCTAGCGATTTCTATTACTTCAGGATGCTTGGAATCTTATCTAGTATCCTTCTTCCTCGAAGTTTCGCCAACAAACTTAATCCGAGAATTAACCGTAAACCATACAGGTAATTCGATGGGTATGCTGTCAAAGGCGCCGCAGGGGCACCAAAAACAGTTCGTAAGTTCGGAGGAATCACGTCGCTGGCATCGCGGAACGTGTGTAAGTTGTAAAACCTAGAAAACAGTAGGAGAAAATTGAAACTGGTTTGACTTACGTCAGAAATGCGGCTGGTATTAATAAATTCTCCAATCATTAGTTAACCTATAAATGCAATGCCATCACTACCACTAACTACCAAATAACCACTAACTATTCACTAACTAAATACCACTAATCTAGTGAACCTAATTAGCTTAAGAAACTTCTTAAGTTTAGAGGGTTAAGGAGCTGAACCCATCCCTTAATATTATGGTCAATTTCACACAAATATTCGAATTATATCAAATGAAATGTCCATTCCTTATACTAAGACTAAATTCATCTCTTTGATATTATTTATTATTTAATTTTGAAATAATACAAAGAAAAAGACTTAAGCTAGTAAAGAAAAAAAAGCATACTTGTCCCTTGATAGGTCAGCACCATATCCAATGCCATCACTACAAACAGTGTAAGTATACGACGGATTACTACCAAAAGGAAGAAATTAGGAAACCAACAAAAAAGGAACCCTAATCCACGACATTTAAATACAAACGTACACTGTTTTTGTTTTTGTTTTTGTTTTTTTTTTTTTTTTTTTGCTTTTCAATAAACCATTTCTATAAAAAAATACAACATTTCTTGGTTTGTAAAATTCCTTTCCTTTCCAAACCATTGCATTGGTTCAACATATATCCTCTTGCCTACGTTGTTTATACCCTATAAAACCCTCACCCCTTTCTCCACACTTTCATTTCTCCATAATTATCCGATTCCCCCTTACAATCATGGGTACTACTGGTCGAGAATCCCCAAGAGCATGGGCAAACACGATCATCGGTCTCTTCTCTCGAATGCTCGAGGTCGGAAGGCCTCCGAGGCTGTCGATGAAGGTGATAGGTTTTTGGGTTTGGCTGGAAGGCCATGGCGGCCTTCCAGACCTTCTCACCACAATCGCCCACAGGAGCGACAAGATCCTCCAACTTGTGGCGGCGGAGGCTGAAACCACGGTATCCTTCCTGTCGTCCTCCACCACGACTGAGGAGGAAATCCCTGTCCTCCCCGTCACCCTCGACATATCCCAAAACGAGTTCCCGCTCGATGGGATAGTCGCGGGGAGGGAGCGGGTGGCCAATGAGATAGAGGAGATATGTGAGGGGACCTTGCAGGAGTTGCTGGGTGGTGTTTTGAGGGAGAGGAAGATCGACATCACCTCCGACGAAGACGAGGAAGATGAAGAGGAGGACAAGGAGGAGAAGAGTGATGACCATCAAGTTGTAGTGGAGGGAGGAGAGGAAGGCAGGAAAGGTGATGGTAGGCTGGCGGCAGCGGTGGTAGGAGGAGGAGGAGGAGGGAGCCTGGACCCTAAGGCGCGAGCGTGGAGCCCAGAGAGCGGGCGTGCACCGGTGGAGGATCGGTGCTTGTACGTGACCTTCTCCATCGGCGATCCCTTGTCGGCTGACCAAATCGAGCGTTTTTTCACCCGGTAACCATCGATAATTAATTAGTTCGAGAAAATCAGAATTTTGGGCAGTCGGGTAGACATGAATTTGTTTTTTTGGGCAGATGGTAGTCAGGATTTAGTTTACGTGGGTTCGACGTAAAAAAATATACATAATTTTTATTACGTTTCTATAATACGATTGGTTTTCGTATTCTACAACATTTTTAAACGCATTTATTATCCAGAAGATAAAAAGTATATTCTTCGCATACTTTATTGTAGAAAATGTCATTTCAAAACTTATATCGACTGATAGCAACAATACTTATCTTCCAAGTTATAAGAAAACTAATTGTGAATTATTGATGCAAACAAAAAAATTGAGTGCGTACTGTACAGTCAACTCTATAAGTAGCCATAAAACATCAATGTTTAATTGGAATCGGTATAATTATCTAATATAATGATATAATATAACATAGGTTGACTACTAACTAATGCATTATCCTATGCACTAAACCTTCAATTTTGAGCCCAAACCCGAACTCCAAATTGCAAACCCTAACCCCTAACCTTAGATCCCTAAACCCTAAATCATTCAAGTCAAAGTAAATTTTTAATGATTTTTATGCAAATTCATGTGTTTACTTGTCCATCGTATCATAAGTGACCATTGAAGACGTTATGACATAAATCGTCTTCGCAAAATAATGATTATGAGGTGAGTGCACCGAATACTCTAAAGAAGTACTGAGTGCCGCAAAACTATATATATGTGTGGTGGCGTTTTCGACACACTCATTTTTTTGTGCATTCAATGCACTCGTCTCATAACTGTCATTTTAACCATGCGATTCATCTCAAAATAATGTCAGTCATTACTTTTGATGTGATAGACAATAAAACACATAAATTTGTACAAAAATCATTCAAGATTTACTTTGATTTGATTGGTTTAGAGTTTAGGAATTTAGGATTAGGGTTTGGGTTTACAATTTGGGGTTCAAGGTTAGAGTTCAAAATTGAAGGTCCAGGGCTTAGGAACATATATTGATTAGTTGTGATCCTATGTTAAATCATCATATAAGACTAATCCTACCAATTAAAATTCAAAATTTGATGTCTTTAAACTAGTTTCAGAGTTGGGTGCATTGAATCACTCGGTACATCGAAAGTAGTCACATATATATATATCGTTACAGGATGTTGATTTCCGGATGGTCGGACGAAGTTGTTATGTGTCAACTAAATCATGAAGATCCAATGTCGCGGTTGGGTTGGGTTTGTTAATTATTTTGGTTGGGCTTTTGATTTATATATATGGATGCAGGAGGTATGGGCGTTGCGTGGAGAGGGTATATATCGACTGGGGGGAACCGCCGATGTACGGCAAGGTGTACTTCCGGGCGTCCTACATTCCGGCGATGATACTCGGCGGTGAAGATGAAGTCCGGTTCTCTGTGGCGGGGAAGTCTCTCTTTTGCAAGCGCTTCCGCCGCCCAGGCAACGAAGACGAATGATCAGTTAAGAATAACTATGTGTATGTGCGCTTCTTTTTCAGGCTGTTTTTGAGTAATGGTCGAGTCGAATAATGGTTGCTGCTGTTGTGCTGTTTCTTTTTATCAACTATATATACTGGGTTTTTTTTTGTTGTTGTTGGTTTGTTTTATCTAAGTTGCGATGAATTGAAATGTTTTGGATTGGTTTTCGATATTTAATTTTTTTACAAGAACACATAAAGAAAAAAACTTTATAAATGAATAATAAATACAGTAGAAAGAATAATTGTAACATCCCGAACTTTTTCTTGACAGGATTTGGGCCTCGACCCTCACGGTTTTCGACTTGGGGTGCAATTCAAGGTGACTTCTCATAAGGTCACCCATCCTTGTTGTGCTCCACACTGAGCACGTTTAACTCCGGAGTTCTCACAAGAACTCCTCCATTACACCCCAAAACGCGTCTTGTCAGTTAAAGCCGATTTCCTACTCTTATGAACCATTGATCTCTCACGTGCTTTGTCGATGTAAGATTTACCTAAGGTGTTACAATAATTGTACCTAAATAGTTGAAAACAAAGTCATAAAATTTATTTGGGATGAAATTGAGGTTTACATTACTAGACAACTACTACTTGCAGGCGATCTCAGCCAGGCGTTGGCTGGAAGTTCATTCCTCTCCCTGCATATTTTCTCTGATCAGCAAAACCTCTATTGTTCTTCTAATACATTAATTACAGGGAAAGAGTAGCTAGAAGGACACAATATGCATGCATGCTGAAACTTTTCAGGAAAGAAAAAAAAGGGTATTTCAATGGCATCTATCCTGACATTATTTCCACAGATCAAAACTAAAGAGGCCCCTGGTGAGAAAGATTACAACTGATCTTAATATCCGATAGCATCCATGGAGTTCATCCCCCATCCCTGCGTATACAGTTCTGCTCATACTTTTCTCTCTACATTATCACCTTCCGTCGGCGACTGCTCAATCCCTCTTGCAGTTGCATGCGCTACGTTGTTCGCCTTTTCACTTCGCTCCTTTTTTAAGTTCCCTCAGTCAAGAATTCTTTCCCCAGTTGAAAACAAGTTCCACACTAGCGTCCCTATTATGTACAAAACCACTGCCACCTTGAACACATCATCCCAGGAACCTGCAGACGACGCCACAATGCAAGTCGGTGACAACAATGTATATGTAGAGAAATTTGAGTTAAGAAGGGAGAAGTGCAAAATTGCTTGATTGAAAATCGGAAAGTGGTGTCTTCATTGCCGCGTCACTTGTTCACCTCTTTGGAGGATGTAGCCAGTTGCTGCAGTACCAAACACACCAGCAAGCACTCCCGCGGTGTTTGATAGACCTAGCAGAACCCCCTGCACAAAGATAGTGCAACCTCAGTTGTTTCATTAGAGGAGGCCATCTCCATTTACTACACATGTAGTTTTGCAATATTACCTATTGATGCAGACTCATCCAAGTAGGGTTTTAGAAAAGAAAGTTGACCAAATATCATTACTATTTAGAACAATCAGTGCTTGTTTTACGAAATCACCTCACAAAGCGAACTCCAAATCTAATAGAACTGGTGTTTTCTGCTTGGCAAATATATCTTCAAGCAATTAAGAACTATTGCTTAAGGTGATGGATGGTGTAAAAGGAGAGTACTTACAGCGTAACGTGGGCCAATATCTTGGTGATTGGAATATAGACCAGATTGGGAAAACGCATCAGATCCCTGATCACCAAATACAATAATGGCCCTCATTAACTCAACAACACACCAGGAAGTTCAATCCTGTTTCATAAACCATTTTCTAGCAGGAAGATACCAAATACTTATATGCTAAACCATTATTAATATCCTTTACTCTCTCAAATGTTCAGCAAATATTTTCATTTCCTTTGCTACATTTATGTAGATTCATTCTGCCTGCTTTCTCGTAAAAGAAGATTTTGAAGGCACTGTCCGTGGTGACAAATGACAATCCAAATGATGGCAGCAGATACAATTGGAACTTGCAAATTTTCCTTCTCATGAAAGTGAGTGTTCAAGGATTATCTGCATTCTTATGTCGTAGACTTCTAGTGCTTTTGAGATACAAATTTCGGAGGCCTGACAAGTTGAGGGATAAACCTGACTACAAGCCATGCACAGTACTGCCATTGCTGGAGTCTTCACATTACTCAGCTGCGTGAGAAAGAATGCAGGGCCCAAAAAGCCAATTGATTGCATGATCTGCGACAGGGAAGTATGCCATTACAAACATCAATGACTTGCCGAATATAAACAGAAAAAGTAAAGGACCAAAGGTAAGATGAAGTTTAACATTCAACAACTGCAACAGTCATATGCAAAAATAGGTTGATCTCGTACTTGTCAAGTAACAAGAGATTTTGAATAGCATCCAATTCGTAAAAATAACAACATAAACATTTACTTCTTACCTTCCGGACTGTTGTTATGGAAAGGCCTTTGCTAACAAGTGTGTCAGCAATCCACCCTCCTATGTTCGCAAAAACAGCCATTGTCAGCCATGGCAAGACACATAGTAGCCCAGATTCAGTGAGGTTAAACTTTAGAACCTGCAATCACAAATAGAACAAAAAAAGGTTGTAATGTAAGACGACCTATCTCCGGAAAACATCATTACCAGCTTGCATTGAATGAAATTTCAAGGATCTCGATAGAAGGGGGAAAACGATCAATCACCTGGTTGTAATAAGTAGGCATCCAAGTCAAGAGTATAAAAGTTCCCCAATTATGGCAGAAGTGAGAAATTATAAGTGCCCAAACAGGAGGTTTGGATAAGATCAACTTCCAAGGAATGACTGTAACGGGTTCTTTTGATACACTACCACTCATAATAAGCTTCTTTTCCTGTGGGCTCAGCTCAGGGTCATGCTCCGGAGAACTATATGCCTACATACAAAACAGGGAACATGCACAATAACTTATTTAGTGGCCTTCTATTGATAATTTCAAGTCAACATTAAGAACATGCAAACGACAAGTTCATTGAAAATCATGGAAAAGGGTTCATTGAAAATGGTATGCCCACAAGGAGGAGCTGAAAGGAGCCAAAGATTACCTTTTTAAGCCACAATGCAAACCAGATAGTACCTAGGGACCCAAATGAATAGAAGACAGATGGCCACCCGAATCTATTTATTAGAACAGGAGAGAGAGCTAATCCTGTGACAGAACCCATATACATCCCGCTATAAACAAGGGCAAGCGCTCTACTTCTTTCAGACACAGGAATCCACTTCGAGAGGATGTTGTTCATAGCCGGCATCGCCACACCCTGCAACACAGGTTGATCACCAGATAGTTTATGGATTTTACTTGGGTATGAAATATCCATTCATTTAGGATAGTCAGACCTCGACATATAGCAGCCAGCAGCAGAAGATATAGTTCACCAAATTAGAACATTTTACTAAAAGAGAAGGTAGGCGATCACAGTAACAAACATTTTGTATCAAAACCCGTCCAACGTAAGCCGAAAGGCTGATACACTTCTTTCTTCTAATAGTAGCATGTCCTTTATTAGAAGTTATATTCCAGCTGCAAATTATTCAACCATGTGTTCCATCTTTGGTGTGAAAATTATTGTCAAAGTGACACAAATCATTGCTATTATACGGTTTTAGCAAAGTAATAGACTGACCTCACCAATTCCCATAAAAGCACGCATCATGAGCAAAAAAGGAAGTCCGATTTTGGCAGCAACGGGAGTCAGCATGGTGGCTATTGACCACCACACAACTCCGAAACCCAATACCAGCTTGCCGCCAACTTTATCTGCCCAAATTCCTCCTACAATCTGCAAGAGGGTGGCAAACAAATAAATTGAAAAGGTATGGGTGCACTATAGGATTCAAAAACAAGCTTCATACAGGAGTAGAAGCAAAATCTTATTTTTCTATAACTTCTTTGATAATTCAAAACAATGAACACGAGTACAACAGTAAAGAGAAATGTCCTTTGCTGAGTCATGACAAAACCTCTGTAATCAATAGTTGACTTCAGTGCGCTAGATGAAAATTTCTGCTTTCACAACACTCACCTGAGTCATTAGGTAGCCCCAGAAAAAAGAGGACTGAATTAAACCAACTGTTGCACTATTCCAACCAAACTCTTTTGACATTGGAAGTATGGCAATGCTCATGTTAACCTGCCATACGTATCGAGTGAGGTTGTATATTAGGCAGAGCAATACGCCAATACATCATTCAATAATTCAGTATTTGAATGCTAAAATGGTAACATGGTGGCAGTATTTGACACATTAATTTGAAATTTCTAACGCATCAAGGTACTTACTCGGTCCATGTTGCACAAGAGAAATGCTGTAAAACATAATAGTACAACCACCCATCTCTTAGGAAGCTGCTGCCACCATGGAGCTGCTCCATCCACATTCCCTTCCACTAAAGCAACCTCACCGGAACCATCTTCCGGGTTCAGCGATTCAACGGCTGCTTCCACCGGTATGTCAAACTCCTCGGATTTGTAGTAAGCACAGGTCCTATTGACCTTTGGAGACCCGAAATTCTGCCATTGGCCTCTCGGCTTCTTAGGAAGATGAGTCGCTGGTAGTCTCAAAGTCACCCCATTTAAGTGGCAGTTAATTCGAAGATGAGCGGAAGATGGGACGATGGGCGCAACCTGTCTGGCTATCCTGGTGCTGAACTTTCCATAGAAGGTTGTAGCATTTGCACCCCGTGCTTGTGACTCACATCTTTTCCCTGCCAACATGATATGATGAAGTTACCAGTATATTAAACAATTTGTATCCTCTATCCTAGACGAAAAATCCAGCATTGTAAGATGGTTGTTGGGCACACATGCTAGCTACAGGAGTAGAAAATCCACAGTGCAGATCCTACTACGTCACTACTGACACTACCCAGATACAAATATCAAGGCAGCGTGAGTTAATGTACCCTCGATTTCCTATTCCGCAGATTTCCAAAAGTCCATTCAAGAAGCGGTGGAAGCTAGGCAGCTGCCTAATTTAGACTACCAAATCGGCGTCCGCCGCCTCATGCAGAGCCCTCAATTCCCAGCACTAAATGAAATTCAGTGAAATTCACATTCTATCAACTTCAAAAACCCTTACTGCAATCGGAAAGAGCTAAATTGCCCCCCAACTTTACTGAGCAAAGCTTGCAGCAGTGAATGCAAGCAAAGATTAACCAGTAGGAGAAAATCCAGCGGTCACAAAATTGAAGTCGCTGAACTCAATTTTTGTACAGAGACGAATTCGTCAATAACTTCTATCTCCAAGCAGAATGTCACGGTCGCCAAGGACGCGCAGCAAACATTGGAGTGGGGAAACAAGAATAATAAACGAAATGCAGCGGAAAATAAAAACGAAATTCCACCACCAATTCATACCGGAGCCGACGAAAGAACCGGAGTTCCGGTGAGAAATCAAACCCCCGATAGCCATTGAATGCCGGGTAAGGGAAAACAGCAGCAGCTCCACAGTATGCCGAAGAGACAGAATTACAGCAGCACCATTGAATGAGAAGCAGCGAAGAAGAAGATAAGACTAAGGAGCAGCAGGAAGACGACGTCGTCGGTGGCTTTTATTCCCGTCGGCTCCACTCTAGTGAACCCGTATCTTGTCTCCTCCCAACTTCCCAGTTGAGGATAATTGAAGACGATGCTCTCGCCATGAGGAAAATTGAAAAGCGGGAAATGGCAAAAGGAGGGTCCAGAGGTTGACACGTGGCGCGTCATCCTTCCAGTGAACAAAAACTTGGGCAATTATGCATTTACCCCCCATTACCGTGCAGTGGCGAATTATCTAAAACAGACATATTTTCATGTGGTGGCGGCCTGGCGGGTGGGTTAATATAGGCGTGGCGTTGAGGGTAGATTTGGTATTGGCTATGGGAGATGAGAGTGAGCGGTGGTTACAAATCAGCCTTTCTTAATCGCAAAACACAGCGGGACAGAGTGGGAGTTAAGACTTAAGAGTGTGAGAAACTATGCATTAATTGGGAGGGGGACGTGGCAAGATAGTAGGCCACGTTATATTGTAGCGAAATGATACCCTAGTGATACTATTTCATTGAGATACACTCGTTTGTGTTTATAATTAGTGACCTTTAAATATAGGATAAATATAGTTATTCTAGTAGGAATAAAAAAGTTAACGTAGTTAATGCTCTGTAGAAAAAATCTAGAACAAGAAACAGACTTTTTTTTTATAGCGATTCTTTATGTATGTAATATAACACCGAATAATTCTCCTGTACAACAATGGGGTGATCATTTTGGCTACGGCCGTTCATTTACATTAATTAAGTGGATAAAACTTCTAACAATTTCAAAATAGCTGCGATTAGCGCTATTTTGAAATCCGACTTTTGTGGTTTTCAAAAATTGAAAGGCCAGAGCTCAAAATTCCTTCTTTTTCTGTGTGATTCCAAATGATTGAATCAGCCAAAATCCAATAGAACATGAGGACATAGAAAATCAACAAAATGCAGACACAATTCTACAACAGCTAGCTAGCCAACATCCACAACTTTAAAATCATTATTATTACATGATCCGTTCTCCTCACTTGACCAAATCATCCACATTAAAAAAAAAAATATGCAGCCCATTGCATGAGCACACTCACCACCACATACAAATTCTATAACAATAATAACAGTAAATAATTCCCAATTACTAGGAGTAGTAGTAGTAATTAAGCATCATACAGCCTTCTTGGCATTATGAATGGACTCCACCTTCCCGTCGTTCCCACCAAGCAGCATATACTTATCCTTCCTCGTCAGCCCAGTACACTCGAACCCTAGCACGTCTCCCAGCATCCTCTGCACGTAGTTCGCCACCTCGATCGACGACTTCCCGCCGGCCTTCACCGTCATCTCCGCCGGCACCCTCTCGAGGAAACTCACCTCGTACCTCGGCCTCGGGTTCATGAAGAAGAAGTAAGGGTCCCAGAACTTGACCCCGCGGACCGTCGTCCCGTAGAACATGCCTTGCTTGCAGTCCATCGCCACGGGGACGATCCGGTCGCTGAGCTCGGCGAACAAGGCGCTGAACCTCAGCAAGAAAGGCTCCCTGCAGGTGGTTCCCTCGGGGCAGACCACCAGGTCGCCCTTCTCCAGCAGGGCCTTGATCATGGCCGCGTCTGCTTCGCGGTCGCGGGTCAGCGCCACAGCCGGGATTGGGGAGAGCAGCCTGCCAGCATCAGGAACGTGCACATATTTAGAGACATGAGTAGAGCAAAATGTGATCACCATTTTTTTTCCCGGCGTAAGCAGAATTTTATTCAACATCAAGATAAAATTATTGTTGAATAATAATCCATGATGCAATATCATGGATTAAAATTGCATAGTTGTCCAAAATCCAAATGATCAAGATTACTCTAAATGTTATCCACCAAATAACCATTCCCGGTTTTGTATCATTTGGATTCCAAGATGGGGTCAATCATTTCATTACACGAAATTTTGTATCAAAACATGTGTATTGACAATAAACAGTAGGTAACGAAACCTAGTTTCATAAGCAAATACATTGATGGAAACCAATTTTTTTCTTTCCAACTACCATTATCATAGAAAGTTCAAAAATTTCCTCTAATAATCTGCACCTCCTACCATCTTAATAACCTAGAGGATGAGGTGTTGACAGGAGAAAAAGGGTCTTTTGCATGCTGTCTATTTCAATCCGTCTTTCCCGTTAAAGATATAGGATTCAAAAGGCACTGACCGGATGTGGTTACTCCGGATTGGGCTGGTTAGGACGAGTGTGAGATTTGTATTAATGTAGAAATTTATAGGTCAAACTAATTTATACAGTTGACGTGGTGGTGGATGGTTAATTAAAATTTGACAATTAACATTGAGATTTGAAGTTCAAATTTCATTATTGACATATACTATTAATTCTTACTTCTCCAAATTAAGGGTTATCATAGAACCATTTCTAAGCCTCTAGCTCTGACCCTGAATATATTTTCCATTAGTTTTACTTCTACTGTTCTATGTTACTATTAGCTAGTATGAGACAAAAACTGCATTCAGCGAACAAGAAATTAATTTAATGGGTAATATCATTAATCTTGAATATGAAATTCTAATATCTTCAGTAGCATTTAACTATAGAAACAACCTATCTAACCCTTATATAAAATAAAAACTGTTGTTGTCATCAAATTTTGATTGATTCGTACCTGGAGAGGCGACTGACGCTGTAAGTGACACAGGAGACTTTCCGGCCGAGTGCGATGGCGATGATGATGGGGTCGAGGGCGGTGCGGTGGTTGCAGACGTAGAGGTTGCCGCCGGAGGTGGAGTTTGCCGGCGGAGGCGGGTTGCCCTTGATGACGAGGTGGATCCCGAGGAGCTCGTAGGTGTAGCGGACGATGCGCTCAGGGAGCGGGAGGTTGAAGTAGACGCGGAAGATGGAGAGGAGGAAGCCGAAGGGCAGCCACGCGTAGGTCAGGAGGGCGTTGACCGGGTCGGGTCGCTGGACGAACCGGCCGTCGTGGAAGATGATGCGGCTTTTCAGGCGCTCCGGCTGGACCGGCGTCGCTGTTTTGCTCCGGTGGACCATGTATCCCTCCTGCACTTTCATTCATCACCACCATTGAGATATGTCTCATCATTATCGATAATAATAATATTATTATTATTAATTAGCCGTGGGGAAAACCTTCAAATCGTCATCCAGGTTACTTAATTACTTATATCCTGTTATAATACCAATTGTACAATTACTCTTTATTATATTATATAAAAATTATAAATAAAAAATTTACCTTTCTTTGTCTTTTGGCTAAGTGTAATATTAATTATTAAATACATAACATTCTTCTGTAAGTGTTTTACTATGTGACAATTATAAGTATTGGATTAAATAAAGTAGGCACAAACTACAAGGAGTAAGGGTGGCAGTTCGGTTATCGGTTATCGGTTTAATCGGTATCCACTAATCTGTAATCGCAGTAACCGAACTTCGGTCGGTTATCGGAGGCTAGACGAAATAGTTTTTGGTCTTAAAAGTGGGTCGGTTAACCGATAATCGAGATAACCGAGAAACCGAAGCCTATTTCGGACGGTTTTCGGTAGAGGGAGTGGTTATTTCGGTTAACCAATAACCAGCCGATCGATTATCGGTTATAACCGAAATAACCGAAATGCCACTTTTAACAAGGAGTAAACATCACATAGTAGTAACTAACTCTTTATTGACTAAATCTTAGTATTTCGATAGATTTAGATAATATAAAAAAAATTAAAAAAAATTGAATAAAAAATAGACATTTCCAAAAGAAAAAATGTATCATGTATGTTAGGCCACCTAAAAAAACGAATTACGCAGAGCTCCAGCTGGCCGGCCTAACCGACTCACTCTCCCATTCACGCTATCAATCTCACAGAGAGAGTCACACCTAAATTGTTGAGAACGGTATTAATACTGTCAGAAAGACGGTTGGAGGTGGTTTAAGACTGTGGGGCCCATCAAGAATTGCTGGAAATCATAAACCAATCAAAATTCAAATCCCTCTCTCTCTCTCTCTCTTCTCTACCCAAAAACAACAAAGTCGACGTTATGTTTCTCTCTCCGTAATCACTCTTCATTCATGTTTAATGCACCGCGGTGGACGGCAGTAGTAGCTGCTGACTCAGCAGCTTGGTAGGCGCAACCAATTTATCATTATTTAATTATAGATTTCGCCTCCTAAAAGTCAAACGCCCTATTTCTTACCCTATTAGCTTACTGAGAAAGCTATCAAATTATAGCACGAGGGATTATTATCAAACCAAAACAAGCAAAGACCGGATTTCAAAATCATAATCATGGCGTGTACCTTGCAAATGGACATGAAATCGTGATCGGTTTTTCTGTCGCCGATGCCCAGATCCGGCACTTGTTCTCCCCCGAACTCCTTGACGACGGCGAGCTTCTTCCACTTGCCGACCAGAACCCCGGGCTTTTTCACGAATCCGGTGGCTCGCTTCGTCTTGGGGTTCACCTCGATCTCCGTCCCCAGGACCTTGTCCCCGCCCAGGAAATCCTTCACGAACGGCTCCACCATCAGCGTCGGGTTCGCCGTCACCACCACCTTCCTCTTGCACCTCGCGAACACCTCGTAGCTGTCCCCTCTCACATCCGCCGCGTAAAACCTAAATTTCCCCCCCAATTTTTCGATTCAATTCAAATCGAACTGATTTCACACTAATTAATCAAGCACCACCCACACGAATATCTGATTGATTGATTGATTACCTGGGCAAGACAGCGCGGGAGGCGAGCTCGATGTCGCGGATCTTGAGGCCGGCGAAGGAGATGAAGATGAGGATCTGGATGCCGAGGGCTTCGGAGATGAAGAGGTAGGAGACGATGACGGCGGGGAGGGAGAGGAGCAGTACGAAGCCACGGAGGAGGCTCCCGGCCTCCACCGCCACCAGCATGAAGTAAGGGAACGAGCTGCTCGAGCAGAGCAGCGTCCCGTCCAGATCCGCCGCGATCGACTCGTACGATTCCCCCGTACATGACTTTATCGAAGGGAATTTCCGGCTACTCGCCGGTTCCGGTGACGACGCCATTTTTAAAGATTCACACTCCCCCCAGCACCGACAGACAACCGCAACTGCTTTGGACAAGTGTAAATGCTCTCTCTCTCTCTCTCTCTCTCTCTCTCTCTCTCTACTGGCTTCTCTTTCTATTTCGTCTTTCTCGTCGGGGCTGGCTGAATGGAGGGAGGAAGAGGGGGAGGGAACGGCCTTGTTTTAAATGTAGTGGGTTGGGATGGAAATGGGACGGAAATGGCAGTGTAATGTCTTCTATATATTCAATGAGGTCGGTGTAAAAATAAAAATAAAAAATGAATAAAAATGGAGTCGGCGATTTGGGGTGTGTTTGATGAGAAAAAATGGTCCGGATTGGAGGTGGAGGGTGGGGTGGCTCCACCAAATTAATATGGTTGGATGGATGGAAGTTCGTTGGCTTGCCACGGGAATATTTATGTCCACCCCCCATCGCCTACACTGCGACTTCTACGATTTGTGTAGGGCAGTATTCGGTCGGTATTCGGTATATCAGGTTCTGGTGTTGTAGTTGTCGAATATCTATATCGAATCTCAGTCGGTATACCGATATATCGAATAGTTCGTAACCGGTAGGTATCTGGTATCCCGAAAACGAACAGGAGCTATTGTGTTTTTGTACTTTTTTTTAAAAAACATTCCTCAAGGTGAAGAGAAGAGGATCAGAAGATGGTCCCAATAATGGTCAATTCATTCTCATCGCCATTACCAGCGAAAGCCAAGCAAACTTGAGGCGCCGATTTCCCATCTCCTTCCTTCAGTGTCACCGCCGACGGATCGAATTCTCAAAATGCAGCACCACCGCCGCGGCGTCCAATCCTACTCATGCCCCCTCCAAATTATAGCAAGTATCAAACAAATTAGCTGGCTCCGCCCTGGGGTACCCCGACATCATCCCCCGGAATGCAGTCCGGAGGGCTGAATAGACCGCCAGAGGTAACCGCGTCACGACGGTCCCGGAATCTAATAACGTGCTCATCGGGGAAGAGACCAATGAATTGAAGTCCAATCTCTAAGAACCGAGAGTTATGCTGGTGGATTTAACGTCATAGTTGGTGAGACCGTTATTGTTCGGGTCGATCACGAGCGAGATCCTCTTGGAAGCTCCCAGCCGGCAGCTCTCCATCGCCTGGACCCCAAACCAGAGCACCCCAGTTGCGGAATCCCTGTGCGGAAGTAGGGATGGCAATTTGAACCCGCCCCGTCGGGTATTACCCGACCTGACCCGCGATGGGGCAGGTATTACCCGACCCGCAGTAGCATGGGGCGAGGCAAGGGTATCAACTTCTGACCCGCCCCGCCCCATTCTTGGCTCGTTCTATGAATTTCTTACACCATTCATTCATATATCTCCTATTCTGGATTTTCTTCAACTAGTTAGACTTGATCTTTCAATTAAATAGATCCAATTACCCATTATATTATCACTATTATTCATTCATGAAGTCTTTCCCCTTCGTTTTATTGTAAAAGGTAAAATTTTGCTTGTATTTTTTTTCAAATAGCATATAAGAGTGGGTCGACCCGCCCCGTACCCGCGCGGGTATTACCCGCCCCGACCCATAGTAACGTGGGGCGGGGCATGGGTATTTAGGTACCCGCTCTGGCCCGACTCATTGCCATCTAGATGCGGAAGGCAGTAAACAGAAGATGTTGAAGAGGTTCGGATCTGTCTGTGCCAGCAGCGACAACTGCCTTAGTCCGAGCCCGAGCACACCAGTTGTTCGACCAAAGTCCCCACCGACTTTCTCAGCACAACCGAATATGAACCCTTCCTGAGATTTGGCACCAGGGAGACCGTGCCTCGATTACGAGCGATATCATCTTGGAAGCTCCCGGCCGGAAGCTCTCCATCTCTTATAGAAACAGAGAAGAGAAACACGTGGCGTGGAGGCAGGCAGAGGGAGGCAAAGCATGGAGTTAGGGTTGGGTTGGGGGGAATACGCTGTCTTTTTTCCCTAGAAACAGTTGATCTGGTATTACAGTATACCGGCTCGCCGTTGGTGTATTACCAATTATATTTCGGTATTACCGTTTCCAATTTCTATATGCCGAATACTGATACCGACATTAAATGGTATATCAGATATCGTCGGTAATCTATTCGGTAACCGGTTATACTGAATACCGGGTTACCGAATGCCAGCTCTAGATTAAGGATTAGGTTAATTGCAATGTAATGGAGTACATGAATTTAAACGGACAACTTAATTAGAACAATGAAATGAATTAATCTGGGTCGTTGCCGGATGTTTGGATTGACGATTCGGATCATTATAGTTCCTATGTCTTATCATCTTTCACATCCCATAAATTTGATTAAATTTTGATCATAAGGAGCACCCTCATGCAATGAGGGTGGGTCTTCATCATATAAACATTGAATGACTAAAGCATCTAATGACTAAAATATCTGATTAATTCATAGAAAGTAATATATAAAACCTCAAAGAAATTCACATCATTAACAACGAATTTGAATAAGCTATACATAAGAGAAAGGATGGTACCACCATCGATGATGAATGCATCTCCTTAATTGCACCTCCCCTATGAATGCTATTTAGAACTCTACTCGAGCTGAGTGGCTCCTTGCTCAAGTACTTGCAGATTAAATTTATGTAAATGTTTGCAGTGTATGAAATTCTATAACATGACCCTCTATTTATAGTACATAGGTTAAGGCGTTTTTAGGATTTTGCTACTAAAACTCCACCGGAAGCTTCCTTGTACGTCCAGAACACAGATTCTGACTTGGGGACTAATAAAGAATATTCCAGGAAGCTTCCTTTGGGCTTGGGTCTATTGTGGCCTCCTGGCGTTCAGCACCGTCGTTAATTTTCCTCCTCAATTAGGCTTCTTGGCCCACAAGTAACCTCCCCATGAGGTTGTAGCGCGACTTGTGGGTTAGGGTTTGAGGCCGACCCGTCTTGGTTTCTTTCCTCTGCTTGGGCTGAAACTTCTTCATTGGGCTCCTCTTTATTTTGCTGGACGAATTACTCATTGATCTTTCGATAATTACCCCCCTTTGATACTCCTAAAACACAACCTAGGTCTATTACAAGCACATTAGTCATATATTTATGAATTCCTACAAAATATAGTAAAATGTACTAAAAGATACGTCGATAGAAGAAAGAATGTATCAAATATGGTAAGCGACAAACACTATGATTTGTGCATTATCAACAATCCATCCGATCATCTACCTGTGATGGAACATTTGGAAGACAATGAATGATAAGGTATTCTGCAATGTTGTCCCTTAGCCACCAAGCACATGCACCAATGCGTCTAGTGATCTGCTAGAATGGTCCACTTGCCCCTGCCCTCGCCAAACATCTACCTCAGCAAACATACCAGCTCATCAGCCCCGTAATCAACATTTTCCACTGCCAAGCAATCTCTCTATTGAGATTCACCGTGATTGATCATTTTTAAACGATTCTCAGGAGCCAGTTCATGGTATTGTTGTATTCAATAGTCATGGTCAAGTTTGTAATGCCAGAATGGGTACCCTACTTTGTGCAATATCCAATCGAGGTGAAAGCGTAGACATCAATTTGGCCACCCTAACATGAACTGCGACTTAGAAAAATATAATATAGGAAAATTAGGATTTCATAATAATACGAATTATTTTAATCTTCTCATTTGGATTTCTAGTTTCGCTCGAGTGAGCAAGGACGGGACGGGACAGGGCAGCAGCGGGAGCCAGCCCTAGAGCTCGGGGGGCGCAGTAGCGGGCTTTCTTCGCTTCCTCTCCTCCGCCTATCTTCGATCCTTCCTGTTCCTGGTTTCACTTTTTTACAGTGTTCTCTTTCCAGTAGACAGGATAATAACATACTGTTGTCATTTTCCCATATTATTTTACTTTCAATCTCTCTCCCTCTGTTAACCTAAAAATTGGGGAAAATCCCAATTTCATCTCACATCTATGAACCCGGCCCTTTCTCTCTCTCTCTCTCATTTATCCGTGCTTGCTCTGCTCTGCTTTGCTAAGCTTTGCCTGTCTTCGCCGACAACCGCCAAATCCCTCTGCAATTCAAAGCCATCCGTCTCTCTATCTAGCTGCCCATCTGCTTCCTCATTTCTTTGTTTAATTTTTCCAACCCCTCTTCTCCAGTTACAGTCCGTTATTCCTGTCTCCTTACCTCATCAAGGTTCGTATTTTTTCTTTCTCTCCATTAACACCAGACCCGGCATTTCTTTTCGGGCGGGGCCCTATCCATGGGGAGTGGCGGCGCTTGGTTCATGCCCTTGCTTCTAAACCCCTGGAATTGAATGCCTGCTTGTACCAATTGGATTGCATTACAATCAACTACTAATTTGATTCTCATGTCTTCGATCAATTGGGGAGTTTTTCTGCTTACCTTTACATTTCATGTTGCCTTCTTTCGTTGTGGAGTGAGCCCTTCTACTTAGTTCCCCCACCCCGCCCCACCCCCAAATTCGTTCTCTTTAGGGTTAGGTCAGATGGCGCCCCTCTCCACTTGCGATTTTATCTAATTTGCTAGCTGGGTATTGCTTCCCCTCTTCCGTTCGTGTAGCTAATGGGAAACTAACATTTCTGATGGTGGCGCAGTTATGTCAACATGCTGCTTTCTGCCACCCATTGATTGATTACGCTACTGGATTTACATTAGAGTTTTGAATTGTTGGTATGCTGCAATGATTCAATCTTTGAAATAAGCAGTTGGTAATGCAGATGTTGTCGATTTTTTTTTTTAATATTCGCAGAAGTTGTCAAATTTGAAGTTAGAGAGTGTCACAGCAGGGGTGGTCTAGCCAACTGACTAGTGGGACGGTGTATTTTTGTGCAAAAATGGGTAGAAATGTGGGCTGGGTTTCAGACTGACTCAAACTATGGCCTGAGTTGTACTAAGTCGAATCATATCTCTTCATGCAATGTCACTCTTAAAGCTGGCATAAATCCATCAACTAGTACTGAAAGGATGTTAGCTTCTTTGGATTATATATCGAGTTCATTGAGATACTTGCTGCTAGGAAGATAACAATAAAGCCGAGGGTGTAGTAGGGAGGATGGAGCTTCCTCTGAGGTTCTTTATTCATATCCCTTATGAGGAAAAAGTTACAAAGAGCTGTGGTTAAGTTCCTCCAAGGTTCAAGTTTAACATCTTCTTATGCTCTGACATGGCTGGAATCATAATTAGGACTTGGAACTTGTCTTTGCTAAAATTCTATTTCCTTAACTCTTGTTTTGGACTGTGAGCTTTGTTGAAGTGGGAACCTGTATAGCATTGAATTGAAAGTTGTTGGCTTGTGCTTTTTAGTACATGTTTGGATGATGTACCCATATATCTAGGTTCCACAGAGTGCTGCTTCTCTGATTAATTGTAGAAGGAATGTGCTGTGCTACAATCTGTTGGAGCATTTACTTCTTTAACTATCTACGCTGCATTCTCATGGGTGCATATTGTGCATGAATTTTTTTTTGTGCTATCCCACTAATGTTCTGTGTTGCCTTTTTATCTTGTATACACCTTTACAGGGAATACTTAAAAAAAACTAACAATCACTGTGGAGTTCGCTCAGTTGAATGACGTTTTGGCTACTTATTGGATTCAGAGGGGATGAGCCTGCCATTTGTTGGAGCTGTATGTGTCTATTGAGTGTGGCGTGTACCTTGCCTTAAGCTTTTAGCAGCAGAGGTCATTCAATTTTCATCTCGGTATTTAAACATTATTCTCAAATGTCAGAAGTTGACATGGCAGTCATCAAACCAGAGGTATGCTTTTGCTACTTTTCTGTCAGTTATTCCAAGGAAGCTACTGGGATCTTTTTGAACAGGCAAACAATTCATTTTCGAACTTGTAATTGTTTATTTATTTGAGTGAGCTTGGACTTCTAAATGTGTGTTTGGGCATTTGGCTATTTATCGTATTGCTTTGTGTCTCGATTTTTTTGTTTGAGCTGCATTAATGCCATCTTGTGCCTAAAACTTTCACCATGTCCGCTACTGTTTCATATGTACAGTGGGTATAACCATGAATCTTATATTTTTATTGCATCGGTGTTCTGGTATTGTGTTTGGAACACCTACTTTATATTGTTCTATAGGACTCGTCCGAAATCTTGTATCTTTTTCGGTGAACAGGTTTGATTGATAGTTGACCGTGATCTCAACTTGTGGTGCTTTGCTCTGGATTTTACAGATGATGAAGTCATATATTTGGCTTCAAACTGCTGATGGTTCGATTCAACAAGTGGAACAAGAGGTTGCCATGTTTTGTCCCATGATATGCCACGAAATAATACAGAAGGGCATGGGATCATCGAAGAATTATGCCATATCTCTTCCACAACGCGTCAGTCCTGCCATGTTGAGTCTGATTCTTGACTACTGTAGGTTTCATCAAGTACCGGGTCGCTCCAATAAGGTTGGTTATCTACTGTTTCTCTGGCCTTGTTTTGTTGTTTCTATCGCAATTTGGCTTCTGAAATATTATAAACTGGTCACACTGTGGAATTATAGTACCAATTGTCATCATTTACTAAACCTCTATTTGAACTTTGGCGACATTGCTTTTGCTTAGGAACGGAAAAGTTTTGATGAAAAGTTCATTCGAATGGATACAAAAAGGCTTTGTGAGTTGACATCAGCTGCTGATAGCCTCCAGCTTAAGCCTTTGGTTGATCTAACTAGCCGAGCCTTGGCACGGATTATTGAAGGGAAAACCCCCGAGGAGATACGCGAGATATTTCATTTGCCAGATGATCTGACCGAGGTGTCTGGTGCTTTCTGAAAGTTTCTTGTCAAATTTAATATATTATATCACCCTTTAGTTCCCCGTTTTGTTATTTTAGTACTGATCTTATTTCTTTAGGAAGAGAAGTTGGAGCCTTTGAAAAACACAACTGATGATCCCCGGATTCGACTTTTGAATAGATTGTATGCAAAGAAGAGGAAAGAGCTAAAAGAAAGGCAGAAACAAAAGGTGAAACTTTGCTCTGCATGCTGCTGTAGTTTATCCACCTATCAGTTTCCAGTGCTTTGCATTGTCAAGGGTCTACCATTTGATGTGAATTTATAGTGTTTATATTGATGCATGTGGTATGCTAGAATTGACTTTATTGTCGATGATAGACAAGTGTCTCCTTTTTGCAGAACATCGAGGTGGAAGAAGAGCGTGTAGATGAGCGATCAGTTGATGACCTCTTGTCATTTATTAATGGAGAAAACGCAGGTGCAGTTGGCAAGGCAACCTATAAGTAGCATTGAACTTTTATCTTTTCTCTTAATTTTTCTCTATCAATCAGGAACTTAAAATTCGTGCTTGAAATTTTCATGAGATCATACCTTAGAGTGCCTGATGTAATCTTCTTGCTATATTCTCTGAAGATAAGTACTTGGGTTGTCATCCTAAAAAGTTTAAGCAACACTCAGTTTATTGGTTGTGTTGTGTTGCATGGAAGGAAATTGTTACTTATACTAATTTATGCTTTTACTGGTTGTCCCCTGTATTAGTTTTCCCTGGCTGTTTATGGAAAAGGTTTCGACTCTATGTAGGTGAAAGGGAAGAAGAATCAACAATTAAAAAAAAAAAAAAACAATATAGGAAAGTGATTTGGTTTTATGGAAAAGGTTTCAACTCTATATCGGTGAAAGGGAACACTGAATCAACTACCGTTAGAAAATACTATAGGGGAGGGGATATTTGGTTTAAGTGATTTCCAAAAATAGCATAATTGAGTTGCTGGATGTGGAGAATCGACGCATAATCTGCTGCTAGCCAACTCTACAATTTTGGAAAAAAGATTATAGCAAACAATTGGTTCCATATGGTTTCATAATATGATAGGTGACTGTTTGTGTTTGCTCGTAACAATGATTTGAACAAATTTATAGCGAAGGAAAATTGTGGAATTTGTTTTATAGATGTGTTTGAGAATTGAGATAGTGATATAAACATAATTTACTCGGTGCATCCTGTAGTTTTTTGGTGATCTATCTATTGTAATTCTGGTTGAGGGGGTTCGTTGGCCATACCTCATGCCTTTAATACCTCCTCTAAATCAGTTCAATTAAAATAACTCATAGCAAAGTGAAGTTGAGGATACCTTAACTGCAGCCTTAGTTGATATGCGTTACAAACTCAAGGAACGCGACAAAGGGTTCATGTCAGTAGTTTCTGTATAAAGTAGCTCTATTTTTGCACTCAGTAGTTGCATTTATTCTTTCTTTTCAGATAGACTAAGACAACTGTTTCCAGCAAGCATATTTACTTTTATTTCGATCTTGTACCCTGAACTCTATATCATTTGCACATCCTCATTTGGTTGTATGGTTTTCCAGATTCCAAAGGAGTTACAACTTCAAAAAACAAAAAGAAAAATCGCCGGAGAAAGGATCCTCAAAAGAGCACTTCCATTGACCATGCTACTGAATCGCCTAAAAAGGTTGGAGCCTTTACATCTTTGGTTACTCTTCTGATTTCTAGCCTGCGTACCATGAAAGAAACATAAAAAGAATCTTGGTTTTATGATTCTACTTGTGTAGGGTTCAAATGGGTTGGGTTGTTTAGGCACTGGGGGTGATAATGAATCACATTCTACACTGAGCGAAACATCGAAATTGCAAGATGTAGAAGATGACATTTTTTATCATAAAGTGGAGCTTGACGATGTTGATATTGATGATGAGATTGATCCCGCATTAAAGGAGGAAATTGATAGGTGAGCTTTTCAGAATTTCAGTTCAATTAGTTCTTACTCATTATGTTGTGATGCATGTCATGAAAATTGCTGATGCTGTGGAGCTGATCTACCCCTTTCAGTTGTGTTGGTATTGGTTGAGTTGGAATTGGATGATTTCAATTTTGCATCTATAAACCCTGTTTAGGATAGGTCCCCCTCCAAAACTCCTGAAAGTTGAAATGATGCAACTGGTGCAGGCATTAATCATTTGAATTTTGCAGGTCGCAGCTCTTAGTGTTGGATGAGTTTGGCTTTGTAGGGTTTATGGAACTCAGTATAGTGTCATCCAATCATCTATCCATACCAGTATGGCTCCATCACAAATATTTCTGTGATGTTGCAGGAGTGCTTGAATACTGTTGCATGTTCCTTTATACTATTTTATGTGTTGTGATATCAGAACGGTGTGTTTTCCCTTTGGTGCTTGTCCCCCTGCATCTATGTACTGTTTGTGCTTCTTGGGATTCTCATGTCTGCACACCTTCCATTCAGGGAGGTGGAAGATTTTGCGAGGAGATTGAATTCAGACTGGCCTGAAAGGATGCAGGAGCTTCTGTCTTTGGGTCAAGAGAAGAGCCCTGTTCACTTTTCCATTAATGGCAATGGTAGCTTGAGAAAACACCAAAGTATGTGCTCTGTATCTCTTTTGCACTTGTCAGATGAGTTTATTCCTTCTTTTTTACCGTTTTGAATCCCGTCTAGGAGATCGATGGTTGAGAAGTGAAGTAACTGAAAGTATGTTATTGGGTGGGGATGGCAGATGAAGAGCAAAAATGAGATTCAATGGTAACTGCTGCTGCTATTGCTTCCTCCTCAGTCGGGCAAATGACTGGACCAATTTTGACGAAAGAAAGACGGTGCGGGCTAGATGTCGTACCCAATGGTGCCGAGAGGAGCTGGTTGTTTGTCATATCTTATGTGGGCTGAAGCTGGATAGGGATCCCTGTGCAAGCAAATTCCTGAGAGAATCAAAATTTCAGGTTGTGATGATTTTTTTATTCTTTTTTTTTTAATTTCTCTGGTGAAGGAAAGATGAACTAGAGGATGAAGGGGAAAGAAAAGAAGAATGTGCTTAATTTTTGACCGTTGAGGCAGATTTAAAGAAAGAAAAAAACAACTTGTACTTCTCACAGGGAGCAATAAAAGCTTGAGAGATAAGATGATGATTGATCAGGTTTCTTTGGTTCAGCCCAAGCAGCCGGCTTTGTTAAGAAAAACAATTTTCAGGTGACTTCGTACAGTAAAAGGGTAGATAGATTAGACCGTCTTTCTTGTCCTTTGTTTTTCTTCCTCTCATTGAAAAATTTTAGGGGGGATTTTATTGTAATCTGAACTTGATAGTGCAACAGTATTGGATGGCTTAGGAACAAGGTAATATGAGATTACGGTTGTAGGTTTGGTGTTGCCCTTCAATAGAAATGAACTTTCTTTCTGATGATTCAACTGATCCAGGGAGACCAGACCACTCGTTCCCTCAATAGCTCTCTGCTGTATGCCGATCTCTTCACCAACCTTTGTTTCGTATCCTTGAAAATGTACCATACCGACGACCCCTAAACCACACGCCGATTAAACTCCACTCGTCGGATCACAATTCTTGTGCTCGGAAAGAGCTACCTGATCCAGATTCCAGAGCAGATCCCTTTGATGCCATGCAAAAAACTGCTCAGTTGGCCACAAGGCAATATAAACTTTAGTAAGTTTGAATAATCTCACAAAGAAAACGGACCCCGAAAACGATTTAAGTTGGCTCCTTCTAGCTAGTTATGCTACAAATTTAAAGTTCTCTTTCTACACTACAGCCTTTGTCACGGTTCCTGCTAAGCTACAAATATTACAAGCTTTCTTCTCCTCTCTACAGCTTACAAAAGATCCCCAAAAGAGCCCATGACCAAACGGGGTAAAGAAAACCTTAAAACTTTCTTTTTGCTTCTACTTACAGATTTTTTTTATAGAATTTAAGCTTCTACTAAAAAGGTGTATGGATTGGGAGGGTAAGTTAAGGACTGGTATTTTTTTTATTAATATATCATAACATGATAATTATTAATTATTGTTGGTGTAGTAGTTGAGAGGATTGAAGTTGGAGGTGTGGACAAGGCCTCTCTGGTTCCCCTCTTGTCCATAATATCTTCAAATCTCCTCTCTTCTTCCCAAGTGCCAGAAACGTTCCTGCCATTTCAGATCATCACCAGCATTAACAATGAATGAACGCAGAGAAAACAAACATGGAGGATTTGACGATAACCTAGTCGCGCTAGGCTCCGAGCTAACAAGTGCTTGTTTACCTAGCGTGAAAGGAACAATGTAAAGAAGTGCTGGCTGGCCATGCCCATCCATCATGTTCAGAGCTACGTACGTGACGAAAAGACCTGCAATTCACAACAAAGAAAGAACACATCGCTGCTTAGTACTTGGGTCCATATCAGAATAAGGGATGACTGCAATAGTCAGAGCCTTCAAATTGACGTCAGGAACCATGCACATGTAGGAAGAGAATGTGCCCTCTCCCTCTTTAATGCCATAATAATAATAATGAACAGAAAACAATGCATCAGCTGGCTTGCTTGCTTTTTGGTTCTGTGCGTTGTACCTAAGCCATATGCAGTCATTGCCCATACAAAGTATCCGGCTTTAAGAGTCTTCTTCGCCAGCCAGTCGTATCTGAAAAAAGGGTTGACCATTATACCATTAGACTTACCAACCATTTGCGCTATCTATCTCCTTCAGCTGACCATTCTTCCAATGGAACAAATGGAGCCTTCAGATAAGGAAAATATTTAAGGCAAAATGGGTTCTTTGTTTTACCTCAAGGAAAAAGCAACGACCAGTCCGGGTAAGATGATGTCACCGAAGCCAATGATGCTATATCCACCCCAGGGATCAAACATCCTAGGAATTTTCAGTAACATTGGTATGCCATCCTCCCCACTCCCATCACCACGAGCTACCTGATGAAAAGCGGGCAGAAAGAGACGACAGATTAGATCATTTTCTAGTTCAGAACCAACAATTTATGAACCGTAACTATCATACAACAGGTAACTTGAGAGTACTTACCACTATCATGACACTCTCGTCGAACCAGTATTTGGAAACAAATACCCAGAAGATGTCGTATAGGAAGGCACAACTGAGAAGAACTGTACCAACCTGATTATAGACAGCAATACAATAGGACTTAATGAGCACAGCCATTCAGGAAAGAGCAAAAAATTACTTGAACCTCGACAGAACATTACTATTGCACAAACATGCTACTAAACCAACAATCAGGATTCAGCTTCGAAATCACCTTCAGATTTGGTACATGGACAATCTGATGAACTGTAATGATCAGTGCAATACCCTGATTGATGCAGAGAAGAAAATGTTTAACACTAGTTACACATAGAAAATATACAAAATAAGATAAAAAAACAATAGCGGCTGAAGTGTTACTTACAAGGATATCTTGACCTATCCAAGCAAATGAAATTCGGCGATAAACTGCCCAAACAACAGTGAATGCTATGCAGAAGGGAGCGACAATTAATGTCAGATACGAGACAGCTCCAAAGAAGGGGACGTTAACAGATGAGTCAGCAGCATGTTGAAACCATCTGAAACTGTAGTCACCATGTGTCAGCATGTTACAAGAAAATGACAAAATATGTAAGGTAGACTCTCAACATAGTTCCCTTTTGCCCATTCGAAATGTTAGTATCACATCATCAACAATTAAGAGTATGGAGATAGTCTTAGTGTTATAACATTTGAGCTTGTGGCAAACAAAGAGTAGCATATAGTGGGGTTTGATACATTTTGTTAGTCATGGACTTTGTTTGCACACTTGGATGACTGGAGGAAAAACAGTTAGAATTGCTGAACTCTTTCCACCCTTAACATCTAGGACAATGCAAGTTATAGTAGAGAACTACCATGATTTGAATCTGAAAGCAAATAATTCATAGAATGAGAGAATGCACGCAACAGCTTTGCTCAGAGTCATCTATAATTGTCAAAGGGCATTTCACATAACAACTAAAGATTTGGGCATACCATGATAACAGAGCAACCAGGCAGGTCTGCAAACCCTGTAAGCACAAAAGTTTTCAAGGTCAACATCTTTACATTGGAAACCAACATCACAATGCAAACTAATTCTCACGGCTAAGGAAAGGTTAGAAGAATGTTCTCTACTGCTGCATTACAAAGTTGGAAAAAAAAGAGAGCATTAAACGGAAGACAGAAAAGAAGAAAAGAAAAAAACTTGTACTGACCTCAACGCCACCGATGCAGAAGAGAACTACTAAAACTTCAATAAACCAGAATGACATAAGCTTGTAGAGCATAATCAAGAAGCATGAAGCAGCCACAACAAAGAGAACCGCAGAGGTGACATTGATGTTAACTATTTTGCTAGCGCAAACATCTTCCTGATGTACGTCTAGACCATCCTGTGAGAATGACAGACACTGACTATGACTTTGAGACAAATTTCATTGATTCAGCAAAAATGGTAACGAATCCAAAATTTTCAGATTCAAATTCAAAATGATCTCACCTTTAAGAGCTTGTCTTGCTCTATTGCTGCCTCCCTTGCAGTCCAGGCAGACCAGTAAGAAGCACATAAAATGGTGCCGACAGCCATAAGCCACAAAAACACTTCCGCAACATCAACTAATGGACGTTTAGGGGAATAAAGCTGCAGAAGAACTGAGGAAAGCCACCGTTAAGTTAAGTGAAGACTGGACTTATACGAAGAAGCACATTCAATTTTGATCTGGTGCAATAAGTAATACCTGTGGCGTTGCTGCTCATATAATTTTCCAAGGTTGTTCCCGCATCCTGTGGAAGCATGACAGCTGGGATTCCTATATCTAAATCAGTTTCATTCTCTTCACAAACCATCTTGAAAAGCTCTGCAAACAAGCCCACAAGATTAATCAAGCGGACACCATGTAGATCAATTGACAATGACTGACAGTCACTATGCTGATGCTAGTATCAGAGTATGTACAATAATATAAATACAAATTCATATTTGAACAGAAAATCCCATATCATCAAGCTGCAGTTTGTGCCTACATGGTGGAAAATGCCAGTATTTGATGTGTTTCACGAATATTATTAGTTCTCCTATCTAGACACTTCCAAAGACCTGGAATAATGAGAAGTAATACCCAATATCTCTCTAGGAATCCATAGCTAAGAAAAACATGGCCAGTGCAAGCGAATAACATGACTGCAGAACATAGAAATGACTTTTGAACTTGACCTGAATGAAGCAACATTCTGACGATTTCCCAACACCAGTGTAATGACATGCCAGAAATAAATTATTCCATGGCCTAATTGATCATCCCAGGTCTCCATTTAAAGTTGTGTATCATGGGCGTATAGGATGTAAATGAGGGCGAAAGTTGATAGATCGGCATGGATAGAATAAAATTTTACCCGTTCGATTGTTTATAATTAGAATAGCAGAAGCCCCAGCAGCCTCAGCTATATTAGACTTAGTTGTGAAGCTGCAGTTTCCACGGTGCACCATAATGATCTCCCCTGTGAGCTACCAAGAGAACAGATAGTCCAAATTACAATGACATTAACCGAGCAGAAACAAATTTCTTCAACTAACAGCAGAATAGAGATGTATCATGAAATAATAACATTTGAATTCAGGACATCAGGATTAAGCACCAAGTATATTAAAAAATTCTAAACCTGATTCTTGGGTGTGCTGCAACAGTCAGGAGGGTCAGCCAAAGCAAGCCTAGATTTATTTGCATGTTTTTCTTTTGATTCTAATGTTGGGCCAAAGCGAGCACCAACACCAACGTACTCTGTGTCTTCAACCCCATCAACCCAAGTGGGGATTTTCACCTACAAAAGTAAGTACAACAAGGTCACATAAATAAACAAAAGATGAAAACATTCAGCATTCTAAGAAAGTGAAAGAGGGTTCATCTCAGAACTCATCCGGGCTTAGCAAGAGGCAGCCGAAGTTGCTCAGCACCTTCAAACGGTAGGCCAACTTAATTCCAGCCAACCTCAACCTAAACTTCGAAACCAGCTGTGACAACAACATTACTGCCCACTTTTCTGGTTCCCATCTATCATTTCTTTCCAAGTTCCAAGAGAGTATTGAGTACCTCGAAACAAATGTAAACTGCCCCAAGGAATTGAACCTAAAGTTCTAAAACAGAAGAAATCACTAACAACTTCCCCTCCACTTCTCTTCATTCCCCCAAAAGAGGATTTAGATTATCTACCCAAATTCCAGAACCAAACTCTATCTAGAAGCCATCATGCTGGGAACACAACTCGACCTAGATGATTTCAATTCATTTCCCACGTAGCAGGAAAACAGGAGGCAAGGCACCACAGCAGTTGCTGGATCGAGATAGTTTCATTGAATTTAAGTATCAGCCACATCCATTTAAAGCTCTTTCCTTTTATGCGATTGTGTTTCCAGGAGAGAAATAAAATAAATCAATACATAGCAAAGATGAAATAACCCTCCCCTACAAAAAGTCTCCCCCAGATAAAACCTTCTCATCTATGCTTTCCCTCCAATTTCCAAACAAGAGATATAAAAAACAGAACAAAGCGAAGAACAAGGAATTGAAGTAATCAGAAGGGGATAATACTAGTACAAAAGAAATCAATCAGGGGAACTGAGCTCGATTTGCTTACCAGTACAAAGCTGTTGTCGCAGCCAGGCTTACTGGGAGCCTTAGCGTCCGGATGAACTATGTCTCCAGCTGAACCAAAGCCGGGGCTCAAAGTCAAGAAAGCCACAAATAACCACAAAGATTTGAACTTTCCCATGGGAAATTGAAAACCCAGAAGCTCCTTCCACAGAGCTCCCTCCATGTTGATGTCGTTTAGGGTTCTGAAAGAAATTGGGAACTTTTTCTCTCTCTGAACAAATCAACGGAGACAGGAAGAAGAAGAAATGTGAAGTGGGAGACAGGAAGAAGGCGAAGTGGACAGGGCAGAAGTTACCAAGAACCCTCAAGTCTCTGTATTTTCTTTTGTTAAGTTAGAGAACAAGAAGGAGAATTTTCTTTTTTCCTTTTCTTTTCCTAATAAGAAAAGAAAATGAAAACAAAATAAAATAAAATAAAAAATGAACATGACATGACAAAACCGCCGTGTGGTGTCCGTTACTTTTTACTGTACTGGAGGTGTGAACTGGTTTTTCTTTTTCATCTTTCCCCTCTTTTTATACCCACGCGCTGGAAGTACGCGTGGGATAATGGTGTACGGCCTCGTTTCTTTTTTTTTTTTGTTTCTTTTTTCTTTTATTTTGATGGAGCGAATGGTACAGTTTAGGATTAGGACAGAAATGTACCTCAATCTATAATGACTGTCCAGTCCTGTTTTTTATTTATTTATTATTATTTATATATTCGTTCATTACTATTTCTTAGGATTCCATGATTTGTCTTCATCCTCCTTATCCAGTCCGATGTAAATATGGAGAAATATCTTACACGTCATTAGATTTTCGAAATTGAAAATTTCTTTTTGTTAAAAAAAAAATATCAAACTTTATATTTTAGGAACAATATCAAACTTTATATTTTATGAGTCTAAAAGAATGAACGTTTAATTCTTGAGTGATTATTCAACGTATTAAGTATGTGTAGATATTATATATATAGCTAATTATTTATCTGGTTGATTTGGTTTGGCTGGTTAGGAGTGTCCGAAACCAAACCAAACCACTTAAACCAAACAAGGTAAAAACTTTAACCAAACCAAACCAAACCAATTATCCAAATTAAACAAACCAAATTATCCAAATAGTACTGGTTAAAACGGTTACCATGTTAACCACACCGTTTGAACACCCCTAAACCCTAACCAATACGAAGGTTTTAAGATTCTCTTTACAAAATGAGACTTAAAGACTGGAACTCAAGCCGTTGAGATCTCCCATTTCCCTGCAATCTCCAAAGGCAGCAGTCAAATTATGTTATCAGTTCTAATACGTAATGCGTACATCT
The DNA here is from genome assembly GCA_964030455.1 of Linum trigynum. Lineage (NCBI taxonomy): Eukaryota > Viridiplantae > Streptophyta > Magnoliopsida > Malpighiales > Linaceae > Linum > Linum trigynum. Next base: position 1,933,404 of record OZ034820.1, read on the forward strand.
TGCATCTAATACAGAAAGCAAAGATGCTATGTTTATATAATGTATATGCATATCTGTGTGCATAAGTACAAACAACGGTAATGTACGATTTCTCTACAAGCAAACAGTAGTTCCACGATCTCCATCTACAATACAAAAATGGAAAGTGAGTATCTCTGCTTTCCTACTGATACTGATAGTTCTCCTCCCAAGGACAAGTCGGAGGAGCCGAACATACACGATTGGTTCTTCTATCTTTTAGGTATGCTTTTACATTGTAAACAATAGTGATATTAACAGATGCATTGCTCAAAAGGGGAAAGTCAAGTGATGCTGCTTTGTTGCTGTTGAAGCCACTCCTGAATCGCAGAACGCAGTGCCCGGTTGGGGACGAGATTGGAATGCTCAAGCTTCATATTGGTCATTGGGGACGTCTCATGTCCACTGTCCAGCCATCCTCTAAATGCTTCTGCTTCATATGTAAATCCATCGGCTGCTACATGTGGATCCCTCATAACTTCCTGCATTTTTTAAACGCTCGATTAACAGAGGCAGGAATATGTCTTATGATTAAGCATTGAACATAAATGCTACTTCAGAGTTTGAGAAACATCGTTTTCATTTTTCATTTACCAGGAAAATGGGGCATATGAAGTACAAAGGAGGCTGGCATGGTTCTTCTGATCCAGCCCGGAAACTTGATGGCCCTCCACATGATGCCTTCAAAGGTTCGAGCACCCTCCATACCTCTGATGCAAGATCTGGCCGGTTTTCCCGGTTTAGCTCGCAGCAGCGTAGTGCTAAACGAGCCAACTGTTCGGCTTGCACAAAGGGCCAGTCCCCTGCCAAAGGATCTAGTAGAGATTTCAAGTTGCCTTTGTTTAATGCATCTTGCACTTCTTTGGTTAAACCCAAAGGCGATTTCCCAGTCAACAAACATAAGAGTATTATCCCAAAGGAATAAAGATCGGACTTGGGAGTGAGCTCCCCGGAGGCAAGAAACTCGGGATCCATATAAGCATAAGTACCCTTCGGAGCAGTCCTGTGAAGCATCATTTCTCTGCCACTGGAATCTTCATCTTGATGAAGTAGCCGGGCGATCCCAAAGTCACTTAGCTTGCAAACCAAGTTAGCATCTAAGAGAATATTTGCGGGTTTCAGATCACCATGAACAATGCTATGTGGTTTGCTTGAGTGAAGAAATATGAGAACAGAGCATAGCTCGGTGACTATGCGGATTCGAGTTTGCCAAGATAAAGGAGGAGAGTTGTCCCTGCAGCTCAGTCTATCTTCAAGGCTTCCATTTGGAAGAAACTCATATACAAGAGTCCAGGCTTCAGGACAGGCACCAATCAGGGTGACAAGATTTGGGTGCCTCATCTTGCTCAAGATATCCACCTGATGATGAATATAACCAACAGATACACTGAGTAGATATCATATTAAAACTCAGTTACACCCTTTAGAGAGTAAAACTGCAGACATTTTGAACTCCTAAACATATAGTAGTGATCAAAAGAAGCTCCTAGTTCTATTGTATATTGACAATAGAAGCTAGGCATCAACTAGTTAGGAAACAGTGAATCCAAACATAGTTCAAAACATTCATTAACCGAATAATACCTCTTGTTGAAACTCCGAGGGACCTTGCATGCTATGAGCGTGAAGCATCTTTATAGCCACTTGGCTGTGTCGCAGTACCCCTCTGTAAATGCTACCATATCCACCTTCACCAATCTTCAGAGATGGATCAAAGTTATTAGTTGCTTCCTCGATCTCTGTGAATCTGAACTCCGAAAAGAATTCATCCATTGTTGCTTTTGAGGCCTCTGCTCTACTTCTCCTCAGCTCTTCAGCTTGTCTCAGTGCATTATCGCGCACCACCTGCAATTCTTCCCGCTCTTCCTTGTATTTTTGCAACAGCTCAACGGCAGCAAAGATTTTTTGCTCAAATTCCTTAACTGTTTGATCAGATTCAGCAATTTGGGTTTCTAGTGATGCTTTATGATCCAAGGCAACGCGAAGTTCATCGTTAACTTTGTCCCGGTTATTCCTCATAACATCAACTTCTTCTTTTTCTTTCGCTATTGCTTGTTCGATCTCTTTTCTTTGCTTTGACTCTTCAGCATAGAGGCTTTCTAATGCCTTGACCTGTTGGCAGAAAATGTTCTCAATATTCTATGTCAGCATCCTCTTTTCTTATTTTTCAGGTTATGGGTTGCAAACTTGCCACCTGCTTGTGGAAAATGTCCCCAATAATTATTCTATGTCAGCATAGTCTTCCCTTTCATTTCCATTCTCTTATTTTACAGGTTAAGGAGTTGCAAACTTTACACAGCATTCTGGAGATCCAGATTCTGTAGAAGACTGATGGACAATGGTAAGTGTTTAGTATAATTTTGACCCATCGACGGCACACTGATAAAATCAGCAAATAATGTATGCAATTAAAATTTTGACCTTTCAAGTCAATTGACATAGCATCAACTACCATCAGGTTCCATCTGTATAATGTTCTCTATCTACAAGTGTCAACAGACATTCCCCATTTAAGGTGGGCATTCAAAAGAATCTACCGGAAAGGAAAGGGAAGGGGGCTCGTCACTCTGAAAGGAAAACGTACCCTGTGTATGGCCTCAATGGCATTCTTTTCAGCTTTTGCACGCCTGAGTGCTTCCTCAAGTGCTTCCCTCCTGGTGCTTATAGACTCTTCCATTGTCCGTTTAAGCTGTTCGTAAAGAGGATCCACTAAAGTTCTTTCCTGTCAGAAATCATCATTTGTCAATCTGACGAAACTGGTAAGAACACAGATCACTACTGGAATATATGACATCTATGTTTTAAAAGTACCAGTACAGTGGGAGGAGATGTATGATAAGGACCATCTGCATTCTCTGGCAACGTGCTAATCTCTGAAGCCATGAAACTACCTACAGTTATCAAACTGGGAACAACAGCAAGGTTGACCATTTCACCAGAAGAACTTGCTGACAGATTTGAACCCAGTGATGTGCTCCTTGATTCACATTCATCAGAACTTGCATCTGACCTGGCTCCTGGTGTTCCCACCTTTCTAGTATCATCTGGCATAGTAGGCTGTGTTTCTCTTCCCCCATTGGATTCGGCATCAAGATTTAGAGAAGACATCCTGCGGAACAGATCTTGCACTGGGTTGGAAGGCTTCACTTGAGCAGAACGGGATCGCTGGTAATTCCCAATTCTCATGCTTGGACTCCCTTGTTGCTGAGGGGATTTGGTGTCATCATCTTGATGCAAAGTAGCAAGCCTGATTTAACAAGATCAATATGTCCACAATGATTTGAGTTAAAAAAACAGTAGAATTCAGATAAAGCATTCACAATCTTAGAACAACTAAAGAACTGAAACTGACAAGAAAATATGAATCAGTGGTACAGGGTGTGGTTTGAAACAAAAATCATAGCAAGCTTTTTATCACTCTTCATTGACTTACATATCCATATCGTGAGATCTCAAATTTCAATCCCAGGTTTCCATTTACAAGACATGAAAGAATGTTTCCCTTTAACGTCAATTGAGAAGACAACAATAAGACCGCCGTAACACCAAGTACCTTGGGTGGATAAGATGGCCCTTGCAAACAAACCATATATGACAATAAGCTGGTGCTCGCTCCTTCACTGAGGTGGCCTTCTTTGACTTAGGGGCCATCATAGTCCTGCAACATTCAGCAGTCATAAGCAATCTGCTACTCCACTAATGCAATCCAGTTTTGGTTCATCTGGACCAGTTCATTTCCACGTAATTTGAGATTTGCATTGGTGACTTGTGTAGCTAGTGACAATTACTTGGAATATCGCCTGTTTGCTGCAGCTCCCATCACAAGCTTCTTAATCCCATGACTAGTGATAAGTTCAACGATGCCATCCTCGATGGCTTCCTTCTCAATAACCAGCTCTTCAGCCTGGACCTAGAATATTAGGAAACAAAATAAACTGTAATTCCACCATACTGAAATTATTTCAAACGAGTTCATCACCAATCAAGAAAACTGATTTTAAGTTTGAAGTAACTCATGTCTGTTGCTGAGCTATGTGAGCAAGCCTTGGAACTTGTAAACCATGATAATTATCCAGTTAGTTCAAAGATCAGCTTTACAATCTCGCTCAGAAGCTTTTACAAGTTTGCCTGACCAAAGTAAAACATTAGAAATTGAAGAGAACAGAACTAACCCCTGCTTTTCGACATAAACGAAGATATTCAGCTAGGATCTTGTACATTTCCTGTCTTTCAATGTCACGGAAGGCCCTGACTTCCTTCTCTTTCAGCGAACTTGCCGGAAATTTGGCACCCACTGCAAATACCCATGACCACAAAGTTAGCCGTCTCAAGCAATTGATTCTGAAAGTCATACACGCCTAATCCAGATCAACAGTCAACGATCACCAGCCACCACAGTCACCGGATAATCTAATTCAGATTAGGATCGCCTGATCATCCATGAATAACAAAATTTAATTTGAGCCTCAAACATTCAAGTGCGAACGAGGAAATAGTGACAAAAAAAAAAAAAACAAATTCATGGTGATCATCAAGCCCAAAAGAGTTAAAGTATCTGAAGTTCTGGGGAGAAGGAAGAACTTACTCAGAGTCAGAGGAATCATCGGAGCAGGAGTGTGAACGTGAAGAAGGCAAATCTTCTTCCCTCCCGAGTTCTGCAAAGCCCAAACAAGCAGCGACTTGCTCTCCTTGACGGATTTCCCAACGGCGACGTATATCTTCTCTTCAATCATCCGAGCCACGGGCGCAACCTCGCTGGCGCTGCTACTACAACTTCTGCCGTTCATCTTCCTCGAACCTCCAAACTCAGAAAGCCTCAACGGACTCCCAACCTGCGTGATTGGAGGCACTGGACTCACCACGGCCATCGGTAAAACCCAAAAGAATAATCAGGATTTCAATCACGATTAGGCGTGAAAAGGAGCTGATTGTCCATATTCAGGCCATTGGCTTGCTGCTTTAGCTGCTTAAACCCTAATTTTTTAATCGGATGAAACTGAAATGTGATTTCAATAATATATATTGGAGCTCAAAAGAAAATGACGGGCCTTGCTGCTTCTCTGGTCTACTCTCCTCTCGTCTCTTCGTTTCTATCATTTCTCTCCCTTTTTGTCTGCAAGCTCAGCTCCGTGATTACTTGAAGACGAAGCTTCTTAGGGGGATGGGATTGGGGCCCACTGCTGGTTATCTCTTTTTCGCGGAAAGAGAACATTTAAAGGAATCTTTTCAACATGGTTGTGAGAATCAGAATCGTATAGGGGATATTATTATCATTAACATTAACTAACTCATGCCTGATAAACAAAAATATATATTACAAAACTAAATTTCGGTTCGACCTGTTGGCCGGATACATTTCATTAATTGCATTATTGGGTTAATACCCTAGTTTAGCCCGAAATTTGGCATAAGTGTCAGTTTTGGCCCGATTTTTTGAATAAGACAGTTGTGGCCTACTTTTCAAATTCTTGGACAAATTTGGCCCGGGTTTTGAATTTACCGTCAAAATTGATTGTCCATGATTTTTCCGATAGTGACTCAGCATCCGGTGCTGACTAGGATCGTACACGTCATCATTTATTAAATTATAAAAATTAGAACTAGTTAATTATATTTTTTTTTCCAAAGACTTTTTTGGTTTTTCCACTCTCCTCTTCGGGCAAATCCAAAATTGCCAAAACCCACTCGCCTCCGCCGTGACAGATGGTGCCCTTCGCCACCCACCTCCTCCCTCTCTCGATGGCCTCGTCGGCGCCTTCGCCACCCACCTCCGCCCTCTCTCTAGTCTATAAAAACATGACATCGCCGCCATCATGACCTGGAGATCCAATCGTCAAGTCAAGGAACCCAAATAGAACTACCGCCCTATTTCAACTCAGATCTGGTTTAGAGGAAGCAAAAATCAGCGAATGAGAAAGTTGAAAGGCGATGGGGTTGAAATAAGAGAGACGACAGACTCATTGGAGAGAGTTTAAGGGCGATTAGGTTGCAGCAGCGGCGGAGGGTTTGGTAGATCTTCTGGCTTTCTGAAAGTGTTCAAATCGGCGGAATAGCCTGTCGGGCTCGGAAAGGCAGAGCTCGCTTCTGCTTTTTCTGATGAAAGAGAGAGAGGTTTGAACTGGCGGAGATCGGCGAGGGCAAGTCGCTGCGGGACGATGAGGTAAGAGAAGGTGATTGGGATGAAGGCGGTGTCGCCAGGAGCGGCAACGAGGGAGTCGTCGACGGGAAGTAGTGGAGAGAGGAAGGACTAAGGAGTCACGGAGGAGAGGGATTAAGAATCGGTGGCTAGGGTTCCAGAGGAAAATTTCCTCTTTGTTTCTTAAGTTCTATTTTTATTTTATTTTCATTTTTAGAATTCTTAGCATATATAAATTATGTGGATATGATGTGGAAGCCATGTCGATGCCACCTCAGCAACGAATGTTGAGTCACTGACGGATTAAATGTTTGACCGTCAAGACTAACGGTCAACTTACATTTTGGGCCAAATTTGTCCAATAATTTGAAAAGTAGGCCATAACTGTCTTATTCGAAAAATCGGGCCAAAACTGACACTTACGCTAAACTTCGGGCCAAACTAGGGTATTAACCCTGCATTATTTGATGAAAATTACATTTTATTTGGTATGAGAGAAGAGAGTTCAAATTATCTAAAAGTATTACAAAGTCAAAATTTTGTATGAAACATAATTTTCACTTAGGGGTCGTTTGGAAGTTGTGATTATGAGTGTTGTATTTATAGAATACATGCATTGTCCATAATACAACGTTTGGAATTGTCAAAGTGTGAAACAATGCATGTATTGTTTTGTGTGGATCCCACCTACAATCACAAAAAATGAGGTATTGTACAATCTCAACTAAAAGTTGAGATGGTTGTGGGGAAAGTTAATCTGCTAACTTGAAGATTCGTTAGCAGATACTAACTGATATCCAAAATACATGAACTAATATCCAATTACTAAAGTATCTAGATATCACAGACTAGTATTCAAAGTTTGCTAACTTGATATCCACCATGAATCAATTATTATCCCAAATTCACAAACTAATATTTAGACAACACCGAATAGTATCCATACAGCACATAATTAGTATCCAGATAAACATAAAAGTATCTAGATAACACATAAGAGTATCCATATTGAATACTAATTGGTTGATTGTGCATATTAGTTGGTATCTGCTATCTGGATACTAGTTTGTGTTGTTTTGAATATTAGTCTGTGCTATCTAGATACTTTAGTAAAATCAGCAGACTTGGATACCTATTAATACATTTTGGATATTAGTTAGTATATACGAACAACTTATGTCGTTAGCAGAATAACTAGGCCGGATTATTGTGATTGTTACTTTTAGGATTATATCTCTTTTTTATTTCCATTTATATCCTTAGTAAAGGGGGAAAAGATTGATATGTTGTATGTTAAAATAAAGTGTAAATGTGATATTTCCACCAAAAAGTTACTTTAGGTAAGTTAATCACTATTAACCTATAAACTCAACAACCAAACAATGTAATGTTAAATGCAACGATTGTATCAGTACATGTATTATATATTGCAATGATTCTTCACAATACAACGATTTAACATAGACAAGTTCCAAACGACCCATTAGTAATTTATATTTAATCTTTTCTCTCTATCATTGAAACTTATATCTCCATCATCAAAAACATTTTGTATTTTTCAAATCATTATTATCTCCAAATAGTACACTAAACACTAAGCACAAATTAAATATATGAAAGTGAAACTGTCCACGTAACTCGAAAGTGGATCTTGAATTTATAAACAGATAGCAACGAGGTACAATATTTACTACAAAGCTATATATTTTAGTGGTACGATGTTCTTTTTCTATAATGAATTTGAAGTAAAAAATAAAGGAAGAGTCTTATAAAAATAATAATGAAAGAGTAAGATAATGTTAGGGTAAAATACTTCGGGTACCACTAAAGTATGAGAATTATGGGAGCTATACCACTTAAGTTTGAATAGGGCGTCCGGTACCACTTAACTCTATTATATATGCACCCGGTACCACTTAAGTTTACTGCTAACTGCATTCCGTTAAAGTTGACATAATATTCTTGGAATATTCAATTTTCTAAATTTCGGAAATTGTCCTTTTACTTCTTATTATTGTAAAAAATCCTTTGGACTTATGAAAAACATCACTTTTTATTATTGAATTGAAATCTTCTTTTAAATTATCATTATGTGTTCTAATAATTGAATTACTCCCTGAATAAATATATTCTATAAATTTTATCACGATATAAATAATCTGAGAATGTTATATTTAGTTCACTTACATCATATTGATGTTGTCTAATTTTTCATTCAAATCTCCTTTGTAATTCTATAATATTATATTCTAGATGTTCCATATTAGTTAAATTTATTATTTCTAATTCTTTTCCTATAGTCATATTTTCTTTTCTATATTTGAAACTAAATATTGTAGCTTTTATAGTTTTTACTTTTTGTCTCATTTCGTTCTAATTTTATTCAATTAATGAAATATGTTTAATTTTCAAATTGTGTTCCATTTATCCTTCTTTGGTCTTGATGTATTAATGGCCAATATGTTTTATTTTAACTGATTTTAGTAGTGCTTTTAATTGAATTATGGGTTTAAATAGATCTCCAAATATTGATTTTAATTATAGATTATAATCTTTTAGTATATTTATTATTCCTTCTTGATATTCATTTACTATTTTTACTATTTTATCTATTATATTGAAAAAATTTCATTAGCCATTCTAGTAGTACTATTTTAGAAGGTTCTCTAATTTTTATATTAGATAATACATGTTGAAATATAATTAGAGGCCTAGCCAGTCATTGATCTAGCTCGTTTATCTAATATGTTTGACCGGTTATGGGGATGGTGCAGGCGTGCAGGAGTGGGCAAAAGTACTATCCTTGACCTGACCCGCCCCATTCTCAACTCGATTTTTGCCTAAACCATGTTCAAATTTGGCTTAAATTATTTAAATTTACTTTTATTGCCACATACTTAGTTATAATAATATTATAAATAAGTGAGATCCTAAATTTCTCGAATAATTTAACTACACTTATCATGCTATAGTTTGTTTCTTGATTTTTTTAATGAATAAAATTGATATTTATAATATTTTACTTTAAATTATATATTTATATTGATTGACCTGTCTCGACTGCCGCTCTCCATGATAAATTCCCCAATTTGCCACGTAATATGTTCTTGAAATAATGAAATACCGCCTGACCTGGCCCATATGCGAATCATGTATATGCTACTAAGCTGTACGACTTTTGGGCTTTGCAGCAGGAATTACTACGGGCCTTCGGGTCTCGGAAAATTGAGATTGAGGAGGCCCATCTTGAGGCGCCAGTCCTTGCCACAGCTGCCAGCAGTACGATCTCTGAGTTGCCAGTCATCACTCTGTAGCAGCCAGTACGTTTTCCCGCCCAAGCTTCACAACTCAGAACTCCCAATCTCTCTCTCTCTCTCTCCTTCTCTCCTATCTCTTTGAGATTACCGGAACTTCACCTGCATCGGCAGACCACTCCGATTCGTTTCCGTTCCGATCAGTCGGATCGACTAGGGTTTCATATCTCCGCCAAGCGGTTGAGACTCACAGGCATCTCCTTCAAATGAAGCTGAAGCTCAACAGAGCGTGTGATCTCAGCTCCATTTCCGTCCTTCCTCCGCATTCAAGGTCCGATTTCCGCTTCCTTCGATTCAAACTTCGTTGTCCTCTTGTTCCTCTGAATCCGATTCCTCTGCTGGTAATTTCTGGTCGTACGATCGATAAATTCAAGTAAAAAAGAGTCAGGAAATCAAATTCCTCCTCATTGATTGGCTCTTCTGTCACGAAATCTCGAGTAGTGAAAACCTGATTGGTCCGAAATTGAATTTCGATTCATTTTTTATGCAAATTCCGATGAGCTCTGATTAGCTCTGGAATGTGAGAGGTTTCCTCGATCGCCGCCGTCCGTCTTCTGTTTTGTTCCTTCCTTGTGTCGTGTTATCATGTGCTGATGCAATTTTTTGCTGTCGATATGAAGGAGGATGAGCGGAGTTCAACCTGGATCGCAGCCATCGCAGCTTAGGTCGCAGCCTTCGCAACAATCGTTTCCACATGGATTTTCATCGCAGCATGGCGTCTTCTCTCAGCTATCTCAGACTTCCCTGGATGAAGCTTTCACCATCGATCAGGTTCAAATTTAGACTTTTCTGTCTTTCGGTGCCTCTTCCACCGCCTCTTCTCCTGCTTAGATCCTCCTATCTAGTTGAAAATTTAGGAACGGAAAAATGATCCTGCCTTCATTACGCAAGTTAGCCCTGATCTGGTCTTTGACTTCATTGATTCGTGAAAACCACCAGAGACTTAATTCGCAAGAGGAGGACAACCGTGTGAAGAAGGCTTCGTCACTCCCTCCAACAAGACGTAATTCACAAGAACAGGACAACCGTATGAAGAAGGCATCGTCACTCCTTCCAACTAGCGATGTGCACGAAGAGAGTCAGTTTCCAATCACGAGATCTTCTGGCAATCTAATGAGAAAATGGAGTCATGGCTCCGAGGCAGAATCCAAATGTATGTGCTTAGTTTCATCACGAGAATCCATAATTTGGAAACCTGGCAGTATGCTGGTTATTTCCAGATTGTCGAAGCCAACTAGATGATTGTAAGTGTTCTCTTATTGCTTTGTTTAAGCAGGCCATATGAGCCAAGAGCTTGAGCGCCGCCTTGGAACTATGGAGAACTCATTAAGCAAAGTTGGCATGATGTTGGATTCTGTACAAAGTGATATTATGCAATTAAACAAAGGGACAAAAGAAGTGCTGCTGGAGAGTGAGTTATTTAATTGATTAGATTGAAGTTCTGGCTAATTCTTGTGTTTGATAGCAGTCATAATGGTTTCTGCTTATGGATGAAGTCTTTCATTACTGGTTTACTAAAGCAAGTTTCATAATCAAAATTTCTGTCAGTGGAAGGGATACGGCAGAAGTTACTTGCCCGTGACACTTCACTGCTGACAATGGTAACAGAACTTACGGTAAGCCCTTTCTCTCTTCTGCACTTCCTTCTTAACATGCAAAAAATGCCTTTCTAACATCACTGGTCTACTGCACTAACAGAACAAGGGACTTGGAGATGTCAAATCAACCTTGGATGGGAGCTTGAAATCTATGTCTGAGAAACTCGAAAAGGATGCATGGCAGAACAGAATTGATGAGATATTCTTTCTTTTATCTGCCTTACCTGGACAAATGGCGGACTCTCAACTGAAACTACAAGATCAGCTTCGTGCAACTTGCAGGCAGGAAATGCAGGTAAACATACTGTTCTTTCCCCCTCCCCCTCCTCTTCCTCTCATGAAAGAGGAGTGTAAGTATAATGCCGCAGTGAACAGTTTTTACTGGATACAAGGGAGTGTGCTAGCTCATGAAACACCCATGAGCTAAGAAAGTCACACATACCCGTTTCTTATTTTGCAGGTTGAACTGGATAGTGCTAGAGTATTGGTGAATAGGTTCTTAGAATTTTACATCATTTCTAAGTGCCAATCTTGATGCTGTCAGCCGATTCTAAGTATTCAACTTGCAATAGTTTTCTGCCCTCCAGCTTGATGTTGCGCTTCAGCTCATCTTTGGATATGTCTCATTTTTATAGGCAATGATCTGCAGCCTGAGGACACCAAACCCGGAAAATCCATGCCTTGCGTTGCTTCCACCAAAGGTAATTTGCATCACTAAGAAGATTAGACAATTATGTCGTAGGTAATTAAACCTTTTCTTATACAGGAGAGTTCTCTGATGCCATTTTGCTTGTTGACATTTGTAGGATGCTGGCACTCCTTCCCCTCTTCAAAGAAAGCCAGGGACAGTCGAGATGTATGCATACTAGTTTTATGTTCCCTTAAGTTGATCATGCTTGGTTACTTTATCCTTTCAGGGTTCATTCTGTGATTGGGTAGAGAATGAGAGTGTGCTTATGTCTGTTGTCTGTTGGTCTCGGATGAGGCTTTACGGAATGTAGTGGAGTTTGCAGGCATTGTGCGATTGTGCTGAAACTACATATTGATTGATCTGCCACTGTGTAGTACTCTTTTAACTCTAAGTTCTTCGCCTCATGCAGTCAAGGCGTGGCCCCCAAGGTGTCTGCTCAAGCAACTGATTTTCCAGGGGAGGAAACCCTAGGATGGAAATCCATCAAGCGGGGAGGAAATACAAAATCAAGGGGAAAACGGCAAGAGGAGCAGAAGCATCAACTTGTTTCTTACAATGAGCCAACAGTAAGTGCTTACTTTTTGCCACTGCTGCAGCTTCTGGATTTTCTACTGGTTACTTGATCAAGTGTCGATAGATTCCATATGCGTCGATATTAAGTATCCGGATTGAGCTCATGAAACGTCATTTTTTTTTGTTTCCTTTCTGAATCAAGTTTCAATTCTCTTGTAGAGATTCTCACCATGAGTCTGTCTCTAAATACAATTAATAGCAAATTTTGATTTTGTTGTTTATACATTGGATGACAGTCAAGAAAGCAGGAAAGAAATGAAAGAATTAGCATTGATTCAGATGAGGAGATTGATGGAGGGCTGTCCTGCCTAATCGACCCAAAGGAACCAGGTACGAGAAACCAATTGCGATTTTTTTAGTTCTTAGCTGTTTGTTGGTCTAAATATGTTTTGCTTCCCTGGCAAAAGGTACTGGAAACTATATGATGGACGAAGCGAAGGAAGAGACAGAACGAATACTGAGGAGAGCACGAAGGAGAAAGAGGAAAGCATGTGCTCCTATCCTTATAGACTGATGGATATGATATTGGTACATCCCTGGCTCTTTGCTATTTCTGCCCACTCTTTCAGATACGGTAACTGTAAGATAGAACGAGCAGTTAAGATGTCTGCTAGTTTTGAATGTTTGTCCCAGATTCAATTCAGAATGGAGCTTAGGGGGATTCGGAGCAAATGTGCTGTGGCCACCATATATACACATTCTGTTGGACAGTAAGAGCTGTAACTTGTATATGATACTCAAACTCATCTTTAAGTATCTATCTAGTACCTTGATTTTTATTTTCTTACATTTTATGGGTTCATTAACTACTTCACCTCCAGTTCGATATGGTCCAACTCCAATAGAACCATTTTTGGGAGGGGGAACAATTTTTTGTTCCGTAATCGGTGTAGAAACCAAAGTTGTCCGAGTTAAGTTGAGATTTAAATACGATATGAGATGATAAAATTTTATTGTCTTTTGGTATCGCATGAGATTGCATTTGTATTTTTTTGAAGAATTTTTTTTCTTCGAATAAGATATATTTAAAATTTTACTGCATAATACAATTGTGAGAAGTTCTAATTTTCCAAGGGGAAGAACATAATAGCCCAAATTTAGAAGTTAAGTACCTGAAATTTCAGAGTAATAAGCTCAGGACTTACCAGGCCTATATAATGCTAAATGCTGATTGCTGAAGGACTAATTTGATAGTTTATTGGAAATTCATGGACCGTTAAATAATTAGCCGAAATCAAATACATTTAAAAATATCCAAGAAAATATACAGAAAGAAATGAAATGAAAAGAACAAAAAAAACTACATCCTCGTCAGGTCAGGTGAAGTGGCGCGAAAGAAATATCGGTTCGCTGGCTCTTCCCTGTCCGTTAAACTTCCCTTCTCAATTCAAGATAACATCCGCCAGCCCCTCCATCATCGTCGCCGACGCTCCAAATCACGATGTACAGCTGCGGCCGAGGCCTCTCGTCTTGGCCCAACCAGCCGCTGATTCAACCCAGCTTCCCCAACCCTCAAGCTTTCCTCTGCTCTTGCAAATCCACCGTTAACTCGCCGGACCAGACCACGTCATCCTTACAATCCCGCTCCGATGGCCGCCGATGGTCCGAGCGCCAATGGTACAATCCTCTCGGCCGCCTCTGGATTGACGCGGACCACCGTCCAATCTCATCATCGCAAGGTATTCGATTAGTATTCCGAAAGCAAACAGAATGCACAGCGGGGGCAAATTGATGATAATTTTCTATCGTAAGTTCAATTTTGCTGCCTAAGAATCTGATTGTGATGAACAATTGTGTGAGATTTTGCAGAGAGAATCACCGTTGTCTCGTATAACATACTGGGGGATCGAAACGCTTTTAATCACAGAGATCTATACCTAGATGTTCCTTCTGCCTACTTGAATTGGGATTATCGCAGAAGGCTCATTTGCGAGGAATTAGTTGGATACAATTGCGATATCGTCTGTCTACAGGTTAGCGCCTGATAATTTTCGTTATCTCGGTTATTGGTATGAAGAAAAGAGTATTGTATAGGTAACTGGCTGAATGTTTTAACGGATGGAAGTGTGTTCATTCTTACGACAGGAGGTGGATAGGTACGTTGATTTACTCAAAGTCATGCAGAAAGCTGGGTATGAGGGTTCCTACAAGGTTAGCATTTCTTGATATGTTGAATATGTGAAGGTTTGCATTATGATTGTTCCCTTTTCGCTTTCTCGGCCAGAGAGTTGTGGGAGACTGTTAATTGTTGTAATTTGTTGGAAAATGGCAGAGGTGTACTGGGGATAAGGTTGACGGATGTGCTGTGTTCTGGAAAGCTGATAAGTAAGGAAGTCAAACTAATATGGTTTGCTTTGTTTAGCTGCGACTTGTCGTCTAAGAGGTTCGCTTGTGGTGGTAGGTTGCGACTTTTAGAAGGAGAGAGCATCGAATTTAAGCAACTTGGTCTTCGCGATAATGTTGCTCAAATCTTTGTTTTTGAGGTACGTCTCACTCGATTAATGCTTCTGAGTTCGTATTTAGACTGATAAGAATAATCTAGATGAATGTACAGTATCTAGCATTCTTCTCTTTTGGTCTTTATTTACACATTTTTTGGATTTGTCTCATACCCTTAGAACAGCCATGGGTATTTTCAACTAGAATTAGTTTCACTCCTCTGCTGTTGCCTTCATTTTCTACTTTATGATGTGCTGAAACTGAAATTTGTTTGGGCAGCCTTCTTCGTTGGTTTCAGTCTGTCATCAGCTCGATCCTTTATATGTCTGACTTCCTTGTTTACAGACAGACCTCTGAAGCTGAATCAAGAAGGATTGTTATCGGTAACATCCATGTGATCTATCGCCCAAGTCGAGGAGATGTCAAATTAGGCCAAGTATGTAGTGGTTTTCTTTGGCGTGTTCTTTGAACTGTTGACAGCCAAAACTGCTGTTTTCATCTCTGCTCACTTGTCTGTGCTGTATTATTGATTAGCTTTTTCTTGAGCACACCACTGTAGGTGTTCTAAGTTCTATCATGGATTTCTCACTTTCAGATTCGTTTTCTCTCTTCGAGGGCACAGTATCTCTCAGAGAAATGGGGTAACGTCCCTGTTATTTTGACCGGTGACTTCAATAGCACTCCCCAGGTGTTTGGTCAAGTTCCTCATTTTTGTTGAGCAATGTCGAATACTCCTGAGCAAAGTTTAATGCATTTCCTCCTTCAACAGAGTGCAATATACAAGTTCTTATCATCATCCAAGGTAAATGGCGTTGTGGTTGGTGAATGTATAAAGAACGATGTGTGTTACTTCCAGTTTCGATATGAGCCATGTTTCTGTAATTATAACTCAAATCGTTATCTGATTTTCCTCGCGAATGAAGGACCGCTACTACTTGATTTTTATTTTATTTTCTTGAAACAAGAATTATTCTGGATGCAGCTCAATGTAAAGTTGCACGATAGAAAAAACTTGTCTGGACAGAGGAACTTCCATCCTGCTGAAGTTTTCGGTGCCAAAAGAGAAGCTGGAAGTCCCTTTGTATTAATAGACAGGTGATTCTCTCAGCCATAACAGTAATCTGTCAGCTCCCCAGCCAAGGCACTATACTTGTGCTCGGAGAAGTCCATTACAGTAATTACACAAAGTATTTTGTCAGTGTCTTGTTCTCATTTTGATAAGGAATTCTAATTACACACAAGGTGTTGCTAGTGTGGTCTACTTGCAATTCTAAATGCATTTAAGCATTGTCCAATTGCAGGTTTCTCGAGAGTTCCTGGACAGCTGAGGAAGTTGAGGCTGCAACTGGCCACTCTAACCGTGATTTTGCTAAACACCCTTTGAAGCTCTGCAGCTCTTATGCCACAGTTCATGTATATGAATATGAGACTACTTTCTGGATCCTCTATTTTAAATGTCATCGATGACTCTCTAACACTACTCATTTTCAGGGTTCCAAAACGACAAGAGACCTCAGTGGTGAA
The DNA here is from genome assembly GCA_964030455.1 of Linum trigynum. Taxonomy (NCBI): domain Eukaryota; kingdom Viridiplantae; phylum Streptophyta; class Magnoliopsida; order Malpighiales; family Linaceae; genus Linum; species Linum trigynum. Next base: position 1,949,697 of record OZ034820.1, read on the forward strand.
CCTCTAGCAACATCATTCCACTCAAAATTTGTTGGGACTGTTGACTACCTGTGGTGATTACACAAATAATTTTTTCACCCTTGAAACAGCACTGATTTCTTGCTCTTTGCAGCGGGGGTTCTGTAATTAAAGTTGCGAAAACTTGCTGTAGGTATTCTAGTGGAATTCAGGCCACTGGAGTTCTAGATACTCTTCCGTTGGATTTCCTCAAGAGAATAGGCGGTCTTCCTTGCAAGGTAACAATGCTGATCGTGCAATACTACATCGCTTTTCCTTTCTGTAACCTTTTTTTCAGGACGCGACTTGTTGCTAAAAGTAACTCAATGATAGTGATGTGACTAAATGTTGCAAGCAAACCGGTTGCACACTCACTAATCATGATTGCAACCCATAAGATATCTCCTATAATCCGCGGACTACGATCACGTGTCTTAATCTACTGAAAGAAAAAAAGAGGTCATTTGTATCTGTTTCTGACCATAGTTTCATGCTTGTTACAGAAGCTAGGAAGTGATCACTTAGCTCTGGTTTCAGAATTCGCCTTCACAGAAGTAACTAAAGAAGCCACCGAAACAGATTAATCTGCAAGCTCAGCATCTCCTAAGGTGAATAATATCCATCCTTGTTTCCGAATTATCCTTGATTTGTCGCCTCTGATGAGAACAATGCATCACTCCTTCCCTCTCTGGTAACATAGATGGATGGAATTCTACTATGAAGCTTGCATAGGCGGAACGAGCCGGTGATGGCTATTTCAGTTTAATCTTATATATATCTAGTTTGAAATTTGTTCAGAACAAGAACCACCATTCCTTTGAACTTTTTCCTCTCTTCTTAATTTTTTTTATTTTTATTTTGAGTGAGACAAATTTAAGGTATGAGATTCAAAGTTTTTCGTTTTTCTTACTTTTTTTAATCGGTCTGTATCTGTTTTAACTTAGATTTTTTTTTTTTTGGTCGAACGCTTCTCATTCTGCAGCTTTTTTGTTTTCCTTCGGTAAGTCTTTGGTTAAGGGCAAGGTTGTCAAACCGGTTTATGCCAGTGTGCCGGTTTAGCAAGTGGAATGGTTCAACCGGTGGCATATACCTGTTTGTGCCGGTTCATACCGGTCAATATTACTATTAAAATTATAAATACTCATATTTAAACATGACATTTAACGTCAATACCTAAGCATTTATACTTGAATCCAACAAATAACATCAATATTTAATTTTTATACTCATAAAATAAATAATAAAATAATTTTTATCAATTAAATTCTCTAAAATAAAGTCATTTTACTTAGAGATTCGTATATCGATCATGCCGGTCATACCGGTGGTGTCACGCCGGTTTTATGACCGGTACCGGTTGAACCCGGTACAACCGGTGGCACGCTGGCCGGCGTGACAACCATGGTTAAGGCGAATTTGTATTAAAAACAATTGTCACGTCACCATAGAAATCAAGAGGATATAATTGACTGCCAAGTAAGACTGGATGAACGAAATTGGAGAATCATTAACTTATGATGAAATTGAGTATAAAGTGAATAGCTAATAAACAAGAAAATTTATTTCTATCTCAAACGAAAATAATTGATAAATTTTTAGTTATGTTTGTAATTCAGCGAACGAATATGAGATAAGGGGTTGGAAAGATTATTAACAAACATACAATGATAAAGCCGTCCCGCCAAAATTGGGTCAGCTTCTTGACATCATTTCCTGACATTACATGACAACCACCAAAGCTTCTGTCCAATATTTCCAAACAACTGCCCAAAAAAGTTAAACACCGTTACTATAACTGTAAAAATAATGACTACAATTATGATTTTGTACTCATAAAAAAAACTGAAAAATACGTCTATAATTACAAAAAGTGAAAAAACTAATAACTACAACTAAATTTTATTAATTAAATTCTCTAAAATAAAGTCATTTTACTTAAAAGATTCGTATGCCGATCATACCGGCGGTGTCACGCCGGTTTTATGACCGGTACCAGTTGAACCCGGTACAACCGGTGACACCCCGGCCGGCGTGACAACCATGCAACCAATTAATTAATTTTTGGTTTAGTTTGTTGATGATGAGGTATTGCCGGCGATTAACGGAGTTTGGCCTCCGTCCGGCATAAACAATGATCATTATTAATGGTCGTATTCCGCCCTAACCAGTAACCATCATGAATCTTGTGGTTGTTCAGTTATATTATTTGCTTGATATTTAATAGGAGTACATGTACATCACATGAAAAGGAGCATATTATTGTGACAGAGTCGTTGGACCCTAATCACCGATATTATAATTTCAACAAACAATTTTTTAAGTTTGGTTTTCAAGAAAGCTTGGACGACATATCTTAATTTTTTGTCCTTTTTTTTAATGCTGATGACATGGTTATCATGGGATTCAGATAGGCACTCAAAGATGGTTTTCATGCCTTGTTTAGTTAAAATGAACATGTTTATTTTCTAGATCTCTGATCCTCTCCAGGTGCTTTTGATTAGTCATCAACCCTATGGAGCTAAATTTGAAGCTCAATCGACACTTAGGGGATGTGGTTTATGCTCCATAATTGCAGGTAGTCTCTACGTTCAACCACTTGACAATGCATTTTCTTCTCAAACACCTCGTCAATTTGCATTCTAGGAAGCAGGGTGGTAAGGTTTGAAAGTCTACTATGAAAGCTTAATATCAAGCAAAGTTGGATGTTGGGCTCGAGTTCATCTGGATGCAACGCCTATTTGGAGATTTGGGAGCTACATTTCTTTCCCCCCATGACCATGTTTCGATAATAACACAAGCACAATCCAGATTGCTGTCAATCTTGTTTTTCATTATCGTACCAAGTAAATCTAGGTACCAACTAACTATATAAAGACTTGGTTCGCAATGCGGTGATTAAATTTCATTATATTGCTTGTGATCATCAGCTCGCTAATATGTTCACCAAGGCTTTCTTGACGAGTCTCCATTAGTATTTATCGAGCAAAATTGATGCTTCGGAAGCAATATCAATTTGGGGGAGGATACTATAGATACTTATCTTTTGCGGGCTTAGTTTGCATGTGTATGTATTAATGTAAGGTCCAAGAGGCATGGGTATGTATTGGGAGTCTCGGTTGTATCGAGTATCTTTGCCCTAGTAGTACATATGTGCAGGGACGGAGCTAGAGGCAAACAAAGGGGTTTCATGACTCCCCCTTGGATTTGGCCGATTCATATAGTTTTCGAATAATTTACAATATGAAACTGTATATGTAAAAAAAATTATGGCACCTCCTTAAATAAAATTCTGACTACGCCATTTCATATGTGCTTGTACTTGAAGTTGAGACTCAAGAGAGTACAAACTAGAAAACATAATAAGATTAGAAGCTCGGGCAGTATGAACTACTTCGGGAACCAATCCCAATTATTTGGAAAATCACATAAATTGTTTGTTGTTTGAGTTTGATTTGACGACAACACCATCGTATAATTCATAGTTGTCAAATCTACACATAATATAATACACCGAAGGGAAAAACGGGAGGCCCATTTCAAATTTCCTGCAACGAGAGTGAAAGTAGGAAGGACATTTTGGTCTTCACAATTACTTTTTTTATTCATTAAAAAGACACGTACTGGGATTCGAACCATGTCCATTTTAAAGAAAAGCAAGGAACATAACCAATCACACTAAGTACATTTGTTGCATCCTTTTAAATCAAAAACATATAATAGCAGGGAGGAAAAACCCCTTCCCCCATTTCAAATTCCCTGCTCCATGAGCGTTTGTAGGAAGGGTAGAATAGGTAGTGTTAATTTTTTTCTCTTTCCTCTGTGGAACGGGCCAACTTACCGTACACATGCGAATTTAAACGGGTTCAGGAGTGTCAATTTTTTTCTTTAACCCCTTGTATTTCTCCGTGGTGATAAAATATATATGAAAAGGCAAAAACAATACTTCTTTTTATGCTAAAAATAAAAAAAATTTAACAATAAACTAATGCATGGTATCTAAAGGGCTAACCGCTAACCATAAAATAAAAGAGTTGAATGGGCCTGACCTACACCGGATTTGGCCATCAAGTAAAACAGATGAACATCATTGGTTTGACATTCTAAAACAAGCTATTTTCTCTAGCATAATATATATTATTATATTATTTTATATTTTAGTGGCTAAAATATAATGTAGTTTAAAGTTATTGAATGGTTCAATCTCGACCAACCCAATTAGTCCAATTTTTATCATTTCAAATATGTATTATATAATTATTTGATATCATAATGATAAAATTATAGTGTATTTTATAGGGAATCGTTTGGTATTTGTTAGTAAAAAACTAAACAGAAAGATCTATTTGGTTATTTTAAACATTAAAACGATCCTAAACATTTTCAGTTTCTTTTGAATTTCTATGGTTTTATTCCCGAATAAGTGATGTGCAAATGGCGAATTGCAGTCATCTATTTTCTTTCACTATTTTTTATTTTCAAATAGAAAGTTTAAAAGTAACGAATAATTAGAATTTTGCATGGGTCGGTCAAACAGGCTGAATTTTAAGTTTTGGCCCGTTTTGATCAAGTCTAATTTATAATCACATGGTTCCCTGATACCCGAGAAAAATCTCAATCCAAACCAGTTTGGCAGGTGAGTCCGTGTTTACCACCATTCTCTAGGAATATGACAACGGCGGTTCCTATCCCAAATCGTGTTGTTCGTTCTTGATTTTCTTAGATTTTATCATGGCCTGACAAAAACCAGAAAGCACAATGACGACAAGATGAAAGTTTTATAAATCAAATTAATGGTGTTCTCTTTCTGATCTCATGTAATTATATAATGAAGTTGAAGTTTTTCGATGCTATTCAATTTCATTGGTATGTTTTTAATGGTCTAACTTCATGGTTGTACCAACTTTTGATGTACTGTTTATGTTCCAATATATTCACTTTGGTATGATTATTAGGGATATGCTAGGCGGTACTCACCATTAGACCAATTTAGCTTAATGGTTGAATCTACGGGTTATCCCAATAATTCAATATTCGGCTCAGCTCCTCCGACCAACGGGTCGGGTTACAAGCTAGTTGTTTGTATGTTGACCGGTTCAACTGGGTTTAACCCGTATCTAACACAAACAAGCTAGAATACCCCTAATATTAAGTGGTAGTCAAAATCGATCAATATTGAGAAAATTGGTGGTATAACCTGTATGAAGAATTTTCGACCCATTAGCATCTTTGGGTAAATCTAATTAACAATTTTTTTATTTAAATATGAAGATTTGTCATTTAGTACTATGTTTTATTTAAATATAGATGTTGAAATTATTTGTTGGATTCCAATATAAATGTTTTGGATGTTAAGGTTAAATATTCTATTTAAATATAAGAAATTATCATTTTGTTTGTGAGATTGTATTTTATTTAAATTTCGTAGGAAGATCGCTTTCAAATACATTATATATAAGTACGATTCATTTGGCATTACTAATGTTTTTTAATTTTTCTTCCGTATTCTATTAAAACCGACATATACCGATTTTACATTTTATACAATCGGATCACAAACCGACAAAAAGGTATAAACTGACAAGCTTTCTATACATCATTGTCCATATTGTTGCCTATTTTATTTTTCTTGTATTTGGCGTGCGCTACATTTAGTATTGCGAGAACTATCATCGTTACGATCAAGAAAGCCGTTGAAAAGGGCTCTGTCTGCTGCCCAGCAAAAATTTCCCCAAGAGAGTATTGAGAAACAGCAGCAGCAGCAATCAGAGAGTGGGAAGAAGTGCGACTCTTGATCATGGATTGGTAAGTCGGAAGAACTTCTCAGAAGGCGGCAATGGAGGATGAGACGGCATAGTAAAAGATCAACTTAAAACCAGAGCTCCTCCTCCCCCACTTTGTCTTTGACAATGGTCCAATCAGCATCGGCATCGATTCACAGACCCAGCTTCACTCTGATCCTTCTCTGCCTGCCTATATGAGAAATATCCGCCTTTTCCTTCTGAAAACGTACTGGGTAGGTGCTGGAAGATGCCAATTCTGATGCTAGCTCTGTCTTTTTTAACTTTTTAAGCTTCGTGGTTACTGGTATTTCGATGTTTATGGCTAATGTGCAAAGTGGGTTTTGCACCATATTGTTGATGGATTGGAGTTGATTATGATGAGCTCTGCTGTTTGCACAATTTGAGCTCTGCGTCAACTCTCGAAGTCGAAATTATACTGTCTTCTCTTCTTTAAGTTTAGTTCATTTACATCCCACCCACCCACGTTTTTTTTTCCCCCTGACGAATTTTGTCCTCCCCATAGCTTAAAAGGGTTTCTATTTCTGTTAGTGGAGGAAAGGTTTAGAGTTCTGGAGTTGACTCATACTTCTTGATTCACGTCTTGTCGGTTTGGGGGAATAATATGCCAATTCTACGCGGTTTCTTTCTTTGTTCCTCGTGTTGGCCTTTCCCAATTTCCAGAGGGTACTCTTGATTCCATATTTTAAAGAAATTCTTAGTACAATGTTCATGAATTAGCTGTCCTGTAAAGAAGATCCAAGAGGAAGGGGGGAAAGGGAGAAATGAGCCTTCTCATGCATTAAACATAAAACAGTTTCAGGGGTCCATGGTTGGAACACAACCATGGCCTCCTAAAAGATTCTTGTTAGGCCAATTTCCCTCAGATTTCTCTCTGATTGTATGTCATGTCTCTCTTCTAGTTCTCCTTTTTCCTGATGGATGTGTGTTTCGTATGAATCTCTTAATTTCTCTTTTCCTGCTATTGTTCTCTTCAATGTTCTCAGCTTTAGTTAGATTTGATATTGGGGATTGTCAGGCATTATACCTAAATGATGTTGTCTGGCTTAACATGCAAGGAACTGTATGTCATAAAATTTGTGAGGGTTGACATTCTGGCCCTCACTGTTCTTAATCCTTCTTTCTTTGCATATCAGAGTTATACTGCAGATGGTGGTGAGGAGACTTGTATGATTCAAGCATCAAGGGAAAGGTACTAGATACACTAATTATGGGGAAGAGCACGCAGAGACTTTCACATGCTCGATGCGAGAAATCAGGCTGTATGTGGAGCTTGATTAGCATGTTGGACTTCAGATATGGTCGCTTCAGTCAGAAGATGCTTTTAGATAGGAGATATGCAAGCCGGCCTCGCGCTGCTGGTATGTAGGCTTTCTTAATTATCTACATCATCTGGCTTCAAGTGTAAGAGATTTTGTGTCACAGATTGCCTATCGCCTGATAGAAACTTGTTGAATTATGAATTCTGGGTGGCTTTTTGTTTCGTGATGAAAGCTTGCATTTGGCTGTGGTGTTAAACTTTTATCATCCTTTGTAGGTGCTGAAAAGCAAAAGTTTATGCATGACACAGATATTGATGAACATGATCAGGTAACCTTATTTTGCAGGTCATTTTCTTATTCTTCTCCTGGGTAAAAAAAATATTCATCTATCTTTTAATGTGGCAGGATGGTGAAGAAAATGTGGTTGTAACACGTAGGCCAAGTGTGAAGGAACTCATAGAGGAAGATTTGTTAGACGAGCAATTGTCTGTGAGCGAGACAATCGGTGGTGAAATGGAAGTGATCTTAAAGGGCAAACGAAGAAGCGACACCAAGAGAACTAGTCGCAGAAAAGGTTGCGAAGTGCATGGAGAAGCCCATGTTGCTTGTACTGCTGCTGAACTAACTTGCCCCCACAATTCAGAGGCGTTCATGTATGATGGTGAGATAGGTAAGAAAAGAATAGAGGAATTCAACCATCAGAAAAGCAGTAGTCGTCGTTTGAGAAAGGACCAAGGCAGTGAGCTCCATCATCAGCTTAGCCAGAGGATTAATGATGACTTTGAAGGGAAACTCAAAGAGATCAAACAGCTTCTTGTTAGTCAAAAGGTCAAACACAGAAAGCATCAAGAAGAAGATGACGGCATTGATCAGTCTCAGGCACTTAAGGATGCTCTGCAGATTATATGTTCCGATGAGGAATTGCTTCTTAAAGTCTTGCAAGGGCAAGGGAATCTTCAGGTAGCTAATGGGGAAGAGTCAAAGTCACCTGTTGGAACTAGTGTAGCAGAACAAAGGCAATGTGTCTCAAAGCAAGCCAACGAAGTTTCAGCAACCAAACATGGCAAACATTTTAGAAGGAAGTCCAAGTATCTTGAAAGGACCATTTCAAAAGGAAACGTCTCCCCTCAGGATACAAACAGGATTGTCATTCTGAAGCCAGGGCAAAAAGGTTTGCAAGATTCTGAAACCAAAAAAGGTCTCGGCTCATCGCCTCAACTTGAAATGAGCTTCAGAAATAAAGAAGGAAATGGAAAAAACAGGTCCCATTTTTCCCTGACTGAAATAAAAAGAAGGTTGAGAACTGCCATGGGTAGAGAGCGGCAAGAGGGCTCCACCATATCAAATAGACATCCCAATGAGCCTACTTGGGCTGGTAAAGAAGGTGACCGAAGAAGATTGAATGAAAGCAGTTCTGGTAAAAGAGGTCCCAGTAAAGAACACTTCTTCATGGAAAGAATTGCCAGATACCCAACGAGTTCCAGGAAAGGTGAGAATGGTGCCAATTCCATTGAATTTGACAAAGGGAAGGAGCAAGAAGTTAATAATATTCTTCCCAAATCAAGGACATCGAACATCTACGTTGAAGCTAAGAAGAAGCTCCTCTCAGAGATACTGACAGATGGTCCTACAGGCGAAGCTTTTCCGAGCGAACCAAATCCAAAACCACTTGGGAGGATTCTCTCTTCCCCAGAGTACAATTCTTCTTCCTGTGGCAGTTCTGGGGGCGATTTGTGGTATGGTTTCATACCAGCGCGGATGAGCTTACCAAACATCGAAAAATTTCAGAGACTGGAAAGTCAGATAGGTCGAATATCACTGAGCTCAGAGCTATCTGATGACATCATCTCTGATAATAAAGGACAGATTCCTTGTGATCCAAGTTCAAGTTTTCCTAAGGAACATGTTCGTGATGGTAAAGAAAAGAATGTGAATGAAGTGACTGCTCAAGGTTATTGTTTGCCCAATCTCATATTCAATGTTACCAGGGGAGGTGGAAATTTGTTGTATGTCCCTTAATTACTGATAATGCCGAAAAACGGTCTTCATTTTATGCAGGTGGTTTGGAGATTGAAAAGGCCACTGAGATTATTATGTCCTCAGAAGATGTCAACTTCATTGGTTATCTTTCCGAAACTAGCAGCTGTTATGATGCTATTAATAACCAGAATGTTGGTACTTGCAATGCTCGTGAGGAGAGAGGAGACTCTGATATCTTTGAGCATGTACTATTTTCTTTTCTTTCTCCCATCTCTAGATCTTTTTCTTGCATTTAGCTTCCACAACTTGTACATATAACCTTACTGCTCCTTTCTCCAGGATTGTTCTCCACCCACATCAATCGGCAAAATCTGCCAGGCTCTCGAGCCTAAGGGGATACAAGGTCGGCCGAGTCCTGTATCTGTCCTTGAGCCACTTTACACAGATGATGAAGTCAGTCCAGCAGCGACTAGATCCCATTCTGGTGAGTTATTCCTACCTAAATGTTTGCTAACAAACTTGAGGTTTCTGCTTGAGTTTTGTCACACATGGCTTATCAAGTGTAGAGGTTGCAAATATCAACCCAAACCCATCTACTTAAAACCCGTCTAACCCAACCCATTTGAGTCACCTCCATTCGGTTTGTTGGTTTACTGGGTTGGATATCGTAAAAATATCATTAAGTACCTAAACATTGAATGGCTTACAGTTCGTACCTGAACTTTCACATATCTACATACTTTTATGCAAGTATCGTTATTCATAGAACTCTTCACTTGAACCTTCCAGTGCTGCAACCCCTGAGGATTCAGTTTGAAGAGGTCGATAGTCTACATGGTGATGAAGAAATCCATCTGAAAAGTGGTACAGAGGAAACAGATTGTATATTTGAGTTCATAAAGAGTGTACTCCTAGCATCTGGTATAAACTGGGAGGAGCTGTATCTAATGTCAGATTCCTTAGACCAGATCCTTGATCCGTCAAGCTGTGAAGAGTTCCAGTTCTTCCCTAACCAGCTTTGCTCTGAAAAGCAACTCCTTTTCGATTGTACCGATGAAGCACTTGTGCAGGTTTATGAGCGCTACTTCAGTTGCTCCCCTGGGTTCTCCTTGGCAATGCCTTCCATTCGACCGGTACCCAACATGGAGAATACTATTCATGAGGTATGGGAAATAGTTCACTGCCACCTCATGCCCCTGCCATTGCCTCATATCTTGGAAACGCTGGTCAAGAAAGGCATGGATACAGACAGCTCGTGGATGGAACTTCGACGAGATACTCAAACCGTCATAGACGAAATTGGTGAAGCCATTTTTGAGGATCTTATAGAGGGAACCATCCTTAGCTGTGTAAATAAAGTTGGACGAGAAGAACAGTGAGGACAGCATCATCAACTTTTAAAAGGACTTTCATTCTGCTGGTGTTTATGTACATATATGTGGAGTTTCTGTAAGAAAAGGCAGCTCATTTTTGGCAAGATGTAACAAAAAATTATACGTACATATGACATGATTTAACGCAATTAAACGTACATATTGTTGATCTTCCCTAGAGTTTGATATGTTGCTGATCAGTGTAACTTGGGGTTGTGTGTTGTGTTGTTACAATCTTCCTCCTTGCGGGTAACCAGTGATCCATTGATTCGAGCCTTTGAACTTGAGTTAGATGCTTCTATTCTCTTTCACGTTTTTGTTCTTTTTCCTTTTTATGAGATGAGTAAATGAAAATGAAAGAAGAAAAGCTGTAACAAAACAAAGGCAAAAGAGGTAAGTTACCAACTTGAGTTAGGATTCTTTTGATTATTCATCACACATGGGAGATGGCAAAAATTATTTCTATTTTCATGCTTGCTTCTATACTCTATAGATTGTCTTGCCATGGTTATTTAATAGATGTTGTATCGAAAAGGACATAGTTCAAGCATTCATACTACTAAAAACTACCTATCCGTTGTTTAGCCTTCAGTAAAAAAAAAATCCAGTCGGATTGCCAAACATACATCAAAAAAGTCGACAATAAAATATTTTATATTGAAACCGTGATTTAATCATAGTTTGATCATTTTCATACCGCTAAAAACCACCTAACAATTTAGCTTCCAATAAAAGATTTTCCCCAAGACTAACATGGTACGATTTACAAACACAGCAAATAACTCTAACTAGATAAACCTTTGTAGGTTTCGAGAGCGACTGTTTTGTCTTGTCTTACAAAAACGTACAGGGTGAAAACAAAATCCAGGAGTAGACCACAAGGCACTGAGAAGTGCGATTCCAGAAGCCAGCCCTAATTCCATAAGCTCGAAATAGTTACCTGCAACATACCAAACTTTTGGTATAGTACAGTCGTAAAATTACTATAGACTGAAAGAAATGACGCCATATAAGCTTACAACTACTGGTAGGTGCATGAAGTATGTATATGACAGCTAACGACTGCTTCCACCGATGGCTACAAAATCGATTCCATAGCCAAAGTTTTCAGAAAGGAAGGAACAACAGTGTGGCCACCATTTATGGCTCTTACCCTCTCAGAGAACAGTGAAGATTTCGTAGCATACTCAGTACGGCCATGGGTCACCTCCATTAACAGAGTGGGTGAATGACTTATGATGTTGATGAGGATGATGATCTTCATTGTCGAATTTCCTGTTACGACACTGGTTAGCAAAGTGACCCTTCTTCCCACAACAAAAGCAGACGGGCAACCTGTTGTTCTCCATCTCAATTCCCGTTCCCTGCCTCGTCCACTGCATCGCACCTGGTCTCTTCATCTCTCTCGTCCTCGGCCCTAGATTATTGGCATGGTGTTGGTGGTTTTTGAGGTGATTGTTGGCAGATTCCACTTGCTTGCTCCCCCCTGTACGCAACTGTTCCTCGACCTTTATCATGTCCATCAACATCCGGAAAGGCAGATGCTCCTCGTGCTTTAACTTGATGCAGAAATTTTGCCATGATTGTGGAAGCTTTGAGAGGACAGCACTAACATGGAAGTTCTCATGAATAATAGTTCCATCGGCTCCAATGGCATCAGCGATATTGTTTAATTCATGGACTTGCTGGAAAATTGACTTTTCCTCAACAATCTGAAATTCAATGTACCTCTTCACTTGGGCTCTCTTTGACTCCAAGTCCTCATAGAGATAAACTTGTTTCAGCTGATCCCATAACTCCTTTGCAGTATGAGTCGTCTTTGAAAATTGATGATAAAGAGAATCGGAGAGGCAACTCAAAATGTGGAGGCGACACAAATGGTCCTCGTTAAGCCACTTCCTCTCAGCAGCTTTTTTAGCCGGAGGTATCATCTGTTCAGGATTTTTCGATCCAGGATGAACGGCAACCACTGGACAAGGATCAGAGAGCACATGTGCAACCTTTAACTGCTTCAAGAAAAGCTCCATGTTTATCACCCAGCTCTTATAGTTCTTCCCATCAAAACGGTCCACACTAACCCAAGCAATACCTTCTTCTGCTGCACAATTTGCAGTTGCAGTGGGTACATTTTCTTCAGGAGCAGAAGCAATAGCTGGATCAGAGACAGGATTGCAAGGGGTAGAAGCAACTGGTAAAGAAGGGATTTCTGCACATGGGGTAGAAGTAGTTACCCCATTAGAGACTTCCTCGGTCTGTAGTTCAGCCCTGGTTGAAGTTGAAGAGGTAGCCACCCCATTTAGAACTTCCTCACTACGCAGAACAGTCGAAGTAGAAGCAACTTTCTGTTGGACCGAGTTACACTTCTCCGTTCTTGAACCATTGAGATCAGATCTTCTGCATTATTACGAGCATTACCAATCAGCAAGACTTTATAGCACAAACAACTGCAGGACTGAACACAATTGCAAAGGACTCTTTACCTCAACCTGGATTGCATCTCTGCGATGGCAGTGTCTACGTCAGACATACTCTTTCTCACCACTGACCACTGTTCAGAAGACAAACTAATTCCTGAAACAAGAAGTGTTGACAGTAAGTTTCGGCAAGACTAGAGTTAACCACTCAAGTCAAGAGAGAACCCTAAATATCAACCAAGTGGTCATTTTGAACGAAATCCTTGAGCCCCATCTTATCTCAGTCATTCAATTACCACAGAGAAAAGCACATTCATAGCTTCCATTGGCAGGAATTACGGTCTAAACTACTCACAAATCACACTGCATTGCAGAAATTCCATAGACAAAGTATCCTCCGGGCTTATCTAACTACGATCATGAAAATGAAAACTTTTACCTCTATTGGAGAAAAGCTCCAAACCATCTTTCAAGAACCACTCTCTGATTGAAACAAGAGACTTCCCGTTGTAGTCATGCACCGTCACGCTCCGTCTATCCGAAAGCTGAAATCAAAGCCAACATCAAAGTTTGCATGAAGCTTTATAGAGTAGAACAAACATAAAAAAAGTAAAAATTAGATCCAAGGGGCCAGAGAAGAAGAGGGAATGTTATTATTACCCTGCAAATAACGCGATTTCCATAGCCATCCAGCTCGACCTCCTTCCTCGCCTCACTCGTCTCTCCGGCGACACGGCCGTCGTCGTCGAGCGCCTGGTGGTCTTCAGCGTCACCGAGCGGGCCCGCGGAGGAGAGCAGAAAGGACTCCACGATTTCTCTGACGAACTTCTTGCTCTCGATGTTGGAGAGGTCGATGCCGAGACGCACGGAGGCCATGAACCGGACATTGAACTCGGTCGCCTGATTCATGTCGACACCTCTGAGAATGTCGACCACCGTTGCCTCGATTTTCTGTTGGATGTCCGGCTCCATTCCGAGCGTCGCCGGCTGAACAGCGGCGGAATGAGAAGAGTGGCACTACTATTAGGGCTTGAATCCCGCGCGACGGCGTGGATAGGCTATGACAGGAATCAATTATCACTGTTACAAAAAAAGAAAAGAAAAGAAAACAGTCAGACTAAGGAGTGAGCGAAAAAAACAGAGGAAGGATAAAAACTGTGAGGTTCCACCGAGATTTGAACTCGGGTTACTGGATTCAGAGTCCAATGTCCTGACCACTAGACCATGGAACCGTTGTTGTCTTCTGGTTCCCTTTACTTATAATAGAAGTGCTCCGTAACTTAATAGGATTAATTATCATGCATTGGATCATGAGGCCACCGAGAGTGGATTCGCCATGGTTTCGGGACGAGGTGTGTCACCTCCTATCATTTCCTTGGAAGGATGGCCTTCTTGTCCTTGAACTTTGGCCTTACCTTTGCTCCGGTTTCTCGACCAATGCTTCATCTTTTGGCGACAAGCCTTCCTTTTGGCGGTCACGGGTTTCTTTCCCACCTTCTCATCCTGTTTCATAAGACCAGAGACACAAGGGGAATGAATGAGGATTCCTCTGCGCAGGGGGGGGGGGGGGCTCTCCACCACTCACAAGCACACCATTTGACTCAATCCCATATACATTCTCAACCTTAACGGGGGAATCGATCGAAAAGGTAATACTCTCCTCACCATCTCTTAGAATAAAAGTTCTCTCATTCACATCTATTAGTGCCTTGGAGGTGGCAAGAAAAGGGGCATCCTAGTATGAGTGGCATATCCAAAGTTGGATGGGTAGAAAAACTTGTCGACTCGTACTAGGACGTCTTCCATAATGCTTAGGTCGCATTATGGAACGATCAGCCGATGTAACACTCAACCTAGTAGATTTAAGTTCACCTAGGTCTGGTCTCTTTTATAGCTTGTATTGCATCACATTAATGCTTGCTCCTAGATCCGCCAAGGATTTTTCTAAATGACATGATCCAATGCTAAGAGGGATAGTGAAACTACCTGGATCTTGTTGTTTTTTGGGGCAACTTGTTCTGAATTGTTGCCGAGCACTTCTCGCTTAGAGTGAACGAATCAAGGTCTTCAAGCTTTTGCTTCTTGGAGAGGAGCCTCTTGAGTAGCTTTGCATACCTCGACATTTGCGTCATTGCCTCTAAGAATGGGACCGACAAATTAAGCTTCTTGATCATCCCCATGAACTTACCAAACTCGTCGTCCAACTAGTCCTTGTGAACTCGCGAGGGGAAGGGAAGTGGAGGCTTGTACTCAGTCACAAGTGGTGACTCGCCTCTTCTTCTTCCTTTCTATCCTCGGACTCTTTTTTGTCTACTTCAACCGTTTTGGTTTCTTCTTCAATGACTTCCTTTGGAGTAAATTCTTGAGTTACCCTCATACTTAGAAGTGTAATAGCATTAACTCCGTACCTTGGATTTTTAATGTTGGCCACCGTTTCGGAAGGTAGGGCTCCATGAGGACGCTCGGTGAGAATATTGACAAGGTTGTCGATTTGAGATTTCGAGCTTTGAAGACTAGCTTGGTGGCTTCTCAAACCCACCACAACCGAGGTAAACTTTGTAGTTGCAACTTCCATGAACTTCTCAATCTTCTCAAATTGTTGATTGCTCAAACTTACAAAAGTGGAGACAAGGTCCTCGAGCTTGGAAACTCGATCGGGTTGTTGTTGTTGTTGGTACACTTGTACTCCTTGCGGTTGGTATTGTTGCTCTTGGAAGTTGGAGTTCTGGAATTGTGTTCGAGGTTGAATGAACAAAGATCTAGGTTGGTATCCCCCGGTTGGTCCTTGGAAGCCATGAGGCCTCGCATTTGCCGGTGAAGCCCAGGAGAAGTTCGGGGAGAAGTCTTATTTAACATATTTCCTTGGCATAGAGAATCAATAAGCATCATATCCTCATGAAAGAGCCCGTTGTAAAAGGTAGCAATTCAGAACTCTTCATCGGAACCATGATGTGGACACTGCAAGAAGTAATCCGAGTATCTTTCCCACGCGTCTTTTAAAGTTTCATCATCCTCTTGTGCAAAGTGGGTGATCTTCTTGCAGTATTATACAGTATTGGACGGTGGAAAGTATCTCGCCATGAACTTCGTCAAAAAATCATTCCACGAGGTAATTGACAAAGGGGGCGTGTTGTTCAACCAACTTCTCGCCTTAGTACCAAGAAAGTAAGGGAAAAGTCTAAGTTGAATGGCATCTTGAGGAGCGTCATTGATCGTGAGGCCATCTTTGAATTCATAGAACCGATTAATATGCTCTCGGGGAGACTCATCTTCTTGCTCGCGGAATAATGTTGCCTTGAATCATTGTAATGAGGCCCATCTTGATTTCAAAGTTATTGGCTGCCACGGGTGGATGTCGGATGCTCAACTGGATGTCCTACATCCGCAGGGTCATGTAATAAGTCATGGTCCTCGCGATCTCTCCTTCTTTACCGTCTTCGTTATCCATTACAACCTCTTCTTCTGAAACTTCTCCTTCAAATTCTTCTTGAACTTCAACTTGATCCACGAGGTCAACTGGTGGTTGAATCCGAACTCCGAGTCACGAGCTAGGAGTCGGAGGGTGCAATGGATGTTGACGTCGATAGGCGTCAATGTGTGCCAGATTACTCTAGGTCATGCACCATCTACACACACTCAAACAACAAAACTAGAGCCAAACACACACAAGATTAAACTCAAACGTAAAACACTATATTACCACCAATTCACCTTTTCCATATAACTAATCGTTGTCCTCAGAAACAACGCCAAAAACTTGGCTCGAATCTAACTACACTCCCAACTATAGACCAAATATAATCTATAATCAGGTATAGTATAGGGTAAGCAATTAATAATATCAACCCGGGTCGATCAATCTACCTTTACTTTAGAGAATCGAAAATTATCTAGCAATCAGTTTGTAGCTTGAACTAGCAACTAAGGAATGAAAGCATGCAAAGTAAATTAAGCTGTGATTCAATTTAGAGGAACCTCACCCCGATATTTGATCCCCCTAGACCCATGATAAGATAATTCGAACTAAACTCTAGCGTTTGAACTCGTGATAATACACCGTAAGGAAAATTGCAATTAGACGGAAACAATCACTCACTTAGCTAGTCGATTAAGGCTTGTCAAGATCAAGGTAAGAGACCTAGCTCTCTTAATCGACTAACTACAGATTGCAAACACAATCCCTCGTCTCAAGAACCTAACGGTGAACAGAGACCAATTGCCTTATGGTACTACTTCGGTGTAAGAGGCTTAGCCTGATTGCCTTATAAGGGAATTTCCCTCTTCTAGCCAATTTGCCATAAACTTGATAAATGAAAAACAAAGCTCAAATTTCATGAATAATACCTCAAAGACTATATTAATCACATACCCAACACATATAGAGTACAATTCTTAGCATCTAACACATATCCAAAATAGGGTTCATAAAGTCTAAGTGAAAATGGTGAGTACTCCATAGCTAGAAAAGGGGAAACAAATAAAATGGAAGAAGAACCCATGGAAATTGATTTCTCTGGCTCCTACTTGTCTTGATCACCCTTTGAAGAATATTTTATCCCTTCTCTAGCCTTGGCTACTAGGTCTTTCTCTCCTTCCTTCAAGAACGGTTCATCACTTTCTCACGCTAGCTCAAGGAAGAAGAAGATCCAATTCTCTCTCTAAAAGCCCTCACTTCTTGTTTAGATTTCTGCCCTTTATACAACCCCTGACTTAGTTTCTTGGTCACGGTTCATGATCGTGATATCGGGCCAAACATCTTCACAAAAAAAAAATGCATTGTCTACTAAAAATCTTCACGGGCTTCTCTCAAAGTGGAAGAGTTTCTCTGACTGCATAAGCGCAAATGAGGAGACAAAAGAATCATCTATGGTCTGAGCCTATATCAGTAAGTTGGAGGTTAGAGGAATCCAGATAAATATTAAGGACAATAGAAGCAGAATACCGATCTATGTCTGAGGTGAGTTCTAAAATGGAATTGATACATCGGTTGTTTGGTGAGTTGGGCATGCCATGTCGTCTTCCTATGAGGATTTATGGTGATAATACTAGTGATATAGAGATCGTTATAAATCTTGTGATGCATGACCTGACAAAGCATATTGAGGTGCATGTTCATTATATCCGACAGTTGATTGTAGAGGGTATGTCAATACAGGTTGGATATCTATCTATAAAGGATCAAACTGCAGATATCCTGACTAAGGCTCTGGCTTCGAGTAGACATAAGTTTCTCTCATCAAAATTGATGTTGCGCACCCAACATCAAATTGAGGGAGGGTGTTGAAATATCAAACTAAGTGTACTAATATGTAATTAACTAGCCGCCTAAATATGTAACATGTATGTATGAGAAACCCTAACGCAAATAAGAGCTTACCCTTGGAGAGTTCTATCTCTCTCGTGGACTAATCCTCATACTTAGGAAAACCACGTTAAATCCTTGTGTTCCTTAGTTTTCGTATGTTATTTGACACAAAACCCTAAACTTCTACGAGAAACAGAAAAGTATGAAATCCAAAGCAAGAACCAATCTAATATTCATACCACATGTGGTTTTTATTGTCTGTGCTATTGTTTCAATGGCCTTAACAAGTTACGTATGATCGCGTAAGAACGTAGGTATATGGGATTCTTCTTACATCTTTAGAATTTGACGACACGAATCATCAAACCAATGAGAGGGCATGAGGTAAAGAGTGAAAGAGGAAGCCAACGAAAGAAGGGCATCAATAGGTGGACGATGGCGACAGACATCCACTTCATAAATGCGATGACCTGCCTGGAGGAAGAAGATAAATAGCAGTGCTGTGGTGGAGCTTGAGAGATTGGAGGTAGATAGCGAATTGAGGGTGCCGCTCGAAATTGAGAAGATGAAAAACACTAAACTCTACACAAAAATACTTTTATATATACTCTCTTAGGTGATGTCATTTAGATACTTATTGGATGATTGAGTTGGTTTAGATTTGCTTGGATCTGCCGCCTAACCCTTTGCTCCGAGGGACGGTAGATCGGAAAGTGCCTTCTAAACCATATTTTAGACACCCAACCCTGCAACCAACCCAATACCCACTAATTTCCTTCACAAAAACCTCATCCACCCGATAGCGATTAAACTTTGATCGATTTTCTCGAATTTGTTTGGGTGATGACCCCTAATTAGTAATTACTCGCTCTCGCTCTCGCTCTCGCTCTGGGTCCTCATGGTCCTTTCGTTCTCTCTCGAGTCGTGTGTGCTTTGCTTGGGCCTTACCGTTGGGAAGTAGTTTCTGTTGGAATAGAGCTGAAAAAGAGTGAAGGGAAAAAGAAAGGAGAGAGCATCCAAATCCATCCGTTCATTCATCCAATCCAACCATCGAGCGCCCATCATCAGCAGAGGGGCAGCAATCTTGATCGCCCATCGTCCCCGTCAGTCAGCAGCGAACTAAACCCACCCAAAAAAACAATAGCAGAAAAAAAAAAAGCTCGAAAGAGTCAAAGTCCCTTCTCTTCCCTTTCTCCTTGCCCTCCCCTCCCAATCACAACACTTATCTTCCTGTGCTCGCTTCTTCCTTCTTCAATTCATCGCCCCCATCACTGTTTCTTCCGCTTCTTCTCTTCTGGTCGTGGATGCGTTCGTGATTAGTTTTTTGCGGAGGTACGGGACGTTACGTTTCAGTTAATTTCGGAAATGTTATGTCATGTGAATCGCGCGAGTTCCCCTCCGCCCCTGCCCGGTTTGATCTCCTTTTTCTGCTTGTTCAGAGAGTAACGAATTTCGCAAAACCCTAGCTTTCACGCATCTTGATGTTAGGGACTACACTTTGCTTTGCGAATGTTCTATGTGTTCTTTTTCTTGTGCACTTGGCCTAAACCCTAGGTTTTCTTAAATTTATTTGCTGAAATTTCGGCTCGTTCTGGATTTGGTAGTTTTGTTAGTAGGTGAAAGTTCAAATCTTTGGGGTATGAGTTCGTATCGGATGCCTAGTCGATCAGCTAGATTTGTGGAAATTGGTGTATTTTGGGTCTGGGTTTTTATGTCATTTTGAGGTGTGTGCTTGTATGCTCTGTGGGTGCTGGTGGGAAGAGGTTTGAATTTGGAACTCCGGTTTATCTAGTTCAAAGACAGTCTCGTAGATCAAACACTATTTCTTGTTGTAGCTTTTGTACTAACTTTGGAATTTATGTTTATGGCAGTGGTTGTACATTTAGAACTGAGAAACTCTTCATCCTTTCTCCATTAACTCATCTCAACTTTATAGACTGAAGGGGCTGGCAACTTGAAGTAGTGGTTCATTTGTTCACCCTGTCAATCTCTCTGCTAACTTGCAAAATCTTTCCATTTTCCAAGTTGAAACCTGTTCGATCTGTAATGATCCATCCAATTCCCCACACTGTTTCTTGGGGCTTGTTGTTGCGGCTGTAATCTTTATTTGGCCGCAGAATATGCTTGCTGAAATTTCACATAGACTAGGTTTTACTAAACTTCGAGTTATGTGCTCACATCTTGGATATTTTTGGCAATGGTTGCCTGTGCTGCAGCATCAAGTTTCTACTTTTCTTTTCTGGCATATGTTTAGTAATCACAAGTTATATATTTTGACTAATTTTTTGAGATTAGGGGCTGTGTTTAGACATATTACTCAATACTAGGAGCGTTCCAGCTGGAGGACATTATTCTATCACTAGCCTCATGCCACTAAGAATCTATAGTTTTTAATGGAGACAATCTAATTCCTGAATGTGGCATTGTGCTGTTTTTATTATTTTTTCTTGCTGTTTTTTCTTGTGCTGTTGATATGATTCTGACTATAAATTTCATGTTGCCGATGAATATGTTATGGGCCAGGTTTCCTGTTGGGGTTTTAGCTCCATTTAGTGGCTTGATGTTGGTTGCATTATGCCGGCAATAGTTCGGAACAATGCAAAGGTATCATGCTGCTGGTTCCACTAATGCAGTTAACAACAGTGCTATTGGTGGTGCATCTGCTAGGGATGCCTCCCGGGTTGATTCTTCATCACCATCCAACTTTTCTATAAACTCTAGGTATATTGGTTCCTGATGATGCTTTCTATGCTAATGACAGTAGTCCACTGTTGGACACATCTCTGGTTTCAACTTATTATTTTTATTACCTTAAAGCTCGCTCATAATAACACAATTTCTGATGATATTCTTTGTACCGTTCTTTGATCATCTAACTCAGAGAGCTGTTCTATGCTATGCAGGCGACTACATCCTCTAACTGCATACAAGTTGAAGTGTGAGAAGGAACCTTTAAATTCGAGGTAGTTGCTCCATTGACAACCATGGTTCTTCATGTTAATTAGTTTTCCAGTGGCTTGATTTGTTTCTAGTAACCACAGTATCTTTCTATTGTAGGCTAGATGATTCTATTACAGTTATTTTAGTTTTTATTTCATGATTTTTGAGTAACTGGGGCTTTTATCTTATTGGGTTTATATGTCTTCTGAAACTTAGACTTGGGCCACCTGATTTTCATCCGCAAACTCCGAATTGTCCTGAGGAGACACTCACCAGAGAGTATGTACAAGCTGGATACAGAGAGACAATTGAAGGACTTGAGGTATGCTTTTTTAGCACTCAAGTTTGTTGCTTTATATAGACCACGTGAATTTCTGACATTTCTTTGTTTATTGATCATCCTTTATATATGTGTGTGATACACTCCTTGCTTCTGATGACTTGGTATTCTCAATCTGTTATGTTGAACATCTTATAATTTTCAAGTCCTTGCCGTGCTGTATACCATCTTGTTTATTGTTTGAAAGTGGTTCGTTATTGGTCTAGATGGTCACTCATGTGTTCTGTTTTGGCACAAAACATTTGATGAACTTCTGTATCTGTTTCTTGGTTGGTTACAGATGAGTGTCAAAGGCTTGATAATGTGTGATTTTAAAGTGTTAACCTTGTGCTCGTATTCTACGTTTTACATTGTTGGGTCTCTAACACGAAAAGAATTTCACACAACTTAAAAGGTTTGTTTCTGATCAATTTTGGAAAATAAGTTGTATCTTTCCAGGAAATGCTCGTGCCTTTAGGTTTAAGGATGTGAGACAGATTAATGCTTCTTTCTTCTGTTATGGTTTGGTTTTTTGGGGAATTTTACCTCTGTTGTCTTCATTAATGCCAGTGTTAAATAAAGTCTAACTAGTAACTACTGGCTGTGTTCTCAGGAAACAAGAGAAATCTCATTGACTCAGGTTCAAACATTCAATAAGCTTGCCGTGATAAAGTGCAAAGAGGTTAGTCACTAGACTTGGTTTTGGCTATTATTTTCTCCGGTGCTGTGAATTTGCCTATTTTCATAACAATACCATTGGTAGTTTCTGATGATGTATGTTGTTGCAGTCAATCCGGAAGTGTCTGAGAGCCATCAATGAGTCTCGTGCTCAGAAGCGAAAGGTAATTTGGTGCTTTGTTTTAATGGTTGTTTTTCTTGGGTGACTAACTTTACCTCATATGGTGTATTTGGATTCCAAATCTAAAACATGGGCATCTGTTGTTGATATGGCAGGCTGGTCAAGTATATGGTGTTCCTCTCTCTGGATCATTGCTTACTAAGCCTGGTGTCTTTCCTGAACAAAGGGCATGTGGAGAAGACTCCAAGAAAAAATGGATCGAGGTATGTCTGTTTAATTCGTGTACCGAATCTTATTTGGCTATAATGAGTGGGAAATCTGTTGCTAGCATTTGATAGTAAGCATTGTATGACACGGTGTTCAGAAATCTCTAATACACTTCTTTTTCTTTGTCTCTGGTTCACGGAAACATGGACATGTATCGAACAAACTGTGTGAGAGTTTTAGAAGTAAAGGCTTGCTGTTGTGTTATTAATGCAGTGGACTTGTAGATTTGTTATTGCAAAAGTAACACTGCTAGCTATCCACAACTGGATTTTGACTTTCAGAATAATCACTGTTTTTCAGTCTAGATCTGGATATGAGTACTTCCCTATGAACCTGACATTTACTAAACATTTGCTTAGTAATTACTTGTGCATTTCTATATCTCTTTCCTTTTTAATGCTTTCTTTCCCTCCTTTCCCGTCATATGTGCAGGGTCTATCACAACCACATAAGAGATTGCGTTATTTAGCTGATCATGTCCCTCATGGATATCGGAAGAAAGCACTTTTTGAAGTTCTTGTAAGGAATAATGTACCACTGCTTAGGGCAACTTGGTTTATTAAAGTTACTTATCTTAATCAGGTAAACCCTTAACTCCAATACTCAACTATTGATCCTGAGGTATAGCTTCCATTTAGCTATGTTCAAAGCATCGGGTTGATGTCTCTTTCAGGTCAGGCCTAATTCTTCAATTATTGCTTCTGGTACGCAAGATAGAAATCCGCTGTCCCGGTCAGAGCTATGGACCAAAGATGTTGTTGAGTACTTGCAACATCTTCTGGATGAGTTCTGCTCTAGAACTAGTAGTCATTCTGTTCCACATAGTAGAGACCGATCTCAGATGCTTTATGTGGGCTCAATGCAGAACAAGAATGACCCCACTCTAGTTTCTGTTGATGGGGATGAGCCTTCTTTAAATTTTAAGTGGTGGTATGTTGTGCGGCTATTGCATTGGCAGCATTCTGAAGGGCTGCTTCTTCCTTCACTAATCGTTGATTGGCTTCTTGGTCAACTACAGGTATTTGATTTGATGTCTAGTTGTTTTATTTCTGATTAAGCGTGCAATGACAATCAGTTCTGTTTGCCTTGTTTTCCTACCTGTGCTCTCAGGAAAAGGACATGCTTGAGATTTTGCAGTTATTCTTGCCCATCATATATGGCTTCTTGGAAGCAATTGTTCTATCACAGACATATGTACGCACTCTTGCAGCAGTTGCTGTTCGTTTCATTCGTGAACCCTCTCCTGGTGGATCAGATTTGGTAGATAATTCTCGGAGAGCCTATACTACTTCTGCTTTGGTGGAGATGCTTCGGTATTTGATATTGGCTGTACCTGATACGTTTGTTGCTTTGGATTGCTTTCCACTGCCACCAAGTGTATTGTCTTATGCAGCAAGTGATGGGACTTTTGTTTCAAAGACATTGGAGGATGCACGAAGGGCAAAAGATAGTTCAACAGAAGTTGGTTGTGTGTTCAGAACCAGAGGCATTGATTCTCAATATCAAACTCTATCCTTTAATCAGGTTGTTTCTTCCATCCAGAAGCGTTCAGATAATCTGGCAAGGGCTGCTAGCCCTGGCTACCCTTTCCATAATGTGGCTAAAGCTGTGCAAGCACTAGACAAAGCTCTATCTCATGGTGATGTTAAAGGGGCTTACAGTTTCCTTTTCGAACAGTTTTGTGATGGAGCCATAGATAAAAGCTGGATAGAAGAAGTGAGCCCTTCTTTGAGATCTTCATTGAAGTGCCTACAAAATGTTAGCTCATCTTTTGTTTGCTCTGTCTTTTTTCTTTGTGAGTGGGCAACGTCTGAATATAGAGATTTTCGAACTGCGAGGCCCAATGACTTGAAATTCACAGGCAAACATGACATTGCTCAGGTGTATATTGCATGTCGTCTACTGAAGCTGAAGATAAGGGATTTGGAGTGTGTACTTAGAATCAAGAGTGGAAGATACATAGGAGGCAGTAATTTCTCAAGTGGGCCTAATCAGCAAATTGGTGTGAGCAATGGGCCTACCACCTATGGATATGAATTTAAGAGTAGCTCAAGAATCATGAACGCGAAATCTAGTAGTTCCCCAGGTTTGTTTGAGAGCCCTGGTCCATTGCATGATGTCATAGTATGCTGGATTGATCAACATGAAGCCGGTCGAGGTAAAGGCTTGAAGCGCCTTCAACTGCTTATAGTGGAGCTTATGCGTGCTGGAATCTTTTACCCTCATGCATACGTTAGGCAGCTGATAATAAGTGGAATAATGGATTCAACTTTAAGTGCTGGGGATCATGACAGAATGAAGCGACATTATTGGGTATTGAAGCAGTTACCTGGCTCCTTTATCCGTGATGTCCTAGAAGAGGCAAAGATTGCTGAAGGGTCACGACTTTTAGAGGCCATGCATGTCTACTCGAATGAGCGACGTCTGCTCCTTCAAGGCATTCTTTGTGGAAAATCTCAGAATTCAGTTAAATCAAGTAAAGCAGATCCAGAGCAAAAACATTATATATTACCAGCAATTGATTGTGCTCCTGATCATTGGAAAGCCAACAAGCCCCCCTCTGGTAATTTGACTTCACAAAAAGTCAAGGCTGAGGCTAAGGTGGAGGAACTCAAGGTTTCCATATCATTATTATTGCAGTTCCCTAACCGCTCAACATCTTCAGATTCAGGAGTCGATGAATCTATTGTAAGTGGTAAAAGGTCTATGGACTCGGTCAGCAGCAAGCTGGATATGGTGGAAGTTACACCTGGGTGTGAAGAGTGTAAGAAAGCAAAGAGGCAAAAGTTAAGTGAGGAAACAAGCTCAGCAATTCAAGGACATTTTCCTAGCTTTGACAATGAAGATAATTGGTGGGTGCGGAAGGGTAGTAAAACATCAGATCCATCAAAAGTTGATCCACCTATCAAGCCATCCAAACAAGCCCCCAAGAGCAGACAGAAACTTGTCCGTAAGACTCAAAGCCTTGCTCAACTAGCAGCTGCTAGGATTGAGGCTAGCCAAGGGGCCTCTTCGAGTCATGTCTGTGAAAGTAAGGTCAGTTGTCCTCATCACAGAACTGCGAATGATGGGGAGAATCTGAAGACAGTGGATGGAACCAGATTAGCGCTAGGTGTAGACATTATTTTGGTTGGAAAAGCTTTAAAGCATCTACGATTTGTGGAGAAGCGGATGATTACAGTTTGGTTAACAACGATGGTGAGGCAACTTGTGGAGGATACGGAAAAGAATACTTCCAAGGCCAACCCGTATAATAGGCCTTTTGTTCCTAATGATGATGATAGGAACTCTGTAAGGTGGAAGCTTGGTGAGGATGAATTAAATGTCATATTATACCTTATGGATATCTGTAATGATCTTGTGTCTGCTGCCAAGTTTCTTCTTTGGTTGTTGCCCAAGGTTCAAAGTAACCAAAGTTCTACTATTCACAGCGGGAGAAATGTTATGATGTTACCGAGGAATATGGAAATTCATGCATGTGAAGTGGGTGAAGCTTTTTGGTTATCATCGCTGAGAAGGTAACATCCCAAATTGCTTTCATATTTTTCCATTTAATTTTATCGTATAGTTCCTTTTTCTAGCCTTTATCCATTTTCATTCTTTCTTGAGATTGCATGTTAGTTCTATCCTCACATGATATTTTGCGCTCATTGTAAGCACTGATTGTTCTTTGTGGACAGACTGTCTCCCTTCCCCCACCCGCCCAACAAACATTTAATGTGTAGATAGCTGTGTGCGTTTCTATTTTTCAATTAGTTTCTTCTTGGAAGAACCATCTGGAATTGGCTAGCAGTTGTTTCCCCCGTATAATTGCCTAAGCTAAGGAGATCCATGACCTTTTCTCCATATTGTACGTCCAGTATTGTGTTTAACAAACTCAAGTTATGTTTTGAGCAACCTCTTCAGCAATGTGGTCGTTCATGTGGGTAGTAATCTGTATATGCTGTTCTCTATCAAATTACTTGGTGTTATTTACTAGCGGATACTATGGACTTCCATTAAATAATTTGAAACGCTCATTTTTCCTTTGCCATGAATTTTATTCAGGTACGAGAACATGATGATTGCCGTAGATCTTCTGCCTGAAGTTCTGACAGCCATATTGCAACGTCTTGCAGCACTACTCGCCTCTAATGTGAGAATTTCAGGCTCGGCAACCTTGAGTTACTCCCGATATCTATTGAAGAGGTATGTCAATATTCCAAGTATTGCAGAGTGGGAGAAGAGTCGTAAGACAACTTATGATAAGAGGCTTCTTTCTGAGCTCGACTCTGGGCGTTCACCAGATGGTGAGTTAGGATTTACTCTTGGGGTTCCAGCTGGAGTTGATGATCCTGATGATTTCCTTCGACAAAAGATAAGTGTAAACCGAATATCCAGGGTGGGTTTAAGTATGAGGGATGTAGTCCAAAGGCATATTGATGAAACTTTGCAATACTTTCTTGGCAAAGAAAGGAAGACCTTTAGTGCTGGTGCACCCAAAGTCCCTGGTCTGGAAAAGTTGGATGATTGTTACCATGTGGCACATCAAATAATTATGGGACTGATGGAGTGCATGCGACAGACTGGGGGTGCTGCTCAGGAAGGTGATCCGTCTTTGGTGTCTTCTGCAGTTTCTGCCATTGTTAACAATATAGGGCCAGCTATAGTGAAGATTCCTGATGCCAAACCAGGCAATAACTATTCTATTGCTTTGTGTGCAAGCTCTTTAAGTTTTGCTAGGCGTGTTTTGCATATCCATATAAGCTGTTTGCGGTTGCTTAAGGAAGCTCTTGGTGAGCGTCAGAGTAGGGTTTTTGAGATTGCTCTTGCTACAGAAGCTTGTTCAGCTCTTGCGGCAGCCTTCTCTCCTGGAAAGGCATCTCGTGGGCAGTTTCAGATGTCTCCTGATGCTCATGATTCTAATAATATTTCCAGTGAAACAGCGAAGGGATTGTTGGGGAGGGGGACAAAAGGTGCTGCTGCAGTTTCAGCTCTTATAATTGGTGCAGTAGTTTATGGTGTTACTAACCTGGAGAGGCTTGTTACGGTGTTTAGATTAAAGGAAGGTCTTGACGTTGTTCAGTTTGTGAGAAGTACCAAAACAAACTCGAATGGTAATGCACGTTCAACAGGGGCCCTCAAGGTAGACAACTTGCTTGAAGTTTATGTCCATTGGTTTAGGGTGCTTGTCGGAAACTGTAGAACTGTATCGGATGGTTTTATTGTGGAGCTTTTGGGTGAACCATCTATTGTCGCTCTTTCAAGGATGCAAAGGATGCTACCTCTTAGCTTGGTCTTCCCACCTGCTTATTCTATTTTTGCTCTTGTTTTGTGGAGACCATTTATTCTTAGTAACTTTGCAAGCCGGGAAGACATCCATCAGTTATACCAATCATTGACCATGGCTATCAGTGATGCAATAAGACATTTGCCATTCCGGGATGTATGTCTGAGGGACAGTCAAGGTTTTTATGATCTTGTGACTTCAGATACCAGTGATGCTGACTTTGCTGCTCTTTTGGAGCTAAATGGTTTGGACACACATGTTAAGTCCATGGCTTTTGTTCCTCTCCGAGGAAGGCTGTTCTTGAACTCGATCATTGATTGTAAACTGCCGAACTCTTTGTTTGCACACGGAGATAGCAACCACATGTCTTCACTTGGGGGATCCAAAGTCCCTCACTCGGAGAATGTGATGAAGCTTATTGATAAGCTAGTCAATGTGTTGGATGCTCTTCAGCCTGCAAAGTTCCATTGGCAGTGGCTTGAGCTCAGGCTTCTTCTGAATGAGCAAGCCCTTATTGAAAAACTTGAAGCCCATGATATCTCCGTTGCTGATGCTATCCGCTCTTCATCACCTGGTCCCGAAAAGGGGGCCGCTTCAGAAAATGAGAACAAGTTCATTGAGTTAATCCTCACAAGGTTGTTGGTTAGGCCAGATGCTGCACCCCTCTTCTCAGAGCTGGTTCATCTCTTTGGGCGGTCACTGGAGGATTCAATGTTATTACATGCAAAATGGTTTTTGGGTGGTCAGGATGTTCTTTTTGGACGCAAAACTATTAGACAGAGGCTTGTTAATATTGCCGAGAGCAAGGGCCTCTCTACTAAGGCCCAGTTCTGGAAGCCCTGGGGCTGGTCAAGTCCAGGGTCTGATCCTGTGTCAAGCAAAGGAGCTAAGAAGTTTGAGGCTACTTCTCTTGAGGAAGGAGAGGTAATTGATGATGGGGCTGATGCTAAAAAGTCTGGAAAAGGATCTATTCATGTATCTGATTCAGACTGTTTCACTGTAAGCCAACACAATGTGACTGAGAAGGCACTTATTGAGCTAGTTCTTCCTTGCATAGATCAAGGTTCTGAAGAATCACGCAATACCTTTGCTAGTGATTTAATTAAGCAATTGAACAATATTGAGCAGCAGATAAACCCGGTGACTCGTGGTGCAAGTAAGCAGGCAGGAACAGCCTCTTCTGGACTGGAGGGTAGTGGAAACAAGGTTACTACTCGCAAGGGTATAAGAGGTGGTAGTCCTGGATTGGCTAGAAGAACAACAGGGGCTGGGGATTCTGCTCTTCCTTCGCCTGCTGCTTTGCGGACTTCTATGTCGTTGCGGTTGCAGTTACTTCTGAGATTACTTCCTGTAATCTGCGCATATGGGTAATTGGATAGAACCTATTTTCTTTGACTGCTCAATAGTTTAGTTTTTTATTTTTTAATGTGGCCAGCAATTAACACATTTCTTGTTGTTTCATATTCTTTTCGCTTGTTTCATTGGTTCAAGGTTCTAACATTCTGCAGCTCTGCATTTGTTCTGATGACTTCTTGTGATCTTATATACTGATACAGTTTTCCAATTCAGTTAGAACATCTTTTTTGCATGTTCAGTTGATTCTGCACTATATTATCAGGATATTATTGTGGTCATTCCACACTTAAGCCTTGCGGTGTAGAATCACATCTAGTGCTTTACTGTAGCATGTAATGAAATGGGGCATGCTAGTGTGGCCAGCCTTAAAACTGACTTGGTGTGTTCTAACCCAAGATTTTAGAGCAATATGGACTTAAATATGCTATCAGTCTTCTTGGCCTCTATTCTTCAAAAAAAAATTATTTTTTTTTTGCATGTCAGTTTTGAGATGTTTATTCTCTCCTGGTGTTAAGTGATTCTGGGTTACTGTAATTGCTGATTTTGCTTCCGGATGCTTGGCATGACAGTGAGCCTTCGGGGCGCAACATGAGGCACATGCTTGCCTCAGTAATACTTCGTCTCCTTGGGAGCCGGGTTGTGTATGAGGATTCGGAATTGTCAATACGCTTTCAAAATGCTCAACCTAAGAGGGATTCTGAATGCATAGCTTTGGAAGCTGCTTCTGCAGATCTATCGGGTGAAAGTCTCTTTGACCGGCTATTGTTGGTCCTTCACGGTTTGCTGAGCAGTTGTCAACCAAGATGGTTGAAATCAAGGTCACCTTCAAAAGCGAACAATGAATCTTTCAAGGATTCTGCTGGTTTTGACCGTGAACTGGTGGAAAGCTTACAGGTCCGTTCTTCAATAAATTATGTTTAATTTTTGTTGCTTTGGCATGCTAAAGATTCACTTTTCGCTCCCATGTACTGCCTTTGTCTTTTAATCTTGGGATGGATTTATAGAAGTCTTTTTTCGCATAGTTAAGGGTTGTTTTTATCAGTCATCCTCCCCCAAGGCAAAAAGGTCTGGGGGAATATAAAGCAAACGTATCAGACAGTCCTTTTTCATATAATATGTTATTGCCTTGGGGGGAAAAGTTAGAGTGATTATCCAACATATGAAGTGTTTTATGCTTGAACCTCTCAGTATCAGTAAAATCTGTTTCTTGAGTAGTGAGGTTCCTAAATGGGGTTTATCCTGCGTTGTCTTGAGAAATAAGCAGTGGAAGGAAGTCTGATTGGGGTTTATCCTCTATTTAGTGTTTTATGGTTGTACCTCTTCAGTTTAGATAAGTGGAAGGCAGTCTGACTGGATTGTGTTCTTGCATTCTCTTAAAACTTGGAGCTTATTAAGGCTACAGGGATTGTTCTAAATTTAGATCTCAAGATGCATTTTCCTGTGCCATATGATAGGGCTAGCCGTTGGCAGCCTATGCAACTTCAGGATGCTGTACTGAACTATATGAACATGCTTGTGAAATGCTGTTGTTCTTTCTCTGCATTATGGACTGCTATTAAAATCTAGGGTTTAAATGTCTGAACTAGTATGTCTCTTCTCCAGTTTCCTGCATCACTTAGACCCAGAGATACTATTATTGTTGTCCAATGTCTAATGAATGTATGTGGTATCAATGCAGAGCGAATTAGACCGCATGAACCTACCTAGTGGAATCCGTTGGCGTATCCAAGCAGCAATGCCAATTCTTCTTCCATCTGTTGGATGCTGCATCTCTTGTCAGCCACCATCTGTTCCTTCTGCTGCCATTGCTTCCTTGCAGCCCACCAGCATTGTAATGTCTGGTTACCCTCCACAGAGAAATTCCCCTTCAATGTTGACAAGGAATCCAACAGGGAAGTCCAAGCAGCAATCAGCGGCTCAACAAGACAGTAGCGATAATATCGAAATCGACCCATGGTTACTGTTGGAAGATGGCACAGGAGCTGGTGTTGGTCCATCCTCATCGTCCTCAGTTAATACTCCAGTAATTGGCAGCAGTAGTGGCCAATCTAATCTGTGGGCCTCAAACTGGCTCAAGGGTGCTGTACGGGTTAGACGGACTGATCTCACTTACATTGGTGCTGTTGATGACGATACCTAAATTATTAATTTATGTGATGAGAGGAGATTCTTGATTGTTATTTGAATGAGGAACAGCCCCCAAGCAGCAGTTGAGAGAATTCATGGTTTTCATTCATTGCAATCTGCAATTGGTACAATTGTTTTTGGGAGTGGGTGGGAAGAAAAACCCCAATGTCGTCCGTGGTTGTTCAGAACGTGCCAAGCAAGGAAGTGTGGGCCGTGGCTCAGCAGCGACTGACTGAATCTTTTTGTCTTCCCCCTGGATTCTTGACTGCTGTCCTTGTAGAAATGCAGTCGAAGGAAAGGAGGCCTGGTTTGTACATATAGAGATGATTGTTCTTCTTTTGCCAAGTCTAAATCTGATTGTGTTGTATCACTTCCATGTGCATCAATGAATTGCTTGCTTCTGCCCTGGGGGGTTTTCACCTCATGTTGTATGGTGATGCAAGTTGGATAAAAGCTAGCAGCCATGCTCACGCTCCCATTAGTTGCCTGTGCATGAAAATTTGGATATGTTTTTCTTACCCACTTCCCACTAGTTAGAAGAGGATACGTTGCTGTAGGATCTTTGCTTTGGAGCAGTGAGAGACAGAACTAGCTCTTGGTCCTTTTGTTTTAGATTCTGTTTCCATGGCTGTCATTTATTAGACAGTTGTTCTGAGCAGAACTTCGTCTCACCCAATTGAATCCAGGTGCCTGCTGGCTGTGGACAAGGGTTCCATTTGTTGTTTTGTTATGACAGGGAAACGTTTAATGGAGCTTCTGCTCAATAAAAAGCTTCTCCAGATAAGGGTAAAAAAGGCCGGTGAAATAGTCTTCTTCTGCTCTCTGGTGTTTTGCTAGAAGCAAAACCAGCGTCCTACAAGGAAAGGTGGGAGCTTTCTTTCTCCCTTACAAAGTGTTTGGTTCAAGCATCGACAGTTGCCAAGAAAGGAAAGGATAGTACAAGTAACAAGTATCTAGGATTAGGGTTGCTAATCTTAGTTCTTAACCGATTTATCTACGAAAAGAACGTCCTCGATCCAGGCAACAATGTTGAATGCTAGACCTTCCAACACCCTCGAATAGCTCTCCAGTATCGCCTGACCCACGTCCTGCAATTTTGTAGCAAATTACTTTGTAATCACGAAAGCCTCGCTTGCCACCATTTATCAATGGAATGGCGAAAAACGAAAAAAATGTAAGATTCACAACTTACCCTGTTGCACTGGATCTTGCATATATCCAAGGATGTCTGAGACAAGCCAGGGTACCTCTGCTTGAGTGAGAACAACAAGCTCTCTGCTCTCTCTGCCAACACATGGTTCTTATCCGTCCTGTCTATCTCGGAAACCAAATCCTTCATCAGGTCCCCCCACGACGACCTCGAATTGCTCAAGCACGCTTTACGCCGCCACGTGTACATCGAAGCCTCGACTCTGTCTGCGAGCTCCAGTGCTTCGTGCTCCGATGCTATGTTGAGGCAGTTCAGCAGCCTCTCTGGCGAGAACTTGTCCATCGTGCATATGTACTTGTAAATGGAGTCCCCTAGGCTCGATTTCCCACTCTGAAAAAAAGCCAACCAAAAATTTTACCCTCTCCTCTCTAAAACGCCACGGCCTAGCCAAATTCAAAAAACAAGGAAAGAAGAGAACCTTGGGAAGAGATGCCAAGTAAGAATCAGGGATTTCCATCTCAGTGAGAACACTGGTGTTGATGGCCATGGCTGCTTTGTGGATCTGGTTGGCGCAGTCACGCTTATGCCTCAAATGCTTCCTCGACTTCTCAGAGATTCCTCCTGGAGGCACGCAGGGCACTGGAACCCACCATTTCTCTTCCGTCCTGTGGATCACCACTCTCCTGAACGAACCGGATCGGGTCGAGTTCGATGACATGCTTCCTTGCTCTGCATACCAGAACTCTGCTTCTTCGAAACTGTCCAGTATTTCCTGCAACACAACAAGAAATGAACTTTATTAATGCGATTTGTTTCTGATGAAGAAAAAAAAGGGAAAGGGCAAACTTTGTTCGAGTTGGGTTTTTCTTACGAGGAGCATTGCGTCCAGCTTTCTCAGCGCGGGAAGATTCATGTAAATGTCTGATCTCACTCTGCTTTCCATCACCTCCAGAGCAGTTCCATCTCGCAAGTTTTGAGATTTAGGGATGAACTCCACTATGTAATCACATACAGATAAAAGGCAGTCCATTTCTCTCTTCCACATTGCCTTCTTCTCCGGTTTTAGTGGCTCCAGCCTCAGATTTTGCCCGAACACAGTTGCTGTAGCACAAAAAGGTTGGAGTAGTATGCAGAGTTTGAGCAGAGCCCCAAGGAAGAAAAAATTCGATCAAAAGGACAGTTCAATCACATGTGTGGCTAAGTTTTTTAGACTCACCGTAGAGATTGGTAATGGAATTGGAGATGGTGACAGCAGTGCAGACACCTTTCCCACCACCTGACATGTCTTCTCCCAGCAGAAGCTTTGAAAATCTCTCTCTCATAATCTCAAGCTCTGTTTCATTTTCATATGGAAAAACCAAACAAGTCAGCACACGACGAAATTAAACCAATTGAATGCTAAATGTTTGCTGGCAAAATGAATTATAGGGATGAAGAATTGACCATCAATTTAAATTCTAAAAATTTATCGGCACAATTATTACAATTTCTTCGTGTTCACCACTCAGTGAAAAAGAAACAGAGAGATGGGAGAGAGAAAAAAAAAATAGAGGAGCCCCTGTAAAGGAAACAGTTACCTAAATCAATGGATTCAACATCGTCGTCGTCACCATCATCACCAACGCTGAGCTTCTCAGCTTGCGACTTCATGTCCTGCTTGGCAAGCAGAGCTCTGTTCTGATTAAGCGACCTGGGTCTGGCTTCGTGCATCCAGTGAGCAGGGGAAGGCTCGCTGGAGCAATAACTCGCACTGATGTCGGAGAAAGCTGACGTTTCCGAGAAAGTACGGCCGAACATGAGGGAATCCCGGCTCAACGTCGGCGTCGTTTGATCGAACGAAGAAGGCGACGGCTGGTAGCCCAGATCGTAGCTCTCGTCGTAGCTCGACGACGAATTGTCCATTTTCCTGACCCTCTGTTTTCTGCACCTCTTCACTAATCGACTCTGCAACTGAAAGACAGTGACCATGGAGTCACGTTGAGAGCAATAAAAAGAGGGTGTTGAGGAACTTGTTCGGAATCTGATGCTTTTGCCCGGGAAGGAGCTTTTGAAAATGGCGGAATTTGGAAAGGGAAAAAAAAAAAAAAGACAAGAAAAGCAAAAGGGTCGGGAAAATGGTTTGCTGATACGTCGTTGTTATTCTCTTCAAAGAAGGTTTCGGAACAATTTGACTGCACAATTCAGAGTTTGGGGAAATATAAAGAAAGCGGCAGTTACATATTTCATAGTTTCTTCCGACCAAAAGAGCAACGGTAAATCAGTTTTTTGAAAATAAAAAGCAAACGGCAGGCTATTATCATCCCTTCTCCTCTTGCCCTTTTCTATCAACACAAATCATTCAATTCAAATTTGGACCGTTTGATGTGTGAGGAGAACTGAGAAGAAATTGAGATTACCGTTAAGTTAGGATATAATCAAAAGGCTGAGCAGTTATCGCACTTGAAAAAACCAGTCCCTTCTTTCCCGCCTTCTTTGTGCTGCTGCTGCTGGCTGGTTCGCTTTTACAAGCCTTTTCCTTTTTGCTTCAAGAAACAGAGGAGGAGTAAATCTCTGGCCGCCATTGACGAAGAAAACAGAGGAGGAAAATCTCTGGTTGAGAGTTGTGACGAACTCGCTTCTCTGCCTCTGCTGCTGCTGGTGGTAGTCGTGGGTGAGTTTATATAAACAGGTAGATTGAAGCAAGGAAGTTAGTTGGATTTTTCCTTTAAAAAAAAAAAATTGATTTTGTTTGTCTATTTTAAACATGATATTTGGTTGGTTATTGGATGGGTGAATTATATAGTTGAGATTCAGAATTAAGGAATGAGGATTTGATCTACATGCCATTTTATTAAAGAGGGATTGGGTTTAGGCACATGAGTTGACATGACACCACGGTTAGGAATGCGATTTCGATTCATTTTGTAGTAATATCCTAGGGGTTGTTTGGAAGTTGTGATTCTTCAAATTGATGTATTGGGACAATCAGTGTATTATGATTTGATGGATTGAATCAATTGATGTATTAGGTAAATATCTTGTTTGGAGGTTTAGATTGTGTTTTTGTTCCAAAGGTAAAAAAGTTAGTATTGAGTGATTGTGAAGAATTTCAACAAAATGTAGAGATTGTAAATCCCTCAATATTGAGGGATTGTGGTGGGACCTCCAAAAAGTAAATGCATGTATTCTGGTTCTATATAAGCCAAAAAAAACGACTTAATCTCACAAATACATGAATTAGATCAATACACCATTTGAAATCACAACTTCCAAACGACCCCTTATTTCACATCTTACAACGCCCGCTTGATTGCGTTTCATGACGACACGGAAAATAGCGCCGTAATTGTGTCGTATCGAAAGAATTAGTAAAATTTAACTTATACGATATAACTTCAAGAACGACAAGAAAAATCACTAAGATGTGTTGTGCGTGAGAGGTTCGTAATAATTTGCACTCGCTAGCGAATGAAGTTATGAATTAAAGGACGACGATCTACACATTTGGAGCTCGTCCACTGTTATTTAGAAAAGGACCGCGAAGTGTCCTTTTGATCGATTTTTTTCTTCCTTGGGGCTCTGCTCAAACTCTGCATACTCCAACCTTTTTTTGCGCTGCAGGCAACTATGCTCGGCCAAACTCTTTTTTTTTTTTTGGATAAGGGTGATATAGATTTCATTTTGTTGTTATTAAGGTACTACTTAAGGGATTCGAACCTGGGTCCTCCAGGTTCTAGGTTAGTGGTATTATCACTAGGCCAAACCCTTGCTCGGCCAAACTCTTTATAGAGTTTTGTTGCACAAAGCGAGAGTCTGACGATTTTATCGTTAAAACGATCGATCAGTGGCGGGTCTAGGACATAGTAGCGCACTGGAGTGCATTTGAATAGAAAATAATACTGGACCACATTTAAATAACACTATATCGGATACCTAAAATCGAAAAAAAATTAATTATCAATATATTCCTACAAATTTACTAATGTGTTGTTTGTTTTTGAAACTATCTA
Organism: Linum trigynum; assembly: GCA_964030455.1. Classification (NCBI taxonomy): domain Eukaryota; kingdom Viridiplantae; phylum Streptophyta; class Magnoliopsida; order Malpighiales; family Linaceae; genus Linum; species Linum trigynum. The sequence goes on from OZ034820.1 coordinate 1,986,042, forward strand.
TATATGTATTGTTTTTTTTTTTTTTTGGTAAACTACTTAGTTTTAGGCGTTGATTTTTGTTGTCCAGGGGAAGACACTAATTAATTAACTAAATTAGAAGGGGGGACATGGAGATATTGGATGCATGTCTAATGTCTTTCCAATTCTTACTGGATGACCTAACCCAATTCTCAACTTGACAACCCCAAAAATAATAAACTGATGGATGCTGGTTGGTTGGTTGATTTTTCATTTCTTCTTAGAATTTGGTGATAATCTTTTCTAGTTAGGAACAAGAGATGAAGCATGTATAATATATTGGTTCTCCATCTAGAACTATAAACGTGCATTCCACTTTCAGGGTTCAGAACAATTAAAGCTCTTAATCAGGTGGTCAAATACTTGTTTATAGTTGTTAAGGCAGTGCATGAACATTAGACACAATTGAATTTTCTCAAGCGGCCAAACAAAAATAATAATTCAAAGGGCACGTAGAAGCTAGAAACTAATTATTAATTATTAAGGGTGTTGTTGTATATATATATATATATATATATATTCTTAAGCAGGGGAGTGTGTTAGGTAGGTATCACAAATTCAAAGTTATCCCTGATTCATTTCTTTAAATATTCATCAATGAATAGCTACTAAAAGTTATACTGAATTCTCAAATGAACGACAAGTGAAACCTTGCAAAACAAATGAGGGTAAATACAATTTATTATTCAAACATTTTAAATTATCAGTTAAATTTTTTAAAACACAAAATATTAGCCAATGTTAATTTTTCATTAGCAGTTTTGTTAGTAATATTGACTTGGTAACATGATACTGACTTTGAAGAGGTTCTGCTTCTATAATCGCAGGCCTCCCAGACCCTCTAGAAACACAAATTCAGAGAGTGGAAACACGAGATAGTACTCTTTATAGAGTTCTGCTGCACAAATCGAGAGTCTAGAGAGACGATTTTATCATTAAAGCGATTGACCAGTGGCAGGTCTAGGACATAGTAGAGCACTGGAGTGCATTTGAATAGAAATTAACATTGGGGCACATTTGAATAACACTAAATCGGATACATAAAATCAAAAAAAATTATAAGTGTTATACAGTTTTGGACCTAGAGGAGGGCCTAAATCCGCCACTGCAACTGACTGATAGAGAATATCATAAGAATAACGACCTAGTCAGCCACTTAACCAGATCAATAACCCTTATTTTCTATGATGGGTTGTAACAATTACTTATCATTTGGTGAAAACATTCTTAGTTGTTATTCCTCGAACAATATGGTTGATTTATTTGTACCAGCAGATTTATTGAGTATTCATAAATTATGATAGTCGAGATTTATATATGTTGATATTGGAACTACAAAGAATTGATTGGAGAAGAAATGTGGATTTAATTGTCGAGGCAATGCTAATTTCAAAGAAAAATATGTCAGAGGTGGAAGGTTGTCAAATCATTATCTGGCCGGCCGGTTCAATTTGGTGTCCTGGTCCAACTAAAATCGATTATCTGAACAGTTGAAATATGTTTCGGTTGGATGGTTTTTGAAAGAAGTCAAAATCGGGTTAAACCGGTCAAAGCAAACGGATCCGACCGAGTTTGAAGATGAGGATTGATAATTTGGTAATATATACTTCTTTTGAAGAAATAATTTGATAATATATGAATATATATTAATGAGATCATTTTAAAATATGTCCTACATATGTATAATTTATTTGGTTTTAATGATATTTTACATATTCTATTAAAATTGGTTTGAACTAGTTGAACTCGATCCTAAATTTCAACCGCAAATCACTTGTTAAACCGTCTTAATGACTTTAATCCGATTTAACAATCTTGTAGAGGAGTCTTCATGTCCAAGCAAAGGAAAGCTTTCGATCTGGCCAATAATAAGATGTTGGCCCACCCACCCCTACCCATGGTTAGCCAGCCCAATGAAAAGTTCTCACTTCTCAACCAACCACTATTTGGGTTTGCAAATTGTAGAGGGAAATAAATTTACAGGGAGAAGAAGTACAGAGTTCCTCTGTTTGTACTTGTCACCATCTCTCCTTCTTCTAAAAGCTAGCTTCCTGCCGCTGCTGTTGCCTGTTGGGCAATCCAAAAGAAAGCAGGAGCGAAAGAAAGAACAGTGGAGAGGCTCGAAACGCCAACATTTAGCTATATATGCCATGGGGGAAGAAAAAAAAGAAAATGGTGGATCTGAAATTTTCTGATAACAAAGAAGTGACAAGTAGAGATCGACATTTCCATAACACTTGCTATCTCATCTATGTATTTATTGTAACATATGATGGAGTCTCCCTATCTAGCTAAGTTAATTTGACTTTGGCTTGCTCTTTGCCACTTTTAGGACTGCAATAACTCCAAAACTTCCACCACGAAGATTTCCACACACTGCTTATGGCTTCCCATACTGCTGATGAAGACGATCGCCTTGCTGCCTTCTGTGTAGCAGTAGCAGTGCTACTGGGCAGCTGCGCGGCAACGATCTCCCTAGCCGCCTCCTCCTCCTCTTCCTGCACAATATTATGCACATTTTTCAACATCTATTCAAAGATAGATAGGTACCCAATTTTGCTTAACAAATTAGCATCAAAGTTTGTTTGTTGTTGACTTTACATGAGTGACAGTCATGAATTTGATCCCAAGCTTGATCTGTCCCTTGAAAGTACCATCATGGAGGACAACATTGTATGGAGCTGGTTTCATCTCCACAACCTCTCTGTCTTTCCCCTCTGCCACTATCCCTCCAAGGTAGATTCTGCTCTCACCACAAACAGAACCACCAAACATATTAAAACCAAAACACAGAACAGAACAGAACAGAACAGAACAGAAAAAAAAGAGGTGGGATATTTTTTTGCAGTTGAAATTTACATGGTTTCACCAACGAATTCTCCATCTTTGAACAGCTCCGTGTCCAAGATGGTGAGCTTGAGATGGGTCCTCCGCTTCCAATCGATTAGGGGCGCTTCGAACCTGAACTTCTGGTTCCAGCATGTCTTGTGATCTTTGCCTGATGATGACAGTTTGGTGATGCGTTGTTGATCCCCACATTCGATGATGACATAGTAGTATGCTTTCCCTGTTGCCACATCCATATTCATAAAATGCTATGAATCGCAATGAGAGGTAGGTTAGGTTAGGTAGATCAAAGGGGGGGAAAGAATGAATACCGATGAGATTTGTGCGTCTGATGCCACTGGCATTCACAAGTAAAATTTCAAGTGTTGCTTTGTTCATAGTTCTGTCTTTGTTTTCTGTTTTCATAAGAACAAGAAGGAGGGGGAGGGAGGGGCATAATAAGATGAGAGAGGCTTGTTTCTGTGTTTTCATAATGAAGAAAGAGCCCTGCTTGTGTTTGAGATTTCTGAAAACGTACCAAAATCCTTCAACAGTTTTCATGAGTTATATGTATGTGCATTACCTGGAGAAAAACTGCAGCTACGTGAGTTTCAGGTTTAACTAAAGTAACTCAATTTTTCATTTTTGGTGGGATGATGAAAGTAACTATCTTTGAGAAGAAAAGTTAAAAAAAAAAAAAAAAAGGAACAGAAGTTGGCGGATTAATGGCTGCGAGTGGTAGGTAATTAGCTGGAAGCGGTATACTTCACTTCACCATCTCTATATGACAGCATTTCAAAGAATGGACTTGTTGTACAAATGCAAAGAGAAATCTAATTCATAGCAGGATGTCAATATATTTGACTATGTATTAACGAATTCCATCCATAACAGACTAAACTAATCTCCCTCCAGTCTCTTGTCCACTGTTGTCAAGCCGACCGGTTGGACCGGGTCAGATCAGAGTCGGTGCTGAAAACGGACCCAAGAAAGTCATTTTGCCTCCTAATCGGTAGTCGGTCAAAACCGTAAAAAAATTGACAACCTGACCAGATTGACCAGTTTTCTCTTTGACAGAATGTTGCGTTTTGGGCTTTTGGTCCTCTGTTAAACCCATTTTGAAAAAGAAAGCATATATACACAGGTAGGGTCATATAATATATTAACTGTTAAATTATTGTATGGTACCTTAAATTATTATCATAGATATGCATATATTTATAAATTATGTATAAAATGACTTAACCTGGTCAAACGCCGATCTAACCCATGAACCTCAAACCATTTGTTTCACTAGTCCAAGGGCTTAAACTGGTTTGAAATCCTTGCCCTAGTATCCCATTTAATGCAAGCCCATTAGTGAAATTTGATAAATAAATAAAAACAAATATGTGGCTTTTTTTAATCCCAAATTCATTCCGGCTAATTTCTTCTATTCCTTTGTTCGCGATCCCCGTTCATGTATGCATGTGTGACATTATGATTAATATGGTGTGTTTTATGTTAAAATCAGCTTATCATCTTGCCTTCTCCATTGCTCGTGTCTTAGTTGTCCAGTCTTATGTTCCATCCATGGATCCATTATCGTGGAAGTGTGTGATATATGCCTAACTACACACTCCCAATCGAAGGTCAAGTATAACCTACGAATGGGTTTAGTATAGAGCAAGTATATTTTGAGTTATTAAACCCGAGCGGTCTATGTAAGCTTACTTCAGAAAAATACAAATCATCTAGCAGTAGAAACGATTTTTTAAGCTATTGAACTAAACAAACAAGCAAATAAAATGAGGTTGAATTAAAGTGAGAAAGCTTCACTCGGATGATTATCTCCTTAGGAGATCAAAGCTAGTTAGAAGTCCCAATTCGAATTTTTCTAACTCGCCTAATTGCTCTAATAGGAGAGGTGTACCGAACTACCGGATTAAGCAATTAGGGAAACCAAATCCACTCCCTCGGGCAATGACCTGGAACGGCGTAAAGAAACCAATAACCCTCGTTCATGGCCCCTTCCAATGATTGAATAGTGACCCAAATTACCCTAAGGAGATATTCTCTCTCTTAGGTTAATTAGTCCCAAAATTGGGGGAATTGATCAATGTCTCTCATTTAACAACATAGAGTTCACAATCATCAAACTACAACATCCTAGTTTAGGGTTCACATAATCCAAGTGAAAAGAAATCTACTCCATGCCTAGAGAAATAACTACAACTAAAGAGAAGGAAAAAAACTCATGAAAGATGAATCTCCTTTTTCTTAGTTGCTTAGGGTGGTGTTAAAGATGAAATTTGGCCTCCTTTGATCTTTGGTAGGTCAAATTCCTCTACAATCTTCCTTGGTTTGTCGCTTTCTCTCTAGAATATAGAAGAACAAATTAGTCTCACTCTAAAACTCTTCTCCTCTTGAAATCAGATCTCCTCCTTTTATACCCGATAGTGCACGTTTCACGAACTGCCGTCATGCTCGTGATGTGTGCAGTGAAACCGTGATCACACGCCTTGCGCCCTTTCACTTGCACACTTCACGGTTTAATGTATTCGTCACGCCTTGCACCTGTGATCCATGCACATCTTGTGAGATGTCCAAAAGCCCTTGGGACTATGCATTCTTCACGGTCTTGTTGTAATATTCACGGTCTCCTGCTTTTCGTCCGACTTTCGATCCTTTCGCTTGATATTGCCTAAAACATACTAAAAATTTCAAAAACCTAGTGTAAAATGACTCCAAGGACGGTGTTATACAAGTCAAACGACAAAGTCAAAGAGGTAAAAACATGTATAGAGTGACTCGGATCAAACTCTCTCACACTTAGGCATTTGCTTGTCCCCATGCAAACCTAACTCACACTAGTGCAACATGCAAGAATCTCAAAATGGTATGCACAACACACTCTCGTGTGAGGACCTTGACAACTAAAGAGATTTAGACACTACACGTGTGCAATGGAAGACTCTCAAGAAAACAAGTCAAAAGAAATGGACTCCATCATAGTGCTCCTATTTTTAAAAGAGGACTCAAACTCTCGAGCCTCAACTTAACTTTGTAGAACATGACACCACATTGGCAATCAAGGTTCTCTCCCTCGTGAGTAAGGTCAAAAAGTAAATTGACTTCTCTTAAGCCTCATGTTGGGAAAGTGATGGTTGAGAGGATGAAATAAGATAGGAAGGTGAAGCATTTCGACGTGAGTCCTTATCTCTCAAGCACCTATTCCCAACCTGCACTCCCGTCTCAACGACAGACGGGTTGCCACGCATGTGAGGTACTAACGAGAAGCGAGGTCTCTCGACTTGCGAAGAGGCACACTATCTCCTCGCATACAAGTTTCGTGATGAGGAGAGGTGTAAGATGGATAGAAGGTAGCAAATGATGATGGTTAGATGATAAAAAGCTATATGATCCCCAGACACATCCTCAAATACAAGTCCTGTGAGGAGGGGAGGTAGTAATGAAAATCGAGGTCTCTCGACTTGCACAGATGCACATTATCTTTTTGCATACAAATCCCATGAGGAGGAGAAGTGCAAGGGGGGTGGAAGGTAGAAAATGATGATGGTCTGACGCTAAAAAGCTATCTAATCCCCAAACACATCCTCAAATGGCACTCTGGTCCAAAAGAAAAGCCATTTGATTGCTTAACATAAACATTATGATAGGTTGTCAAAAACATTTTCCAAAATGGAGCACCTTTTTGCAAAAAAAATTGGAGTACAAAATTGGGGAGAGTCCCATACACTTGTCATAACCGTGATAGCAAACAGTATCAACACAACAAGAGAAAATGAAAGTGAAACAACTCATGATCAATAACCTCCATAGTGCACTACGCTCTATAATGGACTCCATCGCGACATTGAACTTTTCAAAGCATAGTGAGTAGGACTCATACATGGGACAATGTGTTTGGAACCCCTAAAATTTTAAATTTTGAGCATTCAACCTAGGTTCCAAAACACTCATAATATATGCCAACATTCAATCATTCATCCACAAGCGTTTGGAGCTCTCAAATTGTAGGAATTTGGCAATAAAAAGGCTCTAAATCATTCAATATAAAGGTCATTCATCCAATTTGCATTCACTCGACATTCACATACACATTCAACACCCCCACACTTAAGCTCAACATTGTCCCCAATGGAGCAAGAATAAGGGTGGAACGAAGTTACCTAATCATTCGCGAGTGAAAGTCGGATTGGAGATTGGACCAGGTTTGGGAGAGTGAGAGCTATCAAAAGGAACAAACATACATACACACACACTAACATGAACTGACCAAAGGTGAAATTGTTACACAAGCACAATATTTATAGTTCTTAACAAAATAAAAAATGAACTAAGTAGTTCACAGTCAAACACATGAAAAGAAAAACAAAATTCTAGAGTCAAGGGGAGAGAAGTGGAGTGGTGGTAGTGTACCAACATGACACTAAGGACTGGTGGTCGTCATCCTAGTGAGGACGAGAAGGCTTCCATTACGGGTCTTGTTAGTGGAGACTCTGAGAGTGAAGGAGTCCTTCCTCGATGCAACGAGAGTGATGTCGGGCGTTTCACCATTGGTCGAGCCTGACCGATAGATGGGTGAAGTGACCCTCCAAAGTCGTGACTCATGCCTTAATGTTGCTCAAAGAAGAGGGTCCAGCACAAGATGATGATGTAGTAGTGCCAGTATGGCCACGTTGCCACGAGGTGGAGCTCTCTGGGATGACTCACCCAGCTCATCCACTAATATTTGGAAAAGTGCAGCAGGACAAAGGCCATCGATGTACAGTGTACTTAATCCCCGGGTTAGTACGTACCAGCCCCATATGATGGAGCGTCCTTACGGGGTAGATCTCGGTCCAGCCAACCACCATGCAGTAGGTGGTGTCAACTCTATAGAACGGCGCCTGGCGGGTAATGATGGGGACCAAATTCATCATATAGACTCGCACTATCCCCAAGATCCTAGAGAATGAGGTTTCCAAAAATGCCCCGAGGAGCAGAGGCTCCCGAGGTCTACTCATGGTGTGGAGCGACACGATCCCTCGTAGGGTCACCTGCCCCTGAGCTAAAGCGATGGCCTCTACCGTGTGAGTCAGCAACATGTGGAGGATCCTCCACTATGGTGGAGGAGAGTAGCCCTCGTGTGGCTTGTGTGAAACCTCTTATCACAGTACTACTCTTGGTAGACTGCCTCGAACACCCGTTGGGGATCCGTCGTCGTAGTGTACTCCAGCTAGATCTCGTCATGATGCCTATGTGAAACCCCTGAGCCTGGGCCATGGTATCGTACTCGATGGCGAAAATTTCCCCAGGATGCACTCGATGAATGGGAGGTTGTTGTGCTCATGAGGTTACTCGCTTCTGAAAGTGGAATAAAACTCCACACAGAGCTCTGGAAAGATGGGCTCGTCGAGACTGAGCAGCTGGTGCCATTAGGGATGGCCAATGGCCGCTGAGATTAGGTCTTCGAGTTCAAACATATCCAATTCGAGGCGCCAATATGGGTCCAACATTGCCATTCTGCCAAGACTCATAGCGATCACCATAGGTGGGGTGATCCACCAAAGACTGGATATATGGGTGCCTTGTGACAAGTTGATATAAGCTTTTCACAAGGCCGGGTCAACATCAATAAAGCACAAAGATCCAAAAAAAAAAATCAAGGCATGAAACTAGGTGTTTCATATATCAAATAAGTTACACTTTCCAGCGTAGATCATGCCTCGATGGCCACCATTCAACATGCACAACATGGTATCAAGACTAGGCATTTAATCGAACACTTGGTAGGTATTTTCAAATCAAACAACCATGACATGCAAAATCTTTGCCCACCAAGGCACAGAAAGTCATCAACCAATCAATCATCATTCATCTAATCCCTCACACGGTTACTGGTACAAATAACATAAAGAAATGTAACCAACGTTTATTGGAAAAAGCAACCCCAAAGATTTGGGACCAAAAGCGGTTAGCGGTGACCATTGAATACGTTTCTTCGGCTTGGGTTGGGTTAAACGCACGGAATGTATTTGCACCATCACCATCTTCAAATAAAGTATTTTCTACAGTAGCACCATGAATAGCGCATAACAGAGCCGCGCCCAATACACCGGCAACTCCCATCATATGAAACGGATTCAGTGTCCAATTATGAAACCCTTGGAAAAAGAGGATGAATCGAAATATAGCTGCTACACCAAAACTGGGTGCAAAAAACCAACCAGACTGACCTAGTGGATAAATTAGAAATACAGAAACAAAAACAGCAATTGGGCCGGAGAATGCGATTGCATTATAAGGGCGTAATTGCACAGATCGAGCAAGCTCAAATTGACGTAACATAAACCCTATTAATCCGAAAGCGCCGTGGAGAGCAACAAAAGTCCACAGACCGCCTAATTGACACCAACGGGTAAAATCTCCTTGTGCTTCAGGACCCCATAGTAACAATAAAGAATGTGCTAAACTATTAGCAGGAGTAGAAACTGCCGCCGTTAAGAAATTACAGCCTTCCAAATAGGAACTAGCCAATCCATGAGTATACCATGAAGTTACAAAGGTTGTACCTGTGAACCAACCCCCTAAAGCGAAATAAGCACAAGGAAAGAGCAATAGACCGGACCAACCTACAAAAACGAAACGGTCCCTCCGTAACCAGTCATCCATAATATCAAATAAATCATTTTCGTCTTTGGTAAATTTACTAAGGGCTATAGTCATAGTGATCCTCCTATTGAACTACTTCAACCATTTCCGAGCACCTCATAGCATTAGAAGGATTTTTGAAGCTTCTATCATTTATGTAGAATTTGATTTCCGCCCCTTGTAATTTCGAATGGGTTTCGAAGATAAAATTTTTTTATCGTTTTGTAACTCTACTTAGGTAAATTCCTGAACTCATTCTTATTTTTTTTATACCTTATTCTTTTATTCTTTCGTGTTATTATCATCTTTGCTCTATTTCTTTTTGCTTTAGACGAATAGAAAAACCAGAGTATGTCTTTTCACAGGTCAAAGCAAAAAGAAATTTTGAATATTTTTTATCTTTCCTTTTTTATGTCAGAAAAAAAGGGAAAGATAATTTTTCTATTATTCAATAGAATTATTCAATACCAATACACTAATACAACAATACAATATTAATTAACCCAATTTCATAACCCTAGATCTGATTCCCCAAATTGACAAAGGAAAAGTTCAAAACACACTAGGAGACTCACTTAGGATTGAAGAGGAAGGCAAGGAGGAGTAGAGGGAGTCAAAATCCGGCAGAAAACGTGGTCAGAGGAGGTCACCAGAAGGTCGTTAGAGAGTCGTTGCCGGTGACAAAACCATTTCCAAATCGCCCAACAACTTGGTCTAAGGGGCGCCCAAGGATGGGGAGTATGGTTATGTGGTTTTGTTTGGATTTGGGAGACTGGAAGTAGATCAAATCATCAAAAAACCATCAGAGGCGATGTTTTCCCTCAAAAAATTTGATTCCTTCGATGAATCACCTTAATGTTTGCTCCTAGATCTGCCAAGAAATTCTCTATATGAAATGCACCAATGTATAAGAGAATAGTGAAACTCGCTGGATCTTGTTGCTTCTGAGGAAGCTTGTTCTGGATGATGACGATGTACTCCTCGCTCAAGGTGACTGAAGTGAGGTATTCAAACTTCTGCTTCTTGGTGAGAAGCTCCTTGAGGAAATTTTCATACTTTGACATTTGACCAAAGCCTCCAAGAATGGGACGGAGACAAGGAGCTTCTTGAGCATCTCCATGAACTTGCCAAATTCCACCTCCAAATGGTCCTTGTGAACTCTTGTTGGGAAAGGAAAGGGAGGCTTGTACTCATCCACTGGAGATGGCATTGGCGATTCCTTTCTAGCCTCGTCTTCCTTTGCCTCTTTAGGCTCTTGTTCAATCACTGTTGGAGAGGCTTCTTCTTGTGCTAATTTCTTAGGTTCAAACTCTTGAGTTACCTTTCCACTTCTAAGCAAAATGGCATGAAACTCCGCCTCCCTTAGATCTTTGGGGGTTTCTATGATTTGGGAAGGTAAGGCTCCTTGAGGTCTCTCGATGAGGACTTCGTTGAGATTTCCGATTTGGGTCTCCGAGCGTTAGCAATGAAATTGACTTACTCCTTCAGGGTATTCGCCTCCATCATAATTTGGCATTCCTTCAATATGTGGTTGGGACTTGAGCACCATTCACAAACCATCACTTGCTATTTCTACAAACAACTCGGTCATTTGATGGGGTGTCTTATTGAGCATGTTCCCTTGACACTAAGAATCAATGAGCATACGATCCTCTTTGAAGAGACCATTGTAAGAGGTTCCAATCTTGAAATCTTCATCAAAAACATGTTGAAGGCAATGAAGGAAGAGGTCGGTATAGCGCTCCCAAGCATCTCTCAAAGTTCCATCTTCTTTTTGAGCAATGTGAGTGATCTTTCTTTGAAACTACGCCATCTTGGAAGGCGGGCAGTATCTTGACATGAACTTTGTTAACAAGTCATCCCAAGAAACAATCGAGAGAGGAGGTCGACAGTTGTGCCAACTTCATGCCTTGCCACTTAGGAGTATGCGAAAAACCTCAACCTAAATTATTCTTGTGGCACTCCTTTCATCTTTAAACCATTCGTCAACACCTAGAACTTATTGATATATTTTCTTGGTAACTCATCTTCAATACCATGAATCTGTATATTGCTTTAGATAATGGTGGTGAGTCTGGTCTGATCTCAAAGTTGTTGGCAGCCACAGGGGGATTTTGAATGCTAAGTTGGATGTCTGCCACCCTTGGGGACATGTAGTACTTCATGATCCTTGATTCATCTCCATCTTAGGAGGCTTCGTTCGTCACATCTTCAATCACAAACACTTCTTAAACTTCAACTTCTTCTTCAAATCCTTCTTGAACCTCGGCCTGAGCCCAATTCTGCAATTCTCCCTTGCTACCCTAAGCTCATTTCGCGTGCAAGTAACTGGAGAGTCCAGTTGATGCTGTTGTCTAGCGACTCTGAGGGTGCTAGATTACTCCAAGTCATACACCACGTAAACTCACTCAAAAAAACACAAACAAGAACCAATAAGTAAGATCCAAACACGTAATGCAAGAAAAGAAATGCTAGATTTATAGTAGTTCGCTTTTTCCGAATAATAAACCTTATGGTCCCCAAAAACGGTGCTAGAAACTTGACCCATGCCTAAATACACACTCCCAATTGGAGGCCAAGTATAACCTACGACCAGATGTAGTATAGAGCAAGTATATTTTAGATTATCAAACCCTAGTGTTTTATTTATCCTTACTTCAGCAAACTACAAATTATCTAGCGGTAGAATTATTGTTTTAAGCAATTGAACTAAACAAACAAGCAAATAAAATGAGGTTTAATTCAAGTGATAAAGATTCACTCGGAGGATTATCCCCTAGTCCCTTGTTGAGTCGATAACCTGATACTCTAGTGTGATTTGCATATTATATAGGAGATCAAATCAAGTTAGGAGTCCCTATTTGAGTTGTCTTAACCCTCTTAAGTGCACTAATCGAAGAGGCGTACCGAACTACCGGATTAGGAAAATAGGCAAATTCACTCCCTCGGGCAATGACCCAGAAGTGCACCAAGAAACCTTATGCTCTTGAAAACTTATCTCTTTCTCTTTTTATACCCGACAGTGCACGTTTCACGATCTGCCGTCATGCCCATGATGTGTGCAGGAAATCGTGATCTCAACGCAAGACACATTGTTTCACTTGCACACTTCATGGTTTAATTGTATTCTTCATGCCCTGCGCCCGTGATCCATGCACTGTCGCGAGACATCCAAAATCCCTTGGGACTTCGCATTCTTCATGGTTTTTTTTAATCTTCACAGTCTCCTGCCCGTGATAATCTGCCATGAACTGTGATCCATGCAATTTCCAGCTCTTTGTCCCATTTGTGCTCCCTTTTGTCCAACTTTCGATCTTTTTGCCCATTTCACCTGCTATAGCAAGAAACATACAAAACCACTTCAAAACCTAGCATAAACTGACTCTAAGAACGGTGCTATACAAGTCAAACGACAAAATCAAAGGGGTGAAATTATGCATAGAATGGCTCGGATCAGTGTATATAGAGTCTAAAGCTAGATCATAATCTAGAATTCTTCTTATGTCAACTATTTAACAAAATCTTACCCGTTATTGAAGCTATTCTCACTCAAGGGTTATTTATTCCAGAATTTTGTCCAACATGCTTATTTGCTACAGAGGGAGAGTCCCTGGAGTACATGTTCTTTGATTCCCTCTGCTTATAAGCTTTGCAAGTTATCAAGCCTGCAATCACAACTAAGTCATGGAGATTCAGGCTTTATCCTTGGCAACAATTGTCTTCGATGGATGCTAACAGCATCAGAGGTACATTACCCTCACATAACCGATTCAATATTGGTGGAAAATCTTGCATTATGGAATGTCATATCGAGGTGCAACTACACTACTACAGGGGCTTATCCCATTTGATATTTTGCGGGGATACGAAAGAAATCATTGATAAATGTTACCTCATGATGCTTTGGATGCAAAAGGCAGAGAAATCCTATAAGAAATTGCTAGCATGTTGTCTTCTTCTTTTTTTCCTTTCCTTCTTTGGTAGAGATTGTAAGGAGATGACTCATTTGGTGGCTAGTCATTTTTTTGTCGCCCTACTTATTATAGGGTTTTCACTTCGGTTCTTGATTGTGTGCAAACATGTAGTATAATGTTTGTATCTAGTTGTTATTTCCTCTTCTTAAGTGATGTCATGGGAAATCAACAAATGTACATCCAATGATTAGATCACTTGGAGTATAATTTACTCCAGGAGTATGTCTGTCATTACCATGTACCTGATTTATATGCGTGTTGCCATAGAACAAACCAACAAATGTTTTGATAAGTAGGTTTTTTGTCTTTTTCCTTCTTCGCGCATTATTGGGAGCGCAATTGACATTCCTATGGATTGTACAAAACCCTAATTATATGTCTAGAGTAGCCTCTATTTGAGGACAATTCAAAACTCCCTTCAAGAGTCACCTTATGAAGTCCAGAGTTGTGAATTAAGAACATGCCATTTTGAACATCTAACAACTTAGCAAGGTAAGAGGATCCCCTTAGCTTCAAAAAAAAATTGCATTGAAATGGAAATTTAATCATGCTTAGAAGAAAATTCTTAATTTATCTAATGAATTGGACAAGGGAACCCATAGTTTGCATCAAATTTTCAAGAAATCTCCATAATCGCTATCAAAAGTCTTTATTATATGCATCTTTAAAGTGCGTTGGGGACATGCTTCTCATTATACATCCTAACCATTTCATGGGCAAGCAATATGTTGTTATATTGTGATGATTTATCAGAACAATCTCAATCTTTTATTAGAATTTAAAGAGTCCTAGGGGATTCATCCTTATTAACTATTGACGGTAGTTTGGTGATTTGGTAAGCGTAATAAAGAAAAGATAATGAAGGAATAGAAGAAATGAATTCCTTGGATCATATATTCAAGTCCTCAAAAAGCTTTTTTTTTAGGTTTAATACACTTGTATATCCAAAACTTTCACGGTTGTGCCAATAATATTCAAATTTCCTGGAATACCACTTATATCCATGTTTTAAAGTTGTTCTTGCCAAATCTATCCATTTTCAAATATATTATTGGTTAAATACACTTGTATATCCAAAAACACCGTTAAAGAATGTGAAGGAATTGGATATAAGTGGTATTTTGGGAAATTTGGATATTATTGGCACAACCGTGAAAGTTTTGGATATACAAGTGTATTTAACCTTTTTTTTAATGGATACCCTCTTTCATTTCTATCAGAAACCTATATTCGATCTACTTTCAAATGATTCTATCATTTCAGTATATGCAATTCAATGTATATGTACTAGCTTGGAGAAGCTCAGGGCAACATAAGTAAAGGATAGTGATATCCAGATCCCCAACGTTGTTCCCACATCCTCTGTGCTCTGAGGAAATGAAACCTTGAGTGATCCAGTCGGCCGAAGAGGAGTACTTGAAATAATAGATACATTTTGAAAACATTGGCAATTAAAGGGACTTAGTAGTCTTCTAGGTACGCATAGTCTGTGGCATCCATCCCAAAAATGCTCCATGCTGAAATCTGTATTCACGCCAAAAAATAGGATTACTTAGCTTGTTCTTCTTATCTGTAACGTTATTACGTGCATACATATTGAGAAGTATAGACACGAAAACATACCATTGAGGACATCATGACCAAACATGCCAAGAGAAATGGCACCCTTCATTCGAGCCTCGAAAGGATTAACGGTTGGATGGATGTGACGACCAAAATGGCGAAGGAGACAACAAAGGTCACTATGTAAGAGTCATTTGGAAGCATGAGTCCGGAGGATTGGAGAAGCAATGAACCATAGCTAACAAACACACCATTTCCGAGCAAAGATGAGAAGGTCGAGAAGACAGTGTTGATGACCAAAGCTGGACGATTGGTGCAGTTAAACACCTCCTCCAAGGATTCTTCTCTCGCTTCCACTCCACCAACTACTTCATGTCGTTGAACTCGTAATCGACGTCCAATGTGTCTCGAATTTGGCATATTGTTTCTTTTGCCTCTTTCTCTCTTTGATGCTCAACTTACCACAACAGAGACTCCCTTACAAAGAAAAAGCTGAAAAACCAAAGTAGAACGAGCAGTGGGATGCATAAGACAAGGTATGATATTCACCATCCCTCGCCGTCCATTATCAAAGCGGCGTGCCAAATCACTCTTGTTGTTGTATCTGAGCCCAGTGTTAGTGAGCAGGAGAATAACTATGCAAATCTCTCCTTTGTTCTCTCGTGTGCTAGTTCTATTACTAATGTTGGCGTTGCCTACCAAAAATAAAAATAGAAATTTTCCTGGTATAGTGAATAAGATATAACAATCGTAAATGCAAATGATATATTTTTCTTGTAAATGCACGATAGAACTGATTGATCATTAAATGGAAGGCTTGAGTTCCCATGGTTAAGGCTGTAAGTTTAATCAAATGCTTAAAGCCTTCCTATTGGCTTATAGAAATTTAGTTAATTAATATAGGTTAGTGATTAATTAGTTGTTGAGGGTAATTAGATCATTAGAAATTTTAATAAATTTAAACCTTAACATACTATGCATGCATTTGAAAGTTTATATAACAGGTTATATAACTAATCTCTTTCGCCTACACAACATACGTTCTTCTTGTATAACACAAGTTTTCTGTCACAAAATGCAACTCTAAATCATACAATACTTTAAATGCAAGAGAAATCTACAAAATCCTATAAGCGAATGTCAAAATAGAGCATCTGCCACGTCACCCTTTGCTGAAAGCGCCGCACATTTCGGAGGGGTTTTATTGTCATTCTAAACCTTCTCCTCTTCGATTTTTCTCTTCTGATCCGTCCCCACTCCCCAGTCGCTTATGGTCTTTTCCCCCGGTAACCACCACGATTCATTGCTTCTTTCTCCGTCGCCTATAATTCTTTTCTCCTTCTCCCCCATCGCAGCACGATGGTCGCCTCCACTCTTACTTACGCCAGAGTAGTCCAACAACCACTTTATCTTAGCGGCGCTCAACTCCTTGCATCCAACTTCCGTCGGCTCCTGCTCCGTGGTCTACTCGATCGGAGTGCTTTGGTGGCTCGTGATCCAGGTAGTATCAGTAACAGTTGCAGCGGCAGCCACTTGAAATTGAATCAACTCCGACGACTCATGTAGCGCCAATCCTCGCCTCACCTTCTGTAATCAGCCCCAATTGCAGAGAGGAGTAATCGGGACGCCAAGCATTGAATCTGATGCAGATTTGCCTAGGGTTTCAGGGGAAGCAGCGTACAATCTAAAGAGGTAGAGATGCTTAAAGGACTAGGAGTTTGCAGGTTAGAGTTGTGTTTCTAAGTTCTATAGAATTTGGATGCGTATGAGATTCTTTGTAACCGTTGTGTTTCTTAGCATAGATGGTTGAGGGCTCTCTCGAAGCTTTGCTTTATTCTATTGTTGTTGTAAAAGTCATTGAATCTCTTGATTGAAATCTGGGTACAGGGAAGTGGCATCAACCTCGGTGAAGATTTTGATGGAGATGAGAAGGCGAGGTATTCTTCAAGCATGAGATGCAGGGACGTAGATGATTCCACTGCTTTTGTTGTGTACAATTTTTCATTTATGTTTTGTTGGTGGGGTTCTTCAAAGTTGGGGTGTAGCACTTTGTGGTATTCTTCTGGTTGGGGCTTACATTTCCCCATTCTCATTACCAGGTTGGATTTAGGATTGCTATTGGCCCGATTTTTTGCATTTAGAATTTGTATGGGCTGGTTGTTTAGCTTTCAATCTAGGAGAAGCTGAGGGTTAGAGTGAGTCTAGAGGATTAGAGTGAATAGGCTTGGATCACTTAAAAGTATCATGCACTAGAAGAAGCAAATGGAAATCGGCGGCGACATTTCAGCTCTTGATTGTGTCAAAGTGGCCAAGGCTACTTGGATGTCTTATGGGTCTCACTGTCCTGGGACTTGGGCTTCTAGAGAGGCTGACCATTCTTGAGGAAACCATGATGGGAACCAGTTAGCTTCCAATTAAGGAGAATCAATGTCTGACGTATTCGAAATATAGGCTGGTCTGCTGGATGAGGGGTCAAGATTTGTCAAGACCGTTACTTTGACTATGCAGGTTCTAATGGCATCAAGAATCGTCCTATGTGTAAAGAACCCTACAAGGATCTCGAGGAGGCAGATGAGGAGAAAGATTATGACTGCGGCGAAGAAGACTAGGAGGAAGATCAAACTCTATCGCTGTCCAAAGATTTCTATTGCTCAGCTGAATGATTTCAAAACCATTGAGGCACACACTGTAAGGGTTTTTTCTGTTTAACTGGCAGCCTTATTGCCCGTCTAATTTTCCAAATATAAATTTTTTTACTGAATTTCAAGAATAAGTGTTTGTGATCGAAGGAAAAGTGATTCAAGTATGCCCTAATTGTTGCTACATGGGGGGCGTTGTATGTCCTCGCAAGGTGGAAGAGGATCCAGAAGAGTACTTTGGTGGACACTGTAAGACCACATCTTCCATTGCTAAAGCCAAGTAAGTTCAAAATCTGAATCTTGCTTTGTGTGTTATTTGAAATTAGTATGTTAATTGATGATAGGGAGTTTGCTGCATTTGATTCATTTTTCTCTAGAATTAGAGTGAAGCTCCAAGTGCAAGATGATACTAGAGAAGCTGATTTTGCCACTTTAGAGCATGAAGGTGTGCGCTTTTTCATAGTGATGGCTGATGTGTTATTCCAGTCAAATCAGCGACACAAAAAACCCATTCCATTGCACATCCAATAAGTTGTTAACATGACACTAAAGCTTCATGTTTGCCTCACCCAATTCAATTTCTTGAATCCTGAGAATAATGTGGTTAACGTTGATCATGACCCTCTTCAGGCAATTGACTCTGCAAATAATGCAATTTACCTAAAGGGTACCAGATAAATTTTGTGGTTTTCGACTCTTTGATTTTCTCTAATTTGATTGCAGCAACTGACTAAGATTCTTGAGCATGGGAGCCTTGGAGGATCAACCTCTTGCGGGTTGAAAAGAAAGCATGCTGATGCCACTGATCCTGTGGAGGAATAGTATTGCTGGAGATTTTGTGACCTTAAGAGCCACAACTTGCAGCTTCTACTTAGTCTACTTAGTATTCTGTTTTCATTTAGTTTGAGCTTGAGACTCTGTTTCTAGGTTGTTCCCTTATGTATTGTCTTTTTTCTTTAGTGGCAACTGTGGAATACAGTAGTGTTGTTTGGCTACAACCTTTTCTCATTTGTTTAATAGTTTTTTTTCCCTTATGAGATGTCATCTTTTCCATTCTCAAGGTTAATTGAGCCCTCCAAAATCATTTCCAGGTTTAATGGAGTATGAATATAGCTTTGTATGCTATGACTGATATAATGCTTATCAAAAGCTTTGCTTTTGTGGCTGTGTTTATTATTATACAAAGACAATAGGAATTTGATGTTGAAAATGATATGGACATGTTATGTTGATGAAGTCAAGTCTGTGTATAACTTTAATCAGCATCTATTTGAATTTCCTTTTTCAATGATGCTGCAATTTTTCGGCATATTGCTTCAGGACGTGTTTCAAGTTATGTTTCAGTTTTAGTTTTCTGGATTTCTTTCTGAATTTGCTATGTTACCCAACTTCTATGCCTTTCAACATGATGCATTATAGAAATTAATCATCTGAATTATGAACGTTCAAATTGCTTGAATCGTATTGCTGGAGTATTTTATACATTACCCGGCCAACGGGCCGGGCCCAATGCTAGTCTAATACAAAGCCAAAGTATTACTCCCTAATACTTTGATAATGTAAGCGAAATGTTAGATATTAACCAAACTTGTATGATAGAGAACTGATAATCATTAGCATGTAAGAAGAATTAATTGTGCATCGTGGCATGGTAAAAAAAAAGAGAGGCAGACATCAAAGGAAAACAGTGGTTTGTTAATTCAAATTCAAAGACTCCATTAAATTTGTGAAGGTCTCTGAGATGACAACTTGCTAAAATAAGGGTTGGTTTCTAAGACTATTATTACCAACAACAACCAAAAAGTACTGAATTTATTGTATTCCCAACTGTGGACATATAAACCAGAATTTTTTAAATGAAGAGCAATAGTGAATAAGATGGAAGTGCTTGAAGGTTAACTATAGGATAAAGCACAAAATTAGGGCAAGTTTAGCAGCTTAATCGGTGATATCAAAATCCAAGCCCAAGCCCCAGCGCTATGATCCCCGCAATTTGACACTTGACGTATACTGAAGAATCATAACTCCCAACACGCTTAAAATAGTGGTGCTGAAGAAAATGATTTTCTTCCCCCCATTTCGCACTAAAGATAAGTGTCATGGTATACTAATAAACAATTGTTGTTGGTAATGTTGCCACATATATTTGAATGCATGTGTTTACGTACGAACTATTTGTTTTCTTATACATTTTGTCCTCGTAACATGAGGGATAAAATATTTTCAAAAAGTTGTCCATGTCGAGAATTCCACATAACAGGAAGTGAAAATGAGGTTGGTCATAATATTCTAGCTAGTTGTGAAGATACCGTGCATATATAACATTTTTGTTCTGACCTATAATTGAAGAGAAATTGATGAAAACTTATTTATCAAAGAGAGATTTATGCATGCACCTATATGATTGAGAAGGGCGCATTTGTTGTAGAAGCGTCACTTGTGCCTTTCCAGGGAACCACTTTTGATTAGTGGCTTCACATCCGAGCTAAAATAAGAAGCCAATCTGCCACTTCAGTGATCTCGTCATCTGAGTTAGAGTCACGAGTATGCTCGTCCAATGCAGTCCTGCTACTTAGTGGGAGCTTTGAAACTCCCACGAGTTCAATCTCATTGTTGTTTGCCATCCTAAATAAGCAAACATCACTTGAAGTCGAGTTAACCTATTTATACTCTGAAGTCGAGTTTCTGGTTCTGCCAATTGCCAAACACCAAATCAGTTACTAACACCTGATCACCCCAAGCTTATTTTCTACATTCCGCTGTAAATTAAGTTCTAGAAACTCGATCGAGAATTTGCTAGTTAGCTCCATTGACGATCCAATCGTAAAAACATTTTCAAGATATTGCTAACTAATCAAGCCAATGGAGAAGTATTAGTTCCTAAGAGTTTCAAATTTCATCACATAGTGCCATGGAAGGGGATGGAAACCCAAGATTGAATTGAAAAAAAGGGGAGATGATATGAGAGAGAAAGGTGGGAAAATAAGATGTTGCGACAATTAACATCAGTAGCAGGAGAATTCTACCGATGACAATGAGCATCAATTGCACTAAAGTTTAGTGGCCATTTAAGTTCTAGTAAACTCTGAATCTTAATTTTGTGTAAGTAGAAAAAAGAATCAATCAACCATGTTCTTTTATGTTTGCTAATCTACTTCTAGTCATTGCAAACACAACATAAAACCAAAATAGTATTCACATCACATACAAGCTTGACAAATTTTTTCATAATAGAGAAAAACAATATTCATTTCTCATAAGATTTTGTTACATTGCACAAAATTGTGAAGGACAACTGAATTGTGTAAATTGGGAAAGCAACCCAGACCAAAATAAAATTTTGAATGATGAAAGAGTAAAAAAGGTGGGGGGAAATGCAAAACAAGAAAAAAGAATAAGAAAACAAAGAGGTTGAAGCGTAATGAAACTGAAGGTTGGAGAAAGTGGTGATGAATGAATCCAGGGGTAATATAAATGAAAGAACCTTGAAGAACTCTTCATAAGATAAGATCTGAGTATAGAATATAGGAATCGTGCATGTGTGTATATGAGTGGTTGGTCCGGTACTGTAAATGTTCATATTTTAATCTTTTGTAGTATAGAAAATATGTATGTATTTATGTTTGTAGTATAAAAACTAATGTTTTGTTTCTCATTTGTCATCATTGTCTTCTTCTTTATGAGCTTTTCCATCTCCCTCGCCGGCGGCGGCCTCAGCTTCGCCCTCAACGGCCTCCGGTGGAGGAGTGGAGGCAGACCTCTTGTGGGAAGCAGCTTGAAGGACATGATTGTAATTACCCTTCTCCATGAACAGCTGAGCAAAATGGTGCTTGCAATAGAGGACACCATCAAGGGCAGCATAGTTTGAGTGTGTCAAGTGACACCCTCCTATAGCACACCTAAAGCATGTATTGTGGTAACACTCTCCTTCCATTGTCACCTTGAGGACCAAAGATGCATGGTTTAATTCAATTATCTATGTTAAGGATTGAAGGAACGAGTTTATAAAGTGGAAAAAATGGGGGAAAGGCAAACCTTCTCAAGTGGGTAAACAGTTTTGGTACAGGCCGAGCATTTGTCCAAAGTTCCGGTGAACATGGAAGACAGTTTACTAGGTGTCCTCGACTGTTAGTTCAAGCATATCCAATCAAAAGTTTCAATCTTCTTATCAAAAACTAAAATATCGGCATCCAATTAAAAGACAAATGGAAATATTCTAAAGAACCGTAAAGTCAATCAAGCTCAAGATTGATTTTTTTGTGAATAGAGAAATTAATTGAAAAGGGGAATAATGAAATGAACAGGGTTCTTTAGATGTACCAGGTCATTCTGCTTTTCAGTTTTGCCAGCTATATACAAGGAAAAATGAAATAAAACAAAAGAGTCAATAAAGAAGATATTAACAAAACACACAATATTAGCTCTCATGTCGAAAGGAAACAAGAGGCTCACCACTTTGAAAATTCTTGCTGAAATTCCCAGATTCCTTAAAGAGTTGCTCAAAATGAGTTTTGCAGAAGAGCACTCCATCCATAGAAGAGTAATTGCTCATCTGACCAAAATATACACATGCAAAACAAATTCACATTATTGTTGGTAGTTTAAGAGAGAGCAAGAAACAAATACAACAAAAAAAAAGGTGGTGTAAGTTGGATATTACCTGCAAAGTGCCTTTGCAATGGCTACATTTGAAGCAGGACTTGTGGTATGGCACCCCTTCCAAAGACAAGAGATCAACAACATAAACAGTCTTGTCACATGCCTTGCACTTATCAAGAGTTCCAGTGAATGACATCTTCTCCTTCTTCCTGTTTTCTTTTTTCTTTTCTCTTGTAAACTATTTGTACAATCCAAGGGTAAAGTATATTATAAGAGGGGGTTAGGGTTATGTATGTTTGAGGCTGTTAGAGATTTGGGGCTAATTGATTGTCTGGCTAGGGTATGTTTAATGCTTCGGATACCACTTTTTAAAATTAATAAAATGAAAAATAGATTAGTCTTTGTGTAATGAAAGACGAAATAATACCAATAATTATTTAGAGTTTTGGCATTTCTCCCCTCATTTCTTGTCTGGTCCTCGTGTGATTAAGACACATTTAATGGAGATCCGATTGTTTTGGATGCTCCCCTTCCCTTGGTTCAGAGTAAAATGAGCTCCTTCTTTATTTCTCTGACTTTTTCCTGATACAGCAAAATGAATTACACCACAAATTAATTATATGCTTCATTTGTATAATAGGCTATAGAGAGAATTTATAATAATAAAAAAATAGTATTTCTTCTTCACCCAACAAGGTATAGCTTATTGATTCATATGAAGGTCATACATCAAATAATTTGGCTCCCTCTTATATTTCACAAAAGTAGAGCTTTCTCACCTCTGAGACATAGTGTCAAACTTTTTATAAAAATAACGAACTTCATACAAAAAATTCATGTTTGACAAAGACATCGCACACACTATTTGTACTGTCAATTTATAATTGGACCCAACCTGTCCTATAACCTGTTGCGAGTCTTAATTTTTAGGCTCGAAACTAAATAGGTTTACCCCGCCTTTGAACATTTTTCTTCGCATACGGCATATCTGACCAACTTACATTTTCAATCTTTTCCAACAAAAAATCATAGACCAACTATAGTCGAACCAACTTACATATTTAACCTTTTTTTCCTTCAATAAATCATAGGTCATCTATATATAATAATAAGTCGTCGGAAAAATCTGATTAAAGAATCCGAAGTACCAAAACAAAGTGCATAAACCATCCAAAACAAGTCTTCAACACAAATCCAAAACAAGCGAATAAAGCATTTAAAACTCCAGAACAACAAATCTAATCGAGACTTTTGTTCTTCATTATTTCAAGCTCCAAAGTTGTGCTTCACACCATTTATTCTTGTGACTAGTGAGTCACACTGCTTGGTAATGATAATGATCATCATCATTATAATAATAATAATAATAATAATAATAATAATAATAATAATAATAATTCCACTGCTGGTGCTTACTCACTACAAATTTCACAGCCAAGTGAAGTTCAAATTCAGACGCGTTGTTCCATCTCAACTCCTTATAGCATGATCCAAGGAAGATATCGACCTATAACAGAAGGAGACGTCACGAAGACATCCCAAAATTTCCTGATAAGTTCTGGACACAAACTGATATCTGAAACCTCACATCCATCGACGTTTTACGCCCATTTTTGGGGCAGAAAACTAAAGCCCATTTTTCTCTGGAGGCAACACAACCTGCTGACAAAGCAAGACATCCGACATGGTCTTACCATGCCTGTCGATCCTCCTAGAGCAGTTGACTCCACCATCTAGAATGTTCCGCACCACGATGTTCAGAGCACGGATCCCCCTCGCTTCATATATCTCCACGCCTACTTGTTCGCCGACTCTTCTATCTCTCTCCAAGACACCTTCAGCGTCCAGAAACGATGAGTCGTTCAGGAGAGGGGACAGAACTTTGGCCACCCACTCTGGCGTTATGACCAGCTTCAACCTCTCAACGTCTCCAGGAAAGTGCGGTATGAGAGAGAGGTTCGAGTCGTTTCCTTTATCCCCAGCTCTGCTATGTGCCACCTCGTATAATGGGATCTTCTGGCCGGCAGGAGCAGGTCTCGGGGTTGGTGAAGCAAATGCTGGACTGTTTCCGGCGGTACTGATTCGTTGTTGGGGTAAGGCCTCGTCATGATTCCCGGTTCTTGCCACATTTCTTGGTGCAACTTCTTCTTCATCACTTGAGGTCGTTCGTTTGGTGTGCTTAATTCCAGTGCGCCAGAAGACATTTTCACGGGTCACCTGAAAGAATACAATTATGATTTGCATCTGAGAAATATCTGTCTTGGGCCAAATTTTCATTACAACAAATGCAGAGACTGTGTTCGAGAGAGACCGAGTAGAGTTGTACCAGTTCCTTCCCGAGAATTATATCTTTCTTGTGTCCAGTGCTGCATCAGAGAAATGGAAAATTAAGCACAAAAGGCCGAGAATGGGAATGAGAGAAATTCTGAAAGAGGCATGACGTCATCCAGCCTCCTTGAAAATTTTAAGGACATTACAAGGAAGTCCCCACTCCCTAGCCACAATGTTGTCAAACTGTAATTTACTATCCCGGATTCAGACTCACAGAACACTTCAAATGAGGTCATGCTGATCTGGTCAATTGATGTAAAGCAGAAGAAGGACAAGAACTAACCTAATGCCACCGCCTCCAGCAGGTCCATTTGTATACAAAGCAGTGAACTCATGTGTGAATTGGATTGCGTGATCTTTTGACTCAAATAGTCCATCCATGCGCAACCGGATGTCTTCACTGTTCAGTGCTGAAGCATCAGCATGGATGGCGGTTGCCTTGAGACTGTCAAGCCCAATAATATATGATGCTATTTTGCAATCAACATCAGGGCATGCCTCTTGCATCCAAGAACGGACCTAACATCAATAAAAGCTTGACATAAAAATTCAGGAAAATAATATAATAGATGAATAACCCTTCACAAGGCTGAACAACTATTCAAGAGGAAGATCAACTAGCATGCTCGTTATATCGGATGACGTCATTGGTTCTTATAGAGCGTCCTCACCAGATACTCGGCAGCTTTAGCACGTTCCACGCACTTGTATCCCCCATAGGATATCTCTCCCCATGCTTTCCATCCACAATCCTACGAGAAAACAGACCAGAGAAAAAAAATCACATGTTAAAACCTAGATATTCAATGCTATGGCAGAAGTTTAATGTATTGTAAATTGGCCAGTACCCTGGGAATCAAACGCAGGAGCATTTCAGGTCCCAATGTGGTCGAGGGTTTAGCTCCAGTACAAAGAACTCTACTACTTGATAATGAGTGAAATGAAACGTCCTGAAGATCAATTACCTGCATTTTCAGGGCAATTGGTTCAGCAATTTTCACCCACCAGCTCTTGCAAGTTCTTGAAATGACAAACTTCCATGGAACTTACCACATCGGGGGTGACATAAGCAGATGGATCTCCAACCTCATAAAGGAGTTGTTGGGCACAAGTATTCAAACTTAATTCCCCACCACTATCAACAGCCTTCGCCACAGAGACTTCCCCGTTGTGGCATATCTCAGCATAAGGAAGAGAAACATCTAATAGAGAAGTGACGGAGATGTCGCGATACTTATCACCTGCAAAGAAACGATTTCAGTATTAGGAGAAGCAATATAAATTTTGATCAAACTAGAAGCAAAGGTGCCTTCATAATTGGACTGAAATGTCATCAATCTTTTACCAACTGGATGTTATTACAAAAATTTTCAGTGACCTTCAAGTAAATCTATGAAACTTTCACCTGGATGCATGAAGTATCCCCCAGTGAGTTGGCAACCACATTCTAAGAGATGTCCTGCCAGAGATCCTTGAGCTAGCTTATCTAAGTCATCCCAGTCCCAGCCTAGTTCATAAACCTAATGTTGGCAATTGCGAGATGAACCAAAAATCAAATGGTATCCAACAATACAATAGATTTTTTTTCCAGGCAGTATAGCGTATGTCATGAGATGAAGTTACCAATACAAATAGCAAACAGGAAAAAGTTCCCAAACTCCTGCACTGCATCTGCAGCGATACCACATTCATGTTTCTACTAACCACCTATTTAATTTTAACTAAAGTTTCCTTTTCATATTCCCCACAAACGCTTTGGCTACTCCATCAAACAGCCTAGAGAAACTTTATGCCTATCAGATTTTACCATAGAAATGAATTCCGCTAAAACCATAACTCCATAACTGACAGGCAAACTGCCAAGAACAAGAAGCTTACTCACCATTGGTGCTAAGAACAAGGAAGCATCCGCAACCCGTGAAGTAATTACAACATCTGGATGGTACTTCTCAAGACATTGGACGATGGGAGAGGCTCCAAGATAGGTGCTAATACCCTTCAGAATTTGGATCCAAAAATTGTGGTTAGATGGGAACTCACTGGCATGAATCAGGGAGTCTAGATGACAGCATAGATTTGCAGAGAAAGATGACTATTCATCCAAACAATTAACAGAACATGTAAACACATTCACCTACAGGAGTGAATGGTTGCATGGATCAAGTTAACAGTCAATCTTAGTCTAGCATAATGTTAAAATTTCAGATACCATCATTCAGCCATATGAAAAGTATTGAGTACCAGATTCTTACACCTTCCAATGATGTCTTCCCTAGGGAGTACCCTACAGAAGAACAAGAAACAATTAGCTCCAGTCCAAGTTCCAGACGGTTAAGTTGAGACACAGCGAATGGATTGATACAGTTCATGTCCTAATGCCCGTTTCTTTTTTGCCATACACAATATTCCTAACGCCCTTTCATTCAACAAAAAGGACTGGGTCGGCACAACCAGAAGCAACAGAGTAATACCTGAGCCAGTGTAGGAAACCTCGTGGGCAACAGCGACGGAAACACCAAGCCCCAATTCTCTAGCAATCGCCAGAACTTTCTCCTGCGCCCCAATAGGATCCACTAAGAACAAAATTCCAAGTCCCCCGCCAAACGAAGTGTATGAGAACGAAGCGAATTCAATCATCTAGATTCCTAGAACGAAATTAATCAAATTTCTGAGTCAGAATGATCATACTTGCACCCATGTTTGTTATAATGCAAGTCCCTCTCTGCACTGCTAAAGGGAGTAGCATAGACATCCAAACAGAAACTGCAGCGCAATAAAATTGGAAAAGCGTAAGGCCTATCATAGATGGAAGCCTCCCTCTCAGCAAAAGGAGAAACAAGAGAGAAGATAAAAACACTCACTTCGAGGATCATACCCATCGCCGCCAGAGACCATAGCTTGGAAGCGATCAGCAAGAGTGCGTTCCGCTAAGCATTCAAGGACGAGATAGTTCAACTCAGGAACTCTCTGCAGCAACTTCAGTGCCGCAGATGGCCTATCGCATCCGAACCCTGCCCCGCAGCCAACGTAGACCTTCTCCCTCAGCCTCTGGGAATCGTCCCTCTTGCGCAAAAGGAGGTTACAGATTAGTTGAATTACTCACCAGCTTCGCCAGCCAAAACCGGAGAAGAAGATTTAAGGAGGAGGCCCTTGAGGAATGATTGAAACTCACCAGTTGAATCACACAATTCGAAACGCAACCGCCATCTTCAACCTCCATTGCTGTGAAATGAAATGTATTCGCTCGTTTTTCTGAGCTGCTTGGCAGTGTTGTGTTCGAGTTGCTTACCTCGAAAATGGCCACAAGCGAAAGAGAGTCATACATGTCATATCGTATATGTCAACCGCTACCGCGATTTGAGTTTCATCACTAGTCGTAAAATGTGGTTAACGGTTAATCGGTGGCAATTCTCAATCCAATCCATTAAATCAATTCACCAACTCATTAAAAATATTTACCTAATCCAATCCTTTTAATTCTAATCCATTTGATCCGAATCCAATTGGATTGGTGGATTCATGGATTGATCAATTGATTCAAATGGCAAATTACGATTTGGTATCTATAGTTTTATATTTTACATTTTGGTACCCAAAATTTAATTTTTATATAAAAAATAACATTGGAAAATTACGTTTTTGTACCTAAATTTTTTCATTATGACATTTTAGTACCTAAACTTTTCACATTTTACATATTGGTCCTTAGTTGATGATATCATTTGGATTCATGAATAATCCACCAATCTACTTGATCCAATCCATTTGATCCATGGATCCACCAATCCATTTGCCACCTCTAACCGTGATTAACCACATTAGTAATTGTTCGGATGAGTTGTGGAAATTTTGGGTTGTGGGATATGTTGTCACTGTGGAAGGATGGATCAAGGGTAGTGATGGTAATGGGGCGGGCGGGTCAAACTGCGGGGATACAGGACGAGGCAGGTCGATTTCTAACATGTTATTTGAGAAAAATACACGCATATTTTACGTTTTACGATAAAACGAAGGAGAAACCACTTTAAGAATGAAAAATAGTGATAATTGAATGTGCAATTGAGTTTAACAAGTTGAAAAATCGATTTACTAATTGAAAAAAATCAAAATAGGAAAAATATGTGTAGATGTTGTAAGAAATTGAAATAGAATGGGGCGAGTTGGAAGAAAATATCCACGCCCCGCCCCATTGCGGGTCAGGGCGGGTTCAAATTGCCATCACTAATCAAGGGTCACCTCATCATGGTTAACCGTGTTAATAATCGGTTAAATTGTGGTTACCTGTTAAATGATTGCAGTTCCGGTTAAACCGCAAAATATGCAATATTGCTAACTGCAACCGCGAAATAGGCTATTTTTCAGTTTGTGGTTAACCACTAACCCCGCGTTTGCGGTGCGGTTAGCGATTTAATCGCAAATCCGCAACTGAATTCCCATCTCGATTCTCAACCAATTTTTGTTTAAATTATAAGTAATTTTAGTAAAATTACTTAGTATTTTATTTTTATTATCTCATTTTTAATTATAATGGAGTTATAAATAAGTGAGAACTTTAATTTCTCGAATAATTTAATTTAATTTATCCTATTCACCTATTGTAGTTTGTTTATTGGTTTTTTTAAAAGAATAATCATATTTATAATGTTTTCTTTTTAATTTGTATACTCATATGGGTTGACATGCCTTGATACGCTTTTCGTGATAAATTACCCGACCTATACCCAACCTGCCACAAGACAGTATGAGTATCGAGATACCAAATCCATAAATTAAGAATGGGTTAACACCGTTGACTGTTAGTGAATCAGCATCATGCCACATAGACAATAGAAATTAAAAACAATCCAGTAATTTAAGAAAATTGAAAAATTTATCTTATAATTTTTTCATAATCATTTCAAACCACCAAACAAACACACACTTTTACTCCTCCGAAATTCTAATCTTTTCTCTTCTTCAGATCAGGGAGACAAGTTGCGAAAGGAAGAAGTCATTCCTAGTGAAGGTCTTTGACGAGCAACGGTGGCTAGGGCAAGCAGTAGTTGTTCACTTTGGGTATTTTGGATGGGAATGAACTAATATGAAGCGTCGATCGATCAACGATTCACCCCTCGAAATTCATGTAGTAGCAACAACCAGCATAACTAGTCGTTGCAAATATGTAGCTTCTAGTTGTTAGAACAATCGCCACCAACAAGCAAGTTCAGATATGGACAAGTGGATCCAGGTAATCGATTGAAATTCGGAAGGGATCCATACTTTTGATTACGCTCGCCAGTTATTGTTCTTCGTAGGTGAATGTTGGGACTAGATTACTAATCGAAGAGGAGGCATATTTTGCTCTATATCCGAAAACACCCTCGAAATTCAGCTAGCCCTCTACGACAAATTTCCTTGAGTTGAAGATAGAGTAACTACACATGGAAAGAAATTAAAAATCCAGAGTGATGGTCGTGAGGAATTACGGCCACCGCAACATGTCATTTTTTATACGCTCGACGACGACCTTGTTGGGCACGAATTTAGAAGAGACTCTTTCTCCCTCTCCCAAGCTGAGTCTCGTAAATTCTACAACTCTCTTTCCCTTCCAAGAATCGTCTTCTTTTAGGGCCTTCGATCCTGATCCATATACTTCAGTCCTTCTTCCTCCGAGGAAAATTTGGCCGCTGCCAACGGCATTGCTTCCAGGTTGTCGAAGAAACCAAGAAATGGGAAGTTGGAAAAGCGGGGCGAAGGGGATGCGAGGCTGTGAGTTCCCATGACTTCTACGTTAGTGGTGGCACAGGAGCATTTTTTTAAATATTTTTCTCGAGAGATGCAATGAGCATGGTAAAGCGGATAGAATGTTGAAGCCCTGGATGTAGTTTATGACTTTATGTTTTATCGTTGTTGTAGTTTTTGGAACCTTCCCAATCATCACAAGCCCAACAAAAAAGGTGTTCTCTCTCTCTCTATCTCGCTCGCCAAAATGTCACAACTCGGGTGGAGAATTGCTAGAATTTTAAGAGATAACAATGGTGAAACCCTCCGTTGGATGTTGCAAGCAGTCGTTGGAGGAATTGGAGGGAAAATGAGCTGATGAGAGAGAAGAAAAAGGGGGGAGAGTGTGTGTGATCTTTAGAATTAATTAGTTAATGTTATTATACAATGTGCCTCGGGTTTGTATATGACCCATTTTAGGTAAAATTCCAATTAACCCGCTAACTTCTAACTTCCTTACAATTTAGTCCTTCCCAACCAATCATGCTACTTCTAAATTTACATTCCAGGCTAATTTGTTACAAGTCCGCCTCCTTTGCTGCAGACTTGTCCTCAAGTCTGGAATGCTGGATATTTGGCCTTAAAATCATCTAGGACTTTCAAGTGGTATATGCTACATCCTTATGGGACTAGTGAACTAATACCTGAGTAGCAGCACTGTCGTTTCGAGCTACAATCTTTCTTGAAAGAATCTCAAAAGGTTTCACCTTGAGTATGCCAGTGTTATCATAATCAGGCTAAAAAGACTAAATGGACACTTGAGCTCCAAATGCACGTTTAAGAAGTGAGACTTGGAACGCATGATAGATGGATGGGTCTAGAGGAAATTGCAACTCATATGCAACTGCTCCAATCTTCATTGTGATGAGAAAGGGTCCCTAATATTTTGGAGCAAGCTTTGATTACTCTGGTTGCCACTGGCACTTGTCTATATGATCTTAGTCTCAAATACATCAATTCTCCAACTACAAATTCTCTCTTTGTCCTGTGTTGGTCAGCCATTTGCTTCTGCTTGTTCTAAGCCATTGCCAAATTCTCCATAATGATTTTGATCAGTTTATGCTCATACTACAACTTGTCTGCAATTGCTTCTGTGGAATTGGACAAGGGGTTTCTCACTTCGAAATGGGATGGTGGATATCCATAAAGTGCTTCAAAGGGGGTTTGCAAGTTGTTGTGATAATTGGGGTTGTACAACTACTCTACTATAGGTGATCTCCAATTTTGTGGTAAACAATGAAACATGCTCCTCAGATAATCCTCCAGATATATGTTTGTCTCACAGTTTGACCATCAGATTGTTATGGAGCTCTACCCTTTGTAACTCAAATAGTTTAGAACATAAAGCACTAATAAAACAACAACTCTGTATGATACTATGGTCTGAGGCATCCCATGTAACTTGAATATCCCTTCAAAGGACATCTGAGCCATTCTTACAACTAGGGGTGGCAATTAAACCCATGCCCACGGGTATCCGACCGCCCCCGATCCAGTCAACGCGGGGAATCCCCGCATTGACCGGGTATGGGTAAAACCCGCAAAAAGTTTGATGGGTATGGGGCGGGTATGGTTTTAGCCTCCCCCGCCCCATACCCATATCCATACCCGCCCCATCAAAAATATTTCTTCACATATGAAAAACATGTGAATCGATTTGTAACCTATCAATAATAGTGAGTATAACTCAATAAAAATATATAGTAGAAATGCAATTAAGTGACCACCCAAATCAAAATCTAATTTATTTGTCTCAATTTTCCCTTCACTCTTTCACTTTTTTCCCTTCTTAACAAGATTATGTTAGTTAATTATTACTTAATAGATGTATCACAGTAGAGAATAATGATTTGAATGACATTGTACTCTACTCTGATATGGATTAATGGATGCTTTAGGATGAGATGCTTTGAATCGTATTAAAAATTATTGTCTCTTTGTAAACTTCATAATATAGTAGGTGCGTTTAATGTTATAATTGAAAGTCTACATGTAAAATATTACGTATTATAATGTTGGATGTACGGGGCGGGTATTACCCATGGGTACCCGAAACCCATGGGTATGGGGATGGGTTTGCAAAAACTTCCCCCGCATGGGTATGGGGCGGGTATGGGTATAGATATTTGAAAGCGGGGATGGGGATGGTTTAGGCAAACCCGCCCCAAACCCGCCCCATTGCCATCCCTACTTACAACAGTATATGGTCTTGTTAAGCTGGAGAACTATCTATATTTCGAGAATCTGTCTGTTACAACAAACACCACTTCCTTCCCTGCGGATTTAGGTAGTCCATCAATGAAATTCATCAAGATATGTTGACATGCTCTTTTTGGAACATGTAAAGACTGTAACATGCCACGGTAGGGGACATTCTCAGATTTAGACATCTTCCATACATGACACAACTTCACAAACTCCTTGACATGCAATTTAAGACTAGGCTACAGAAAACACCTCTTCAACCTCAAATAAGTAGCTTATACCCCAAAATGACCACCCACAGGGGCCTCTAGAATTCATTGGTCAGCCCCTGCTGACTGGAAGTCACGGAGGTCTCGTCTTTTAACAGATTGGATTAGGGTTAAGACCACATGGAGAGGTACAATAAATACTTGTCATACTCTTCTGTAATCAGTATCTCCTGTGAGTATAATGAAACTGACTCTCTCCTACTCGTGAACTAGCTAACAATACAACTTAGCGAACCACGTAAATTCGTGTGTCGTGCTTGTTAATCACTTTCATTTTTTTCTTGTTTTTGTCGATGCTCCGATTTTTCGTTCCATAGAAACACTCGTCAACAATAAAATTTATGGTGATAAATTTACTGCGTCAAATAGAAAAACGGAATCAAAACACTCATGATTTTTGACAAAATTACTATCTCTACATCAATATGACCATTGGATCTAATCTCAACGGTGAGTGAGGACATGGTGGGGAAGCGCAATCGGCATGGTGACCGGATAGAATGTTGAAGCCCTAGAAGAAGTAGTTTCCGTTTCGTCGTCGTCGTAGTTTTTTTGGCACCTTCCGAATTATCACAAGTCCCGCAGAAAAGGCGTTCTTTCTCTCCCTTTCGCTCGCTCGCTCGCAGAAAGCCAGAAACCACTCACCCATCAATCATCATAAGCACAGAAGAAAACGCCATGAACCATCTCGCAACCACTTCTCTTGCCTTCTTCTCCTTCCCCTTGTAAACCCTCGAAATCAAAATCATCCTCCCCCGATTCCGCCCGCAGCAGCAACTCACCACAAAGGTTTAAACCAGTCTTTCTCTCTTCCTTCCTTCCTTCAGATCCGCTGCATTTTCGGCCTTGGATTTCACGATCCTCTCTCTCCCCTCCCACAAGAAGAAAACCCTTATCTCTCGCTTTCTCTGCTTCGACTGAACCTAGGCTTGCAGTTTATTCCCCTCTTTCTCCTTTGTAATTTTTTTTTTCTGCTTCCTTCCGGTCCTTTCTGTGCTGCTCCCTTCTGCAGAGCTGGGTTTAATTCCTCAGTCCGTTTTGTAGCCTCTGTCTGGTTGTAGTCCTTTTCTCGAGAAAACCCTAGGCTAGTTTCTGCATCTTTCTTCTTAGTTTCCCCCCTTTTGTTTAGCTTGCTTGTACAAAATCTGGGGTTTTGAATCATCTCGGTTAGCTTAACGTTAGGGAGTTGGTTTAGTTAGCGATGAACAACAATCGAGCAAGGTATCCTCCCGGTCTTGGGGTCGGGAGAGGCGGAGGAATGAATGCGAACCCTAATTTTCAGTCAAGGGTCCCGCATCAGCAGTACGTGCAGAGGGGTTTGATGCAGAACCATCAGCAGTTTCAAAATCCCCAGCAGCAACATCAGCAGCAACAGCAACAACAGCATCAACAACAGCAGCAGTGGTTGAGGAGGAATCAGCTACCTGCTGGGGATTCCAGTGTCGATGAGGTGGAGAAGACAGTTCAATCTGAGGCCGTTGACTCCAGGTACTCTTATACTACTTAATATGTGCTTCGTTGAGTTGTTTATTGGGTATATGTTGCTCAGTTTTCCCTTTGTTTTTGGTGTGTCCAATCCAGGTTCTAGGTTTCATTACTGTTTTGTTTGTGCATATAATGCATCTATCAATGTTTATTGCCTGATGTATGAAAGAAAGAGAAAGTAATGGAACTATTAAATCTTTGTTAAGTTTTTGTGTTGAGAAGGGTAAAAGAGGGAGGGGGTAAGATGGTGAGGAGAAGCTGGGATGGAAGGCTAGCGTGGAATGCCTGTAGGAATATTTATCTTAAGTTGAATCCAGATTGTCGGAGTGGGACTTATTGTTGTTTGTGTTGTGAGGCACGGAGCAATAGCTGCCATTGGACTAAAATTTTCTGGGACGTTTTGATACATTCTCTGAGTAGCCTTAGCATCTCTCACAAGTGGACAATTTGCAACATAAGTCTTCCCGTGGTCATTAGATAACTGGAATCAGGGTTTTTTTTGGCTTTAGTATGTAACATTTGGCCGTCACATGTGAGTTTCTTTCTGTTAACATCTAAAGCTCTGGCTACTGCACGTGGTGCATATCTTCTCTCAAAATATAAGGTCTGTCGCTATGCTTGCTGATTGTCTCATGTAAATGACATCCAGCTAGTACACGTGCTGCATACCGGAGGTCTGGATATGGGTGGATTTCTCGAATTGATTACTGCTCTCTGTGCTGCTCCTTGATATCATGTATGCGGACAAAGAAGGCATTTCCCCCCTTTTTCTACATTTAGGATGAGAATTATGTCAGCAAAGTTGAGTGGACTGATTTGGGAGGAAACCTGCATATATAGGGGCCTAGGTAAAATTAGATCTAAAGATATTCCATACTAATCCTGAACTGCTACTCCGTTAGGAAAGGAGTAGGCCAGTTAACTGCTGATTATGAAGATTCTCGGGGAAAAAGAAGTCTATATAACTTTTTTTTGGCTCACCAAAAGTTCTCATTCTATATAAGGGCCACATATAAAGGGAGTGTAACAAAGAGTTTTGTTTTATTTTTTACTGAAGCTGGGATGCCAGGAGCTTATTTTCAAATCACATGGTCCTTTATTTTGCTTTACCTTTGATGAATCACAGATAGCTCCTTAATGCAATACCTTTTTTCTTTTAAGTTTGTTGATATATATTTGCTGTTTCTGTTGGCATGTTCTTGCTTGTGTGTACAGCATTTATCTCAGCTGTCGCTGTTGGTTATCTTGCTTATATACTTAATTTGTCTTTTGGAGTTTTAGTTCGCAAGATTGGAAGGCAAGGCTAAAGATACCTGCAGCAGATACACGTTACAGGACAGAGGTAAGGTCCTCAGCGAGATAGCTATGGTTTGTGGTTATCAGGTCATTCCATTCTGCTTTTGAATGACATGCCATTTTGTTCCATTTTTGGCTCCATTTGTTTTCGTTCATATGGAGTTGCGCTCTAGTTCTTTGAGCTATTTTAAGAAAATAATTTGTAACTTAAGCTGCTATGTTATGTCTTCCATGTATGAGTAATGAGATCAATTGTGATCCACTAAGTAAATGTAATGTATTCCTACAGCTGCTCTCTTTAATGGATACATAAACTGCCTTTTCCCTAGATTCCCAGTTTCTGAAAAGGTGCAGATTGTTGTGCTTAGATGTGTATGCCCTAGTTTGTTTTTATTTGCAAATGTTAATTGTCCTTTGTGTAAACTTCTGTGAAGGACCACGGTCATACAGTTTGGGGAGGTGAACTAGATTTTGCCAGTATCCTTTTGTTTCTCAAACTTCCTCATCTTCTTATGGTTTGCAGGATGTCACTGCTACTAAAGGGAACGAGTTCGAGGACTATTTTCTGAAGCGTGAACTTTTGATGGGAATATATGAGAAAGGGTTTGAAAGACCATCTCCGATTCAAGAAGAGAGTATACCTATTGCACTTACTGGCAGTGATATTCTGGCTAGAGCTAAAAATGGAACCGGGAAAACAGCTGCATTTTGCATCCCAGCTCTGGAAAAAATTGACCAGGATAACAATGTTATTCAAGGTTTGTCTTGTAGCTCCTGTTGTGTGAGCTACCCATGTGATGCTGATTCTTGATTGTATAAAAAGGTTTTTGTTTTGCATTGTTGTTTCTTCAATCATTATTGGTTGGTTTTGGGTTTTCGTGAGTATATGGAAACTTGGGACTTAGTTTGAGAGACGTGATGATTAAAATGGAAATTAGCACTTGGTAGTTAGTATAGATACTATATACTTACTCTACCAGATTGACTAGGTAGTACGAGACTGCTTTTATTACTACAAGTTCTTCTCTCAGTTCTTTCCTGTGCATTTCTTGCAGTTGTTATCTTGGTGCCAACTCGTGAGTTAGCTCTTCAGACTTCTCAAGTTTGTAAAGAGCTTGGAAAACATTTGAAAATTCAAGTAATGGTTACTACTGGTGGTACAAGTTTGAAGGATGACATCATGCGTTTGTATCAACCTGTCCATCTGCTTGTTGGGACTCCTGGAAGAATTCTAGATCTTGCAAAAAAGGGTGTCTGCATTTTGAAAGACTGCTCAATGCTTGTTATGGATGAGGTTGGTGTCAATTTGCTTCTTCATTTATTCGGTATTTCTGTTAATGCGTGCATTCAAAAGCAATGCAAGTCCTAATTGTGTTTTTTTTTTGCATCACTGCTATGTTTAAATCTTGGGCAACCTTGTGTTGTCAACCGCCGTCTGTAAAAGCTGGTCTTAGTTGTAGACTTCTTATGGACACTGTTAATTGGCATTTGGCAGTGCGGTATTGATTGTATGTGGCCTGTGGTTTTGAAAACTTGTGTTGGTAACACAGGGTTTACTGTCTGCTAAATCAAACATGGAATAACCGGCTCGCTAGGATTCCATGAGAAACTGAAACAGTTGTCGGTGCCTGGCTGAAAGTCTGAAATAGGGCATTGCTTGTGCACTTTGTTTGTTATAGCTCAGGGAGTGAATCATTCTCCTCATCTTGACATATAACTACTGTGTGTATGATCTTACCTCATTTCCTGTCTCAGGCTGATAAACTATTGTCTCCGGAGTTTCAACCTTCAATTGAGCAGTTGATTCGTTTTCTTCCTGGAAGCCGGCAGATTTTAATGTTCTCTGCTACATTTCCTGTTACTGTAAAGGACTTCAAAGGTCGTTATCTTCACAAGCCTTATGTCATCAACCTTATGGACGAGTTAACGCTTAAGGGTATTACCCAGTTCTATGCTTTTGTTGAGGAACGACAGAAAGTCCACTGTCTGAATACTCTCTTTTCTAAGGTATGATACAAAAAATTAGTTGGTTTGGTCCTCCTTGTATCTCAAACTTTTGGTCTCATGAATAGTGGTTTTACCTGCAGCTGCAAATAAACCAGTCTATCATCTTCTGCAACTCAGTAAATCGTGTAGAACTGCTGGCCAAGAAGATTACAGAACTTGGCTATTCGTGTTTCTATATTCACGCAAAAATGCTGCAAGATCACCGTAATAGAGTGTTCCATGACTTCCGCAATGGTGCATGCAGGAATCTTGTTTGCACTGGTATGTGATTCATTTCTTCTTGGCTTTTGCATGTTTATGTTATTTGCTCTTGCCAAACATCTCTGTGGTAGAAAAATTATGTTCTGGGATTTACTCATTTTCTTCCTTCACGTGAAGAATGTTTGTAAAACTGAACACTAACTGGCAAGAGGAATGAATGAGTAGTGACCCAATTCATTTCACTGTAAAATGATAAGTTGTTATTTAGTGTTGGTTTTAAAACTCAGTTGCGAAAATTTGAATTCAAGATGTTACTCTTTGTCGGAGGATTGGTGAGGAAGCAAGGAGTTCAAGTAACATTCAACCTCTAAACTGCCACCTGAGCAACAACAACAATAATAGTAGTCGTAGTGATAGCTCTAATAATAATAAATAATATTTCTTGATGGCATTGTAAGATTAAAAGAATCATTAGGTATATGCTATAGTGGCTATCATCGGATATGAGAATATGGCCATGCCTGGTCAAGTTGATGGCTCAACTAATGAGGATATTTTGGTTTCTTCATTCTTCCAGTCTTCCCTGTTTTGTGTTCTTTCTGTAGATTCCCATGCATATGACATGTTCCCTCTCCTGGATTCTCCTTGATTGAAATACATCCCAATTATTAAAGAAAAAACTTATACATTTTAAGTATGCCCAGAGGACTAAATTTTGGTTAAAATGGGAGGGATTTTTGCTTTGTGTCATTATTAGAAAATGCTGATATTTTAAATGAGATATCCTTTAATCATCCTACTAATGTTTCAGATGAAATTTTCTGCAGATTTATTTACCAGAGGTATAGATATTCAGGCAGTGAACGTTGTTATTAACTTTGATTTCCCCAAGAACGCGGAAACATATCTACACAGGGTATGTATGTCGCTTTTTATGTTTATTAATATCTAAACCATCTGTTTTATGTACTTAGCTAGATTTTGTTGTTTGCAGGTTGGTCGATCTGGGAGGTTTGGACACCTCGGTTTGGCTGTGAATTTGATCACCTACGAGGACCGTTTCAATTTGTATGTATTATTTTACCATTTCTTCTGTTTGATGGATGCTATTATTGTGGATTCTGGAGGGGATAAATATGCATGCTGAATATTAAAATGCCATTACAGGTATAGGATTGAGCAAGAACTTGGCACTGAAATAAAGCAGATTCCTCCACATATTGATCAGGCAATCTATTGCCGGTAGCATGTGTTAGATGTTATTCCCTGTAGTCAATGATCGTGGGCAGCAACAGGACGGGCAATGGTGAGTTATTGTACCTATGTCGATGGCCCATACTCTTAAAGCATTTTTCTTTAGGGTTCTATTACTTGGTAAACTGAGCTGATAAGTCCCTTTCTTTTTGTGACTTCTACTGGTAGCAGCTTATGTGCCAATTGTGCATTATTTTTGGTGATGTTATTTATGCAGGATTGAAGTTGGGACATTTGAATTCTGAAAAGATGGAAGAATTGGTGGTAGAAGGCATTTGAATTCCATGTGGGCGTTGTTTGTCTTAACCTGGCATTGCTTCCTATTGAGAGTTTTTCCAAGTACTTGATGCCCTGAACGGGTAAACAGGATGGTAGTAGGTCCAGGAGTTGAGTGGTTTCTCTCTGAGAGCCGAACTTAGATAATGATGATGCATGGATGGTCTAGTGAGTCCATGTTCTATGTGTGCGTTTTGTTATTTGACCTCTTCCTTTCACTCCGAGTCTGGTTTGGCACAGTATTTCCTGCTTCTTGTGGTGAACTGTTGGCTTTGGTTGTAGGCCAAGACAAAAGAAGACGATCGCTTTGTTTCTTCGTTTCAACTATCCTCTGGTTTCAGTGCCAGTAATAAAGTGTCTCTGGACTTTGAAGTCGCGAGTTTCCTCTGTTTTGCTCCGCTTTCTTGGTAGATGTGTGTGCTTAGGTTGGAAGTATAATTGCAGGTTAGATGTGTGTGTGCTTAGGATGATGACGGCGGTGGTGATGAAGAACCACTGGCCTCGCCAACTACAATAGTCCAGCCGCAGAATGAGATGCTTCGACTACGGTAGTGGCGGGTCACATTAACCTGGAACTCCTTCGTTTATTCTCAATCAACGGAGGAGAGAAGCTCCAAAGATCCCAAATCCCGAAGTCGAGCCCCTTCGCCAAATCCTCAAGCTCAGAATCCACTTCTCCTTGACGGCGATTGGTATTGTGGGGTTCCCCTTTTCAGTGGCGAATCGGTTATGATCATGGAGGAAGATAGCTCTTGGTTTGGGATTCCGGAAACGGTGACGAAGCCTGGCAAACTCTCTTGTCGTCGCGATGCTTTTGTGAGAGCTCGGAGTAGCTACGGATCCAAAATGCATACCCTTCTCTCTTTCAATCGGAACAGCGAGGAACCCTTTCGTCACCACCGCACGAGAGGAAGGCGATGTTGACGACGACGGTGACTTGGAAGTGCTACCAGAGGTGGTATTGCAGCAGGTGGCGGTGGTTGTTGTGTGGATAGCGGAGGAAGAAGGCAGGGACAAAGGTTAAGCTAGATCTAGCCGGACGAGATAGAGAGAGACGGCGGTACATAAGATTTTTCTTTTTCGTTTAATTTAAAATGTGATGTAGCATTCACGCGGCATATGATAAGTCTAGGTGGACATGACGTGTTGTTCTAGTGGCATCCACATCAGTTTGACGTCCATTTAACTGATAGAATTGTTGAACGTGTTAAAGTATTGGACGGAAATGATTAAATTAGTCAAACAAATTTAAAAGAATGCGGCTATATCAGGTATTTTTTTGAAATAGGTTATTATTATCACAAACGGGAAAGTTGTGGGTATAAAAATGTATTTTGCATGGTCCAGTTCTTTTATCCCATTTTCCAACAAACCAAACAAATCCTGTGACGGTCTTTCAAGAACGCGTCGTCTTCAATCTTCACCATTAAAGTCAGCCGAGGAGGTGTAAGTCGCCATTTGCAAGGAAGCTGTTTCCTCCATACGATCTTTGGACTTCCGAAGTCCACATCATTGACTGGATATTAGAGGTTAGAATTGAGAGAGAGGAGGGTTTTGCTTGCTGTGTGGCTGCCTCTCTCTGTCTCTCTCCACTTATGCCACTCTGTTTTTTGTTTACCCCTGTTTCTGTTTCCATCTCTGTCTGTGGCGCCATAATTAGTGAAAGTCTCTGATCGCGAACGAATCTGCTTTTAATGCCTTTCGCTTTCACCCTCTTTTTCTTCTTCCGCAGCTGTGCCATTTCCCCCTCCTTTGCCAGTCCTGTGACAAGAAGAAAGATATCGAAACAAGAAACTCGCCCAGCCAGCATTAACTCTTTTCACTGTTTGCGCAACAGAGAACCTCAGCTCTTTCTTTCTTGTTTTCTTTTTACTCTTCTTTCCCACTTCCTTCTCCTCAATGATATGATGATTCAGGATAAATAATTGTTCTCATTCATCCGTTCATTCGTTCATCGCGTAATAAATCATTAAAAAGAGATCCCCAGCATTTACTTTACGCGTTGCAGTTAGTTTCAAAATCGAACCTTTTTCTTTTGCTTTCTCAAAACATGTTTCTCTTTGGTTCAAGTTTTTTCGGGACATTAAGGGTCATGGGTGTTTTAATAAGCTGATTGCAACAGGCAAGGATGGTAAAATATGGGAAGGTAATAAGTTAAGATAAGAACAGGGATGAGGAAGGGTCGGCGAGGCAGAGTTCTAACCACCTAGCTAGCTCTGTATTAGAAAGAACGCGATTCATGGATATACGTAGTGAATCGTACAAAAGCCAATGCTTCAGATTGTGATCGCACACATCAAATGGATGTGTACCAAAATCAAAAGAATTTTCCTTACAAATAAGGAAATTAGCTACAATGTTACATTCTCTAAAAGCATGAATAAATCTAACTTTCCGGTCACGGTCATTAAGGTTGTTGATCTGCTTGGCAAGCAGACAATGGCTATGTGAGTTCTCCCTCCAGTTATGAATGATAGACAGGACAACAGAAGAGTCCATTTCAACCTCAATCTTTCTTATGCCCTCTCTACCATGCCAACTCCATTCCTTCTAACAAAACTTCTAATATTTCTACCAACTTCATTGTTAAGCACTTGCCAAGCCAACTTCACAATGTAGGCTAGGTTGAGATTCCCGACAGATCTCAACCCCAGACCTCCCTCACTTTTAGGCTTGCAAATTGTCTCCGACACTAAGTGCACCTTACTTTTCCCCTCTCGTCGCCCCTAAACAAAACTTATAATATTTCAAACTTATTCGTGCTAGCATAAATTGCCATGATAAGACGGGAAACCTTGTCAACATTGTTGCACTTGAGATGAAGATATTGCTTAGTTCATTATGATTTTGTGAGAATACCTTGAGTGGTGGAAGTAAAGGTTCTTCGAGAATTTTGAGGGAAGGAAGTCCATATTACAACCCCATAAAAATATTATGATATGGGAGATCGAGTTTAGTCGCAATCACTGAGCATACTGAGTATACTTTGAGTGGTGGTGTGCTACTGTGCTTATTATTAGGGTTTGGGTGGATGAGCTTAAGTCGCTTCTAAGGGCCTAGCCATTGCAATATGTGTCCTTAGGAACAGACCAATAATATTGCTCCATCTAGGAATGGCCCTGCTTTGACTGGGTATGGGGCGGGTATGGGTAAAACCCGCAAAAAGGTTGATGGCTATGGGGCATGTATGGTTTTGGACCCCCCACGGCCCACCTTATACCCATACTCATACCAAACCCT
Organism: Linum trigynum; assembly: GCA_964030455.1. Lineage (NCBI taxonomy): Eukaryota > Viridiplantae > Streptophyta > Magnoliopsida > Malpighiales > Linaceae > Linum > Linum trigynum. The sequence goes on from OZ034820.1 coordinate 2,028,621, forward strand.
CCCCCACCAAGGAGGGTTTGATATGAGTATATAAGGAGTCTATTGTAACTTGTCAATGGAATGAAGGGTAATTAAAAGAAAAACAAAGTGTTAAAATGTAATTGATGGCAACCAAACCGTAATTTTCATCCTCTTATGTTTTAGTTCCATAATTTTGTGCTGGTCGTATCCATATTTGTCACCTTATTCTTTTATTAATGGTGAGTAGTTGATGGGGCGGGTATTACCCATGGGTATCCGAAAACCGCAAGTATGGGAATGAATTTGTAAAACCTTCCACCGCATGGGCAAGGGGCGGGTATGAGTTTGGGTATTTGGAAATGGGGATGGAGTTGGGATTGTTTTAGACAAACCCGCCCCATTGCCATCTCGAACTCCATCTTACATCACTTCCGGGTCGTGCGATCAAGAACCACGAAATGTTCATCGCGTGGGCTAGATGCGATATGAGTCCCCTCGTCTGGATAAATTGCCTGCCAACAACGTGATCATTTTTAATCACGAATTACAAACACAATTTATGGGAAACACTGCATCTTCAAGCGAACAATTTGTTCATCGCTGTTGTACACTGCATATTACCTTGATCGATGTTGTCGTCCGAGATTAACATACTAAATCGCTGAACACTACATCGATCTATCTAACCCAAACTTGTATAGATTGAGAATTTTTGTTACAAGTATTGTGTGAATTTTTTTTTAATGAACTTTGACACTTTGGGAAAAAAAATCCCTAGTTCAAAGATTTTGGCTTGTGCTTAAAGATATTGCTAAGTAGTATATAGGTTGAATAGTATGCTATAAAATCACAAAGGTTGAATAGTATATGCTATTAAATTCCACATGGAAGTGCATGTGAAATTGTTTGGTCTCGGCGGAGAAAGTACATGTGGTGAAATCTATTCATGAGTAAAAATAAACTATTATATTAAAATCAATCAATGTAGACACTAGACACGAAATACGACATCGTATTATTGGTTCTGGAATTCTTGTGCCCAAATTAAATACCAGATTTCAAAATTTATTGCAGTGACAGCTTCAAACTCGCTGAGAGAGATCGTCCTTTTGGTTCCTTCCTGCTACTGCTGGCTGCTGCAATGCATCCCCACGAAAATTGAATATCGCTCGCTTTCGGCTCACCCTAGATAAACACTGCTCGAGCTCGAACTCCCTTTCCCTTCATTTAATGCTCTGCTCTGCTCCTCCTGAGCTCTTCTTCTTCTTCTTCTCTCTCTCTCTCTCGTCTTTTGCTGTTACATGTTTGATTTTTCACTTGGCAGCAAGCGGCTGTGTCTTTCTTTCCTCTGTTTTTTTTGAGTTTCTCACTCGCTCGCTCTCTGGAAAGTGCGAAGATCGCAGAAGAATGGGGAGGACCCCTTGCTGCGATAAGAAAGGGTTGAAGCGAGGTCCATGGACGGCTGAAGAGGACGAGATTCTCGTTTCCTACATCCAGAAGAACGGCCATGGCAGCTGGCGTTCTGTCCCTAAGCTTTCTGGTTAGTACTGTATTATTACATCTATCACTTTCTGGGATGGAGACACTGCGGCTAATTGATTCATGGGTTTTACTGGGTTTCTCGAAATCGGAAATGGGGTTCTCTTAATCTTTCTTCTTTCTTCTTCCTTGGAGCTTACGGTTGAGGGGCTTGATTGATGTCTCCGCAGGCCTCCTTCGGTGTGGAAAGAGTTGCCGGCTTCGATGGACCAACTATCTCCGCCCAGATATCAAAAGGGGTCCCTTCTCTCCCGAGGAAGAGAAGCTCGTCATTCAGCTCCACGGCATTCTCGGGAACAGGTATAGTCAGCAAATTCGTTGGGGATTTTTCTCTTCTTGCAATGCATTCAAGTTGTTTGTTGATTTGCCTCTGTGAAATTTACAACTGTTCTTTTTTTTCTTCTCTATCTCAGGTGGGCTGCAATTGCTTCTCAGCTTCCGGGAAGAACAGACAACGAGATCAAGAATCTATGGAACACCCACTTGAAGAAGCGGCTGCTCTGTATGGGGCTCGACCCACAAACTCACAAGCCACTCAGCAGCCCCTGCGGCGGCTCCCTGAAAAAGGCACCAGCCTCCCCTGCAACTCGCCACATGACTCAGTGGGAGAGCGCCAGGCTCGAAGCCGAGGCCCGCCTCGGCCGGGAATCCTCGCTCTTCAATAACCCAACACCATCTTCAGGGAAAGCAGAAGCTGATTACTTCCTTCGCATATGGAACTCTGAAGTGGGCGAGTCCTTCCGCAGCTTCAACAACAATGGCGGAGAAACTGACAAACCCTGTACTACTGCTACGACTACGAGCACTGCTGTTTGTCCGAGCCCGGCTTCTCAGGCATCTTCATCCACCAAATGTGGGGCTAACAACAGTTTGGCGGGGATGTCTTCAGCGACCACAAGCTGTCAAAATGATGAGATGGAATGTAAGAGTAGGAAATCTTCGGCTGAGTCTTCGAGCTCTAGTGATATGGAGGATTCGTCGGACACTGCGCTGCAACTGCTGCTGGATTTTCCTATCAACAACGACATGAGTTTCTTGGAAGGGGACTTGAATGATAACTATGCTAACTCTTACGGAAGCTCCCTCATTTGCCATCTCTGAAGAGATTTACAGCTCTGTGTTTTTGGCTGCCATTCTAGTTATTGTTCTCTGTAGGCGCAAACCATTTGTAAAGCTAGTAGGGTGGTAGAAAGAGAGGACCAAAATCTTGTGTTTGCTTATTACCTTGTGGTTGGCTTTATCACAGTGCTCCTTTTATGGGTGCGGCTGGCTGGGTACAGCAACTGAAGTTAAAAGGTGCTTAATTCATGTTGTTAACGTCTAATTTATGTGTTTTGCTCTTCATTCACACAATTTATGTTTATTCACTTCATTTGTGGCAATATCATGCAATAGTAATAGATATTCAGCAAATAGCAGGATGGATGTGGTTGATGATTATTCACCAAGAAGCTTGTCTCTAGGAGTGCCATACCCATAGGACTTCCAAACCAATATATGGTCGACTAATGTCTCAAAACTTTCTTTACATTTTTTTGTTCCGTTAAGAGTCATCCCATAAAACTCTTTCAGCGCAATAGATCACGATGAAATCGTCAGATTATGTGCAAAAAAATTCAAAACTTGAGTTGAAAACAAAAGTGGTAATGGGTGGTACATAAACATTTTCTCGAAATATATCGAAACATATATTATTTTGTAGATCACAATGAACTTGTTTCATCTGTATTATTCACTCAATAATAGTGTCTATTCATGCCATTGTGGCATAAAAAATAATTAATTTTTAAATTTGAAATATATCATAATGGATATCATTGTGTAAACTACAATCAATACAACTCACTTTTACAAAAATTTGAAAACCGAAGTTTAATTCAGTAAATTATGAACAATACAAATTATTAGAAAAAGGAACAACATGTTGGTTTCATTAGGTTTTGTCTCTAGACAATACAAGGAAACTTTTATATCCATTATTATCGTGATGATATTACGATGTGGGTAATTAAAAAAAATGATAGATGGTTATGTGCATGTACGTGAGTACCCATACACCCGTGGTATCCATTGGATTAGGTTGAGTTTTTACTTCTAAAATCCAATGAAGTATTTTACCTAATTTTTTTAATAAATGCACTCGTTAAAATGGATTTGAGTTTAGAGAAACCCGATTTTGTCCGTACTATTGTCATCCTAAACTGATGTATAAAATAAATAGGTTTTTAGAGAAGCTGCTAACACATGAAATACACTACAAGGAAAATCTTTGAAAACTTCAAAAAGGTATTCGGATTAAAAAGAGGATGAGATAGAGATTCAAGAGTTGAAAGTACTAATGTGAAAGCCATAAAAAAACAAATGTTAAAATGTGTACATAATTGCTTGCTGGCTTTGTTCATCTGTGCAATTCCCAAGGGAGATTTCTTTTGTCACAATTGAGTGCTATTGGTACACCTTTAATGATTCGTTTAAAGGATTAAACTTATAACACATTTTCCTGTTTGACATATGAGCTCGCAAGACTCCTTGTACATGTGAATTCAGCATTGAAAGGGAAATAGGTTGCAAAGAGTAAATGAGTGAAAAATAGTAAAATACAGACTTGGATTCATTCGTTTTTTTGTACATATGGACACATGAGATCTTACAGAAAAGTACATTTGCTCACATGGTTACCCTTCGTCGTTCACAAAACATATATAGCCAAAGTTCAGTGGCAGAAAGGAACACAAAATGAAAATTTTTTGAAGGTAAAACACACAGAAGGAGGAGCTCTCAGTCTTATAGTTGCATTGTATCCATGGCCTTTTTGTTTTTCAGAAGCAACCGAGCAGCTTCTTTGGAACTTGGCCAGTGGCACGGTATTTGGCAGCCATTTCCTCTGCTTTCAGAATCTCCTCCCCGCGCTTGGCTTCCACCATAGCCCTTTTCTCTTCAGCTTCTTTGTGGATTTGAGCCACTTTGTTCTTCATCTTCTCCCCATATTCAGCCTTCTTCTTCTCCAATTGCTCCTGCAAAGGCATCCGTTCATTGTTAACCTTACTAACTCCTGCTTTCATTACCAAGAAACCATTTCGTTTCTTCTTCGTCCCACAGTCTGCTAAACTGAGCACCAGTTGATTATTACCTCGAGCTTTTTCAGTTTAGCTTCCACAGCTGACTTCTTGGTGTTTTCCCATGCAGAAACAGCAGAGATTTCTTTCTGAGCCCTGTACAATAGGTTTACCCCCTTTGTTTATATAAATTGCAGAAAGGATACAAGTGCAGTTTCTGCTTTAAATGCGTGACATGAAAGAAAGTGAGCAGACATGGTGAGTAGCTCCAATTCACGTTCGGTAACATAAATCTAGTCAGGTCGCTCCTAACACGGACTTTTCCCTTTGTTTGGAGGTTACTAACACCCGCGCAACTGAATTTGAGAGGGCTATAGTACACAAACAAACATAAAGAAGAAGAAGTAAGATGTGGATTGGCCCTTACTTGTTGTTCACTTTAGATTTCTCAGTGACTTCCCATGCCTTGACGAATGCCGTCTGCTTCTCTTTCTGAAGATCAGCAAGAGCAACATCTGCGGAAAGTAATAACAATATAGAAAAGAAGACCACTTGGTTAGAAAGTCGCCTCACAACATAAATAACATGATGGTCCCAGGTGAGAGCATTGGAGTTATGAAATATAAAAAACCCAGTAAAGAGATGTTGATAGAGGCTCTCAATGCCATCCCAAGAATGACCAAACCATGAGAGAAACAACTCAATCCCATACAAAACCTAATTCAAGAACACTTTTAATAGAAGGTGGGAAATATTGGTGGCTATCAACAACACACAACTTGCCTCTATCGTGCGATCCACCCGATATCTTCTTCGGAACCGGCTCTGAAGCCTCTGTAGTGATTCACATCAAATAAAGGGAACAGTTAGGTTAATACATACAACAGAGAATAGTAATATTGTTTGCATGCCTGCCATCTATCTAATACGAACGCTGACTAATCCAAGCAAAGAAGAAGCGCGAAAGAGCATACTTTTAATTCCCATAGCTATGTAGCAGTGAATTAAGACACTTGCAGTCTTCCTAAGCAACTTGGAACCACAATTGAGTCACAGACAAATCAAGTCCCTTCCTTATAAGGGATTTATCCTCATAAAAGAAAAACATGGGAAAGCAGAGAGGTTCCCTTTCTCTTTGTAAAAACAGATTCGAAGCCAGCATCAAGTGGTAGCATTCATTACACATAAAATCCAGGTTGCAACTAACTAGTGACAAAAACTTGCTTAGTTGGTATTTTTACAAAAAGCGGTGAGTAACAGGATGGATAATCCACACATCAAAGCTTTCCAGCACTAATAATAATAATCAACACATTAGAACACATAAAATTGTCGAAATTGCAGGAGACCCTGTAATTATTAAAGCCCACTCCCCTACAATTATGATATCTTTTCCCCTTTTGATCAATCTCCATTATATCCCATGCCATGGCATCCAAAGAAGTAGGACCCAACAACAGTCCTTTTTGAGATGCCATTAAAGTCAAGCTTGGGAGAGCTGGCAAAATTGACGATTCCATTAACGACCACACACATTTATGATCATTGCCAGTGCTGCACATGAAGCTTTTTTCCCTTCTGAAAATCTAAAAGTGCATGTGGATGTGGGGAGACAGGGAGGACAAATCCCCCCCACCCCACCTCCTAATTTACAACTAAACAAATCATTCAAGCAAAAGGGAAAACAAAAGGCAATTGTGCCAGTTTGCTACTGCTGAAACTCACTCTACAATCATCTCCACAAATATCTGTAACTAAAAGTAATCGCCTTGCCTGGAAAATTAACCAACTTCCCCAAGAAGAAAAAAGCAAGAATCAAAGCTATGCTGCTGCTTGCCACACTGGCAATATTCCAGGGAAGGGAAAAGGACAGCAAAGCCTAAAAATGCCCACCATATGGTAATTGAAAAAGAAAAAAAGAAAAAAACATGACAGCACCATAAATGAAGCAGCTTCTGCAGGTTTCCAGATTGTAGCAGCAAAGCAAAACATGGAATTCAATTATTGCCCAATTGGGACTCATCACACAGAAAGAGGGGGGGAAAGCCATTAGCTTTAGAAAACCCAAGGAAGCTTACTTGCTTCTACCACAGCCAGAGCATGGGATTCTTCATGGGTCTTCTCCGGTTTGGCCTCTTCCGGCGTGGGAACCATGGTCTTCTCCTCCACGGCAGCCGGCGGCGCCGGAGCTTCAGCTACAACTGGGGGTTCAGCTTCCGGTTTCTTCACCTCTTGCTCCGCCATAGAAGCGTCTGGACTGGAACTGAGCTGGGGGGAAGCGTCCAAAAACCTCGGCTTTGCCTTTGCCTACAGACGCAACGGAAACAACCCAAAACCCTTTTTTTTGTCTATCTTTCAGTAGTCCCTTTCGTTTCTCGCTGTAATGATCTCCTCTTCAAATTAACCAAAAAAATTGGTTCATTTATGGAGATATATAATGCGCGGCCGCTCGCAGTGAAGGATCCGAGGCGTTTTGGCGGTACCCAAAACCGTTGATGGTGATGACGTGGAAGTGTGGTGTAGGATTGAACGGTGGGATGATGAAGTGGGAAATAATTCCCTTCGTTGCCGACAGAGGACATGTAAAACGGGTGAGCAGCGCGTGGTGGCGGCAAAGCGCTTGCCGCGCTTAGGAAGCACCGGAGAGCAAATGTTGTCGACATGCGTGATACGGTGGCGTTTTGTGCGACAAGCGAGGATTGGCTGTAAATTTGGCCGGGCGGGCCCAGATTCTATGAGTGGAGAGTAGGGCCGGACGACGGCCCAACTCGTAAACGTGTGTGTGTGAGGACAAATTGGTCCATTGTCGACTGCCATGGATGAAAAGACTTCCTTATCAATGTTAATTGTGGTTGAGCCGGTCAAGTAAATAGTTTGGGGTTTAATGATCGAAATCGAGATCCAATTCATTCAATGATTTTATTCGTATTATAGAAATATACGTGCATATATGTTAATAATTTAAGATTTGAATAACAAGAATGTAATTTGACATGTATAGTAATTTAACAACTAATACATATTATATTAACCCTATATATTATATCAATCCAGCCAGACCACTGGTTTTCGTGATTTTGACCGCGATTTGGAGGCAAACTTGCTTTACGGGGCCGTTTTCGGCACCGACTTTGTTCGGACCTATTCCAAAGGGTCGGATTGACAAGCCTGATAGTTGCTGATGGTTATAAAGAGTTGGATGAGAATTTTTGGCTTAAAAAAATCTATTATATATGGTACAAACTAAAATTTTACATTTAACATTATATTACAAACTCAATTTGTACCTATACTATTTAGTACAAGTTTCTTCATGCTTCAAACTGAATTTGTACCTTTATGTTATGGTGCACACTGAGATGTACCATAACATAAAAATACAAATTTTGTATGCTACTAAATGAATTTGTACCTTTATATATGCTCTTTAGAGTTCACTGTTGGTTCATGAGCATAAATTTCGCAAGAAACTCGCCTCTTGAATAGAATTAAGCACGAAAGGTTTCTCATGGCACTAGATATAGAGGTGGAAAAGGAGGAAGATGATATTATTCTGGTTGAAGAAAAGGTTGAAGTGGATGAAGATCAGAAAATGGAAGAGGTACATTAGAGTGCTTCAAGTGCCATAAATTAGAGCATTTAACAAATGTGTACCCTAAATGGTGTAATAACATGCTCATTTCTCAGATTCCATTGATATTAATGATGATGTTTAGTTAATTTCTATAATTGATGTGGTACAATAGGATGCTAGTAGCTAATGAGGGATGATGGTTTCTTGACTCAGGTTGTAGCAACCACATGATAGGAAACAAGGACTGGTTTACAACTTTGGAGAGTTCAAGAACTGGAGTTGTCAAGCTTGGAAATGATACAAAACTTGTAGACTCTGCAACTTCAAGAACATTTTTCAAGGGCATTGAAGACAAGATAACTGCAAAAATCAAATAATACCTGGTTCCTAACTACCTTGCTATTGGAACAAAAGCTATTGGAGTCAAGTGGCTAGTCAGAACTAAACTCAAGGAAGATGACTTAGTTAATACGTTTAAAATAAGATTGGTTGCTAAGGAATACTCTCAAGGGATAAACTACACTGATGTATTTGCTCTAGTAGTCAGATGGGATACTATCATAACCTTTCCTAATCTTAATGCTTCTTATGGTCTGAGTGGATTTGAAATTGATGTAAAAAAAATTACATTTTTGGATGTGGAGTTGGCTTAAGAAGTTTATGTAAAGCAACCACAACGCTTTGTGGTCGATGGGAAGGAAAGTAAAGTCTAAAAATTAAAGAAGGCTCTCTGTGAACTAAAGCAGAAACCATGAGGCCGGTACAACTTGATTGAAGGTTATTTTGCGACACATGGGTTTGAGAGGTTTCCTTATGATCACACCTTATTTGTCAAGAAAATTGAAACACCTATATTTGTTGATGATGTCGTTTATGCAAGCAATGATCTTGAGATGATTAAAGAGTTCAAGTGTTCAATGGACGCTGAATATTTGACGATAGGTCTGGGGGAAGAATGAGGTATATCTTGGGAGTTGAAGTACAACAAACCAAAATACACAGATAACACGAAGACATGAGATGGAAATTCGATCAATGCCACTGAATACAAGCAGATGATTGGAAGCCTAGCTACTATACATCACAGCAACTCTTCCTAATATCATGTATTCTATGTGCATGGTCAGTAGATACATAGAAGTTCCCATCACAGATTTCGGGCTATTTATCCGAAATGCCATTTTCTTTCGATTCTGGCGGCTACAGATCACGAAATCAGGCCGAGGCTATTCTCCCCCGATAATGAAGTCTATTGATCCTATTCTCCACGGATGATAAGTCCGTTAAGCATCGATTTGGGCCAATTTATTTTCGGATGACATTTTCGTAATTTCTTAGGCGACGAAATGCCATTTTCTTTGGATATTGAAGGCTACAGATCACGGATTCGGCCTGTGACTATTCTCCAACGATGATTGAGTCCATTAAGCACCGATTTGGGCGGATTTATTCCTGGTCAATTTTTGGCAGATTCCAAAGGGGTACCATCACAGATTTCGGGCGATTTATCCGAAATGTCATTTTCTTTCGATTCTGGAGGCTACAGATCACGGAATCAGGCCGAGGCTATTCTCCACAGATAATGAAGTCTATTGATCCTATTCTCCACGGATGATAAGTCCGTTAAGCTTCGATTTGGGCCAATTTATTTTCGGATGGCAATTTCGTAATTTCTTGGGCGACGAAATGTCATTTTCTTTGGATATTGAAGGCTATAGATCACAGATTCGGCCTGAGGCTATCCTCCTACGATGACTGAATCCATTAAGCACCGATATGGGCGGATTTATTCCGGGTCATTTTTGGCAGATTCAAAAGGGGTACCATCACAGATTTCGGGCGATTTATCCGAAATGTCATTTTCTTTCGATTCTGGAGGCTACAGATCACGGAATCAGGCCGAGGCTATTCTCCACCGATAATGAAGTCTATTGATCCTATTCTCCCCGGATGATAAGTCTGTTAAGCATCGATTTGGGCCAATTTATTTTCGGATGACATTTTCGTAATTTCTTGGGCGATGAAATGCCATTTTCTTTGGATATTGAAGGATACAGATCACGAATTCGGCCTGAGGCTATTCTCAAACGACGATTGAGTCAATTAAACACCGATTAAGGCGGATTTATTCCGGGTCAATTTTTGGCAGATTCCAAAGGGGTACCATCACAAATTTCGGGCGATTTATCCGAAATGCCATTTTCTTTCGATTCTGGAGGCTATATATCACGAAATCAGGCCGAGGCTATTCTCCACCGATAATGAAGTCTATTGATCCTATTCTCCACGGATGATAAGTCTGTTAAGCATCGATTTGGGCCAATTTATTTTCGGATGACATTTTTGTAATTTCTTGGGCGACTAAATGCCATTTTATTTGGATATTGAAGGCTACAGATCAGGGATTCGGCCTGAGGCTATTCTCCAACGATGATTGAGTCCATTAAGCACCGATTTGGGCGGATTTATTCCTGGTCAATTTTTGGTAGATTCCAAAGGGGTACCATCACAGATTTCGGGCGATTTATCCGAAATGCCATTTTCTTTCGATTCTAGCGGCTACAGATCACGGAATAAGGCCGAGGCTATTCTCCACCGATAATGAAGTCTATTGATCCTATTCTCTACGGATGATTAGTCCGTTAAGCATTGATTTGGGCCAATTTATTTTCTGATGACATTTTCGTAATTTCTTGGGCGACGAAATGCCATTTTCTTTGGATATTGAAGGCTACAGATCACGGATTCGTCATGAGGCTATTCTCCAACGATGATTGAGTCCATTAAGAACCGATTTGGGCGGATTTATTCCGGGTCAAATTTTGGCAGATACCAAAGGGGTACCATCATAGATTTCGGGCTATTTATCGGAAAAGCCATTTTTTTTTCGATTCTGGAGGCTACACATCACGGAATCAGGCCGAGGCTATTCTCCACCAATAATGAAGTCTATTGATCCTATTCTCCACTGATGATAAGTCCGTTAAGCATCGATTTGGGCCAATTTATTTTCGGATGGCATTTTTGTAATTTCTTGGGCGACGAAATGCCATTTTCTATTGATATTGAAGGCTACAGATCACGGATTCGGCCTGAGGCTATTCTCCAAAGATGATTGAGTCCATTAAGCACCGATTTGGGCGGATTTATTCTAGGTCAATTTTTGACAGATTCCAAAGGGGTACCATCACAGATTTCGTGCAATTTATCCGAAATGCCATTTTATTACGATTCTGGCGGCTACAGATCACGGAATAAGGCCGATGCTATTCTCCACCGATAGTGAAGTCTATTGATCCTATTCTCCACGGATGATAAGTCCGTTAAGCATCGATTTGGGCCAATTTATTTTCGGTTAACATTTTCGTAATTTCTTGGGCGATTAAATGCCATTTTCTTTGGATATTGAAGGCTACAGATCACGGATTCGGCCTGAGACTATTCTCCAACGATGATTGAGTCCATTAAGCATCGATTTGGGAGGATTTATTCCGGGTCTATTTTAGGCAGATTCCAAAGAGGTACCATCACAGATTTCGGGCAATTTATCCGAAATGCCATTTTCTTTCGATTCTGGCGGCTACAGATCATGGAATATGGCCGAGGCTATTCTCCACCGATAATGAAGTCTATTGATCCTATTCTCTACGGATGATAAGTCCGTTAAGCATCGATTTGGGTCAATTTTTTTCGGATGGCATTTTCGTAATTTCTTGGGCGACGAACTGCCATTTTTCTTTGGATATTGAACGCTACAGTTCACGGATTTGGCCTGAGGCTATTCTCTAACGATGACTGAGTCCATTAAGCACCGATTTGGGCGGATTTATTCCGGGTCAATTTTTGGCAGATTCTTAAGGGGTACCATCACAGATTTCGGGCGATTTATCCGAAATGCCATTTTCTTTCGATTCTGGAGGCTACAGATCACGGAATCAGGCCGAGGCTATTCTCCACCGATAATGAAGTCTATTGATCCTATTCTCCACGGATGATAAGTCCGTTAAACATCGATTTGGGCCAATTTATTTTCGGATGTCATTTTTGTATTTTCTTGGGCTACGAAAGGCCATTTTCTTTGGATATTAAAGGCTACAGATTACGGATTCGGCCTGAAGCTATTCTCCAACGATGATTGAGTCCATTAAGCACCAATTTGGGCAGATTTATTCCGGGTCAATTTTGGCAGATTCCACCATCACAGATTTCAAACGATTTATCCGAAATGCCGTTTTCTATCGATTCTGGAGGCTAAAGATTACGAAATCAGGCCGAGGCTATTGTCCACCAATAATGAAGTCTATTGACCCTATTCTCCATGGATGATAAGTCCGATAAGCAGCCAATTTATTTTCGAATGGCATTTTCATAATTTCTTGGGCGACGAAAGGCCATTTTCTTTGGAAAGTGAAGGCTACAGATCACGGATTCGGCCTGAGGCTATTCTCCAACGATGATTGAGTCCATTAAGAACCGATTTGGGCGGATTTATTCCGGGTCAATTTTTAGCTGATTCCAAAGGGGTACCATCACATATTTCGGGCAATTTATCCGAAATGCCTTTTTATTTCGATTCTGGAGGCTACAGATCACGAAATCAGGCCGAGGCTATTCTCCACCGATAATGAAGTCTATTGATCCTATTCTCTACGGATGATAAGTCCGTTAAGCATCGATTTGGGCCAATTTATTTTCGGATGACATTTTCGTAATTTCTTGGGCGATTAAATGCCATTTTCTTTGGATATTGAAGGCTACAGATCATGGATTCGGCCTGAGACTATTCTCCAACGATGATTGAGTCCAATAAGCACCGATTTGGGCAGATTTATTCTTGGACAATTTTTGGCAGATTCCAAAGAGGTACCATAAGATTTCGGGCGATTTATCCGAAATGCCATTTTCTTTCGATTCTGGCGGCTACAGATCACGGAATATGGCCGAGGCTATTCTCCACCGATAATGAAGTCTATTGATCCTATTCTCTACGCATGATAAGTCCGTTAAGCATCGATTTGGGCCAATTTTTTTTCGGATGTCATTTTCGTAATTTCTTGGGCGACGAACTGCCATTTTCTTTGGATATTGAACGCTACAGATCACGGATTTGGCCTGAGGCTATTCTCTAACGATGATTGAGTCCATTAAGCACCGATTTTGGCGGATTTATTCCGGGTCAATTTTTGGCAGATTCCAAAGGGGTACCATCACAGATTTCGGGCGATTCATCCGAAATGCCATTTTCTTACGATTCTGGAGGCTACAGATCATGAAATTAGTCCGAGGCTATTCTCCACTGATAATGAAGTCTATTAATCCTATTCTCCACGGATGATAAGTCCGTTAAGCATCGATTTGGGGCAATTTATTTTCGGATGTAATTTTTGTAATTTCTTGGGCGACGAAAGGCCATTTTCTTTGGATATTGTAGGCTACAGATCACGGATTCGGCCTGAGGCTATTCTCCAATGATGATTGAGTCCATTAAGCACCGATTTGGGCAGATTTATTCCGGGTCGAATTTTGGCAGATTCCAAATGGGTAGCATCACAGATTTCGGGCGATTTATCAGAAATGCCATTTTCTTTCGATTCTGGAGGCTACAGATCATCGAATAAGGGCTGAGGCTATTCTCCACCGATAATGAAGTCTATTGATCCTATTCTCCACGGATGATAAGTCCGTTAAGTATCGATTGGGGCCAATTTATTATCGGATGGCATTTTCGTAATTTCTTGGGCGACAAAAGGCCATTTTCTTTGGATATTGAAGGCTATAGATAACGGATTCGGCCTGAGGCTAATCTCCAACGATGATTAAGTCCATTAATCACCGATTTGGTCGGATTTATTCCGGGTCAATTTTTGGCAGATTCCACCATCACAGATTTCAGACGATTTATCCGAAATGCCATTTTCTTTCGATTCTGGAGGCTAAATGTAATACCTTAGGCAAATCCCACATCGACAAAGCACGGGAGTGATCCATGGTTCATAAGTAGGAAACCGGCCTTAACTGACAAGACGCGTTTTGGGGTGTAATGGAAGAGTTCTTGTGAGAACTCCGAAGTTAAACGTGCTCAGTGTGGAGTACAACAAGGATGGGTGACCTTATGGGAAGTCACCTTGAATTGCACCCTAAGTCGAAATCCGTGCGGGTGTAGAGGCCCAAAGCGGACAGTATCTTGTCGGGAAAAGGTTCGGGATGTTACAAGTGGTATCAGAGCCTCTCCGCGTCCCTCTTGAACGATGGTGGGGCAAACCTCAACGAGGGCGTTGAGTCCCAAGGGGGGGTGTATGTAACACCTTAGGCAAATCCCACATCGACAAAGCACGGGAGAGATCCATGGTTCATAAGTAGGAAACCGGCCTTAACTGACAAGACGCGTTTTGGGGTGTAATGGAAGAGTTCTTGTGAGAACTCCGAAGTTAAACGTGCTCAGTGTGGAGTACAACAAGGATGGGTGACCTTATGGGAAGTCACCTTGAATTGCACCCTAAGTCGAAATCCGTGCGGGTGTAGAGGCCCAAAGCAGACAGTATCTTGTCGGGAAAAGGTTCGGGATGTTACACTAAAGATTACGGAATCAGGTCGAGGCTATTGTCCACCAATAATGAAGTCTATTGACCCTATTCTCCATGGATGATAAGTCCGATAAGCATCGATTTTGGCCAATTTATTTTCCGATGGCATTTTCATAATTTCTTTGGCGACAAAAGGCCATTTTCTTTGGATATTGAAGGCTACAGATCACGGATTCGGCCTGAGGCTATTCTCCAACGATGATTGAGTCCATTAAGCACCGATTTGGCAAAATTTATTCCAGGTCAATTTTTGGCAGATTCCAAAGGGGTACCATCACAGATTTCGGGCAATTTATCCGAAATGCCATTTTATTTCGATCCTGGAGGCTACAGATCACGGAATCAGGCCGAGGATATTCTCCACCGTAATGAAGTCTATTGATCCTATTCTCCACGGATGATAAGTCCGTTAAGCAACGATTTGGGCCAATTTATTTTCGGATGGCATTTTCGTAATTTCTTGGGCGACGAAAGGCCATTTTCTTTGGATATTGAAGGATACAGATCACGGATTCGGCCTGAGGCTATTCTCCAACGATGATTGGGTCCATTAAGCACCGATTTGGGCATATTTATTCCGGGTCAATTTTTGGAAGATTCTAAAGGGGTACCATCACATATTTCGGGCAATTGATCCGAAATGCCATTTCTTTCGATTCTTGAGGCTACAAATCACAGAATCAGGCTCAGGCTATTCTCCACCAATAATGAAGTCCATTGATCCTATTCTCCACAGATGATAAGTCCGTTAAACATCGATTTGGGCTTATTTATTTTAAGATGTTATTTTCGTAATTTCTTGGGCGACGAAAGGCCATTTTCTTTGGATATTGAAGGCTACAGATCACGGATTCGGCCTGAGTCTATTCTCCAACGATGATTGAGTCCATTAAGCACCGATTTGGGCGGATTTATTCCGGGTCAATTTTTGGCAGATTCCACCATCACAGATTTCGGGCGATTTATTCGAAATGCAATTTTCTATCGATTCCGGAGGCTACAGATCACGGAATCATGCCGAGGCTATTCTCCACCGATAACGAAGTATATTGACCCTATTCTCCAAGGATGATAAGTCCGATAAGCATCGATTTGGGCCAATTTATTTTCCGATGGCATTTTAGTAATTTCTTGGGCGACGAAAGGCCATTTTCTTTGGATATTGAAGGCTACAGATCACGGATTCGGCCTGAGGCTATTCTCCAACGATGATTGAGTCCATTAAGCACCGATTTGGGCAGATTTATTCCGGGTCAATTTTTGGCAGATTCTAAAGGGGTAGCATCACAGATTTCGGGCGATTTATCATAAATGCCATTTTCTTTTGATTCTGGAGGCTACAGATCACCGAATAAGGCCAAGGCTATTCTCCACCGGTAATGAAGTCTATTGATCCTATTCTCCACGGATGATAAGTCTGTTAAGTATCGATTTGAGCCAATTTATTATCGGATGGCATTTTCGTAATTTCTTGGGCGACAAAAGGCCATTTTCTTTGGATATTGAAGGCTATAGATCACGGATTCGGCCTGAGGCTAATATCCAACGATGATTAAGTCCATTAATCACCGATTTGGTTGGATTTATTCCGGGTCAAGTTTTGGCAGATTCCACCATCACAGATTTCAGACGATTTATCCGAAATGCCATTTTCTTTCGATTCTGGAGGCTAAAACGGAATCAGGCCGAGGCTATTGTCCACCAATAATGAAGTCTATTGACCCTATTCTCCATGGATGATAAGTCCGATAAGCATCGATTTGGGCCAATTTATTTTCGGATGGCATTTTCGTAATTTCTTTGGCGACGAAAGGCCATTTTCTTTGGATATTGAAGGCTACAGATCAAGGATTCGGCCTGAGGCTATTCTCCAACGATGACTGAGTCCATTAAGCACAGATTTGGCCAGATTTATTCCGGGTCAATTTTTGGGAGATTCCAAAGGAGTACCATCACAGATTTCGATCAATTTATCCGAAATGCCATTTTATTTCGATCTTGGTGGCTACAGATCACGGAATCAGGACGAGGCTTTTCTCCACCGATAATGAAGTCTATTGATCCTATTCTCCACGGATGATAAGTCCGTTAAGCATCGATTTGGGCCAATTTATTTTCGGATGGCATTTTCGTAATTTCTAGGGTGACGAAAGGCCATTTGCTTTGGATATTGAAGGATACCGATCACGGATTCGGCCTGAGGCTATTCTCCAACGATGATTGGGACTATTAAACACCGATTTGGGCGGATTTATTCCGGGTCAATTTTTTGAAGATTCCAAAGGGGTACCATCACAAATTTCGGGCGATTTATCCGAAATGCCATTTCTTTCGATTCTTGAGGCTACAAATCACGGAATCAGGCTCAGGCTATTCTCCACCAATAATGAAGTCCATTGATCCTATTCTCCACAGATCATAAGTCCGTTAAACATCGATTTGGGCTTATTTATTTTCATATGTAATTTTCGTAATTTCTTGGGCGACGAAAGGCCATTTTCTTTGGATATTGAAGGCTACAGATCACAGATTCGCCCTGAGGCTATTCTCCAACGATGATTGAGTCCATTAAGTACCGATTTGGGCGAATTTATTCCGGGTCAATTTTTGGCATATTCCAAAGGGGTACCATTATAGATTTCGGGCGATTTATTCGAAATGCCATTTTCTTTCAATACTGGAGACTACAGATCTCGGAATCGGGGCGAAGCTATTCTCCACCGATAATGAAGTCTATTGATCCTATTCTCCACGGATGATAAGTCTCTTAAGCATCGATTTGGGCCAATTTATTTTCGGATGACATTTTCGTAATTTCTTGGGCGAGTAAAGGCCATTTTCTTTGGATATTGAAGGCTACAGATCACGGATTCGGCCTGAGGCTATTCACTAACGATGATTGAGTCCATTAAGCACCGATTTGGGCGGATTTATTCCGGGTAAATTTTGGACAGATTCCAAAGGGGGTACCATCACAGATTTCGGGCGATGTATCTGAAATGCCATTTTCTTTCTATTCTGGAGGCTACAGATCACAGAATCTGGCCGAGGCTATTCTCCACCGATAATGAAGTCTATTGATCCTATTCTCCACAGATGATAAGTTCGTTAAGCAACGATTTGGGCCAATTTATTTTCAGATGGCATTTTCGTAATTTCTTGGGCGACGAAAGGCCATTTTCTTTGGATATTGAAGGCTACAGATCACGAATTCGCACTGAGGCTCTCCAACGATGATTGAGTCCATTTAAGCACCGATTTGGGCGGATTTATTCCCGGTCAATTTTTGGCAGATTCCAAAGGGGTACCATCAAAGATTTGGAAAAAATCCCAAAGTACACTAGTTCTTAAAAAAAATTTCCAAAATACATAAGTTATAAAAAAAATTCCAAAAGTACACATGTTTGAGCATCACCGTTTTAGACAAAAGCGGTGAAGGTCATCACCGCTTTTGACCAAAACGGTGAATACTTCACCGTTTTTGTCTAACACGGTGATGTATTCACCGTTTCAAACTAAAACGGTCACTGCTTCACCGCGTGAGAGCAAAACGGTGAAGCACTGAATTACGTCCAAACTTTAAAACAACGTAACTTTGTGCTCGGTTATCCGATCGTAGCAAATTTTTTTTTGATTCCGCATAATTTTTCGAGATCTTGCAAAGGGGTACCGTAACAGATTTCAGGCAATTCATCCAAAATGCCATTTTCTTTCAATTCTGGAGGATACAGATCACGGAATCAGGCTGAGGCTATTCTCCACCGATAATGAAGTCTATTGATCCTATTGTCCAAGGATGATAAGTCCGTTAAGCATCGATTTGGACCAATTTAATTTCGGATGGCATATTCATAATTTCTTGGGCGATGAAATGCCATTTTCTTTGGATATTGAAGGCTACAGATCACATATTTTGCCTGAGTCTATTCTCCAACGATGATTGAGTTCATTAAGCACCGATTTGGGCGGATTTATTCAGGGTCCATAATTGGCATATTCCAAAGGGGTACCGTCATAGATTTCAGGCGATTTATACGAATTGTCATTTTCTTTCGATTCTGGAGGCTACAGATGACGAAATCAGGCCGGAGCTATTCTCCACCGATAATGAAGTCTATTGATCCTATTCTCCACGGATGATAAGTCTGTTAAGGATTGATTTGGGCCAATTTATTTTTGGATGGCATTTTCGTAATTTCTTGGGCGACGAAAGGCCATTTTCTTTGGATATTGAAGGCTACAGATGACAAATTCGGCCTGATGCTATTCTCCAACGATGATTGAGTCCATTAAGCACCGATTTGGCCGGATTTATTCCGGGTCAATTTTTGGCAGATTCCGAAGGGGTACCATCACAGATATCGGGCGATTTATCTGAAATGCCATTTTTTTTCGATTCTGGAAGCTACACATCACGGAATCAGGCCGAGGCTATTCTCCGCTGATAATGAAGTCTATTGATCCTATTCTCCACGGATGATAAGTCCGTTAAGTATCGATTTGGGCCAATTTATTTTTGGATGTCATTTTCGTAATTTCTGGGGCGACAAAAGGCCATTTTCTTTGTATATTGAAGGCAATAGATCACGGATTCGGCCTGAGGCTATTCTCCAATGATGATTGAGTCTATTAAGCACCGATTTGGGTGGATTTATTCCGGGACAATTTTTGGCAGATTCCAAAGGGGTACCATCACAGATTTCGGGCGATTATCCGAAATGCCATTTTCTTTCTATCCTGGAGGATACAGATCACAGAATCTGGCCGAGGCTATTCTCCACTGATAATGAATTCTATTGATCCTATTCTACACGGATGATAAGTCCGTTAGGTATCGATTTGGGCCAATTTATTTTCGGATGGCATATTCGTATTTTCTTAGGCGACGAAAGGCCATTTTCTTTGGATATTGAATGCTACAGATCACGGATTCGGCCTGAGGCTCTCGAACGATGATTGAGTCCATTAAGCACCGACTTTGGCTGATTCATTCCGGGTTAATTTTTTGAAAATTCCAACGGGGTACCATAACATATTTTGGGCGATTTATTCGAAATGCCATTTTCTTTCGATCGTGGAGGCTACAGATAATGGAATCAGGCCGAGGCTATTCTCCACCGATAATGAAGTCTATTGATCCTATTCTCCACGGATGATAAGTCCGTTATGCATCGATTTGGGCCAATTTATTTTCGGATGGCATTTTCGTAATTTCTTCGGCGACGAAAGGCCATTTTCTTTGGATATTGAAGGCTACAGATCACGGATTCGGCCTGAGGCTATTCTTCAACGATGATTGAGTCAATTAAGCACCGATTTGGGCGGATTTATTCCGGGTCAATTTTTGGCAGATTCCAAAGGGGTACCATCACAGATTTCAGGCGATTTATCCGAAATGCCATTTTTTTCAATTCTGGAGGCTACAGATCACAGAATTTGGCCGAGGCTATTCTCCACCGATAATGAAGTCTATTGATCCTATTCTCCAAGGATGATAAGTCCGTTAAGCATCCAATTGGGCCAATTTATATTCGGATGGCATTTTCGTAATTTCTTGGGCGACGAAAGGCCATTTTCTTTGGATATTGGAGGCTACAGATCACAGATTCGGCCTGAGGCTATTCTCCAACGATGATTGAGTCCATTAAGCACCGATTCGGACGGATTTATTCCGGGTCAATTTTTGGCAGATTCCAAAGGTGTACCATTACAGATTTCGGGCGATTTATGCGAAATGCCATTTTCTTTCGATTCTTGAGGCTACATATCACGAAATCAGGCCGAGGCTATTCTCCACCGATAATGAAGTCTGTTGATCCTATTCTCCACGAATGATAAGTCCGTTAAGCATCGATTTGGGCCAATTTATTTTCGGATGACATTTTCGTAATTTCTTGGGCGACGAACGACCATTTTCTTTGGATATTGAAGGCTACAGATCACGAATTCGACCTGATGCTATTCTCCAACGATTATTGAGTCCATTAAGCACGGATTTGGGCGGATTTATTCCGGGTCAATTTTTGGCAGATTCAAAAGGGCTACCATCACAAATTTCGGGCAATTTATCCGAAATGCCATTTTCTTTCGATTCTGGAGGCTACAGATCACAGAATCAGGCCGAGGCTATTCTCCACCGATAATGAAGTCTATTGATCCTATTCTCCACGGATGATAAGTCTGTTAAGCATCAATTTGGGCTAATTTTTTTTCGGATGTCATTTTTGTAATTTCTCTGGCGACGAAAGGCCATTTTCTTTTGATATTGAAGGCTACAGATCACGGATTCACCCTGAGGCTATTCTCCAACGATGATTGAGTCCATTAAGCACCGATTTGCGCGGATTTATTCCGGATCAATTTTTGGCAGATTCCAAAGGGGTACCATCACAGATTTCGAACGATTTATCCGAATTGTCATTTTCTTTCGATTCAGGAGGATACAGATCCAGGAATCAGGCCGAGGCTATTCTCCACCGATAATAAAATCTATTGATCCTATTCTCCAAGGATGATAAGTCCGTTAAGCATCGATTTGGGCCAATTTATTTTCGGATGGCATTTTCGTAATTTCTTGGGCGACGAAATGCCATTTTCTTTGGATATTGAAGGCTACAGATCACAGATTTTGCTTGAGTCCATTCTCCAACGATGATTGAGTCCATTAAGCACCGATTTGCGCGGATTTATTCCCGGTCAATTTTTGGGCAGATTCCAAAGCGGTACCAACACAGATTTCGGGCAATTTATCAGAAAGGCCATTTCCTTTCGATTCTGGAGGATACAGATCCCGAAATCAGGCCGAGGCTATTCTCCACCGATAATGAAGTCTATTGATCCTATTCTCCAAGGATATAAGTCCGTTAAGCATCCATTTGGGCCAATTTATTTTCGGATGACATTTTAGTAATTTCTTGTGCGACGAAATGCCATTTTCTTTGGATATTGAAGGCTACAGATCTTGGATTCGGCCTGAGGCTATTCTCCAAAAACGATTGAGGCCATTAAGCACCGATTTGGGCGGATTTATTCCGGGTCAATTTTTTGCCGATTCCAAAGGGGTACCATCGAAGATTTCGGGCGATTTATGCGAAATCCCATTTTCTTTCGATTCTTGAGGCTACATATCACGAAATCAGGCCGAGGCTATTCTCCACCGATAATGAAGTCTATTGATCCTATTCTCCACGAATGATATGTCCGTTAAGCATCGATTTGGGCCAATTTATTTTCGGATGACATTTTCGTAATTTCTTGGGCGACGAACGACCATTTTCTTTGGAAATTGAAGGCTACAGATCATGGATTCGACCTGATGCTATTCTCCAACGATGATTGAGTCCATTAAGCACGGATTTGGGCGGATTTATTTTGGGTCAATTTTTGGCAGATTCCAAAGGGGTGCCATCACAGATTTCGGGCAATTTATCCGAAATGCCATTTTCTTTCGATTCTGGAGGCTACAGATCACGGAATCAGGCCGAGGCTATTCTCCACCGATAATGAAGTCTATTGACCCTATTCTCCACGGATGATAAGTCTGTTAAGCATCAATTTGGGCCAATTTATTTTCGGATGTCATTTTCGTAATTTCTTGGGCGACGAAAGGCCATTTTCTTTGGATATTGAAGGCTACAGATTACGGATTCGCCCTGAGGCTATTCTCCAACGATGATTGAGTCCATTAAGCACCGATTTGCGCGGATTTATTCCGGTTCAATTTTTGGCAGATTCTAAAGGGGTACCATCACAGATTTTGGACGATTTATCCGAATTGTCATTTTCTTTCGATTCTGGAGGATACAGATCCAGGAATCAGGCCGAGGCTATTCTCCACCGATAATAAAATATATTGATCCTATTCTTCAAGGATGATAAGTCCGTTAAGCATCGATTTGGGCCAATTTATTTTCGGATGACATTTTCGTAATTTCTTGGGCGACGAAATGCCATTTTCTTTGGATATTGAAGGCTACAGATCACAAATTTTGCTTAAGTCTATTCTCCAACGATGATTGAGTCCATTAAGCATCGATTTGCGCGGATTTATTCCGGTCAATTTTTGGGCAGATTCCAAAGGGGTACCAACACAGATTTCGGGCGATTTATCCGAAAGGCCATTTTCTTTCGATTCTGGAGGATACAGATCCCGAAATCTGGCCGAGGCTATTCTCCACCGATAATGAAGTCTATTGATCCTATTCTCCAAGGATGATAAGTCCGTTAAGTATCCATTTGGGCCAATTTATTTTCGGATGACATTTTAGTAATTTCTTGGGCGACGAAATGCCATTTTCTTTGGATATTGAAGGCTACAGATCACATATTCGGTCTGAGGCTATTCTCCAACGATGATTCAGTCCATTAAATACCGATTTGGGCGGATTTATTCCGGGTCAATTTTGGGCAGATTCCAAAGTGGTACCATCACAGAATTCGGGCGATTAATCCGAAATGCCATTTTCTTTCGATTCTGTAGGCTACAGATCACGGTATCAGGCAGAGGCTATTCTCCACCGACAATGAAGTCTATTGATCCTATTCTCCATGGATGATAGGTCCATTAAGCATCGATTTGGGCTAATTTATTTTCTGATGGCATTTTCGTAATTTCTTGGGCAACGAAAGGCCATTTTCTTTGTATATTGAAGGCTACAAATCACGGATTAGACCTGAGGCTATTCTCCAACGATGATTGAGTCCATTAATCACGGATTTGGGCGGATTTATTCCGCGTAAATTTTTGGCAGATTACAAAGGGGTACCATCACAGATTTTGGGCAATTTATCCGAAATGCCATTTTCTATCGATTTTGGAGGCTACAGATCACGGAATCAGGCCGAGGCTATCCTCCACCGATAATGAAGTCTATTGATCCTATTCTTCACGGATGATAAGTCTGTTAAGCATCATTTTGGGCCAATTTATTTTCGGATGGCATTTTCGTAATTTATTGGGCGATGAAACGCCATTTTCTTTGGATATTGAAGGCTATAGATCACGGATTCGCCTGAGGCTATTTTCCAACGATGATTGAGTCCATTAAGCACAGTTTTGGGCGGATTTATTCAGAGTCAACTTTTGGAAGATTCCAAAGGGGTACCATCACAAATTTCGAGCGATTTATCCGAAATGCCATTTTTTTGGATTATGTTGGCTACAGATCACGGAATCAGGCCGAGGCTATTCTCCACCGATACTAAAGTCTATTGATCCTATTATCCACGGATGATAAGTCCGTTAAGCATCCATCTGGGCCAATTTATTTTTGAATTGCATTTTTGTAATTTCTTGGGTGACGTAAGGCCATTTTCTTTGGATATTGAAGGCTACAGATCACGGATTCGACCCGAAGCTATTCTCCAACGATGATTGAGTCCATTAAGCACCGATTTAGCCGGATTTATTCTGGGTCAATTTTTGGCAGATTCCAAAGGGGTACCATCACAGATTTCGTGCGATTTATCCGAAATGCCATTTTCTTTCGATTCAGGAGGCTACAGATCACGGAATCAGGCCGAGGCTATTCTGCACCGATAATGAAGTCTATTGATCCTATTCTCCAAGGATGATAAGTCCGTTAAGCATCGATTTTGACAAATTTATTTTCGGATGTCATTTTCATAATTTCTGGGGCGACAAAAGGCCATTTTCATTGGATATTGAAGGCTACAGATCACGGATTCGGCCTGAGGCTATTATCCAATGATGATTGAGTCCATTAAGCACCGATTTGGGCGGATTTATTCCGGGTCAATTTTTGGCAGATTCCAAAGGGGTACCATCACAGATTTCGGGCAATTTATCCCAAAAGCCATTTTCTTTCGATTCTGGTGGCTACAGATCACGGAATCGGGCCGAGGCTATTCTCCACTGATAATGAAGTCTATTGATCCTATTCTCCACGGATGATAAGTCCGTTAATCATTGATTTGGGCCAATTTATTTTCGGATGACAATTTTGTAATTTTTTGGGCGACGAAAGGCCATTTTCTTTGGATATTGAAGGCTACAGATCACGGATTCAGACTGAGGCTATTCTCCGACGATAATTAAGTCCATTAAGCACGGATTTGGAAGGATTTATTCAGGGTCAATTTTTGACAGATTCCAAAGAGGTAACATCACAGATTTTCGGGCGATTTATCCGATATGCCATTTTCTTTCAATTCTGGAGCCAACAGATCACGGAATCAGACCGTGGCTATTCTCCACCGATAATGAAGTCTATTGATCTTATTCTCCACGGATGATAAGTCCGTTAAGCATCGATTTGGGCCAATTTATTGTCGGATGGCATTTTCGTAATTTCTTGGGCGTAAAGACCATTTTCTTTGGATATTGAAAGCTACAGATCACGGGTTCGGCCTAAGGCTATTCTCCAACGATGATTGAGTCCATTAAGCAACGATTTGGGCGGATTTATTCCGGGTCATTTTTTGGCAGATTCCAAAGGGGTACCATCACAGATTTTGGGCGATTTATCCGAAATGACATTTCCTTTCGATTCTGGAGCCTACAGATCACGGAATCAGGCCGAGGCAATTCTCCACCGATAATGAAGTCTATTGATCCTATTCTCCACGGATGATAAGTCCGTTAAGCATCGATTTTGGCCAATTTATTTTAGGATGTCATTTTCATAATTTCTGGGGCGACAAAAGGTCATTTTCTTTGGATATTGAAGGCTACAGATCACGAATTCGGCCTGAGGCTATTCTCCAACGATGACTGAGTCCATTAAGCAGCGATTTGGGCGGATTTATTCCTGGTCAATTTTTGGCATTTTCCAAAGGGGTACCATCACAGATTTCAGACGATTTATCCGAAATGCCATTTTCTTTCGATTCTGGAGGCTACAAATCATGGAATCAGGCTGAGACTATTCTCCACCGATAATGAAGTCTATTGATCCTATTTTCCACGGATGATAAGTCCTTCAAGCATCAATTTGGGCCAATTTATTTTCGGATGACATTTTCGTAATTTCTTGGGCGACGAATGGCCATTTTCTTGGATATTGAAGGCTACCGATCACGGATTCAGCCTGAGGCTATTCTCCAACGATGATTGAGTCCATTAAGTAACGATTTGGGTGGTTTTATCTGGGTCAATTTTTGGCAGATTCAAAAGGGGTACCATCACATATTTCGTGCGATTTATCCGAAATGCCATTTTCTTTCGATTCTGGAGGCTACAGATCACGGAATCAGGCCAAGGCTATTCTCCACCAATAAAGAAGTCTATTGATTCTATTCTCCACGGATGATAAGTTCGTTTAAGCATCGATTTGGCCCAATTTATTTTCGAATGGCATTTTCGTAATTTCTTGGGCGACGAAAGGCCATTTTCTTTGGATATTGAAGGCTACAGATCACGGATTCGGTCTGAGGCTATTCTCCAACGATGATTCAGTCAATTAAATACCGATTTGGGCGGATTTATTCCGGGTCAATTTTTATCAGAGTCCAAAGGGGTACCATCACAGATTTCAGGTGATTTATCCGAAATGCAATTTTCTTTCGATTCTGGAGGCTACAGATCACGGAATCAGGCCGAGGTTATTCTCCACAGATAATGAAGTCTATTTATCCTATTCTCCATGGATGATAAGTCCGTTAAGCATCGATTTTGCCAATTTATTTTCGGATGGCATTTTCGTAATTTTTTGGGTGACGAAAGGACATTTTCTTTGGATATGGAAGGCTACAGATCACAGATTCGGCATGAGGTTATTCCCCAACGATGATTGAGTCCATTAAGCATCGATTTGGGCGGATTTTTTCTGGGTCAATTTTTGGCAGATTCCAAAGGGGTATTATCACAGATTTCGAGCGATTTATCCGAAATGCCATTTTCTTTCGATTCTGGAGGCTACAAATCATGGAATCAGGCCGAGGCTATTCTCCACCGATAATGAAGTCTATTGATCCTATTTTCCCTAGATGATAAGTCCGTCAAGCATCAATTTGGGCCAAATTTTTTTCGGATGGCATTTTCGTAATTTCTTTGGCAACGAATGGCCATTTTCTTTGGATATTGAAGACTACAGATCACGGATTCGGCCTGAGGCTATTCTCCAATGATGATTGAGTCCATTAAGCACCGATTTGGGCGGATTTATTCCGGGTCAATTTTGTGCATATTCCAAAGGGGTACTATCACAGATTTCGGGCGGTGAATCTGAAATGCCATTTTCTTTCTATTCCGTTAAGCATCGATTTGGGCCTATTTATTTTCGGATGGCATTTTTCGTAATTTCTTGGGCGACGAAAGGCCATTTTCTTTGGATATTGAAGGCTACCGATCACACATTCGGCCTGAGGCTATTCTCCAACGATGATTGAGTCCATTAAGCACCGATTTGGGCGAATTTATTCGGGTCTATTTTTATCAGAGTCCAAAGGGGTACCAACACAGATTTCAGGTGATTTATCCGAAATGCAATTTTCTTTCGATTCTGGAGGCTACAGATCACGGAATCAGGCCGAGGTTATTCTCCACAGATAATGAAGTCTATTTATCCTATTCTCAATGGATGATAAGTCCGTTAAGCATCGATTTTGCCAATTTATTTTCGGATGGCATTTTCGTAATTTCTTGGGTGACGAAAGGACATTTTCTTTGGATATGGAAGGCTACAGATCACAGATTCGGCATGAGGTTATTCCCCAACGATGATTGAGTCCATTAAGCATCGATTTGGGCGGATTTTTTCTGGGTCAATTTTTGGCAGATTCCAAAGGGGTATTATCACAGATTTCGAGCGATTTATCCGAAATGCCATTTTCTTTCGATTCTGGAGGCTACAAATCATGGAATCAGGCCGAGGCTATTCTCCACCAATAATGAAGTCTATTGATCCTATTTTCCCTGGATGATAAGTCCGTCAAGCATCAGTTTGGGCCAAATTTTTTTCGGATGGCATTTTCGTAATTTCTTGGGCAACGAATGGCCATTTTCTTTGGATATTGAAGACTACAGATCACGGATTCGGCCTGAGACTATTCTCCAATGATGATTGAGTCCATTAAGCACCGATTTGGGCGGATTTATTCCAGGTCAATTTTGTGCAGATTCCAAAGGGGTACTATCACAGATTTCGGGCGGTGAATCTGAAATGCCATTTTCTTTCTATTCTGGAGGCTACAGATCACGGAATCAGGCCGAGCCTATTCTCGACCAATAAAGAAGTCTATTTATCCTATTCTCCACGGATAAAAAGTTTGTGCATCGTTTTGGGCAAATTTACTTTCGGATGGAATTTTCGTAATTTCTTGGACGACGAAAAACCATTTTCTTTGGATATTGAAGGCTACAGATCACGGATTCGGCCTGAGGCTATTCTCCAACGATGATTGAGTCCATTAAGCACCGATTTGGGCGGATTTATTCCGGGTCAATTTTGGGCTGATTCCAAAGGGGTACCATCACAGATTTCGGGCGATGTATCTGAAATGCCATTTTGTTTCTATTCTGGAGGCTACAGATCACGGAATCAGGCCGAGGCTATTCTCCAATGATGATTGAGTCCATTAAGCACCGATTTGGGCGGATTTATTCCGGGTCAATTTTGTGCAGATTCCAAAGGGGTACTATCACAGATTTCGGGCGGTGAATCTGAAATGCCATTTTCTTTCTATTCTGGAGGCTACAGATCACGGAATCAGGCCGAGCCTATTCTCGACCAATAAAGAAGTCTATTTATCCTATTCTCCACGGATAAAAAGTTTGTTAAGCATCGTTTTGGGCCAATTTACTTTCGGATGGAATTTTCGTAATTTCTTGGACGACGAAAAACCATTTTCTTTGGATATTGAAGGCTACAGATCACGGATTCGGCTTGAGGCTATTCTCCAACCATGATTTAGTCCATTAAGCACCGATTTGGGCGGATTTATTCCTGGTCAATTTTTTGCAGATTCCAAAGGGGTACCATCACAGATTTCGGGTGATTTATCCGAAATGTCATTTTCTTTCGATTCTGGAGGCTACAGATCACGGAATCAGGCCGAGGTTATTCTCCACTGATAATGAAGTCTATTGATCCTATTCTCCACGGATGATAAGTCCGTTAAGCATCGATTTGGGCCAATTTATTTTCGGATGGCATTTTCGTAATTTATTGGGCGACGAAAGGCCATTTTCTTAGGATATTGAAGGCTACAGATCACGGATTCGGCCTGAGGCTATTCTCCAGCAATGATTGAGTCCATTAAGCCCCGATTTGGGCGGATTTTTTGCGTATCAATTTTTGGCAAATTCCAAGGAGGTACCATCACAGATTTCAGGCGATTTATCCGAAATTCCATTTTCTTTCGATTCTGGAAGCTACAGATCACGGAATCAGGCCGAGGCTATTCTCCACCGATAATGAAGTCTATTGATCCTATTCTCCACGGATGATAAGTCCGTTAAGCATCGATTTGGGCCAATTTATTTTCGAATGGCATTTTCCTAATTTCTTGGGCGACGAAAGGCCATTTTCTTTGGATATTGAAGGCTACAGATCACGGATTTGGCTTGAGGTTATTCTCCAACGATAATTCAGTCCATTAAGTACCGATTTTGGGAGGATTTATTCCGGGTCAATTTTGGGCAGATTCCAAAGTGGTACATCACAGATTTGGGCTGTCACTCGGTCGGTTTCGGTTTAACCAAAAACCGAATTGTCTGTTATCGGTCAAATCGAGACCTCGACCAGAGCTACCGCCAACCGACCGTGAGCCTCGGCTAGCCGCAAACCGACCGACCGGTTTTGACTCGGTTTGCCGGCCAACCGGAAACTACCTTTAAAAAAAAAATTTAAAAGCAACAAAAAATCTGCACCACACACTCCTAACCTAACCCCTCCGTTTCTCGATTCTTCTTCCCCTCAGTTTTCTCGATTCTTCTTCCCCTCCGTTTTCTCGATTCTTCTTCCCCTCCGTTTTCTCCCTACTCTCTCTCTCGATTCTCTTCTTCCTCTGGAAGGAAAATCGAACAACCAACTCCCTCGATTCTTCTACCCAGACTATCTCTCTCCCTATTCTCGCCTCCTCCCTCGATTCTCTCTCTCGATTCTGCTGGTGTTGGCGGCGGGGCGACGGGGCTGAGGACCGGGGTGGAGTGACACGAAGTCGTGGTCTTCTCGCCGTCGTGGGAGTCGCGGGAGGGACTCTGGACAAAGTAGGCCGGGCGGCGGGGAGATCTGGTCGGCGACGACGGCGCAAGGCTGGTAACCTCGTAGTCGGTTTTGGCATGCATTTTTTTGGGTTTTATTTGGGGTAATGGGAATGAATGGGAAAGCTGGTTGAAGCAGAGAGAAGCTTGTTCAGGCGGAGGAGGGAGCAAAATGGGTTTTATGGGAATAGGGGCGGTGAAGGGGAAGGCGGAAAATGGTGAGGGAGCTTCTTGTTCGGGTCTGTTGGAAGAGAAGAGGGTCGGGTCCTGCCGTCGGGGTTGTCGGAAGAGAAGAGGGTCTCTAGGGGAAGGGGAAATGGGGAATGGATTTGGGATAGGGTTTGGTTGATTTGGGATTTGGGATTTGTTGGAAGAGAAGAGGGTCAGGTCTCTGGGGGGGGGGGGGGGGGGGGGAAGATGGCTTTGGATGCGGCGTCGTTTAAGGAAAGGGCAGGGGGTCGGTTAGCCGGTTAACCGCCGGTTTCCAACCCCGGTTAGTCGGCTAACCGGCCCCCTGATTTGCTCTACCGTCAACCGACCGTGCTCTGCAGGTTCGGTTTTTCGGTTCGCCGAAAACCGGTCGGTTCGGTTGAAACCGTCCGGTTAACTGCTAACCGGAAAACCGTCTGCCAGCCCTATCACAGATTTCGGGCGATTTATCCGAAATGCCATTTTCTTTCGATTCGGGAGGCTACATATCACGAAATCAGGCAAAGCCTATTCTCCATCGATAATGAAGTCTATTCATCCTATTCTCCACGGATGATAAGTCCTTTAAGCATCGATTTGGGCCAATTTATTTTCGGATGACATTTTCTTAATTTCTTGGGCGACGAAAGGCCATTTTTTGGGATATTGAAGGCTACAGATCACGGATTCGGCCTGAGGTTATTCTCCAACGATGATTGAGTCCATTAAGCACCGATTTGGGCGGATTTATTCCGGGTCAATTTTTGGCAGATTCCAAAGGGGTACCATCACAGATTTTGGGCAATTTATCTGAAATGCCATTCCCTTTCGATTCTGGAGGCTACAGATCACGGAATCAGGCCGAGGCTATTCTCCACCGATAATGAAGTCTATTGATCTTATTCTCCACGGATGATAAGTCCATTAAGCATCGATTTGGCCCAATTTATTTTCGAATGGCATTTTCATAATTTCTTGGGCGACGAAAGGCCATTTTCTTTGGATATTGAAGGCTACAGATCACGGATTCGGTCTGAGGCTATTCTCCAACGATGATTCAGTCCATTAAATACCGATTTGGGCGGATTTAATCGGGGTCAATTTTTGGCAGATTCCAAAGTGGTACCACTACAGATTTCGGGCGATTTATCCGAAATGCCATTTTCTTTCGATTCTGTAGGCTACAGATCACGGAATCAAGCAGAGGCTATTCTCCACCGATAATGAAGTCTACTGATCCTATTCTCCACGGATGATAAGTCCGTTTAAGCATCGATTTGGGCCAATTTATTTTCAGATGGCATTTTTGTAATTTCTTGGGCGAAGAAAGGCCATTTTCTTTGGATATTGAAGGCTACATATGACGGATTCGGCTTGAGGCTATTCTTCAACGATGATTGAGTCCATTAACCACCGATTTGGCCGGATTTATTTCGGGTCAATTTTTGGCAGATTCCAAAGGGGTACCATCACAGATTTCGGGCGAGTTATCCGAAATGCCATTTCTTTCGATTCTGGAGGCCACAGATCACGGAATCAGGCCGAGGTTATTCTCTACCAATAAATAAGTCTATTGATCCTATTCTCCACGGATGATAAGTATGTTAAGCATCGATTTGGGCCAATTTACTTTCGGATGGAATTTTCGTAATTTCTTGGGCGACGGAAGGTCATTTTCTTTGGATATTGAAGGCTACAGATCACGAGTTCGGCCTGAGGCTATTCTCCGACCAAGATTTAGTCCATTAAGCACCGATTTGGGCGGATTTATTCCTGGTCAATTTTTTGCAGATTCCAAAGGGGTACCATCACAGATTTTGGGCGATTTATGCGAAATGTCATTTTCTTTCGATTCTGGAGGCTACAGATCACGGAATCAGGCCGAGGTTATTCTCCACCGATAATGAAGTCTATTAATCCTATTCTCCACGGATGATAAGTCTGTTAAGCATCGATTTGGGCCAATTTATTTTCAGATGGCATTTTCAAATTTTCTTGGGCGATGAAAGGCCATTTTCTTTTGATATTGAAGGCTACAGATCACGGATTCGGCCTGAGGCTATTCCCCAACGATAATTGAGTCCATTAAGCACCAATTTTGGCGGATTTATTCCTGGTCAATTTTTGGCATTTTCAAAGGGGTACCATCACAGATTTCGGGCGATTTATCTGAAATGCCATTTTCTTTCGATTCTGGAGGTTACAGATCACGGAATCAGACCAAGGCTATTCTCCACCGATAATGAAGTCTATTGATCCTATTCTCCACGGGTGATAAGTCCGTTAAGCATCGATTTGGGCCTATTTATTTTTGGATCGCATTTTTCGTAATTTCTTGGGCGACGAAAGGCCATTTTCTTTGGATATTGATGGCTACAGATCACGGATTCGGCCTGAGTCTATTCTCCAACGATGATTGATTTCATTAAGCACTGATTTGGGCGGATTTATTCCTAGTTTATTTTTGGCAGATTCCAAAGGGGTACCATCACAGATTTCGGGCGATTTATCCGAAATGCAATTTTCTTTCGATTCTGGCGGCTACAGATCACGGAATCAGGCCGAGTCTGTTCTCCACCGATAATGAAGTCTATTGATCCTATTCTCCACGGATGATAAGTCCATCAAGCATCAATTTGGGCCAAAAAAAATTTCGGATGACATTTTCGTAATTTCCTGGGTGACGAATGACCATTTTTTTTGGATATTGAAGGCTACAGATCACGGATTCGGCCTGAGGCTATTCTCCAACGATGATTGAGTCCATTAAGCACCGATTTGGGCGGATTTATTCCGGGTAAATTTTGGACAGATTCCAAAGGGGTACCATCACAGATTTCGGGCGATGTATCTGAAATGCCATATTCTTTCTATTCTGGAGGCTACAGATCACGGAATCAGGCCGAGGCTATTCTCCACCAATAAAGAAGTCTATTGATCCTATTCTCCACGGATGAAAAGTCTTCTAAGCATCGATTTGGGCCAATTTACTTTCGGATGGAATTTTCGTTATTTCTTGGGCGACAAAAGGTCATTTTCTGTGGATATTGAAGGCTACAGATCACGAATTCGACCTGAGTCTATTCTCCAACGATAATTGAGTCCATTAAGCACCGATTTGGGCGGATTTATTCCGGGTCAATTTTGGGCAGATTCCAAAGGGTTACCATCACAGATTTCAGGCGATGTATCTGAAATGCCATTTTCTTTCTAATCTGGAGGCTACAGATCACGGAATCAGGCCGAGGCTATTCTCCACCAATAAAGAAGTCTATTGATCCTATTCTCCACGAATGATAAGTCCGTTAAGCATCGATTTGGGCCAATTTATTTTCGGATGGCATTTTCGTAATTCCTTGGGCGACGAAAGGCCATTTTCTATGGATATTGAAGGCTACCGATCACAGATTCGGCCTGAGGCTATTCTCCAACGATGATTGATTTCATTAAGCACCAATTGGGCGAATTTATTCGTGTCTTTTTTTCGCAGATTCCAAAGTGGTACCATCACATATTTCAGGCGATTTATCCGAAATGCAATTTTCTTTCGATTCTGGAGGCTACAGATCACAGAATCTGGCCGAGGTTATTCTCCACCGATAATGAAGTCTGTTTATCCTATTCTCCACGGATGATAAGTCTGTTAAGCATCAATTTGGGCCAATTTACTTTCGGATGGAATTTTCGTAATTTCTTGGGCGACGAAAGGTCATTTTCTTTGGATATTGAAGGCTATAGATCACTAATTCGGCCTGAGGCTATTCTCCGACCAAGATTTAGTCCATTAAGCACCGATTTGGGCGGATTTATTCCTGGTCAATTTTTTGCAGATTCCAAAGGGGTACCATCACAGATTTCGGGCGATTTATCCGAAATGTCATTTTCTTTTGATTCTGGAGGCTACAGATCACGGAATCAGGCCGAGGTTATTCTCCACCGATAATGAAGTCTATTGATCCTATTCTCCACGGATGATAAGTCTGTTAAGCATCGATTTGGGCCAATTTATTTTCAGATGGCATTTTCAAAATTTCTTGGGCGATGAAAGGCCATTTTCTTTTGATATTGAAGGCTACAGATCACGGATTCGGCCTGAGGCTATTCTCCAACGATGATTGAGTCCATTAAGCACCAATTTTGGCGGATTTATTCTTGGTCAATTTTTGGCAGATTCCAAAGGGGTACCATCAAATATTTCAGGCGATTTATCCGAAATGCCATTTTCTTTTGATTCTGGAGGCTACAGATCATGGAATCAGGCCGAGACTATTCTCCACCGACAATGAAGTCTATCGATCCTATTCTCCACGGATCATATGTCCGTTAAGCATCGGTTTGGGCCAATTTATTTTTGGATGGCATTTTCGTAATTTCTTGGGCAACGAAAGGCCATTTTCTTTGGATATGGAAGGCTACAGATCACGGATTCGGCCTGAGGCTATTCCCCAACGATGATTGAGTCCATTAAGCATCGATTTGGGCGGATTAATTCAGGGTCAATTTTTGGCAGATTCCAAAGGGGTGCCATCACAGATTTTGAGCGATTTATCCGAAATGGCATTTTTCTTTCGATTCTGGAGGCTACAGATCACGGAATCAGGCCGAGGCTATTCTCCACCGATAATGAAGTCTATTGATCCTATTCTCCACGGATGATAAGTCCATCAAGCATCGATTTAGGCCAATTTTTTTTTGGATGACATTTTCGTAATTTCCTGGGCGACGAATGGCCATTTTCTTTGGATATTGAAGGCTACAGATCACGGATTCGGCCTGAGGCTATTCACCAACGATGATTGAGTCCATTAAGCACCGATTTGGGCGGATTTATTCCGGGTAAATTTTGGACAGATTCCAAAGGGGTACCATCACAGATTTCGGGCGATGTATCTGAAATGCCATTTTCTTTCTCTTCTGGAGGCTACAGATCACGGAATCAGGCCGAGGCTATTCTCCACCAATAAAGAAGTCTATTGATCCTATTCTCCACGGATGAAAAGTCTTCTAAGCATCGATTTAGGCCAATTTACTTTCGGATGGAATTTTCGTAATTTCTTGGGCGACGAAAGGTCATTTTCTTTGGATATTGAAGGCTACAGATCACGAATTCGGCCTGAGGCTATTCTCCAACGATGATTGAGTCCATTAAGCACCGATTTGGGCGGATTTATTCCGGGTCAATTTTGGGCAGATTCCAAAGGGGTACCATCACAGATTTCAGGCGATGTATTTGAAATGCTATTTTCTTTCTATTCTGGAGGCTACAGATCACGGAATCAGGCCGAGGCTATTCTCCACCAATAAAGAAGTCTATTGATCCTATTCTCCACGAATGATAAGTCCGTTAAGCATCGATTTGGGCCAATTTATTTTCGGATGGCATTTTCGTAATTTCTTGGTCGACGAAAGGCCATTTTCTATGGATATTGAAAGCTACTGATCACATATTCGGCCTGAGGCTATTCTCCAACGATGATTGATTTCATTAAGCACCAATTTGGTCGAATTTATTCGTGTCTTTTTTTGGCATATTCCAAAGGGGTACCATCAGATTTCCGGCGATTTATCCGAAATGCAATTTTCTTTCGATTCTGGAGGCAACAGATCACGGAATCTGGCCGAGGTTATTCTCCACCGATAATGAAGTCTGTTTATCCTATTCTCCACGGATGATAAGTCCGGTAAGCATCGAATTGGGCCAATTTATTTTCAGATGGCATTTTCGTAATTTCTTGTGCGACGAAAGGCCATTTTCTTTGGATATGGAAGGCTACAGATCACATATTCGGCCTGAGGTTATTCCCCAACGATGATTGAGTCCATTAAGCATCGATTTGGGCGGATTTTTTCTGGGTTAATTTTTGGCAGATTCCAAAGGGGTACCATCACAGATTTCGAGCGATTTATCCGAAATGCCATTTTCTTTCGATTCTGGAGGCTACATATCACGGAATCAGGCCGAGGCTATTCTCCACCGATAATGAAATCTATTGATCCTATTATCCCCGGATGATAAGTCCGTCAAGCATCGATTTGGGCCAAATTTTTTTCGGATGGCATTTTCGTAATTTCTTGGGTGACGAAAGGCCATTTTCTTTGGATATTGAAGGCTACAGATCACGGATTCGGCATAAGGCTATTCTCCAACGATGATTGAGTCCATTAAGCATCGATTTGGGAGGATTTATTCCGGGTCAATTTTTGGCAGATTCCAAAGTGGTACCATCACAGATTTCGGGCGATTTTTCCGAAATGCCATTTCTTTCGATTCTGGAGGCCACAGATCACGGAATCAGGCCGAGGCTATTCTCTACCGATAATGAAGTCTATTGATCCTATTATCCCCGGATGATAAGTCCGTCAAGCATCGATTTGGGCCAATAAATTTTCGGATGGCATTTACGTAATTTCTTGTGCGACGAATGGCCATTTTCTTTGGATATTGAAGGCTACATATCACGGATTCGGCCTGAGGCTATTCTCCAACGATGATTGAGTCCATTAAGCACCGATTTGGGCGGATTTATTCCGGGTCATTTTTTGGCAGATTCCAAAGGGGTACCATCACAGATTTCGGGCGATTTATCCGAAATGCCATTTCTTTCGATTCTGGAGGCCACAGATCACGGAATCAGGCCGAGGCTATTCTCTACCTATAAATAAGTCTATTGATCCTATTCTCCACGGGTGATAAGTCTGTTAAGCATCGGTTTGGGCCAATTTACTTTCGGATGGAATTTTCGTAATTTCTTGGGCGACGAAAGGTCATTTTCTTTCGATATTGAAGGCTACAGATCACGAATTCGGCCTGAGGCTATTCTCCGACCATGATTTAGTCCATTAAGCACCGATTTGGGAGGATTTATTCCTGGTCAATTTTTTGCAGATTCCAAAGGGGTAGTACCATCACAGATTTCGGGCGATTTATCTGAAATGTCATTTTCTTTCGATTCTGGAGGCTACAGATCACGGAATCATGCCGAGGTTATTCTCCACCGATAATGAAGTCTATTGATCCTATTCTCCACGGATGATAAGTCTGTTAAGCATCGATTTGGGCCAATTTATTTTCAGATGGCATTTTCAAAATTTCTTGGGCGACGAAAGGCCATTTTCTTTTGATATTGAAGGCTACAGATCACGGATTCGGCCTGAGGCTATTCTCCAACGATGATTGAGTCCATTAAGCACCAATTTTGGCGGATTTATTCCTGGTCAATTTTTGGCAGATTCCAAAGGGGTACCATCACAAATTTCGGGCGATTTATCCGAAATGCCATTTTCTTTTGATTCTGGAGGCTACAGATCACGGAATCAGGCCGAGGCTATTCTCCACCGACAATGAAGTCTATTGATCCTATTCTCCACGGATCATATGTCCGTTAAGCATCTATTTGGACCAATTTATTTTCGGATGGCATTTTCGTAATTTCTTGGGCAACGAGAGGCCATTTTCATTGGATATTGAAGGCTATAGATCACGGATTCGGCCTGAGGCTATTCTCCAACGATGATTGAGTCCATTAAGCACATATTTGGGCGGATTTATTCCGGGTCAATTTTTGCCAGATTCCAAAGGGGTACCATCACAGATTTCGGGCGATTTATCCGAAATGCCATTTTCTTTCCATTCTGGAGGGTAAAGATCACGGAAGCAGGCTGAGGCCATTCTCCACCGATAATGAAGTATATTGGTCCTAATCTCCACGGATGAGAAGTCTGTTAAGCATCGATTTGGGCCAATATATTTTCAGATGGCATTTTCATAATTTCTTGGGCGACGAAAGGCCATTTTCTTTGGATATTGAAGGCTACAGATCACGGATTCGACCTGAGGCTATTCTCCAACGATGATTGAGTCCATTAAGCACCGATTTGGGCGGACTTATTCAGGGTCAATTTTTGGCAGATTCCAAAGGGGTACCATCAATGATTTCGGGCGATTTTCTAAAATGCCATTTTCTTTCGATTCTGGAGGCTACAAATCACGGAATCAAGCTGAAGCTATTCTCGACCGATAATGAAGTCTATTGATCATATTATCCACGGTTGATAAGTCCGTTAAGAATCGATTTGGGCCTGTTTATTTTCGGATGGCATTTTGTAGTTTCTTGGCCGACGAAAGGTCATTTTCTCTGGATATTGAAGGCTACATATCACGGATTTGGCCTGAGGCTATTCTCCAACGATGATTGAGTCCATTAATCACCGATTTGGGCGGATTTATTCCGGGTCAATTTTTGTCAGATTCCAAAGGGTACCATCACAGATTTCGGGCGATTTATCCGAAATGTCATTTTTTTCGATTCTGAAGTTACAGATCACGGAATCAGGTCGAGGCTATTCTCCACCGATAATGTAGTCTATTGATTCTATTCTCCACGGATGATAAGTCCGTTAAGTATCGATTTGGGCCAATTTGTTTTCGGATGGCATTTTCGTAATTTCTTGGGCGACGAAAGGCCATTTTCTTTGGCTATTGAAGGCTACAGATCACGGATTCGGCCTGAGGCTATTCTCCAACGATGATTGAGTCCATTCAGCACCGATTTGGGCGGATTTATTCCGGGTCAATTTTTTGCAGATTCCAGAGGGGTACCATCACAGATTTCGGGCGATTTATCCGAAATGCCATTTTC
This sequence comes from Linum trigynum, assembly GCA_964030455.1. Taxonomy (NCBI): domain Eukaryota; kingdom Viridiplantae; phylum Streptophyta; class Magnoliopsida; order Malpighiales; family Linaceae; genus Linum; species Linum trigynum. The sequence goes on from OZ034820.1 coordinate 2,067,326, forward strand.
TATCGATTCTGGAGGCTACAGATCACCGAATCAGGCCAAGGCTATTCTCCACAATAAAGAAGTCTATTGATCCTATTCTCCACGGATGATAAGTCTGTTAAGCATCGATTTGGGCCAATTTATTTTCAGATGGCATTTTCAAAATTTCTTGGGCGACGAAAAGCCATTTTCTTTTGATATTGAAGGCTACAGATCACGGATTCGGCCTGAGGCTATTCTCCAACGATGATTGAGTCCATTAAGCACCGATTTGGGCGGATTTATTCCGGGTCAATTTTTTGAAGATTCCAAAGGGGTACCATCACAGATTTCGGGAGATTTATCCGAAATGCCATTTTTTTATTCTGGAGGCTATAGATCACGGAATCTGGCCGAGGTTATTCTCCACCGACAATGAAGTCTATTGATCCTATTCTCCACCGATGATAAGTCCGTTAAGCATCGATTTGGGCCAATTTATTTTCCGATGGCATTTTCGTAATTTCTTGGGCGACGAATGGCCATTTTCTTTGGATATTGAAGCCTACAGATCACGGCCATTAAGCACCGATTTGGGCGGATTTTTTTCGGGTCAATTTTGGCAGATTCCAAAGGGGTACCATCAAAGATTTCGGGCGATTTATCTGAAATGCCATTTTCTTTCGATTCTGGAGGCTACAAATCACGGAATCAAGCTGAAGCTATTCTCCACCGGTAATGAAGTCTATTGATCCTATTCTCCACGGTTGATAAGTCTGTTAAGAATCGATTTGGGACTATTTATTTTCGGATGACATTTTCGTAGTTTCTTGGCCGACGAAAGGCCATTTTCTTTTGATATTGAAGGCTACAGATCACGGATTCGGCCTGAGGCTATTCTCCAACGATGATTGAGTCCATTAAGCACCGATTTGGGCGGTTTTATCCGGGTCAGTTTTTGTCAGATTCCAAAGGGGTACCATCATAGATTTCGGGCGATTTATCCGAAATGCCATTTTCTTTCAATTCTGGAGGCTACAGATCACGGAATCAGGCCAAGGCTATTCTCCACCAATAAAGAAGTCTATTGATCCTATTCTCCACGGTTGATAAGTCCGTTAAGAATCGATTTGGGCCTATTTATTTTTGGATGGCATTTTCGTAGTTTCTTGGCCGACGAAAGGCCATTTTCTTTGGATACTGAAGGCTACAGATCACGGATTTGGCCTGAGGCTATTCTCCAACGATGATTGAGTCCATTAAGCACCGATTTGGGCGGATTTATTCCGGGTCAATTTTTGGCAGATTCCAAAGGGGTACCATCACAGATTTCGGGCGATTTATCCGAAATGCCATTTTCTTTCGATTCTGGAGGCCACAAATCACTGAAAGGAGGCTGAGGCCATTCTCCACCGATAATGAAGTATATTGATCCTAATCTCCACGGATGAGAAGTCCGTTAAGCATCAATTTGTGCCAATTTATTTTCAGATGGCATTTTCGTAATTTCTTATGCGACGAAAGGCCATTTCTTTGGATATTGAAGGCTACAGATCACGGATTCGGCCTGAGGCTATTCTCCAACGATGATTGTGTCCATTAAGCAACGATTTGGGCAGACCTATTCCGGGTCAATTTTTGGCAGATTCCAAAGGGGTACCATCAAAGATTTCAGGCGATTTATCTGAAATGCCATTTTCTTTCGATTCTGGAGGCTACAAATCACGGAATCAAGCTGAAGCTATTCTCCACCGATAATGATGTCTATTGATCCTATTCTCCACGGTTTATAAGTCCGTTAAGAATCGATTTGGGCCTATTTATTTTCGGATGGCATTTTCGTAGTTTCTTGGCCGACGAAAGGCCATTTTCTTTGGATATTGAAGGCTACAGATCACGGATTTGGCCTGAGGCTATTCTCCAACGATATTGAGTCCATTAATCACCGATTTGGGCGGATTTATTCCGGGTCAATTTTTGTCAAATTCCAAAGGGTACCATCACAGATTTCCGGCGATTTATCCGAAATGTCATTTTCTTTCGATTCTGAAGGTACAGATCACGGAATCAGGTCGAGACTATTCTCCACCGATAATGTAGTCTATTGATTCTATTCTCCACGGATGATAAGTCCGTTAAGTATCGATTTTGGCCAATTTGTTTTCGGATGGCATTTTCGTAATGTCTTGGGCGATGAAAGGACACTTTCTTTGGCTATTGAAGGCTACAGATCACGGATTCGGCCTGAGGCTATTCTCCAACGATGATTTAGTCCATTAAGCACCGATTTGGGCGGATTTATTCCGGGTCAATTTTTTGCAGATTCCAAAGGGGTACCATCACATATTTCGGGCGATTTATCCGAAATGCCATTTTTTTATTCTGGAGGCTATAGATCACGGAATATGGCCGAGGTTATTCTCCACCGACAATGAAGTATATTGATCTTATTCTCCACCGATGATAAGTCCGTTAAGCATCGATTTGGGCCAATTTATTTTCCGATGGCATTTTCGTAATTTCTTGGGCGACGAATGGCCATTTTCTTTGGATATTGAAGCCTACAGATCACGGCCATTAAGCACCGATTTGGGCGGATTTATTTCGGGTCAATTTTTGGCAGATTCCAAAGGGGTACCATCACAGATTTCGGGCGATTTATCTAAAATGCCATTCCCTTTCGATTCTGGAGGCTACAGATCACGGAATCAGGCCGAGGCTATTCTCCATCGATAATGAAGTCTATTGATCCTATTCTCCTCGGATCATATGTCCGTTAAGCATCGATTTGGGCCAATTTATTTTCAATTGGCATTTTCGTAATTTCTTGGGCGACGAAAGGCCATTTTCTTTGGATATTGAAGGCTACAGATCACGGATTCGGCCTAAGGCTATTCTCCAACGATGATTGAGTCCATTAAGCATCGATTTGGGAGGATTTATTCCGGGTCAATTTTTGGCAGATTCCAAAGGGGTACCATCACATATTTCGGGCGATTTATCCGAAATACCATTTTTTTTTATTCTGGAGGCTACAGATCACGGAATCTGGCCGAGGTTATTCTCCACCGACAATGAAGTCTATTGATCTTATTCTCCACAGATGATAAGTCCGTTAAGCATCGATTTAGGCCAATTTATTTTCCGATGGCATTTTCGTAATTTCTTGGGCGACGAATGGCCATTTTCTTTGGATATTGAAGGCTACAGATCACGGCCATTAAGCACCGATTTGGGCGGATTTATTCCGGGTCAATTTGTGGCAGATTCCAAAGGGGTACCATCACAGATTTCGGGCGATTTATCTAAAATGGCATTCCCTTTCGATTCTGGAGGCTACAGATCACGGAATCAGGCCGAGGCTATTCTCCACCGATAATGAAGTCTATTGATCTTATTCTCCACGGATGATAAGTCCGTTAAGCATCGATTTGGGCCAATTTATTTTTGGATGGCATTTTCGTAATTTCTTGGGCGATGAAAGACCATTATCTTTCGATATTGAAGGCTACAGATCACGGATTCGGCCTGAGGCTATTCTCCAACGATGACTGAGTCCATTAAGCAGCGATTTGGGCGGATTTATTCCGGGTCAATTTTTGGCATTTTCCAAAGGGGTACCATCACAGTTTTCGGGCGATTTATCTGAAATGCCATTTTCTTTCGATTCTGGAGTTTACAGATCACGGAATCAGGCCAAGGCTATTCTCCACCGATAATGAAGTCTATTGATCCTATTCTCCACGGGCGATAAATCCGTTAAGCATCGATTTGGGCCTATTTATTTTTGGATGGCATTTTTCGTAATTTCTTGGGCGACGAAAGGCCATTTTCTTTGGATATTGAAGGCTACCGATCACAGATTCGGCCTGAGGCTATTCTCCAACGATGATGAGTCCATTAATCACCGATTTGGGCGAATTTATTCGGGTCTATTTTTGCCAGATTCCAAAGGGGTACCATTACAGATTTCAGGCGATTTATCCGAAATGCAATTTTCTTTCGATTCTGGAGGCTACAGATCACGGAATCAGGCCGAGGTTATTCTCCACCGATAATGAAGTCTGTTTATCCTATTCTCCACGAATGATAAGTCTGGTAAGCATCGATTTGGGCCAATTTATTTTCGGATGGCATTTTCGTAATTTCTTGGGCGACGAAAGGCCCTTTTCTTTGGATATGGAAGGCTACAGATCACAGATCCGGCCTGAGGTTATTCCCCAACGATGATTGAGTCCATTAAGCATCGATTTGGGCGGATTTTTCTGGGTCAATTTTTGGCAGATTCCAAAGGAGTACCATCACAGATTTCGAGCGATTTATCCGAAATGCCATTTTCTTTCGATTCTGGAGGCCACAGATCATGGAATCAGGCCGAGGCTATTCTCCACCGATAATGAAGTCTATTGATCCTATTCTCCCTGGATGATAAGTCCGTCAAGCATCGATTTGGGCCAGATTTTTTTCGGATGGCATTTTCGTAATTTCTTGGGCGACGCATGGCCATTATCTTTGGATATTGAAGGCCACAGATCACGGATTCGGCCTGAGGCTATTCTCCAACGATGATTGAGTCCATTAAGCACCGATTTGGGCGGATTTATTCCGGGTCAATTTTTGGCAGATTCCAAAGGGGTACCATCAAAGATTTCGGGCGATTTATCCGAAATGCCATTTTCTTTCGATTCTGGAGGCCACAGATCACGGAATCAGGCCGAGGCTATTCTCCACCAATAAAGAAGTCTATTGATCCTATTCTCCACGGATGATAAGTCTGTTAAGCATCGATTTGGGCCAATTTACTTTCAGATGGCATTTTCGTAATTTCTTGGGCGACGAAAGGTCATTTTCTTTGGATATTGAAGGCTATAGATCACGGATTCGGCCTGAGGCTAATCTCCAACCATGATTTAGTCCATTAAGCACCGATTTGGGCGGATTTATTCTTGGTCAACTTTTTGCAGATTCCAAAGGGGTACCATCACAAATTACGGGCGATTTATCCGAAATGTCATTTTCTTTCGATTCTGGAGGCTACAGATTACGGAATCAGACCGAGGTTATTCTCCACCGACAATGAATTCTATTGATCCTATTCTCCTCGGATCATATGTCCGTTAAGCATCGATTTGGGCCAATTTATTTTCAATTGGCATTTTCGTAATTTCTTGGGCGACGAAAGGTCATTTTCTTTGGATATTGAAGGCTACAGATCACGGATTCGGCGTAAGGCTATTCTCGAACGATGATTGAGTCCATTAAGCATCGATTTGGGAGGATTTATTCCGGGTCAATTTTTGGCAGATTCCAAAGGGGTACCATCACAGATTTCGAGCGATTTATCCGAAATGCCATTTTCTTTCGATTCTGGAGGCTACAAATCACGGAATCAGGCCAAGGCTATTCTCCACCAATAAAGAAGTCTATTGATCCTATTCTCCACGGATGATAAGTCTGTTAAGCATCGATTTGGGCCAATTTATTTTCAGATGGCATTTTCATAATTTCTTGGGCGACGAAAGACCATTTTCTTTGGATATTGAAGGCTACAGATCACGGATTCGGCCTGAGGCTATTCTCCAACGATGATTGAGTCCATTAAGCACCAATTTTGGCGGATTTATTCCGGGTCAATTTTTGGCAGATTCCAAAGGGGTACCATCACAAATTTTGGGCGATTTATCCGAAATGCCATTTTCTTTCGATTCTGGAGGCTACATATCACGAAATCAGGCCGAGGCTATTCTCCACCGACAATGAAGTCTATTGATCCTATTCTCCACGGATCATATGTCCTTTAAGCATCGATTTGTGCCAATTTATTTTCGAATGGCATTTTCATAATTTCTTGGGCAACGAAAGGCCATTTTCTTTGGATATGGAAGCCTACAGATCACGGATTCGGCCTGAGGCTATTCCGCAACGATGATTGAGTCCATTAAGCATCGATTTGTGCCAATTTATTTTCGGATGGCATTTTCGTAATTTCTTGGGCAACGAAAGGCCATTTTCTTTGGATATGGAAGGCTACAGATCACGGATTCGGCCTGAGGCTATTCTCCAACGATGATGAGTCCATTAAGCACCAATTTGGGAGAATTTATTCCGGGTCAATTTTTGACAGATTCTAAAGGTGGTACCATCACAGATTTCAGGCGTTATCCGAAATGCAATTTTCTTTCCATTCTGTCGGCTACATATCACGGAATCAGGCTGAGGCTATTCTCCACCGATAATGAAGTCTATTGATCATGTTCTCCTCGGATGATAAGTCCTTTAAGCATCGATTTTGGGAAATTTAATTTCGAATAGCAATTTCGTAATTTCTTGGGCGACGTAATGCCATTTTCTTTGGATATTGAAGGCTACAGATCACGGATTCGGCCTGAGGCTATTTTCCAACGATGATTGAGTCCATTAAGCACCGATTTGGGCGGACTTATTCCGGGTCAATTTTTGGCCGATTCCAAAGGGGTACCATCAAAGATTTCGCGCGATTTATCTGAAATGCCATTTTCTTTCGATTCTGGAGGCTACAAATCACGGAATCAAGCTGAAGCTATTCTCCACCGATAATGAAGTCTGTTTATCCTATTCTCCACGAATGATAAGTCTGGTAAGCATCGATTTAGGCCAATTTATTTTCGGATGGCATTTTCGTAATTTCTTGGGCAACGAAAGGCCATTTTCTTTGGATATGGAAGGCTACAGATCACGGATTCGGCCTGAGGCTATTCCGCAACGATGATTGAGTACATTAAGCATCGATTTGTGCCAATTTATTTTCGGATGGCATTTTTCGTAATTTCTTGGGCAACGAAAGGCCATTTTCTTTGGATATTGAAAGCTACAGATCACAGATTTGGCCTGAGGCTATTCTACAACGATGATTGAGTCCATTAATCACCGATTTGGGCGGATTTATTCGGGGTCAATTTTTGTCAGATTCCAAAGGGTACCATCACAAATTTCGGGCGATTTATCCGAAATGTCATTTTCTTTCGATTCTGAAGATACAGATCACGGAATCAGGTCGACCCTATTCTCCACCGATAATATAGTCTATTGATCCTATTCTCCACGGATGATGATAAGTCCGTTAAGTATCTATTTGGGCCAATTTGTTTTCGGATGGCATTTTCGTAATTTCTTGGGCGACGAAAGGCCATTTTCTTTGGATATTGAAGGCTACAGATCACGGATTCGGCCTGAGGCTATTCTCCAACGATGATTGAGTCCATTAAGCACCGATTTGGGCGGATTTATTCCAGGTCAATTTTTTGCAGATTCCAAAAGGGTACCATCACAGATTTCGGGCGATTTATCCGAAATGCCATTTTTTTATTCTGGAGGCTATAGATCACGGAATCAGGCCGAGGTTATTCTCCACCGACAATGAAGTCTATTGATCCTATTCTCCACCGATGATAAGTCCGTTAAGCATCGATTTGGGCCAATTTATTTTCAGATGGCATTTTCGTAATCACTTGTGCGACGAATGGCCATTTTCTTTGGATATTGAATGCTACAGATCACGGCCATTAAGCACCGATTTGGGCGGATTTATTCCGGGTCAATTTTTGGCAGATTCCAAAGGGGTACCATCACAGATTTCGGGCGATTTATCCGAAATTCCATTTTCTTTCGATTCTGGCGGCTACATATCACGGAATCAGGCAGAGGCTATTCTCCACAGATAATGAAGTCTACTGATCCTATTCTCCACGGATGATAAGTCCTTTAAGCATCGATTTGGGCCAATTTAATTTCGAATAGCATTTTCATAATTTCGTGGGCGACGAAATGCCATTTTCTTTGGATATTGAAGGCTACAAATTACGGATTCGGCCTGAGGCTATTCTCCAACGATGATTGAGTCCATTAAGCACCGATTTGGGAGAATTTATTCCGGGTCAATTTTTGACAGATTCTAAAGGTGGTACCATCACAGATTTCAGGCGTTATCCGAAATGCAATTTTCTTTCCATTCTGGCGGTTACATATCACGGAATCAGGCTGAGGCTATTCTCCACCGATAATGAAGTCTATTGATCATGTTCTCCTCGGATGATAAGTCCTTTAAGCATCGATTTGGGGAAATTTAATTTCGAATAGCAATTTCGTAATTTCTTGGGCGACGTAATGCCATTTTCTTTGGATATTGAAGGCTACAGATTACAGAATCGGTCTGAGGCTATTGTCCAACGATGATTAGTCCATTAAGCATCGATTTGGGCGGATTTATTCTGGGTCAATTTTTGGCAGATTCCAAAGGGGCGCCATCACAGATTTCGTGCGATTTATCCGAAATGCCATTTTCTTTCGATTCTGAAGGCTACAGATCACGGAATCAGGCCGAGGCTATTCTCCACCGATAATGAAGTCTATTGATCCTATTCTCCACGGATGATACGTCCGTTAAGCATCGATTTGGGTCAATTTATTTTCGGATGACATTTTCGTAATTTCTTGGGCGACGTAATGCCATTTTCTTTGGATATTGAAGGATACATATAACCAATTCGGCCTGAGGATATTCTCCAACGATGATTGAGTCCATTAAGCACTGATTTGGGCGGATTTATTCTGGGTCAATTTTTGGCAGATTCCAAAGGGGTACCATCCCAGATTTCGGGCGATTTATCCGAAATGCCATTTTCTTTCGATTCTGGAGGCTACAGATCACGAAATCAGGCCGAGGCTATTCTCCACCGATAATGAAGTCTATTGATCCTATTCTCCACGGATGATAAGTCCGTTAAGCATCGATTTGGGCCAATTTATTTTTGGATGGCATTTTTGTAATTTCTTAGGCGACGAAATGCCATTTTCTTTGGATATTGAAGGATACAGATCACGGATTCGGCCTGCGGCTATTCTCCAATGATGATTGAGTCCATTAAGCACCGATTTGGGCGGATTTATTCCGAGTCTATTTTTGGCAGATCCCAAAGGGGTACCATCACAGATTTCGGGCGATTTATCCGAAATGCCATTTTCTTTCGATTCTGGAGGCTACAGATCTTGGAATAAGGCCGAGGCTATTCTACACCGATAATGAAGTCTATTGATCCTATTCTCCACGGATGATAAGTCCGTCAAGCATCGATTTTGGCCAATTTATTTTCGGATGGCATTTTTGTAATTTCTTGGGGGACGAAATGCAATTTTCTTTAGATATTGAAGGCTACAGATCACGGATTCGGCCTGAGGCTATTCTCCAACGATGATTGAGTCCATTAAGTACCGATTTGGGCTGATTTATTCGGGGTCAATTTTTGGCAGATTCCAAAGGGGTACGATCACAGATTTCGGGTGATTCATCTGAAATGCCATTTTCTTTCGATTCTGGAGGCTACAGATCACGAAATCAGGCCGAGGCTATTTCCACCGATAATGAAGTCTATTGATCCTATTCTCCCCGGACGATAAGTCCGTTAAGCATCGATTTGGGCCAATTTATATTCGGATGGCATTTTCGTAATTTCTTAGGCGACGAAATGCCATTTTCTTTGGATATTGAAGGCTAGAGATCACGGATTCGGCTTGAGGCTATTCTCCAACGATGATTGAGTCCATTAAGCACCAATTTGGGCGGATTTATTCTGTGTCAATTTTTGGCAGATTCCAAAGGCGTACCATCACATATTTTGGCCGATTTATCCGAAATGTCATTTTCTTTCGATTCTTGAAGGCTACAGATCACGGAATCAGGCCGAGGCTATTGTCCACCGATTATGAAGTCTATTGATCCTATTCTCCACGGATGATAAGTCCGTTAAGCATCGATTAAGGCCAATTTATTTTCGGATGACATTTTTGTAATTTCTTGGGCGACTAAATGCCATTTTCTTTGGATATTGAAGGCTACAGATCACGGATTCGGCCTGAGGCTATTCTCCAGCGATGATTGAGTCCATTAAGCACCGATTTGGGCGAATTTATTCTGGGTCAATTTTTGGCAGATTCCAAAGGGGTACCATCACAGATTTCAGGCTATTTGTCCGAAATGCCATTTTCTATCGATTCTGGCGCCTACATATCACTGAATCAGGCCGAGGCTATTATCCACCGATAATGAAATCTATTGATCCTATTCTCCACGGATGATAAGTCCGTTAAGCAACGATTTGGGCCAATTTATTTTCGGATGGTATTTTCGTAATTTCTTGTGCGACGAAAGACCATTTTCTTTGGATATTGATGGCTACATATCACGGATTCGGCCTGTGGCTATTCTCCAACGATGATTGAGTCCATTAAGCACCGATTTGGGCGTATTTGTTCCGGGTCAATTTTTGGCAGATTCCAAAGGGGTACCATCACAGATTTCGGGAGATTTATCCGAAATGCAATTTTTTCGATTCTGATGGCTACAGATCACGGAATCAGGCTGAGGCTATTCTCCACCGATAATGAAGTCTATTGATCCTATTCTCCACGGATGATAAGTCAGTTAAGCATCGATTTTGCCCAATTTATTTTCGGATGACATTTTCGTAATTTTTTGTGCGACGAAATGCCATATTCTTTGGATATTTCCTGCGATTTATCCGAAATGCCATTTTCTTTCGATTCTGACGGCCACAGATCACGGAATCGGGCTGTGGCTATTCTCCACCAATAAAGAAGTCTATTGATCCTATTCTCCACGAATGATAAGTCTGTTAATCATCGATTTGGGCCAATTTACTTTCAGATGGCAATTTCGTAATTTCTTGGGCGACGAAAGGTCATTTTCTTTGGATATTTAAGGCTACAGATCACAGATTCGTCCTGAGGCTAATCTCCAACCATGATTTAGTCCATTAAGCACCGATTTGGGCGGATTTATTCTTGGTCAATTTTTTGCAGATTCCAAAGAGGTACCATCACAGATTACGGGCGATTTATCCGAAATGTCATTTTCTTTCGATTCTGGAGGCTACAGATCACGGAATCTGGCCGAGGTTATTCTCCACCGATAATGAAGTCTATTGATCCTATTCTCCACGGATGATAAGTCCGTTAAGCATCGATTTGGGCCAATTTATTTTCGATGGCATTTTCGTAATTTCTTGGGCGACGAAAGACCATTTTCTTTGGATATTGAAGGCTACAGATCACGGATTAGGCCTAAGGCTATTCTCCAACGATGATTGAGTCCATTAAGCACCGATTAGGGCGGTTTTATTCTGGTCAATTTTTGGCAGATTCCAAAGGTGTACCATCACAGATTTCGGGCGATTTATCTTAAATGCCATTTTCTTTCGATTCTGGAGGCTACAAATCACGGAATCAGGCCAAGGCTATTCTCCAACAATAAAGAAGTCTATTGATCTTATTCTCCACGGATGATAAGTCTGTTAAGCATCGATTTGGGCCAATTTATTTTCGGATGGCATTTTAGTAATTTCTTGGGCGACGAAAGGCCATTTTCTTTGGATATTGAAAGCTACAGATCACGGATTCGGCCTGAGGCTATTCTCCAACGATGATTGAGTCCATTAAGCACCGATTTGGGCGGATTTATTCCGGGTCATTTTTTGACAGATTCCAAAGGGGTACCATCACAGATTCCGGGCGATTCATCCGAAATGCCATTTTTCGGATGGCATTTTCGTAATTTCTTGGGCGCCGAAATGCCATTTTCTTTGGATATTGAAGGATAGATATCACGTATTCGGCCTGAGGCTATTCTCCAACGATGATTGAGTCCATTAAGCACTGATTTGGGCGGATTTATTCCGGGTCAATTTTTGGCAGATTCCAAAAGGGTACCATCACAGATTTTGGCCGATTTATCCGAAATGCTATTTTCTTTCGATTCTGGAGGCTACAGATCACGGAATTAGGCCGAGGCTATTCTCCACCGATAATGAAGTCTATTGATCCTATTCTCCACGGATGATAAGTTCGTTAAGCATCGATTTGGGCCAATTTATTTTCGGATGACATTTTTGTAATTTCTTGGGCGACTAAATGCCATTTTCTTTGGATATTGAAGGATAGATATCACGAATTCAGCCTGAGGCTATTCTCCAACGATGATTGAGTCCATTAAGCACCGATTTGGGCGGATTTATTCCGGGTCAATTTTTGGTAGATTCCAAAGGGGTACCATCATAGATTTCAGGCTATTTATCGGAAATGCCATTTTCTTTCGATTCTGGAGGCTACAGATCACAGAATCAGGCCCAGGATATTCTCCACCGATAATGAAGTATATTGATCCTATTCTCCATGGATAATAAGTCCATTAAGCATCGATTTGGGCCAATTTATTTTCGGATGACATTTTCGTAATTTCTTGGGCGACGAAATGCCATTTTCTTTGGATATTGAAGGCTACAGATCACCGATTCGGTCTGAGGCTATTCTCCAACGATTATTGAGTCCATTAAGCACCGATTTGGGCGGATTTATTTCGGGTCAATTTTTGGCAGATTCCAAAGAGGTACCATCCCAGATTTCGGGCGATTTATCCCAAATGCCATTTTCTTTCGATTCTGGAGGCTACAGATCACAAAATCAGGCCGAGGCTATTCTCCACCGATAATGAAGTCTATTGATCCTATTCTCCACGGATGATAAGTTCGTTAAGCATCGATTTGCGCCAATTTATTTTCGGATGGCATTTTTGTAATTTCTTGGGCAACGAAATGCCATTTTCTTTGGATATTGAAGGATACAGATCACTGATTCGGCCTGCGGCTATTCTGCAATGATGATTGAGTCCATTAAGCACCGATTTGGGCGGATTTATTCCGAGTCAATTTTTGGCAGATTCCAAAGGGGTACCATCACAGATTTCGGGCGATTTATCCGAAATGCCATTTTCTTTCGATTCTGGAGGCTACAGATCACGGAATAAGGCCGAGGCTATTCTACACAGATAATGAAGTCTATTGATCCTATTCTCCACGGATGATAAGTCCGTTAAGCATCGATTTTGGCCAATTTATTTTCGGATGGCATTTTTGTAATTTCTTGGGGGACGAAATGCAATTTTCTTTAGATATTGAAGGCTACAGATCACGGATTCTGCCTGAGGCTATTCTCCAACGATGATTGAGTCCATTAAGCACCGATTTGGGCTGATTTATTCGGGGTCAATTTTTGGCAGATTCCAAAGGGGTACGATCACAGATTTCGGGCGATTCATCCGAAATGCCATTTTCTTTCGATTCTGGAGGCTACAGATCACGGAACCAGGCCGAGGCTATTTCCACCGATAATGAAGTCTATTGATCCTATTCTCCCCGGACGATAAGTCCGTTAAGCATCGATTTGGGCCAATTTATGTTCGGATGGCATTTTCGTAATTTCTTAGGCGACGAAATGCCATTTTCTTTGGATATTGAAGGATAGATATCACAAATTCGGCCTGAGGCTATTCTCCAACGATGATTGAGTCCATTAAGCACTGATTTGGGCGGATTTATTCCGGGTCAATTTTTGGCAGATTCCAAAGGGGTACCATCATAGATTTTGGCCGATTTATCCGAAATGCCATTTTCTTTCGATTCTGGAGGCTACAGATCACGGAATCAGGCCGAGGCTATTCTCCACCGATAATGAAGTCTATTGATCCTATTCTCCACGGATGATAAGTTCGTTAAGCATCGATTTGGCCAATTTATTTTTGGATGACATTTTTGTAATTTCTTGGGCAACTAAATGCCATTTTCTTTGGATATTGAAGGCTACAGATCACGGATTCGGCTTGAGGCTATTCTCCAACGATGATTGAGTCCATTAAGCACCAATTTGGGCGGATTTATTCTGGGTCAATTTTTGGCAGATTCCAAAGGGGTACCATCACATATTTTGGCCGATTTATCCGAAATGTCATTTTCTTTCGATTCTTCAAGGCTACAGATCACGGAATCAGGCCGAGGCTATTGTCCACCGATAATGAAGTCTATTGATCCTATTCTCCACGGATGATAACTCCGTTAAGCATCGATTTGGGCCAATTTATTTTCGGATGACATTTTTGTAATTTCTTGGGCGACTAAATGCCATTTTCTTTGGATATTGAAGGCTACAGATCACGGATTCGGCCTGAGGCTATTCTCCAACGATGATTGAGTCCATTAAGCACCGATTTGGGCGAATTTATTCTGGGTCAATTTTTGGAAGATTCCAAAGGGGTACCATCACAGATTTCAGGCTATTTGTCCGAAATGCCATTTTCTATCGATTCTGGCGCCTACATATCACTGAATCAGGCCGAGGCTATTATCCACCGATAATGAAATCTATTGATCCTATTCTCCACGGATGATAAGTCCGTTAAGCAACGATTTGGGCCAATTTATTTTCGGATGGCATTTTCGTATTTTCTTGGGCGACGAAAGACCATTTTCTTTGGATATTGAAGGCTACATATCACGGATTCGGCCTGTGGCTATTCTCCAACGATGATTGAGTCCATTAAGCACCGATTTGGGCGTATTTATTCCGGGTCAATTTTTGGCAGATTCCAAATGGGCACCATCACAGATTTCGGGCGATTTATCCGAAATGCACTTTTTTCGATTCTGACGGCTACAGATCACGGAATCAGGCTGAGGCTATTCTCCACCGATAATGAAGTCTATTGATCCTATTCTCCACGGATGATAAGTCTGTTAAGCATCGATTTTGCCCAATTTATTTTCGGATGACATTTTCGTAATTTCTTGTGCGACGAAATGCCATATTCTTTGGATATTTCGGGCGATTTATCCGAAATGCCATTTTCTTTCGATTCTGACGGCCACAGATCACGGAATCAGGCCGAGGCTATTCTCCACCAATAAAGAAGTCTATTGATCCTATTCTCCACGGATGATAAGTCTGTTAAGCATCGATTTGGGCCAATTTACTTTCAGATGGCATTTTCGTAATTTCTTGGTCGACGAAAGGTCATTTTCTTTGGATATTGAAGGCTACAGATCACGGATTCGGCCTGAGGCTAATCTCCAACCATGATTTAGTCCATTAAGCACCGATTTGGGCGGATTTATTCTTGGTCAATTTTTTGCAGATTTCAAAGGGGTACCATCACAGATTACGGGCGATTTATCCGAAATGTCATTTTCTTTCGATTCTGGAGGCTACAGATCATGGAATCTGGCCGAGGTTATTCTCCACCGATAATGAAGTCTATTGATCCTATTCTCCACGGATGATAAGTTCGTTAAGCATCGATTTGGCCAATTTATTTTTGGATGACATTTTTGTAATTTCTTGGGCAACTAAATGCCATTTTCTTTGGATATTGAAGGCTACAGATCACGGATTCGGCTTGAGGCTATTCTCCAATGATGATTGAGTCCATTAAGCACCGATTTGGGCGGATTTATTTCGAGTCAATTTTTGGCAGATTCCAAAGGGTTACCATCACAGATTTGGGCGATTTATCCGAAATGCCATTTTCTATCGATTCTGGAGGCTACACATCACGGAATAAGGCCGAGGCTATTCTACACCGATAATGAAGTCTATTGATCCTATTCTCTACGGATGATAAGTCCGTTAAGCATCGATTTTGGCCAATTTATATTCGGATGGAATTTTTGTAATTTCTTGGGGGACGAAATGCAATTTTCTTTGGATATTGAAGGCTACAGATCACGGATTAGGCCTGAGGCTATTCACCAACGAAGATTGAGTCCATTAAGCACCGATTTGGGCTGATTTATTCGGGGTCAATTTTTGGCAGATTCCAAAGGGCTGATTTATTTGAGTCCATCACAGATTTCGGGCGATTCATCCGAAATGCCATTTTCTTTCGATTCTGAAGGCTACAGATCACGGAATCAGGCCGAGGCTATTCTCCACCGATAATGAAGTCTATTGATCCTATTCTCCCCGGATGATAAGTCCGTTAAGCATCGATTTGGGACAATTTATTTTCGGATGGCATTTTCGTAATTTCTTGGGCGACGAAATGCCATTTTCTTTGGATATTGAAGGATAGATATCACGTATTCGGCCTGAGGCTATTCTCCAACGATGATTGAGTCCATTAAGCACTGATTTGGGCGGATTTATTCCGGGTCAATTTTTGGCAGATTCCAAAAGGGTACCATCACAGATTTTGGCCGATTTAACCGAAATGCAATTTTCTTTCGATTCTGGAGGCTACATATCACGGAATCAGGCCGAGGCTATTCTCCACCGATAATGAAGTCTATTGATCCTATTCTCCACGGATGATAAGTTCGTTAAGCATCGATTTGGGCCAATTTATTTTCGGATGACATTTTGTAATTTCTTGGGCGACTAAATGCCATTTTCTTTGGATATTGAAGGATAGATATCACGAATTCGGCCTGAGGCTATTCTCCAACGATGATTGAGTCCATTAAGCACCGATTTGGGCGGATTTATATTGGGTCAATTTTTGGCAGATTCCAAAGGGGTACCATCACATATTTTGGCAGATTTCTCCGAAATGCCATTTTCTTTCGATTCTGGAGGCTACAGATCACGGAATCAGGCCGAGGCTATTGTCCACCGATAATGAAGTTTATTGATCCTATTCTGCACGGATGATAAGTCCGTTAAGCATCGATTTGGGCCAATTTATTTTCGGATTACATTTTTGTAATTTCTTGGGCGACTAAATGCCATTTTCTTTTTATATTGAAGGCTACAGATCACGGATTTGGCTTGAGGCTATTCTCCAACGATGATTGAGTCCATTAAGCACCGATTTGGGCGGATTTATTCTGGGTCAATTTTTGGCAGACTCCAAAGGGGTACCATCACATATTTTGGTCGATTTATCCGAAATACCATTTTCTTTCGATTCTGGAGGCTACAGATCACGGAATCAGGCCGAGTCTATTGTCCACCGATAATGAAGTCTATTGATCCTATTCTCCACGGATGATAAGTCCGTTAAGCATCGATTTGGGCCAATTTATTTTCGGATGACATTTTTGTAATTTCTTGGGCGACTAAATGCCATTTTCTTTGGATATTGAAGGCTACAGATCATGGATTCGGCTTGAGGCTATTCTCCAACGATGATTGAGTCCAATAAGCACCGATTTGGGCGGATTTATCCTGGGTCAATTTTTGGCAGATTCCAGAGGGGTACCATCACAGATTTCGGGCGATTTATCCGAAATGCCATTTTCTTTCGATTCTGGAGGCTACAGATCACGGAATCAGGCCGAGGCTATTCTCCACCGATAATGAAGTCTATTGTTCCTATTCTCCACGGATGATAAGTTCGTTAAGCATCGATTTGGCCAATTTATTTTGGATGACATTTTTGTAATTTCTTGGGCAACAAAATGCCATTTTCTTTGGATATTGAAGGCTACAGATCACGGATTCGGCTTGAGGCTATTCTCCAACGATGATTGAGTCCATTAAGCACCAATTTGGGCGGATTTATTCAGGGTCAATTTTTGGCAGATTCCAAAGGGGTACCATCACATATTTTGGCCGATTTATCCGAAATGTCATTTTCTTTCGATTCTTGCAGGCTACAGATCACGGAATCAGGCCGAGGCTATTGTCCACCGATAATGAAGTCTATTGATCCTATTCTCCACGGATGATAAGTCCGTTAAGCATCGATTTGGGCCAATTTATTTTCGGATGACATTTTTGTAATTTCTTGGGCGACTAAATGCCATTTTCTTTGGATATTGAAGGCTACAGATCACGGATTCGGCCTGAGGCTATTCTCCAACGATGATTGAGTCCATTAAGCACCGATTTGGGCGAATTTATTCTGGGTCAATTTTTGGCAGATTCCAAAGGGGTACCATCACAGATTTCAGGCTATTTGTCTGAAATGCCATTTTCTATCGATTCTGGCGCCTACATATCACTGAATCAGGCCGAGGCTATTATCCACCGATAATGAAATCTATTGATCCTATTCTCCACGGATGATAAGTCCGTTAAGCAACGATTTGGGCCAATTTATTTTCGGATGGCATTTTCGTATTTTCTTGGGCGACGAAAGACCATTTTCTTTGGATATTGAAGGCTACATATCACGGATTCGGCCTGTGGCTATTCTCCAACGATGATTGAGTCCATTAAGCACCGATTTGGGCGTATTTATTCCGGGTCAATTTTTGGCAGATTCCAAATGGGCACCATCACATATTTCGGGCGATTTATCCGAAATGCACTTTTTTCGATTCTGACGGCTACAGATCACGGAATCAGGCTGAGGCTATTCTCCACCGATAATGAAGTCTATTGATCCTATTCTCCACGGATGATAAGTCTGTTAAGCATCGATTTTGCCCAATTTATTTTCGGATGACATTTTCGTAATTTCTTGTGCGACGAAATGCCATATTCTTTGGATATTTCGGGCGATTTATCCGAAATGCCATTTTCTTTCGATTCTGACGGCCACAGATCACGGAATCAGGCCGAGGCTATTCTCCACCAATAAAGAAGTCTATTGATCCTCTTCTCCACGGATGATAAGTCTGTTAAGCATCGATTTGGGCCAATTTACTTTCAGATGGCATTTTCGTAATTTCTTGGTCGACGAAAGGTCATTTTCTTTGGATATTGAAGGCTACAGATCACGGATTCGGCCTGAGGCTAATCTCCAACCATGATTTAGTCCATTAAGCACCGATTTGGGCGGATTTATTCTTGGTCAATTTTTTGCAGATTCCAAAGGGGTACCATCACAGATTACGGGCGATTTATCCGAAATGTCATTTTCTTTCGATTCTGGAGGCTACAGATCATGGAATCTGGCCGAGGTTATTCTCCACCGATAATGAAGTCTATTGATCCTATTCTCCACGGATGATAAGTTCGTTAAGCATCGATTTGGCCAATTTATTTTTGGATGACATTTTTGTAATTTCTTGGGCAACTAAATGCCATTTTCTTTGGATATTGAAGGCTACAGATCACGGATTCGGCTTGAGGCTATTCTCCAATGATGATTGAGTCCATTAAGCACCGATTTGGGCGGATTTATTTCGAGTCAATTTTTGGCAGATTCAAAAGGGTTACCATCACAGATTTGGGCGATTTATCCGAAATGCCATTTTCTATCGATTCTGGAGGCTACACATCACGGAATAAGGCCGAGGCTATTCTACACCGATAATGAAGTCTATTGATCCTATTCTCTACGGATGATAAGTCCGTTAAGCATCGATTTTGGCCAATTTATATTCGGATGGCATTTTTGTAATTTCTTGGGGGACGAAATGCAATTTTCTTTGGATATTGAAGGCTACAGATCACGGATTAGGCCTGAGGCTATTCACCAATGATGATTGAGTCCATTAAGCACCGATTTGGGCTGATTTATTCGGGGTCAATTTTTGGCAGATTCCAAAGGGCTGATTTATTAGAGTCCATCACAGATTTCGGGCGATTCATCCGAAATGCTATTTTCTTTCGATTCTGAAGGCTACAGATCACGGAATCAGGCCGAGGCTATTCTCCACCGATAATGAAGTCTATTGATCCTATTCTCCCCGGATGATAAGTCCGTTAAGCATCGATTTGGGACAATTTATTTTCGGATGGCATTTTCGTAATTTCTTGGGCGACGAAATGCCATTTTCTTTGGATATTGAAGGATAGATATCACGTATTCGGCCTGAGGCTATTCTCCAACGATGATTGACTCCATTAAGCACTGATTTGGGCGGATTTATTCCGGGTCAATTTTTGGCAGATTCCAAAAGGGTACCATCACAGATTTTGGCCGATTTAACCGAAATGCAATTTTCTTTTGATTCTGGAGGCTACATATCACGGAATCAGGCCGAGGCTATTCTCCACCGATAATGAAGTCTATTGATCCTATTCTCCACGGATGATAAGTTCGTTAAGCATCGATTTGGGCCAATTTATTTTCGGATGACATTTTGTAATTTCTTGGGCGACTAAATGCCATTTTCTTTGGATATTGAAGGATAGATATCACGAATTCGGCCTGAGGCTATTCTCCAACGATGATTGAGTCCATTAAGCACCGATTTGGGCGGATTTATTCTGGGTCAATTTTTGGCAGATTCCAAAGGGGTACCATCACATATTTTGGCAGATTTCTCCGAAATGCCATTTTCTTTCGATTCTGGAGGCTACAGATCACGGAATCAGGCCGAGGCTATTGTCCACCGATAATGAAGTTTATTGATCCTATTCTGCACGGATGATAAGTCCGTTAAGCATCGATTTGGGCCAATTTATTTTTGGATTACATTTTTGTAATTTCTTGGGCGACTAAATGCCATTTTCTTTTTATATTGAAGGCTACAGATCACGGATTTGGCTTGAGGCTATTCTCCAACGATGATTGAGTCCATTAAGCACCGATTTGGGCGGATTTATTCTGGGTCAATTTTTGGCAGATTCCAAAGGGGTACCATCACATATTTTGGTCGATTTATCCGAAATACCATTTTCTTTCGATTCTGGAGGCTACAGATCACGGAATCAGGCCGAGTCTATTGTCCACCGATAATGAAGTCTATTGATCCTATTCTCCACGGATGATAAGTCCGTTAAGCATCGATTTGGGCCAATTTATTTTCGGATGACATTTTTGTAATTTCTTGGGCGACTAAATGCCATTTTCTTTGGATATTGAAGGCTACAGATCACGGATTCGGCTTGAGGCTATTCTCCAAAGATGATTGAGTCCATTAAGCACCAATTTGGGCGTATTTATTCTACGTCAATTTTTGGCAGATTCCAAAGGGGTACCATCACATATTTTGGTCGATTTATCCGAAATACCATTTTCTTTCGATTCTGGAGCTACAGATCACGGAATCAGGCCGAGTCTATTGTCCACCGATAATGAAGTCTATTGATCCTATTCTCCACGGATGATAAGTCCGTTAAGCATCGATTTGGGCCAATTTATTTTCGGATGACATTTTTGTAATTTCTTGGGCGACTAAATGCCATTTTCTTTGGATATTGAAGGCTACAGATCATGGATTCGGCTTGAGGCTATTCTCCAACGATGATTGAGTCCAATAAGCACCGATTTGGGCGGATTTATCCTGGGTCAATTTTTGGCAGATTCCAGAGGGGTACCATCACAGATTTCGGGCGATTTATCCGAAATGCCATTTTCTTTCGATTCTGGAGGCTACAGATCACGGAATCAGGCCGAGGCTATTCTCCACCGATAATGAAGTCTATTGATCCTATTCTCCACGGATGATAAGTTCGTTAAGCATCGATTTGGGCCAATTTATTTTCGGATGACATTTTTGTAATTTCTTGGGCGACTAAAGGCCATTTTCTTTGGATATTGATGGCTACAGATCACGGATTCGGCCTGAGGCTATTCTCCAACGATGATTGAGTCCATTAAGCACCGATTTGGGCGGATTTATTCTGGGTCAATTTTTGGCAGATTCCAAAGGGGTACCATCACAGATTTCGGGCGATTTATCCGAAATGCCATTTTCTTTCGATTCTGGCGCCTACAGATCACTGAATCAGGCCGAGGCTATTCTCCACCGATAATGAAGTCTATTGATCCTATTCTCCACGGATGATAAGTCCGTTAAGCATCGATTTGGGCCAATTTATTTTCGGATGACATTTTCGTAATTTCTTGGGCGACGAAATGCGCATTTTCTTTGGATATTGAAGGCTACAGATCACGGATTCGGCCTGAGGCTATTCTCCAACGATGATTGAGTCCATTAAGCACATATTTGGGCGGATTTATCCCGGGTCAATTTTTGGCAGATTCCAAAGGGATACGACTAGGTTAGCACATATTGGTTGCAAATATGGCATTTAAAGCGAACATTAGCTTATAACAACCTTGTGGAAATTAACAAAAGAACATTGTAACCATTTGGTTTGATAATTGATATACATCATGAACACTCACGAACAAACTTAAAAGAACAACAAAATACAACAAATATGTATATTTTCCCCTACATAATAAGGGACCGACTAGGTAGCACATATTGAGCAAGTTATATATATAACTATATATAATTAATTAATTAATTTGACATGTTCTTCTTTGTTGAAAGCCTTAGAGGGCTCGACCTTTGACGATATCAAGGCTCATTTCACTGGGATCGGTGGCCTGCAACTCGACTTGGATCCCATCCAACTCCCGCTTGAACCTGTCCTTGGAGCTTGCGTACAACATCTTGCTCCTCACCCTCGACGTGTCCGGCGCCCACGCGATGAAGAAGATCTTGGACTTCTGGCAGTTCTCGTCGGTGGTGAAGTCGAAGTCGAACACGGCGTAGCGGCACTCGTCGGCGGGGAGGGAGTTGGTGAACTCCTGGTACGTAGAGGTCGGGGAGCCGATCTTCTCCACCGCCACTTGCTGGATCTTCTCGTCGATCTTGAACACGATGAACCGGTGGTTCCTCTTGGCTTTGAGCTCCAAGAACTTGAGCTTGCAGTCGTCGTGCACCGCCATCCCAGACGATGAATTCGCCTGCCATGCCCATGCAAAAAATCAAGGTTCAAGAAGGCTGGTAGGCGCGCGTAATTACGGGCATCGTGTGGTGTTGCCTAGCGCCTAGCTTCGTGTTGGCACGGATGCCTAAGAGTGTGTGCCTGTCTAGGCGATAGATGAACAAAAAGTAGCAATTCGTACGACATGATGCAATGAAATAAATAAAAAAATTACACTAGTACTTTCTCACTTCAGCTCAAATGATGAATGACTTACGCAACACTTAACAACGGGAAAATAGGTTGCAAGTTTGTAGAATTACAGCTCGCGGCAGCTTTACACGAGTTCTTGAGTTACTCAAAAAGATTGAAATAGAAGATTGAGTCTGTAGATGATTGTTAATTTTTCCAATTTGATTTTGATTTTCTCTAGATCCATCTAGTAATGCGTAAGTGTCCGCTTTAGTCCATCAACGTATTCCAGATACGTACCTAGCTAGCTCATCACGAAACCCTAGATGAGGTGTTTTTTGTTTTGCCAAGCGCTTAGGCGTGTCTAAACTTAAGATTAATCGCGCCTTTTCGAACCATCACAAGGACATATATCCCTCACTTCTATATGTGTTTCAACTTTCAAGCACTTTAGAAGATGAAATCAATGACAGAGAATCTAGTCATGCAACGAGTTCATGATTACCATCTCAAATTAAAGAGATTTGAAAAGTATGAATTAACATAATCATCTTAAATCATATCGATCAACATACCATGTTGGCACCAAACGGAGCAGAGACGACGATGAAATTATTTCCAAGAACAAAAGGGAAAATGAAGAAGGATGAAAAATAAGATAGAGAGAAAGATGAAGGAGAATTATTTTTTTCCTAAAATGGAAAAGAAGAAAGGAGGAGAACATGTAGTTTTGATGGGGAGATTTTGAAAGGAATGGCAAACTGAAAGAAAGGCAGGGAATGAAGAAGAGATTTTTGTGGGTAGAATTTAGAAACAAGGGTTATTATTTTTTAGCTAAAAACATATGCTCATCAATATGAATAGTACTCATCATTTTGGAAAGATAGCATAATAACACTCAATATATATTATTATCATGCTAACTCGATAGAAAAGAGGACCTAATGAAAAAAGAAACATACATACTAGAAGATAAATTTGATTTTGGTTAACTATATACTTTATAAACATAATTTTGTAACTACATAGGCGAAATCACTAGTAAAGAATAGATTATATAAGAATTATCCTATTCTCACCATAATCTTCTCAAAATTTCGTTTCTCTCATCCTTAAAGACTGTCGACCATTCTCTTCTTATCCTCCTCAATTTCTTCTTCAAAACTCTAATTTTGTCTCTTAAAGTCTCTAAAACTGTCAATTCTCTTCTACCCCATCATGTTGCGATGATCGTATTTCCATCGGCAATAGTAGAGCCTGGTTACATATAAGAGTTCCTCGCAACTCACAAAATAAAGAGCCCAAATTTAATTATGCAAGATTATGCACAATAGGATTATTGATCCTATCCACAACGGGCAGGAAGGAGATATTCGATTAGTCAATCCTGAACTACAATTCTATTACAACTGTTTTTGTTTACCGGTGTCTTACATTTGTATCCTACTCTCAAATATTATTATCTAGCGTACGCACCCCAAATTCTAATCTTTTCGATCTCTGTTCCATCTTTGGCTAGAAGCCTAGAACTGAAATTTAGCCGACTTTAATAATGAAGGATCCCTCTATTTGTATTTTTCATTTCATTATGTATAATGTAGTTCAGGAAGGCTATCCGCATCTATGACTATGTCCAAAATGAAATAGACCAAGTTCTTTGAAACTGTATTTTAGATTTAGCTTAATGGGGGTTAACAGTCTATTCTTGTCCTAACTTTGTATAAAATAACAAACTTACGCACCCAAAAAATAAAATTGAAATAATCGAATTTTTAAATAGTGGATACCTTTGGCCTGATTCGTTAATGACAAGAAAAAACTGCTAACGTCTGCCACAACAATAAACAATTATTATCCTTTTTAATCTTGGTGTTCCACCGTTGTCACTTGTCAATAAGGGTGGGCACGTGGCTCGTTGGTGTTTAATTTGCAGAAAAATATTAATTCCCTCGTAAATAATCTGAACCGTAATGAGTGGATGATTGATACGGGTGGATTGGAAATTGATAAATGTCATGCCCGCACTTATTTAGGTGGGTGGTTGGTGGATTGTCAGTCACCCAAATGACCCACATCATATTTCGCATGACAAAACATTGTTTCGTGTTTATACTATTGAATAGTCATCTTATTTCCTAACCACGCTACACACTGACCATCGACTTCTAAAAGGAGAGAAGAAAAAATATTTTTGGACTACTATTATTGATTACTATGTTGTGTAATGTCCATTAGATATTGAAATGCAAATAATAAACTATTACTTGTATCAATATCGCAAAATGTGTCGTCTTCTCGCACAATTGGTTGATAGTGTAATTGAAATTTGATGCAAATAATACACGGATCTATAGGAGACAAAGTGGGAAGTGTCTAAATCAATACAGTCTTACTAATTTGTGAGGAACTTATTATAAATGTTAGTCAACGTTCTTAATGGATAGTTAGAGAATTGTTGACGCTGGTTAATCCATCCCAACCCAATCGAAAGAAGAATGTGGGTGGATAGCTGGTCACAACTATATCAACTTGCTAGTAAGCGGGTGAGTCAATTTGAGACCAAAATCCACCTAACCTGCCCATTATCCACTCCTAATTGTCAAGAAGATAAATTTACGAAAATGGCAAAATTCACCAGCATAGCCACAACTATCAACTTTGTGACAATAATATCCACTTCTTGAGCAACCCTCCTAACTTAGAACTAGACCACCTAACGAGGGAAAATCGGCACCCAAAATGGCTCCAGGGTCTGTTATCTCTGACAATCTGTTCCAAGCACCAATACCAGTGAGTCTCCTTATATCTTTTTTTCCTATGATGAACACCCACGAACCTCTTTTCATGGCTGGCTAAGTTCCTTAGTTGCGTAGGTATGTGAACTCTAGGGGTTCTAACCATGTAAACTCGATAATTTGGTTTAACACTGTCGCAACCGTCCCTCCGGGGGGTCCGATATGTCGTCGCGTCGGCATTTTTGGGAGTCGCCATCGATCTTAGTTGGAGTGGATCGAACACTCTTCGGTCGGCTCTAGCCTTAGGGCCAGAACCGAGATATGGTCTGCGAAAATGAAGTTCTGGGTTCGGGAGTACGGTTACGTGTAGGGAAGTTAAGCAACACCCCCACAACGCCCTAAATCGGTACTACTTAAGTCGATAAGTTTTATACGAGTTGGGTGTATTTTAGTAATAATTTGTAATTTTAGGGGTCCCACTGGACCATTTAATGATTTAATCATATTAGTTGTTATTTAATTATACGCCCACTGACGTAAAAATTTAAAGATAAAGTTAGTTGATTAATTGGACTCGAACCTTATCGGTTGCCTACGTACCCGTTAGACGGGATCAAAGTCCACGTAGTTCGTTTGAACTTTGATAGTTTAATTGTGACATTTTCATCACGTTCCACTAATCGTGATTTTCGTATTATAATTTTGTTAATATAATTTAATTTGATTATTATGAAATTATGAAAAGAGAATATAATAATTTAAGTTATTAGGAAGAAGCTTGACTCGTATTGGAAAAGAAACGAGATAAACTTAATCCGCATTTACCATTTCGTATTAAGAACTATAAACAAATAAACTTAAGCGGAATGGTAAATTCAACATATGATTGTCGGCAGCCCAACTGGTCAAACCGTTAGCCTCCTCTGACCCAGAGACCGCGGGTTCGAAACGAACTGAGTGCAATTTTTTTATTTTTTCGTTTTAGTGTGGGGATGGGGGAAGGGCATTCTAGTAATTTCACGAAAACGCGGTGGCAGGGCCGCGTAAATAGCCGGAAACCCTAGGGGCATTTTGGTCATTTTAAAACTTGAGGTATATATAGGCTCTTAAAGCGCAAAATCAAACCCTACTCTATTCGACCTAGCGGCCGCCGCTCAAACTCTCCCTCTCATCCCTCTCTATCTCTCTCGGCCAGAGACCACAAACCCTAACCCCCGATCCAAAACCGCCGCCGCTCTCTCCTCTCGTCCCTCGTCTCTCTCTCTCGCTCAGAGAAACACAAACCTAGCCCCGATCAAAACCGCCGCCGCTCTCCTCTCTGCGAAACCTTAATCGCCGCCGCTCTCCCTCTCTATCTCGCCTCTCTCTCTTCTCTCACTCTCATCCCTACCCAGAAATTGAAAACCTAAACTAAACCCATCTCAAGCCGCCGCAATCCTATAAACCTCTCGCCTCGTCACTTATCGCCCCGTCCGAGCTACGAGGACGACGATGACAGCGACATGCGCCGCCGGTGGTGATAAAAATCGAGTTTGAAGGTTCGTTTCTTTGTTTATTCTGTGATTTCTACCGTGTTCAAATATGATTTTAGGGTTTCAAGTTTCTAATCCCTATTTTATTTTCTTTTTATTTCCGGAAAAAGCAAACCCAGGGCCGAGATGGGCCTCGATCTAACTTCCCCTTCTTCGATCTACTCTCTTTCGTAGAAACGACGAGGATGATGAAGAGACCGGGTTAAGATTTTGTTTGCATGTCGGATTTTGGTGGATTTTAGATTCAAAATTAGGATTTTGATATTTTATTTTTGTTTTTATTTGTGAGAGGGTTTTGGTCGAGGAGAAGGTGGCTTCGGGCGGCGAGTTGCCGGCGGCGACAGGCCGACGACGACACAGGTAGGTTTTTTTTATTTTGTTATATATTTGTTATTTTGATTTAATATCCCTTCAATTGACTCTGACTTCTATTCTTGTATTGATGCAGGTAAAAAATTAGATCTAGGTAGGTCTCCTATAACTCTCTTAATTTTGGATTTTATGAGATATAAAACTGAAGCTGGATTACACTACAATAAGGTCGTGAGTGAGTTTGACTATATGGAATTTTGGTTTTTTATTTGTTTGTGGATGGTTGCGGATGTGAATTTTGGTGGTGCCGGAAATTGCTAAAAAAAGTAACGAAAATGGGCTACCGCTTGGAATTTTGATATATTACAAATTGCCAAAAATTATTTTTCTGTGATGGAGATGTAATTAACATCCTCTAAATTGCTTATCTTAGCGATTATAAGTCACTGCCACTTTTAGTGATTTTGCTAGACTATAGACTAAATTACTGTTATTGCTTGATTATATCAAATTTTGGACTCTAAATCACTGCTACTGCTTGTGATTTATTGAGATTATGATTTTTGGTTGGTAAACCAGTAAGGGTTTGTTAATCTGAAATTTTATTGTGTTTATTGTTGTCTAGATCTGGATTTTGATTTAGTTTGTTTATGTATGATGATCTAGTGTTTATCAACTACATGCTCAATGATGGTATAAAAGCATGGCAGAAAATTAAAATAGACTATCAATTGGTAATCAAAGTAAATACATGCTCAACTGAGAGAAGCTTAATCCTGGAATGGACTTACTATGAGCAGATTTTATTTTAAGTAAATAGA
The DNA here is from genome assembly GCA_964030455.1 of Linum trigynum. Taxonomy (NCBI): domain Eukaryota; kingdom Viridiplantae; phylum Streptophyta; class Magnoliopsida; order Malpighiales; family Linaceae; genus Linum; species Linum trigynum. Next base: position 2,095,253 of record OZ034820.1, read on the forward strand.
GTGCTTGAACACAAAGGCCTTTGTATAGTAAATCGCATGAACATAAATAGGCAAACTTATGGATGATTATGAAGATACAATGATGTAGAAACTATGCCAAATGACATGAACTTTACCAAGAACCATGGAAACAGAATTAAAAGAACCAACCTTATTAAGACTTTGGCTCCAATAACGCCTATTTGATGCTGCTCTGATCCAATTCTTGAACTCAGCTTCGTATTGTAAAGAAGAGTTGTTTTTAGAATCTGTCTTTTTTCTTCCCCCTCCCCTCAACAAAGAGCCCCAAGAGCTCATTTATAGCAAACCAAACCGCCACTTGTCACTATTTGATTCGTCCAATTTTTTAATATGACTTTGAAGAGTGTTCCTGGTCGGTTGTGGATAGGATTTGGTTAGACCGATTTGGTTAAGGTCGGTTTATTGGGCTGGTCTCTGGATCGAACCAGTTGGCCAAGTTGGGCCTGTCGGGTTTGGGCCGAGTTGGCTTTCGTTTGAGCTTGGAATGGGCTGGGATGGTCTCTTCTCATTTTTCAGGTAAATGGGCTTGGTTGACTGAGAAAGCTGGGCTAGTGGACCAGATTCACCTCAAAGCTCAAATATTCCTCTCTTTGTAATTTATATGTACAAATCCAATTGCGTGGCCCAAATTTTGTAGAGCTAGTATTAGTCATTGTAATTAATTCTAATTCTTGTTTTATTTAAAGGTCATTACCCAAGTTGTATGATGTATCAACTTTGAATCGTTGATAATAAAGCCCATTTTACTATTCAATTTGTCCCATTTCAGATACCGAATCCAAATCAAAACTCGTGAGACAAAATTTTGCAATATAGTCACTTCTTCCATTCAATTGAGAATTTATATTTAAGATTCGCCACTGCTAATCTTATCTTAAATCGATCCTATCGTAACTAATTAACTAATTATGCCCTATGCCCTATAATCGACTAGGAGCAAATTTGATAATTGTTGATTCATATTGACTTGCAACTGCTAGTCTCAACTAAAATATCTTCAATTTCCTTTTTAAATATAATCGTAGTACGACGTTACAATAATTATTTTCAATAAAACGATTCCCGGACAAAATGTGGTGTCTACAGTTGCCCCCCTTTGTATATCTCTTTGTATAAAGAGTTATACAAAGTTTCTATAAAGACACCACATTTTGAAAATGTGAAAATCTCAAAAGTAGAAATTGTGATGATGCTTGGTAATAATGACGTATCCATATTGTTAAGATGATGGTAACCAAATTATATAAGAAAATGGCAGTGATGAAATCAAACTGGCCATTCGGTAACGACGAACATTGATATACTCAAGTTGTTCTTGATAGAAACAAATCGATCGATTTTGACACATGTTAGCGATGAAATCAAGCTAACCACTTTGTAACAATGATATAATCAGGTTTTCTGTGATAGAATTTTAGACGAACATCGGAATAAGTGTTAGCGATAAAATCAAGCTAACCGTATTGCAACAACGATGTACTTAAGTTGTCTGTGGTAGAAATCAAACTAATCAATGGTAGAATGACAGCGATAGCGTCAAGCTAATCATTTTATAAGGACGATGTACTCAAATTGTTTGTGACAAAAATCAAATCAAACAATGAGGAAGATGTCAGTGATAAAGATCAAACTAACAATTTTGCAAGGGACCTTGTACTCAAATTGCTCGCGATAGGAATCGAATCAAGTGATGAGAAGATGTTAGTGATAAATATCAAACTAACAATTTCGTAAGGAGATTTACTCAAATTGTCTATGATAGAAATCAAATAGCACAATGAGGAAAGCGTTAGCGATAAAGATCAAGCTAACGATTTGGTAAATGATATTGTACTCAAATTGTCTATGATAGAAATCAAATAGAACAATGAGGACTATGTTAGCGATAAAGATCAAGCTAACGATTTGGTAAAGGATATTGTACTCAAATTGTCTATGATGGAAATCAAATAGAACAATGAGGAAAGCGTTAGCGATAAAGATCAAGCTAACGATTTGGTAAAGGATATTGTACTCAAATTGTCTATGATGGAAATCAAATAGAACAATGAGGAGATGTTAGTGATAAAGATCAAACTAACAATTTTTTAAAAGATATTGTACTCAAATTGTCTATGATAGAAATCAAATAGAACAATGAGAAAATGTTAGTGATAAAGATCAAACTAACAATTTTGTAAATGCGTAGTGGTATTTCGCATAAAAAGTTTTCACATACTATTTATATGGATATTTTAGAAATTTAGGAAATGATTGTGATGCATAGCAAGTCACTTTAATGTATAATGATGGTATGACGTGATTATCAAAATGATTTGAACATGATTTTGTGATATGTCATGCTGATGAAGTCGTGAAAGTTGAGTGACATGATCCTTTTGAAATTAGGTATGCCAATATGTTGTTTTGTTTTGTTGGTTATTTTGTTTTTACTCGGGGTTCCTTTAAATTGCTCATCCTCCAGGAACTATCATTTCCTTTTGATCAACTCGATCCATAGGTCATGCTTATGTTGGAGAGACTTTGAACTTGTTGTCTTGAATATATTTTCTTGGTAGTAGTTGTGCGATGATATGCTTTGTATTGTGAAGTCATGATGTATGCTGCTTCATCCTTCTTCTCGGCCAGGTATGGGCCACATGTTTCAGAGTCATATAATTCTCAGTCAGTGCGGTATAATAGGACTTCTTTCTTGCTATGCATTTGAAGCATAATCGATTGGCTGGTTGGCTTGATGAGATCTGAATGTTTTCAGACTCCTTGAGATTTTTCCATCAACTCATGCGTGAAAAGCTGATTAATCCGATTCTTGGGTATTCAGACTTCCCCTTCTTCCATGATGCACCAATTTTGCCCCCGAAGATCCGTTACTCACTTTCTATTCTTCGGAACAAAGAGTGACTATATCAATCTTGACTTAAGACGAAAGCAAAAATGTTTGAAAAACGTTTATTAGAGAATTAAAATTGAAAGCCATGTCAAGACTTTGGTTTCGAGAAGTGTGTACAAACTGGAGAAAACCGTTTTTGTGTGATAGTTGTCACGTTGCCAAATTTGGTTTTCTTTTTAATAAGAGAAGTGGAAACCAAGCCATGAGAATATCAGTAAGCCCTCGCTCTCACTCTTGCTTTTGATTTTACTCGCTCTCACTCCCGCTTTGGATTTCGCTCATCACTCATTCCTATAGGTGATTTGAGTGTACGACACTTCAGCTACCATTAAGATTCTAGTCACCTTGAGACGTTGCCTATATGTTGTGACCAACTGTGTTCCTTGTGAAGATTAACTCAAATATGGAAACCCTTGGTATGAACAAATTAGGAGGCCTCCATATGGATTCGTCGCAGACATTTTTAGTCTCCCATGAAAGAGGATTTTGTCCAATATGACCTCGAGGATATGAGTCTCCTTGTTCTTGAGGTGTAGTTTATTCAGATGGGTGGCGAGTATATGAAATCTTAACATTATCCGTATAAAGCTTCTTGTAGAGGGATTTTTGCTTTGCTCCCAACGTATGAGATTGACTTGATGGGTTAAGAACCACTATTATCTGGATCTTTTTGCTGACAAAGTCTAGTTCGAAAATACTGGTGGATTTTCTCAGAATGTATCCTCAGCTGGATTTGCCCCCCAGTATTTTTCGCTAGCCGAGGCTGTGATTTTCGTGAATGCAATCTGGCTTGGGACTTGTCGAGGTCCTTGTTTGGCCTCTAAATTTTGAATGTTGTGGATTTTCAGCTTCTGGCTTTCTCTCAAAATGATGAGTACTTTGGATGATGGGTTTTGGCTAGAACGACTTTCTTATCATCACAGTTTACTGTTTGAAGGTCCTTCTTGTCGTATCTTGAGATTGATCGGGCAAGACTTTGGCTTGGTGCAGGTATTTGGTACTTCAAATGCTAAACCGGGGGCACCTAGATTGTAAGTCCCACGACATTTTGTTTGTTTTTCTTTTGTCTTTTTTCTTTGTTTTGTATGTGTGGGACTTACTGGACTCTGTCATGCCCCATATGCGTTTCACATTTTCCCTGATCTAGCACTTGTATCTGGTAGGACGATTACCGAAAGGTAGAGAGTCTTCTTGATGATCGATGATGTGAGTGCCACTTCTCCATAACTAGATTAAATTGGCTATTCTTTTTGGTAAAAGTAGGGATGCTGACGCCATTTGCTTGCCGGTATTGCGCAAATATCTCACGATCGGACTTTGACGTGTGAGTTTAATAGACGCCCCGTCCGTAAGGAGGTAAGCTCTCGAATCGGGGATAAGACTGCTTTCTTGGTGTGAATCCTTTGCATGATAAATTATGTCCTTGATCTTCCTCGATATTCTAGTCATGAGACTCTGTGAGGATTTACTTGCTATGATAGTAATGTTAGGCTCCCCGTGCATCGGGATTTGGATATTTGACTTCACGCAAACTAAACCTCAATTTGTTGGCAAAAGTCTACTACAATGGTGACGAGTTTCTACAAATAGCAAGATGTCGTATACTCATTACACCCTTTGACTATTAGCTCACATAATTCATGGACACCAGTAGGGTGTTTACCTCTCGATTTTAGCAAAACAAGTACACTCGCAACACCAGTGGGTGTTCAAAATTATGACAGTAGCATGGTGTTGATAATTGCTCGACACCAGTGGGGTGTCCCAAATCTCAGCACCAGTGGGGTGCTCACATTTTCTTGGCATGACAATCTCATGGCTTAGCTTGAAAATAAAACTGGATTTTGATGGCTTTCATTTTCGTAGAGGATAAATCTGTTTTAAAGAAACTCGGAAGTGGCATTCGTTATTTTGATAAAACATTGATGCAAATTCTTAAATTAAGATTGATACCATTCACACAATGCTCCAAAGAGGTCGAAACGCGAGAGACCTTTTATTTATGATGATAAAAACAAAAGTGATACATATTTTGCTATGGCAAATTATCTCGATATTTTATTTACTAGATAGGATCAACATCATCCTTAAATCGAGCTTTGCCTTGTAGTATGTCTACTAATTCCCATGAGTTGGCAGTGGGTTATTGTTGACATCCGGACGCTTTGGCTCATCATCGAACTTTAACCAGCCAGTATTCATCATTTGTTGGACCTTGATCTTGAGCGATCTGCAATCCTCAGTTGAGTGTCCTGCTACTCCCGAGTGGTAAGCACAATGCTGGTCTGTTTTGTACCAGTTTGGATAAGGAGGTTTCATAGGTTCACATGGTATTGGGGAGATTAGGTTACCTTGAATTAGCTGAGGAAAAAGTTCAGTGTATGTGATAGGGATAGGATCGATTTGGATGGGTTTCCTGAACCTCTCATAATTATTCTGATTTTGGTTATTAGGTGGTGGTGCGACTCGTGTCGGGCTCTGGATGGCTCGTTGAGTAGGAAAAGTTGGACGTTGATTAATTATTGCAGCACTTGCAACACATGGATGGGCTTGATTGGCCTGAGGTTGATGATCCCACCTTCTTCCTCTAGATGATTCTGTTTGAGCATAATGGACATCTGCTTCTCCTCTTCGGGCCTGGTGTGGTTTCTTGGAGGCTTCTGGAGTTTCCATCCGACCTTGCTTCAAACCCTTTTCTATTCGCTCTCCGATTACAAGCAGATCCGCAAAGTTGGTTGTCGTAATTCCGACCATGTTGTTGTAGTATGGAGCCCTTAGTGTTCCGAAGAAGATTGACACCATCTCCTTTTCTGACAGAGGAGGTTGAACGTCTGCAGCTTTCTCTCTCCACCTTTGAGCATATTCCCTGAAAGATTCTTTTTCATTCTTTTCCATATTCCTCAGATCTTCTCGGTCTGGAGCCAGATCCTGGTTATGCTTGTAGTGCCTCATGAATGCATCAGCGAGGTCTTGCCATCTTCTTACTTTTGTTTTCTCTAGTTGCATATACCATCGTAGGGCAGAACTACTCAGGCTGTTTTGGAAGCAATGTACCATTAGCCTTTCATCTCGAATATGGTTGGCCATTTTGTTGCAGTACATGACCAGATGACTTTTTGGGCAAGTGGTGCCATTATATCTTTCAAATTCTGGCGTTTGAAATTTGTGAGGAATCACGACATCTGGGACTAGACATAGTTTTGATGCATCCATAGGCTCGTACGACTCAACTCCTTCTATGCTTCTTATTCGTTCATTCATGTGTTCTAATTTTTCTTCTAGCATAGCTTCGATTTTATGTTCCTCTTGCTTCTCGGGTTCTCCGGATTTGTCATGCTTTGATGACCCAATATCACCTTTGTCGCCTGTGTTCTTCGAAGGTATGAGGATGAATTTACTACCTGAGACGTTTCCTTGAGGTTGCTCATAGTGATCGTCGTCGTCAAATATGATTTCTTCCTCGTTCTTTGCAACCTCCTTTCCTTTTCTTGACAATATGCTCAATATTGTGTTGAGCTGGCCTTTCATCTCATCGAAGCCCGTTAGTTTCTCATCGAACCCCACTAACTTCTCGTCAAATCCTGTCAGCTTTCCTTTAATGTCGTTCAACTCTTTTTGAAATGCCTCCATAACTAGCTCGATCTTGGATCTTGTTAAGTACTTGAAGTCTTGACTTTTTCCTTGTGGACGAGCAATTTTAAGGAACCCTGACCAATTATTTTTATTAAATTGACTTGAATGAGTAATGGAGAGTATGTATGATGCTTATGCGATGCACAGATGATTCATTGGATGCACGTGCATTTTGAAAATGTTCTCAAGATTTATTTTGAATGCATAAGCGAAAACCCAAAAAGAGAATGATGCTTATGAGTTTCATTTTTTCAAAGAAGAAAAGAAAATTCATATTGTTCTCACAAATAAATATATCGCGATTGGTAAAACATACCACAAATTATCACGTCAGTAGAAAACATACATATAGATAATAAAAATATAACCCTATTTGGGAAAACGTAGGGCTTTCAGAGGGCGTAATGACGTGGTGCTAGGGTTGTTTCGGGATTATTTTGGACGGTTTAGGGAGGCCTCTATGCTTACTATATGCTGGCAGAGGAATTCCTAGGGGTTTGGTCCCCAAGTTGTATCCTGCCACAGCCCTTACGAACTGGCTGGATACCTCAAGATCAACCTCGGATCTGAGTTCAACTTGGTTGGAAAGTTTTGCGTGCTTTCCACTACTGTGAAAGTCACGGTACTCCTTTTCCGTTTCTAATAGGATAGCTCGGGTATAGAGCTTTTATGCATGAATGCAAAATTAAATTGCGAAAATATAATTGCGCAAATAATAAAGTAAACACCCAACATTTGATAGGAAAATAGAAAACTTATCGAACTTAATTATGTAGCTCGACTCTCGAAGTTCCCCAGCGGAGTCGCCAACTGTCGCAACCGTCCCTCCGGGGGGTCCGATATGTCGTCGCGTCGGCATTTTTGGGAGTCGCCATCGATCTTAGTTGGAGTGGATCGAACACTCTTCGGTCGGCTCTAGCCTTAGGGCCAGAACCGAGATATGGTCTGCGAAAATGAAGTTCTGGGTTCGGGAGTACGGTTACGTGTAGGGAAGTTAAGCAACACCCCCACAACGCCCTAAATCGGTACTACTTAAGTCGATAAGTTTTATACGAGTTGGGTGTATTTTAGTAATAATTTGTAATTTTAGGGGTCCCACTGGACCATTTAATGATTTAATCATATTAGTTGTTATTTAATTATACGCCCACTGACGTAAAAATTTAAAGATAAAGTTAGTTGATTAATTGGACTCGAACCTTATCGGTTGCCTACGTACCCGTTAGACGGGATCAAAGTCCACGTAGTTCGTTTGAACTTTGATAGTTTAATTGTGACATTTTCATCACGTTCCACTAATCGTGATTTTCGTATTATAATTTTGTTAATATAATTTAATTTGATTATTATGAAATTATGAAAAGAGAATATAATAATTTAAGTTATTAGGAAGAAGCTTGACTCGTATTGGAAAAGAAACGAGATAAACTTAATCCGCATTTACCATTTCGTATTAAGAACTATAAACAAATAAACTTAAGCGGAATGGTAAATTCAACATATGATTGTCGGCAGCCCAACTGGTCAAACCGTTAGCCTCCTCTGACCCAGAGACCGCGGGTTCGAAACGAACTGAGTGCAATTTTTTTATTTTTTCGTTTTAGTGTGGGGATGGGGGAAGGGCATTCTAGTAATTTCACGAAAACGCGGTGGCAGGGCCGCGTAAATAGCCGGAAACCCTAGGGGCATTTTGGTCATTTTAAAACTTGAGGTATATATAGGCTCTTAAAGCGCAAAATCAAACCCTACTCTATTCGACCTAGCGGCCGCCGCTCAAACTCTCCCTCTCATCCCTCTCTATCTCTCTCGGCCAGAGACCACAAACCCTAACCCCCGATCCAAAACCGCCGCCGCTCTCTCCTCTCGTCCCTCGTCTCTCTCTCTCGCTCAGAGAAACACAAACCTAGCCCCGATCAAAACCGCCGCCGCTCTCCTCTCTGCGAAACCTTAATCGCCGCCGCTCTCCCTCTCTATCTCGCCTCTCTCTCTTCTCTCACTCTCATCCCTACCCAGAAATTGAAAACCTAAACTAAACCCATCTCAAGCCGCCGCAATCCTATAAACCTCTCGCCTCGTCACTTATCGCCCCGTCCGAGCTACGAGGACGACGATGACAGCGACATGCGCCGCCGGTGGTGATAAAAATCGAGTTTGAAGGTTCGTTTCTTTGTTTATTCTGTGATTTCTACCGTGTTCAAATATGATTTTAGGGTTTCAAGTTTCTAATCCCTATTTTATTTTCTTTTTATTTCCGGAAAAAGCAAACCCAGGGCCGAGATGGGCCTCGATCTAACTTCCCCTTCTTCGATCTACTCTCTTTCGTAGAAACGACGAGGATGATGAAGAGACCGGGTTAAGATTTTGTTTGCATGTCGGATTTTGGTGGATTTTAGATTCAAAATTAGGATTTTGATATTTTATTTTTGTTTTTATTTGTGAGAGGGTTTTGGTCGAGGAGAAGGTGGCTTCGGGCGGCGAGTTGCCGGCGGCGACAGGCCGACGACGACACAGGTAGGTTTTTTTTATTTTGTTATATATTTGTTATTTTGATTTAATATCCCTTCAATTGACTCTGACTTCTATTCTTGTATTGATGCAGGTAAAAAATTAGATCTAGGTAGGTCTCCTATAACTCTCTTAATTTTGGATTTTATGAGATATAAAACTGAAGCTGGATTACACTACAATAAGGTCGTGAGTGAGTTTGACTATATGGAATTTTGGTTTTTTATTTGTTTGTGGATGGTTGCGGATGTGAATTTTGGTGGTGCCGGAAATTGCTAAAAAAAGTAACGAAAATGGGCTACCGCTTGGAATTTTGATATATTACAAATTGCCAAAAATTATTTTTCTGTGATGGAGATGTAATTAACATCCTCTAAATTGCTTATCTTAGCGATTATAAGTCACTGCCACTTTTAGTGATTTTGCTAGACTATAGACTAAATTACTGTTATTGCTTGATTATATCAAATTTTGGACTCTAAATCACTGCTACTGCTTGTGATTTATTGAGATTATGATTTTTGGTTGGTAAACCAGTAAGGGTTTGTTAATCTGAAATTTTATTGTGTTTATTGTTGTCTAGATCTGGATTTTGATTTAGTTTGTTTATGTATGATGATCTAGTGTTTATCAACTACATGCTCAATGATGGTATAAAAGCATGGCAGAAAATTAAAATAGACTATCAATTGGTAATCAAAGTAAATACATGCTCAACTGAGAGAAGCTTAATCCTGGAATGGACTTACTATGAGCAGATTTTATTTTAAGTAAATAGAGTGCTTGAACACAAAGGCCTTTGTATAGTAAATCGCATGAACATAAATAGGCAAACTTATGGATGATTATGAAGATACAATGATGTAGAAACTATGCCAAATGACATGAACTTTACCAAGAACCATGGAAACAGAATTAAAAGAACCAACCTTATTAAGACTTTGGCTCCAATAACGCCTATTTGATGCTGCTCTGATCCAATTCTTGAACTCAGCTTCGTATTGTAAAGAAGAGTTGTTTTTAGAATCTGTCTTTTTTCTTCCCCCTCCCCTCAACAAAGAGCCCCAAGAGCTCATTTATAGCAAACCAAACCGCCACTTGTCACTATTTGATTCGTCCAATTTTTTAATATGACTTTGAAGAGTGTTCCTGGTCGGTTGTGGATAGGATTTGGTTAGACCGATTTGGTTAAGGTCGGTTTATTGGGCTGGTCTCTGGATCGAACCAGTTGGCCAAGTTGGGCCTGTCGGGTTTGGGCCGAGTTGGCTTTCGTTTGAGCTTGGAATGGGCTGGGATGGTCTCTTCTCATTTTTCAGGTAAATGGGCTTGGTTGACTGAGAAAGCTGGGCTAGTGGACCAGATTCACCTCAAAGCTCAAATATTCCTCTCTTTGTAATTTATATGTACAAATCCAATTGCGTGGCCCAAATTTTGTAGAGCTAGTATTAGTCATTGTAATTAATTCTAATTCTTGTTTTATTTAAAGGTCATTACCCAAGTTGTATGATGTATCAACTTTGAATCGTTGATAATAAAGCCCATTTTACTATTCAATTTGTCCCATTTCAGATACCGAATCCAAATCAAAACTCGTGAGACAAAATTTTGCAATATAGTCACTTCTTCCATTCAATTGAGAATTTATATTTAAGATTCGCCACTGCTAATCTTATCTTAAATCGATCCTATCGTAACTAATTAACTAATTATGCCCTATGCCCTATAATCGACTAGGAGCAAATTTGATAATTGTTGATTCATATTGACTTGCAACTGCTAGTCTCAACTAAAATATCTTCAATTTCCTTTTTAAATATAATCGTAGTACGACGTTACAATAATTATTTTCAATAAAACGATTCCCGGACAAAATGTGGTGTCTACAAACACGATTGTTTTATTTTCATATGTGTGATGTTTGATTTCCTCTTTTATTTGTCGATTCGAATGAGAGTTTAAGACAAGCTTGCACTACTTCGAGGTGCAAGGATCGAAATCCAAGTCATTTAGAATGGGAATAGAAATAATAATCCTACTCAATCATCCTTCATTCGATCGTACGACGTGACACCTCAAGGGAGAAATCCGAAGGGTCCTTGTCGCCCATTAGTTCTGGTAAATGTTTCGACGCAAGGTGTGATCTAACAAAATAATAAATCAGCAGGTGGTGTCATATTTTGCCCACGAACCATGTCAAGTTCATATCTCCCAACCCAACATGGACAAAACAAACCTGACCTGATAAGCGACCCTCAATTGATTTGTGCCTCTTTCTCATCTCTTCCTCTTCATAACATTGATGCATAACTTCATAGCACCAGCATCCTTGACCTTCTTTCGATAAAGAGGAAATGTATCAACCAATGAGTCACCTTTGTCGAATGATAACAATCAATGAATATGGTTGTTTATTGAGAGTACTTTAAGTGATTATTAGTTCCATTTGTTTTCTTCTTCTATACTTTTTTTCCCAATGTGGTAATAAAAAGTAGAAAAATGGTCTTTATTTATTTTGATGGTGTGATTTGATCTTAACTTGATTTAATAAATCCAATAAGTTCATAAATCCCGACTAAACCGTATCTCAATTGAACTCAACCCGAAACCCACCCTATTGACATCTTTAGCTTTCATATCCATGCTTGGGAAAGACAAATAAGACAAGCACAATCACCCCCAAATACTATCTTTTCTTTGTCCCTCCTTTCCATCTCTGGCTACAAGCCTAGAATTGATTGCCGACTTTAGCTTGATGAAGGTTCCCTCTGTGCTACCTTCTCGAGTGAGTATCAGACAACAAACAGGAGCAGGCCAGCAGGATAACAAATCCAAAGAAACACGTTTGTGTCTCTTTTTTAAGGAATACCAAAGTATACAAACACGAATGCCACAGTTTTGTCCCCTTTTTTCCTTAATTTCGTTGAAATTTTAGTCATCCAAACTATATATATACACATCCAAATTAACATCCTCAAGCACTGAACCATCATCACAATAAGCTAGCAATAAGAATGGCGGACATACTCATCATCCTGATTATTTCAACTAATGTCTTCCTCCTCTCCTTATTTCCACAGCCAGCGGCGGCGGCAAGACTACACTACTCGTCGTCACCCAATTCTTCCTTCTTGCCTTCCAACGTCACGGCGGAGGTCCAGGGCAAACACGCCACCCTAACACTCAACGGCTTCCAGAGAGGCGAAGACGGCGGCGGCGCATCCGAGTGCGACGGCCACTACCACAGCGACGACAGGAAGGTGGTGGCGCTGTCCTCCAACTGGTACCAGAACGGGAAGCTGTGCCACGAGTGCATCGAGATTACGGCCGACGAAACCGGCGAGACCGCGACGGCCACCGTCGTCGACGAGTGCGACACGTCCGGCGGGTGTAAGCACGACATCGTGGACGGGTCGAGGGCCGTGTGGAAGGCCCTGGGGTTCCACCAGGGCAAGGGCGAGTACGGCGAGACGTCGGTTACTTGGAAGATGTGCTAAGTAACAGCGACGACGACGCGACGAATAAAAGGGCTTGATCTAATGATGATACCAAAGTATTGGTTTTGACGGATCGGAATAAGTTATCTATCTATGTGACTTTTTTTGTGTTGTTTTCTATCTTATAATTTTGTCGCTTTTTATATGGAGTGGTAATGACAGCACTATAATTTTGACAGCACTATATTTTTGAAGTATAATATTGGGCCAATTAGCTCAATCGATTCTGTCTAAATCTTAGGCGGAGGAAAATGAGTGGCCAAAAGAAAGAAAGGGACAGAGAAAATTATAAGTGATCTTTTACTACAGCAGCTGCTCTCTGTCTGCTTTCTTTTTTTCATAACTTTCATCTTGTTTGGTTTGGATAAAAATATTAGTGGGAGAATTATATTAGTGCGATGATAATTATAATAAAAACTTCCTTTGGCATCTAACATATAATTTTGTTCTGCTATATACATGTTTCAGTATACCATCATTGAACACTCTATTTATTAATTCCATACCTGAAAGGAAAAATATTTAACATGTAAAATCATCTAATTGTCAAAACAATGAACCGGTTTGATCTTCAAACAACCAAGGAAAAGGGATGGGATTTTGGTGCATAACCTCCTTTAATTACAGCTTGCATGGATCTCAGGAGCTATAGTTAAGAATCTTTTCAATTTTTTGCAAATTCAGCTGGCTATATCTTTTCATTTCTACTCTAATTTTTTAAAAATTTGTATTAGAAAAGCCATAATAGTTGAAACTTGCCGAAGAAAATTTGAAGACTATGACGAGTAATTCTATAAGCATTATACAACAACATCAAAGACAATAGTAGTTAGGTAACAATCTACTTCTAATCTTCTATTGTTTTTTTCACTTCAAGTTCATTCATTCGAGAGAGAAATTAGTGGGAATTTCGACTAAATAATGATCTCAATTGTTGTTATTCTATAGATTCAGAATTCAGCTTCGAGTTGCATACAACATTGTTAATCTAACTTTATAGTTCTATATCGCAAGAGAGCTAGGTTTTCTTGGAATACCTACTGAGAAACTACTCAACGTTAGTGGCAAAAATGAAAGAATATACACCTCTTCATCCCCTGCTGGGTAAATTTAAGTTCTTGAAAATAGGGTTTCACAATTTCAAATATTTTTCCATTAAATTTTGCATTCCGTGAAAATGTAGGAGAAGAAGGAAGACTAAGCTAATAGTGGAGGTAGTGCATTTGTGATGGAAATAATTATGTTATTGAAATAAAGGAAGAGATTGTTGATGGTGGATATAGAAATTTCAATGATGGAGAAAAGAACGAAATGTTGAAATTATTTATGATTTGGATGAGGTGAATTCTACCACGGCAAAAATGTTGTTTCACATTTCCAAACATTTTACCATTAAAATTTGGTTTAAGTAGAATGTAGAGAGAAAAAAAAAAGGAAGATACTATTGATGATTAATATAAAGGTTTTGTTAATAACGAAGAAGTTGGAGAAGATGTTTTTTATGGCGGAGCAATTGTAAAGAAATCCAAAGGAAATGTGTAGTAATTTCTAACAGCGAAGAGTAAATTGAAGTGTGACTATTAAGTTTTTTAGGAATCGGTTCCCTATATGAGTTGTATTGTTTACTTTTGATAAGGTCTTTGTCCATGGATGATCAAGATGCAAAACTTAATATATATGTTGCTTTTTAATATTGTAGTAATTGAATAATTTGGATTTCTCCCTGATACAAAATATAATAGAACTTAATTCGGGTAAATTACCAGGCCAATTAGCGAGCCCAAATCTAGTATTTGCTTATAAAAGATCCTATAGAGACAAACATTTACCTGAATGGGTATATTTTGAACCATATAATTTTGTTTATATTTCAATTTTTATAATTGTATTTTAATTAATATAATCTACCTACCATCGTGAACCCTAGTCTAGGATGTTGTAATTTGTAATTGTGAATTCTATGTTGTGATTAGCATGATTGAGTATTTATCATGAAATTGAAGTTCCTTCATCAATTCTCTCATTTTCGGGGCCAATTAACCTAGGTGAAAGAATATCTCTTTAGGGTAATTTAGGCATTATTCAATCATCGTAAGGGGGACATGAACGAGGATGATTCATTTCTTTACACTGTTCTAGGTCATCATCCGTGGGAGTAAATTTGGTTGCCATAATTGACTAATCTGGTAGTTTGGTACGCCTCTCCAGTTAGAGCAACTAGGCAGGTTAGGACCACTCAAATAGGGATTCCTAACTAGTTTCAATATCCTAACAGTATATACTAGATGTGAATGACACTAGAGTATCGCGTCTTTGACTCAACATGGAACTAGGGGGATAGTCATCCCAGTCAATGCAGTCAAAAGCGTGATTCTACCTAGAAGCGGAAAATTGGTAAAATCGTAAAGCGTAGAATCAAACCGTAAAAACGTAAGTTTTTTATGCATACTGTAAAATAACGAAAAATGTGTTAAGTACGATAAAATATGAGTGGACATAATTTAGATAAGTTAATAAATATATGAAATTCATGTCTAAACATGAGAAACTCATAACATTTTAACAATAAGTTCATAAACATATATCTTAACAATAAGCTACATTTCCCTCTATGCTAGTGAATTTGGGAAGGGCCTAGCTGGTGAATTAGATTGCTCTATTGAAACTAAGAATGCACCCAAGTACTTGATATGTATCTTTTAATCTCAAATATATCATATTTTTTGTGATTTACCTTTGAAATATAAGTATTTTCATGAATAGAATACTCCTTTAGTGAACTAGAAGCGTAAAAGCGTAAAGCGTTTTGGCGAACCAGAAGCGTAAAAGCGTAAGATTTTAAGCTTTAAAGCGCATTTTTGTCCCAATTTTATACACTTAAGATTTTATATGGAAACGAAAACGTTTTGGTGTCCTAGAAGCGTAAAACCGTAAGTTTATAAGTTTTAAAGCGCGATTTTGACTGCATTGATCCCAGTGAAGCTTTTCTCCACTGAATTCAACCTTGTTTTACTTGCATGTTTGTTAGTATTAGCTTAAACAACGTTTTTATCGCTAGATATGAAGTAAGGATACATAAACCACTCGGGTTTGATAATTTGAAAAAGGATAATATTTATTTTTTATCCAAACCTTTTTTTGCATATTCTTTTATATTATCCAAACCTATCGAAATACTAAGAATTAGCCAAATATTAACTTTCAGTTAACAATTTTGTTAGTAATATTGACTTGACAACATGATACTACTGACTTGAAAGAGACACATGAAGGTCAACATTCCAAAATTTTAGTATTTTAACTAAGAAAATAGTTACAAAATTATTAATGGTAACATAAAAATGACTAATATTTTGATGTATTACGAAAGATTTGGTTAATAAATAGAATTTTAATAGATTTGGATAATATAAAAAAATCTGAAAAAGATTTGGATAAAAAATAGACATTATCCTTTGCAAAAATAATTGCTCTATACTACCTCGGTTGAAGGTTCCACTAGGCCTTTGATTGGGAGTGTAATTACCAATTAGAACCTAGTCAAGAAACATTCTCTTATCCTCTATATTAGTTGTTGTTATTTGAATCTCATCAAACAAACAAACCCCAAGTAATATAGTCTATCTTGTTGCATGCCTACCCCTATCATTCTTCTTGAGAACAAATCCTGGATCACGCATACATTTTGTATAGAACTAATTATCCAGAGTTCGAACCATTATCCAGCATACATTTTGCTTCCCTAAACCATAAACAAAGGAATTTAAAGCAGGACAAAGGAATGCAGCATAGCATAAGTACAATCAAAAAACAGAGATCAATGATCAACAATAAGCTGTGCATTAGCCATTAACTAGCGGTTAGAAACTTTGCAAGAACCTCCCAACAACCAAATGAGTTCATTCGTTCCAGATCTGGATAGATCCCCCTACCAATTTTACACTACACTGGCTGCTGTGTTAAATTCATCAGCTACAAAATAATGAGATACACACCACGCCACCTCATGGGCGAAAAATCAACAGGAGAGAGCCAAGCCTTGCGTTTCAGAATCAGAGTAAAGATCCAACTCCACCCCCCCTTCATCCGCGCATCAAATCGATGTCATGGTGGCCGTGCATGTCGAGTGACCTCGAACCTGGCCACATCGATTGCGGAGAAGCTGGTCCGCCAAGGTTCTGATGATGGCTAGGTGGAACACTAGTTGGACTCACCGGATTCTCAATCGCCAGCTGCTCGGAGGATTCTCTACCGCCTAGTTCAGACCCTTCTTCCCTTTTCTTGTTCTTCGTCTTTGGACCACCCCATATGAAGCTTCCCACGATGACCTGCAGAAGAAGTGAACTGGTTAAGTATGGAACAAGCAATCGATGGAGATCAAATCTTTTTAGCATAACAGGTTCTAGTATTATAACTAAAGAGCAAATAGAGGTGTGATAATAATGTGAAACAAAAGATTGGGAAGCAAGTAAAGTCTAAGCATTTCATGGCTCTAATTGTAGTTGTTTGATCTCAATCTCTACTTAGCCATGTCAATATCATCATATTTAAACAAATGGATTGGTTACCTGAACAGGGCTTGCTGCAATGAGCATCCCTCCAACCCCACCTCCAAAGACGCGACCATCAGGACTGGCGAGAGAGACACTCAGGCCACCGGTTCTATTGCGCGAGCCAGTGATATCCGTTAGCAAGTAAGAGCCTGAGAGGCATAAGATCTCGAACCGCCCCTAACCAATAGCACAAAACTTGGTTTAAGAAACTGAGGGAGGAGCCCTTGGTTTATGATTCATCATTGTAGTAATAGAAGAGCAGGCAAACTGGAAAGCTTATTGGCAACCAAGCCATGTTAGAGCAAGCTCGAAGTTTCATTAGGATTTCAGGACCACTTAATCATTGGGGGGGGGGGGGGGGGGGGGGGGGGGGGGGGGGGGACAAACAGAAAATGAATTGAGCCCTTTAGCCTACTAATCAAGTCAACAACCATAAAGACAAAGACCACTATACACATGCAATTAAATAATACCAGGCTGATGTCACACGCACACATCCTAATCTTGGTATCAGACTACTGATTATTTTAAAGCCTGCTTCCTGCACGTTTTTATTTGAATAAAGAAATAAAAACATGGACACAAGCAACAGAAGAACATTCCCAAAGCTAAGCATCTGACATCCATGAATAATTTATACAAATATATGATCACAGCACTGATTATTGGTTTGTTGGTTTGCTATATATATATTAAACCTCGTATGTGACAGTGCCTCCAGAAGTTGACGGCTGAGTAAGAGTGACAGTGGAGACTGCCCCGTTTGCTGACAAGATGCATATTGCTCGCGGCCCTTGCTGCGAGAAGGACATGATCTTCGTTGCAATGTCCTGCAACAGATGGTTCATATGGGGCGCATTCAATCATTAAAACTACATCGAAGCCAATCTGATACAAGCAATGCAAGTTAACCAAATTGGTCAAGAATAAATGATCTCATTTCGACATGATTCGCAACGTGAATCTTTCACTCCATTCAGATAACCACTATAGATAGCATCAAGAAGACAACAAGTTGCAGAACAGAGTTATAGGCTTACTTCTCCCATTGCCACGGTGATTATGTGTGGAGTGAAACCAATTCCAGCCGAGCCTGATATCCAGTCGCCTATTCCACAAAACAAACGAACCATTAGCATCATTTTCCCACAGTGAAGAACAGATTTGGAGACAATGGGGGAAATGAATCAATATACCAAGAGAAGGAGCAGCAGCAGAAGCCAACTGTTGCTGCTTCTTGCCGCTGCCAGGGGGCCGGCCCCTGCCTCGCCTCTGAGTAGTGGTGGCTGGGGTTATGGTGCCAGGATGAGTGGAGAGTGAAGGCGACAATGCCAGTGAAGCAGTCCCATCGGGACCATATTTCCTCGGCCTCCCTCTTTTCCTCTTCACCACCGGCTCCCCAATTGGGGCCACCGCCGAAGTTGGGCCGACGTTAAGAGGCGACATTGAAGCTTGCTGCTGCTGCTGCTCCATTGGCATTGCTGACCCAATTGAGCTGCCACCACCACCACCCATGTTGGACTGGAACTGCACGGGCGGGTTGGAAAGAGGGTTCATGGCGCCGGAAGGGGAGACATTGAGACCCGACTGTGGCCCGGTTGGACCCGAACCCCCAATCCCTCTCTGCTGCATATAGAATGAAGCTGGCCCGGAGCGATCCATTCATTTACTGACCCAAAATGCAGTTGAAATTGGAGTGGGGGTGTGGATCTAGGAAGGCGGAGAAAGCAGAGGAAGGAGGGAAAGTTACAGAGAAAAAAAAGGGGACAAGAAAGAGACAAAAATGCAAGTTAATTTCTACAGGTTTACCAAAAACCAAAGGCGATAGGGCGAGGAAGAAGAAACAAAATGCAAAAAAAAAGAGAGAAGGAAGAAGAAAGCTACTAAGAAAGGGAAAGATGGGGAGAAAAGGCTTCAGTTCGAAGGTAAAGAGAAGGAAGGGAAGTGTGACTCCACAGTCTCTCTCTCTCTCTCAGTGACAAACCAACCAACCCATTTTCACTCATGAATCACTCTACCACCACCATCATCATATAATCTTCAACCTCAAGCTTCTCTCTCTCCCAAAAGGTTTCAAACTTTACGGCCAATGTGGTTTACCTCTGTCTTCCCTTCTCGAAACCCAGAAACCCAGATCTCAAAAACGAAGAGAAAAAAAAAAGGGGGAAAGAGAAAGGAAAGGGAGGGAGCTGGTAGAGTGGTTGTGATGAACAATGGCCAAAGAGAAGACCAGAGTGATGAGAGAGAGAAGTTCAAAAGCCAAACACTTTCCTGCAGTAAACAGCTCTGCTCTTTTTCTTCTTTTTCTTTTTTTTTTATTTGTCTCTCTCAGTCCCTCTATGGCGCTCGCAATTAAGGCGAAGAGACAGTGGGAAGCAGCAGGAGGAGAAGAAGTGAACGTACAGGAAGAAGAAGAAGAAGAAGAAAAAGAAAAGGCAAGAGAGAAGCCAGAAGGAAGAAGACGAGCGGGTGTCCCTTATCGCAACGCATGTATTTCTATATAATACCAAAAAAAAAATTAATTAAAATCCAAATTTTTCTCTTTATCTGCCTCTTCCGTTTCTATTTTTATTTTTATTTTTTTCCCTTTTTCCCTCTGTTTTCCAGTTTCAGTTTCAGACTGTGACGATTATTTTCTCTTTTTTGTCCGTTCCTACTTACTTTTTTTATTGTTTATATTCGCTGAGGTAGATTTCTTTTCAAATATTTTTATTTCTTCTTTATATTATTTTTTTTTTCAAAAAAATATGACTGCTGCTCTGCAGTTTAGGTAATTTTAGCTGTTGCCTCTAATCAGTAATTACATTATATATACTTCCTAATATTTTAGAATTTAATGACATGTACAACAAATCGATTATCGAAATATCTTAATTGTTAGCCGTTATAGCTAAAAAAAAATTTTTTTTTGGGTCTTTGTTATAGCACAACAATTGACTTGAAGTAGCCATCTCGTTGCCCCACCAGCTTCATCTCCTGCATCATCCACATTCCTATGTGGGAACAGTGTGAAATCGAAATCCAGAAAATGTATAATTTAGATCTGAAAATCAGGATATGGTCAAAACCAATTTTATTCGAAACGATTTTAAGTGTTAATTAAGTTATTTTAGTTCGAGAATTCGATCATTACTCTAACCAAGTCGGTTACGATTAATTATGATAAACATTCCGATGTTATTCTATTTATTCCAAGTATTCAAATTATTTTTAAGAAATTAAATATGATGTCATCGACAACAAAAACACATTATTGGGTCATAGAGAAGGCGCTCGAGGGTAGAAATGAGTTTTCGTTCATTGTGGCCTTAGTTAACTGAATGGTTATTATTTTACTTCCATCAATGTAATTTTACTTTCCCACGCTTGCCCGCAACCGTCATGCTGAGCACCTCGCACTCCTCCTGCACCGAAACTTCCCAACATTTGTCTCCTAGTAGTGGGTATTCACCCACATTAACCACCCAACCCATTTTTTCCATTCTCTCCTAATTGTGGACACCCAAGTGAGAAATTTTCATATTTTTACTCAAATCATTTCACTGTTGTGGGTGGTCTTTCGAGTTACAATGGTAATAGTTTCGGTGACTAAGTGAGGTGCTTAATCAAATTACTAATATCATTTCAATCCTTAGATCAAGACTAATAGATCTAATGGTCACATTAAGAGAATGGATAATTAATTAGTGAGAGGACAATTATGGCATTAGCAAAACACTAAAAGTATCTCCCTCTCCTCCACCATCGACGGCCAAAATCAACGAAAGAAGAACAATCGGCGGTGCAATTCGGTTTACAAGTGTGCCACCATTTCTACTATATTTCAATTCAACGACCTGTCAAATAATCAAACTGAAATCAAAGAACAGTGGAACTTTTAAACGTGGTACCGTCAGTATGACACTAGTCCACGGAGAGGATCTCCTTCTCAGGTTTTAAGTTTCCGTATTTCGTTAAGTCTCCAATACAGCTTACAATGATATAAATAGGTTGTGCTTACAACCCTAATTTCGAGTGGCTAGTTACAAATAGGTAACTATAATTAACACCCTACCTCAAATTGATGTTGAGTACGCAACAACAATTTTCCTGAGTCCTGACAAGTACTGGTGTCTGCTAGAAGATACTGCCTTTGTAAGAATTTTTGCAGTTTGATCTTTCTGTATTCAGGTAGCTAATCTGTATCGTTCCTTCTGCAACCAGCTGACGAATACAATGCACATGAACTTCAATGTGCATCGTATGCTCATGTATAGATATCAGAATCGCACATGTGTTGTCCCCATAAAGACGCATAGACATTTTGCATGTTACACCTAGCTTAAGGAACAACCGATGCTGTCAAACCATCTCGGAACTAACTTCTGACATGGACCTGCATTATGCTTCTTAAGAAGATTTAGACACCATTTCCTATTTGTGACAACGCTAGGAAACAAATACCTTACCAAAATGAACACACCATCCTGACGTGGATATCCTCGTATCTAGACAACCATTATAATCCGCATATGCAAAGACTTCATTCTCCGCCTCCCCTTCTACGAGAAAGAACAATCTAGCGTCCTTGGTGTCACGACTGTTTCTCTGCGGATAAGGAAATAGGTGTAACGATAAAGTAAGAATATGAAAGCAATGACGAATACGACACACGAATTTACGTGGTTAACTAACACAATGTGACTAATAAAAAGGAGGGGGAAATTTGGCTAATAATTAGTGTTTAACCTTAATATTAGAAAATAAAAATTGGATTCACTTGTCAGGCCCTTGACATAAACCATCGTGCCAAAGACTACATCCAGGGGGCGTAGCTAGGATTTCGCTTAAGGTGGGTCAGAAATAAAAAAAATATATAAATATTAATGTTGACAATAATTCATAGTGTGTTTTCATATTTGAAAAGTCATTAAAATACATTTATCATCCAACCTATTTAAGATGTCACTCTCAACATATCTTACCAAAAAATTATTCAACCATTCATCACGCATTCGACATCGCAGTGTGTATTCACGTAGTTCATGGCCATGGGAGAATAGACGCAATAGCGTTTTGACTTATGTATATGAATTCTGGTAAAGTCTAAGGGATAGTTTGGTTTTGGTTACAGTTAAATTGATGCATTGTCATTAATGCATGCATTATAATATACATGTATATAAAAAAAATTGGTGTATTGTAGTTTACATCGTTTGGTTACTCTGATAGTTATTGTATTATTTACTTTTTGGGTGAAATGTAACTCTTATCATTTGTTTTTAATATAAAAAAACAACAAGACAGGGCATAGTTGGAAGAAGAAAGAAACACAAAAAACTTGAGATTTAACTTTCATTAATTTTGAGTGATAATTTGTTTCACATCAAGCAAACAATGCATGCATTATTGTGCAGAAAATTCAAAAAAACGATAAATTGTGAACAATGCATGCATTATAACTATTCCAACTAAACAATATAAATGTTCATAATATATCAAGAGTTGGCTAATAGTGTAGTGGTTAAAACCTTTGTTGATATAAGGTAGGTCATGAGTTCCCATCCTATCCCTCTATATTTATACCTGCTTATTTTTTTGTGTGGGCTTCTCCTCCCAAGGTGGTGCACCGGACCTCCCTATGTGAGGTGTGGCTCCGCCCCTGACTACATCCACGTAGGACTGGAAAAGTAGACCAGACCGTTTGAAAAATCATGGTCCAACCGGACCGCATAGTTTGGTCCGGGCCATAGACTGTTAAGTATGGTATGGTCTAGTCCATGGTCTGTATTGTATGATGTTTTGATTTCATGATCTGGTCGAGACCGTGGTTTGCCGGACCAAACCGTGGACCCAACAAACTTCTCAATATGTGTTAGCAACCCACTTTACCACTCTCCTAACCCACAATGATACCCAAGTTTCAATCTTAATTTTGAGAATCTCGTCCCCTCCTTCATTCACAACCACATTTCACTAGAGAGTAGAGACGATCATGTCTCCATATGACATTATGTAAATGTTTATGACGCTACGGTGCAAGTTCGAATGTTTTGACTTTGTAACTTTATTATCTATTGCAATTTATGGTGTCAAAATTATACATGTAGGAATTTATGTTTTAAGGGAATAAAACTTTTTTTTCTTGGTTATTGGTTCAATTTTATGTGTGGGTGACTAATTAAATTGTTCATTTTTCGTTCACTGTGGTCTATCTAGGACCAAACTGTACCGAACCAGACCGCACTGACGTGATCTGATCCGGACCGTATAATCTGTAGTCTGATCTGTGGTCTATACTCTAACCTCTCAATATGACCCGTAGACTGCATATATGGTCCGGTCTGGACTAGACCGCATCGCTTCCCAGCCCTACATCCACGACTAACTCCGGTTGTCAAACGAAATTAGCCATCTTAAGCACTCTAACTCGTCCCCACTAGCTTTATACTTGTTGGCTTTGACACAGTGTTATTAACGCCGAGTCGAGCCGCTCGGCCCGACCGGTAAAACCGCCACCTGGTCACAAAATCGACTCGAAACAGTCTAAAAGTCGCTCCGGTTTTATGTAGTGGTTGACGAGCGGCCGAGGCGGTTAACCACTCGAGCCGTTCATGCCACTCAGCTATTAAATTTAATTAAAAAAAATTACAAGTGCTCTTTGCTCTAGCCTCTAAGCATGGCAGTCGAGTTTTCAAGCACCTTCGTCTTGCCAAGCCAGCCATGAGGCAAACATGTTCCCTTGTTGGACTTGTTTCTTAACCTAAACACACTGACACACGCAACTTCCAACCCCTAGGAATTGGGAGTTGTAAATCAACAAAATTCTAAAAGAACGACTAATAATCTCAGACCCCTGGATTACAATCGCTGCATAGTTAGGGAAACTGAAATGATATCTGGATGAAAAGCTGCAATGAGATTTGCTAAATCTCGTAATCACATTGTTGCGGGGGGAAATGCAATGTTTCTAGGGTTCTGTCATGAAGGAGAAGGGAAGCACTACCAACTCAACTGAGAAACCAGAACCTAGCTAAGAATTGTAAGTTTTGAAAACACGAAATCCTGAACTTTGACTAACAATCTTACGTAGTAGCTAACCTCGTAACCAAACCGCAACAAACATAGATAATGATGAACCTTAGCTAGTTGGCCTTCAGCCTGAAAAAAGGGCAAGATGAACCAACAAGAAAAGAAAGCAGAGATAAATTTCCAGACGTTGTATACTATTACCCAGTATGCTCGTTGTTCGATTTGGAAGGAGTTTGTTTCAACCAAACAACACACGACAATGTACAACAAACTACAACGCGACTTGCAGAGAAAGAACGAAAGAAGAATGCACCATCCTCATTGAACTTCGAACTACCTCTCAAAACGTCCATTTCCACAAGGCACACACACAGAACAGGCAAGCAAAGCATTCTCCTAAATAACTAGTTAGAATCAGAACAGAGAACAAACCTCACAGTACATAAAGTTCGTTTTTTTTTTCTCTTCCTACTTGTCAAGCTCCATGGCCTGAGCAGCTTTAGCTTTTGCAGTTGCAGTCAATTTGGTCTTCAACTTCTTCTTCTTCTTCCCAACCTGAAACCCGCTACTACCTTTCTTCTTCTTCGTCTTCCCACTACCATCAACCTGCAACAGAAAAAACCACCCAATTACTAGCTTTACCACACTGTAATCCAGAATATATCCCCTAAAGTTAACCAACAAGCGAAATACAAAACGAAACAAAAAAAAAAAAAAACCTTCGAGAAGGGCAAAAAAATAGCAGAGCTTACTTTCATCTTGTTCTTCTTTGCTTGGAGCTTCTTCTTCTGCTTCTCCCTCTCCTCCTTTTCTCCTAAACAAATAACGATTCTACTCCAGATCAATAATCGCAAACTACAGCAACTAATAACCGAAAGGGAACGGCGGAAATTGAATTAGGATTGGGCAACAAAGAAAGAGGAAGAAGACAGAAACTCACTCTGCAGCTCGAACTCATACTGTTTCTTTCTCTTGGACAAATTGTTCTTCTTCGACATTTCTCGATACCCTGCTGTGGTTCTATGCTCTTCGCGCAGAAAATCCCTAACCCTAGAATAGATAGGAGAGAGTTTATTGATTGATTCTTCTCCGCTCGGCCGAATCGATGAAATTTCACCAAACGGGCCACCGCAGTTTTGTTTTTTTTCTATTTTATTTGTTGACAAGGGCCCACTCCCAATATTTGAAATTCAAGCAGCCCACATGGGATGGATCCAGAGGAGTCGGGAAGGACCATGGCCCAATCCAAGATAAAGAAGTTGGGGGTGAACTAAAACTCCAGAAAACCGACCCACTCGATCAAGCTGATTCAATCCACCCGTATTTATCGTTAAGGGGTCGTTTGGTTTTGGTGATAGACTGATAGTGTAAGTTAGATTATTATGATGTGTGCATTGTAAACAATGCATTGCTTTTTTGGGTTTTTTTTTTCCTTCAACAATGCACCAATTGTTTTGTTGATGAGATGGAAAGAATAACTCAAAATGAGTAATATTAATATCTAAAGTAAAACTTGAAATTGTTGAGGTGTTTTATTGGGGATTGGTTGATTTTTTTTTCCAATTATATTCCTAGTTATTTATCTATATTCCTCTCTCATTTTTTTCCTAAAAACATCCATGGTTAGTTCCCTCCACTTTTTTCGTGGATATCTACCACCCGCTTAGTTTAACACGCTCTCTCCATTCAATATTTCATCATCGATCTAGCCTCAGTCCCACCAGCGGTCTAGCTTATGTAATTAGTGTATGTATTATTGAAAAATTCATAAGGACTACACTAATGCCGGATCCAGAGGAAGGCTGGGCAGGGGCCCGGGGTGGCCACCCCCTGAATCCGCCACTGCGAGTGAGGGAGTGAGGGTGTGTCGGACGACACACACTCCTTAGGTCCGCCACTGGTCATAGGGTTGCGTTCCCTCAGATTCGCGAGAATTGTAATTTCTCTTGAATCTGGGGGAACGAGAAAGTGGAAGGGAAAGTAGATGCTGAAAATGGGAGTTGTTGGATCTATTGTCGGCGATCCGACGACGACAATGAGGAATGGTGACAATGGAATTCGATGGAGGGTGAGATGGGGTAAGCTGAAATCGAATGGAACGAAGACATAAGAGTTTCCTAGTAGAGGCACTAATGCGGAGAATAACAGAGCCAAGAATACAATTACGATGAGGGGTGATTTGGACCTTTCAACCGCTCATCAAGTCTCTTAAATCGTGGTCTGATCATAAGTTAACGATTTTATACAGAGATTTTAACAGAATGACACATTTGCTGATATATAATATTTTATAATACAATACCATGTTTGATGAAAACATAATAAAAAAAACATATTTGATAAATCAATAGAGCAACATATTATACCAATTACATATAAAAAATCTTTACGAAATTTGTGGCTTTTGCAATGTTGGCCCCGCTTTCTGGCTGTCAACTCAGCTCCCTCCCTTTCTTTTCTCTCCTAATGGTTCCATGAACGAAGCCAAGTTCCTATTCCATCCCAACCCGCGTCGCGCCAAACCTTCCAGCGGCGCACCACCCTTCAAAGCTTGCAACAAGTCACAGTGCATTTCCATACCTACATGTTCCTCTGTTGCAACTTCTTCTACACAAAGTCTTCCTGCCGAAAGAGAAAAATTGACATTCTTGAGTCTTATTCTGCAATTTCATTTTTCTTCTTCTTTGCTTGACTTCTCATTTCTCACAAACTTAGAGATCTTAACGGCTAGCTCCGATCGTCTTCCTTCCATCTTTTTATTATATCTACCTATAATCAAATATCCAATTGATGCCCTGCTCCACGTTCCGCTCTATTTTGTTTTCGTCCATCTTCTTTTTCCCCCAGTTTGTCTGGGTTCCATTAGTTTATTGCGCGGCGAAAGGGAGGGGGAGGTAGAGCGACAGAACAGAACAGAACGTGCATCTCCCTTCCATGGCCACACTACTGATGATTTGATCCACTGGAAAAGGAGAAAAAAAGGCTCCTCCCTCTTTGTATACACATATACCCTTTTGATCTGGGATCCCTCCAGCAACTTTTGCTGCTCTTTTTAGCTTCACAACAAGCTTCAGTCAGTGTACTGTAACGATTGACAGAGAGAAGAAAGCCGGAGAGTGAGAAAAAGAGAGTTGCCCAATTTCTCGATCCTCCTTTACTTTTGCTACTGAGATGGGCAGCCAGTGTTCCACGCTTCTCCCGCCGTGTTGCAGTGAGTCACAGTCCAAAGCAGCGGTTCTTGAAGTTGCTGATGCTGGTGCGCTGTTTTACTCATAACCCAATTCAATTTTCCATCGTATTCTGTGTTTTGGCTGCCTCTTGTTGTTTGATTTGTTTCCCGTTTCCAACTTGTGACTTGGATGTCTGTGTGTATGTGCTTGTTTGGGATTTCTGGGGAGGCAGGGAATGTAGAGGAGAATGGAGCTGATTACTGGCCTGCTTTCAGGGAGTTCACATTCGAGCAACTCAAGAACGCCTCCTCCGGCTTCGCGGGAGAAAACATCGTTTCTGAACATGGAGAGAAGGCTCCCAACGTTGTCTATAGAGGGAAGCTTGAAAACCAGACCAAAATTGCTATCAAGCGCTTCAACAGGATGGCCTGGGCTGATGCTCGCCAATTTGTGGTAACAATTGACTTGCTTTTTCGCTCCCACTTTCTTTATTCTCAGATCACAAACTTCTTGGCATATCGGGGATAGGATAGATTTGCTCTTTTTCCCAAAACTTTCATGGGTTGCTAGCTTGGCCGGAATCCGGATATACCCTTCTTTCTTCCATCAAATTTCGCTTTTCCATGTTTTGTAATGATAACCAGGAAGAGGCAAGATCTGTTGGGCAGCTCCGCAGCCATAGACTGGCGAATTTGGTTGGTTACTGTTGTGAAGGTGATGAAAGGATACTCGTTGCAGAATTCATGCCAAACGATACACTAGCAAAGCATCTTTTCCATTGTGAGGGATTCTTCTTTGCTACAACCTAACTTACTTCCTTGTGTGATGCATTTGAGTATGTTGACAAGGTTGATGTTTGATCTGAACCAGGGGAAGCACAGCCTATGAAGTGGGCAATGCGGTTGAGGGTTGTTCTCCACCTTGCAGAAGCTCTAGAGTACTGCACAAGCAAAGGGCGTACGCTTTATCACGATCTTAACGCCTACAGAATTTTGTTTGATGGGGTATTTCCTGTTTACGTTTTCTTTTGCTGCATGTGTGTGTGACGTGAGCCATTTCATCATGGTGTATCCAGAATTTTAACCACTTTTGGGGTTATACAGGATGCTAATCCAAGACTATCAACCTTTGGTTTGATGAAGAACAGCCGGGATGGCAAAAGTTACAGTACTAACCTGGCATTTACACCCCCTGAATATCTGAGAACAGGTAGGTGGTTCTTGAACAATAAATGTTCCAATTTCATTCTCCCATTCTTTGTAGATCTACCAGGGTTTACATTTCTTATTCAAATGCAGACCCCACCTTGTTTAATGTCAAAGTTGACGGCTTTCTCGTCTGGTCTCCATTGGGTACTTTGGATGTTTGCCCAAAACCGAATGTTTAGACTGGTGTGTGTGAATCGTTGGAGCTATTCTCCCCTCTTTGTTGAAACTTGAAATGGAATAGTTTTGTCTTTGTCTTCATTTAAGGCGTTACATAAGGAGTTAATTTCCCTCATTTCAAATGAGGAGGCTGGTTTTGGCTGACTTGCATTGATGGGTGTACAGCACATGATAGGATAGCAATTGTGCTAAATGTGGATGTCGGAATTGTTTCTAATCTACTTATAGAGAGGAAATGTCCCTTAAGTCATATTTCTGCATGATTCAAAAATCGCCATTAAATTGGTACTGTATCACTTTCTGGTCGTCAAGGAGATATCATGCAAACCACTATTATGTAAAAGCAAATACTGCAAAACACTGTTTCATGTTTCTCGTTGTTATACGCAGGGAGGATTATGCCAGAGAGTGTCATATATAGCTTTGGCACTCTTTTGCTTGACCTTCTCAGTGGAAAGCATATTCCCCCAAGCCATGTAAGCCTTTGGAAACTAGAATGTTAGGCTGAAGTTCATTTTGTTCTTTGTGGACCGATATTTGGATGATTTACATTATCCAAATTGCACGGTTATGTATCTCGTGCTCGATATTTCTTTCCGAGTAATAAGAAAAATACTAGGAGTAAGAAAAATAACTTGCACTGCAAGCTTGTCTATGAACTAATGGTCAATTAATATGCTTCAGGCTCTCGACTTAATACGCGACAGGAATCTTCAAATGTTAACTGATTCTTGCTTGGAAGGACAATTCTCCAACGATGATGGTACAGAGTTGGTGCGTTTGGCTTCTCGATGTCTACAATCTGAACTCCGAGAACGACCCAGCCTCAAAGTATTAGTCCCTGCTTTGATTCGTCTACAGAAGGAAACAGATGTGAGTTCATGACTCTCTCAAAGTATTTTGGTGGATTTCAAAGCAGAACTTGTGATAGGCTCCTGGATCGAAATCCAGCTGCAATATGGAAACAATCTACAGAGAAACAAAGTCAAGATTAAGGTTTTGCCTTGAACGTGGCTGAGAAAAGCTTGCAATTTTATGGTTCCTGCAGTTCTCAAACGTCTGTTTTTGTTCTTGGTTGCAGGTTCCTTCTCATGTCTTGATGGGTATCCCAAGCAGTGAATCAGTGTCTCCTTTATCCTCATTTGGTGATGCTTGCTCTAGAAAAGACCTGACAGCTGTTCATGAGATCTTCGATAAGCTTGGCTACAAAGATGACGAAGGAGTGACTAACGAGGTTCTCTATTTTCTTTAAACTTAGCTTGGCTTACATTCTGCCGCATCATTACACTCAACATGAAAACAGACAGCTTAAATAGAAGCTCCCTGTCTCTTTTCCTTCCTTTTGGTTGTGGTGCAGCTCTCTTTCCATCTTTGGACTGATGAAATGCAAGAAACTTTAAACACAAAGAAAAAGGGCGATGCAGCTTTTAAGCAGAAGGTTTTCAAGGAAGCAATCGACTGTTATACACAGGTTTTTGTCTCCTCCACCATGATATTTGTTTCTTTGACTCTGAAATGTAACTGAAACTTAGCTTTTGAACAATACTTCTTCTGCTTGAGGACTTGCAGTTTGTTGATGCTGGAACCATGGTTTCTCCAACTTTGTATGCAAGGCGTAGCCTGTGTTATCTCATGACCGACAGGCCTCAAGAAGCTCTAGGCGATGCCATACAAGCCCAAATCATTTCTCCTGTATGGCATGTTGCCTCCTATCTTCAAGGCATCGCACTTGATGCGCTTGGAAGAGAAAATGAAGCTCAGATGGCACTGAAAGAGGGCACAAGTCTTGAAGCTTTAAGAGTTCAAAATTCTGAACAGAAGTGATGAAAGCTCATGGTGTGGTTTGTGTGATCTAATGTATCTTCTCAACTCTTGCTTCCTTCTCAAGGCAAGTCTGAAAATATGGAAGGCCCGTACTGCAGGTTCCACTGAAGTTATTTGCTCGAGCTGCCTTGTTCTTTCCTGCTGTTTTGTCTGGTCCGTTGTGTGTTCTTTGTATTGAATTTCCGAGAGAAATATGTTATTTGTTTATCTTATTTTTTTGGTAAGAAAGTGGGAAATGGAAACAGCAACAAACACGAAATTGGTTTCTTAAAGAGCTGCAGGTTTGTATGAGAAGGTTGTAATTCCGTAGCCCACACACAAAAATAGTAAAAGGGATTTGACTATTGAAAGATTTCAAACCCTCTGAGGTTCCAAGTTAGTCATGTAAAACTAACTACAACAATACACTAAAGACGAATCACAAAATTTTACAATGTGCCAAGAGATCTCTGAGCCATTTTCAACCATACAAAAGAACAACAATGGGTCATTCGGATCCGTTAGCAAACACTCCATCTGTCCATCGCGCGAGTATACACTGCACATGAGTTGGATCGGATCATGGCGCAGCAGCAGCTGCTGCTGCTAACCGAGCAGCTCGAAATGATTCTTTCGTTCTTCCGTAGTAGACCGGTTCGCTGCAACCAGGGTAAGTAATGAAATTCCAGCCGAAAGCTGAGGATCCAACAAGTTGATTCTGGTAGTTCTCGGGCCTTTCGGTGACTACAACCTTGTTGAAGATTCTGTCGTCAGATGGTTTTGCATACATGTCTTGGGCGCCCCCATTTTGAGCTGCAAATCTAGACTTGCCATAGTTCCCACCCGTCTCTGCTGTCATCTGCTTGCATAATTCCATCAGCAGCTTCAGCTCTGCAGCAACCCACGAATCAGCCCAACCAAGGAGAAACGCTACTACCAGACTAACTATCAATTGAGTTCACGAATTCAAGAAATGGGGAACTGCTGCCATCCTTACTTTCTTGAATCTGATGAGCTCCTTTGCAGCTCCTAAAATCAGCCGTTCGAATAACCTTCAAGACAACATAGCAGAAAATTCAGTACTGATTTCTCTCTTCTCTCGACACGAATTCCTACTGCTTTCAACTAACCCAAGTCAACCCAATTCAACCCTAATGCAATGGTGGGGTTCTAGTTTCCCACCATTTCAACAAACCCAGAAACTAATCATCAAGAAAGACGGAATTTTTGTCCCGCACAGTTAGTGGACCACCAAGAACTGTACCTCGAGTAAATGGGGACGAATATCTTTGATCACAGCCCGAATCTTGAAGTAGCTTCCGCCATCACTCTCAGGTCCCCTTTTCCTGCTGAAACTCGGCGGCGGCGGGCCTGCTGTTTGAGGTGGAGTTTGTTGATGAGAGTGAGGAAAAATAGGCGGCGGTGGAGCGGCCATTGACTGCGGCGGAGGAGGAGGAGGAGGAGAAGGGACGGCGGCGTCAAACGGGTTAGGAGTTGGGGCGGGGATCCCGTAATTCGGGATTCGGGGCGCGGTTTCCTGATCTACTGATGTTCCTTCCATGGATTTAGATTTCCAAACGGTGATTGATTGTCCTCTCTCTCTCTTTGCTTTTCGGCCACGCGAGGGAGATCGGAGCGAGTTCCGGACTTCCGGTGGACTAGTCGAGGTGGAAAAGGAGAGGGTGTTGCTTAACTGCTCTGAAAATTGTTATATATCATCTAAAAATATCAAAGTTACTCTTTTGTCCTTTTACGTTATCTTCTCTAATTTCGAAAAATTGTCAAACCGATTTATATTATGGTAAAGGTTTAGCAAGTGTTATGATTCCATCAGTAGTATAATTTATTTGTACCGATTAGTTTTGATTTAATAAAACGTATAATATATAAAAAATTATTAACAATAAATAAATTTATGCATATACAAAATATATGTGAAAAGTATTTACTTACCATATATATTAATATTTAAGTAAAATATTTAGTATTAACACACAAACTTTTATACGGAATCTAGTAAATAATATCAATATTCAACTTTTAAATTTATGAAATAAATAATTTTTTATTAATTAAATTTACTAACCTTTATTTATAGGCTGCATGATGGATGGAAAGTTGTTGTCTGTGATGCTCGATGGTGGTAGCTGCACCAATATAGTGAGTTTTGATGTAGTTAAGAAGCTGAGATTGAGTACTGTTAAGCATTCACAGCCTTACAACCTTCATTGGTTGAAAGATTATGGAGCCATCAAGGTCAACAAGATGGCCAAGGCTCGATTTCATATTGGTGAGTATGCAAATGAAGTATGGTGTGATGTTGCTCCAATACAGCTCATCCACTATTGGGCCGTTTGTGGTAATATGATCTTGGAGTTACTCACGGCGGAAGAGGGGCTTATGCAATTTCGGTTGACCGAGCAAGAGAGAGACAACGGGATAGCGAGAAGGGGAATCCCCGATTAGAGGGAGGGAGAGTGTCGACCGACGAATATGACGTCCGACCTAGGATCGGGCCTAGGCGGATGAAAGATACATTTTCCTTGTTTGTTTTGGTTATTTTATTTGCCTTGGACTAGACTATATGAAGGGTTAAAGACACGAATTTTAGTTAGTTTTGAAGAATATTGATTTTTATCTTGGTTTATTGAACTTTAGACTTGTGAATTGTTTTCTGTATCAATCAAGTTTTTCCCCTTTATTGTGATCGGGATTCTTATCTTTTATAGAGCCTTCTCCCATCTTTGTGATTATACTTTCAATTTTGTTATATCCCAAATAAAAATCCTAAAAATCACTTTTTTGTTGATCTCGAAGTTGCGCGTTACTTTGATAACTACGAGTGCTGGATCCATGTTCGTATCAAATGAGTTATTATATGTGTCTATTTATAATAATTTTGTTTATAGATCATCAGTTCATTAAACGTACTTTTAACGGTTTAACATCGGTTAGAAAACTAAAATATAAACTGTTTGCTATATCGGTTTATACTCCGATTCGATTCTAACCACAATGGTGTTGTAAGGTAAACCAGAACGAGAACCCTTTGCCTTGAATCGGATCGGGCTAATGAATGGATTGTCCAAGTAAGAAAACCAGAAAGAGATAAAAGCCCATACTAGATTATCGAGCACGAGCACGAGCCCAGTCCAGTCCGGGTTCTCCAACTGAAATTTTAAAAATTCGAAAATGTAAGCTTCTCATGTTTTCTACTAACTTGTCTTGCGGTTGCAATCAGTATCAGTTCCTCAAATCAGTTCCGAACCCTAAATCTCTTCTTGGACTGCGGCTTCGTATTTGACGACGAAGCCATCATCCAAGGCCCCTCGTGAAGTACCCGGTCATAATCTTCCTTTGAACGGAACCGAACGAAATAATATCCCATAGTGAAATCTCTCAACTCAAAAGGAAAAAAAAGGCTTGCATAGATCATTAAGTTTCTAATAAAGATCGGATCGGCCGCTGAAGGATAAATCGCGGGAAGTGGTGTTCTTTCTTTCGCGAGCGGTAAATTAATTAGGGGTTAGAAATGAATCCTGGAGTGGATAAGATAGTGAGGAGGACAACAATGGTGGCCACCGTCGTCGCTTCTTATTTCCTCTTAACTGCTGACTACGGCCCCGAGCCCAATGTTCTTGATCCGGTAAGTGAATTATGAGGAGCACCCTCTATCCAAGTTTCATCCTTTAGTTGCGTCTTTCATCGATTTATCAGAATAAGTGTTCTCCATCCAAGTGATTGCCGAAATTTACCATGATTGCTTCTGGCTTCCATGTGTTCGACGATATGTCTGTGTGGAATACTGAACTAGGAAAACAACAAGCCTGACTTACTTGATGCCCCGTCCGTAGCACGTAATGGTTAATCTTTCCCCCCAGCTTTAAGATCCCCAAATGGGACTAGGGTTGTCTCTCTTTGCTGGGTAGTCGGAAAGCCTCCAGTTTGTCTTCATTAAACTTTGGTACTGGTGGCGCCGTCCTCGGTGTTACTATTGAGTTGTAAACCTCAGTTGTCCATTCTACTTCACAGTAAATAATGGTGTACTCTTTGAGTGTCCGAATTTCCATATTCTTGTTGCAAGAATCCTAGTTTCTTCCTTTACTTGCATCTTTCACTGATTATCGAATGAGCAGAGTTTTGCCAGTGTGACGTTTCCATTGAGGCAGAGTTTTGCCCATTGTAATTAATCCAGTTTTGCCCATTATAATTAATCCCGGTCCTATCTATCCGTTCAACTTTCGCTTGCTGTTCCTGACCATTCTCGTCGCGTTTCCCTTGTTCCAGTTTCATTTGCTGGGCGGCTCTCTTGACTGAACTTGTTATCTCCTTGCAATATGCAGGTTAAGAAGGCAATACGATCTGCAGAGAATTCAGTGAAAGAGTTCTTTGTTGGATCGAAGAAAGACTCGTCACGGTAGTAGTCGATGGCAGACAACTTGGATCCCTTCCTCGAAATGGCCACGAGTGACGGATTAACTTTCTCTGTGTGTAATTTATTAGAAAGTATCAGCAGAAAAGATGGAAATGAATAAAGGGAGAGAAAAATGGAACTAGCACAAGGGAACTATAGGGTTGTCTATATAGTTCAGTTGAGTTTGTTCATTTCTTTCTTGTGCCAGATTTCCAAAATGAAGCTAGCGGTTGTATGGATGCAGAATTTTAATAATGAGTGACTTGGGTACAAATTACTCAATAAATAACTAGGGTTTTAGATGGAGTAGTAACCAATGTGACAGTGTCCCGCCCAAGTGGCCAAGTCCCAACGTTGTTGTAGGTCGGGTAATACCAGTTTCAGTGCGAGCCATGTCGGGTAATACTCGACGAGGCAGGTTCAAATTGTTATTCCTATTTAGACAAATCAATTAGATAGATCGAGACAGGTATCTTCTTACCCATACCAGTTGCGTGACAAGTTCAACAGTTTACCTTGGGGCACGAATCCGACAAGTCTTGACCAATAGGAGTATGTATTTTAAAGAAACAACATTTGACACATTAATTTTCATTAAAAATCGAGAAAAATAACTATCACATGATAAATAAAGTTAAATTATACGAGTTGAGGCTATCACCTAATTATAATTTTATTAGAGCAAAACATATGTAATTTTATCACAACAAAATGTAGTGTAATAAACATAAAATTTTAATTTCATACATAATTCAGACAAAATGACTCGCGAATCGGATGAATAAGAATATGCCAAATAAATGATTGACGCGATCCCCCGCCTCACCTACGAAAAGGATATTACTCGTGACACGTCTAAAACAAATCAAACATATCAGGTTAGGCGAAATCGCCATCCATACTCCACTAAATATTACTATATTACAACCCGGCCCGCTGGCCGGAAATTTATAATTTTTTAAGTGAGAACTCAATAATTTATATTTTGTGTGATCTTTTATCGCCAGAGAATTAATTAACTTTTATAACTGATAATTATCTTGATCATATATGAGAATTAAAGTACTCTCACAAACATTTTTATTCGAAAATATCTCTATCCAGTATCGATTTTGAAACAACAATCCATTTGAACATATTTTAAAATTATAAATTCTAAATATTTCATGTTTCTAAAATGATAAAAACCTCTAAAAACAGTCTTCTTATTGGTATTTTTTTTTTGTCACAATTTACCTAGACAATTGTTTTTTTTACAGCAAAAAAACTGATCTATCTGTTCATTATTTGTTCTTTCCTCTAAATCTCCACGTCCTTCATGTATCTTCAGTACCACGAAGACTTCTCGCTCGCTCCCAGCGGCAATTGGTAGCTACTTCCAGTGCGGAAGAGTGTCATCCTAGCAAAATGGTACCGAACCAACCGCCGGAGCGAGCCTTAGGGTCCGGCGTGGGTGCTCGTCGGGCATCGGAAGGATACGAACCCGAAGGCGAAGAGTTACCGATTGAGGAACAAGAGTTGGATGCGTTGGCGGAAGAAGTTCAGCAGATGGCTAACAAGATTCGACAGTACAGAGCTACTCTTCCCGACCAGCTCAAGACGGCTCTAGCTTCCCTTCTGTCCTCCCAGAGACCTCTTGTGCCTGGATTTGATTCGTCCTCGTCTTCCCATCCTGGTCCTTCCGGCAAGCCCGCCCCAGGTTAGGGTTTCTGGAATTTTCGCTTGGAGGGAGCTGAATGCCCAATCTAGGTTGCATTTCTGCTTTGATTGGCAGTGGATATGCTTTCTGCTTGAATCTCTCGATGTGTGATTAATGCACCAGGTTTGACTTTGAGGTTGGTTTAACTTGATTTAGGGGGGAATTGTGAGGAACAACAGAGTCCGGTCCATCTGAATTTCCGTTGCAAATCTCTACTTCTGAGTTTCTAGCTAGAGTTTTGTTAGGTAGAAAAATGCTGTACTGAATGGCTGCTGAAGCATATGGTCTGAAGTCTCTTATGCATATACTTGTTTTCGTCCAGTTACGGGGTGATCGGTTGAGTTGGTTTCTGACGAGTCCATTGTTGTGCTAATATGTGGAAATAGGTCGAGCAAAGTTTTGATCTTTCCAGTTTGATAGCATACCCTTGTCTAATTAGAATGAAACATTCCGGTTAAGGTGGGTGATCGGTTGAGTTGGTTTTTGATGAGTCCATTGTTGTGCCGATGTGTGGAAATAGGTTGCACAAAGTTTTGATCTTTCAAGTTTGATAGCATACCCTTGTCTAATTAGAATGAAACATTCCGGTTAAGGTAACATGAGGCAAGTGCCATTGTCTTACCAATACGAAGGTTTGAACTGTGTGCTTATTTCAGAAGGATCTGTAAAGAATCTTGAGCAGAATTCATGTGCATCGCCTTTGTTTCCTGATGAACATGATTACTGCAAATTAGTAATAAAAGATGATAACTGCTTGTGTACTTTTAGAATTAGGCAACACTGATGTTACCTTCGATTCACTTTTATGATCCGAATGCAATTTATTGATAACCAGTGGAGGCTGTGAACTGCTCCTCTTCTGTGATTTCTCTATTTGTAAGAGCTTCACCGGGTCAGGACCTTTGTATTGTTACTCGAAACTTCTCCGCGATGTGAATGAGCTAAATGCAGACCATCTAATGTTGTGTTATTCGTACAGATGCAAGTACATCGGCATTACCAACTGAAGAAGATCAACACACCGCTGAGAAAGTGGTATTACTGAAAGATAAAGTAGCTCGGAATGCATCAAGTATGCCCGTCGCTCTAAAGAGGATGAGAGATTGTATGTCTAAGATCGATATGTTAGGGTCGTCTTCAAATGGAGAGATACATCCTGCCTTCAGAGAGAAAAGGACAAGCTGACCATGGTCTCTGGAATTGAAGAGCATTTCAGGTCCAATTCCATCCGAATGAAAGCCAAGTCTCCTTGATATCTGTATATGTAATTACCAGAAGCTTAGGGATGATGCGCATTATGTTGTATGCTTTGATAGTTGAGTAGTAGAAAACCCTTGTAGGTCACATTTGTTAGGGGCAAAGACTTGCACAACTCAACTCATTTTTTTAATAGTGTTTGTATCGGCAGTCCGATCAGAAAAATCTCCTACTTGAGCTTGCATTGATAGACAAGTTTTAACTGTATAAAACGATTAAATCACGGTTAAACCATGATTTCACAACCGGTGACAGTAATATACAAACTGAATGCTTTCGCCCATCTAAGAATTCCGACAG
Organism: Linum trigynum; assembly: GCA_964030455.1. Classification (NCBI taxonomy): domain Eukaryota; kingdom Viridiplantae; phylum Streptophyta; class Magnoliopsida; order Malpighiales; family Linaceae; genus Linum; species Linum trigynum. Next base: position 2,133,388 of record OZ034820.1, read on the forward strand.
GCAAGGATTACAGAAGTATATGTTTTACAGTAACATGTAGAAGTCTCACTCTCAAAGTCTTGCTGCCCTCCACTTTTATAATCTCTCATCGTTTTGGTACATTCATACAATATTTCAGTGTACAATCAATGAACAAAGATGGATTCAAATCGACACACAAGTGCAACTGATGATCTCATCCTGGCAATCTAAACCAGGAATGGAAGAACTAACCAACACCCCTTCCACATTATTCCCAGTTTGGCCAATGTCAACGACAACGGTGCATAGTCCCTTGCCCACAATAAATATCTTCTTCCCAATGGCTGCTAGTCTGCAAGGTGGTCTTGTGAGCAATGCTGACAGCCTTCCAACTGCAACCCATTCCCTTTTCTGCTTATCCCACATCATCAGCTTCGTCCCTGAGCTCTGGTCCAACACATAAAAGTCACCATCAACGATGACCGCTGGACCCCGCCAACCAGAAACTAAATCAGCATCTGCGTACTGCCACGTGTCATGTAAAGGGTCATAAACAACCCCATACACACGGGATGCGTAGCCATAAAGACCACAGAGAGAGTAAATCTTCCCATCCAGCACCATGGAATCATCAATCTCAGATAAAATGTTGGTGTAAGGGTGCGATTCGCAAGTACTTGTGTGGGGATCAAAGCAGTCCCAAGAATGGAGATCACTCGGATTTGAACCCAACCCTCCAATTGCGTAGATTTTGCCGTCCAGAATTTCACAAGCAAAATAACACCTGAACAGCACCAAAGCATGAATAAAACAATCTAGAAGGCAAAGGTGGTGGGAATCTAGATGACGCTACACTCTACATTGACCCTAGAAATGCAATCTATGGCCCATTCACTATGACAAGAACAACTTGTTTTTGTTAGTTATTATGAACAACCTTGAAGAGCTGTCAAGCACAAAGGAAGCTAGAGAATTTCAGAATTCATACAACAATTATCCAACAAGTAATCGGAGGATTGATGTTGCACATGTTGGTTTAGGACTTATTTGATGAATTAGGAGAAATTATTCTTTAATTTCTTTTCCAGGTAGGAGTTGTAACTAAATTCCTAGTATTAGTAGTAGTACTAGTAGAAGGCTTACTTTTTTCAGTTTCCTAGTTCCTTTCTTTTGCACTCAGCCTCTCTCTATATAAAGAGAGCTTGTAAATCAGTTAGATTCATCAGATTGCAATATAAGGGTTTGCAATATGTGATCTATTATACTTATGGAACCATGCTACAAACCCTAAACGCACTAGTTCTTCTACCTTAATGTCAGCAACCCTAGTTCTGATAACTAAATTCACAACAGCCTAGGTACATCAAAGAGTCTCTTTCTGTTATGACTATGAGGGGGTGCCGCAACAAATAGGCAGAATGCAAGGAATGTAAAAGTGTACCTTGCAGTTGACAAGGAAGTAACTTCTGCCCATGAATTCCTTGGAACGTCGTAGCAGTAGACTTCATCAGTAGTATCTTCTGACCAACCGCATCCACCCATTAAGTAAATCTTCTTTCCAAATGCTTCAAACCCCATACCTTTTCTCTTCAAACAGCGGTCTGGAACCACTGGAATGAGTTTCCAACACCTCCTCTGAGAATTAGGATCCAGGACGTAAAGCCTCAACTGGTCAAAGGTGCCACGACAAAGAGCATATATCCAAGTCTCGGCAAGATTATTTTTCCTACGATAATCATGCCACTCTTCGCTGCACACTAACTCCCGCCATCTCTTGGAAACACACTTCAGTACTGTATGGTACTTCCGAGGCACTCTTGCTAAACAGTAAAGAGTGATGTCATTAGGAAGTCCACGTAGCAGTTCTGTGTCCTCTGCTCCAAGAGGATCGGTACTCCTACATCCATCTCCCATATTTTTTCACTGGATAGAGAAACCCAAATTGGGATGTTAGAGGATATAACTTGTAAGTGAGGAAAAAACGACAAAAGTGTAGTGTTAGCAGCGCACAGCTTCGATCATTATTGTAACTGCACATTACAGGGTACAGCATAAACCCAATCCTAACCATCATTGCCAAGCTCCAAACTATAGAATCAGCCACTCAAAGTTCAAATCCTAAAATGTATGTGCACTAATTGTTTCAAGAGTTGATTACTACACATGGAGAAACCGATTTCAGTTCCTGTTTGATGCTCTACAGCCGTACATAGGGTCAAGGGCAAAACTTCAATGAATACGCAGATTAGCCCAGCCAATGGAGATCAAAAGAACCATTTTCTTCGATTCTCAGGGAAATGCGTGTCAGGACATGTCAAGTGAACAGATCGACAAGAACTGAACAACGTTTTCTAATGCTGCTTTTGAATACTGCAACAACAAACCCTAGCCAAACGTTGCATCTGGTCAAGAAACATAAATAGCTCAAAACCCTAGTTCAGAGTTTCAGGTTGAATCACATATAATTGGGGAATGGCCGGAAAATGTTGAGAGGGAAAGAAGACTTGGAAGGAAGTAGCAAATCAAACCGCAAAAGATCAAAGGCCCTCACCGGGTAGTGCGTCGAAGAGATAAAGATAGAAGTACGACGGCGTCGGCGTACATCCGCCAGCACGTTTGCTCCTGATGGAACCGCCCTATAGAAAGTAGAAAGTCTTAACTCCCGAAATCGGAAATCAACATATGTTAGTTCGTTTCATTTCAATTTATTCGTCGCTGAAAGGAGAAGTGAATTGACCCACCAATCAATTTTCTCGGGTAAATGCCACATTTGATCACTGATATTACTAAATAATGTTATGTTTAGTCACTAGAAAAAATTAATATTAATTTTGATCACTCGAATTACTAAAACATGTGACATTTAGTCACTCTCTCATTAGCCTCCGTCCAACTCCGGCCACTCGAATTACTTTTTTTTTTATGAATGTCACTCAAATTACTGAAACATGTCATATTTAGTAATCCTAGTGCCCAAAATTGATATTAATTTTTTCTAGTGACTAGACATGACATGATTTAGTAATCCTAGTGACCAAACGAGGCATTTACCCCAATTTTTTCAATGCACAAAATCAAATGAAAACTATTCTAAAATCAAGAAATAAGCCATACATTAAACTCAAATGAAAACTAATCTTGAATGTCGGGCTCGTTTGCTTGTTGGATTTGAAAATGAGGGTTTTGAGTTTTAAAAACCTTTGGATTTATGATGGATTTATTGCATTATGGATTTGGAAGAGTACATTGTTTGTTTGGTTAATTTTTATCATGGATTTATATTGATTTGTCTCACAACTTTGCCTTCCATGATCAAATCCCAAATGAAATGTGAGATTTGCAAATCCGTGGGCCCCACGAATTTGTGTCCCTTAGCAAACAATGCTGTTGTTCCAAATCCTTGATGCTTGGGATTTGGGTGCCAAATCCCAACAAGCAAATGATACCGTAGTGATGACAATTGACACCATTTGAGGTCAATCTCAAAGAACAAAGACTGCCTATCACATCAAAATCCTAACCATGTTGACTAATCACCACTTCTAAATAGTTCAGTAGCTGTGGATTTGCTTCGATGTGTCGTCCAACACTGAAGTAGCCCCTCAGCAATTGTGATTGTTGGTAAATTGGCCTAGCCGTACAATTGCTGCATGGCGAACCATGAGGCTAGAAGCTCTTTCGTGACTTTACATCAATGGTGTGAAACCGTGCTGAAAGTCATAAAAAAATTCAGTTGTAAGATATTTCGTACTAAAACCATAGTTAAACAGTTGTCACATTTAGTCACTAGAGAGATTATTATATTTTTTGTTATCTACGGTCATTCAAAACTGTCAGTGGCTGGGGCACAAGAAAGCACAAGGAGTGCAATGCAACATTCCCCAGAATAATACATATATAGGCAACTCAACCGGCAAATTACATAGCAACACTCCCAACCCTGAGACAAACTGGAGAACTGTGGCTAAACCCACAATGACCAAACCACCAGTATAGGGCGCCTCGTCTTTCTATATGAGTTCGTCTGAATCATCACGCTACAACTTCTAACTCAAAGCTTTGAGCCCGTGGCTGGATTTGGTGGCATATACTTCCGAAGCAGGCCCTCTTGCGTTAGCGACACAATGTGCTGTGTTCAAGAATTCAACAAACAAAATGGTTCAGTCCTCTGCAAATAATAAGAGCAAAGGATTGGACAAGGGGATAACAGAAAGGATAGGTTATTGGATTGATCATATACCTCACCCCCTTTAGTGAACATATCTCCTAACACAAAGCCGCGTGCATTGGAGGCAGCGGGGCTCTTGATCTGCAAGACATACACTTGAAATGTTAACTTCTGGTTGTTTCCTGGAACCATCTGAACTGAGATGACCCTGTGACCACTTACCACAAACAATATCCAATCGTCGGCTCTGAAAGGTCTATGGAACCACATCCTAAGAAAAAGAAGAAGACCGACAAAAGGTATTAACGAATTTCCACTAATAACCTTAGTTTCACACTGGAAACGCTATTGCAACAGAAAATAGGTTATATACTGTTGGCCAGGCAAAGGATGCTTACGAGTGATCCAGACTAACAGCGGATGCCTTCAAACCCCTATAGCGATGAGGGTTCAAACTAACTTGAAGAAAGATGAGATCTGAAGCAAATGCTGCTACACACCTGGAGATTAAGCAAATATTACACCACTCTAAGTTTTGAGTGGAACGTAAGGTCTGCAATCCCCCCAGGCTATAGTTAAGTTTATGAACCATCTTTATACATCACATAGCAAGGTTTCTAGGTTTCATTGAGCTCGGGTTGAGGTTGAAAGGATTAACTTGCCTTTGCAAAGCTTGATCGTCTGAAAGCTTTCCTTTTGCTCTGAACCAGTACTTCAAGCTGGGCAAGCATTTCATGATTACCAATAAATTTCAGGCGATTATAATCTTCATAGGACAGAATATAGACTGATCAAAGGTAAGGAAGCTGTGATGGTACCTTGGAGGAGACTTGGTCTGATTGGTACGGGTGCTAGGCTCGCAGAACCTAATCTCTATTGGCCAAGGGACAAATTCTTTAGCAGCTACCTTGTTTCTATAGCTTCTGCAACAGCCAATAGACCTTCAAACTATTATACGATTGTTTATTTGAAGAATTGATAGCATCACATTGACGGTTAAAGAACCTTTTGCAAAGCAATAACTATTGTTGGGTAAGAATTGTCAGTCAAACTCCTTTTCTGTGGTTGCAATTACTAGGTAAAAGTATAAAACCTTGCAGCTGGTTTTCCCTACATTCATAAATTCTACAGAAATTATATTGAATTCAGGACACTCAAGTACATGAATTTTGGCTAATGAAAATTTAGGGCTTGTCATAGAAGAACGCAAATACGTAGTAAGCAAAATAAAGAAGAAAAAAATGATTGAGTGAAGGCAGTTAAGAAATAAAGGTAATGATTTCAACATAAGAAACACACAAATTGAACCTTCCACCCATACCTAGGGAGACGAGGATCAGTTAAACGCTTATCATAGAAGAATGCAAATACATAGTAAGTCAAATAAAGAAGAAAACAATGATCAAGTGAAGGCAGTTAAGAAATAATGGTAATGATTTCAACACAAGAAACCCACAAATTGAACCTTTCACTCATACCTAGGGAGACGAGGATCAGTTAAACGCTTATCACGCAACTGTTCCAATGACAAGAGCTGCAATAAATCAAAGTTAGTTGCCACAAATAGACCAGCTAGAAAAGATTGCACACAACCACATTCCACTTACCATCTCTGGATCTGGCACAGATGGCATTGCAACTTCTTGGTGCTTGAATCCGGTTTCTTCTTTCTATAATTCACAACTCCACATTAAATAATTGTTGAAATGTCACAACTCCTAAAGCTCCCACTAAAATATCCTAATAGACTACATATTTGAGTTTACAAAAAAATGTAAAGGGATAGAAATAAGTGGGGGAAAAGAAACTGAGCAACAGTAGAAACCAGTGATTCTCGGGTAGGGGGTGTGTCAATCTTATTGTTCATGGTCTAGCTAAGAACACATATACTATTCAATTATATGATCCCTCATACTCTCACCAAAAGGCTACATATGTTAAAAGAGATAAGTTAAAGACAACATTCAATTTCTTTTTTTTTTATACTGAAGATTCAGACAAACACAATCAATAAAAGTTATCCAGCTGAATAAGTATCACGAAATTACCAAAATGACAAGGACATCTCACTCCAAGAAGCAGGAGAAATTAAGTTTCAAATCAGATAGTTCACTCACTGGATGTATCATTATCATACCAGTTAAAGCATCTCCGTTGGCAGTTGATATTCCTTGCAAGGCTTTCTCAATTTCTAGGTTTGCATATTATTAGGTTTGTTATCTGCGGTTGTTAATTGATTAGTTGTTTGGTAGAGAGAGTGGCAAATCCTTTTTTCTTTTTAACGGAAGAGCATTAAGCTAACTCCAACATCTAAGGGTGGCAAGACAAAGGATCTTTGAACGGAATGTTGTATGATGTGCAAAAAGTCCTGCACCTTGAGGCCTAACATTAGATGCTCAACGAATTCAATTTATTTAAGTGGCTAAATTCAAATTCTGCTTCTAATACAACTACAAACAGTAACATTGAAAACTACAACTGAAACCCATGCGTAGTTAAACCATAACTTTTTTTTTCGAGAAAGTTAAACCATAACTGGAAGTGGCACTTTCCATGAAAAGAGAATTGAAAACCTGAAATGATGCGAGTAACGTGAACACAACATTTCCCTTCTGTATTGCATCAACTCTGCGAGTAGCAAAGCTTTTCCCATCACGAACGCGATGAACTTGGTATAGAATTGGCACTACAAAAGTATCCAGATAACAATTGGTATAAATTCAACAATTAAATTTCTGGACATCATCACTCCAAATTCATGATATGTTTGTTCTGTCATTTCATTATAGAGATAAGATCCAAACAATTTCAGAAGTGAAATCCCTTTAACCAATGGACCGACACCATTGAAGAACAGGATGGTACCTTAAACCTTTCTTATTAGTACACATGATATGTCTGTTCAGTCATTTCATTATACACCTAAGATTCAAACAATTTCAGAAGCGAAATTCCTTGAACCTCGAAGGATCATCACATGTGGTAGCCTCAAAGGCTGGGAAAATCTAATGGGCTGACACCATTGAAGAACAGGATGGTAACTTAAACCTTTCTCATTAGTACACATGATTATGTGCCTATAACTTGACCACTAGTTCTGGAGTCAGGAGTACAGTGGACACCCTGAAAATCCATAGATTCTCCAGCAAGTAGGAAATTGTCAATTTCACACCAACCAAAGCCCAATCCTTGGAAGAACTGCTATATACGGACTTCATATAGTTTTACTTTGACAAGGAATAATTCACTAGTTTGAGATTGTTATGTAAGGACAGTGAAACATTGCCACAGGGCACCATGTAATCTTGTTCTTTCAGAAAAGCAAATATGTAAACTCCTCAAAAGAAAGATTAAATCTCCTTATTCAAAAATTCTAACACGTGAATTTTATCATGTTCATTAGGAACTTTTATTATGTGGGACAGTTCAAGTTTAGATATAGACATATGGTGGCTAACTCTTATATCACAAAAGAGGTTAACATACTTACTGTCAAAATCCCCAACAAGAAGGAAGTAAGAATGTAAACTGTGTACAATCTTCAGGCAATCCACAGTTTTCGATGCTGCTGCTAGTGCCTGCAAGTGACATTAACATGGTAGAAAAATCAAGATCTATTTTCAATCGTAAATTACCAATTCAAAAACTTTTTATTCAAGAAGGAAGAAGTAGTTAGGTGATCATGTGTCACAGGTAAAAGCCTACAGGTATAGGGTATATTCCGGTGTTCACAACGCAAGATAGTTTCAATAGTACCTTACAACCATCTCAAGTGTGGAAGATGTTGTTTAAAAGTCCTTTTAGGAAACCAAGATATTCACAATAAAGCTCATCAGATATAATGCTTTCAAACACATATGTCCTGAACAAGCTGGACCATATTCATACTTTCATTTCATTCGTCATGACACACTGTGTTTTAGTAAGTTAGGAACACATTATATTTAATTTCATTTAGATAAAGCATGTGTGCAGCACCATCTGTTCATCATGCTCATCGCACAGAACACATTCATCCCTACAAAATCACAGGTTTATAGGAGTGGGAAAGAATATGATCCGCACGTACCTGTCCAACAAACTGACCTCCAAATACCTTTCCGAACTTGGGGGCCTCTGGCAAGGTTATTCCTTGGAACAGATTCACCTTTTATGAATAAAAAAAAAACAAAGGGAGAAGAATGAAGATTGGAAGAAAGAAGCAATAGTAGATAACTAGATATCAACATGTGCAAGTGTGGGTTTGGGTCTGGGTGTGTTTGAAAAAAAAAAAACTTAAGAATCCCCTAGAAACATTGACTAACTTTATGCAGTGAGCAAAAACAATTGACATATTTTGTAATACAAATGTGTAAACAACCTGATACCTATTGCCGAGCAAAAGAAAAACCAGGGAAGTGAAGATCATACTTCTATTGAATCCAAGTGCAGTATACGCTCCACAAGGGAGCACGAATCATGAGTCTCATCTGCTCTCCAGATTGATTTTGTTTGCAGCAAACTGCAATGTTCGTAGGGCAGCACTAAGCAGGTGAGCTGTTAAACGACACGAAAGCAAAAACTCAGTGTCCTTCCCGTTGATGCCCTACTCCTGTTTGTCCAATGTTTCAGGAGCTGGAGTGTTGAATGTGGCATACAATGAAAAGGATGCACATACCTTGGTCAAAGCGATCACATCTACTTGCTGGACTGAGACAGACAAACCTGCAGAGTGAGCTCGTAAGCAATTTAGGTTTTGTAGAATTATTAAGCTCTCTAACTGTAACAAAGGAATATTGGAAATATTGTAGGTTTCTGTAGAGAGAGTAAACCGGTATGGATGGAAAGTAAGAAATTAAGCAGAAAACTGTAGTAAGTTAGTAGTTCACTCCAGGAAAGAGAACAAAAAAGAATCACTAGTACCATTGCCAAAGTAATCAAATCGTTTCAATTGAAATTCAGGACGGTTTTCTTCCTCGGTATGCACTGATCCATCAACTTCAGCCTAAAACCCAAAGTGTAGAAGAAACATAAAAACAAGTAAAGAAGCTGCTGAGACTGCAAGAAATTTCAGAACGACCAAATTAAATAAACATATGCAGAAGCTAACCTCCCCTTCCCATATAAAATAGACACCTTCTCCGACTTCGCCCTCACGAATAACATACTGCCCTTTATCTGCAGAACACCCAAAATGACATTAACAGCTTCATTCTCAAGACCATAACCCACAACAACACTGCACTCAAACTGATCAAACCCAGAGTAAAAAACTAAAAAAGAGAGGAAAATAACAAAATCTAATCACCATAGTGCCGAGGCGTGACAAGCTGAGCAATTCTCTTGAGCGAAGAACTGGGCAACCGCTGCAGCAAAGGCACGCCGCCTAGAAACTCCATTACTGCATAATATAGGTTCAACCACGCAAAGTACAGTCAGAAAGAAGCAATGAGAAATCGGCGGAATTCAAACCTGAATTTTCAAACGCCAATCGATTGGCTTGTCAGAAACAGAAAAAAGAGAACATCTGGGCGAGTGCCTACGAGAAGGCCAACGGGACACCAAACAGAAGAAGCTCGTGGAGAAGAGAAGGAGATCATCTTCACCTGATTCCATATCCATGGAATTGCGCAAGGAAGGGAAGAGATCGCCTCAAGTAGGCTTAGCGATCGGGTATCGTCAAATCGTGTGGCAGCCGGCTCTTCCCCGGAGAAGCAGGGATTTCGTATTAAGAAAGATGTATATGGATGACTGGTAGAAATGGCAGAGTGCGAGTTAACTGCGGGATCAGCGATGACAAGCAGGGGCAAGGATGGGGATAAGATGGCAATGATCCAGCGACGGCGAGAACGAGGCAGGCCGGCGAGGACCAACGCGAGTTGAGTGGCGACTTCGACAAGGAAGACGATGCGGCGAAGAAAGAATCGATTACAGTGGATCCCAAAAGACACGAAGCGAGGAAGGCGATCCGGCAGCTACTAGGCTGAGGAAGGCGATGACGAACAGGATGGGATGAATTAGTGTTTACTGTTTAGGGTTCTTACTCGATCGAGAGAAGAGAACAGTGCGGATTGAGAATTGTGATAAGGGGGCAGCAGCAGAGCAGGAGGAGGAAAACGAGGAACTGAGAGTTGAGTGGAGAATTGAGTGGCAGAGAAAATGGTTCGGTTCGGTTTGGTTCGGGTTGATGGTTGCGGGGGAAGTTGGTGGGAACAATTTCGGGCAGCCTTAAGTTCAGTGACCATATTTGGCGCCAAGGTTGTAAAACTGGTTTGGCAAATGGCAAGTGATATGGTTCAATGAGTGGTAAAACTCGTTTGTGTCAACCTATGTCAGATTTTAGCAAAAAATTTAGAGAAATGGAAAATCATTCACATTAAATGATTTTAGTCATAAAAATGTTATATGAATAATATATATTTGAAGACAAGCTCTTTAAAAGTCTCTCATCCATATTTAAATAAAAGTGTAAATTGTAAGGTTGGTCGCTGGGTTTACAAGATTTTCGCGCGCCCTTCCATTTTCTTGTTGGGAGTACATGATAGGCTGGGCCTCACGCGCTGGGTTTATTAAAAACGTTCTTATTTGGTCATTACAAATATTCAATTCCATTCGTGGTCATCAGGATTAGTTCAACAGTTGAAGTTTAGTCACTTTCCGTTAACTTTTGCTGATGTGACAATCAACCTCCACAGTTGGCCGAGTCCCACTAAATTCATCTTCCGCCACCAATGGAAGGAATTTCATCAACTCCGTCACGAGCAGCATCAGGTTCTTCTCCCTCTAATCAAAGCTAGGGAGGAAAAAAATTGGAAGAGAATGGGAAGAAGAACAAGCACAGAGTTGTTACGTGGATTCGTTGCTTGAAATGGAGATACCAGATAGTGATGGTAACAGAGAGCAGAGGAAGAGATCCTGGGCTTGTGCTCCGAGTTGCTCGACGGAGGGACTGACACGACTACTACAACATCGGAGTGGAATATGGCGAATTTCGGGGCTTTCCTCTCCTTCCGACATTCAGATTGTTCCGAGTTCAGTCTGAGATTCGGCCGAGATTGTCTCCATGGGAGAAGGCAGCAAAAGGGACATTGAGAGAGCGAAGGGCGAGACACCAGTGTCCAGAACACCATCGACGATTGGGGATTAGTGTAATTGGATTTGATTATTGGGTGTGGTAATTTTTTGTGGGTGGTGGAGAGAAGGAAGCATGATTGGTGACGAATGAACAGGAGAAGGAAGGAGAAGAAGAAGTGTACAATCCGGCCAACAACAATCCGTCGACCGCCATCGGTGAGATTTCCTTGGCGACCTGAAAAAGTGGTCTGCTACTTAACAGAGAGTGACCAAAATTGGATTATTGAACTAATCTTAGTGGCCACGAATGTAATTATATATTTATAGTGACTAAACGTGAACGTTTTTAATAAACCAAGTGACCAAACTTCTTAAATAAAATATAAAATTCCAAACAAAATAAAAAAGTGTCATATTTAGATACAACATTTAATGCATCCTTCCCAATATTTATATGTGAACCCAACAAATAACATTAACATTTAACTTCCAAATGCAAGAAACAAGTCAACAACTTTTTTGTTAATTAAATTTACTGGAACGACGTCATTTTAGAGATCAAAAAGCGGTCATGTTAGTCATACCAGTGTCCTTTATTGTACTGGTCGACATGTCACCGATTTAGCAACCATGTTTGCCGCATTTAATGCAGATGAGGTGTAGGTCATGAAACTCGATGTATTATGTATTCCTCTCCACTTTGTACTGGAGATTGGGTAAAGCAAACTTCAACGCAAACATGAAAATAACGTCTACTATCCCCCGTTTTAATGTTGCAGTCAACATTCACAGGTTTCCTAATCCGCAAAGCAGTCTTTCAACTGGTTCTTTATTGAAGAACTCGATGAAGACGAATTGTTAGGTAATAGTCGTCGAGCATCTAAACACTACCAATCAGGCCACCAGACAAAATAAAAACTCACAAGAGTTTGGTTATTGATTTGAAAAGCACAAAATCACTAACCATGACTCAAACAAGTGATAAGTCTTTGACCGTCAATATTAACGGTCAAAGAAAATTTTGGGCCAATTTTGTCCATGAATTTGAAAAGTTGGCCATAACTATCTAATTGGAAAATTCGGGTTAAAACTGACATTTACGCAAAACTTCGGACCAAACTACGGTATTAACCCTTAAAAAATGTATACTTGAATACATCAAAAGTTTATACAGAAAGGCTGATAGCTTAGCCTTTCTGTATCATATTTGTGCTGGCTGCGTTAGTTTTTCATTTCTCTTTGTTTGGGGTGCCCTTAGTAGCTCACTACTGCTCTAATGAACTGGGTTGTTTTTTCTTTTTAGGGATGGCAACGGGTCAAGTCGGGGGATAATGCATATCCGTTACCTTACCCAAAGTAGTTCACCATATAAGAATCAGGTAGAAAATCAAAACCATGCCCATATCCGTTCGGGTTTCGGGTATCCATGGTTATCCATGGATAATAATTTATATTTATAACTTCAACGAAAATGTTAACATTCACACGTATACTTGTATTACATAAATGAAAAAGTATGATAATAAATCACTAGAACGAAGAAAATTAATTAAACAACACGATTTCATGAAAATATTATAAATGTATGCTAAATAATATGTTGAGGAGGAAGAAGAAATGCATGTGAAGTACGTCTTAGTTTTATGTATATTGTTGTTACCATACTATACCATGGTGGTATTGTGTGGTAACTAGATGTATATTGTGGTTACCATATTGTACCATATGGTAATGTGTGATAACACGATGTATACAATATGGTGACCATATTTTACCGTGAAAGTAGAGTGTGGTAATCGACATCAATTCAGAGAAAGGAGATTCAGAAGACAATGAAGGGGAGAAGGGAAGAAAGTTGGAATTATATATATACCACACTATACCATATAGTAATGTTTGGTAACTAAATGTATTTTTATGCATACCATGTTTTACTATGGTCGTCGATGATGGTAATTATATTTATATTTGTTTTTAAATGGTTTTACGTTCTCTTACCATGTGGTATTGTATGGTAATTATGATTATTTTATGGTAATTCGATTTACCGTGTTCTACTATGGTGGTATTGTATGATAGTTAGATTTACAATTTGTTGTAACATGTTTTACCACGTTATACCATGTGGTATTGTATGGTAGTTAGATTTCTAATTTTATTTTAGCATTTATATCATATGGTATTGTATGGTAATTAGATTTGTAATTTTCTTTAGCATATTTTGCCATGTTTTACCATGGTAGTAGAAAGTGATAGTCCTATTCATACTTGTAATTACCCTTCTTGGCAGAGAATTATTAAATGAAAAAATCATCATTCAATTTGAGTTGGAGTTGGGGTAGAGAGAGCTGAGATTGTTGAATTCATATTTGTTTTAGAGATAGAGTTAGTGTGTATAGAACATGTACTTTTTTTTTCTCTTTTAGTTGTAGATGGGAGAGAGAAGAAATAGTTTAATTTTTCTTTTAACAATAGATAAAAGAGTGACAGAGGAAAACGTGTGGAGGACGGGGAGTTGGATCCACGTTCGGTCAAAAGTAGGCGTCAGGTCGTTAACATTAAATGAGGGGTGGATGCAAATTACCCTACTGCCCCTCCGTGTTTCATTTAAATAAAAGAGAACGGTTCAGATAAAGACACGTGGAGGATAGAGGAAGGGGTTACCCACAATTATTGAGGATATGGTTACTGACCTGATCCGAACCCGTTAAGCCGGGTTCCTAGCCTAAAAAGGAAGCTGGGGAAAAAGAGTTTTGCAACCATGTTAGTTGACGTGCACCCACAACCTCCGCCTCCTGGAAGTGGGAAACCGGGACGGCCGGAGACGGCGGCGACAGAAGGGAGGCGGTTGGCCATAGCCCATAGGAGAAGGGAAGAGGAATAATAGCATACAGAGAAAAAGATTCTTTTGGAGGACCGGGAATTGGGTTTTGACAGTTTGACTCGTAGCTATATTATTTGTTTGGTACAATAATAAACTCGAGAAGGAAGGAAAGAAGCCCTCATTTTCTTTCTTTTCTCCTTCCTTCCTTCTAGTTTCCTCTGTCTCAATCATAGTTCTGTGCTTTGCTTTCCGTCTGCAGTTTACCCTCTGTAATTTTCTGTGCGATCGGACACTTAAACCCAGGAAAAGGTTCAAATTTTGAGTGCAGCGGCGATCCTAATTCTCGAGCAGCACTCCGAACATACTCCTTCCTCTCATATACAGATATCTTCCTGCTTTGTTCAGTTTCCACTTAGGTTTTCGTATTTTCTCTTCAAAGGCAAAGCTACAGAGTTGGGTTCTCAGCCTTTCAGCTTTCAAATCCCCTGAACTATGCGTCCTGATTATTGCAGTGATTGCCTCAAGCTTTTCCGTCGTCTTCTTGAAATAGGTTGTCCTGGGGACAGCTCTTCTTATCATGGCGTTTGATCAGTGTAACATCATATCTCGAGCTTGCTTCTGATCATCTGTTATCGATACTTCACTGGGTTTACCTCGAAGTTGTCCGCTTTCGACTTCTATACTCCTTGATTTCGTCCTTCGGATTAGTTGCAGCAATTTTCCATAACTTTGTTTCTAGACACTTGGTTAACATGATTGAATTATAGGCTTCCTATGTCAATCGCCTGTTGCATTCCGGTAGTGGAATGTGTCTACTGTCTGGCATGTGTTCGCTGGGCATGGCGAAGGTGCATATACACTGCTGGCTATGAGAGCGAGAATTGGGGCTTAGCTACTTCTGAAGAGTTTGACCCTGTCCCCCGCCTATGTCGCATAATCCTTGCAAATTATGAAGACGATCTTCATAATCCCATTTGGGAACCACCCGGAGGTTATGGTCTTGATCCTGATTGGATGATGGTGAAGAAGAATCATGAACACACGGGTGGCAGGTCCAGTCCTTACTTGATCTACATCGATCATAAGAATGCTGATGTGGTGTTGGCCATTAGAGGGCTGAATTTGGCTATTGAGAGTGACTATGCCGTTTTGCTCGATAACAAGCTTGGACAGACTAAGTTCTGTGGTGGGTATGTGCACAATGGCCTACTGAAGGCAGCCCAGTGGGTTTTTGATACAGAATGTGGAGTTCTCAGGGAGTTGATCGAGAAGAATCCAAATTACCGGTTGACATTTGCTGGACATTCCTTAGGTGCCGGGATAGTTGCATTGATGACGATTTATGCCCTTCAAAATCGAGGTAGATTAGGGAACATAGAGAGGAAGAGAATCAGATGCTTTGCTGTGGCTCCTCCAAGGTGCATGTCCTTGAACTTGGCTGTCAGATATGCAGATGTTATTAACTCAGTTGTGCTTCAGGTAAGGATTATGTGCTGCCTTTTACCTTCACACATTTGCTGACTATTTTCAGTTGGTTATTAATTTTGGAAGGAATTACCTTAGATTTGGTGGATGATTGATGGGATGACACAAACCAAAACAATTTGTGGCAAACAGCATTTGTTAAGTGGATGAAGTTTTACCTCCAGGAGAATAACGAGCATACGCAGTTGGATCTAATGCCACTCTGGTTAATTGTTTTCCGTATTAGAACTGTTTGTTTGGGATGTGAGCCTGTGACATACTTTTTAGGTTGGCAAAACTTACTGAATGCTCAAATTCGGGGAACAATCAGACAACTTGCTGATAATGATATGAGCATGATTGTATGCTACGACCTATAAATCATTTTGTTCATACATTCTTATGCTAGTTATTGTTGTGGCAGGATGATTTCTTACCTCGTACAACCATGGCTCTGGAAGACGTCTTCAAGTCACTTATCTGGTAAAACAATAGTATGTCTCACCTTCTGGGTTCTAGCCCTTAGTTGTTCATGTTTTCATTCAGCTGAATCTTGGTGGATGTTGTTTCAGAAATCTGAAATCCTCAATAGTTGTGTAATAATTAAGAAAATACATTCTACTGTATTTCCTTTCTAACTTTGCAATATGCATGCATGAGAACTTCTTAGAGTCCAGTAGCTTCGGATTTATCTGAGCAGGTCTTGATGGATATAGTACATGTAGCTTGCTGTAGGAGAAATGCGTACTGGCTTCCTTAACTAGAACTTAGTTTATTGCTGTCAATGTGGCAAGTGGTTTTGGTTGGGATATCCTCTGTGCTCATGTCAAGTACTATCTATTGTCTAAGCTGGTTTTTGTTTTTTTGGTTTGTTTATTTGAACAGTTTCCCTTGTCTGCTTTGCATAATGTGCTTGAAGGACACTTGCACTCTTGAAGAGAAGGTGCTTAAAGATCCAAGGAGGCTATATGCACCCGGTCGCCTGTATCACATTGTTGAGAGAAGACCCCTCAGGTGAATCAACTCTGAAAATTTCTCAAACTATTTTATATCATTTAGTATTTCGGATTTCAAATGGAGCAACCTACTAACTAAATCAATCTTATTTTATATCTGTTGTAGGATAGGAAGATTTCCTCCAATTGTCCGGACAGCAGTCCCGGTGGATGGGAGGTTTGAGCACATGGTTCTGTCCTGTAATGCAACTGCCGACCATGCCATTATCTGGATAGAGAGGGAATCTCAGAGAGCTTTTGATGTAAGTTCCCAAGTCCTAGCTTTGGGTGTTCTGCTGTGGATAAAAAATAATAACAAACTTGGAGAAGAAGAAAGTTCTCATCTTTTAAGCAACGCAGCCATAACAATCGAGAGAGAGCTGCTGAAATATGTTATCTCTGTTTCGTCTTGCAGCTAATGCTGGCGAATGACAGGATGATGGAGATTCCAGGGGAGCAGCGGATGGAGAGAAAGGAGTCTCTGGCACGAGAACATTCCGAGGAGTATGAAGCAGCTCTTCAGAGAGCCGTTGCTTTGGACATCCCTCATGCACAGGCATCGTACGGGACATTTCTCGACGCAGAAGAAGGAGAAACCTCTGGGGGCAGCTCATCAGGGACTGCTGCAGCTGCTGCTGCAACTTCGTCGTCCTGGTCTTTCGGGAAAATGAGGGAGAGGCTTGATAGCTTTGTCGATCGTATGTTCGATGTAGATGAATTTGGTCACATGGTGTTTAAGAAGTCTGTCCCGTAAATAAACTAATAAAGTGAAACTACTTTGCCTGACTTCGTTTTATTCTACCCAATTTTTATTTTGGTGTGTTCAACAAGCCATCGAGTCAAACTGGCTCACGAATCTTACAAGTTGAGCAAGGTGTAACTCGACCTCGACTCATTAATAAACGAGTTGAGTGTCGAACACCGAACTGCCCGTGAGCAGCTTGGCACAACCCTAGTCTTACCTTGCCCAATATCAATCTTTCGTTTTTCTTAACACTACAGCTTTAGGTAAAAAAAAAAAGCCTCTTTCTTGTGATGTGTCTTACCCTACCCAACAAATTTGCATAATTTCGACCGAAGTGGACAACAAATCAACAATTGTGAAATGATCGGTGTCGTCGCACAAGCAAGCCGAAGTTTGCAAAAATTGTCAATTTTGGTACAACATTGTTTTAATGAACAATTTTGTTATGATCGAATCAACGTTGTGTGGATTTGTTATGGCATCCTGCAAAGAATTAGGATAAGAATGATATTAGTATTGAGATTTTTAATAAAATAAAATAAATAATCGAATTGGATTCATACTTGTGATAATTGTGTGAATTATATATTGCTTACACAGCCCACAGGGAGTAGAATAAAAGTTTTCTCCCGCTAAACTAATAGTCGTACTTTGAAATAATGTCCTTTTGTCACCTAAAATTAACCAATTTTGAAGACGATTCATAGGATATTTTTACGTATATCTAGGATGCACTAGAGGTAGGGGTGTTCAAACGGATTGGTTACCGAGGTAACCATATTAACCAGTAGCATTCGGTTAATTTGGATAATTGGTTTGGTTTGGTTAAACAATTTAGCTTATTTGGTTTAGGTGGTTTGGTTTGGTTTTAACACTACTAACCAATGAAACCAATTAACCAATTAATGATACACCTAATATACAAAATTATTTATACTTCCATGCAACCAACTAAACCAAACTTTCGTGATTCACTATCTTATTTCCATGTGCACAACAAACCAAAGCATTATGGGTCAAAAATTAAATGGGACTGCCTATTTACTAAACAAAAACATTTTGAACAGCTACTAGACTTTAGGATTACGTACAATACCATGACAACCATCTCAAACTATGTATAGTTTAAGTGTTTTGTAGGAGAGCTTTAACTTCATGATGAGTGGTATTGGTATGTATTTAATATTTATGTTAAGGGTTTGTTGTAAGCTAACTATACTAGGTGCGGAGATGATGAACGATGTATTAACTCGAATGATGATGATAACCATGGTTAGTCTAATTATTATTATTTCTTATATATAATGACAGTTTATGATAGTAATAACATATGGTTATGTTTTATTCATTAACAGGATAATTGTTTTCATGTAATATTATGTTATTTGGTTAATCGGATTAACCAAACCAATTAAACTTTGGTTTGGTTAAGACATTTTATTCCATGGTTAATGAAATTTGGACTTAATTGGTTTGGTTATTACTACGGTAACCATTTGAACAACCCTAACTAGAGGAGTGCAATGGAGACATGGGTCCCGTTGATAAGGTATCAAAATCACTATCATGCATTTCTTGGTCGCTTCAAAGTTTCTAGCAAAAACTTTCAACCACATTGATCTTGAATTCTTGATTGATTCCTCACCAAACCTCAAAAATGATGGTCCACTCAGCCCCATCTATTACAGCACTAACCATGGCTAGGAATGGAGTGCCAGAGGGCCCTCTTTTTATCTTCTATGTCAATGACCACCAAGTGGGTCGGAAATTCCAAATCATTCATCCTAAAAAAGAAACCCTTAATATATATAAACAAACTGTATTCAACCAAATAATATTATCTAGCCATCAATAAGAGTAAATTTAAGGTCAAAAGTGCAAGTGTTTTGGTGCTTCCTTGCACTTTTGCTGCATCATTTACATAGCTACTATATTTTTGTGCTACATTACATACAAAGATTGGCCTTCTAGCCAAACCAATTTAATTCTCCTGATGGGAGTCTGGCCACACATTTCAGTGCCACTGTCACGGCTATTACACTTATACCTGCATTTCCACAACTGCTTCTCCTGCGACCAAAAAGAAACGTCGGAGTTAAATGACACCAAAGTACTGGTCTTTCCTCTTCCCAACATTCTTACTTCCTGCAACTTTAACCCAACTTGTGAACCAACGAACGCAATCCATTTGCCATCTCTACAGCAGCTTACCATGCATTCGTTTGACGAAACGTTGGAACTCCAGAAAGTTGTATCTATCCATCAGAACTGAATTGAGTCTGTGGTACGTAAATGACAGAGGATGTCTTCCATCTGGATCGTTCAATGGTTTCACATTATCCAGTATCTTGTTGTAGGCGAGTCGATCATGACAAGGGAACACACTCTCGCTGACTATCTGTATGGAAACGTCCCAGGCAGCATTCAACACCTGGGAAAAGGGACATTCGATATCAAGTTACCATTAGGCCGCGACAAACTGTAATTTGAGAGCCAGAGACTATGTTTGGATGGAAGGAAGATGCCTTACCTGCCAAAATAATCCATCAGAATCGACATATCCATCAGCGAAATCCATAGGTTGTTGATTTAACACCCCCAGATCAGAGAAACAGAAATTTAGAGTAGCCCCGTGCTTCTTCAGCATTGCGACAATTGCAGCATAGCCATCACGATTGCAAGAGTTGTAGAATCCGGCAGTTAACTCTGCAGCATGGCTAGCTGTCTTGTACCACCAATGAATACTTGGTAGCTGCCAACAACCAATGAGATCGGATCAACATATAGCAAGTTATTCTATCATAAACTATATAGGAAAAGCTTACAATTAGTTACTATTAATTGCTAGGATTAGAGCAAAATACTGCCGGGCATTGATAGTATTCAAAAGCTGAAATGAGGGTAGAAAGATATAGGTTGGCAAAGGAGTGGGGTGACAGGGACCATGCGTTTATGGGTTGGTTGGCTGTTGGCATTCTCTTGAAATTTTGATTAGATGCGCGTTACATGTCTCAAATTGGCTGGGTTGATATCTCCCCCTCTAAGAAAAAGGATCAAGGTTCTGAAGGACAAACGCACCTTTGCCGCGATGCAGGTGCCTTCAAAAGCCAATTTGGACAGAGAAAGCACTAGATCACCATGATCAACTAAAATCTGGGAGTACCAATTAAGGAAGAACCTCCCATGATAGCCATCATAGTCTCCACCATCACAGAAAAAGCCTGTTTCATGCGGCTGCGAGTTATAAGAACCACAATTATCTGGCACTCTAGACCAAAATGGGTGTCCCCTTGCTTCAGCTGCCTTCCTCAGACTTCGCATCAAATACTGATCATAACACTGCAGGTAAAAAGTATTTTGTTACAACCATCGTAAGAGGTTTACAAAACAAGCCTCGACATAACAATAACATACTTCCGATAAATGGAAGCTTTTGGACTAACATATATAAGGCCTCGGACTTATAATCATTCAGTTTGTTAGAAGATGGAATGAGTTATTGAAGTGGCGAATTGCAATAAAGAATGAATGAATATGACAAAAACTGTCTGGCCTATGTTGAGTTCCTGGCAAAACTAACGAACTCATTAACGACTACCACACTTTCAACATGGGCATGATCAGAGAAGAACTACCATTGATCCAACATCTCACTATGCTTGCATAAGACGAAGTAACACTCCCAACCTGGATCTGTAATAATCATAAGCACCATACTTCATATATGTATGGTACTTCGAGAAGCTTCCTCAAGGTTGACTATCATTCAGATAACAATACGTTTCCAGTGAAGATGCTAGCTTTAATACAAACTTCAAAGAATGTATGCTAGCTGAAAACGAGTTCTTAGAGCATGACCCAACATAAAAGAAGACCTGAAGCCACAGATACAGAAAACATGTATTCATATCGATAACAAGAAAGGAAGATTGCAGTATGAAACTTGAACATACTTGACTCCTGCGTAGAATTAACAGAACTGGAAACTACATTAGGTAAGATCAAGCAGAACATTTTGTTTTCCTTGAATCAAGATGCAAGGTACCTGAAATTCACCAATCCCAGGATATCTCCAACCATTCTTTACAGGATTAGAAGGGTATCGGAGTTCACCACAGGGCCCAAGCCCAATTTCAACCATGGAGATGACACCTTCGTCAAAGAATTCATCAAAGTGTACCCGGAAACTTCTCATGTAGTCAAAGTATACCTACACGAAGACAATAAATTAGGTAGCAGGCACACCAGAAGTTACAAGTTTCAGCTAAGAAATGATAAAATAGACAAAGCTGTGCTAATTCTTTAGAGAGAAGTCTAGCCACTACATACATTATATATATTTTTCATAGTTTTCAGATCTTCATAATTGGACACACAAGCAGAAATTATGGCAACCGTTAGAAAAAACGATTATCAACTCTATATAGATGCGAAATAAGTGAATTCACTGGTGCTGACAACTTCAGAAGATATACCTCAACAGCAGTTCGGCCTCTTAGTACCCTTTCCTTGTCGATTCCCCAGGAGAGACATTCAGGGTTGCGTCTTCCTTCTTTGTCAGTGAAAAATATGTCAGGGTTACTCCGACCTATTTCTGCCACCCAATGTGGCAATGGAATACAAACATCATCACCAACATTGCCTCCACATTCATGAAATGACATGATGACCTGAGAAAAAAATCAGGAAGATAATTGCCTGAACCCACTAACTGCTGTAGACCATCAGTAGTTACAATAACACGAGACGAGAATTCATCCCAATAAATCCAAGAAAAGTACTTAATAGTTAAGACATATCTGATCAGGAGGGCCTCAAACTATGACTTTCTACTCACTCGAACATACAAACAACAATAGAATTGTCAACTCCCAAAAACCTTCCCAACTAGCCCTAATCCGTGATTCTTCAAGATGAACCATCATTCATCATGCCCACATGCAGAAGTAAACCATGGACATTAGCAGATCAACTTCATCATTGCAATTACAATATACTTGGGCTTGTGATTCACCAAGCAGATGAGCAAATGTGCAAGACACAAGACCCAGTTGAAGAGAGAGAAATAAACAGAAAGCTATTCACCTGTAACTTGAGCTTAAGTTGACGCACTATCTGACAAAGCTTCTTGTAACCATGCCAGTTATACTCCTGCGGGGCGTGAGCCTCCACTATTCCCCACCAGCAGTCAACCTTGACACCATCAACTTCAGCTGATTTTAGTGCCCTCAGCTGCTGTAATAGACCATCTGGATCAGCTAGCTCACATTTCATATTCATTACACCCAGCTGCCAAGAACAGAATATAAAAGACAAAATAAAACATGTTAAGAGTGTTTCACCTCACCACTGAAATCACAGGTGCTAATGTTATGAGTTATATACTTCAAAACCTTGATAACCAGGTCTAGGATCAACTCACTGGTAGCATCACATAAACTGGTACATAAGCAGAGCCCCCAAACTCTCGCTCTGAGAGCTTTGGATATACATCAACAATCTACAAGACAAGGAAAAGAAAAGGTTATATGTTAAACCCGACATTCTTTGAACAGTGCAGAAAGTGATTCTGCACGTGAAGCAACCAACAATTTCTGCTATTGTAACAGGTTATTCGGCTCATTAGAAATGATACAGGTTGACAGAAGGCTACAATAGATGCTTAGAAAACAATTCTATTGTCTTTAATCTCAACAAAAACAATATGTTCAAAATACCTGCTTAGCATTGATGGTATCTACAGTACCAGCAGTGAGAGGCTGGATCCGTGGTGTGTCTACACCATCGCCCATCATCACTGAAGTTTGTGGATGAGCGCCTGCAGATAAATCATAAGGTGATGGAGAGGGCACAAGTAGACCTTTCATTTGACCTGAATTATATTCCACTGGAGTCGGATAACCAGGGGAAATTCCTTTGAGGGAAGGAGGAGGTTCCTGTTGTGGGCTTTGATGGGAAGACGTCTGTGTAGCTGCTGCAGAAGGACCTCCCACAGACCTTGAGCCCTGAAATTTGTAGAAGAGGAGGTACGGGTATGCACATTAGGTAAGATAACAGCACATCAAAACTCCGGCTCATAAACCCTCAAAATTTCAGTATTGTGTCAAATATAGAAACTGAAAAAATGTAACCTAGTACCTGAGATCTTGAGGGAAAGGTAGTTCCATCTGGGAGAACAACCCATCCAGCTTCCCTGGCCAAGGCAGCAATTACATCGTTGATATCTGCTCTAACTCTAAGATTATAGTTTCCATGTCTTCTTAACCCGGCTAGGATCCTTGCAGTGATTGCCCTTCGGTGCCTCTCTCTCAGCTTGGTCCTCTCTTTCTCTTCAAGTGGCCTACACTTTCGACCACCACTTCCTCCTCCTCCTGGGGTACTCACCTGGTCTTGAACTTCATGATGATACTGAAACTGATCGTCAAAACTATCAGATAGCATTCCCGCTTCAACCCCTACCATTGCTTGATCAGCAATGTGTTTTGCTCTGTTTTCACTATCACCGTCTTCCTCTTTGACGTCCATATCTGTTCCGTCTCCTTCTTCATCATCTTCCTCGCTAGTTACAATCAGCTTTTGCATATCTGTTGCCATCAATCAAATTCCCTTAACTCGGTCAAACTGAGTCATACCGTGTCGTCCCAAGACAAATGCATTTGGCATAAGAATGCTACAACTGCACCCGGGCCAATGCTGGATTTTCCTGGCAATAATTTAAAACGTCAAGGAAGATGACCATGGTAGAAACGCAAAAGAAGACCAAGGAAAAGAAGGAAAAAATATTTCCCACCGATCCTTTGAGCAACAATCCTTTCTCAAAAGCAGCTAACCCAAACTTCCGTTCAACATTTATCCAACTAACCTCCATTTTCTCTAACCATTTCTCTTCTTGATACTTGGAAATTATCGTGCGTGCGCAAAAAGTGAGAACAAAGAACATTTCATAAAAAGAGCCAACTGAGAAACAATAGATTAGAGCTCAATTGAGCCGGAGACTCGCTTCTTTGGCACAGATAACCGGCTGAGCTGATGAAAGAACAAGAAAGGAAAACCAAGTCATAAGCATCGGTTACCTTGTCAAATCAGGCCTGCTAAGCGCTTCAATTGCTCGAAACAACTGAACTCTGGGGGAATTCTTTGTCACGGAGACTAAAACTTCAGTTTAATCGCCTTCTCCATTATCCTCCACGAACGAACTAGGCCTCGTCAGCTCGGACAAGCAACTCTCCGGAGCATTATCTCCTCTCAGGAACCAAAATTCAACCTCTCAACTGGACGGATTTCCGGTGGTGTCAGCGATGGAGAGGCCAGGATAAACCGGAGCTGCTCCGGTGAGGAGAGGGAGGCCAGAGCCGGGTTCCGACGACCAGCCGGAAGCAGACGCGTGTGAGATAGCGGTCTGCGTGCGAGGGTTAGGGTTTCGCTCGTGTGTGAGAGGCTCGAACGTGTTTGGTGTGTGTGTGAGCTGCGAGGAGTTGGCACAGGCGGCGCGTGCGTCTGTAATTTCAAAGGTATCGGCGAATAGAGGGAAAGAACTAATAACTGAATTTAATTGACAAAATGCTTTTTGGGTGAAATAAAAAAAGTTTATATATAAGAATTTTGAAGTTAAACATGTTTATTATGGAGCAATACAAGGATTGGTGACTTCTCGAGAAGTCAGCTTGATATTCATCCAAAAACGAAAATCGTGAGGGTCTGTATTTAAAACAAACAATATTTTGGTCGGGATAATGTTCGGGAGGTTACCGTTTCGCTTCTAGGAATTTCTTTATTTTTATAAATGCTTCTTGAATTTTAAATTTTAATGATGCATTTGCTTTCAAAATTTCATATATGAAAAAAATTAGGCAAAATACACTTGGATAGCTGTAACTATCCACTTTGTGACCATAATAACCAACTTTTGAAAAATACACTAAAATAACCATTTTAGTATATTTTTCATAAGTATGCTACTATCGTTACCAAGTGGACAAAAGTAGTCACACACACCACGTTACATTTTCTTACAATTCATTTTACATATTCATACAATACGTTTTTCTGTATTCATATTAAATACATTTAATAAGGGTTGTGATTATTTTCTTAATAGTTGTTCGAATATTCAAATTGAATACATTTTGAAAATATTCTTAAATCTTAACAAGTTGTCGTGCATACACATGTTGCGATGAGTGAATATGCTGCTAGAATAAAATAAAACCATTTATTATAACTTAAATTGAAAGAGATATAACACCTTAAAATATATAGAAGAAAAAGTTAGAAACAATTCATAAATGATGGTGCAATTATGCATATGATTATTGACCATAACATTACTAACAAACACCCTTCCAGACTGCCTAACTCGAAGACAACTAAACTAGGCAAATTTTTCCTATTCACTTATGGTCCAAGTTTTCTCTAGATGACAAGACCATTCATTCCTCCGCCAATATTTTGAATAGCTCCATTTCAAGTAAGCTTGGAAGATCAAAGCGGTTGTCCTGAAATCAGAAAGGAGCGATGTTAAACGAATGGGATTGATCCTCTTATATTATTATCATTATTACTGTCAAGAACCAGTTGCTCCCAATAACTCGAGTTGTTGGGAGAAGGTTATACTGAATCATATATCACTCTCTAACACGCCCCCTCAAACGAAAGCCAACTCATGGGCTTGAAGTTTGCACAGGCCCACCATGCCATGTGCTTGAAAGACAACGATTAATATTGGGGGTCGTGGAGATTCGAACACATGACCTTTCGGTTCTAGGCTCTGATACCATGTCAAGAACCAGTTGCTCCCAATAACTCGAGTTGTTGGGAGAAGGTTATACTGGATCATATACCACTCTCTGACAATTACCTCAATCTTGATCTAATATCCCCAAAGAAACATTGAACTGTACTTGCATGGAAATTTCTTAAAAATATCTTCCTACTGCATGAACAGGAAAATCTATCTGGTGCAAGCAATAAGGAAAATAGAAGGAACAATACCATGCATTCTCTTGACGAATCTGCCAAACTCTTCGAAGTTATGCCTCTCCATAAGGACTGCACTGTGCCTGAGATATGTGAAGGCGGATAAGTGCCTACCGTCTGGATCGTGCAGTGGTTTTGCATTTTCTAAAATCTTGTTGTAGCCTTCTCTGTCGTAGCAAGGAAGAGCGTTCTCGCTGGCTACTGGCAAAGAAACATCCCATGCAGCATTCAGTACCTGGAAAATTATGCAGATGATGAAGTAGAACATAGATGCAAAGCAAACCCGAGTTGTTGTATCGGGCTTGGGTTAGATGGATGATTGCAATCTAAGCTTTTTTGGGAACAGAGATTCAGAAGATATATGTCATGATGCAAGTTTAGAAGGAGCCCATTTTTATGTCCTGTTCAGTTTGAGAGGTCTACTAGAGAAGTTGTCAGCAGCAGCAAGCAAATCGTGCAATTCGAAGTGTTTGTTAAAAAAATTATTAAGCTATGCGAGTGATTGCAAGATGTTCAAGAGTGACACAATTAATTAACTCTTATAGGCTAGATGAAATAATTTAAATATGGTCTCACAAACTATGGGATTTTATAGAAGAAAAAGGGGTAGAATTGAAATAGAAAAAAGATTTTTTAAGTTTCAAGGGAAAAGTTTGAAGTTCGATTGATTGATATTAGATTAACTGGAGGCACCAAAAGAGGAACCAATTGAATTTAGAAGCAAAACAGCGACATGTATACCATGGCACCATGTACCCAGATTGAAGGGCAGACTAAAAGGAGCAGGCTCACATACCTGCCACACTAACCCCTCAGGATCTGCCAATGCCTCGGGAAATCCCTCATATTGATCCAGTGTGCGCATCTCAAAACAAGTGAAGTTAAGAGTCACTCCATGCTTCTTCAACATTGCTGCAATGGGAGCATACCCATCACGGTTTGAAGGATTGTAGAATCCAGCAGTTAATTCAGCTGCGTGACTAGCAGTTTTGTACCACCAATGGATCCCTGATAACTACTCATCAAACCACATAACAAGATGTCATTATTGGAAAACACACAGAAAGAGACCAATATCTTGGCTGATGAGATGAAAGCTCCTGCTACGAAGATCAAAGAGTAACATCAAGAAGAAACTGGCTACCTTTGCTGCAATGTTAGTGCCTTCAAAAGCCAAATTAGCGAGAGAAAGTACACGGTCACCATGATCAATCAATAATCGAGAATACCAATTCAAGAAGAATCTACCATAGTGACTATCGAAGTCACCACCGTCACGGAAAAACCCAGCCTCATGGGGTCCAGATTTATAAGAGCCTGCATTGTCTGGAGCTCTTGCCCAAAACGAATGTCCACGGATTTCTGCTGCTTTGGCCAGACTCTTCATCAAGTACTTATCATAACACTGAACTGAAACATGTTGTGTCAATATGGAAGATACCACTTACAATGGTACTTCTCCAATAAGCAGTGATACTAATTGAAATCACAACCATATAATAGGGAGAGAACATCAAATAAGGATATATGGCGCCAACAGTTCCTTCATATTTACAATACAGAGAGTTCAGAAAATCTTATTTATTAACCAGAATATTGCTGTGTGTGAAGAATTATCTGTCCTATTGGAATTGATTTTTTTTTACCTCTTATTACATTTGAACAAGCACAGTATCCTCCCTTACAGAACAGTAATCCAGATACAAAGAAGAAAATAATGTACCTGGAATTCACCAATGCCAGGATATGTCCAACCATGCTTTGCTGGATATGAAGGATACCGTAACTCTCCACATGGACCCAGTCCCACTTCAATTTCAGAGATGACTCCATCCTGGAAAAATTCATCACACTCTACTCTGAAGCTCCTCATGTAGTCGAAATAAACCTGCACTTATTGGGTAAGTAACTTAGTGATGGAGGCTCATAAACTGCTAATAACAACTCTGGAATCAGGAGTTCTTTACTCTATAATCTATATATATACAGAACATAAGTTGAGGTATCTGGCTGAACTAGGATTTGGTCCAAAAGAACCTTGGTTTCATAATTTGTATCTAAACTGGGTTTTAGTAAATTCATATGTGAAGTCAACTATGCAGAATATCGAAACATTAACAAAGACAAACCCTTGAGGTACTTGGGTATAGCATACATGAGATTATGCAAGTTTATTATGGCTTGATGCAATACCTCAAGAGCAGTTCTGCTTTTTAAAACCCGCTCCTTATCAATACCCCATGTGAGGCACTCACTATTGCGCCTGCCTTCTCTATCAGTGAAATATATATGGGGATTGGTTTCGCCGATTTGTATGATCCAACGAGGAAGAGGAATAAAAACATCATCCCCGACATTACCCCCGCATTCATGAAACGACATAACAACCTGATACAGTAGCATAAGAAACAGATAAGTAGGTAACCCTTTGTTGACCTTTGAAGGATCATTTACAGCAATGCATATTCATCTCAAGAAACGAACAGTAAATTGACATTACAGTGAGTATTTGCACTAAATCCATTTTCCCTTTCCTCGTCTATGTAAATGAATCTTAAATGTTAAATATAGAGAAGATACTCTAAACCAATCCAAGTGCAAAATTAGTAACCATGCTGGGTGAAGTATCTGGTGCTCACCTGAAGTTTAAGATTGAGATCACGCACAATCTTGAAAAGTTCCTTATAGCCACTCCAGTTATACGCCTGTGGAGCTTCAGCTTCCACTATTCCCCACCAGCAGTCCACCATAACTCCATCAACGCCAGCTGATTTCAAGATCTTCATATCGTTGGTAAGACCTTGAGGATCCACCAACTGGCAATTCATGTCTATGACATTGAGCTGCCAATGCCGCACACCCGACCCAAAAATCACAAGACACAGAATGTTACCCGACGAAATCATATATGAACAAGGCATCTACTAGTAAATTATCACAAGCACATAAAGAAGAAGAAAAAATAAGTAGCTTACAAAGAACCACCATGAGGAAAGAAAGCATACTCACTGGTAACATCACGTACACAGGCACATAGGCCGTGCCCGTAAAGTCACGCTCGGGCACTTTTGGACGAACCCTCGAAACCTACCAAGAAGGCCAAAGCAGAACATTCCTTGAAACCCCATGGTTTATTTCATAATTCCATCCCCACATTCTTCTAGCAGATCAGACATTAGATTCGACCTTCCGATCCAAACCCTAATAGAATTCCTATTCAAAATGTTCAAAAAAGATAAAGTATCTTCGGTAGGTAGATGGCGCCGATACCTTCTGGTCATCAGTGTCATCCCCAGTCTCGCTGACGGATGGATCATCTTCGATCGTCTTCCCGCAGCCAATCACGACGGTAGACTTCCGGGGTCCAGCAGCAAACGCGGAACGACCGCCATTGAGATTCAAACCAAACGAGCAGTTCGATTGTGACAGCGAGCTCAGTGGGGAGCCACGAACGGAAGCCACTCTCAAAGGAGCCTGGTTCGCAGTCCGCCGCGGCTGCCGAGTTAATCCACTGGAGGCTACACCGCAGGTCCTCAAGGTGTCGACCAGACGGCAAGTGGGAATCACCATTGCTGAAGAAGTGAGGAAACGAAGATCCTTCCTGCCGGAAGCTGGCTGCTCTTCATACGCGGAGCCGAGAGGAAACAAAAGCTACTTTCTTCCTGGAGAGCGCACAAGCAGTCGCGCATGCGCATCTGTCTGTGATGACTGACGAGCGGTTGAGTGAAAGTGTAAATTAAAGAATCCACAGGCTTCTCGGGAAACAAATAACAAGAACTGGCGGGGGACGAAGGGAACCCGTCTGCACCAACTAAAGAAATATATGGATAATTGGGTGTGTTATATGGATCAATTAAAAATCTTAATGACACAACATTTTCATCCTAGAAATTATTTAGTAATTTCTATATCAAGAACGGATTAGAACAATCGACAAATGCAACAATAGTAAGAAATGAAGACCTCACAATACTTTAAGGGAGCCCAATGTTTTATGACTAATATGACGCATCTTAATAACTCCAGGTTCATTAACACAATGTGGGTTAGTTAGTCCACGAGCGGGGGAGAACCAACTTCAATATAACTATTGTAAAAAAAAAACTTCAATATAATTGAAAAGATTGCAGATTACAGAGGGAGTATGAGAAGTATATATAGTACTTCTTCAATGGTCTAACCTTAATCCAATATGGTAAAGAATAAGGTTATAAACCAGACCTAGAACAGAGACCCTCGCGACTTCCAATCAACGTCAGATAATTCGATTCAAGTCATATCTACAAATCTCCACCTTGACCTGGATCCTTCCACTGAATCTTTGATGTACTCTGATCCTCTCTCTCCTACCTCAATGCCCCTAAGGCATGAGGGTGGATTCATTGACTCTGGACATTCAGCAAACTCATAGGCATCTCGATGGCTCAAAACCTCGGGCGGTATCTGGGGGTTCCTGTTCTCCAAGGACGAGTAACCAAGCAGAGATATAAATATGTGGTGGACATAATAGGTTAAAAAAAATTAGCAGGATGGAAAGCTTAATTATTAGTCCTAACCGTATGGGTCACTTTAGCTCTCTCCGTTCTTAATGCTATTCCTTCCTATATCATGCAAACCTCAATTTTGTTTGATTTTGTTTGTGACTATCTTGACAAAAAGATTCAAGACTTTGTATGGGGGCTCGAAGGAGGGTCATCGGCGTATCCTCCTTGTTTTTCGGGAGGAGGTGTGAAAAACAAAGGATCAAGGTGGCTTATATCTCCTTAGCACTCGCTATCTCAGTATGACCTTCATGATGAAGCTAGGATGAAATATCCTAGCTTAGAGAAAATTGCTTAGAGATGGCGCAGTTTTTTATGAAAACCGCATTAGGAGGGAGCGGTCTGATAAACCGCGTTGGGAAGCAGCAGTTCACATGCAAACCAAATGCCCCCTGCAGTTTGTATATATATATAAAAAATTGCAAATACGAAACAATAAATTTATATAGTCTAGTGGATGGAAGCTGGTTATGTGTTTGTTCAAATCATGGGTTTGAACCTTAGTCTAAGCAGTTTCTTCTTAAATTCCCTTTCAGTTTTATTATATGTTAATGCTTTTTCAATTTTCCAAATGAACTTAACTTTAAGCTCGAGTATCTGATCATAGCGAATTTGTTTTTTATTCTGCCATAATTTTTCAAGATCTTGCAAGCCACAGGCGGTTTGGTCCTGTCTTCGTCCCGAAAAAAACGTCGTTTTCTACCTCGAACGAGCTTTTTTCCGATTTCGCCAAACTTTGAACGGCCATGACTTTGTGTTCCGCACTCTGAACATCATGAATTTTTTTTTGTTTCATTTCGCATAATTTGTTAAGGACTACAACTTTTACTAGGAAGGAATTTTTCAAAATATTAATTATATTTGATATACGAGAGTTTGAGAATAACTTTACCTTCAGTTTTCACAAATTCACGTACATTCAGAAATTATTAATGGCTATGATAAAAATTGTATTTCTTAAAAAAAGTAGAGAAAGACAAGAGACTGCCCAAATTATCAAACAAACATATAAACTTCTAGCCTACTATGTAATATGTATTATCAAATGGAATGATTACACCTTTTGTTTTACCTGGATATAGACAACACAAACAATGTGTTTGGTTGTTCTAAGTAAAACCCAGAACCCGCATTTTTATCACTTTAACCTATTCCACTATTCTTCCTTGTGTCGCCACTTCCACCCATATCTCCTCCAAAATGAGAATAACAGTGGACGAACCAACGCAAAACCGAATCCATTGCACCACATATAAAAACCAAACCCTATACCTCCAGCATCATCATTCATGCAACCATGTCTTCTCGCACTCATCATCTCCTCGTCCTCCTCTACGCCGCCGCCGCCGCCTTCCACGTCGTCGTCCTAAGCGAGCTCGACTACGTGGTCGTCAACAACGCCCCGGACACCCCCGGCGGAGGCCGGTTCATGGACGACATCGGCGTCGACTACGCCCGTTCCCAACTGTCCTCCGCCGCGGACTTCGTCCTCAACCACGTCTTCCTCCAGCACAACGCCACCGACCGGCGAGGGTACCAACAGGTCAAGCTCTTCGTCAACAAGTTCAACGCGTCCCACGTGGCGTACACGGGCGCCAACGAGATCTACTTCAGCGCCGACTTCATCGGGACCTACTCGGGCCCGGACCTCAAGAGGGAGTTCTCCGGGCTGCTGTACAGGGAGATGGCGCACGTGTGGCAGTGGAACGGCGGCGGGAAGGCGCCGTTTGGGTTGGTGGAAGGGATCGCCGGTTACGTGAGGTTGAAGGCTGGTCTGGCGCCGGAGTACTGGGTGGGGCCCGGCGGCGGGGAGAGGTGGGACCAAGGGCTTGACGTGACGGCGAGGTTTGTGGAGTATTGTGAGGGTGTGAGGAAAGGTTTTGTGGCGGAGATGAATCGGAGGATGAAGGTTGGGTATGGCGATGGGTATTTTGAGGAGGTGTTGGGGAAGGAAGTGGAGGTGGCGTGGAGGGATTACAAGAGCAAGTATGCGAAGAAGACAAAAACCCGCCGCGGTAGGTGAATGAAGTTGAAGCAAAAACACTAGAATCGTTCGTGTTTGATGGGTGGTGGGGGGTTTGGTTTCTGGATTTGTGTGGCCCTTTCGAATCTGTGTTTGGTTTGGACAAATTTTCACATCTTTTGATTCGTTTCAAGAATTATATTGTGTTGGATTTGATCGTTGATTCTCGGTCGCGTGCTGCTGTTAATTCATCTTCACAGGCCACCGTGTCCCCATGTCGTGACGACCACCCAAACTTGTGGTCACTTGGAACAAGATAACATGGCAATTAGGGGGGTGTATGCGGGTCGGTTTGTTCGGGTTTTAAGTATTTTAATCATCCGACCCATGCACTACGGTTTGGGAATTATCAAACCCAAACCCACCTAAAAAAAATTTAAACCTTACGGTTTGTTTATAATTGGGTTGGGTTGGGTCGGGTTGGCGATATTTTTAAGTAAAAACCCAACCCGACATAAAATATATAATTATTAAACATCAAAAAAATATTTTATAATTAATTAAAATTTCAAACAAATAAACCGAGGTGAAAGGTATCAAAATTCACAAATGTTGGTTTGAGTTTTAATAAAATGTGATTTACTTCAACATATGTCTAGTTTTTTTTCACGATATTTGTTGAAATAGGCTAAAAAGGTTATAAACAAATGCATCCATAATATGTTAATCTATTAAAATTGTACACAAGAAAAAAAGATTACGTGAATCATAACTATATTCAATTTATGTCTAAACTTTAAGTTAAAGAATGCATTAGATTAGGGAGACCATGATAGAAAAACATAGCGAAATATCTTAATTTTCTCATAAGTATGACTATATACGACATAAATATTTTTTAGATACGAACTCATACTAATAGTTGGAACACGAGTTGGGTCGGGTTCTATGGGTTGTGTAATCCAAAATCCAAACTCAACCCAAAAGAGGCGGGTTGTACAAAAAAAAAAACCCTCACCCAACTCAAAACCTTCATTTTACCGATATATACGGGAGGGGTAGGTCTGTTTGCGAGTGTGTTTGTTCACCCCCAGTGGAAATGACCCTATATACGACAGGAACAAAGGCTATGCTCATGTCTCATCAACCATCTTACACATCCAAAGCTAAAAGATAAACATATTATACCTTGTTTGACATTCATTATCACTTAGGAGAAATATGGACATTGGAGAGATCAGATTCTAAGGGCATATTGAGCAGTTCGAGTTCAAATTAACGAAATAACTCATTTGTTATTTAACTTATATATATTATTACAAGGGCTTTTTCATAGGAATATTTAGTACAGGGTCATTTGTTATCTTTGCACAGTACAAAGACTGTTATGACCATTAACTAATCCAATTAAATATATAAATATGTTTCTGCTCCTTATCCGAAAACTTGTACGGAGAAGGGTTTTTTTTTTTTCCAGTGAAGTAGTTCTTAGTGAAGAGTTGTCATCGATGCTTGAATCTCTTCCAATGTTCTTCCCTTGGTCTCTGGAACTAACTTCCAGGTGAACGCAACTGTTGCAGCACTCCCGGTCGCAAAAATGAAGAAAGTACCTGTTCCAAAATAGTCAAAATGTAAAACATGTACAATTTAGAAAGCTGATTACAACTTAGTAGCTCGAATAAAATGGGATTTTGTTGTATATATACAATACCTGCAGGGCTCCATTGCATCATGAAATTGAAAGAGTAGGTTACCATCCAGGACGATGACCAATTGACTAATGTGACCAGAGTTCCAGCCAGAGCCTTCACACTCACGGGGAATATCTGTTTCGAAGAACATATGATTCATCGATCGGGTTTCATTTCATCGAGTAGTCATTATCTATGATTAAGATGATTCGTTAAGATCTCACCTCAGACATGATGATCCATGGGATTCCTCCCATCCCAATTGCAAATGATCCTATATGTCCCTGCAAAAAGAATTTGAACTTCCATTTTAGAGCAAGAGGCCAAACAAAACCCCAAAAAAAAAAAAACTTGGGTAGCATAGCAATGAATACTGCACTTACAGTGATGCTAATTACAGTAAGAATTGGAGTGACCTTTTTGAAAAGGTTAAGCCCCTGTAATACGAAAGATAATCCCACAAGGAATGCAGATATCCCCATCCCACCTGCAGAAACCTGCCACATACATATGCATGTTCATAAACACATGATCAAATTGAGATCCATGAATACGAAACTAGCTCTGGCTCCTAATTAATCAACCATGAGGAGAGCTCTTCTTCCGCTGATATCCATTAACGCTACGCCAACAGCTGAGATTGGAATCTGGAGCAAAATTACACCAAGCCAGAAATTAATTAGTGATACCACCAGTATGGACGTTAGTTGTTGCATGATAATTATCATCACTAAGCTCAGCAAATTCAGTAGGTGTACCTGAATCAGAGACATTACTATAGTTCCAATGTTGATTGGGAACCCTGCAGCCATATAGACATTCAAAAAATGGGTTGAGCAGATTAAAAGTGAAACAATTGATGTCACTGTCTACAAGGTTTGCTGACAGAATTGAGGGAACAAATGTTCTACATCACCTGATGATGTTGGATCGAGTCACACCCTATAGCTTAGTACGAAATACATATTCGATAATCAAAAGCTCGAAAAGAAGAATTACCTGATTTCTCAATGATGCTGCTACCATAGTATGCAACTCCAGAGTTGCCTCCCAGTTGTTGGAGGAACATTAGGCCCAGTCCAACCTAATTCATCAGCATTAATAATGAGATTAATGTTGATCATCAAGACAACAACTTTCCTGGGTGGATTAACAATGAGATTTGTTTTTCTGGATCACGTACAGTGAGGGCATAAGCATATTTTCTCTGGAAAATGTCCACCATTCTTGCTTTTGGACCATTGTTCATGTCATCCACAGAGGCCTAGCTAGATGAAGGAAGAAATTATGGTCTAGCTAGCAGTTGGAACGATTGAATGTGAATGTATATATATATGTTGATAGCTTATGAGGAAAGTTGAAGCCCCTGTAGTTATTTTTACCTGGATTTCTTCTTCTTCTGCTGAAATGTCTGCATTCTTGCCCCGCAAGTACTGCAATGCTGCTCGAAACTCCTTCACCCTTCCAGCGTTCGCCTGCCCAAGGAGATCGAGGATAAGGAGATGAGTGCACGATCGAGCTAAGTATTAGCTTGTAATACGTAGTATTGAGGTTGTTCAGAAACTCACTAGCCATCTTGGGGACTCGGGGATGAAGAACAGCCCGATCAGTTGCACGATTCCAGGAATAATAGCTGAGTCCAGAAGCAGAATAGTAGATTACAAATAGCCTTAGTTAATGAAAGAACCCAAAAAATATGGTGAGACAAATTGATAATCTTGGTTACCAAGCAACGCCAGGTTGCGCCAGGAAGCCACAGTCCCAACGGCATAGGTTACTGCAAACCCACTGGTTACTAGCAACTGATGAATATCAGATCAGTTGATGTGTACAAATATTCTCAGTGAAAAGTTGGGAAAGAAGAGTGCTGGAAAATATGAATGAAGGAATACTACTGCACCTGGTTAGCGAATGAGAATGAGCCTCTGGACTCCTTTGGTGTAATCTCTGCAATGTAAACAGGGACCTGCGCGCAAATGGTTTGATTTTGTACAAATTAAGAGAGTGGAACAAAAATGGAGGTAATGAATTTGGTTTTATTATTACTACAAGAGAGGTAATGAATGAATTTATTACCACATAAGTGATGAACCCAACTCCAAGACCCATGGACATCCTTCCCATAATCAGCCACCACTCACTCTGTGGGATCAAATTACGTTTTTTTTAGGAAACGTTTCTAAAATAAGGTATATATGCCTGTAGTGATTTGGACTCATCGTGTGATTTGAAGAGAAGGTCAACCGCTTCAACCAACGGATCGATCGCTTTCGCCAATCAGTCGACTGCTTTGACCAACCGAGCTATCTTTTCTCAATAGGTTGACTGGATGACACACTTACCTTAAACTTACACCTTACTTTTTTGGAAACAGTAGATTGCTTCCAATAAATGATCTACCACTTCCGCAAACTGTTTAACACTGTCGGCGAACGGTTGACCAAATGACAAAGTTATGTTTTACTTCCATTAGAAAAATAATGGACACTAGGAGGCCGTCGATACGAAACTGTTTTATAGTTATGCAGCATCCTATCACTCGTGGGCAACCAAATATCTACGAAGATTTTAGGTCTAGAGAAAAACAAATTACACTCTCTTCTACCACTTCTTGGAAAAAAAAACCCCATAAAAGCAAAGATAATACGAGACTGATAGACGTTGAAGATGACACAACTGTATAACAATTGCATTTAATTTTATGTATTTTTATAGCAACAAAGTTGCTCTATTACAAGACAACTATAGGATTCAAAACAAGCAAACGGACAATTTGAAGGAAAAATGAAAGTATGTGTAGAGTAAATCAACAGTAAGAAATACACATGTAAAACATTTTCCAAATCTATAGGAGAATAATGACCTAAGAAACTTCTCATCCATGCCCCAACCTTTGTACTAACTTTAACTCTTTTACCAGCAAGCATATCTATCAATATTGGACTTCTCCAATAAAACATGTAGATTTCACAAACAATTGTTCATTTAGGCAACTGATTAATGAAAGAGGTCAACCGGTTGGTGAAAATAGTGGACCGCTTTCTCCAAATCACGATAACTTATAAATCACCGTATCAAATTCCAAAATATTAAATATCAAAATAGTTTATGTGCAAAATGTTGGGAAGTATTGCGTACTTGAGCAACTGCGAGGGCGAGCCAGCCAATAATGCAAAATATCTGTGCCAGCCACATTGTCTGCATCCAACAAGCTTAACATTCCTCAGATATATATATATATATATAGCCAATCATGCATTGGATTAACCTGGTGAAAATGAAGAACCAATTCGAGAGCTTAATTACGTACGTATTTCCTGCCAAGCAAAGCAGTAATTCTGCCACAGAACAGGGCACCGATCATCCCTCCGATCTCCAACATCGACCCGAAAGCTGAGTACTGCACCCACAAAAAACCGCATTCTTCAGTAGTCTCGTTCATCATGTCACTCAGATGTAAGATGTAGTAAATCAATTGGATTGAATCAAATGGGTTGTGGACAGATGACGTGTTGGTGGGTTGGATTAAACAGCGGCGGATCCAGAACACAGAAGTGCACTGGGCCTGGGCCGCATTTTATTAGAAAATTAGAATAGTAAAAAAATATCATGATTATAATTTTTTTACAATGTAAATTGTACACGACAGTATTTTAATTTAGCGAATGCATTAATAATGGAGTCCACATCCATACCAATAGTATACACTGTTTCAAATAAAATACTTGAGCAATCGACTAGAAATTCATCGCTCATTTTGTTGCGCAAATCAATTTTCACATGTTTCATTGTTGAAAAGGTTCTCTTCGTATTAACTGTTGAAACGAGCAGCATCAACACTAGACAAATCAATCTACTAATCAATTTGCATTGTGTTTTCATCCCTATATCCACCCGCTGCTCTAGTAAATTTTCAAGTTAACAAACCAGATATATGTTTTAGTCTTTTACGTTTTAAACTTTTTGAATTTTTAGGTTTCATTGTTTTTTTAGACGAATAACCTTTGGGGTTAGAATTTATAAGCTAAATTTAGAGTAGTGATTTTGAATATGTTCATCTGAGTTATTTTTCTAATTATACCCAATCTTATTTTAAAATAACAACGACCCGAATATCTAAAACAAAAAATTCATAAGGCATATACTAACTATGGATCCAGAGGAGGGCTGGGCCCGGGCCCGGGGTGGCCACCCCCTGGATCCGCCATTGGGATTAAATGAATTCGTGGATTGAATTCATGGCGACATATAAATTTTTTGATCACTGTGAACATTCAGTTTAGATACTAAAATGTCGTAGTCGAAACTCCAGGTACCAAAATATAACTTTTTAAATAATATTTTCAATAAAATATTGAGTTGTAGATACTAAAATTGTAAAATATAAACCATATACGTGTCAAATTGTAATTTACTAATTTTCCAACATTACATGAATTTTAAATCTGGATCCAGATTGGTTTGAATTAGTTTGGATTTTCTAGTGTGGTTTCAAATAACTAGTTATGAGTTTTCTAGTGTGCTTTAACAAATTTGTGGTCTGTTTTATGGAGGTTTCTGGACTAGTGTAACGAACTTGTGGTCTGCTTTTGAGTTTTCTGGTATGTATTATGAAGTTTATGATGTGGTGAGGTTTTGATATGCTTTATTAAACATGCCTCTCTTTTCTTGATCTACATTAATTATGGTCAACCCATCGTAATAAAAAAAATCATCAAAATTTAATGTTCTTAAATTAGTATAACTACCGCTCAACCTAGTATAACTAGTTGTTTATTTGCTAATGAATGTGCCCCTCGCATTGGCTAAAGGGTCGTTTTTATTGGTGTGTCGGTGTCCTTAACAAACGAGAAAAAGGACATATCATCAATTCCCTCTCTCTTGTGGTTGTGGACCTAATTATTTTCTACCCTCCTCTCCTCAAAATATCAAGAGAAAAGGACATATCATCACTTCACTCTTGTGGATCTCACAATTTTGTATCCCGACGATAAAAAAGATTCAATATTGCGATATTGTCAAGACTCAATTTATTGTGATTTGAAATAAGTTTTGATAATTTTACTATTGTTGGTGGGTATATTTATATTTCAAATTTTAGTCTGTGTCTAAATTGAACTGGTAATATTGGAAATCCAGAAGATTATGTTCTAACGTTGAACACCGTTGATTAAATTTCTGGGTCCGCCACTAAAATAGAAAGGTGAAAACACCTACATTAAAAAAGAATATATTTCGCTTGAATGTAGTTTAATATATGATTTTTTTGTGTGTACAGTCATCTAGACCCAATTAGAATATTTGGATCTCACCCAAATGTATTTTATCCAAATAGAACTCAATTCATACCCAGCCCAAATCCAAACCCATTAAAACGGTTCATTTGGATCCGACCCAATGTCCATACTCCATAGAGATCATAAAATATTGGATCAAATTACCCAATAAATCCACCCATTGACATGTCCACCCAAACCTCTCAAAATATCAACAAAGCAAGCAAGGAATATTAGGTGATGCATTTCAACCCTAGTGCATAAAGGTGTGGTATAAAAAGTAGTAACAACTTAACAATGCCCTTCACAACACAACAAGCACTGTCCAATCAATTGGGGGCCAAAAGATTTTTTTTATTTTATATTATAGGGTTAGAGGTATATAGAGTAAAAAAACAACTCAACAATACTCTTCAGTGAATAATATTCTGCACCATACTATTACAATTGCATGCTAAAAAAGAGAAGCAACAGAATCAATTGGTGGGAATGAATATAAAGTAGAAGAAGAAGAAGAAGAAGACGAAGAAGGAAAGGATAGGGAAGAACTTACAGCAGCGATTGATAGCCCCAAATCTTGCATTATTCCCGATTGCGCCGGTGATGAGTAGGACAGCTGCACCCAATCACAAACCCGTCTTTCATTATTAGAAAGACAGAGAGACCACACACATGGCTCAAACTACAGATAAGTACCGCCAACAAATTTTCTTGGAGATGAACAAATGACTGTTTAAGAAAGTCAACTTATAAATTTGAAATGTACATCGATTTAAAGCTCACATTTTTCGTATTAGCGTTAAAAAAAAATTGATTTTTCCACTAAAAAAGACGAGCGTCAGCACGCTAACCGGAACATAGCTCAATGAAGTACGAATCATGTTCCTTCACGGCTCTTGCTAACTTCAATTATTGGTTTTTGTTCTTCCAATAAAATTCTCGTTAATTAATGATGTCCTCTTTTCCTTAATTCGCTTTTTTCTTTTCTGTTTATGTTTATTCAATTATTCTACACGCATTTATTATTACTACTATGATTATATTATGGATCAGACTTGTCATTCCAGACCCAAATAGGGGGGAAATTGTTTGTTTTTTTCTTTTTCCAGAAACAGAAGAATATTTTTTTTAGAGAGAACTAGCTTTAAAAAGTTTCCAAACTAGTAAAATAAAGAGGTGATATAGGGAAGAGGAAGGCCAGTTAATTAAATAATAATAATAACAGAGACGACCTAATTTAACTACTAAAACTGAACTTACAGCACAGCCGTAGCAGAAGGAGCCACAAATGGCGATGAATGTGCTGAAGATGACCGCGGGGTTGACCGCCGACGACGACGACGATGAGTCCCTGCCTCCGGTACCCGGAATACAGCTGCTGCTGCTGCTGGCGCCGAACTCGCCTGACCGCCCCTTCTCGTCGGCGCCCTCAAGCAGAGGCCTTCCTGCTAATTCTTCCATTGTATATCTGTATACTCCCCCCCTTCCTCGATCTGCTTTCTTAATTTCTTCTCAATTTACTGGTTACAGAGGGAAGAGATGAAAGGAAGGATTGATTGATTGATTGAGCAGAGTGTTAGAACAGGAGGGAGAGGAGAAAGAGATTTTGGAGGCTTTGGGATTGGGAGGGAGGAGGGATTTGGAGTGGTATATAAAATAATGTCCGTACAGGAAACTATGTTGGCTCAAGGTTGTTAGACCTCCATATTGGATTTTCGGTTGAACCTGATTCGACCAAAGTCGGCCTTCAAAACAGTCTCCAGAAAATCTCTCGGTCTGATCCGTAAATAGGGAGAAGAGAGAAACAGGAACGAAGGAAATAAGAGAGATGGTGGGTGGAGATCATGAAGATTAGGTAGATTTATTTTGTGAAAAACAAGTTTGTAATAGGAAACATATAAGATAAATTTCATTTCAGTCATTAAATCATTAATTACTATCTTTAGGGCTGGCTATTTGGTCCGGGTTTTTTTATTTTACTCAAAACCGGACCGTATAACCCGGACCGAGACCGATAGCAAACAATCTAATCTCATCTTTGGCCTTAGATTTGAGGTAAAAAACCGTTTGGGACCGGATCGAAAACCGAATAAGAGAGTCCAACACCAAAAACTTTGCCAACTCCTCACCTTTTGAGACATAAGAGAGCCCAACACCCAAAACTTAGCCAACTAGTCACCCTTTGAGGCCTCAGGAGTCAGGCCACTCAAATGCCAACAAGCTCAATCTAAAATTAAGACCGAATTGGGACAGAACCGGGTTAAGACCGAAATGTATCCAATCTTTGATCCTTATATTCCCGAAAAAATTGGATCGGAACCGGATCAATTCGGGCCAATTTAACCGGACCGTATAACCACCCTTAACTATCTTATTTGTGTATATATATTTAGAAAACGTCTAAAATGGCTCAAACCGGCCAAACTCCGATCAGACCTTTAAACCGGTTTGACTATCTTGATGTGGCTTTAATTGAATTTTTATTATTATTTGGGCTAAATTACACGTTTAGTCACTCGGATTATACAAATCTTTCACGTTTGCCACCCGAATTACTTTTCTTTCTTATTCACCACTAACTTTACGAATTGTTTCACCGTTAGTCACCGACCGTTACATTCCGTTAACTATGTCATACGTGGCAGTCAACTATAAAGTTTGACCGTCAACTAGATGACGTGGAAATTTAAAAAAATTAAAAAAAATAATTTATTTGTCCACATCATCATTCCACTTACTTTCTATATATTATTTATCATATTACTTATTTAATAAAGATTAATTAAATTATAAAAATAAATAATATAATTGTTGTCCCTTCAAATGATGTCGTGCTGCCTGCCGACGGCGGCGGCGGCGACCACCTTTGCCGAAGGTGATGACGGCCTTGTCGAGTCCCGTGGGCTCTTCGTCGTCGACGAAGCGTCCTTTGTCACCCAAGGCTTCGATGGCGCCCACAGAGTGAAGAGGATGAAGAACAAGAGGAGCGGCTCGGCTTCGTAAATTGGGATTCCAGTTTCCAGATTCAACTGGGATGGAATTCCCTTCCGTGTTAGAGCTTCCCCAAGCAAAGATGCCTGCACCAGCCAAGCCATATATAAAACACATGTGTACAATCACACTCAGCTGAGAGTCTATAGTTGAAAGAGGGCAAAGGCAAAAGCAGAGGCCACGAAGACTCACAGCAAAGCCAATCATGGCGGCATGCCCCACGAAGAGCTCATTCTGCTTGGTGAAACCAATCCCTCCAAATGTTCCAAAGATGCCATCCTCAACTTTGGGCTTTGGTGGAGGAGCCTATCCATGCATATACACATAACTGAATTCAACATTTCCGTATTAAAGGAGCAGAGCAAAGAACCGTGAAAAACAGAGTCTAGGCTCACAGATTGGTTTGAAGGTCTTACCTTCTTAGGAGCAGCCTTGGTTTTAGATTTGAACAGAGCGACAGTGGTAAGTGATCTAGAAGAAGAAGGAAGTGGGTTGTATAGGAGATGAGATGCGAATGACCTGGGCTTTACTAAACGGGAGAGGCCGCAGCCGCAGACGGAATTGGAGGCGGAGGAAGATTTGAAGACTCTGAAGAGGAGGAGCTGCTTCTTCTTGGTAGGATTTGGATTCCTCCCCTGCTTCAGCTTGCCGTTGCGGAGAATAAATCATCTTATTATTTATTTTTATAATTTGATTAATTTTTATTAAATAAGTAATATGATAAATCATATACACAAGGTAAGTGCAATCATGAGTTGGACAAATAAATTAATTTTTTAATT
Source organism: Linum trigynum (assembly GCA_964030455.1). Taxonomy (NCBI): domain Eukaryota; kingdom Viridiplantae; phylum Streptophyta; class Magnoliopsida; order Malpighiales; family Linaceae; genus Linum; species Linum trigynum. Next base: position 2,176,818 of record OZ034820.1, read on the forward strand.
TTATTTTTATAATTTCCACGTCATCTAGTTAACAGTCAAACTTTATAGTTGACTGCCACGTAGGACATATTTAACGGAGTGTAACGGCCGGTGGCCAACGGTGAAACGATTCATAAAGTTAGTGGTGAATAAGAAAGAAAAGTAATTCGGGTGGCAAACGTGAAAGATTTATATAATTCAAGTGACCAAATGTGTAATTTAGCCTTATTATTTGCAAATGACAAAGCTGTGTGGTCCGACGGATCGGACGGCACACAATAGGCCCCGTAGTCGTTTTCAAACTTTATTTTTTATTTCCAAAAGTTTCTTATTCTTTTTTTATTCTTCTATAATTCTATTTTTGCATAGCACTACTACAGTACTACTTTGTCTTGGTTTGGGTGGTTGGAGACTTGGGGAGGAGGATACTGGCTAGTTAGAATGGCACGCAAAAATATCCACCAATGCACGTGCGAAAATGCCTTTTGTTAGATATCAAAAGTTAATAGGAGGGCAAAGTTCGTGAGGGTTTATGCCTAAAGCGGCCTTATGGGAAGTCAGTTTGATTTGCACCCCAATGCAAAATCTGTGAGGGTCTATGCTCAAAGCGGACAATATCTTGTCGCAAAAAAGTTCGGGATGTTACAAGTGGTATCAGAGTCTCTTCGCTTCATTCTTGAACGATGGTTTGACAAACCTCGACGAGAACATTGAGTTCAGGGGGGTGAATGAAACACTTTAGGCGGCTCTCACATCGAGAAAGTACGAGAGAGATCAATGGTAAGAAACTAAGCTTATCTGACAAGACATATTTTGGGATGATATGGAGTTCTTGTGATAACTTTGAAATTAAACATGCTCGCTATGGAGCACCGTAAACATGAGTGACCTTATAGGAAGTCACATTGATATGAACCATACTACAAAATTTGTGAGCATTCGAACCCAAAAACAAACAATATCTTATCTGAAAAAAGTTTCGAGATGTACGATGTGTTAGGGAATTCTAATTCCTATAATGATATAGGCCACATATTTTACAATTATATGAGCTATTTGGTTATGTGGACTAATTGAAAGTGGTCCAAATTAGAAGGTCAAAGATGTCTGGTGTTTTTTATATGTAACTAAATGGGTGGACACTCAATACTAACTCACCTTAGATTTTATGGGAGTCTATGGTGACCATACTTTAGAGATTGTGGTCCCCAATACACCAAGATCATACCGCTAAATATTCTTATCAATAAATTATCAATATTTATATATCGAGTCACTCTGTTTGTTTTGGTTAAAGAGTAAACACGTTATTTAATATATTTTATGCATAATATTTAATCGAAGGCTAAAATGGCATTTACCAAATAATGAAAATTTTGAATTATTTTCTTAACAATTCCGAGAATTAAAATTTTAAAATTATTTAAGATCTAAAATTTTAGACTTCATTTCTCCAGATAACAAGAATACGGCAATCACCAATCATATAATCCGGCTCCTTGCATTCGTTTCACACGTTTCTCTTCCTGCAATGTATCAGAATATGACCCGGCGACTCTTTACAAGTGGCGATTCCCCCGCAGGAGTTCTACCAAACTGAGGTTTTCCAGTTTAAACAGCAGATTTCATACCTAATTTTGTGGAGTGAATGTGAAGTTTAGCCTTGATTACACAATTACTTATTCTATAATGTTTGCATTGCGATAAATGAGAGAGGACCGAATTTCTTCATAGTCGTAGTTTCAGCATAAAAGTCGTGAGCTACCACATAGCGATAGCAATCAAACTACAATCATGCGCAGAGGCGGATACATGATATTTAGGGGTGTCACAAGACAGTTTTAAAATTTGGGAAAATGATTATCCAATCTCCTGATAGTATTTCGGTATAAATGATAATCCGGGACATTACTAAAATTTGAAGAAAAAAAAATGATTGTCCTACCCTTCATAGTATTTTGCGTTTGATTAAAAAAGTATCAGTGGTAATCTGTGTTATTCAAACCTGAACACTACTATTATTAAACATATTCTCTATTAGGTTGCAACTAATTTGTTCAACACTATGTAATATTAAAAACGTTATTTCTTAATAATAAAAATGTTATTTCTTATCTCCAAGTGTTTTCAAAACCTAACAATTTAACTAATTACGGGCTACCCTTAATTTGAATTGATTTTATGGTTAGACGGCAAATATTGAAAGAGTCTTTTCAGTCACATCAAGAATAAGGTTAGAAATCGAATATGCAATTAGTTCGTGATTTATTGTCTAGTAGAATATAAAGATTTGTTGAGCAGTGTAGATATCGAGTCTATTTTATATTCACTTTTTCAAAATATGAAAACACGCCGTGACTTTTTGTTAAAATTTGTACTAGTCGGATATTTTATGATTTATGAATAATTTCTTTTATTTTTTAATTTAATTTTTTGAAGAAGACACCCCTATAAAAAGTTCGTAGATCCGCCCCTGATCACAGGTACTCAATACCTCGATTCAATCAATAGAAAATTCATGCATTGACCAGAGGTTCAAAAAGGAGCTAGGCGTAAGGCGGGTGTTGAGCCTTTCCCTAGCGCCTAGCTCGTCTAGACGTAGCCTAAGCGTGCCTAAGTGTTGGAGGATTTTCGCACTGCATGATGAATGAAAATAATAATCTACAACACTTTCTCACTTTAGTTAAAATGATTAATAACTTACTCAACACTTAATGACAAGAACATAGCCCAGGAACTCACAGAATCATAGCTCAATAGCTCACAAAGTCTGTTGAGCTGTTGAAAATATTGATATAGAAAATTGATTTCGTACTTGATGTTAATTTTTTCCTTTGATATTGCCTTTCTAGCTCCATCTAGTAATAGTTAGGAGAGAATTAATATGTCGACTTACTCAATTGACGTGTTCCGGGATATAATTAGACGGAAAACCCCTAGACGAGGCGTTTTATCATTGCCTTGCATAAGCACTACCTCCACCAACCAAAGTGCTCCCACCAGAAGATAGGGCAATGTTGCACACGTTCCTCTTCTTTACAACAGTGACAAAATGATTCCGCCCTCACCGAGGTTTTCCCAGTTTGAATAGTAAAGGCCAAACCCAATCGGGCAATCGGCCCACAGAAACCGAAAGCTTTGCCGCAGCTTTTGTCTCAAAGCAAATAATGATTTCAAAGCTTACCGAGCCGAGGGTCCAATTCCCATGACAATATAAATCATTCAGCTGCTTGCTTCCTGCGTGGGCCTGTTTGTAAAATTATCAGGTGTAAAATTATCAGGCGTAGCTCTATTTGTTCGCAATTTTACCCTCTCGCAATCGGATTTGTAACCAGCAGCTCCAATCCAAAAATGGGGAAGATGGTGGAATGTGCTTGGACTTAACAAGCATCAATTTGTGGGGAAAAAAAAGACGAAAATTCTATAAATGTAGGGGACATCAACTGGTTTAATGATGTGCGGTAAGTTGTATTTGCCTATTTGGAGTAAGTGGGTATTGGTTAACAAACTAACAATGATTGAAGCACTTTGTTTAAAACTGAAGATTAGTTTATGCTCAATATTTCAAATCTTCTATTGATTTCATGTTTGTTTGCATAGATGATAGCTTTGAGCTCTTGAAATCTTGGAGAGGTACGAAGAAATTCTAAACGGCTTTGTTTATATGGAAACAATAATATACAAATAATTATAAACAAGGGCAACAATGTCAATGGTATCTCATAAGTATATACCCACAAATATATTTCAGCAAAATCCATCATGAAATCCAACAAGCAAACAAGGTTTTGGTCCAAATCCATAATGGACCAATTCCATCACAAATCTTTGGTTTTATAAAACTCAAATTTTAACCAAAACCTTCATTTTTCAAATTAATGAAGCAAATGAGCCCTTAAAGTCTGTTGGGTCCACAGATTTATTGCCCCTAAATCCATGAAGCAAACAATGGAGAGGTCGTTTGGAAGTTGTGAATTTAAATGGTGTATCGAGCTAATTCGTGCATTTATCGTATTAAGTCGTTTTTTTCTTTTTATGAACTATAATACATGCATTTACTTTTTGGAGGTCCCACCACAATCACTCAAAATTGAGGGATTATCAATATCTACTTTTTGTTCAGATTATTCACAATCACTCAAAATTAACTTTTGTAGCTTTGCAAGAAAAACACAATCTAAACCTCCAAACAAGATACTTGCATAATACGTCAATTGATTCAATATATCAAATGATAATACACTAATTGTCTCAATACATCAATTTGAAGAATCACAACTTCCAAACAACCCCATAGTGTAGACAAAGTTTTTGGTTGATCCAAATCCATCATGCAAACAACCCCTTGAGGAATTTACAGATTACAAAACAAAATTCGGAACAGAATAACCAAACAAATTGACTTGACTACAAATAGGATAATAAAGAGCATTTATAGAACTCTTATTTTAATCCCAAACAATTTTCCCGAACGTAAAAACAAAAATTCAAACAAAATCCCAAATATAATTGACAAAAACAAAGAAGACAACCCCTCAAACCAAATTCAATGCATTACGTGTGTAATTGAAAATGGTTGAGCAGTCTTGTGCATGAATTTTGACGACCCTATCTGCAAGCCTATGATATTCAGATTTGTGCAAACTTCAAGTCCATATAAGTTGAATTTATTTTGAGGGGGCGTGTTAATAAATAGTATAAGATCCATTAATAAACTCTCCCAACATATCAAGTTATTGATACTAAATAGTTCTTCATAACTCCTAACAACCAATGAATTTCAAGTAAAACATGAGGAGCAGTATAAGATGGAGAAAGTCTTGAAGACTGGCCATAAATAATTATAGTCAATACAGATGAGTAAAGATAGCCAGTATCCCGATTGTTTTCATATTGAACATGGCATTGGTAGATGGTAATGATCATCTTACTAGGATTTTAAAGAATGTAGTAGATTGTTTGTCCTCCTTAATTAGTAGGATAGACAAAAAAAAAATCCCAATTATTTGAAAGAACCGACTCTCTGAAAGAGTGAATTTGAAGACCTAATCTTTCGGAGTAAATCCACTTTGAGATTTACTGCTGAGCTCTCGAATTACTGCTGAATTTGAGAGGTAGAATAAAATTCGACGAGAGCACAATAATTCTTCTTATCTCATAAAAGATCACTAAAGTAGTTTCTGGTTAGGATGAGACTCACAACGGTTGGTATGCATGACTGTTTTGAAATTTGAATAGCTCAAATGAGTTTAGAAACTAGTGTGATCTAGGGGTGGCTATACGGTCCGGTCCGGTTAAATTGGCCCAAATTGATCCGGTCCAGTCCGGTCTTTTTGAAAATATAAGTACCGAAGATTGGATTGGATACAGCCGGTCTTGATCCGGTCCGGTCCCAATTCGGTCTTGATTTTACATTGAGATTGTGGGTTTTGAGTGGCCTAAGGCCTTAAAGGGTGAGGAGTTGGATAAGTTTTGTACTAAGTGCAAAGGTTTGTGACCGTTTATGCAAAATTACCCTTAAGTTTTGGGTGTTGAGCTCTTTTATCCGATCTTTATCCGGATTTTTACCTCAAATCTAAGCCCAAAAATTGGATTGTTTACTATCCGGTCCCGTCCAAAAACTCTTCTCGGTGACTAGTTTGAGAAATGGTTTTAAAAGGTGATTATAATTTGGAATTATTTATTTTGTGTACATACAAAATCCGGACCAGTCCCCGACCAGCAGACTCCACCCCCTTTTCCCCATTCTCAAAGTTGCATCGGTAACTGGTGAAACCCTAGAAGATTGTAACAATTGTAAAACATGCTTAAATTCTGATGGCCCCATTAATTACCGTCGAGAATTCACTAATTTAGAAAGAAAGAAAGATCACCCCTTTGACCAGCGAGAAAAAAATACATACAATTTCCCCTTTCTCAGTGGGTCCCCGTCTTTCCTCTATTCAAAACGGGAGGTCGTTTAAGCCCCTAAGCCATAACTAGTAACTACTACCCTCCCTGGCTTTTAGCTAGCTAGGAAAAAAAGGTTACAAAAGAACGAGACATCCAAAGCAAATCCAATTACTGGTCGGCCGAGGAGGCTGGCGGTGGTGAAAAGCACGGAAATGCGGGAGTAGGAGTCGTGGTGGTGGAGAGAGGGGACCAAAGATCGGCGCCGTTGGTGGTGGCGGCGGTGGCGACATGCATGGTCCAGTCCACCGGAACCAGGCACAGCCCTCTGCTCTTCAGCTCCCTCTTCCCCTGCTGCTGCTGCTGCAAATCGGGACACAAACACGGCCAACGTTTGTTTAGATTAGAGATTAAAAGGGTGTGTTAATGGCGATTGGGGGGGTTATTTTGGTACTTACAGATTTGGGTTCTTGGAGGAGGAGGTAAGGCGAGCAGAGGACCTGAATCTGATCTTGCAGGAACCTGATGTATCCCATCGCTTCGTGCAGCACCGATGCCGTATCCGTCTGCACTTTCCCACTCCAATTTCAATTTATTATTTGTTATCATGAGCTTGATTGAATCCCAAAGCAAAAGAAACAGAAAAGTAACTAGCTTTCCTTGTTCTTGAAAGTGGGAAAGGAAAAGAAAAGACAGGGGAGATGAGAGGAGAGGAGAAGAGCAGACCTTGCCAAAGGGGGAAACCAGCTGCTGCAATGTCGCAATCCTTTCTCCCACCTTCTCTTTCCTTGCCTACAGTACCAATACACTCAACACAGCTCCATCATCATCATCATTTCATTATTATTAGTATTCACAATAACTATAGGCTGTGGAAAGAAGAACAGAGGAACTTTTTTTTTTTTTTGTTACAATGCAATCACACACCCTAGGAATAGGAGGAGGAGCAGCAGCAGAGGCATTTACTACCACTGTTTTACTCTTCTTGCTTGCCCTCTTCCTCGGTGGCGGAGGATTTGCAGCGGCGGCGGTGTTTGGAAGAAGAAGATCGTCGTCATGATTGCTGTCCTGATAATGATGACGATGACGCGGCGAGAACAGAGCACCGCCAAAGCAGAGCATCGAAGGAGGAGGAGGAGGAGCAGAGTGGGGAGGATGGACATGCGCGTCATTAATGATCATGTGGTGAGGATCATCATCGCTGGAGCAGAGGAGTTGGGAGAATGTGGTCGGGTTCGGTCCCCCTAACAGATAATCGCCACTGTCGTCGTCTTCGTCGTCGTCTTGTTGATTTGCTGCTGCTGCTTCGGCCTTGACCATCATCCGATGATGGCAGTGAACAGAGGAAGGAGTCATGGCGGTGGTCTGCTCATCATCATCGGTCATCATCTATACAGAGACCAGAGAGAGAGAGAGAGAGAGAAGGCGGGTGGAGGAGAGGACTGCTGTGCAGAAGAAAGGAAATGAAGTTGGGAGTTGCGAGGGAGGTCTTTCTTCTTCCGCTTCCGTTTCCAGATAGAGATTTTCGAGGCAGAGAGAGAGAGAGAGAGAGGGGGGAAGAAGGTTGGGGTTCGGGTCAGGCGGGTGGCGTTTTTCCACTGTTGCCGTCTGGTGCTCTGGTTACACTCCTTTCTTTGTTTGGCTTTCTTGTTCAGGCAGGTGAGCAGTCAGCTGGTGAGGTCAGGTGCCAGTCAAACCACCACCTGGCCCGAGAAAACAAAACCCTGATTCACTCATTCAATGCTGAGTAGGGATGTCAATCCAACCCGTAACCATGAGTACTTTACCGACCGTAACCGGTCAACGAGGGTAATTACCCGCTTTGACGGGTTAAAGGGTGGGTACGGGTAATACCCGGTTTCAAGTAGGGTACGGGTATGGTAATCGATAATACCTGTCCCGTTATACCCGCCCAGCTAACCAAATGATCAATTTCCCTTGAGAAATTTATTTTAGCTTGAGAAATTGAGTTTAGCTACCATTATTGATGATGAAGATGTAGACGATTATTATGTTTGTGTGGATTGTAGAAGCAAGAACAATTATTATGTGTTTGCTGTTTTCATTTGTGTGGATTGTTGAAGCTAGAACAGTTACAAGTATTGAGAATTTTTAATGGACAAGAGTATGTATGTGCATATATGTGTATAAGTTCATAGTTTAGGATTCGCACCCATGGTTACCCGAATACCCGTGGTTACCCGGTGGGTAGGGTATGGTTATATAATTTTCATACCCGGTGGTTATTTGGTCGGGTATTTAGAAAGCTCTACCCGGCGGGTTAGGAGTTGGTATAGGGTAAACCCGCACCCGACCCTACCCATTGCCATCCCTAATGCTGAGTGACTGGTAGGGATGTCAAAAATAACCATACGTATGAATACCCGCCAGAATACAATCTTCTGTCGAACTAGGTGATGGATGGATATGATTTCTTCGCTATCTAACTTAAATCTGTCCGATTATACACATGACGAATTGACGATTAATTTTGTTTTCCTTTAACATATTTTATATTTATCATACATATATAATACTTTAAAGAAATTATATTAGTTTAAACTAATTCTTCCATTGATATCCACAGATAATAATTTTTTTTCTAATATGAAGTACATTTACTTCACAGAAATTACAAATAGTAAGAGAAATATAAACAAGGAATACTAGTTCATTATATGCTACAAATATACAAATTAATATACTAGGAATGATAAGTATATTGAAATAAAAAATTGATGATTTATACACAACATAGTATATGCATGTATAATCTGGCGGGTTTGGATTGAATTTTACTTATAATACCAAGTATTTTATTTAGTTCGGGATTTACTCTACCCTACTCGATCAAATCGAATTTGTAAAGGTATCATCTCCTTCCTCTCTCTCCCCCACCCGCCACCGAGCAAACAGAGATGAAGAGATTGGAAGCGACAATGAGGGTCGGGATAGGGAGACAAAGAGATGGTGACGATGGCAGGTTAGGTTGAAGCTTTTCTTTGAACGACTGTTGCAGATCTGGAGATCATTTTTGCTAATCTCACAACGATGCTAGTGAAGAAGCTCTTCATCAAGAGCGACATTGTTTCACTGATACGAAGATTGAAGCCACAACCACAAGTCCGCTCCTCTCACTACAAAACCCTCTTGAAGCTATCCAAATGATTTACAAATACTTCATGTAAGTCCATTTTATTTAAAGTTTGAAGTTACAACATACATAGCCTATACCTTGTATTGTATCTAGGATACCTTGTATAGTATCTAGGGCAGGAAGTTTGGTACCGGTATCTTGGGATATACCGAATACCGTACTGAATTTGTTTATATTTGGTATTACTGAATACACGTATTATTTCTTGTGATTGAGATTGAGATTGAATTTCAATTGTAATTCGTTATTATGGATTACGGGATTGGGACCGGTATATACCGAAATACCGACCAATACCGAAATATAAGCTAGTGTGTATTTTATCATCTCAACTAGACTCTCTCGTTCACTACTACACGATTCTCAACCACCAAAAGTGTCATTTTATTCAATATTTCGGTATTTGATATTGAGATACCGATACCATACTAATTTGGCGATTTCCCCTAATTGTATCACAAGATTATCTTTAGACCACATAACCATAAAACCAAACTGGATGCTAGAAACAGGACACACTAATTACTAATTAAGCTTAGTTAGGCAAGGTTTAGAGAAAATCGAAGAGAAGCGCGGGGAGAAGAGCTGTTCCTCGTATTGGAAGACGGGAAGTAGTGAAGATTGTCGGTCAAAGTAAAAAAAAAAAAAAACGCTGTTCCCGACATTTGCACCGCCTGCGTGTGTTGGGTTTCAACTTCCCACACTGCCACTGCCTTCCGCCGCCTGTTTCCACCCTCCTCCGTCCAGCTCATGCATCGAGAGTGGAAACGAAGACTGTAGCCATGGCAGGTGAATTCCTTTCATGCATTCAAAAAGGAGGACACTTTTAGATCCTTTTTTTTTTACTGATTTTCCTTGGAGGAGTTAAGCTATTAGCTATGCATCAACTAGAGTCTGTCCTCATGCCTGCAGTTCGCTATTGCAGGACACCAGTTACCCAGTTAGCAAAAGCATTGCACTGTGCACATGTCTTCCTGAGTTCTGCAGCTAGCTAGCAGTAGCTGCAAACCGATTCTCTCCTCACCATTGCTGTACTGAAGAATTTTTCCCTACAATTGTCAACCGGAACAAAATATGACGAGAGAAGGTAGAAGACTTTATTGGCGTGCAAGCTCCTTAATGTTTTTTAACTCAGCACCTCGGAACAGATAGATTACCCTTCTCTCAAATGAAGGTAGAAGAATTAAGGCTCTGCTCTAGCTTATGAACCAACATAGAACACCATTACTCCCCACATCTACGTCTTTTGATGATCCAGCTCCCAAAATCAACTCCGAATCCAAATACCCAAATGGGCTGAAGGAGCAAAATACAGAAAAAAATGAAAGAAAGAAAGGAAGCATAGTAGCATATTCGTTCTGGCATAACAACAAACACCTGGCGCGCACGGGCCAATTCAATTCTGCTTTCACCCGGAACAAATCTCCTTCAACTTGTTAGCTGCCGACTCCTCCACCGAGTACTGCGATCTTGCACAAAGATCCATAATCAACAAACTGAAGCGCGAACCAAAGATGGCGGAAAAAGATGGAAGAAGGGACCACCTTGTTGAGGACCCAGAGGGAGTGATTGTAGGCTCGATGGAAGAGCTCATCGGGCGACGTGTCGTCATTGGCGTCCAGTTCTCGGTAGTTGACGAAGTTTTCACGGGCGTATTTGGCGTAGTACGGCCTTGTATCCTTAGGCAGCCGCCTCACCAGCCTGAGGACCTCGCCGTAGATTCTCAGCGCCTTCCGCATCTCACTTTCCGGTAGGCTGATTTCCAATTCCCGTCGTTGATTTCCTTGCAACGGAGTGAATCGAACGGAGCGATGGGCTTCTAGGTCTGAGTCCAAACAAGACGTACTGGAGCATATCTTTTTCATTGTTGGGCCGGCCCAATATCTCGTAGAGATAGCGAAGTTTAAAAAGTTTTCAGTAAAATTATATTTGACATTTTTTTCCCTCGCTTTCTTCCGCGGGAAGCTTTGAGGCGTGGAGATTTTCTTTTCCTTAAAATTGGGAATTCAAAATTCAAAATCCCCCTTCCAAATTCCATGCTTCTTGTCTCCCGTTTCCCCCTTCGATTTTGCTCGGCGATTCTCTGCCGGAGTCCGGCTGAGCTTGGCGGAGGCTGAGAAAATTAGGGTTAGAGATGCCGATAGAAATGCCGAGAGGGTTGCCGTTCTCGGTGGACACATGGAGTGTGAGATCCCAGATGAAACGGCACCATTTCTTGACTCACGCCCACAAGGATCATTCCTCGGGAATCTTGACCCACTCATCTTTCCCGATTTACTGCACCGGTCTCACGAAATCGCTTCTCCTCAACCAATACCCTCAGGTAGGGGTTTCCTCTCCTTTTTTACTGAGAATTTTTGTTTTGTATTTAACAGCTTGCTCAGTTGCTCTATGCTTTGTGTGATTCTGGTTTCTATGCTGTGCTGTTTCATCCACTTTTTTGTTTATGTGTTCAGCTTGATGAGTCGTTGTTTCTGAGAATTGAAGTGGGGCAATCAATTTTTATCGATGACCCAGATTGTGAATTCACGGTTACAGCTTTCGATGCCAATCACTGTCCAGGTAACTCGGTCTAATTTTTGGCTACTTGATTTGGCAATAGGGTTTAGAGTTAACTTTTCTCGATGATCTGATATTGTGTATTAGTGAATTTGTTCATGTTGAACCTGCCACTTTGGGGAGTTTTGGGGTTTGCCATACATTTTATGCAGCATCTACAAATGATGAAATGATTTTTTTTTTTGGTTAGAGAGCTTCATTGACATATGTGACCTGACCTTGATTGGTATGACTTTCAGGAGCTGTGATGTTCTTATTTGAAGGCAGCTTTGGAAGCATCTTACACACAGGAGACTGTAGGCTTACCCCTGAGTGTTTATATTGTTTACCTGAAAAGTACATCAGCAAGAAAGGGATACAACCTACTCACCGCCTTGATTATGTTTTCTTGGATTGCACATTTGGCAAGTTCCGCCAGCCACTTCCATGCAAGCGTTCGTCAATTCAGCAGGTACACCAACATTGCTTCTTACCTTTCTCGTGTTCATCATTCAGCAGCAGGACTACTTGTAGTTCTGTACATGTATAGAAGTTCTGGTTTGCATTTATCTTGGATAAAGTTGGGACTTTTCGTTATGGAAAAACAGGTGATTAACTGTATATGGAAGCACCCTGCTGCAACTGTAGTGTACCTGACATGTGACCTTCTTGGTCAGGAGGATATAATGGTCAGTGTGTCCCAGGCATTTGGTTCCAAGATATTTGTGGATAAAGTTGCCAACCCTGAGCTGTTTGGAGCTTTGAATCTTACAGTGCCTGAGATCCTTACCCAAGACGAATCTTCTCGTTTCCACGTGTTTGATGGGTTCCCCAACCTGTACAAACGTGCAGCAGCGAAGCTTGCTGAGGCCAAAGCAAATTCCCAGCCTGAGCCCCTTATCGTCCGTGCTTCAGCACAGTGGTACGCATGTGATGAAGAGTATTCATGTACTGGCAGTGAAGGAAAATTGAGATTTGATACAGTTGTAAAAGACCTATATGGTGTTTGGCATGTGTGTTACTCCATGCATTCGTCCAGGGAAGAACTGGAGTGGGCTCTTCAACTTCTTGCACCAAGATGGGTTGCATCAACCACCACTCCCAGTTGTTCAGCTATGGAGTTGGATTATGTGAAAAAGCATTGTCTCGCCAGCAGATTAACTCCAGGCGACCCTCTATGGAAGCTTCTCGACATTCGTGTGGATGGTGATGATGTATCGACACAATGTACAGGTAAGAATTCTCCTGTGGTTGAGCGGGTGCCTGCTGAAATGGTAGGAGGAGAATCTCCTACGAAATCGAAGAATGGATCTTTCTCCAAGCTGCCCTGTACTTTGCCCCTATACGAAGGGCAAACGGTTACTTTATTTGGCAGAGCTAGACTTAGGATTGAAGATTCCTTTGAGAAATGTGGACAATTGGTTTCAGACAAGATAGGCAGGGAGCTCCAGGTTGAAATAGCCCGTGAAGAGGAAAGTGACGTGGTAAAAGTGAAACAACAAGTGGAGCATAGTAGTGTCTGTGGAGAAGAACTATCAGAGAAAGATGGGTCTAAGGTTTCTTCTTCTGGTGCTGCTAGTGGATCCTCGAACAACTTGGGTGAAAACTTGAAGAGGTACTACAGGTCCATGAACGTGCCTGTGCCTCGGCCACTTCCGTCGTTGCTCAAACTTCTGGACAATCACAAGAGAAGAACAAAGAGGAGATTTTGATTATTAGAACTCAGATTCATCGGCAACCACATCAAAATATTGCTACAGGGGAGATCTCAAATGAATATTGAAGGTTAGATGGGACGTGGTAACCATAAGTGCAAGTATTGTGGTGCTTCATTATTCTTGCTTTGGATTCGTTCAATAAAAAGGAACCAGGCTAGTTGCCAGCCTTTGATCATTGCCATGTTACGGGTGCAAGAGATTCATTATTCGATGTATCTTTTGGTGACTGTCTTAGATAGTTAGATGCTTCCATTACTTGGTGTTCCTATGGTTCGTTTGGATCAAAGATTTGAAAAGATAGAAGATTTGTGTCAAATATCGGGATTTGAAAAATGATGGATTGGTTGTGGATTTTGTTCATTTGGAATTTTGAGTAAATTATTCTTTGAATGTTAGACTTTATAATGAATTATGTTGAATAATATTATAATCTTTGCTTACAACGTAGTGGGGCCCAACCCATACAGGTTTGTGAATGACGTCTACAAGCTAGAAATGACAATGGCGTGTCTCGGAACAGGGTTCACACCACTTGGAGAACCCAAAGGTTGGAGGAAGCAACTTGTCACGTAATGAAACATCGTGTGAGATCATAGTACCACTCCATGTACTCAAAGTGATACGCTAAAGACTCATCATATAATGGCGAAGTCACAACATAGTGAATTTGAATTATTCTAAAAAAGCGGTCGACTCACAAACAAGGGCTTGATCTAGTGGTAATACCACTATCTTGAACCTGGAGGTCCCGGATTCGAATCCTTAAAGATTATCTAATTAAGCTATAAAAAGTAAACCTATATCACCCTTATAAAAAAAATGGTCGATCCTCGGCTTACAAGGCGTAGCTTGGTACCAGTACACTACGACCCACATGATGATTGACGAAACAATCACTGCACCTCGCTTGCGCTCGATGGTGCATGAGTAGGGCTGAAAATGAGCCAAATTGCTCATGAGCGGCTCGACACTCGACTCGGAAAAAGCTCGTTAGTAAACGAGTAAAGTTTGAGATCATCCTTGTTCGGCTCATGAGGCTCGCGATCTAGCTCGACTCAGTGGCTCGTTGAGTTCAACTAATGAGCTGGCTTGATAATAAGGTTAACGACCTAATCTACTAGTGACTTATGAGCGAATCAATATATATAACTTATGATATGACTTCTTAATAATTCATACGTTTGTTAGATAATATAATCTATAATATATTATGCTTTAAGGCTTTGGGTGTGTCATATAAATATGACAGAGCAATTATGTATTACAGAATGTTACTTACTAAATATTAATAAATAGCATAATATGAATTAGTTAAAAACTATGAACTAAATAATATTATACGAACATAGTATATAAACACGAGATCAATTAGCGATAAAATCTTACTATTATTCTCTATTCATTGACCAAATGTATCATATATGAATTATGACATACAAATATTAGGCAGTCAAGTTATAAATTATTTTAGAGTTTAATTTAAGGCTTCAACCATTTAAACATATAAATGAGCCGAGTTCGTGAGCTGATTGATGAGCTGACCTCGAGTAGAGCTCATGAGCTCCTTAATGAGCCAAGCTCGGCTCATTAAGAAACAAGTCGAACTCAAACTTAGCAAAATTCGACTTGACACGACTCATTTGCAGTCCTAGCATGAGGTATATCCTGCTCCATACCAAACTGGCGAAGTAATCGATCAAGGTGCCACTTCAGTAAAGAAAATGTTTTGATTAATTAAAAAAAGAAAGATATACATAATACAATTTTTTTTTGTCTAAGTTAGGGTGTCATTTTAGAGCGTCAGATAGCAAGACTAAAATGAAATCCAGAAATCCACTTATTCATAAAACAAAAAATAAAAAGGGAGAAAAGGAAAACACAAGCGAACCCGAAGATGATGGATTGGCTGTCATAAAAACAAACTGGAATCATTTTGTTCCTTTCCACAACGAGAAAAGGGTCGTGGTGTGGGGGAGTCAGAGGGGGTGGTGTGTTCGTCCTCCATTCCGCTCACCTCCTCCAACCTCCAACCCCGACCTTTCCTCCTTCATTCCTTCCCCTCGCTCTCCTCCTCCTCCTCCTTGGTTGTTTTTCAATCAAAATTTTACGTTGTTGTTGTATGTGTTCGTTCATTGGTGATTTATCCTTTTTTCCTAGTCTGGTTGGGGTCCCAGCAGGCGAAAAAACGCCGCGGGAGAGCAACCATACCCAGGAAGGAAACCAATCACGAAAATGATAGTTTTCCTCCCATAAAGAAACAAGAGGATAAAATCTGCCCCCTATTTATATTCTTTCATTCTTCCTTTTGATTTTGATGGAGACCTTGTATGCCGCATTACTTCAAAAACCCCTCAATATCAATTTCCCCTGTAAAATCATCGAACAAGCTCACTCTCACCCTTTTTCCTTCTCCCTTATTTTGGGTCTCTCTTTCTTCCTCTTCTTCCGCCTTAAGTTTGATCCCTGGTAAGCTTTCCTGGAGAATTTACGTAATATATTAGGAATGCATGTATAATATATTTTAGAATTCATTTCTTGTTTCATTATCTTGAAATTTTGTGATGTTTGATTGTCTACAGAGGTTTCATGTCTAACATTAACGAGTTAAAATTATCTATACTTGTAAGAAATTTGTTTCTCCATCTGGGTTCTTGTCATTTGAACGGGTAGAAATGCCAAGCCTCTTTATCATCTGGAATTTTGGTAAAGAGACTTGTGTTTGATAAATTAGCGTGCTATAAGGTTCTTACTTTTTCAGTTTGCGGTGATAGATAATGATATAAGCTAGCAGATGAGGAACCTTGAGGCTTAGATATGCAATGTGCGTATTTTTTTCCCCACAACACCTTAGTTGAGAAATAGTTTTATTAGGCTAAGAAAACCCAAGTAGTCATCCTTTCCACTGTGTTGTCTCCTACCCATTCGCTTCGTCATTTAACAAACTGTTCCACTGATAATTTCTCAAAACATTTTTTTGTGTGTGTTTATGTGGAACAGTCACCATCAGTAGCGCTCTGTAGGCGTTTATTAAGGCGGGATATAAACATGGGTGTCTATTGGATTTGGAGTTTCTGGAGTCGAGTTAGACGAAGGATGTTTTATGGAAAAATCATGAGGTATGTTTTTGTACATTCCGATTCCAAAAAAAAAAGTGTCAGATTCCTTTTGTTTGAGTTGATTTTCGACATTTTGTGTCGAAATGCAACTTAGTGGTACCATTCCAGCTTTTCCGTTAAATTTCCTCCATCATCTATCGATACCCATTGTTGCATAGTTACCGAAACCACAACATATTGAGGCTCTTAGTCTTATAGAGTTTCAGATTAGGAAGAGGAGGAGGAATTTTACAATGCTTTAAAGTATTGGTGCTTTAGTTTTGTAAAATCTCTTTATGGTATGGTACAACTTGAATTCGTATCATAACATAGGGTCTAATGTGCTGTGTTATTTTACAGTGGTTGTGTACTATATTCTTTGTGATCTCTGGCTCTGTTTTCTCCTCACTAGTCTTCCTACTTCATCACAACATTGTCTGTGTGCATTAGTCTACAACTGCTCATCTCTCGCTGAATAACTGCATTGAGATGAACCCCACATTGCAGAACTAACCTATTCGTGCGATTGCATAATCTGCAGGACAATTTTTGAGAACATGACAGACTATGATGGATCCGACGCAAGCTCATCTCATGGTTCGGATTCTGGTTTCGATGATTCCGGTTTACAATGCGCTTGTGGGTTGCCTGCCAAGCTACGTATGTCGCAGAGCGCCAGGAATCCATTCCGATTGTTCTACAACTGTCCCAGGAGATACGATGTAACGCAATCTATTCGCCACTCTGTTCGTTTTTTAGTCTCGAATATGGATTTTGATCGTTGGGTTGTTTTTTATTTTTATTTTCTGTGACATGATTGGTGGTAGCAATGCGACTTCTTCCGGTGGTGCGACGAGCCATCTCTAACTGGCGATAGACATGCCGATGAGCTGAACTTAATCCGCCACGAGTGCACGAGACTGCAACGGATGTTCATGAAAGCCCAACAGGACCACGAGAACGACAGGGAGAAGTGGGAGATGCAGAAAGAAGAGCTGATGTCTACACTGTGTGAAGTTCAAGCTGAGCTTGATGAATACAAGAGGAAGGTTAAAATGGCCGCTGAGTCTGATCTGATGCCACCGGTTGATCCGAGGTGGAGCAGTGGCAGGGATGAAATTGACTTGGGTGATGATGCAATTGAGATTCATGCTATATAGAGCTGATCAGTGTGTTAACCCACAAAAGCTTGTAACTTTTTAGATGGGAAATAAAGCCCATTTTTGGGCTGGGGGGGATTGGCATATTTTGTTTTTTTTTAGAGATGTCAAGTCCATTTGGGAAGTTTGTTGTGATATGCTATGGTGGTGGGGGGTTATGGTTATCTTTTTGGCTGCTCTGCTCATCTCTTGTGAGTTCTGTATGAATTGTTCCTGAGTTTCAATTTGGGAAAGAAGGAAAAATTGTATCAAACTACACAAACTAGTAAGTAGCAGCTTATACATGTGTTACTTTTTTTTTCTTCTTCTCAAGTTTGGTTTGTAGTAGGTGTTTGATTGCACGCTGATAGCAGAGAAAGATGGGAGGAAACCTGATGTTACTTGTTTTCTTGTGCGAGAAAATTTGCGTTGAAATGGAATTGATTGGACCTTTGAGTTCTTATCAATCGATTATTAAACATGATTCACACATCTTTGAACAAAGTTGAAACAAGGGTGTTCGATGTTTTTTTTATGATCTATATGAGACAAAGCTAAATTAAATGAACTCTACTTCTATGGAGGTTCCGTGAGAGCTCCAAAACTACAACTATGGCTATGTCTACATTTGCATTGGAAAATAGAAAAAGATAAAGTTTGACAATAGGTTATCTGGTGTGAGTTTTTCGAACCCCTGCTTTGTCATTTTCACCTCCTATTTATAGTCATTAGAAGTGATTGCCTCGAGAAACTACTCAGCTGGCAGGAGTGATGGTTACTCTCTTCAGTCTTGACCCCCTCCTCTTGATACTCCTCCATAACTTTGGCTTTCGAATGAGAAAATGATTAAGGCATGAGAACCCCTCTTGTTACACGTGGATGGATATTCGAATCACATGGGCCGAAATTGAAAATAATTCACCACTTATGACCATGAGAGCGGCATGTGTTACCTTCTTGTCACTTGATGTCATCCTCCTAGTCAACCAAGGGGGGTATGTCAATCCCCACGCTATCACCCTCCTCTCCTATATACTTCACACTAGGACGTATGCTGACTACCCTCCCCTCTAATCGCATAGGGGGCCTCATCGCCACATTCTTCTAGACTTGGCCAAAATTTTACTCTACCTTATCACACTATAGAGGTATATTGACTACACCCACTCTAATCGCACCAGACGGGTGCTCAAACCCTTAACCAAATTTGGCAATAATTCATCATATCATCGTTCTCCAGACTTAGCCAAATTTTACCCCACATCATTACATTAGGGGCGTATGCTGATACCCCCAATCACACACAACACCTAGCCAAATTTGGACATAGTTCACCTTGCTGTCATTCTCTAGACTTAGCCAAATTTTATACCACCTTGCCACACTAGAGGGTATGCTGATTACCTCCTAATAACACAAGGAGGTGTGCTCCAACACTTAGCCAAATTTGAACATATTTCATATGCTAGGGTGGTATACTACGCCACCCTGCACCTTGCCATCATTGTCTAAACTCCCCCGGTCCATTCATTCTTCTAAACTAAAGACCAATACTTCTGGATCGGCGAGACCCTGTACGATGTCACAAACCAGTTGGTCCCAATAACTCGAGTTGTTGGGAGAAGGTTATACTGGATCTTATTCCACTCTCTAACACGCCCCCTCAAACAAAAGCCAACTCATGGGCTTGAAGTTTGCACAGGGCCACCATACCATGTGTTTGAAAGACAACGGTTAATATTGGGGGTCGTGGAGATTCGAACACATGACCTTTTGGTTTTAGGTTTTGATACCATGTCACAAACCAATTGATCCCATTAACTCGAGTTATTGAGAAAAGATTATGCTAGATTTTATATCACTTTCTAACATACTAGAGAACCTACCCGCACAGCACATAAGGCCGGCCCTGTATTACGTACCTTCTCTTCCTCACCAAACGAGCATGATATATAATGTTAATTATTTTTTGTAGGCAGTGGACACCCACATTGAAATTTTGAAATGCCAAAGACTACTTGTCCCGAAAACAAAACCCAAATGAAATGACGACTTCCCTTTTTTTTTTTGAAATGAAATGACGACTTCCCGAAGTCTTTCTTTATTGGCTTTTTCGGGGTAGATTTTTGTGTAGTCTTCGACAGTTATGGTTTCGGATGGCCGGGGACGCCTTCTCTAACAAGGCACTGACGTATACAAAATTGACAAGCAAAGTAAACTACCCGGAAAATTAAATCCTGTTCAACTGATTTATCATTAAAAAAAAACCCCACCAAATGGTTGGTAATAGAGAGGTCGGCAGCAAATTTATTGCATTTTTGGAACTGCTTATGGTGTTGATAGGATGGCAATGAGTCGAGTTGGGTTTTCCCAAATTCAAAGTCAAATTCATGGGTATATCCAACAAATTTTTTTGGTATATATCAATCAACGATATATGTAAAGGGTTGGACTGATAAATGGTTATTCCGTTAACGGTGTAAATCGATAATCGAACCGGAACCGATGCTTAACGGTTACACCGATAACCGATTAAATAGTAAATGATCGATTCTCAGTAGTCAAATTTAGCTAATAACTAACCGATGGTTAAAACGGTTAATAACTGACGGTTAAACGACTAACCGATTATGACCGTACTCATAGTTAGGGCCGAAAATAATAGACCTCTATCAGTCGCAAACATAGGCCAAAAATAATGAGTGTTTGAAGGCTTGCAAGACTCCTTATCTATCTTAGTTGTAATAGTGACATATACTCAAATGAGAATAATTTAAAGGAACAGTTTTAGAAGCAGTACAGTAGAAAGTCAAACTTGGCACAGTTGCTCGACAACCATGAGTAATATTAAGCTTCCATGTAATTTGGTGGGGTTTACGAGTTGAGTAATTGTTGTTGGGTCTCTTATCGTTGTACTTGCATGCTTCTTTAATAAAGTTTGACGGTAGAATGTCATTATTGTGTACTTGTGTTGGATTGAGTTGATTATGTATTGATATATATCTATGTTAAATTATTTTGTATTCAATGATAACAACTTAAGAAAAGAACACATGCGCGTATGTATGAAAAAATTATAGAAAATTTCACAGTTGACAAAATAAGGTCTTTTGTAGGTAAGGTTTATCGATCGGCTATTTTGGTATATAACCTTACCAAATCACTTTGTTAAAATGGTTACCCGATTAACCGATAAAATAACCGAAAGTCGACTATATGACTACGGTTAACCGACTAATTTAAACGGTGTAATTAACGGTAACCACAATGTATTCAAGAAGATTGATTTAATGATTTCTTAGAGAGTCCCTTTTCCACTAGCTTTTCTTCGACACTACACGACAGTTTCTCGCGCTCTAGGATATGAAACGACTCCGAAATTTTCCAAAAGTCTTCTACTTGCCCTGCCGCGACTCCGATTAAATACACAGACAAAGAAACAACCAAAAACCAAATCACTCCTTTTCCTCCTTTCCACAACCACAAAAAAAAAAAAAAATGGCGAAAGCAAAGATGAGCGGAGACGTGATCGGAATCGACCTGGGGACCACCTTCTCCTGCGTCGCCGTAGCCCGCGACGACAAGATCGAGATCATCGCCAACGACCAAGGAAACCGAATCACCCCTTCCTTCGTCGCCTTCTCCGCCGCGAATTCCGAGCGGCTCATCGGCGAGGGCGCGAGAAACCAGGCGGCGCTCAACCCTCGCCGCACAATCTTCGACGCCAAGCGCCTCATCGGGAAGAAGTTCGACGACCCGGAGGTCCAGCACGACTTGAAGTACCTGCCGTACCCGGTGGTCAACCGGGAGGGAAAGCCGTACGTGGAGATAGAAGTCAAAGCCGGCGGCGGCGGCGGCGGAGGAGGAGGAGGGGAGGTCAGGGCGTTCAGCCCGGAGGAGATCAGCGCGATGATACTGGGGAAGATGAAGGAGACCGCGGAAGCTTATTTAGGGAAGCCGGTGAGCGGCGCCGTGGTTACGGTCCCGGCTTACTTCAACGACGCGCAGAGGAAGGCGACCAAGGACGCCGGCACGATCGCCGGGCTCAACGTCCTCCGCATCATCAACGAGCCCACCGCCGGGGCTCTGGCCTACGGTTTGAGCCACAGAATGGGTAAGGATGGAAGGTGACCTTAAAATATGTTTACAGTAAGTTTAGTGTTTGTCCGATTGGAAAATCAATACTAATTGGTAGATGGTTTTTATAGATATAAACTATTGATTGAATTACGGTTTCGACATAAAATATCTAATAGATACTGCGAGCGCGGTTTTACAATATTTTTGCAATAGGTAGATACAACCTTGCAAAATGTGTAATTTTGGAGTTATACAATCCTACGAGGCAGTGGGAGCGATCTGGTCCGTGACTCAGCTAAATTGTAACACTAATTTTTTTTTTCTTGTTCGGTTTCTGACAGGTAACAAGAAGCGGAAAATTCTGGTGTACGACCTGGGCGGCGGGACGTTCGACGTCAGCGTGCTGGAGATCGAGGACGGCGTGTTCGAGGTGCTGGCGACCGGCGGGGACACTCATCTGGGCGGGGGAGATTTCGACCAGAGAATCATGGAGTATTTCATCAAGCTGATCAAGAGGAAATACGGGAAAGATGTGAGCGGGGATGGCAAGGCGCTGGGGAAGCTGAGGAAGGAGTGCGAGAGGGCGAAGAGGGCGCTGAGCAACCAGAGCCAAGTGATGCTGGCGATCGACTCCTTCATCCAGGGTGCGGATTTCTCGGAGCCACTGACCAAGGCGCGGTTCGAGGAGTTGAACCTGGACCTGTTCAGGAAGACCCTGGCCGTCGTGAAGACGACGCTGGAGGACGCGAAGCTGGAGAAGAGCGAGATCGAGGAGATCGTGCTGGTGGGAGGGAGCACCCGGATCCCGAGGCTGAGGGAGATGCTGAAGGAGATGTTCGACGGGAAGGAGCCGAGCAAAGGGGTGAACCCCGACGAGGCCGTGGCTTATGGTGCTGCCGTGCTGGGAGCCAACATTAGCGGCCAAGCTGATTCTCGATATGGTATCATTTACCATCGGCGCTCTTACGATTTTAAATGTGTCTTTGTCTTTTTTTTTCTTCCTGTTGCTACCAAATACTTAACTGGGTGCATGCAGGTGTTACATTGTTTGATGTGACTCCTTTGAGTTTGGGAGTTGAGGTGACTGGAGGCCTGATGTCTGTGGTTGTTCCAAGGAATACTCCCATTCCAGCAAAGATGTCAGGGGAATATTACACTATAGAGGACCAGCAAACCGCTGTTACTATAAAGGTTGGTTGATTCTCTGATTTAATGATCAAAACTGATTAGGGCTTGGTTTATTCCCCTTAAATATTTGACCCATTCTCTGTTACAAGGAAAGATTGCATTTGACACCTTAAGTAGACTTGAAGCCGAGATTCTTTTTTTGAATAAGTCATGGCAATATATTATAGGTTCATGACTTTGATTCTATGTGTTTGTTTGATCTTATTTACGGAAAAGCCATTAAGTTTAGAAAAACAAAGTTGAGATTAATTATATCGATTTTGCATTATTTTCACCCTGCCTAACCCTTGCGAAGCAGGTCATTGGACTGACCCACACCAACACATTGATTTTTTTTTAGAATTACATTTTGGTACCTAATTTTATTTTACCTTACATTTTTGTACTAAAAATTTAATTTTTTTACAAATAGGCCGAATTTTTTGTGATAAAATCACGCTTTAGTACCTTTACATTTTTTACATTAAGTTATAGTACCTAATTTTTTTAAGAGGTTCAATGTGTTGGAATGAGGTTCAATTTTGTCTGTGTTATGGGTCACATGATCAAAACGTGATCCTACTCTTAGTTGACCTGCTCCACTGCTACATGTAAATATTTGCAAATAATTTGTACATGCCCAGAATAACTCTTCCATAGAAATACTTAAATTTTCGTACAAAGCATAAAAGTCAAACAATAAAAAAAAAACGGGTGTGTTGTAAATTCTCAGGTGTATCAAGGTGAAAGACCTCTGACCAAGGATTGCATTGAGCTCGGAAGATTTGTTCTGTCTGGCATTACCCCAGCTCCAAGGTACGTATTTATATTTTTATATACATATGGTCTTTAGTAATTATGGTAATCACCATCCAAGTAACTACCATTAACAATGTTTATTTACCTCACTAACCGACTAACTATTTATTAACCCTTTTGAGAGACATGATCAGTTGATTGATCGATTAACTAACTAAATTTCAGGGGAGTTGCAAAGCTAGAGGAGACATTCGAGATCGACGAGGACGGAATCCTGAGGATCACAGCGAGGGAGAAGGTCTCGTCGTCGCGATCCGAATCCCTGACCATCACCAACTACAAAGGGGACCTGACGCAGCGGGAGATCGAGAGAATGATCAAGGAAGCGGCGAAGATGGCCGAGGAAGACAGGGCAGCCAAGGCCCGCGTCGACGCCAGGAACCAGCTCGAGCGTTACATCTACGACGTCAAGAACGCCATAAGCAGAACTGGGGGCAGCTCTAGCAGCAGTAGCAGTGATGGAGACGACGGTAAGCAGAAGCAGCAGCAGCAGCATGTGTTGTTGCGCGACAAGATGGGTTGGTACGAGAAGAGAACGGTGGAGAGCGCCGTCGGGGATGCTTCGCGGTGGTTGGAGGAGAACCCTGATGCTACCAAGGAAGAGTACGAGAAGAAGCTGAAGAAGTTGAGGGATATTTGGAACCCTATTCTCAACAAACTCAACGGTAATAATGCATAGACTGCTAGCCAGTGTCTGTAATTAAGTTGGCAAGATCGTGTAATTAATTATGTTCTACGTACAGTTTGTTTTTTTTTTTTTTTTTGGTTCCAAGGTACTTGCTTGGACTTCCTTTTTTGTTTTGGATGCTGATGATAAGTTTGGTGTGTGGAGAAGTGTATGGCTTCCCTTTGCTAGTTTGGATTTGGTTTTGAGATAAAAAAAATTATATATATTTGCGGTGGATGTATTTATGTTTGTTGATGATCCTTCCGTCCTGTTTTGTTAAAAAGCATGGTTTAGGAAATCCTATTGTATCGGTTGGTTCGATTGAAAATACTGGATATCGGATTCTAAATGATGGACGTTTTTGGCGTTACGAAATTGTTCAACCACAATTTTCGTACAAAATATTATATCGTTAACTTTTTTGATATAACTTCGGGTACTTTTCACGGTCATTGTTGAAAAATAATGATACATGTTCAAGATGTCTAATTATGTTTACAGGATAATTATCATAAACTGTCACACAACTTATCACTTTTTTTTTAATTTTGCACGTTTCAGTAAAACACGTTTGGACGAATAACAAAAAGGTCATTTCGTTCATTTACATCCAAAAATCTATTAATTCAGTCCAGTGAGCATGCCACGTCATAAAGAAAAATTAATAAACCAAAATCTATTAAACCCAATCGAACCACACTTTACCCACCCGAAAAATATATATCCTATATTGGGTTTGTATACTTGTCGGGTATAGTCATAGATTGGGTGTGGACGTGTGGTTTGGTTGGGTTTAGTAGTGTTTGGGCTATTGATTTTTTTTTATTAATTTTTCTTTGTGACGTGGCATGCTGGCTGGACTGACTTAACGAATTTTTTGATGAAAATGGACGGAATGACCTCTTTGTTATTCGTCCAAACATGTTTTTACTGAAACATGCAATATTAAACTTTGGTGATCGTTTTGTACTAAGTGATATAAATTGTGTTTCTGTTTATGATAATTACTCCATGTTTATATCATTTCAAGTGGCATGTTGGCATAAGAGAACACAAGACCTGAGCAAGGATTTGGGGGATGGGAAGAGAGGTGTAAACTCAATTTGGATTGAACTTACTATTGAAATAGAATAAAGTTTATTAAAAAAATATATTTAATCAAATAACACAACTAGTTATAACTAAGGTACCATAATTACCTGATCTTACCCAAGTTGAAACGACGAGCTAAAGAATCAAGTTAATTTTCTGATCAAGAAAATCAGACGGGCCAAATGACAAGTGTACATGGATTGATAAATAGGAACCACCACATATGAAAATCCCTATCAGATATATATAAGAGCTGAGAGGGTTTCCTTAAATTTATTTAAAGTTTATACATCACGAAAATTTATTTTTCAACATTAGATAATACCTCCACCACATGTATAGCAAACACACACACACGGTTCATATGTAAAACAATTCCCTGAAATCTCAAAGCCAGAAACCCTAATCCTACCTGATAAGCTTATAAACTTTGGTAATGATAGGGTTCCAAACATCCGTCAGCTTCTTCAACTTCTTCTCGTAATCTTTCTTGCTACCACAATGGTTATCATCCAGCCACTCAGAAGCTTCCTCCAGTGCACGCTCCACCTTCCTCCTGTCCTCCAAACCCATCTTCCCGCTCACCAAGCCGTCCCCGTCACTCACCGTGTTCCTCAAGTCATAGACGAAACGCTCGAACCGGTTTCGGGCATCCACACGAGCCCTCACCAGCTTATCTTCCTCGACCATCTTCTTCGAATCCTTCACCATCCTCTCGATCTCTCGTTGCGTCAGATTCCCTTTGTAATCCTTTATCACGAGCGATTTCGATCTCGACGACGTCGTTTCCCTGGCGGTCACCTTTAGTATCCCGTCTGCATCGATCTCGAATGTGGTCTCCAGTTTGGCAACTCCCCTGGCAAAAAAAAAAAAAAAAAAAAAAACATTTTAAGCCAACATTTTGGTACATTCTAAATACAATTTTCATTTGTGATCGTCAAACCCTAATAACTCGTAACATACTTAGGAGCCGGTGTGATACCCGATAGATCAAAGCTCCCCAGCTTGATACAGTCCTCAACCAAGGGCCTTTCTCCTTGGTATACCTAATAAGATCATTAGTAACATATCGACAGTGATTAATCATATGATCTAGATTTCCATTGACCCAAAATGAATATATAGAACATGCATTGAAGTTTTGGTTCATCACATCCAACCTGAAAAGTCGCACTAGTTTGCTGGTCGTAGACAGTTTCATAGTCTTCGTCGGTCATCATTGTAGGAATATGTGTGTTTCTTGGGATCACTATAGACATCACACCGCCAAGTATTGCAACACCCAAACTCAAGGGCGTTACATCAAGCAAAGTAACATCTGAAGAGTCAATAAATCAATGATGCCATCAATCAACCCTAGTTTAATATTGAAATAAAGACAAACAACATAATATAGTAAGTAACATCTCCATTTCTGGTCAGACCGACTGATACGCAGTAAGATCAGGTTATTAAAACACTGGTCGTATTTTACCATGTTCATGTTGATCCGGTACGTCGCTGAGGCTCGCACCGAGAACCGCAGCGCCGTACGCCACGGCCTCGTCGGGGTTCACCTTGTTGCTCGGCTCCTTCCCGCCGAACATCTCCTTCAGCATCTCCCTGAGCCTGAGAATCCTCGTGCTCCCCCCTACGAGCACGATCTCCTCGATCTCCCCCTTCTGGAGCCCGGCGTCACGCAGCGTCCCTTCCACCACCTCGAGCGTCCTCCTGAACAGATCCAAATTCAGCTCCTCGAACTTCGCCCTCGTCAGGGGCTCCGAGAAGTCGCTCCCCTGGACGAGCGAGTCGATCTCCACGCGCGTCTGGCTCTGACTGCTGAGCACGCGCTTCGCCCGCTCACACTCCCTCCTCAGCTTCCCCATGGCCTTCCTGTCTGAGGTCAAATCAGCCCCGCTATACTTCCTCCTGATCAGCCCGATGAAGTACTCCATCACCCTCTGGTCGAAATCCCCGCCCCCGAGGTGCGTGTCCCCGCCGGTCGCCAGCACCTCGAAAACGTCGCCCTCGACCTCCAGCACGCTGACGTCGAACGTCCCGCCGCCCAAATCGTACACCAGTATCTTCCTCCTCGTCTTCACGCCCAGCCGCAGGCCGTACGCCAACGCGCCGGCGGTAGGCTCGTTGATGATTCTTATGACGTTGAGCCCGGCGATCGTCCCGGCGTCCTTGGTGGCTTTCCTCTGCGCGTCGTTGAAGTAGGCCGGGACGGTGACGACGGCGTTGGTGACGGTTTTTCCGAGGTAGAGCTCGGCGGTCTCCTTCATCTTCCCGAGGACCATGGCGCTGATCTCTTCCGGGCTGAAGGATCTGTCTCTTCCCTTGACGTCGAGCTCGACGTAGGGTTTTCCGTCGCGGCTGACAACCTTGTACGGCAGGTACTTGAGGTCGGACTGGACGTCGGAGTCGTCGAACTGCTTCCCCATGAGGCGCTTGATGTCGAAGATGGTGCGGTGAGGGTTGAGTGCCGCCTGGTTCTTGGCGGCCTCGCCGATGAGGCGCTCGGACTCGGCGGCGGAGAAGGCGACGGAGGACGGGGTGGTCCGGTTGCCCTGGTCGTTGGCGATGATCTCGATGGCGCCGTTGCGGGCGACGGCGACGCAGGAGAAGGTGGTGCCGAGGTCGATTCCGATCACTTCGCCGCTGACCTTGGTCGTCGTCGTTGACGCCATTTTTTGGGGGGATGGTTTTTGTTTTAGAGATCGCCGAGGCCAAAGGTGGGTTTTTTGGTATTAGTATTCGTATTTGGGAAATGATTAATTAATTAATTATTCACGGTGTTGTGTTATGTAAAAAAAAAAATGGTGATGTTTTATTCTTCTACCCAATGAAAAATGGCGATGAACTCTTGAGCCCCTAAACTGGACTGTAGTGGCTACATGGTTTGTGGCTATCTGTAATTTGTCTCGGTTGCTAATGGAGAAACGGGAAGCGAACAAAAAATGTTACTTTCAGATGATGGGAAATTAAATACATCGGTGTTGTGCCTTCACCGGACCTTCCGTTGATTTTCAGAAAGAAATGTAGATAGGGGAACTTGGTATAGACATGATTGTTCTACACTTTGTTTAGTCAGCCTGTAATAGACTTCAAATGAGAAGATAGGTTTACAACTTAGGAACAAGAAAAGCCAACGGCAAGAAGGGGATTATTCAACCTTTCTCTACAGGTTAATGCACTTTTTTGTAACAAGTTGGATTAGATTGTAAATGGGCAAAGTCGAGAAGAAAACGGTAACAACGAGATACATGTGAAGTAAGAAAAGAAGGATCCAAGCCCGACTTACAAACACGATTGTTACAAAAAGAACCCAAATAAGAGCAGTCATTCAGGGGCGTGGACAGGATTTTGTCGAGGGTGGTTTATTTAAAAAAAAAATACATACAATAAAAATATATTTGTTAGCTTTTTAAATCATTCATGATATAATTTTGTATTTACGAAAATTTGGTAAATTAAATATATGTCAAAATTACCAAGAATATCACTCTATATGTATCAAACAACTATTCATGATTTAATCAGACATTTGCTTTTGAATTGTGTTCTTTGTCACGACCGTTTAGTATATCAGTAACTCGAGTTGTTCGGAAAGATTTAATAATGGGTCTTCTAATATCTAGTAGTCTGGTCTTTGATGTTTTCGTCTCATACAAGATGGTCCAATAGGGTGTCAATGCTTGAAAATACACAGAATACTACAAAAAAAAAGGTACCAAGCATCTCTAGAGACTACTAAACATACATTTAAGCAATTACCCAACAAATCCAAGTTAATATGGTATAAAATATGTAGAGCCGCCGTGTAAAGCATTCCATGAAATGAGGGTATAAAAATGTACATTTTCCCAGTGATCATATACCAAGCTCCCCCACCGTTTCAAGAAAGAACTCCTTCATATTCTAGTATTATGTTATGACGATTATTGCGTTTATTCATTTTCTTGGAGGGCACAAAAACATTCCTCCGCATGTTAGATTCTCTCCTTCTCATAACATAATATTTAGTGAGCTAAGTCACCATAATCGTCATGCCCATCCACAATCACAAAAAAATGTGTTCATATGTTTCTTTTAGGTCACAAAACGGGCATCCTTCACTTTTCTTTTGAGTCGTTTGCACAACTCTAACCCCCAATAGGTAGAATGTTACAGATCCCCTTTAAACGCAAAATCTTATCCTTCGAGGGATTTTCAAATTCCACATCCTTTTCTAGTTTCATCGTGAGTATAACTCTCTGATTTCTTCATCATTTCCAGTTTGCCACAACTTGTATGCCGAATTTACAATGTACTGAGCTAACGTCTCACAACTCCACACCCTTTTATCTGGTGATGGTTGTCTAGGGATAGGTATCTTTTTCATGTGGATTCTGGCTGCAGGATTGAAAAAAATGAAGCAAGTAATGCAACCAAGTTTTCATCTCCATATCCATTAGTTCCACTACTGAAGTAGTCTCTCCCAACATAGAGACTTAGAAAAGAGACTTTAAATTTGTCTCCATATGGAATCCACTTAGCTTACCAGATATCCACATTCTCCCAAGTCCCAATTATCAATTCACCATCTCAACCCTGTTAGTAGTATCTCCTCTCATTGTTTTTTTTTGTATGCATATCACTTCCCATTTGAACGAGTTTGTTCTTCTCACAGCTTATTGTTGTCCCTCCAGAAATTTGTAATTATTTCTGTGTACCTCTTAAAGCACCCTCGACAGGGTATCATAAACAATGACATAGCAAAAAAAGGTATTTGTATTTGAGCGAGTGACTTAATAAGAACTTCTTTTTCGAAAATTGTGAGAAATTTAATTTTTCATAACTTCACCATTTTTTCTCTCAAAATCCACGAAATATCCAAAAACTGTTTTCTTAGCCCATTCAGCTCTATTCTTGTTTCTTGTTCAGTGTTGAGACTGAATGATAGCTATGATGTCACCAGATTGTGATGACATGTTGCTCCGACTGAACCTCGTATATAATGCAATGAATTAAATTTTACTTGCTAATCAATTTAATTCAATTCTCTACAACCAGAATCAGTACATACTAATTACTTATGCCAACATCCATTGTCATTGTTGATTGAATAAACTAAGTAGCTCTAAGTTCAATATCAATTTTAAGACAATATATTTTTATCCTCTTTCATCTTGATAATCATTATGATGATGCATGGAAGGTGTTTTGTTATTAGGTGATTGTTGTCTAAAAACCTAATTAACTACAATTCAATATTATGGTCATATGGTGGTTAGTCAACATAAGACAATAAAACAAAAACAAAAATCTTATACAATCAAAAAGAGGTTACTGAAAGTCGGACGTAAAGCATTATTCTCTTTGCTCCGGGCTGCTGCTGCTGCTACGCTCCGACGAAAACCGGCTCTCCAAGAACTCGCTCGCTCCAAAGAAACTCCGCCGCCGTAAAAATTCTTTCTGCCTGCTCCTCTGCTCTGTCCAACAAATGGCAATCCTTAGCCCTTTTATTTGTGACCCCTGAAGCTGACCAATAATCCTCCTTTTACTACCCTCCTCAATTTCAATCCTTCCCACAAAAACTAAAAGGAAGAAGAAGGAAGCTAAGCCTTCCACACAATTTACTTCCCTCCTCTCATGGCGTCTTCTTCTTCTTCTTTCTCGTCTACTAACCCTCGCTCCCACCACCGCCCGAACTCCGCTCCCTCATTTCTTCTTCCCCTCAGCTTCCTCACTTCCCTCCTCCTCATTGCCTCACCACTCGCTTATCTTCTCTCCCTCCACAATTCTCTGCCACTCGTTCACGCCACGCACAAGGAGGACTACGGCTCCCAAAGCCCCACCGCCGCCGCCGGACGACGCACCGATTCCTCCTCCGCCGACGGCGGAGTACTACCCCTGAAGCTTACATTCACCGCCCCGGCCAAGTACTGGACCGACACCATCCCCATTGGCAACGGCCGCCTCGGCGCCGCTGTCTGGGGCGGCGTCGCTAACGAGACTCTTCAGCTTAACGGTGAATTAAAATTTTACCCACATTACAGATTCGTTCAAAATCTGGATAAACCACAGAGTTGAGTCAGAATGTGCTTTGCATTGGCTGATTGATTGGGGTTTTTTTCTTCTTCTTTTTCGGTGTAGATGATACGCTGTGGACCGGCGTTCCCGAATCCTACTCCGACCCCAATGCGCCGGCGGCTCTATCGGTGGTCAGAAAACTCGTCAGTTCTGGTCTCTACCCTGAAGCTTCCGCCGAGGCGATTAAATTGTCAGGAACTCCCTCTCAGGTTTCTTCTCCATTCTGCTTCAATTTCCGGTATGAATCCCTTCCCTTCAGTCTTCAGTTCTAACCGTTTTCTGGGTATTGTAATGTAATGTAGAGGTACCAGCTGCTTGGGGACATAGTGCTTGAATTTGACGCCGCCCATCAGAATTACGATCCAAAGACGTACCTCAGAGAATTGGATTTGGACACTGCAATGGCTACAGTGAAATACTCAGTTGGGGATGTGGATTACACAAGGGAGCATTTCGCTACGAACCCACATCAAGCAATCGTGACCAGAATCTCTGGGAGCAAACCAGGGTCTCTGTCATTCACTGTTCATCTGCACAGCAAGCTGAATCACACTACTGCGCTCATCCAAGGTCGTCAAAATCAGATCGTTCTGAAAGGAAGTTGCAGGGGTCATCCGAAAGGAATTCAGTTCACTGCCACGCTGGACTTGAAGATCGAAGGAGGGGAAAAAGCAGCGGTGAGGGTTTTGGACGGCGTGAAGAAGTTGAAGGTTGATTTTGCGGATTCGGCAGTTCTGATTCTGGTGGCTTCGTCTTCATTCGATGGGCCTTTCACTAGCCCTGTCGATTCCAAGAAGGACCCAGATTCAGATTGCCGGAAGGCGTTGAGCTCGCTTGCAAATGTGGCGTATTCGGATCTACGAGCGAGGCATTTGGAGGATTATCAGAGCCTTTTCCGCCGCGTTTCGTTGCAGCTCTCTCGAGGGACGAACTCAGGGAGCCGTGTTGTGTCAACTGCAGAGAGGGTGAAGTCGTTTCAGACGGATGAAGATCCGTCGCTGGTGGCTTTGATGTTCCAGTACGGCCGTTACTTGCTGATATCTAGCTCCAGGCCTGGAACCCAGGTGGCGAATTTGCAGGGGATATGGAACGAGGATGTCAATCCACCATGGGAGTAATACATCTTCCTCTCTCTAACCATTTGATGTTGTGATGGAAACTACAACTAATTGGTAGTGTTTCTCTTGTTTTTTCACTTGTGTAGAGGAGCTCAACATTTGAACATCAATCTGCAAATGAACTACTGGTCAGCACTGTCGTGCAATCTCCAGGAATGCCAGGAGCCATTGTTCGACTACATGTCCTCCCTTGCAGTCAATGGGAAGGAAACCGCTAAAGTATGTAGTCCATCTCCACTTGTATTTCTTATCTGATACTTACCTTTTCTTTTGTTGGTTGACACAATGGTGGCAGGTGAACTATGGGGTTAACAATGGCTGGGTTGCACATCAGGTCAGTGACATATGGGCTAAAACGTCTCCAGATCAGGGAGATGCCGTATGGGCTATGTGGCCAATGGGTGGTGCTTGGCTCTGTACTCACTTGTGGGAGCATTATAGCTATACAATGGACAAAGTAAACTGTTTCAATTCAAACATCCCTTTCTCCCTGTGCTACAGCTTTCCCCACATTCATCTCTTAATCATTTTTGTGTGTGTTTGTGCGTCTTCAGGATTTCCTTGGGAAGAAGGGTTACCCTTTGCTTGAAGGATGTACAGAGTTTCTGCTAGGCTGGTTGGTGGAGGGGCAGGGAGGGAATCTGGAAACCAATCCATCAACTTCTCCTGAGCACAAATTCATCTATCCAGAAGGCGGAAAGCAAGCCAGTGTGAGCAACTCAACAACTATGGACATGTCGATCATAACACAAGTCTTCTCAGATATTCTCTCCGCTGCTGAGGTAAACAAAAAAGAAATGAAGTACTTCATTCATAGTTTTCACTTCTTAGCACCACCACCAGTACATTAACTTCTCTTCCCTTACTGCTCTCTGCAAAAATTATACAGGTTCTAGGGAGACAGGACGATGAACTCATTCAGAAAGTTCGTCGTGCTAGAGCCCGCCTTCCACCCACTAAAGTTGCCAAGGATGGCACCGTCATGGAATGGGTACACGATTAAAACCATCAGCAATGGTTTCTTCATTGTACAAACCGTGATGACCCCGTTACCTATTGGTTCTGTTGTTGTTTTTTGGAGGACAGGCTTTAGAGTTTGAAGACCCAGATCCTCAGCACAGGCACGTTTCTCATCTCTTTGGGTTGTTCCCTGGCCGCGCCATTACTCCTCGACACACTCCTCAACTTTGCAGTGCTTCTGAAAAGACTCTTGTCAAGAGAGGTACAGATATAACAATGTACATCGTCCCAATTGATGAACATGTTGAGCTTTTTCTGTGTTGATTTTGTTTCCATACAATTGTTGACATTAATCACCTTCTCCATTGTACGGTGAAACCCAAAAAAAAAAAAAAAAAACCAGGTGTGGAGGGTCCGGGATGGTCGACTGTGTGGAAAGCTGCATTGTGGGCAAGGCTGCAAAAGAGCGCGAAGGCATATGAAATGGTGAAGCATTTGTCCAACCTGGTGGATCCAGCCTATGAACGAGACAACGAAGGAGGAGTTTTTAGCAACTTGTTTGCTGCTCACCCACCATTCCAGATTGATGCCAACTTGGGGTGAACAACTCTACACACTTTGCTCACTTGTGGAAAATGGCTGAAGAAATCCCAAAATACAAGGGGTTGGAAAACAGCACTTTTCAAAAAAAAAAAAAAAATCTTAAAATACTAGAGTTTGAAACAGTTCGCCGGAAACAAGGGTAGGTCGTGGTTGTAGGAAGCGATAAGCTCCAAATCTCGGTGGTTTGTTGCACATCACACGATCAACACAGGTCATTTTCCTAGAACAACGATCTACCCTTAGAAAATTGCGGGAAACTCCCGCGATCTATATCAACTTTAGGTAAAAAAATTTAAACGAGAGTAAATTTGAGCTCGATTATCCATTCCAAAAACATTTCGCTACGTTCGGATAATCGAGAGTAAAATTATGATCGTTTGCATTTGATCTAGAATAGGAGTAGATCGTAGGATGATCAGCGATCTAGTGTGGTTAGCTGGGGTCGGCCGCTAAAAGGAGTGTTTTGAGGGCCATTCGCTTGTTTCAGCCATGATTATGGCCCTTCGAATATCGATCGCTCCAGTGTCAAGCGAATCCCACTGAAGCGAACTGGCCCAAACTCAAATATTTTAGGAAATTTTTTCGCGAAGTGTTATATTTGCAATGTTTCCTGTTGTTTTTTTGGATGCAGCTTCTCGGCAGTGATAGCAGAGATGCTAGTTCAAGGCACAGGGACTGACCTGTACTTGCTCCCTGCTCTTCCACGGGACAAGTGGCCCAATGGGTGTGCCAAAGGGTTAAGGGCGAGAGGAGGGTTGACGGTCAACCTGTGCTGGAAGCAAGGTCAGCTTCATGAAGCTGGTGTTTGGTCAACGGTAGGCGATTCTGTACAAGTATTGCACTATGGAGAAAAGATGGCGAAGGCGAGTATTGCGTCGTGTAATGTGTACATATTCAACAGTGATTTGACGTGTGTAAGAACTGAATCCCTTTTGGGAGAAGGTGGTTCTTGTTTGAAGAGATCGAAATGGTAGATAATATATGGAGGGATTGGATATTGGGCTAACTTTATAGGAGTTTGTATCGTACTTAATAAGGAGTTTGAAACGATTCGGTCATGTTCGGACCAGGCTAAATTTATGAGAACTGTTTTAGGATTAAGAACTGGACCAACATTGCATTCGATCCCTTTGATTCGGTCCTATTGTCACTTTGGTCCATTTTTCTTCCGTAATTATAAAATTCGTCGAACCAAGGATTGTACCATATTATATTGATTTCAGTATGGTCCAGTCTAAGTGTCGGTGTAATCCGGTGCGGCCAGTTGCGGCCTGGTCTAGATCATCTGGTTTTCTCATAGTTGTTGTCTGGCACCGGTGGGTGAAGAATAGGTGATTGAACATTATTCAC
Source organism: Linum trigynum (assembly GCA_964030455.1). NCBI lineage: Eukaryota > Viridiplantae > Streptophyta > Magnoliopsida > Malpighiales > Linaceae > Linum > Linum trigynum. The sequence continues at coordinate 2,212,246 of OZ034820.1, forward strand.
GCTTGACCTTGGAGTAAGATCCCATTATTCTAGGCCTTGGTGGATCTTGAAGTTGACGTTGTTGATCCGCCATTGGAGGATATTGATGTCTCGCAACTCTTCTTAGATTCCGAAGGGTTCTCTCTAATTTTGTATCAAGAGGTACTATCTCCAAAGAGTTCTTCCTTCGCATACAAGAGTGCTACAAGACAAAAACTCAACAACCTGTTACGTACAAAGTTGGATAACAAAACACAAAACGCTAAAAACTACAAAAATACAACAAAGAAAATAAAGGCTAAACTAACAACTTGATGATTTCTACTAGTTACCGAGGTTCCGCGTAAACGGCGCCAAAAAGCTTGATCGATTCATTCCGTGCAAATCATTGTTAGTAGTTTGCACGTCTCAATAACTACCCCATCCTAGGCCAAGTTTAATCTAAAATAGCATTGTCATATAGTGGCAATCAAGGTCGTATTCACTCGGGTCCTGGTACCGTAGTCTACTTCCCACATTGTTGTTAACTAGTCGGTCGGTTTAAGGGGGGTTTGTGTTGGAGGATTCAAATGAAATACTAACAGCTTGTTTGGATACAATTCAGAAAGAAATGGAAATAGAATTCTACTTCCTTTTTTATAGAATTCTATTTCCAATTTTAGTGTTTGATATAATTTCTACAACTATAGAAATGAATTGCACTTTTAACAATAATTAATAATGTAATATATTTGTTTTAACTTGAAAATGGAATATGAATGATAGAGAAAGAGAGTAGGGTGATAGTTGGTTAATAAAATAATAATAAATAATGATGAGACCCACTAATTTCATCTTCATAAACCCAATTCTTATCACTTTTGATAGGAATTGTAATTCCCAAAACTTAGCCCAAATGGAATTCATTTCTCAACCTTCTTATCCTTCCAAACATAAAATATGGATCTGGAATTGAAAATGAAATTATAATTCCTGAGTTTTTTTGTCTATCCAAACAGGTTGTAATAAAGAGAATAAACGAGGATAAAAGCATGTACTTCGGGGAACTATCCCTCACCCTAGCCTAGGTCTATCATGCAATGTCTAAATAAGTTGGGTTAAGTGCATGTGGTGAGTGAGCTCTTTTCCGTGGGCCTTTGTGATTCTTCTCCTTCAAGTCGTGATCATCAGCTTCCTGCTCACTTTGCTAAACTTGTGGTCCTTTTCATACCTAATTCGCATATATTGTCTAAAGCACCATAAAATCACATCATAATCAAATATGAACGAAATAAGGATGTAATCGACGATATTCTGATGATTATACACATGAATTAGCACGAGACAAACCTAAATATGAAGGACAAATAACACCAATTTGGGTGTTATCAACTTCCAACCTCTTAATTTCATTGATCATCCATACGAATTGAGGTATATGAGTTAAACGAACTACTCTGGCGATGGCAGAGATATAAAATTGCTCTTGATCAAACAATAAGGGTCTAATGCTCTAGTAAATAGAGAGCTTGCTACATAAGAAAATCACAAAAAAATGATGCTCTGTAGAAAATCTAACAAGAATAGAAAGAAAGTGATGGTATGTGTTCTAATAAGGTATGTCAAATGATGGTAGAAGCATTATTAAGCTCAAATCGTTTATCAAAAGCTTCTCCCTATGTGTTTTGAGACTCTAATGCATGATTAGTTGTTTATGCTTGGATTGGACTGCATGAAGATCTTGCATACTAACATGGTTAGAATTCTCTCGTGCTATTGTTGACCTTGTAAAGTTCACTTATGACCCACTACCTAAGATCGAGGTAGGGTGATGTTCCTTGATTTTCATTAGTTGTATGATTGTGAGTAGTGTTTGCTTGGGGACAAGCAAAGTTCAAATGTGGGGTATTTCTCATGACGCTCAATTGATAGTGTCTATCACTTTCATATTTGATATATTTTCCCTTCTATCAATGCCTCTTTAATGTTTTTTTTTATATTTTATATGAATATTGTAAATATTTTATTTATGAGTTTAAAATAGGCTTTGAGTGTGTTTTTGTACTATTTTACGAATTTTGATGTTATCTTGTGCTTTTCATGGATACACTAAAGACGAACATGGATTACCAAGAGACTCAATAGATACACTAAAACCCCACAATACTCACCCTATTTTTGTAAATAAAAAAAAGGGTAAATACAATATATTAGCCACAACTATTATGAAGTGGGGAATTATAGCCATAACTATGAAAATTCAAATTATTAGCCATAACTATTGTTGCGGGTCAAGATATGGCTAAATGTCCGTTACCGTTATTGAAATTTTGACAGAGAAGGCCACGTCGAAATACTTTTAATTTATAACTTTAAAACATAAAAGTTTAGTGAGTATTACTAACGAAATTGTTAACAGATAGTTAACATTTGGCTAATAATTTGAATTTCCATCATTGTGGCTATAAATACAATTCACCACTTCATAATAGTTGTGGCTAATATATTGTATTTACCTTTAAAAATATATAAAAGAAAGGAGTCAGCAATGAAGACGTCAAGACCATCTTACTATATTTTCTTTCCAACGTTGGGCATTAGCCATCTTAAACCCTAAATCCAAAAACCCCTATTTCGGCCACTGTTACTGACTCTTCGCAGCCATCGCCTCCTCCAGTGCTCTGTCGATAGCTGTCCGCAACACAAACCATCTATGGCTTGGCGCAGCGGAACTTCTTCCTTCTCGCGCTCCTTGATGTCTGCCGCCAGGGCGCCATCTGTGCGTTCCTCTTCAGCTCCGCTTCCCCGCCTTCGCCCGTCGACCGCCTCCGCTCCCCGCGTTCAGTCGCGCCGGGTCTCCTTCTCTCCATCCAGGTATCCTGCTCACACTCGTCAATATAGATCTGCTTGATAGTGTTGAATTGAAATTCCGGCCGTCCCGTCTATGTCTATTTGATTTGTATAATATGGAGTCCTTTCTGTTGAAGAACCGGGGGGTTATTTGGATCCAATTTAGTATAGTCACTTGATCATTTCAGTGGAAGAACCAGGAAGCTAGCTTAGTACGGGTTTATCAATTCAGATTTAGGGTAGTTGTTTGGCATTTCGAAAGAGCAAAGGAAGGTGCTCTTTCAATGGAGCTCGATTGCATTTGGCCGATGGTTGATCTAAATCTTGTTTATGGAACAATTAAGAGCATGTAAAACAAGGTGATGATAGGCTGTGTCAAAGCAAGCTGTTAATTTTTAACAAACTCTTAAACTACTAAAAGCTAGGTAGTGAGACATGCATAACCGCTGAATGCTTTCACTTTTTTTTGTTGGGGTTTCAGGTTTCTCAGTACGTTAGTCTCTGTTTCTTTTATGCCGACCACTTTGAAATTGTTGTCTTGCAGGAACTTGGGAGAGTTGGGATGTGTCCAGTCTTTCCTGCCACTGTACAGCATGGTTGCCAAGACCCACCTTGCTTCTCATCTCAATGCTAATTTGCGGGCTTTCTGCGAGCTGTCTCATGGTACCGTCTGCCGTTCTTGTCAGGATCGCTAGTATTTTCTTTGTGAGTTTTACCATTTTTTAGGGCGCATGATGACATAAAAAGCTGCATGTCTTCATTTTTTTTTGGTTTGTGCCTCTCGTATTTGATAGCAGGACATATGCTTTTATATGAGCTTCTTATTGTGTCTATGATCTAGGTTTGATGTAAGTTTTTGGTGCATTCGGTTCATATGAATATTGGGATTGGGATTGATAGGGAGGAATGGAAAAGACGGGTGATGCACGTGTGAACTTTCAATCAACCAAAGGCACAGGATTCATGCAATAACTGTAGGTTCTCATTTATTGTTGATATCTTTTGTTCTCAGAAAGGAAATAGAAAAATGAATTCTCAACTTGCTTGAGTTAGAAGATGACCTTATGAACACCCTGAAGCATTTTGCAAATGAGAGACATCTACAATCTATCATCTTCAAACATTCCTAGGCTTCCTTTCACTAAATCAGCCTCTACTTGCTTCTCTACTACTTTTCCTCTGCAGATCCCAGCCTTATTTTCACATGTTTTATGATGCTCTCTTGAGCTGCTTCGCCTTTTATTTATAGAACAAGCATTAGTCAGATTGTCGGATAGATTTCCTAGTTTGCAGATCTTTCTGATGCACTCTAGGAATGGCAGTGATTTTATTCCTCCTGTCAACATTCCTCAAGTGTTCTAGAAACCATGGAATCTTAATCTAAACTAAAAAGCGTACTTTGGACGAAGTTGACACAATTGACATTGTCTTGCTCGGTGTTCAGTGTTCCTGTTTATCCACTGAGCATGATATACGAGCTTTTAGTTGCATGTTTCACAGTAAAGTAATTTGTATTTGCCTAGAAAACCCTGTTTCCTGTGTCGACGCTCTTTGTAAACAATGTCATCAATCACATCCATCACTGCTCCTACAATCTGATTCGTGGAACGCCCACTGACCTCTCTATAATTTGTCTGTTCCACAGGTACTTAAATGGCCATCTGTTCCGCACAACAATCTGATGGAGTCAGAAATCAGAAGGTGGGATGATGTTCTTGTGGGGGAACTTGGGCTGTTTCAGTACGGTCTCGAGCATGGATTCTGTCAATAAAGATGTCTCCTTTTCTTATGCTACTTGCTAGATAAACCATTACAACAACTCCAAGCTTGCATGACAAGTTAGCAGACAATTTTTTTAGGTCGTCTGTCATTGTACAATTGGACAAGTTATTTGTATCGTAAACTGTTAGATTATGGCATTGATTTTTGTCGCTGACTTGCTGAAGCCTGCAGGCAAATTGTGCTTCTGTAAGTAGCATGGTGGAGTGTGCTTATGTGCGTGCAGGGAAATGGTCTTATGCCCATCCTTGTGAAGTTATCATACATGAATTATTAGTATTAGTGTGGGTGGCAGAAGTGATTGAAAAGGCTAGGCGAATGTTGGCCATTGCTGCCCATTTTGGGGAAGAACAGTTTCGTCGGTACTTCCAGGTGATCGGAAAGGTGAAACGGCCTATATCACTGTCTGCTTGATAATGCAGTCCCCGAAATTAGCACTCGATATATCCAGCCTTCCTGCGGCCGTGCCGACGGGAAGAAATGTTTGGTTTTGGTCGAAAATCGAATTCCCATTGACATGAGGTTTTGTCTCCATCCGCCTCTGCTGTGGGTAGAGAGGTGTCAAACAGAATTCGATTAGAGTAATTCGTCCGATCAACCTGATTCATAATATAAGTTCATTAAAAGACAATGGTCCGAAACCCGTCTGACTTGCTTTTTGGGGAAAAGAAAGAATAGAAATTTTGGTGCTTTCAATTTTTTTAAAGAGAATGTGACACACTTTATTTTTTTAATTTTGGGTAATGTCTATTTTTTATTTAATTTTCTTTTTAGATTCTTTTATATTATTTAAACTTCTTAAAATGCTATTAATTAGTCAAATCTTTCATAGTGCATCAAAATATTAGTCATTTTTACATTATCGTTAATAATTTTGTAACTATTTTCTTAGTTAAAATACCAAAATTTTGGAATGTTGACCTTCATGTGTCTCTTCCAAGTCAGTATCATATTGCCAAGTCAATATTACTAACACAATTTCTAACTGAAAGTTAACATTTGACTAATTCTTATTATTTCGATAGGTTTGGATAATATAAAACTAGATTTACAAATTATACCAGTGTAATATGAGGGAGAAATTTTACAATGCTATATAGTATTGGTGCTATAGGGTTTTGCCTTTATGATACAACTTAAAATTGTACATTTACGTAATGGTACAACTTCATATTGTATCTATACTTTTTATACAAATTCTTTTATGGTACAACTTGAACTTGTACCTTTATGTGATGGTACAACTTCAAGTTATAAAGTTGTACCATAACATAATAGTACAAATTCCTTTATGGTACAACCTAAACTTATACATTTAATGTTATGGTACAACTGTAAGTTGTACGTTTAAGCACCAATACTATATATCATAGTAGAAGTGCTCAATATGAGGTGGTATTTTTTGGTCCGATATATTTTTTTTCCAGAATTTGTTGATCCTTGATTTTTTATTAGCTTAAGTCATAATTGAAGTAATAGATTATGATGAATCCCATTCTTTCTGTGCAAAATTTTTCAAATTCAACTTAAAAACGAAGGTGATACTATAAGTGGTAACAAGTATGAAAATTTTTTTCTCTCGAAATATATTAAAAATGAATCTCATTTTACAGATCTGAATTGTTTTGGATCCACTCTAAACTAAAGGCTCATATTTAGTTATGCATGGTGGGTTATGCACCCTGATTCCCTAAAGGGCCATACAATTTTGGATAGAGGACCGACATTACCCGAATAGCTCCCACCACCATTTTGCCAAACAATTGGTTTCTTCTATTCTTTCTTCCCGTCTCTTTGTATGTCCCAATAGTCAGTTTCAAGGCCATTATTGATCGATTTTCCACATTCAATGATTCAGCTCCTCCTAAAAATCACAGTGGCAGCAGCAAGAGATAGTACTGGTATCGAATTTCGGTAGCCTGCTGAACTTATTCATGTTCCGAACCATCGAATGCCAGTACATTGTGCCTGGCCAAAACTACCAGCCAGGTACCAAAACCCACCTGCTTGCTATCTGGCCTGAAAGGATTAAGGTACAAACCATGTACCAAGTTCTGCATCAATACTTGGCTCCAAGACTTATAGTTGCCAACCACCACTACTCCCCTAATGTCGTCCTAGTTGTCGCCGCTTGTCATTGGTCTTCGTCGACCACTGTGGCAACGCTTCTATGGTGGGTGGTACTGTCAAAACCAGTAAAAACAAAAACAAAACCCTATATTTCAACCTTGGCTGAGAAGCCAGCAGTTAGTTAGCAAGTGATATGAAAGGGCGCTTAGACACCTGCACAAAACATCACCACCATTCGAAGATTCTATGTCCACAATATCATGTCTGACTTTTTTTCTCTTCACCCTGCATCTATCAAGCTTGAGAGATACACCCACCTTCAATCTCAAGAATCAGAACAGATATGAACTTACTGCTGAAGGAAAGTGAAGGACAGATCAACTTCCATTTCAGACCAGTTTGCGACATCAGCATTATCTCGTCCACTCACTCTCATGTCCCTGTTCCGTCATCTCCCTTAGAACTCAACATCTCATCCATCCAAGGATTCTTATTCCATCTCCAGACAGATATAAAGCAAGCAAGCAAACTTATCATTTAATTCTCTCTTTCTCGCCTCGTCAATCATAAAGCTACAACCCCAACTCCAGCAAAGATAGAGAGGGAACGTCGTTGTGCCTTAACAGAATCCTCTAGCCATTTAGTCCCGTCAACCAGAGGGACTCTATCATAAAGACAAACAATGATAATAAATGATTCCTGAAGATAACAAGTGACCTAAGCAGCAGCAATGAAGATAAAGGTGTTGATGACAATGGAACAGATATAATCATATAAAGGAGGGTAGGATGATACTAATAAAGGATATATGATCAATCATCTTGGCAAAGGAACTCATCTACCTACCTTTTCTCGTGTTTCATCTTTCATTTCTTTCCCCCCACTAACAAAAAAAACTTACTACGTGGCTGGAGATGACATTTCCCAATGTCTCCGGAAGCAAAGTAACTTCCATCCAAACCTAACCATATCAGTAGAGGGGATATTCTGCCATGACCATAGACATGTAAAAGCAATTAAATGAAACAACAGCAAGGACAGGGAGATTGATTCCACCAACAGAAGAGTAGCACAAAGTAGTGGTGTGTGCCTGTGACTGTGACTGCTGAAAACCTTAATCATAATCTAGCATTGGATGATTCATTCAGAAGCTAACAGAGTTTGGCAGAGAGAGACAGGCAAGAAAGAAATAATATCTCCAAGAAAGCTATTCAGACATGAGTTCAACAGCACGTGTCTGTGTGTGTCTAGAGGGGGGAGATGCATGTGTGAAAGAGAAGATGACAAATGCTCTATTATGTGAAACCCAACTGAAGTGCTCTTCTTTTTTTGTGTGTGGAGCTGACTGATTGAATGCAACTTTTTCAGGTACAACTTTGCGAGTGGAGCATAATGCCACATCTATCTGTAGTGATCAGTGATACAAAGCATATTTTGCTCTTCACAAAAAGAAGTGAAGAGCCAAAAGCTATGAATGATATGAAGGCAAGGCACCCACAAGATGGAAAGAGACCCCACATAAGATACTCTTGTTTCACAACCAAACATTACAGACTTAAAAATGGCAAGTCACCAAGGCTATTCCAGTTCATGCTTCTTTTAAGTGCTATTATTAGCATGGCTTTGGTCCCATCATTCATCAAACCTCTACCAAACAAACTATCCAATGGCTGTGGATTCCACTTCCAACAAATATCATCATGTGTGATGTTTTATTCCCAAGCTATACACAAAAAAAGCACTCCCTTCACCAAATACGAAAATACATACAACTCTTCTTGCTAGCTGCACGTCTGCAAATTAGTTCAATATCTCATTATGTGCATATGTTATATCTGTCTTTTGCAGGGGAATTCTTCCACTAGTCACTCATCTACTAACCCTTTGCAACCGCAATCAAATGAACTTAACTAATAAGTGTTCTCTTCCTAGTCCTACTAGCTCCCGAGGCCAACAAAAGACTGGTAATGGAAGTAAATTCACTTCCTTCACTGCAGTACATCACAGTGAAGTCAAGTGGGTAAAACGACCTACATGTTATTGTAGCGTTAACTAATCAGCGAATTTAACTCCAACCAGTGAACACAAACAAACAAGCATCTCAAAATACACAGAAGGGATAGGTTACACAGGTAAATGCTTGTTAAGGATAAAGAAGCAAATCGATGGCAGACAGTATCAGTAGAGATTATGAGGTTGACAACTGATGGACCTGCTGTTGGGCTGCTAACCTTTGAAATTAAAAAGTATTATCAAAGGACGATAATGGAAAGTAGGTATAATTTGAGCAGAGAGAACAAAAAAAAAAAAGAAGAAAAAAAAGGAAGATACTCAAGATTAAAAGAGAGAGAATCCTAAGCTCGACAAAAGACTAAACAGTAAAGCTGACGTAAGCATTGTCCCCCTGGAACACCAAGTGGGGGGAGTTAAGGTCCTGAACTGAAACCCAAGCTATGATTTAAAAAACGGACTCATGCAGCAGGTTCCTTTCCAAACTGGTACTTCGCCCTCAAATGATTTACTCTCCCTCCTACTTTTGCCACCATTCCAACAACCTCTCTCTAACTCATCAAATCTAACCTCTGCTCCCAGCTATGGTGTTTCAGGAAGAAGGAAACGAAATGCCAGAAGCAAGCCAATATCAAGATGAATTCACAATAAGCAATAGAAGCAACAACGAGTGGTTGAACCTCAGCCTAGGTGGAGGAAGCTGTAACTCGGCAACTACAGGGTGCGATTCATCACAAGGAAGAGTTAAACCACACGGAAAGGTTTTCTCATGCAACTTCTGCAGAAGGAAGTTCTTCAGTTCACAGGCACTTGGAGGTCACCAGAATGCACACAAGCGGGAAAGAGGCACAGTGAGAAGATATCAGTCACAAAAGATGATGGTTATGATGGGTTTACCTACTATGCATACTAGTCTTCCAGTCGGCAGATCCCTCGGAGTCCAACCACATGCCCTGGTTCACAAGCCAACTAGAGATGTGATCTCTACCGCCCAGAGATTTGCTGAGCTCGATAAAGGGTTTGGATCAACTTGCAAGCCCTTCTCCCTTGAAGGTACGGTGGAGTTGACGTGGCCAGGCAGCTTTCGCTTGGATCCAAAACTACCAGAGACGACCCTCGACCTTGACTTAAACCTCAAACTCTGATCACCCCTTCTGCCATATCCACAATTATCCTCTCATGTCAGTTCTATAAGGAACAGTTAATAGACTTTCCCCATCTACCAATAGAAACCTGATGGAGAAGGAGAAACAAAACCTGAGACCTCATAATCCTGCAATACAGGTTCTTCCTGCTTTAACTAGAATCAAAAAGTGGGGAAAAGCCAACCATGTATCATCTCTCTACAGAACATCAAAATCTCATAACTTTTCAGGAAATTTCATTGAAAATAGTGTCGATGCTTATTTACTTTGCGAAGTGTCTGTTGGTTTCCCCAGAAGATGATGAGAGATTACCTCTGCCAAGATGGTGTAAAGGGAATTGTAATCAAAATCAAGTCATAGAAATCAGTGGCACCTACCAGATCTAGAATCCAAGTTAAAAGAGCCACTCATTCATCCATCCATGTATGTTCTTTATTATAAAGACTTCATTGCAGTTCTCGAGTCACTGTTCTTCCATGGAACGATTAAGAGGCAACAATCCGATGTCTCTCAATCCATTTGACTGCCAGAGCTCAGGGCCTAGACAGTGTCTGTACATTATACAGCATCCTACAAACATCTTGTTCTACATAGTTCCTCCCCCCGCCAACTCTTCACTTTTCATACTCTGCAGCAGTTAATGCATACTACAACTACAAAGTGTATCCTATTCTTTACTTCCTACACGATACATGGTACTATGCCTTATTTCAATATCACCAACACGATTATCCTAAAAAATTCCAATCTTTAGAAAAACGCCCTCCTCTCAATGAGCCTTCTTTCAATATCACCAATACGATTATCAAAGAAAGATTCCACTCTTTGGAAAAACGTCATCCTCACTTTTTTTTCCTCCATATAGCAAGTTGTAATTCATCGGAACCATCATACTCTACTGACAATAGAACATTAGAAATAGATATCATCGTAGCACTTGGCCTCTGTTGCTTTACCTCCCAAATATGCAAGCATAAAGTTCTATTGAAAAATTCACCGAGCAAAACATGTGTGTGCCAACATAATACACCTACAGGGTCTTACCCTCTATCACAACAACATTGGAAGAACGTCGTCTTCTTCTATAATAAGTCACACAATTTACCATGGACCCTTAAGCTTCTGAGTCCTATGCATGATGACAGGAAGCCTCTGGCTGATGATGTTAGGATCACTATAAGCAGAATCATCAATAGGGTACCCTTTCTGCAGCAAAATACAGAAATATCAGATGAGGAACAAGTAACATTAGGATGCTAAACCACTTTCAAGGATGAGAGAAAATGTTCTCTATCTTTCAAAGTCGAGAGTGAACACTGAATGTTATTCACAACAATTGTCCTTTTTTCCTTTAAAGCGACTATCCACGCTACTTGAGGGTCACTGATAACGTTATTCCTTCAATTATATATACCTGATATACAAAATTCAGAAAGCAATGTTCTGATTGATTTCATCAGGGGCTACATTGAACTAAAGAGATAATATTTGGAAGCCGTAGCTCCTGTAGGAGAAGCTTAATAACATTACAGAATCATGATGCTGATGACAAACTATAAGAAATTCCGCGAAATAATATATACATCTCTCTTCTTCGGGCTCTTCCTATTGTCTAGTTGAAAATATATTCTTTCCTACGGCTTCATTTTTCTCACTAAATTAAATCTGCTTCTTTATCCTTTCGATAATGAAAACTTTTTCAAATATTTACTAGGCTCTTCCTATTTGAAGGACTAATGTATTCAGTAAGGTGATGCAAAAGAAACTGGCCTAAGATCAGTTTGGCTCCTGAAGAGCATAAACAGCTTCACAAGGATAGGAAATATGAGATAGCAACCATCATGGAAGTCATTGTACGCTTGTTGCACATACAGCAGAGATCAGAATATGGCAATGCATAGGGAGAATGCGAAACCTACCGCAGACAGAGCCTGAAAGGTCACTTGTCTCCAGCAGCTTTCACGAAGGATAACAGGGTTTGCACTGTCACTGAAAGCACAATAGATGCGTGTATCCCGTAATCTCATCAGGACTCCATCAACTCTCAGCTGTACATCAAATTTGAATCAGATGGCATGGAAAAGGAAGTTAATGCAATAAGAAAACCAATAAAAATATGAAAAGATAACAGCATTAAGATAAGAAAACCCGGTAATGTCAGTGGATAGATTATACTTATTCATTAAGGCCATTTACAGGTATCTGATGTTCGAGTAATAACTCAATTCTTCAGTTTTGGTCATGAGCTCCAACAAAGTTTGAAGCAAAAAAGTTCCAAAGAAGTCCCTTAACGTAAATCTCAAGGGAATGAAGTGGTGATCATTCAGATCAGCAGGGTCCTAGACACGTGACTGAGAAATAGGAGTGCCATTTTCTCTTTTGTCTACAAAACATGGAATTAAGTGATTAGAAGTTTTTCAGTAATTATTGTTCTTTCCCTTATTTTGGAAATACAGAATGTAACAATATATTTTGTTTCGTGTATTTCAGTTTAGTACGAAACAAGCCCAGATTTACATTTTACGAGAAAAGAGAGAAAATAGTGTTTGGTAAGGTTAACATTTATCACAAAAGTTGTTACTACAAATTCAGATGAAGTGTGTTGTTTGAGCAATTTTTGTAATTTAATTTTGTTTATGCAACTTTTAATATAATTTTAGAACCTAAAGGATTAGATGATACAAATCCAGTTATCCAAAGGAGTGTCATTATATGCAAGTAACACTGTTCCTCTTCTTATTACTAAAATATTACTTAGTGATGTGTAATGTTTAGTGATTATTAAAACTTTGTTATTACTTTCGGTACTTATTTGATTTGGGACTATAAAATTGACAAAGACTCAAATATGGAGCTATTACACGCATGACAATATTGAGGAGTGTTGGCTAAAAATTATCACAATTATGTAGATAATGATTGGAGGCTAAAAAGGAATTGTGTTTCAAGACGGTGTGATGGTTAGAAGAAATTGAATGGTATTAGATTTTTACATCTTATACACTTGTGTCACATTTTTCTTTTGGTGATCATTTACTTTACTTTTACAATCCTTTCAAATCAAACAATACATCTGGCCAATATGCAGACACCAAATAGCTATTTTTCTTAAAATGTTCCATGTTTGATGTTTCTTAGGCAATCCAGAAGTGCAAACAAAAGCTTGGTAATTCAGGCATGACAACTGGTCCAACGTACGTGCTTGAAATTTTTTTTTTTTTTAAGCAAATAGTTCTTCTATAAGTGATGGCTTCATATAAAATGAGAAACAAACATACTAACCCAATATCGCAAAAGAAGAAACCAATAACTTGGCATCACCCTCTGCAAAATGGCCAATGATATGGTTAGGTCTAAGGCATTCTAATATACCCAACATTCCATATCCACAACTGATTCACAAGCAGAGAGTACTATTTACCACTTTTACTGTCAGAAGTGAAACTCCATTATCAGCCAGTTCATCTTCATACAAAACAACCTGCAGAGTAAGACTCCTTCACATTAGTTTCAACCAAACCTAGAGAGCAATATTGAAAACTCATGTAACAGAATCAGTTGGCCACCTCATCATAGAAAAGAATAGGCTCTTTAGAAGCTAGTGCACCAACATCAATGTGCTCCTTGCAATCCTCCCAGTGAAGCTTGTCACTTACATCAATGACTTTCCCATTTTCATTCTGGTCATGGAAACCAGAATAACAGCATTATTTCCAAGTTTACACAAAATATGCAAAAACAGCCATTCAACACAGATCATAGAAGTTCAGTCCAAGTTTAACATTTAAGAGACTATTAAACAGTCACACATCTTCATATAGTAGTACTATATCAGGAACTGAAGAATGCCCCAGGTAGAAACAAACTGAGTTCATCATGTAATGTTTGAAAAAAACAATAGTGGTGTGTTCCTATTCGGTTGGCTCTGAAGAGGCATCACCGTCACAACAGACACGCAATGTCGCTTCTGAGCTCCCAGCTTTTAAACCTCTGAAGTGAAGGCATTTTCAGTACTGTTGGGCACAAGGGTCAGAATGGCTATCTCCTTGTTATTTTTTCCTTCTAACAAATGGCTTAAGAGTCCTACAGCTAGAGAGAATAATCACTAAACACCCTCTGTCAGGGTGCAAATCATTAAATATAGAAAAGCACCAAGATACAAAGAAGAAAACAGAATACAGCAAGGCCAGCAAAATACACAGATAAGCATACAAGACGAGAAGATAACTATTCAGCTTATTACAAAAAATCACAGCAGGAAAGGGTTCAGGAAGAGTAATGTGTAAGAATAATCTGATCCCAGGGAACTATTGTTCACCATACAGAATACATTGACATTTCAACCACATTCATGTGGAAAAATTGAATAGAGAAACCAAAACTTGTATACTGACCTCCATCATTTCACTTCCAACATATGGTGTCGTGAAAGTATAATCATAATCTAGGATCACCTGCTGGAACGGCTTGCTGCAAGTTCACAATTGGCGTTATGAAAGCCCAAAAAGAGTCTCCTTTAGTTTGCCTATATATCTAAGCTAAATCAATTCAACAGCAAAGTTGCAGATACAGAAGGGAACATTTAATGGATTACACCAGACCAATGCCATCAATTTGTTCCTTATAGCCAGCATATGTTTAACCCTGCACGTAGCTAATTCACAGTACCACGTCTTCTTACAAAAGAAGATAAAACAAATAAATGACCAACGTCAATGTGAGCATATCAACCAATATTAATGCACCTGTAACAATTCATGGACATGATAACTAGTTCAGTCATTTTGGCCTGTTGATTCATTCCATGCACATAAACCTGAAACTGCTAGCATGCAGTAGACTATTGATTTAGGGATAAACATGAGCATCAATAGTTCTATACTCTGATACACTAACATCAAGGGAAATGGGAAGTGCCACCTTCTGAATTTCCACTGTGCAGCAGCAGGAACTTCAACTGGGGGTAAAGCTTCCTGCTTCCAACCCATAAGGGCATCAAATGCATTGAAATGAAGTTTGGTGCCACTCTTCAAATGTTTGAGAACCAGACAGCTGTCCCCAAAAACCATCTCTGGTAAGTGAGAGGTCTGCAGCTTCTCTTCCCACCTGCAAATAGATAGAGCATGTAGATTAGATAAGTATATGGAAGGAAAAAGGGTATAGAACTTCTGTCGTCAATTGGAGAAGAAGCCCATAGACTTTGTGGCAACAAAGAGTTCCGACATTAAAGAAAGATAAATTATTTATACTTGCCAGACAAATTTCTTATTTCCTTGCACTGAAAATAACATATAACTCACGAGCAAACTTCAACTACCCAGAAAACATGACAAATACAAAAAAAAAACAATACTCAGTGACGAGATACAATATATACGGAATACCCAGCAGAATCAACAAGAACTTGTCTAGGCAATTTTGTTGAAATGATGTGCAATTGTATGCCCTCCCTCAGCAACGGACGGTAAGAGGGCAGTGCAAGAACTAGCCAAAACAAAGAAATTGAGCAGATGGAAAGCAAAACTGACGTTCAAATAACCAGAGAAATGACATACTTCGCAATTGAGTGTCCTATAAACCAACCGTCATGAACTCAAAGCTGATAATTAAACCTAATCTTTCAAGAACAGCAAAACCTAGCCACCCAGAAAAGTTCCACAAGGGGCCACATTGTTTAAGAAAGAGGGACAATATCATCCGGAGACCACTCGTTATTATCTTCAAAAAAAAATCATCAGAAACTCCCCACAGACACACAAAACAGTGACATTAGGATCACTCAATAGCATCTACATACTTCAATAATTACCAATCAGACAAACTAAAATTTTCAATATAGCATGATAGAATAAGAAACGAGAGAGAGTGAGTGCGAGTACTGTTCATGAGAGGAAGAGCTGAGAATAGAGCCTCTCTTGGAAACGATCTCCCAGCCATGAATACGGAGTCCGTGGCGTCCGTCGGTCAAAAGCTCAGCCCCGGCGGCTTTCAGGCCATTCGCGTCTACCTCCTCCGTCATCGCTGCTGCTGATTGTGTAGCTTCGTGCTTCCGCCGGCCTTCTCTTTTAACTTCCCTCTCTGGTCGTCTTGCCTTCCAGCGTGCTATTTCGATTTTCGGCTTATGCTGGTAATGCCCACCGCATCAATTATATTTTCAGCTACCTGCTTCGGCCGGGTCATGCTTGATGAACCCGACCGAGAGGACTAGTTGAATTGAAATAGTGCTGTGAGTTGGGTTTGGTTTGGTTTGCCAAAACAAAATGGTTAAAGGTCGTCCTAAAAATTACTAACCATCGTCCTAACTTAATATGTAATTTACCGAATTGCCCATTTTGAATTTCAAAATCAAACACAAAACAAACAACCTCTCCCCTTCCATAAATCTAAAAAAAATATAAACCAAAATCCAACAAATTATCTTATGGACCGAACCATAAATCGTAGTCAAATAATAGAAAATTATTGATATAAACCAAACAAATCCAAAAAAAAATCGAAACCCCTCAACGAAGCTAATTTTCAGTTGTACCATGGCTCAACCTAAGGCAATTTTCGTTTGTACCATGGACCAACCGAAAATCACCTTCGGTTGCACCATGGCTCAACCGAAAATTGCCTTAGGTTGAGCCATGGTGCTACCGAAGGTGATTTTCGGTTGGTCCATGGTACAACCGAAAATTGCCTTAGGTTGAGTCATGGTACAACCGAAAATTGGCTTCAGTTGAGGGGTTTTGGGTTTTTTTGAAAAAAAATCGGATTTTTATCTCGTCGGAGTCGCTACTCGTGATTCGGACGTATTCCCAACGATTACGACTCGAGAATGTCAACGATGAATTCGAGAGCGTGGGAAATTGAGTGTTTTTCATTTTTTTAGTTAAAGTGATGTTTGTTTGCTAAAGATGACAAAAGGTTAAAAGTGTAACTTTATTATTTTTTAGGACGATCAATAATAATTTGAAGGACGACGTTTATCAATTCCCAAATGAAAAACCCAAAGTCAAATCACGTAGGTTCCAAAAAACCAAAACCAAATTTGTTAAGGACTTTGTGCCTTCTATTGGTTATACGAAAAATCGATAATATTTTAAATGGTTTTGGTTGGTTTGAATAAAACCAAAACCAAAACACAAACCCATAATTTGGAAAGTTCAAAAATGAAATAAGAAAATATAATAAGACGCATGAAGATTGAAAAAATATATACTACATATAAGTTGGTGATGACGTGTGTTGTTGATGGGAATTAACTTAGTTAGTGTGTGATTAATTTCTTATTGGTTTCATATTTTTTTTTTCGTTTTAACCGAAACCAAAAACATTAAGATACTAAACGGCTTAAAATCAAAAAACAAAACAATTACATTTTTTATCGATTTCAGTTGAAACAAACAAAACAAAAAAAACCAAACCGACAGCCCTAAGTTGAATTGGCATTCTAATTACGACAAGGCAATGGCGGCTCATAAGATATATATCGATTCGCTCATAAGTCGGTAGTCGAGTTGGCTCACTAGCCACAATGTTTATACGTCTCATGAGCTAAAGGAATCGGCTCATAAGTTGAGCTCAACAAGCCACCTAGTAAAGCTGACTTGCGAACCTAGCGAGCTGGACAAATTTAGCTCAAGTTTGGCTCGTTAGTAAATGAGTCGAACGCACTCACAAACAACTCTAATCATTTGCATCTCTAACCAAAATAGACTCAAAGAGTTGGCTTGGAAAAAATATGAGAAAAATGCAGTAGTTACCGAGATAGAATTTTTCAATACATAACTTACACTAAAATTTCTCCAAACTACTAAAGTTTGGGTTAGATCACTTCTCATACAAGTGACTTTAATGTGCAAATCATTAAAGAAGCACGCAATCCACGTCAATCGTCGTTGCATCGAACAAACAAATCTCTCACTCGTATAATCCGCGATTCAATACTATAAGTCGCGCTTGTGTAAAGCAATTCATAGAGTGCCAAAATGTATTGTAAATCACGCACAACGATATTTGTCACCAAATGTGGACTCACGGAGCTTTGTGCTAATCCCAATAGTCAATAGATCCAACAGTAAACAATCGACTTGGAGAGTTAAGTCTCCAGAAACCGAAAATACAGAAGTCAGATTCATACATCTTATGATGCAAACCAAAAAAATGAACAGTCAGATTCATACATCTTATGACCTCAGGAATCGCATCGCAACCAAGCTTTGAAACCTTACAACAACGGTCCGCTATCGGGGTTCACGACGATCAAAGAGCAACATAAGTGAATGCCAGAGGTAGGGGAACAACAATGGTAGTTTGCCGCATCACAACTTGCATGGTAGGAGCATCAGAAAAGTAATATCAGTACTCATATTTTTTGGCATATATAAAGACGATGATGAAGAGATACCAGTACTCAAACTCGGGGACCAAAAAATCGAAAGAGCACCGGTTGCCTTGTCGCAGAAGCACCAATCGAGCACTGGTTGCCATATACTCCTCTAGAAAGAAGCCACACCTTGATTAAATCATTCAATCACCTCACCCAACAGAATTCCTTCTTCTTTTCAATCTGCCACTCACCCGGAGAGTCATCTGCGAACTCAAGCCCCCCGTACCTGCTCCCTCACTTTTGACTTCTGCCTCCACCGACTGTTTATCGGATTTACGTTTTCTGCCTCTGGGCCGCGACTTGCTACCTTCATGTGCATCCAATTTTCCGTCCCCTGCACCTTTGATGCAACTTTCAGCAACACCATCCGCGTCATTCTCCAAAGGTTTCCGGTTTTGCGATCCCCCATTACAAACGGCATCTACATTGACGTCATGATGCTCACCCTGATGCTGTTTGATGGCAGTTCCAGGGACCTTGCTGACATTCTTTCTCGAAGTACTTTTTTTACTTGAACTCCCTCCGGGCGTTGATGAATGGTTATAGCTCCAACGAGCATTCCCAAACCATTTGGTAACCTGCATCCAGAGAAGGGAAGGGGGTCAGGTCTACAGGTTGCAACAAAATCAGGAAGCACAATAATCTAAACTTAAGTGCAAGCACTATTTACAGAAAAGTGTTCAATGAATACCTGATCCATAGTAAGTTCAAGCTCTTTTGTCAACTTCTCCTTTGTGGAATGGTCAGGATACTGATTCTCCTGAAAAGATTCATGAAGCCTCTGGAAAAAGGACTGCTTTCAGAATCTCATATCATTTATGTAAATTCAATCACTAAAGATCCCTACATTAAAACGTAACCAAACAGCAGACAAAATCAAAGTGTCGTGAAGTGAGATGAAGTTTGCATTAAACATACCTGTATCACTGCTTCCCCAAGTTTCTTATAGGGTCCTCTTCTTATACGACGAGTTGACTGAGAAGATTCAGCCTTAACATTGGACTTAGCACGGAATCTTCTCCTAGGGGTGATTTCGTTGTCCCCGGAGACTTGCTCTGTTCCCTCAGAATTCACAACACGATTTTTCGAGGATGGAGCAGCCACTGTGGCCTTTTTCCTAAGCTTTTCCCCAGCAGTATAGTCCTCATCATCACTTGAATCAGACGAACCATTCCCATATGTTTCCTTCACAGTATAAGAATAATATCAATGGACAGCTTAGACAGACAGTAACAGAACTGGAACCAAATGAAGTCCAGAAATTTCAACAGTCATTGCACAATTTAAACAGTTGCAAACAGAAGCAGTGGCATCCACCAGTGTGATGGAAAGTAGAACCCATGTAGACAGGCATGAAACAGAGGGATCTGCAAGTACGTAAAATAGCACCAGAATGATAGAATAGTTACCACCTGAATCTCTCTCTAAATGAAACAGATACGTGCCTCAACTTTGGCAAGTTACGGACAAATAAGTTATGTTTATTCACTGAACTAAGGAAAACAGACTATGCCATAATGTGCAAAGGCAGCAGTGGATGTATGTTGCAACTCATAATACTTCTAAACAATCATATGAGCACTCAAATGAATTGCAAAAACTAGAAAGCAAGAATAATATATGTGAACCTGAATCATGAAACAATATAACCACACATCAGGGATCCGACTTTACCAAACCAGTGTGGCAAAGATACTCACATCATATAGTTTCCTATAGTCCAGTCTTTCAACATTTCTTTTCCCAACTAGCAGTAAGGAATCATCTACGATGTCATCTGGCTCTGATGTTGATACTGGTTCACTGTTTAGTGACCGCCTCTTGATTCCACCACGCTGAACGACTTTAAGGTTCCCATTTTCTTCGGGCAACTCATTATCCTCAAGAACAGCATCTAGATCCTCAGAATCGGATGAAAAATCAGAACCTGAACTTTCTTCCCTCGCTGGCTCATCAGGCCCTCGACCATCAGGATTATAATCATCATCTTCTGAGTCATCAGATGGAAGACCCAAATACTTCTCGTCACGGGAAGTCCCAAGCTCCTCAGATGCAGAACTGAAGTCAGATTCATCAGTATCCAATCCGCCTCCCTGGCTTTTCTCGTCAACTTCTGGACCATCAGGGTCATAATCATCATCTTCCGAGTCATCTGAAGGAACTCCCAAATTGGGACCTGGATGTGGTGAGGATAATGTGGCAGCAGCTTCAGGGAATACCTTCTGCAAATAGTAACAGTACACAATGCATATTTCTGACTAAGTAATTGGTCAAAATTTATTAGATACCAACTTCAAAAATAATTAGAGATTGCATGATGTACCTCCCAGCCATCAGTGATAGATAGATTCGTTCCTAGGTAGTCATTAACCATGGCGATGGAATCAACTTTGCAATCACATGCAGGGCACAACCAGCCCTCATCATCAGGAGGAACTACAAGCAAAGCAATAAAGAAATCAGAAGAACATGATGAGACAAATACTCAGAAAACATAGAAACCAACATATTGCTACCAAGCAAGCAATAAGATATTACTGTCTTCTTTCAACAAAGGAGGTATCAGACAGAACTGATGGAATCCTCGGTCACAAGCACCATCACAAAGTATAATATCATTTTCTGCTGTAAGTTCTTTGGATTGACATTTTGCACAATATATCTGTCAGAAAAATGAAGCCAAGATCACAATAAATAAATAAATAAATACATAAATAAATAAATACATAAACAAATAAATAAATAAATAAGCGAATGATAATGATAAAGAAGAATGAGGTTCTATAACAAGAAAGCTCATAGCTTAAGTAGGAAATTACTCACATCCTCACTACTAATCTGTCCATCAGAATCGAATATAGATGCAGGGAAGCTTCCTTCAGCACATAGTGAATCAATGTGTTTAAATAATTCCCTTATTTTTACTTTAAGACGAAAAATGTCAGATGAAGCTCGTTGCAGCTCCTTCTCAGGTTTCAACTTTTCCAGACTGCATGAAGTTACAAAAGGAGCAAAGCAACTATCAAACATGAAGGATGTTGCAGTCTATATACAGAATACAAATAAAACACAAACGAGAGCAGGGGCACTGGAGTGGGACTAAACCATGTGAAACATGTGCTTTCCTTTAACAGAATAGTTTTTAAAGTGATTCTTGGCTGTATTTGTAATCCAATTTTACCAACTGTAAGTCAAGGGTGCAGACTTCTCCGTAAAATTACAAACTATTCCACCTGGTTTTGCTCCCACATCTAAAGTTATCCTGCTAAACCAACTGAAACGAGGTGGAATAGTTCGTAATTTTAGGGAGAACTTCCTCCACCCTTGACTTAAGCATTCAAGATAAGGAGGAAAAGGATGGTATGCAACAAAGGCAATGTAGAATAAGTAATTCAGCTAATAATCATGGCAAATTTATCTTGTCGAACCAGGCAAAACAAGGTAAGACTAGGTGTAATTTCAGGGACAAGGTCTTCACCTAGATAAATTACCTCACAACCTATGTTCGGTAAACTCTAGAGAACAAGAAAACTTAGGATAAGAGGGCATAGGTGCTTTGGTTGAGAAAGTAAAGCAATTGAAGGAAAGAACAGGAGGGAAATGCCAAGAAATAGTTTGAATGTAGCACAAGACCAGAACTAGTAATTCAAGGCTTATAAAGATCAAATTGCAAGTCTCTTTGCTCTTTGGATCACCAAACACCACCAAATCATACCAACACTTCCCACTGTAAACGATCCCAATTCTAATTCTTTAATTTTCTTCTTCGGCACTTTCCACTGTAACATTCCAATATAAAATTACAGAGTCATGCATAAAAGCAATCATACATGAGAGTACATAACAAGACAATAACGATACCAGACCTAGTATGGGGGAAATTAGCTCCAAGAAACAATGCAAGTTAATGTACTCACTTTTGTCCTTTCCAGCCGTCTGCAGAATATGCAACAATCAGGCTTTGCTCGAATTTCATTCGGTGCAATAAATACCTGAGGTGTGACCTGATTCTAGTATACTCATCTGTCACAGTTCCCTTCTTCCTATCCTTCTTTCTTCTCTTCTGTTTCTTCCCATCAAGGCTAACATTAGTCGGGTCTCCACCTGACTCTGTACTTCTATGTTTACCTTGTGACTTCAACTGGAGTTTCCTATCACCTCGTGCTGAAGACCCTCTCTTAGTAGTGTGTTCAAGGTAGCTAAGACCACACACCACCTCTCTATGAGGAATTCTCAACTGCTTTCCATTGGTTGACTTCTGGCCATCTTTAAGGAGTCCAGGTTGTTCAGCAGATAACAGGGTAGCATCATCAGCAGACATATCTTCCTGTTTGCTGGGAGTGCTTATGGTCACAACCGTGGAAAGTGGTTCAGATTGCTCAAGCGAATTACAAGTGGATGAAACAGGATCAATCTCCACTTTACCATGTTTTCTTTCTTCGGTACTAAGATGTGGCTTATCTGTTTTCCATATTGAACGTTGAAGACGACAAAAACTTCCATCAGAATTATCAATCCTGTCCGCATCCTCACAGGCAGTTCTTAAGCCTTCAGTGTGGTCACACGTAGCAACATCTTCAGGTAACCGTTGCGAAGTTTCCTTCAATAAGCAGTTTGATGGTTCACTACCAATTCCTTGGCTATGAGTTAGCTGAGTACTAGGAGTAGGCATATCAACGTCACTAAAATGTTTATCCTGTAGACATGCATCACCAACTTTGTTGTGCTCATGTTCACAGGCACAATTAGGATTCTGCTCTACTGTAGTTTGGTCCAGGCTCCCATTCTTAGCAATCAGACTGTCCATGCCTGCTTCTTTAAGCTGCAAGCCAGACCTGTTACCGTCCTGTTCTGATGCATCTTTGACAGATGGCTCACAGATTTCAGTGGTTAGGCTCATGGAGGCAGCAACATCTGCATCTGTTAGCTCCGTTTGCGCCGACACACAGTGACCTTTCTCACAGCAAATTCCACTAATTCTACATTCATTTCCTAAGTCATGAGTCTGTTCCACTGTTGCTTGTTTAGGATAGGACGTCTGACTAACTTTAGATGGAGAAACACCCATATGGTCGACTGTTGACATAGAAGGCTGTTGCTATAAGTATGATATAAAATGTATACCTAGTCTACCTGAACTAAAACGGACCCTCAACCATAACGGCTTGCTAATAGCTCAAAGGACGGAGAATTTTCTGTACAACTACACTGCTAAAATTCAAAAACAAATATCATGAACCATCAACGAAGGACTCGTGGTGTTTAGCGTGAATACCACCCATTCCCAATGGTTGTGAACTAAATTAAACTCATTGCCTGCAGCATAATCAACACGCCAATTCAACTTCTTTGATCATCTAGCTGTAGACCTGCCAACATCCAATCAGGGAAGTGAGTGTTTTTTCACACAGGAGACTCGGAAAAAGAAAAGTATATGAATGGAAAGGCCTGGCCAAGGGTAGCATAAAGCCCTTATGTAAACAGTAAGAGGTATATACACAGGAAGGTAAAATAAAATTCCACATGGTTCACACAGGCAACACCATAGTGAATCAAAGCTACTCATGTATACAAATGTTGAGAATGAAACCAACAGAGTAATGCTAAATATAACGCTCTGTTAATTTCCACCCAAACTCTTAACAGAGGAACATAAGCTTTAAGTGGAGAGAAAATACATCAAACTTCTTCATCATTTTAGAGAAACGTCTCAAAATATACTTCCCTTTTCACTTAAAGTAGACAAGATCAAGGGGGAAAGGAAAATATGGTGTGGGAATTTCCAAGGTAACTCATAATATCACATGTTTCCAACTTGCATCTTTCTCTATTATGGTGTACCAGGTACTTAAACGTGAAATAATTTATTCTTTCTTGCATGTCAAGCCATATCCAGACTTACATAGCTTCGGCTTCCGGTTGTCTAATACTATGTCAGGAACCAATATTACGCATGAAGTAGAGATGCACAAAATAAGAGGTAGCACACCTGATTGAAAATCAAAGTTAAAGATCCAACAGAACCGTACAAAGTGGCTTCTACGATACAACATACTCCCTTTGCACTACTCCTTAAGGCACATATAACATCAGAGGTCTCAGAATGGTCAAACCAAATTGCTGTATCGTCAACAGTAATATGTTGAAGACTAGAGGAAACCAGGTTACTTAAAGAAATGAGGATTCTACAGCAAAATATTCTAGGCCGGGTATTATCAAGGGATACTGTTCTGCTAAACAAACTGATGAAAATCAGATGAAATTTTTATCATTGTTTCCAAAGACAAAATATGGGAAAACTGACGCATTGCAATCTCGTAGTTCCTATCACCAAGATGGTATCGATTCAGGAAGAATTAAAGCACTTGACTATCCCCATTGCCAGCTATCTACTGCATACACGGCAAAAAACAGCACCTAACTTGCAAAAACACGCAATCATCTTTCTTCAAAAATTTAGGAGAGTAAAATTACACTCACGCTGTAGGAACGAAAAACGCCTTGTACTGTAAATTCACCGCAAGAGACTGAACGAAACGATGAAACTTTCACCTTTCCATTGCCGCTGTCGATTAAGGACAACAGCCCAACATCAACACTGGGGACGTTACAAATGCCATTACCGCACTCCATCTCCACGCACACAGGAAACGAACAGAGCGAAGGCAGACATGTATGCCTCCAGCGACCCGAAGAAGCACTGGGAAAGAAATATTACGAGGAAAGCAAACGAAAAAGCAGCCAGTATCCAACACATTTTACTTCGTGCCCAGGGTTTCTAAACATCCCGCGGCCTATCACTAGCTAAAGGGAACGAGAAGATGAAAGAGGAAAGCCTACGCAGCTAACAACTTCCAAGTAAACGTCCTCTAGCTCTCATCGTCGTTCCAAGATCAGACGGCAAACATTAACACGATGAAATGTCATCCTGCCTATCTTTTTCCTTCGCTAAGCCACCATTATTCCAAGAAGAAGAAAATAAACGGAGAGAGAAAGCGAATTGAGGATATAAGGTACAAGGAAGAACTGACCTGAACTCGGGGACGGTGGTAGAATGCTCCGGCGAAGAAGAAGCGGAAGAGAGAGAGGGCGAGAGATAAGAGGAGGAGGAGGCGGTTGGGAGGGGAAAGGGGAAGAAAAAGGGCGGTCGATAGAGTGAGTAGAAGCCTCTAAATCTGGGGCACCGTCGCCTGCTGCGAGGGAGAAAGAGAGCTTTGGCTAATTTTTTTTTGTTGTTGTTGTTGTTGTTGCTGTTTTAATAATTTTTCAGTTTTATTTACTTCCACTAAATTTGTGTTATTAATTTTCCTGCTTTTGTGCGCTGACCGACCGTGTTGTGTTTCCCGATGCAAAGTTCCCTGATAATGGGCTGGGCCAAAAAAAATTTGTGCATTCTTTTTGGGCTTGAAGTTGCTGCAATGTTTGGGTTGTTTTGTTGAGAGTTGGATGGTTATTTGAATCCGTACACCGGGTATTATTCGATCTTATTTGAGATGGGGCGGATATTACTCGATACGTATTAGCGTGAGATTGGAAATGGATATTTATTATTTATTTGTTTTTGTGCCGCAGCACCCCGCTCATGGCACATTCAATTTTAATTTCTTACAATGTTTATTCATATTTCTCATATTTTGACTTTTCTTCAACTAGTTAGATTGATTTTTCATCTAATTAGACTGAAATAATCAGGACTGACTTTCGGTCGGTTTTTTTCCTAACCGATAATCGAACGGTCGGTTTTCAGCTAGCCAAATGACACTTAATTAGCCGTTGAGCACCGACTGCCAGGTTTACTCGGTTAACTGCAAAACCGACCGAGCGGTTATCGATTTTAACCATCATAAGCCGAATATAAACGAAAAGCGAAATTGTCATCGGTCAGAATCGATAATCGAACCGACCAATAACCGACCCTGCATATAAATTAACAAATCACCTAAATTGAAGTATCCAAACTACATCTAAATCACCCAAATTAAAATCTCGATTACTTTTGCATTCAAACTACATCTTAATCACACCAAATTAAAGTCTCAAATTTAACAAGTGACCAACATAAAAAATGGAGTAATTGACAATAGTAGTACCAAGTAGAAACTAAACTAGCAACAACAACATCAAGCCATCACTCAACCAACAATATATCATGACTCACGAACTACCTAGCTAGCATTATCACCAACAGCAGCAAAACCTTTTGCATAACCATATTTGCCACATTTCTGCGTATATGTTGTGTAACCGAAGGACGGCTAGCTACCAGAGGTGAGCAACGGTTCCTTCCGACTTGGGAACGAATCCTCTGTTGGCGGAGTAACCATGAGATCGCCGTAAAAGCTTCCCGCAAAGAGAAACCCATCTCCCCGAGAAATTAGGAGCGAACCCTAACACCAATGCAAATCTACACTAACAATACATTAGTTATAAGGGTTAATATATTTGTGTGGCATGAACTTTTTACATATTATACATCTTGGTCAATTCTTTTGTTCTACAACTTCGTGGCCTTAAATATGCATCAAAGTTATAAAATTGGCCAAACCTAAGATTTTACCGTTATCTTGGACGGTCAACGCGCCACGTCACTGCTAAGTCAGTGTAGACCACTTAAAAATTTGGTTTTTTCCACCTGTTACCATTTATCTTTTTAATTTATCTTTTTTTCTTCTTCTTTTGTTCAAAATAAAAAAATGGTAATTAATAGGTGGAAAAAACCAAACTTTTTAAGTGGTCTGTGCTGACTCGACAATGACGTGGCTTGTTGTCTAACGGTCAACGCGTTTGATCGTCAAAGATAATGGTCAAATCTCGAGTTTGGTCAATTTCGTAACTTTGATGCATAGTAAGGCCACGAAGTTATAAATAGAAAAGACTGTCGTGGATATTTAATATGTTAAAAGTTCGGACCATACAAATATATTAACCCTAGTACAAATACCATATCAGTTGTAACAAATAAAAATATTATGTCATGAATTATTTGTATATTGTCCAAATAACAAATTTGATAAATCTCAAACGGGCATTTCTAATTTCTAACCCGGATTTGTTCAAGAAGTCAAGACCAAAAGGACAAACTGGGGCGGATCAGTCCATCTTTCTTGGGCCTTGGCCCCTAATTTATTTTTAATTCGATGGCATTAGGATTACAGCCAAGCAAGGTTGTCAACCCGCGGGTCGACCCGTGGGTTGACCCACTTTGATCCTGATCCGATGAGAAAAACGAGCCGTACGCACCTGTCGGGTCGACCGCCACAAGGTACCGGGTTGGAGGTCAAATTGTGTTATTTTTTTCTTTGTTTTGCGAAATGTGCTTATTTTCCTATTTTTCTTTTCGCTTAACTCAATCTTTGGAATCCTAAGTTGAACATTTGAATATAAATGTTATATAAGTGTGTGTGAATTTTCACTATATGTTGAATCTAAGTACGAAATGTTATTTGGGTGTAATATTATATGTTATAACTCATATGTTAGATGAGATTTGATATAATTTATCAGGATAAGTATAATATAATGACGCTTTCCATATTTTCGGGCTAAACTAGGCTAAAATGGGTGATCCATTAACCCTTGACCTACTAGCTCAACCGGGTCCGGGTCAACCCGCAGGTTGACAACCTTGCAGCCAAGAGTCCGACGCTAGAGTGGCAACCAGGCCACGCCTTAGCCGGTCTGAGTTTAAAGTTTCGTTTGAAAGCAGCTGTGGCTGGCAGTTGTACAGTTTAGTCTGGAGAGATCCCAGCCAAGAGAGAGAGAGAGCGCGCTAGCAGCGGGAACAAGAAAACAAAAAAGACGAAGAAGAAGAAGAAGAGGAAGAGACGAATTTCCCTGCTTTACGATCCGGACATGGCAGCTTCTGTTGCCATCTCCTTCTCCACCCCGCGCTCTCCTTCTTCTCCCCCTTCTCAATCTAAATCTTCTTCTTTCCAACACTGCCGTAGCCTTCCTCCTTCCTCTCTTTCATTTTCTTCTTCTTCTTCTTCTTCTTCTCATCCTCCTCCGAATCTCCGAATCCTCATCTCCGTCACAAACCCTAGGAAAACCCGAGCCTTAGTCCGCGTCTCCTCCAATTCAGCCTCTTATTCGTCTTTCGAGGATGATTTCGGCTCTGATTCCCCACCGTCCTCTGCTGATAAGGTTAGCGCCCGTTGCTCTTTGCTTTTTCATGTACCCTTTTCGGCATGTTTTATTCTGTGGTGAGGGGTTGTATTGTGGGGGTCTGGCCTTACATGGTTAATCTGTTGTGCAAATTATTGAGATTACGGTGATCAATTTGAATTTACTGAACGGATTGGTTATCGTCAATGAATCACCTAGTCTTTACACAAGGGAAATGGGTTGGCCCGCTATTGTTTCTAAGGGATACCTGCATAGTGGACCTGCAAATCGATGAGATTTCTTGGCGAGCAGCTGTCTTAGTTGATCAGTGACCGCTGTTGGCAAATCCTTTTGTTTTTTGGGGGGTTGAACAATGCTTTAGTGGGTCATAACTGGACAAACCTGCCAATTAACATATTGGTGGGATTTGAAAATGGTATTATGATCCCCCACAATCGAGAGGGTTTTCAGTGGGGGTTGCTCTAGCCTGTAGGCGAGTAGTTAAATGACTGGAACTACTTAATCGTTGTACTTTGAAGCTTCTCTTTATTATGCATTCTCTAGAGTTCAGGTCTGCATTTGTCTGTTGCTTTTGCTCTCTTTCATGGGATACCGCCTTCATTGGGTTAGTGGCTGAATTTCTTTGGAGATATATTTGATCCTTACAGTTCGTAGTTCGAAATCTAAACAGTATCGTCTATAATAGTATTCCAAGTCGCAAAAAGTAAAAGACGGGATATGCAATGTAATAATCGCTTTGTTCTTTCTGTCTACCGTTTTTTTGTTGTTCTGCTAAGTGAAAGAGGAGGAATATTTTCTTTATTGTTTTTTTGTGCCACACACAGCGGTTTACATGTTCCATAAGCAGATTTTTGCCTGGTGTAGAGCCCATTTTGTGTGTTATTTTCTACGCCATTCTCTTGCGGAATTCTTACTTGTGCAATATGTTTCTTAGAAATCCGTCCTCTCAAAGTTGATACAAGAGATAGAACCATTGGATGTTAGCCTCATCCAGAAAGATGTTCCACCTACTACCTTAGATGCTATGAAGCGGACTATTTCAGGCATGCTGGGCTTACTTCCATCAGATCGGTTTCAAGTTTATATTGAGGCTCTGTGGGGACGTCTCTCCAAGTTATTGTTCTCCTCAATGATGACAGGGTATGGTTTAGATTGCAGCCAATTTTTGGATAATGATGTTCTCTTTCTCTCTCTCTCTCTCTCTCTCTCTCTCACACACACACACACACACACACGGAACTGGTGAACAATCAAACATGAGAAAACTGTTGTACTTTGTGGACAATCATGAGACCAGTTGAAATGATGATTGTCTCTGAAGCAAACTATGTTAGTTTTTTTCCACTGATTTATCTGCCTAATGCATATGTATATTATTACATGTTGATGTCGGCATGTTCTGTATAACTTAGTGTCTTGAAGCCACTGAATAGGTGTGTAGTAGTCTTTTAGAGGTCTACTTGTTTGTTGTGTGAAAGATGATAGAAGAGGGAGGAAGAGAAACACGAGAAAGAAGTCTTCGGATTGGTGAGGATGGTTGGTGTTAATTGGGTAACATTGTAAAAATGAAAGGGAAAACATAATTGTGGAAAGAAGTAGGCCTGGTTTCTCAAAATGTTCACCATGATCATTTCATGTTTGATTTTACTCGTCATTTTATTGTATACTTTCACTTAGATTTCACTGGTTGACTTATTAGTGGTTAAGTTTATGCCGGGACCAAGTTAGTTGAAATTGTTGGGTTGGTTCTTGCCTTGTGCATCCGTCTCTCATCGACAAGTGTCAGGGACAGCATCTTCAGTTTATTAGTAAATAAATTAAAATTCTCAGTTACTTCTGATCTCTTAAGAATCAAAGTACATGAGAGTAAGTCATTGATGAATTTGAGTTTCATGCAATAGGTACACATTGCGAAATGCGGAGTATAGGCTTTGTCTTGAACGAAACCTTGTTATAGCAGAGGAAAATCTTGACCATTGTCCTACAGAAAATTCTGCATCAGATTTGCTTGGAACAGTGGACAGTCCAACTGCAAATCAGTGTTTGGGAAACAATATGCAGTTTGAAACGGTTGTTGAAGAATCAGGAGACGATAATGTTATTCAAGGCCTTGGTGAAATTCCCCCAGAAGCTCAGCAGTATATTCTTCATTTGAAGTCTCGTCTATCTTCTATGAAGAAGGTATCATGCTATCCTCAAAGCTGTAAATCAACTTTTACCTCTGTCTACCTTCTTAAATTCTTGACATTAATGTTGTCATACAGAGATGTTATGTCATTGTTTTTTCAAGCAGTACACTATGTTAAGATCTTTAGCACTTTGTATTTGAAAGGTGATTCCAATGGTGGCAAACAATGATGGAGTATCACAGAATGAAGCCTGGTATGAGACCTTTGGATGTCTTGAAGCAATACCACGTTTCACTCCTATCTGATCCACAGCTTACAACTTAGGACTACTCTTAGTGGTGAAAGCAATAAGTTATTTGCATGAAGCCTATATCAAAAGCGACTATGGTGGTAGTGTTTACTTGTTGCTTGTCTAAGGCTTATAGAGTTAAGATTAGTTGTTGTCCACCCTTCTAGGCATCTACCATCTAGTCGTGCTTATGATTTCCCTTCTTGTCTTGCTGGCTCAGCTTATTCTGGAGATTTCAGTTCAGAATTCTTGTAGGGATGCTGAAATAGCAAAATCTTTTACCTTTATTGCTGGCCACTCTTTTGATGCTTCATCTATAGCTGTTATAACTCAACCTTTTATGCATTTGGCGAGTTCTTAAATTCTTTTTTCCCCATTCTTTAAGGAACTTTATGAAATCAAGCGGAGAAGTGATGCTCTTCAAATGCAACAGTTTGTTGGTGAAGAAAAGAATGATTTATTGGACTACTTACGATCCTTAAAACCTGAAAAGGTGGTATTCTCTGAACTGTTCAAAAGTTTTTTGTATTGTTGAGAACTCTTTTATGGAATTATGATTGCATGTGTTCTTCTTGTAACTGCTTCTTTGGGCTTTGAACTTGGAATGCTTGTTTAGTTGGTGTTACGATAACATATCCTTTTACAATGTATACACGATGAATATATGTTTGTATTTTCCTGATGCATCACGTTTAAGTTCCAGACTGCATCTTAGAATGATTCTGCCTCCTATGTTACCGGGGATGAAGATTGAGGAGCAACTATTTCTTCCTTGTCTTATTGGCAAGGTCTTTATGTGAAGTGAAGCTATGGTTCTCACAGTAAGAGGTACTATGTCGGCAGGGATGCTGTTTCAGACAGTAAAATTTACTGGAAACATTACTGTGCTATAGCATTTAAGATGTAAGATTTGGAAATTCAAGCATTAGAAGCCATTTTAAAAGGGCTGTTTCATTGTCAGATTGATGACCTTGGTTGTTATGAGAATACCCCCTGAAGTTGTTTGACAAAGCCAGCTCAGTTTGGTTTGGTTCTATCCAGTCAATTACAGTGGTTTTTATGACAATTCTTCTGACTTTTAGTCTGATAAAAGTTGGTGGGTTTATAGGGACAAACCAATTCCTTGCCTTAACCGTTCGATTAGCACATTGAATGACAAAATTTAACCGTGGCAATCAGGTTGTAGCACCTTACTTTCTGTTAGAGTTGCTTTTGAAGTGCGCTCTCCCTTTTGTCATTTCTGATTCCCATATTCCTCATGGTGCTATGTGTCTTAGATAATCTTGCAAGCCGCTTGTGATGTGGTGTTCTCTTTATTTTTTTACATTTTGCTTGCATCTGATGCTATTCCTGCATGAACAGGTAGCCGAGCTGTCTGAACCTACATCCCATGAATTGAAAGAGACAATTCACTCTGTAGTTCATGGTCTTCTTGCAACTCTTTCTCCAAAGATGCACTCTAAGCCTCCCCCTCAATCGGAGTCCACATCAGCTGGATCTGTGAACGGTGGTGGTGAAGATTGTGCTGAACTTGTTGAGAACACTTCACTTCAGTTCCAGCCGCAGATTTCATTGACCAGGGACTATCTGGCACGCCTACTTTTCTGGTGAGACCTGAATCCTTGGCCTTTTGTTGTGTTATGATTTTTCTTCTTAACTAATGAAGATTTAGGCATGAAGCACTCCGAGTATGCATCGACACTCAATCTGGGATTTGTGACAGCTTTAGATCAAGGGATTTCAAATGTGTTGGTGGAGGATAATAATCATGACATGTGTTGAATGATACGGTTTGAATGGAAAATTGCATGCGCTAAAACCAACTGCTCAAGATGCTCGAAAATGTGTTTGTTTTGATGAAGGTTGCCATCTGATTTTGGCTAGGAGCTTTTGTTGTTGCCTTCTTGACAGCTTTAAATTTCTTCTGTGGCCTTAGGTGCATGCTGCTGGGACACTACCTACGAGGCCTCGAGTATCGTATTGAACTGTCGGAACTCCTGTCCTTGACAAATGATGGAGAAAGCGATGCAAATTGAAGCCGGTCGGATTAAGCATGTTTTTGTAGATGTAAATAGATGCCAGGGCATCATCACTGCACACAAGATTCTTTTTTCCAGCAAGGAAAGGAAGAAGGAAGCAGTATGCAATTACTGCGTATCAGTACTGTAGATATGAGGACGCCACTTTATATTTATTTATATTTATTTCCGTCATTATTTCATTCAGGTGCTGGTAAAAGATTAGCTTTTTATTATGCCACAGAGAATAATCATAAAAAAAAAACAGAAAAAAAGGATTTTATAACCGAAATGTGATGGCATTAGTAATTTTATTGTAAATTAAACATTATTTCTAGCCCTATAATTTTAGAGCACTGCGTAAATGAACCCCGTGAATTTGAGCAATTGAATGCCACTCTACTATTCCAGTGTGGGTAACCTTGCATGACTTGCTAGCAGAGTATGTCACAGACCGTATTTTTACACGCTTGACTAGTATGCTTGGGAACCCTCTGTGGCTCGATCAGACTACGAGACTGTTACGAAGATTAGGGTAGCCGAAGGTGAGTGTTAGATAAAATGCAAAACAAGAAATTAGACTACTGTTGCGTACATCGATATAATGCAAAACAAGAAATTATTAGATAAAAGTAAAGAAAATATTAAATAAGAGAGATATAACTCAATAAGTAGATAAATAACTAAATTTTCTGTTTGTAAATTTTTTTCAAACTTGCATCCTTTTACTATTTAATACTTATTTTAGTTGATGACATATACATCAGCCATAAAAGCATGTTTGACAAAGCTCAAAAGGGCGATATACAAACATATAAAGTAATATAGTTATTTCCCAAACTTGATTGAATGTGAGTGACTACATGTGAAAGTTTTTGCTTCTTCCTTTCCTTCTGCTGATGATTGTTTTCTCATTTCCATTGTTATATTTTGTTTAATGAACAAAATTATTATTATTATTTATGTGTGTTTGTTTAATTTTTTTTATCAAAATGTAACTTACTATTAAGTTTAAGAAAATATGAGTAGAAAATTTATTTGATTCAATCATATATTTTTGGTTTAATAAATCACAATCTACCTCACTTTCTGTTTCCATCTTTATACCTTTTTAGTCGACAAAATATTATTTTCTTATAACGACAAAAGGATTATTTTCTTATGATGAAAAAAATATTATAACTTATGTGTGTGTTTTTTAAATTTTTATTTATCAAAATGTAAATTATTATTAATTTTTAGTAAAAATGAGTATACAGTTTACTCAGTAAGGTTTAATGAGATACTTTCGGTTTAAACAAATTTGATATATGTTGCTTTCAGATATTGGTCTACTGCTGCGTATATCGACATATTACCATATTACAGAAGAAAAAACAAAAAAAAAATTATTGGTTAAAACTTAAAAGTAAAGAAAGTATTAAAAGAAGAGAAATAGAACTTACAAATAAATCATTAACTAAATTTTTTGTATTTCAAATAAGTTTTCACCTCAACGACTTGAGAATTCTCCAAATTACCTAATAAGTACCTTTATAGGTTTTTGAATACCCACATAACAAAATTTATTTGCACTCGAGCAAACCGACGTAATAAGAACTAGAATTAGTATTTGTGAAACCATATTGTATTGGCTCTCTGACTGTAAAATTTATGTCGGAACCTAAATTAACGATATGAAATTATTAAACTTCGATTAAACCATAATTTTAATATAAAATACCCTACTTTTACAATACACCTCCGATACCGTTTCCCATTCAGTGATTGAAGTATATAACAAACTGAGTATCCAACTAGGAGGAAGAAAAGGAAGAAAAAAAAATTAATTTGGATTAATACAATCCCCAAATAATTCTAACTCCACTCTAACTCTTTCTCCTCCATATCCGCTCTTTCCCGGTAAAAAGCTAACCCTCTCCTTCTTTCTCCATGCAACCGACTACTTCCCCCCGTCTTCTGTAAACCCTAAACCCACCCCAAAAAAAAAAAAAAAAAACCAGTCATCATCAATAATGGCGCGGCGAATTGACGATCCAAATGGCAACCATCCATATCAACAACACCAATTGCTCTTCACCGCCGCCAAGAACTACCAAAACCCTAATAATTACTACGCCGCTGACCCGGTCAACAACCACTCCTTCCCATGGCAGCAGCAGCAGCACCAACTCCTCCTTCCATACCTGAGCCCCAATCAGCTCGCCACAGCCGCCGATCTCCCAGCTTACACCGCCGCCGCCGCCGGCGGTCTGGATTCCGTCAATTTGCAGTTGATTATGAACAACAACAACAACATCAATCAAAGTCATCTTCATGATCTGGAATCGGCTTTCGCCCTGATGAACCTGGCCACCGCGGCGGCGGCGGCTCAACCACCGTGGCCATCTCAATTAGCCTTCCCGCCGGCCGTGGGTTCCTTGTCCGACACGAGATTTCAGTCTCTGAACAGCTTGATGAGAGGAGGAAGAAGAACCGACATCACCGATCTCTTCCCTCCGCCGAATTCAAGCCCCGCCACCGCCGGCAACTGCCCTGATTTCAGCCGGAATCAAAATCCGTACGGTTTCCGCTTCGATGACGTCACCCTGACCAACGATAGCTACGATCTTCGTCATCATCATCATCGCAATCATTCCTCGTACGATCGTATGCTGAAGAACGACAAGCCGCAGCTTCTGCCGTCCAATCACCGCCCACCACGTCAGCGGTACGGTAGCTTATTAGAGACCGGTTACAAGGATCGCCAGACTACTCCGCCGCCGTCGTCCTACTACTCGCCGGAGGAGGTGAGGGAGAGACTTGTGGAGCTGGCCAAGGCGAAAGAGAGCTCCAGGACGCTGCAGGCGATTTGGGAGAGCCACCACCACCGCAACTCCGATCAGCTTGGGGAGCTGATCTTCGCCGGGGTGAAGGCGAACCTGAACGAGCTGATGGAGGATCAGTACGGGAATCATCTCGTGCAGAAGATATTCGAGCTCTGCAGTTACGATCAGATGGCTCAGATTCTCCTCGTCGTCGGAGCCCACAGGGACAGATTCGTAGATACCTGCCTCCACCAGCACGGGTATACGCATATCGCTTACTCATAAACTCTAATCAACCAAAATTTAATGTACTAATATAGTGATGCAATCTATGGTTACAACAACCAATTTAGGAAAATTTATATCCTACATCCTAAAAATGTGTCTGAATTGTCAAATGCTAGACACAAACACGAATTATAAATTAAAAATTTATGGATCGATAATACGTTACACGAACATATGGAATGTTTAATCGAGCAACTCGCAGGACTCGAGCTGTGCAAAAGATGATACAACACATCCAAGCTGCGGATCAGAGGGCTTCCTTCTTGTCGACGGTGGAGAACGCGATCATCAGGATGTGCAAGGATCAGCACGGCCAGCATGTCGTTCAACAGTGCTTGAAATGTTTCGTCGGAGATCGGAGCATCAAGGTACGTTTACAAATGATGCTACTAGTGATTGGCTAAGTTTCTTTGTTCTTTTTTGTCTAATTTTGATCGCTTGTGTGATCGTATATAGCAGTATGTGCTGGAGCAAATAGCAGAACACTGTCTGGACCTCTCGATGGACAAGAGCGGGTGCTGTGTGGTGCAAGCCGCAGTGAGTTACGCCAAGATTTACGGTGAAGCTGAGCTCCTGGACCATCTTTGTGCTCGAATCGTCTCGAATGCCCTAATCCTTTCCGAACATCCTTTCGGGTATGTACCCATTTGTTAATAAATGGTATATGATTCACGATTCAACTTCTCCCAATAACTCTAGTTATTAGGACCAACCGGTTCTTGAAATGATATCAGAGCTTTCTGTGACCGAGACGTCTTCTGTTCGAATCTCGATGACCCCATCTGTTTCTGTTTCTGTTAAGCACACGGTGTCCGGACCTGTCCAAACTCCAAGCCTATCTGATGGCTTGAGTTTGAAGGGGGTGTTAGTAAATGTTCTATGATCTACGATTGAACCTCTCCCAACAACTCGAGCTGGTTATTGGAACTCATGACATAATTGCTTAAATTAATGCATGCATGATTTGTCTATCAATCAAGCAAGCAAAATAAAATCACTGGTGATAGAATGATTATTATTCTTGTTGTTGTTGTTTCAGGAACTATGTTGTGCAGTATGTAATCGAGCTGAGGATGGAGGCGGTGAACGGGAGGATAGTGAACAGGTTGATCGGGAACCACGTCGGGCTGTCGATGAGCAAGTACGGCAGCAACGTGGTGGAGAAGTGCCTGCGGATCTGCGGGGACAAGGAGAAGGCGGTGATCATCAACGAGATCATGAACAGCCCTCAGTTTCTCGACTTTCTCCAGGATCCTTACGGGAATTATGTTGCTCAGACGGCACTCAAGAGATCCGAGGGTGTTCTGCAGAACAAACTTGTTAACATGATTCAAGAGCAGTACCCGTATTTGCACAGCCATCTTCATGGCAAGAAGGTGCTGGCTCGAACCAGCAGATCATCAGGGAACAACAACAAG
Organism: Linum trigynum; assembly: GCA_964030455.1. Classification (NCBI taxonomy): domain Eukaryota; kingdom Viridiplantae; phylum Streptophyta; class Magnoliopsida; order Malpighiales; family Linaceae; genus Linum; species Linum trigynum. The sequence goes on from OZ034820.1 coordinate 2,249,506, forward strand.
CACCTGCAGCAGCAGCATCGTGCCGGTCCGAGTGTGATGATGATGATGAATGAGTTCCCCAGGCGACATTTCTGAGGATCAGTTCTGAAATGTGTTGTGCCTGGAAAATCAGTGTTGTTATTTTATTTTTATTTTCGTTCTCTCTCTCTCTCTAGATGTTATGTAGCCAGTTAAAAAACCCTAAGGGCGGTTTATGTCGTGTGTTAGATGTGGATGGGAATTGTTGTTTGTTGTTTAGAGTAGTGTCTGTTCGTGAAATGTTCCAAGTTGTAATTTGACACACTTCTCAACTTATGGTTTTCACGTACCAAATTTTTTTTTGATTGGCTTGCTTGCTTGCATTACTTTTTCGGATTGGTTAATCACTTTATATATATATAGTGGAAGTGGGCAAAAAAGGGTGCATGCATGCAGTTTTAATATCGTTCTAATTGATGGGAATAGAGCTTAATTACTATATATGTAGCCAATCATTTATAATTTCGTACATGCAATGGATGTATTTTGATGTGAGGGATATATATAAGGTATTAACACTTAAAAGTATTAAAAGCCTGCATGGTTTCGTCGATCCAGTGTAAAATAATCAACGGTGATAAAAAAAAACCTCACAAAGCAAACAACAAACATTATTGAAGAAAACAGGTAATACAGAAAGATTACAATGGTGAAGTAAATTTTACCCTGTCGATTTTTTTTTTCACACAAAAGGGAGAAGTGGAGGTGGGTTCGATGGCGGGACGGAAGAAGAAACTGTTGTGAATAGTAATTACCATAATACCATTAATAAATTGTTTTTAGTATAGTGCTAACACTTAAAGTATTAACATTCTATATGGTTTCGTCGACTCGATATAAAAAAGAAAAATTAACAGTGATAAGAATAATTAAACATGCCACCACGAAACCTAGCATACTATGGAATCGAAAATATCATTTATTATTTAATAATCCAGAAATAGTCAAAGTTGTATTGCAACAGAAAATACTAATAATCCACCATTTTAACAACCAGTCGATATATTTATTTATTAATAACAGCATCCCTAATCCCCTAACAAATCAGCCTACTAATTTGGCCGCCTGACAGATAAATAACATAAACCAAACACTACAACCCAAAATTTGATCAATTAAGCAGCGTAGAAATGGGCAGCAACGACGACGACGGCAGGTGCGAGCTGGACATCGGCGGGAACCTCTACTCGTTCCTCCCATCAGCCACGGTGATGGACGTGAAGCAGAAGATCGCGTCCCGCTCCAACATATCGGTGTGGCGGCAGAACCTGCTCCTCCCGGCCGCGCAGACGGAGATGGACAACGACCGGACGCTCGCTTCCTACGGAATAATCAAGTCGCCGGCCGCCGCCGCCGGCGGCGTCAGGAGGCTGTTGTTGCTGGAGATCGATCCTCTACCCATCAAGGTGATGCTCCGGTTCGTCGGCTACCCGACCTGGCTGGACGGCGACTTCATCACGTGCTACGAGTCCGTTACCGTGAGGGATTTCACGGCGATGATTGTGGAGAAACTGCACATCATGGGCCTGCTGGAGATCCGGCCGGAGGATATGGTGTTGAGTGCTGGAAATGATGCGCTCGACGATCCTGGTGCTGCTCTTTCGGATTACGGTGTGAAGGGGATGAGCTGGATCACCATCAAGTTCATCAGGAATCATCCACCGGCTGGTACAAGATTGTAAAACTTTGAGTTTTTGTTTCAATAAAAGTCTTTTTCACCTTCATTTCATGGTGTGTGTGAGAGAGCCGGAACTGTAAAAATAGGACAAATTAATCGGAGGAAAACAATAACACGAGAGATAAGGATTTAATAACGTGGTGTATATCTCCAGCAAGTCGGGACTAGTTCACGGGAAAGTAAGAACTTCTCTGGCCGGCTACTGATCGTTGTTTGTTTTTTGAGTTTCACAAACGGCCTAACACACTACAAAAAAAGAGGCCTTGTGCCAAGGGTTATTTTCATGTCATATCGAGGGTTTTAACCCCCTTGCTATACAAGCTATAACAAAGGTTCTACCGACCCCTGGACGTATCCTTGGCAAAGCTGCCTTTGCTATGTGTAACAAGGGGTTTTTAAGCGACCCTTAGTGGAAGTACCCTGCATGCAAAGGTTATAACAAGGGGTTGAAACCCTTGCTACACGTGTTTGTAAAATTCCGCAAAGAAATTTCTGTAACAAAGGTTACCACCCTTTGCTAAACTCATTTCTACAACTAGCAAGGTTAAAACCCTTGCTATAGGACAATATAGGAATAATCGTGAGTGTTAATTCCCTTGCATAATTTGTGACGAAAGTAAAAACATATTGTGTCGAAACGAGCCGTCACTAAAGTTTGGTCACTATAAACCCCTTGCATACTTTGTGACCAAACTAGAACATTTTGCGACGAACCCGGTCGTCACCAAAAAGTTTGTTACTAATAGAAGCATTATATATGGTTGCGTTACCCTTGTCAATATAGACAAATTCATATTATACAACATACCCACCAATACTTATGTCATTCATACCCTGAATCATAACATGATATCTTTCATCATCCAAAATATTGTTTGTTTTACATGGCTAAATGCTAAACACCATAAACATTCAAGTATAATGCAAAGAAACACAGTATGCTCATAATATTTCAATCACTAAAAAAAATACGATTCAAAGTAACATGAGTAGATCGCGATCCCAAATCCTTCAAATAAGAGCTTCACGATATCATTTCACGAAACCTTCAAAAAAGCAACGTGAAGGATGGAAATGATGAGTATAACAGAAGAGAAGGAATAAAAATGCTATTTCAGCTAGTAGAATATCCCTGATGTGATTGGTTCATGTTGTGCATAATGTATCAAGTGTATCGTAGGCGGCTTCAATTGCATACATGGAGTCGTAGTTGTTGTCTGGGAATGCCATTTTCATGAAGTCAACCTATATGCGCAAACATGAGAGAACAACGGAATGCGTTATGATGAATATTAGTTTTTTAGTAACCATCGTGGCTATCTACATCTAAACCATTCATTAGCTCTATTTTTTCCTTTTTTTAAAATAGCGGTCAAGATTAAATTAAGGATAGTTTGGGAATCAAAATAATATCACATAAGATTATTACCTATATTTATAACTTACCTTCCCCAACCCTACGTCTACCATCACCACCCTCTCACCTCCCCTCCCACCGACCGCCTCCCCCTAACTCTCCTCCCCACCTCACCCTCCCTAACTCCCCACCCAATACCACCATCCCACGACCCTCCCTTCTCTTTCTCTCTCTAACAGCCGGAAGGAGCCGATGGACAAGCGTCCTGGGTGAGTATGGGATCGCGGAGGTTGTCAAAGCAATCGCTAGCGCTGGCCATTCTTTTATCTCCGACCCTCTCGTCTCAATGGTATTGTTTTTGTCGCATTGGTATTGATTTTGTTGCGTTGCTATTTTTTCTTTTTGTCGCATTGGTATTGATTTTGTTGCATTGCTATTTTTTCTTTTTGTCGCATTGGTATTGATTATCATGTAATGGATTTAATTTGCATGTATTGGTATTGATTAAATCTGCAATGGTATTGATTTTTTGTGAAATGGTATAGATTTTTATTGGTATAGATTTATTTATGCAATGGTATTAATGTTTTTCAAAGTGGTAGTGGTTGTCTAATGAATTGGTAGTGATTTCATGTTTTTTTATTCTATTTTGCAGAAAGATTGAGAAAAATAAGGAAAGAGGATCTGGTTGGAGATTACGGAAGTGAGAGAAAGAGAGAGAATTGTAATTAATAAATATTTGTAACTACCTAAAATGTAATTTATTAAAAAAAAATTCATTGATAAGATTTATTTTTCATACCTAATTTACCCTTAGTAACCATGGTGATTACTACTTTTGTGGTAATTACTACTTTTGTAGTAATCACCGTAACCTGTCCCGAGAACAACATTAAGATTCTTGGTCACAAATATTGTTTATATATAAACAGGGTAGGTTACGAAGGAAACAATAACATAATTTAACAAAATCACATGTCTTGCTCTTGTCCACTCAGGCAATAAGATTTAATTCCTAAATGGCAGAAGCAACAGATTAATTCCCACTTATTAAGACAAACCAAGGTATAATCTACTTCTCTAGACACTATTGAAAGCAATAAATAATTAACTAGGAAAAACGACAGAGGAGACAGTACCTGATTGTTTTCAGCATCCTCCATCCACTTTTGTCCAGGAAATTTCTTAACGACGAACCTCACTCGTCCGACCCCTTTGCCATCACTAATTAAAATAAGTCCAATTGAGTCCTATTTTACCCAAAATTGTCATCCAAACGCTAAACACAAGCTCTAATTTCTGTTATAACTTCCCCTAATCGTCACAAAGATAAACAAAGGAGCAAAGTTATCGTTCTCCATTCCCTCTTCTTCGTAGTCGAGTATTGTATTTTCAAGAACTCAAGTATTCTTTTGCGAGATTATTATTCTTATTTAAATTTTCTGAAAAAAATAATTCCACTAATTAAAATTCCCGGATCTTTCACTACTTGTTAGTGGCCTCTTGTTGTTAAACTTAAATGATAACTTCACGGGTTCATTACATGAATGAATGATTACTGATGTTTGGGTTCATCTTTTAATAACTTTGCCAACATGCTACGAAACATACAACAAATAAAGAGAGGACATAATTTTGGGCTTTTGGCTTTCGTAGTTCCAGCAAATCCCAATGGTTAAAAGCTTCTGTACACCTACAACTGCATTCTCAACAGAAATTAGGAATCAAATAACTTCCTACGGGTAATATTTCAACGTAACTGAGCTTTGCACCCAGCATATTTACAGAGTCCCACCCTTCAGCAGTAACTTCTCTGACTTCCATGCTTGATTAATTGCTGGAGGCTGCATCTTGAATTATGTACAAAGCATGAATTTTATTTGCTTCCAGACAACTCACACGAACAATTCATCGTATCAACCACCCATTCTGTTCGATGGTCTCGAATAAGGACTGCAACACTCTTCACCGGGTTTCTGTGGAGATGCTAATAAATTCACCTGCATAAACCAACCGTATACTTCATCTCACTGAGGACGGCAAAGGGGAAGAGATATACCCTGAAAGAAGAATCAATCAAGAGCATTCGACTGTAGCAAACGCAAGACAAATGCTGCATTACCTTGACGATCTCAGACCTGGAGCTTGGTCTCATGTAGGCAGCCAAGATGCTCATGTTGAAATCCTGCATTAACCCATCATCGTTTTGCTAATCTCGTCAGTTTAAAAACAGGAACCAATTAAAGTTGGAGTCTAATGGTGCAGCAAATGACCATCCCACTCTAACAGAATCCGGAAACTACATAATTTCCTGATTTATCGCAATGCAATCAAATGCAGAAAGTTCCAAATAGGTGGTAAGACTATATAGAACTTACTCTGAAAGGATCACCCCTCAAGGATTGCACATACATGGAAGACCCTAGGCCTTTTCCCTGCATAATGAGCTTTAGTGAATCAGCATGACAAATGAAAAAAGAAAACGAAATGCTTCTTAATATTTATGAAATCCTATTTAAAAAGGTTCAAATCAATTCCGAGACGATTCCAAATCAATTCTGGATGGCATATGAAGTAACCAAAACCCACAGCAAAATAAAATTGTTCATCATAACTCTTCAAGGGTTCCAAAAGAAGTAATGTTTAAATGGACAACTGGAGTACCTCCAAGGAAATATCTCTAAGACGCCTCCCAGTTTGAGCACAGCAAACACGGACCACTTGCTCATCACAACTCCCACTTATAATGTAATCCCTACCATTCATGTAGTAGGATCTAGTGTAATTCTGTGCACTCCCAGTATGCGGTATTTCAAAACTCATGTGAAGCCTTCCATCAACAGCCAAAAGTTGTCGAACCTGGCAAGAGACACATGTAGTATGTAGTCTTGCATGTTAATCTCAAGAGAAACACATCTAACAAGTTCAAGTTGGAACATGCATATTAAAATACCAGCCCATCAGGACGTACCTCATTGTCAACAGCTGACACAAGAAGGTAGTGATCGTCTGGGGAAAAGCAAACCATCACATTTCCCTTGGTGCTTGAAGTTGTATAGCAAGGCCAAATGGGTTTTTGTCTCAAATCCCACAGCTTCACATCTTGATCGAATGATGAGGTAGCAAACATGGATGGATTATGGTTCGAGAACTTCACGACATTTATATGCTCTCTGTGCATGTCATTAAACACCTGAATGCGCTTCCCGTAATTGATATCATATAAAGCTACATTCTTTGAGTAGCCACTTGCAAGAAACAATTCATCTGTTGAGTTGACGTGAACAGATGTCAATTGTTCGAAATCGTCAAAAGTGACAGCACGAGGACTAGAATGGAGGCCATTTGTTATGGAGGGCATATGTTCTATGTCATACAACTTCAGTGAGCCATTATCTGACCCTGCTATAAGCTGGCATCAACATGAATAGACAGAAAGGAATCAGAAATGGGATGTCATGAGGGACACAAAGCAATTAAGCAATCCGATATTGTTTTTGAACAAGCAGAAGGTAGCTCCATAATTGAAAACAAGAGAAAGAACTCAAAGACACAACAGAACAAGGAAGGTGCTGTCCATGACATGCATATACAGATCCCAAATTAGCGGCTAAAGCTAGAGTAACGATATCATTGCAGAACAAAATGTCAAATTTCTGCAAGTACAACTAGCTTCACTGCTGGAAGTCAATGGCTTTCCAAAAAGGATCAAAAGAAATGGAAAACTGCAGAACACTTCAGGACAATATAACAGCTTCAGAAAAAGATAATAGCACCGACCAAAGAGAAAACAGATAATAGCCAATAAGACCTTCCTAAGGCATGATGGTGTTTTGATATCAAGACCAGTCGATAACTAAAAGAATAGGTGAATACGTGAAACAATCATTCTTTCTGACTTGTAGCTTTCACGAACGCCCTGAACTCAAAGGAGAAAACATGTAGGAAAATCCCAAAATATAATACTAAATATAGGAAGAATATGGAAGAAGTAAAGCAGCCATGAGCAATGACAATTAACAGGCTGTACAAGGCCAATCAACGGATCTCACAATCAAAATATTTATTTATCAGAAATGATGTTATTGCCCATCATGCTATTTTAATCTCACAAAATTCCCATCTTGAACTTGCACAAACTGAGTTAGCTTCACAGAAGGTAAAATAAATAAAAGACTGATAACTAGAGTAGCACCACGTAAAAGCGCACCTAGTTTCTTGGTCATTAATTGGCACATACGAGTAATTCACTTCTCTAAACATTGACATACAGTTGAACAATTTTAAATGGCTATGGAGATGGATACCATCATATATGCAATCATCACATACCTTGGAGGGATACTTCTTGAGCCACGAGAGGCCCAGTACGCTATTCATTGCTCCAAAGTAAGTAACACAACCAACAATTTTCTCAGTCTCATGGTTGACTACAACCACTTCACCATCTAAAGTACCAAAAACCATTAGGCTAGAGATAGTTGGATGGTACTCAAACTGCCTTGGACGAAAGCTTCTGCCTCCATTTGACAAATCACAACTTGATATAGACAGTGGATGCAAGGAAGGCCGAGCAGTAGATCCCACTTTGGCAGCACAAAGAGAACGTGTGTAGAAGAACTGTGAACTTCCATATGGTGAAGAAGACTTCTGATGGTTAATCTGTGGACAAGAGCGACTTCCTTTTATCTCACGTTTATGCAAAAGACTAACTACGCTCTCCTTATACTTTCGCTTATATGGCAAGTACTCAAAGGATTTTGAAAATGTGATAGAAGCACTTTCCCTATCAGCCTTTCTGACAGGTAAATCATCTAAGACTTTCAGATTAGGCAGTGAAGCTATCATGTAGTCTCGGTAATGTTTCTCATAGCATATTGGTGAAGCACAGCAAGAAACATACGTCAAGGCCATGTCTCCATCATATCTTGTGATAGCAGACGGCTCTTCATTTTCATTCCACAACATACCGGTTGACCCCTGACATCAATAGTAGCAATTCAGATATGGAAAATACAAATGAAGGAGAAACATGCAGCCATAAGTCTACAGGCATTCATGAAAATGTTTCAGGAGAGACTTCTTTCATAAGCAAAGACCTTGTTCAGAGCACAAGTATACAGAATGGAGATCAAGGAGAAATATGCAGTGATAAGCCTCAGCCATTCATGGAAATCTTCCAGGAGAGACTTTTGTTCTTTCCCTTGGGAGAAAAGACATTGTTCAAAGCACACTTAACCTCATAAATAAAGGAAATTTTGATAATCGCTTCAAAGTTCTATGACCCTGCTATGCAACTCTCAACATCACGCAAGAGAATAGTAAGGATAAGGAAGAGGAATTACCACAGTTTGCATATTGGCTTCTCTGTGCTGCCCATGAAGACTGTTTAAAAACAATCCTGCATAATCAGCCTCCTGATGCTGAAATGAAAAGTCAGCTTCACTCCCATCTGACATATCCTCCATCATGCTTTGGAGGTCTTGAACTGTACCCACATTACTAAAAGGAAGAATATTCCTAAGTGTATCTTCTGTGCTTGAGACAAGATTTGAAGTTTCGCGAAAATCAATTAGTTGTCTTCCACTGTCTGCAAAAGTATTTGATATGCTAAATTGATCATCCCAACTACCATCAGATGACACTGAAGGACATACAGTCTCATTGCAGCAGACCCACTTCTGAAAACGAAGTTCTGTCAGAGAACTAAGCTTTGAAAGTGCTGCCACGGTCGTCCAGAGATTTGAAACTCTTGTCTCACACATGGAGAGGGAAGTTAGGTTTGGCATCTGAGTAAAACATCCCTCTTGGAAGCTGGTAAGCAAAGTGCTAGAGTCGAGATTGAGTGTATGCAACTTTGTAAACTCCCCTACCATGTTAAGCTTCCTAATATGTGAAGACCTCAAGTTCAAACCTTGGCATGTCGTTCCTCTACAAGAAATTTCCCTAATAGTAAAACCAAAATCAGTTTGACATAGATCATCCACTATTCTTTATAGGACTATTTTTCTCATGGAGAAAACCAATGTATGGATATAAGAGCACAGGACAAGTACCTCTACCATAACCAAAAATTCAACAAATCACAAAGAATTGCATGTAAAAGAATAATTTACCTAAAGAGGTCATTTCCATTTCGTGAATCTTCAAGATGAACAGTCCGGAGCTTTTGACTAAAAGCATGAATCAATGCTAAAGAATATTCTACACTCAATACACAAGATGATCCATTGTGAATATCAACGGCTTCAATCTCAGATGAGTCAATTGCCACAGATATGTCTAGGAGAGGTTGGAAATCCATATCTGTGAGATCATCCAAGAAGATGTCTAGGCTGCACGGATCACTGCAGGACTTCCTAATCTCAGCCTGGATATGCAGAAACAAAGCACAAACAAAATGATATATAACAGCATCTGAAAATCTTATGAATGGTAAGTGAAATACCATAATCAATGTGATATTAGAGATACCATTTCAACCAGTGTTCTAAAAGGGAAACAAAGGAAAAAGACAAATGCCAACCTTGAAGAAACTGGATAAAATTGTGGCATTAGGTAAGGAGCCAAGTCTCCTACAGGAATCAGTGTACCTGAAACCAAAGCCATGTGAGCAATATACTTCGTCAAGTGATGAAAAACATCAAAGGAGACATATCATTGTCAAATTTCATGGAGACTTATACTTATGATATCATTTCTTAAGGATCTACAGAACAATTTGTGTAATCTACTTCTGCTAGTTCCATTAGATAAGCTTGCATACAGTTTCTTCATTTAGCCGTCCCCCAAGCGGTTGACCTAGCGTATAATTAGGGTAAGTGCATACTACACAGCCAGGGTTCACACTTGAGGCCAACATCATTCATCAAAAGTTCCCTTGACTAGTGAACTGAGGGGGGAAAATGCAAAGTATACTCATCCACAATCATTCTCCTCCAACTATATAGTCTCGCCAGCTAGATCTTTCCTGTGTCTCACCACCTGATCTCTTCAGCGTTACCCCACCAACAATCCACACTTCATGAAAAGATTTAACTAAAATTCCCAACGTTCTATATACTCCCAGCTATTCCTACCCGATACTAGATTAACCACTTATATCCTAAAATATTATGAAGTCTCTAGCTATTGATTCTGCAACACCAAGTTATAGCTTTCTACTAGAAAGAATTCCACCAACATCCCCACATTCAAGTAAATCCCTGGCCACCAAAGCTAGGCAAAAGAGGGTGCAGTGCTACACATATATCTGCCACCATGGATAATCTCCCCAAGTTCAAGACTTCTTAGCAAGTTCTTAATTTCCTAATGAAGGGGTCAGCTGACATTAACACCCCCTCCCTCCCCAAATGGCTTAAATGAATCAAACCCGCATCAATAATTCAAGCAAAGAACAAAGCACCTCATCAGAGACATTCTCGCTAACATCCCATTTCAAATGATTCAAAGAAAGGCGGATTTCTTAACTACTGTAACTAGTAGTTCGCCAGAATTCGCAACAATACGTAACAACATCAGAACCTCCTCCCCTCCTTCGGGCACGCAAATTTTACAAAATCAAACAGCAAAGAGAAGGCCAGAAAAGGAAGGGGGGGAAACTGTGGGAGACAAGCCAGGGCTGGAATCCAAGAGGGAACTCACCTTCGTTGCAAGTCCGAAAGGTTTATGAATGTTGCTACATCCGGAGCAGCCATATTCCAGATCGTAATTCGTTCGCGCAACTAAATTCAAAGCTCCCAACAACTTCTAATGGGCGGAAAAACAGAGAGACGAACAAAAACTGAGACAAAATAACAGCAAACGGAGATCAGCTTTGTGATCATCACTGGCTTTCCAACAAGACAAGAGAAGCCGGAAATGAATTCGTATGCAAGAACCTAGACATAGTGGGATACGTACACGGCGGAACAAGACGGTGCGCGCATGCGAGCGAGGGCGGAGATGAAGACGGAGGTGAAACCGGTTCAGCCTTTTCGGGATTGAGGAGAGTTCGGATATGGCCGACATTTACAGGTGTTTTCTGTAACGGTAAAAATCAACGAGCGCCCGTAGTATACCAAACCCATCCAACGGCGAAAACGTAGCTAGGGGCAAAATGGGTACGGGACATGTTGTCAAGCCGGTAGTAGGGATGGCAATGGGTCGGGTTGGGGCGGGTTTTGTCAAACCCAAACCCATGGGTTTATCCGCCAAAAAAACCCGGGGTAAAACCCGTTGGGTTTGAAAAACTCAAACCCAACCCGCTGGGTATCCGCGGGTTCATGGGTACCCGCGGGTTTTCGTGGTAACAAATTTACAATAACAAGTTTCTTTCAAAATAAAAGTTTAACATCAATTTTCTCATACAAATTAATCATACAAAAAAACACCAATCTAGAGCATACAAGCAAACCGCAAATGATCAATACAAATTGTTCAAAATTAAAGATAAACATCTATAAACAAAAGATTAATTGAAAGCTTCTTCCTCGTCAACTAAGTTTCTTCACTCTCCACTTCATAATATCAACTTCATTCTAAACAATTAGAAAGAACAAATTATACATGTCTCCACAAACATAAAGAATATTAATTGTTTAAGAAAAATATATTATTTAGAATATTAAATATACGGGGAAAGTAATTATATGTGTGTGGGCGGGTACCCATGGGTCGGGTTTACCTAAACTCAAACCCAACCCGACTCGGTGAATAGTGTAGCGGGTTTAAACCCGAACCCGGCCCAAAACCCGTCAACACGGATTTTACCCGCGTTGACCGGGTTGGGTCGGGTGGATACCCGTGGGTTCGGGTTTTGTTGCCATCCCTAGCCGGTAGGCGTGCCACTGGTTGAACCTGATTCAATCTGTACCGGTCATAAAGCCGGTATGACATCACCGGTATGACCGGCATGATCGATATACGAATCTCTAAGTAAAATGATCTTATATTAGTGAATTTATTTGATAAAAAGTAATTTATTATTTATTTTATGTGTTAAAAAGTTAAATGTTGATGTTATTTGTTGGATTCAAGTACAAATATTTAGGTATTGACGTTAAATGTCGTGCTTAATTATGAGTATTTGTAAATTATTTGTAATATTAACCGGCATGAAACGGCACAAACCGATATATAACACCGGACGTCGAACCATTCCACTTGCTAAACCGGCACACTAGCACAAACCAGTTTGACAACCTTGGTACGGGAAATACGAAAAAGTCGTGCTATTTTGTGAAATTCAAAAATAAAAAAAATGTGTTCGTATATTTTGAAACTTCTCTTCTTAGACCATCCAGTGGGAGGGAAAAGTGTGAAATAGGGAAAATGGGGAAAAATGGATGTTTTGGTCACAATATGGAGGGTGGGAAAAGTGGGTAATTGGTTTAACACTTTGTTGTTAAAATCAATTTACAGATGATTTTCTCACTTTATTTTTATATAATGATCATTATTTTTACGTAGTTAGTTATAATTAATTAATACGAACATTTTGATATAATTTTTTTAATTTGGACATAATTTTTTTCATCGCTAATTAAATATAACGTCATTAATTTTGTCAGTTGCGGATGAAACCAATCAAAATACCTCACAATAAAAGAAAACCATTAAAACAAATAAATTAGAACAAAAAAAATAATAAATAAATTATATGCGGGCCCGGCAGTGGACCCCTTCTCCCTCCCTTGCATACACCATTTGTTTGCTAGTGGGTGGGTATTGTCACCCAATTTTTTCCCTTTCTCCATCTTTTCCACTTTTCCCACCCACATTGTAGGTTATTTTCCCACTTTCCCCCTAAACCCACCTACATTGTGGAGAGTCTTATTTTCCAAGTTCCAACTTTGATTTTCTATTGGATATTAATCTTTGTTTATTTATCGGATTACTTTAGGTTACCAACTCGTAGAATAGAAGAGAAGAGCATATATTTTCAAATGTTGAAATCCTCTAATTTCACATTTAGAGCAATGGTCATGTCTCCTAACTCTCTATATTATGAAGAGCTCGGTGTAGGGGCGGACCTAAGGCAAGGGAGGGTGTGTCGTCTGAAACACCCTTTCTTGTGAATTTTGTGAATGACCTACATATTTTCGGTACAAAAATTTTAGTTCGGGACTTTCGACAACATTTCGATAATTATAGCTGACACACCTTTATTAGACTAAAATAATTTTTATTATATAAATGAATCAATCATAAATTTAATTAACAGTAATTCCTTTTTAATTTGTTTAAAATAACTTAACATATCATACCAATGTACATGTGTGCTGGGTCTGGTCCTTTCATTAAGGGGGAAACAAAAAAACCATCAAGGCCCAAGCGGCCACGGGCAAGACCCACCAGAATACTTGATGTTGAAGTTGATAATGACTTTATTTGTTGCAACTGCAAGCCGTGAAAGAGCATTTTCAGCTATGAAGATAATCAAGAACGAACTTCGAAATCGGTTGAGTGACCAATTTATAAATGTTTGTTTAGTTGTGTATATTCGGAAAAAAATTGTTTTGCAGCATAACTGATGAATGTATTTTAGAGACATTCCAGTAGATGAAAAATCGTCTTGATTCATGCAAACATGACGTTTTATAACTTTATGAATTCATTTCTAATTATTTTTAATTATTATCGTATTTTATCAGTTACACACCTCCTTCAACAATTCTGGGTCCGTCACTACCCGATAGTATGATAGGATTTAGCAAATATTGATCAAAAATCAAATTCAATAATCAAGAGATCTCAGTCTTTCCTTTTCCTTTGTGGTTCTTTGATCATCGATGTGAATTGCATTTGATGTCTGCAACCGACATAGGTTGAAGAATTTAAACTAGTTTCATCTTGTAAACATAGTTTAGCACAGAACCTTTCCCACTTTACTTCAATCCTTAAACTACTTTGTATCCAACAAATAAGCATAACGGATGGACAATTCAGTAATGTTAGAAAGTCCGCCAGCCTAGCTCATTCATCATCGCTTGGTGATTTTGGGTTGTTTGGTTTTGGTGATAGTTTAGTTGAAATTGTTACAATGGATGTCGATAGTTTTTTTTAGTTTTTTTTTTTTACAATAATGCATTCATTGTTTTGTTGATGTGATGGAAAGACTCACTCAAAATGAGTGATATTACTATCTCAAATAAAACTTGAGAATGTTGAGATAGTTTAGTGGGGATTTTTTGATTGTGTTCCAATTCTAACCCTAGTTATTTATCTATATTCTCATAATACCCTTGAAATTTATTATCTAGGGCTCGTTTGCTTGTTGGATTTGAAAATGAGGGTTTTGAGTTTTCAAAACCTTTGGATTTATGATGAATTTGTTGCATTATGGATTTGGAAGAGTACATTGTTTGTGTAGTTTATTTTTGTCATAGATTCATGATGGATTTGTTCACATTTTGCCTTTCATTATCAAATCCCAAATGAAATGTGGGATTTGCAAATCCGTGGGGGATCTAAAAAATGGGTCCAAATCCGTGGGCCCCACGGATTTGTGTCCCTTAGCAAACAATGGACTTGTGCCAATTCCATTATGCTTGGGATTTGGGTACCAAATCCATCACCCAAATCCCACAAGCAAACGATACCCTAATCCGCTCTCATATTTTTTTGGGAACACCCATGCTCAGTTCTCTCCACTTTTTTGAGGATGTCTCTACCACCAGTTCAATTTAACACCCTCTCTCTTCATAATTTCATCATCAGTCTAGCCTTCTCGGTCTCGTCGTCAGGCTAACATATGCAATTAGTGTCTTGTATCCTCAAGTAGAATACATGTGTTTATATCCATTGCTTAAAGAGGGGTAGTATTACTACACACTAGTGTTCGTCTATAACCTATAAAAACAAGGGTAATCCGTAATAGTGATATTTCATACAAAAAAGAAATATAACTTTTTGAATGCTATACAATAACTATCTCCAGAACCAAACAAAGTAAACTACATTACACCATTTTCCTTAGTTGTATGTATATTTTATAATGCATGTATTGATCACAATGAATTGATTTAACTGTCACCAAAACCAAAAGAAACTATTGTGTGTGGAGTTTTGGACATTGGAGATTGGGGAGAGTAGCAGGCTGGCATAGAACTTTGACCAGAATGTGAAGCAAACCTTACCTTGCTTCCTCGAGAAGAAAAAGAGTGGATGCCAATTGCCATGGGTATGACATCATGATGACTTCACAATAGTGAAGAGTTGAGAAATTGGACATCAGTGGAGGGAGACAATGTCTGAAAAAGGCAAAGTTAAAGAAACAAGAAAAGAAATGAAGGGGGTAAAAGGAAAAGTTTGCATCGATAAACCAAAGATGTTGTGAATCACTTATCTTTTATATTGGCAAAATACACATGATAGTTTATAAATATCAGTAGCGGATCCAGAACTTTGGAATATGTGTGCCGGAAAAAAATAAAATTATAAATAAATAATTAATTAATAAGCTCATTAAAATGTGTTTATAAAATTCACAATGTCATTGTTTTTAGAATAAACCACTACTGTTTTTCATATTTTGAAAGGTTTGTGAAATAAATTCATCGTTTATGTTGCAAATCAAATTTTTACGATATAAATAAATTATTCTTAAATTGGTCACTCGATCGATTTTGAAGATCGTTTTTACTAACTTCATAGCTGAAAATGCTCTTTTATAGCTGGCAGTTACAATAAGTAAAGTCAACACTAACTTCGGAAGCAAGTAAACTAATGAATAATAAACTCATCGATTCGTTGCAATCTATCAAATGTATTTTTAATATGAGCATGAGCATTGGGTTGTAGAAACAACTTCCTTTATAAAAGATAAAGGGTTGTATTGTAGCACAGGAATTTAACCCATTGGATAAGTCTAGGGATAATGCTCTAGGTTACTAGTTATTTACATGGCCATTAGCATAAGTGCATAACGTAGGTACATAGAAGAGTGATTGAGTCCATAACATAGTTATTCACTAGTCTAGGATATTTCTCACAACCCAGAAGATAGGGAAATTTTGATAAGACTTGCATAAATCACATATAGTTCTACCACTAGAAGAATTCAAACCTAAGTATTTGTTCATCTATTGTTGTTTGTTGCCATATTTGTTCATATGCTCGAACGACTTTGCTCTTTGAAATCTTTCATTCAAAAACGTTAGATTGACATAAGTTTATGAGCTATCCTTGCAGCTTGATTTCTACGAGACCGCGTGTAAAAAGAGGGAAGCATTGTTTTCACAAGAGGTTCTCGTCGGCGTTGGCGATTCTGAGTGTGGGTTAAAAGACGAACTTGCCACCAGCCGAGTCAAAATCTGAAGTGGATTTGAAGCTATTTCATCATCATCGTTGTAGTGTAGAGGGAGAGCATAGGCTGGTAGTCGAGTTTCTTGCCGGTGTTTTTCGTCGAGGGAGAAGGGCCGACTAAGTTGTTTGGTGGGTGATTTGAATGTAAAATTAAAATGACCAATAAGATAATTATGTATTGCATCTGCATTGAAATGAAGGTTAGTAATTTTAGGATAACTTTCAGCAATTCATTATAAATTTAGAGTATAAAACTATTAAATTATGTTATTCAACAACCTCAATATGATTTTACAAATATCCTTTAACTTCAGGGAAGGTCTGCGCAGTAGGGGTGTAAGTTTGACCCTTAAAATCCACTGACCCGCCCCGACCCTCAGGGTCGAGCTGGGTCAGTTTGTATACAGGGTCAGCTTAGGGTCGGGTTAACATAGGGTCGGGTCGTGTAGGGTCGGGTCAATTTAGGGCCGGGTCATTTTTTGACCCTATGACTCTTAGCATCATACAAATACGTTGGACCTATTTGTAAAGTTTTAAAAGTCCAGGTACTAAATTGTTAAAAAAATAATTTTGGGTACCAAAACGTAATTTTACCATAAAAATTTTGGGACTTATTTGCAAGAAAATAATATGGAGGTACTAAAATATAAGAAAAAATAAAATTAGAGTACCAAATTATAATTTTTAGAAATTAGTATACTTTATTAGGATCGACCCACTAACCCAACCCTTTCTGACTCGTCCCAACCCTAAAGGGTCAGACAGGTCATGAAAGAAACAAGAGCAGGACATGTCAATTATGTATCTTTACTCTTCAATGACGGTCAGACAAGATTAGTGACACAGGCCGGGCCAATTTTCAGCCCTACAGTACTCAGAGTTCCATCCATTCCCAAAAGGTAAGATATCAATAGATATATAAAAAGGGATTGCCAGTTTGCCACTGGTGAAGGCACAGCAAGAGCAACATTATACCTCCACTTTTTGCCCACCACCGCTCCAGCAACAATGACATTCCTTACAAATTCTGTCAACCCACTTGTTGTGTATGATAAAAAAAAAAAACATGTTCATATATTCATTGATTCATTCACGGTCAGATGGAGCTCAGCTTTTTAATTGAACAGAATGGCATCTTTTTACAATGCTAGCTGCTACCCATTTTCATACACAATCTTACACAACACTCCTTGCCCTTGGCGACGAGCTGCGTGCAGTCTAACCGACCAGAATTCAGTAGCCCCTGTCTCAGTGTTTCTCTCTTAGCTGCTGCTTTTGTTACCAGCCAAACTCCACTTTACCAACAAAACTTCGAGCAGATTTTAGAACTATTAGATCTTATTATTTAGGCCTAATACCAACTTATAGGTGGATTGTTTTAAAAACAGATTATTTACATGCACAATTCATTTCGATTTTAATGATTTTTTATTTTTTCTGTCAAAATCAAATATATAAATTGGTTGTATATCGATCGAACCATATCACTTGCTATAGCATATAAACTAAAATTATTAACGCGATCTTACAATCAATCAATTGATTCTTTTCATATGACCCAACCGTGGTTCAACCTTATTTAAGGGCATGTTTTTTGTTAAAAAAAAATTATTTAAGGGCATGTTGGGAAGAGGGGTAGTTCTTATTTGAAATACAGTAAAGGAACACGTTTGGAAAAAAATATATAGTAGAAGAAAAAGTAATATTATTAATTCTAATTTTCAATAAAAAAAATGAGGAAAATGTGTATGCTTTTGCTAAAACTTCAGGTTGAAAATAAATTTTGGAAAATGAAAATTCCACACAAAAAAACATCATGGTTCTAGAAAGTGTGCTTAACCTTATGCTTAAGTACGCATATGCATTAGGCAACACCTAGGCTATTGGCAAGACTCCAATAACCGTCTTATACCTAGCGCCTTCTTAAATCTTAGAAAAACAAACTATAACAACTTCGTAATTATCAACCGCATGTCTTATTGATTGAACAACCTAGAATAACCGTCTTATACCTAGCGTCTCGTTGTTTAGGAGCTTCGCAACAAGTTAGAAATTAAGAACATACCATGAAGTAAGGAAGCACATAGGTGTTGTCTGCGCGCATATTAGAGTGAGCTAGGTAGTCAATATTAAAAGGAGAAATCAACATCATCTACAAACACGATCATCTATATCAATAATTTTTCGTAGCCCAAGAACTATATAAGCTATTGACCTGTGGATTATATGTAC
This sequence comes from Linum trigynum, assembly GCA_964030455.1. Classification (NCBI taxonomy): domain Eukaryota; kingdom Viridiplantae; phylum Streptophyta; class Magnoliopsida; order Malpighiales; family Linaceae; genus Linum; species Linum trigynum. The sequence goes on from OZ034820.1 coordinate 2,268,078, forward strand.
TTGTGAGCTACTTTCCTTTCTTGTTGTTAAGTATTATGTTAGTTACTGAACATCTAATGCCTATGCATTGGTTAGGCAACGCACTCCAATAACCGTCTTATACCTAGCGCCTTCTTAAATATTAGAAAAACAAACTATAACAACTTCGTAAGACTCTATATCAACCTCATGTCTTATTGATTGAACAACCTAGCATTTTCTTTCCCAAAAGAAACGGCTAATACTGTAATACATCTCTCCACGCCATCAAGCCCAGAAGAACAACAAACAAAATGATGCAGCTCTGCACGAAAAAATCAATAGCAGTTTCTTTTCCCTTTCTTCTGCTTTTCTGCTCTCTAAGTCTCTTATGCTCAAAAGATGGCAATAATTAATAACAATAATTACTACACTTATCTGCCTGCCCTGCCTGCCTGGCTTGGGGCTGATAATGGTTCCTTTCTCTCCTTCCACCCACCTTCCCCTCAAAACCATGGAAGGCGAAAACCAAGTGGGAAAAAAACTATAAATATATTCCACCTCCGTTAGCTCACAATCCCTAACTGGAAAACTGAGCCTCCAACTCACCTAGGTTGGACTCTGCACCTAAGAGAGCATAAGGATCTATCAAAGTCCAGGCCGCCCTTAGTTACGACCTGCAAGAATGATGATTATGCTCCTTCCTATTTACAGACTAACAGAGGCATTTTTAACCCAAGTCCCAGGACTCAACCAAAACAAAGACCAAAAGACTTGAAACCCCCTCTCCACGACCTAATATAATAATAGTGTGCTTCATCCATCACCATTCTTCTAAACTGGGTTAGTCAACAGCTGAAACCTAGTCACCACTCACTATAAACAATTGCCCTACTTTTTGGAATTTGGATTTTCCTTCCCCCATGGTGTTAAACCCTCAACCAACTATCAAAGCTCCATCTTCCACAGATTGCTGTCCACCTGCATATCGTGACACTTCTCTATGGCTGCAACTTTGGCCCGGTATGCTGCTGCTGCTATCGATGTGGCGCCTTTCGCTCTCTCGTCCAGGGGAAGCTCGCAACTTTCGCTGATGGCACCGGACCTCAGGTCTCCAGGAGGGATAAAGCAGTCGACCGAGAGGCCCGGGACATTGAAAGCCACCTCTTCGATGCTCCAAGATTCCTCCATCTTGGTCTTGGTATGGCTCATCGCCATCTCGCCAAATCTGTAGAGGGTCACCACGGAATGACCAGAATGTGCAATCATTATGCCCTCCACTGGCCTGTAATCATTCATGAAAGAGTTGATTGTGGTCTCCCAGTACACCGCATCCCCGCCGTTGGATTGGATTCGGGTCAGATGTGAATCCTCCATGTGAACAAGAAGTCCAGTCTTTTGACTGAAGTAGCCAAACAGAACGTGCCTTATAATCTCAGCTGGACCTTCACTCCTTGCCTTCAATGTCTGGGGATCAGCACATAGCTTCAGCATAAAGCAATCCTCCCCATTAATCTTCTTCTCCCCTATGCACTTTGCATCAGCAAACAAGCTCGCTGTGATCCTTGGATCAAGACCCTGCAAATTTTCAAACGGGATGTTTGGATGGATGTATCTAAGAATGGGGTGAAAGTTGCAACAACAACATAGATTCAACAAAAACTATCACTTTTCATTGAAACTGTTGATGTATTGGGGGGCATTTGACACTGTCAATCAATCTCAAATGCATAAAAACCATGCCAATACGTACCTGAAGTGCACGTCGCAAAGGCCGAACAGGTCCTTTAGCAGTGTGGGCACCCAGCCATGGGGTGTGGCGCCAAACAAGCTTCCCATTGCAGCCAGCATGAACCTTGCTACCACCCACTGCAAGCTCAACATACCACATGTCTGGATCCATCTGCCAGAGAACAAATCCGCCCGTCTCAGCGCCTCTGGCACCATTTCGATTCTTCACAACCTTTGTGGCCGTCTCGAACTCTGATGTTATCATTTTGATCTTCCCCATAGCATAAGCATTCCGAATTGAGTTCTGCAGCTTCTGCCCTCCAGATGCTGCAGTGTACTGCTGTAATATGTACTGAGCCGAGGAAGTTTCCTGCATAGAAGCATAGACAATCAAATGCTTGAAGAGATTTTACACCTCCTATTATTTGAATGAAGTCAAAGATCTTAATGCAGTTGGGAGGGATATCCACATCAGACAGATGATGCAAGCCAAATTTTTTTTTATGATATGGACAGGAAAACCATCCACACAAAAATAGAGCAAACCATCCATTGTTTACATTTTTTATGATATGGACAGGAAAACAACAATTTACTTGCTCTGATGGAAGCTGATTCGTAGGATGAAATAGTAAACCATGGAAAAAAAAGCTAAAACAATAAGCACAAATATGAGACATTCCAGTCATAAGGACCCTTCTTTTCTTTTCCTTCCAGTTCTCCCACCAACCAAACACCGCAACTGAAGGAGCCAAAAAAGTAAGGACAAAAAGATGTTGCATGGATCTGGTGTTCAACCAAAAAAATCAGTTCTTTCAGAGTATCAAATAAGCCTCACCGAATTTGCAACCTTCTTTAGGAGAAAAATGAACAATCAAAGAGAATTGAAGCAAATCTAGACACTGAAATGGAGAGCAATCCCTACTAATTCCCAAGTGAGTAAAAAACATCAAACCCAAAAACCAAAAAGAAAACAAGGGACTGGAAAGGAAGAGTGGGGGAGAGGAATTTTTTTTTTTTACAATGGGAGTGTCTTTAATGCTGAGCAGAGGCAAAGGGTCCGTGCTGCTAACGTGAACCGGAGCCAACGGCGCACCCATTACTCCAAGAAGAAGCCTCAGATCGGACCTCCTGTAGGCAGCGCCAGCGGCCACTGACGGCGTCCTCGACAGCTGACCCTTCATCCACTGGCCCAGACTCGACCCGACGGGCTTGGGCTCCCCTTCCCCGTCGGGATTGGGACCTTCCATTAACGGCGTTAGCGTCTCACCAACCACCGGCCTCAAGCTTCCGGATCTCCCGATCAACGGCTCCGGCTGGGACACGTAGCAGTTGGCGGCGCCGGAACCCTTCTTCCGCCGGAGGAGACCCGAAAACGGCGAAGCGGTTCGGGCAGGGCTGCAGGAACGGGAACGGGAGCGCGAGCGAGATGGGGAAAGCCCACGAACCACTTCATCTTTCAGAGCCGAGAAGAACCCTTGTTTTTTCTCCATTCTTTCCCCCTCTCTCTGATTTTGTTTTCCCGGAGCTGAACCCAGAATTAAAGGAGAGAGAAAAAAAAAAAAAAGGAAGGCAGCCAGAAAGTGTATTTCAGACGAGGAAAGGGAGAAGGCCGAGAGGGTTCTGAGGATTCTCCATAGAGAGAAGGAATGCGATCGGTGATGGCGGATTGGAAACGCCGGTAGCCAACAGGGACTGCGAGATTTTTAGTTTCTGCTCCTTTTTTGGGTTGGTGCGCACAGTGAAGCAGAAGGGGAAGAGAGAAAGGTAGGCGAGTGATTTAAAGAGAGAGAAACGCAGAAAAGAAAGGCTATCATGTGGGACCCGCGAGAAAGAGAGAGAGCGGATGCACTGGATCATTTCCTCATTTGGGGCTACCGAGAGGACGACGAGGAGAGAGAATAGCGATGCACCAAGAAGAAAAACTGAAAAAGCAAGGAGAATTCCATATTATTGTCACACCCAGTACCCAATTTTAACAGTTCACACCCAAAAGCCCCTAATTAATCACAAGCTATCTTTCTGTAAAAATAATAACAATAATAATAATAATCACAAGTCATTAATGATTATGTGAATCTGCTCAAAAATCAAATCCATTATTCTTTTGCTTGTATTTGAGAGGGGTAGGCTTGACCAACCCGCGAGTAGCATGTAACATGTGGCAATGGATCTCGTGATATCTACCTCGTTCTCGTCCCGTCACCCAAACCGACGCCATATTAGACAACAGTGTATAAACTAAACGAAGGACAGGGAAACCATAATCCTCATTTCCTCTAGTGCGCAGTCATTCGTGGCGGCTGACTGCTCCCATTTTTCCTTCACTACTTTCTCTCCATTGAATCTCCCGGGGATTCATTTCAACTCAAAATTTCCACGGATTCCCCAGGAATTCCTCTCCATCCAGGCTGTTTATTCATCGATAATTGCTAGTGGGCAATCATTATCCTGAAATTTGGCTAGTTGGAGGCTAGTTTTGCCGGCGATTTCGTCGGGGAACAACATACAAAACCCTAAAATGCTCGTTGCAATCTTCGATTCGCTGTTATTGGGGAAAACCATGATAACACACACCGAGATAAGTTCTTTCTCCCTTTTCCTTTCGTATTCTATTGCACCTTCTTCCTTCTTCTCATTTATATATCAACCCCACAATTAAATTCAGGGTCATTGGTCAGTCTTAGTTCTTGCTTGTATCATTACCTTCACTCTCCTCAACGCACAATCTAGGCAATCACTAATAAAACTTTATTTCTCCTAGTCCATTACTTCATTAGCTAGGTCTTTAACACTCGAAGAATGCTAATGTGATATTGTTTGTTTCGACTTTGTTGGAGTTCATCGGGTTTGCATCAGGCATCAAACTCACCATCGGCAGTCTAGTCAAAGAAAAAAATTTATATATAATTAGTTGGAGTCGGAAAATCTCATCTCCTGGAAATGTAGACTAGGCCACAAAAATGTGCGTAAGCAGGGTACAAAATCGGACGTTATTTGGGTTAGACCTTGCGGCTTTCTTGCTAACTTTTAGTCCATGAGTCTTGATGTCCGCTGCTCATACAAAATACTATAAAATAAAACTCATCAAATATATACAAACACACCTAAAACTTCTAAATGCACTCAAGAGAAAATATCAATCACATTACATCGAAGTTAAAACGACTAAGATATGAAAAAATGATACAAAACATATAATAGAATAAGGTGATAAAAACATATATTTTACGTTTCATCACTCTATGAAAAATTGGCTAAAAATAAATAGAGAGTTTCAATGTCTTAGTGATGGAAGCTCATGGTTTTTGTAGTCAGTCCGTGATCTCAAGATCATGGTCCCCAAGCTGCGATCTATGCAGTCAACAGTCAAACCCTATCAAGCAATACCATTTTGGAAGATCATGGGCTCACTTGAAAGATCATGGGCTTGCTCAGGCCTGAACTCGTCCAACCCCAGGCCCATGAATTTGAAGACTTGATTTCACAGAAGGCCAATACTATGGTACCGCTATTAAAAGTGCGGCACCGGTGACACCAATTTCTATTGGTCCACGTGGCATGAGAAAATGATGTGGCAGTTCTTGGTTTTATAGAAACCGAGCCTAAAATATGTCGCTCAACCGACCCAACCCTTGCAACCGAACCAATGGATTTGTTTTTTTTTTTTCTTTCCATAATTGCTTTCGATGAAGTTCTTTTTTTTTTATTTCTGTGAAACCCTCACCCACAATTCACCATATTCAAAGCACTCTGCCCACTAAAATGTCCAGGAACAGAGTGATGAGGATGGTAGACTTATGAAACAAGGTGTGCAAGATGCGGCCGACGGTAGCTCATGACGATCCTCAAAGCACCTCTCTTCTTCTCCGAACAGCTGCTAATTCGTCTGCACTTAATTCCCTCTATGGAATAATATTACAATATGATATAAGATTGATTTTCTTCACCTTGGAAACACCAACTTTATATGCCATAACTGATGATGGCTGAAATCGGAATGAAGGAGCATCATTCGGCTCAATCTGTTTGAGATAGAAACCAAATATTTGTTTTCACTCCTTCCAAAAACCTTGAAGCCGGTGGAAAACTTTTGATTGAGTGTTACTGAAATTCTTATGCAAATTCATGGCGCTATCTAGCTAGCTACAGACTCTTCAGAGTCTGACAGGGGTTTTATTTTTCTCAAATTGGATTCCTGAAGAATGGATGGTCCAGAGCATTTCTAGCAATTATTCATTCTGATGGATCATATTTCAACAGACCAGTCCGCCCAACAGATCGATAAGCAAGAATCTAGAGCTCTGTGTGTGTGAATACACCATTTCCTGAATTAATACAAAGAATGCTCAGGTTAGTTAAAGTCCCATAATCCAGGATTCTAATGCAGCAAGCAGAATTGAAAGGGCATCAAGTAGTCAAGCTTCCTCGCATCTCCAATACTCTTAACTGGAAATTGCTCCTTCTAGCCCATTCAATCTTCTCCTGACATATTTTTCAGCTGCCCCACTGCAAAGCAACATGTGTTCTGGTAAATACATAATACCCTGCTCCTTCTGGTCAATTTAATCGTGGATGCTATATCAATTGAATGTTATAAAAGGGAGGGTAAGGAAATATACATAATTAGCGTTAGAAATACTGTGTTCTGGTAAATGTCCTAATATCCTCTCCATAATTTTATAAATGTTCCAAGTTCTCATGTGTATGGAATAGTGCTTCATCCTACTAACAAGAAAAGTAAAATAAAATTAACTTCCATTCGTGATTAAGAGTGGAATTACAAGAACATCCAAAACTCAAAATGAATTTGTACATAATGACACTAATCATGCATAAGTTCACGAGTATGCAACCAGCACTCCAGACATCAGAAGGGTAGCTCCATCCTAAACCTACGAGAATAATATTATGGTGCAAGTTAAAACACAAATCTCTATGATTCTTTTATGAGTCTTAAGAAAAACATAAAAACTTGGTCCAACTCAAAGGCCGGCGAGACAATTGAAATGCATTCTAAAAGGAATATGTATGTTTAGTCCACAATTGCACGAACTCAGATCACATAGCACCTCGGTGCTGAAGTACTAAAGGGATGGCAAGAATTCAATTCATCAAGCATACTGGCGGGTCAATCAATCTTTATCTAGAACCTGACCTAAAATCAAGTTCATACAATATGATGTTCTTCACATTCTGCACAATAAATAATTGGCAAAAAGGGGGAGAAATGAGGATGAGATAGACAATAATTATATAGACTGATAATAGAAAGCTCTGAGTAAATCCAATTTCCATCTACAACCTGTGAGCATGGACTTCATCATCACAAACGTTGTAAAGGAAGATAAAGAACAAGGAGCAACCAACAGATTAAAATGGAAGAATATGGAGGGATACTACAGTACAGATACAAGGAGATCAGTGAGGCGAAGGACAGAGACTGGAGAATGGATCAGCGGCACACAAGTTCGCCGGAACTGCTACTGACAGTCCGCCTGAGCAGGAGAGAGAGGAAGACGAAGATCCATAGATGTGAGACGGAAACAGATACGTCTCCGTTTCTTTGGCCAATAGCAATTCGACCGGTTCATGGTTAGTGGTTACAGAGTCAGACACGAGGTTTAATACATTTAACCAGTGCCATGTCATCATCTGCGTGGACCAATCACAAGTTGCGGCACCCATGCCGCACTTTTTGTAGCGGCATCATAGTATTGGCCTTCACAGAAAGGGATCTGTTATTTTCAATTTTTAGCACAATTATGAGAAGAGAGGCAAGGGTTTTCTTCCAGAACAGAAGAGATCGAAGACGGCTTGGATAAGAAATGGAGGGTGCTCTCATTTTGGGAAGTTTGAGGTTTCAGATTTGAATACTCTTTAGAAGATGGCTCGTCTCCTCATCTCTTGCATTTCTTCTTCTTCTTTCGTGGGGTAATCACATTGATACTTTGGAATAAAAACCGCGCAAACTTATGTAGATTTTGTTATGTCTTATATGAGATTGACGAATTCCTAGTAATCTTGTCTAATTGATTTTTTTTAATTATCATTTTGTGCCTTTTGACTGATAACTAACTGGTATTTCTCCCCTCAAAACGACCTCGTCCTTCGCAAACTAACTCTCAGAACTTGGATCAAACAATTTCATAACCAGGGGATCGATTTGCATAGAAAATTAGACCGAAACAAACAACCAAACGCCGAGAAGAACCCTCTCTCACTTCTAGAACCATAGATTAATCGAAATGCAGGAAGGTAGTAACAATAATCATCATCATCATAAACTGTAGGCCAACAGTATTAAAGTAACAAGCAATCGACAATCACCATATCCCCGCCAGCAAAATAAGAGCAACAAAAATCAAACAATCGCAATACAAAGCGAGACGACAAAAAAGAATGGGGGAAAATAACTCTCTGGAGGAAGAACCCTCTCTCTCTCCTCTCTCTCTCTCTAAAGTAACAACCAGAAGAAAGACGCCAGTACCGTAGCCGTCACTCCAGCCATCGCCGTCTCCGCTCCGCTCTGCAAAACCAACAACAGCCTCCGGTGAGTAGACATACAAAATTACCATTCACAACCAATTCAAGCCGAAAGCAATTGGACCCGTAAATGGGCTGGTCTTAATTCTTCATCGGGTCTGCTCATTATTGGGCCCGTTAAAAGCCCATAGACTAACGGAGTTTGAACTAGGGCAGACTGCTAAGCCTACTCACAGACAGCACGCCTCGTGGGCCCCGCCTGACAACTCCATCAGTCCTCGGGCACCGAGCCTCTCCTCTCAGATTTGCTTTTCAATTTTTATCAAAATTTGAACTTTTAATATAATTTTGTTTTCCTGACAGCTCTCTCCATTTTCACGTGCAATTGCGGCTCCCCCGAGTAAAAATAAAATAAAATAAAGTAGGGGAAGCAGCAGACCAAGATCTGTTTTATCTGGTTTGTGATCTATCTTGATCTACATTACGGGGACGGTGGATCTGGCTACACCTGATCCCGCCCTCAAAACGAGAAAAAAAAGGAAGGGGAAACGACGACGTACCACATCAGTGCCGGGGCCGGCGGGACCGGGAGAGGTGGCGCCGAGGCTAGGGGCGGGAGCTCCGGTGGGTGGAGCCGGCGGGCTTGAGGACAAAGGAGAGGGAGCGGGAGCCGGAGACTTCACCTTCGTGGCCGGAGCGGGAGCTGGGACCGTGGCAGGCGGAGAAGCGAGGGGAGCCGGCGGCGGAACGGCCGGAGGGGGAGTAGCCGGCGGCGGGGAGGCCGGAGGAGGAGAAGCTACGGGTGGCGGGGTGGCTGGGGGAGGGGAAGCCGGGGGGGGAGATGCGGGTGGTGGAGTGGCCGGCGGCGGGGAGCTGACTGGTGGGGGTGTGGCCGGCGGTGGTGCGGTGGAGACCGGAGGAGGGGCGGAGGCAGGAGGCGGGGCGGATGTCGGCGGAGGGGTGGCGGCCACCGGAGGAGAGGCGGTGGGGGTGGTGGGAGTGGTGGGAGTTGGCGGGGCCGGGGTGGCAGTTGGGGAAGCTGCCGGGGACTGGCCTCCGACGCCGGCGATTACGATGCAGATCAGGGAGAGGACAACGACGGCTGAACGGTTCTTCATCTTTGGGGGATTTTGTTGGCTGGCTCACACTCTCGCTCCTTTTCTCAGAGACCAAACGGGAAGAAGAGAGAAAGAGAGAGAGTGAGTGAGTGAGTGAGCGATGACACAAGAGAGAGAGCAAATTAAGGGAATAAATAGAGTGAGGGAAATGTTAGATCTTCGTCTCGTCTAGAAGTAAAAGGGAAGGAAGTGTCTTCGGGCGAATTTAATTTTTTCTAAAAAGTATATTACGAAAAAGCATATGATTTTATGGTTGGTTTAACCAAACCATGGCTGTGAATCCGGTTCAGCTCCAGACACGGTCGAGCAAATAGGTTAAGCGTTAATGGTGTTGATCGTTTTAGTGCTGTTTAGTTCGAATATATGAGAAAGCAATTATAATGCTCATTTATATATAAATTAAATCAAGTCTCGTCTAACACATGACTCATGAGTACTAACATATACATAATATTTACACCAAAATAATAGCTTGTACTCGAATCTAGTTCGTTCCAGGACTCCACCACCTCAAAAGCAGAATGTGGACCGCAATGGAAACACACTTAAAATCGATCAGATAAGTTTGTGATTAGCACATTAAATGAACCAGAACAACCTGTTAAACCCAAGCAAACTAGCCTAAGGATTTAGAAATCAAAGTTCGTTGGTCGATTTTGTAGAGTTTTGATCGAGTTGACACTGGTTTTTGTCGTATTTTGACCAAACTGAAACGAGTTCGAAAAAGTCCAAAATAATTGTGTGGCACCTGTTTTCCCCACCGGTCCGACTAGGGATGGCAACAAAACCCGAACCCACGGGTACCCACCCGACCCAACTCGATCAACGCGGGTAAAATCAGTATTGACGGGTTTTGGGTCGGGTTAGGGTTTAAACCCGTCCATTATTCACCGGGCTGGGTTCGGATTTAGGTAAACCGGCCTCATTGGTACCTGCCCACACCCATATAATTAATTTTCTCGGTATATCTAATATTCTAAACAACTAATCTTATTTATGTTTGTGGAGACAAGTCTAATTTTTTATTTCTAATTGTGTAGAATGAAGTTGATGTTATCGAGTGGACAATGAAGAAATTTAATTGACACAGAGAAAAAGAAGTTTTAAATTAATCATATTATTTATGGATAATTTGTGATTTGCTTCAATTTTCTTGAGTTTTCTAGAATGGTGTTTTATATATGGATAATTTGTATTGAGATATTGATATTCGACTTTAATTTTGATAAGAACTTGTTATTGTAAATTTTTTACGACAAAAACTCGTGGATACCTATGAACCTGCAGATACCCAGGGAGTTGGGTTAGGTTTGAGTTTTTCAAACACAATGGGTTTTACTCCGAATTTTTGTCACGAATAGGTTTGGATTTGGGAAAACCCAACCCATTGCCGGTTCGACTCAACCGTGGTTAATAACCTTTTGATATAACAAAATAGGGTTTTTTATTTTTTTTTTAATTTTCTTTTCCCGCCCCCCTTGCTTTAACTTTTAACTATGATATTTGGTTTGGTTTTGGGGGAAGTGGAGATCAGACGATGATGGTGACGAATGGCCTACTGAACAGATTGGCCAGCGGTCTGATTTTTGGTTTGGATGGTGGCGTGGCAGGCCCAGGCCCAGGCCCACCAGGACAATACATGTGATGGGAGATGGAAGATCTGAATGACACGTTGCATCCAGCTAGCTAGGGTTTGTGGGGGCAATAGTGTCTGTCTCTCTCTTTCTCTCTGACCAATGATGAGAGATGATTATTAAGCTTGGGTCTTACGGTTTCTTTTACTTATGATAAATGATTGTTTTGTTCCGCCCGCTAAACACCCATTAATTTCGGCTTTACCCCAACAAAGAGTGAAAATCAAGATACATAGTACACTAATTGAGAGCTCATTCGGGGAAAACACTTTTTTTCTTATGCTAACCTGTATCATTTGTTATTAACTAGCGGTAGCGGTTACATTAATCCGACTGTAGCTGGTCAATCAAAACAATCGGTGATTTATCCATCCAGACTACCATCTCATCCCAACTCGTCTTAACGTGTGTCATTTACATGAGCTGCCTGATTTCCTTCTCTACCAACATGCTGCCAAGTAGTCGTACTCGTATCCATCAAAGCAAGATAGTGCTTAGAATTTCGAGACATATAGTACCAATCTCAGATTGCAGAGTTGCCGCCCTCGTCAACTTGTCCACCAAACCCATACTGTACACTTCCAATATAGGGTTTATTATGTGGGTTCTGATAGGCGACTTGAGTTCCGAATTCAGCAGCCAGTGCTTCAGCCTCCTCCACCTCCCAGCTGCCTGGTACGCATTTTGCAACAGCCATAAGGAAAGTGCCGTCATGATTACGTGCAACCATTCCCAGTCCGATACCTCCCGTCGCAAAAACCCCAGCATCAAGTATTTATCTTTACTCTCCCCGCAGCAGGACACCTCCATCTCACCTCCCTTGCGTCTGTCGTGGATGGAACCTCAGTTCGCACATGGTGGGTATAGTAGTCTTGTAGAAAAATATGCGCGCGAGTAGTGATCTCATCCTTAGCCGACCTCAGGTAGTCGGATTTCGTTAAACATATGTGCATTCCTCTCCCGCCATAAGAACCAGAGCAGCGCACACCATGCCTCCATCTCCTCATTTGTCGTCCTACTCCTCATTTTTTAAGTGGTATGTGCTGACTTGGCAGTGACGTGGCTCATTGATTGTTAGTCAATGTGTTTGACCGTCCAAGATAACGGTCAAATCTTGGGTTTGGCCAACTTCGTAACTTTGATGAATAGTCGAGGTCAAGATATTATAGATCGAAAAAATTGGTAAGGATATTTAATTTGTGAAAAATTCAAACCATACAAATATATTAACCCTTCGTCCTGCGGATTTGCTGCTTTATTCATGGGACATGGGGCGAGATGCGTGTGTCGATTTGACCGGATCTTCACCTCTGACTCAAACCGGGATGACTGGTTTTGTGCCTGGCTGAGTTGTTGCTGATGCTGCTCAGCGAAAGTGTGCCAAGTATCGGGACTTGTGTATGACTGTTGGGTATTGTTTCTTGCCATATTCTTTTTCCTTCGCTGGGAGAGTTGGATACGGATAAACGTGACTTTACTCAAGAGGATCCAGAAATTCTCCATGCCTCAGTATTTGTTCCTCCGTTACATCAAAATTGGACAACTCTTTGATCTTAGAAGGCAAACAAAAAAAGTGTGGGCTTTTAGTTGGGTCGTACAGATATTAGGTCATACGTCTTGTCGAATCGGTTAGAAGTGGAAAACGAGAAATTATTGCTTCTTAAAAAGAATTCTCAACTTCTTGAAGTTTTTTTCTACTGAAGGGTGATTGCTGGGGTAACAAGTTAAAACTCGACCAGCTTCTCCACGTCTTCTAGCCAACTTCATCCAAATACTTTATATATATATTCATAAAAAAAGTCAATAACTACTAGTCCTTTATTAGTTGGCTGGCCAATTGAACAGTAACCCAATTTGTTTATTCATTGATTTTCTTACTTGATTATGCCTCCTGGACTAGACAAGATTGCATGCTAACTTTTAAGAGGTTAGCTTCATCCTCACTATTCATCATAAGTCATAACTATTCTAATTACAATTCAATTCTTTTTTAAGTTACATTTAGTGATGGAAAGTAATGAGAGGAAGCTTATTCGGATTTGAGTATAAATAAGTACGTAAAATGTAAAAGTTACGGATATAGCTAAGCAAAATGCTACTTATAATAAAACCTCATACATACTTACAACATAAATTACTACCGAGAAATACCTATTATAGAATGGCTAATAATAAAATAAAATATCCACTACACAATAGCTACTCATCAAAGCAATAAAACACTACTACATACAAAACTCTACTACTCATTTTAAGGTCGTATCAAAGAATTAGGAACTTGGAGACTACTGATCGATGACACGTAGAAAGAACTATTTTAGGCCCCATAACCTAAAAAATTATATATTTATTGTCATAATATATTGAATTTAATTCATAATCATTCAAAGTATGTAGCTAGGAATAAATGAGAAGAGGATGAATGAGAGACTGAATACCAGGCATAGATGATGATGATAACCGACCCCCTTATAAACACTTCTCACAACCATAGTCAGGAAGGAACTTTCAGGTGGTGGTTCGGTGAAAGGTTACAACCAAAACCAAGAAAGGAGCAAGTTTGTTGTGAGTAAATTCTAACCTAGTGACTATGTTAGTAAGAATATGATAATCGGGTCATGAAGCGACAAGAATACATGGTATGGATATATAACGAATGCTTAGTTTCTATTATATGTGCTATGGTGTGTGTGTATGAATGATATGACGAGATGAGACTGTGAAATGGAATGTGATGAACAAATGTGTGATTGATGTGCATGGAATGATATGTGACGATGAATGATAATTGTGACTGAATTAAGCGGTCCTTATTGGGCTATATGATATGGTATTGGTAGCCTATAAGGCTATGAAATGGTCTTGGTAAGTGATAAGAATTCTGAGCTCGTGAAAGTTTAGGTTCTTTTGTCAAAGTCCCGCAGTTACAACTCAAGTTTGGATAGCTCGAATCGACCTTCAAACTAACATAAGAATAAAGGGATACATGGAGATAGATACTCGCCTTAATCAAGTGTGATCGCTTGATTGATAAGAGCTTTGCCAAGCTGTTTTGGATCCTTCAACGGAAAAACTTAAACAAGGATCTTGCCCTAGCTATGGAATCCACTAATAACTAAACTAATAAACCATAAGCACAACGTCTCCATGGAGGAAAACACACCTCAGTGTAAAATTCGTATTCAACAACTCTCTAACCCTAAAATTCGTGTTTACAACCCTTTAAATAAGTATGGAAAAAATAAACCTAATGAAAATACATAAAAAGAAAAAGAATCCTAATCGAAAAAGGAAGTTTAACTCGTCAGGAGGCCCCGAAACCGGTCACAATACCTGGTCGGGGATGTAGTTGCACTGGCCATGGGTGCTTCTGACTTCGTTCCCTGGTCTCCCCTATAATTTCCAGATCGGGGAATTAAATGATGTCGACCGAGGGAAATAGAATCACATCACATTAGTCCCTCCCAGTTGAAGAAGCTTTGCCCTCAAAGCTTTCCAGCCCAGCTTCCAAATGAAATTCTCTAGAATCCTCTAGCAAGGTTCATCGTCTTCTTGTCTCTTCTTCCTGTACTTCCACTGACAGAAATGATCATCCACAAAAACATGAAAATTACGTCATTGCTCCTCTCTAGGAAAGCCTCGAACCCTGTTTGCACACCTGGCGATTGTCGTCCTTTGTTTAGCAGTGACGGACCTCAAAGCTTGGGAGACCCAGCAAGAAAAATCATCATAAAAAGGATCGCGATAAACCAACTGCTCCTTTTCCACCGTGATCACCTGGTAGAAACCTCCATCTTCCTTCTGCGGCTCTGGTGTTGAAGAAACCACTTTGTTGCCTTCAAGGAACTCATCGAAATTAGTGGTTTCTTGCAACTCGTCCTCTAGCTCAACATGGACTTCATCAAAACTCGAACTCTGTTGCACCGGAGAACTTGAACTCGAACTTGATCTCTGATTAGCCATGGTATGGAGTGAAGCTCCAATATGTGCCATCCGTGCTGGTTGCTCCTACCTTAGTGGTTGAATCTCCTTTTAATGAAAAAGAGGTCCATTGTTCGATTCCCTACCCTGCCAGTTGCTGTCCTCGTGCATGTGATTTTAGTGTGGGCCTAGCCAACTTAAGGGGTCAGCTCCGCATGTTTGAGTATTATACGACCCAGGTTGAGGCCCACATTGACTCTGCCTCCGAACTAATGGATTATGAGGTCCCAAAAAGTTGAGGCCTTTTGCGGTGGGTCTGACCAGCACTAGAGAAAAGTTGAGGCCCTGTTCGTTGGACACCTCCATTGAAGGATCGGAACGTGACTCCTCGGAATGTCACGAGAATGCCACAAGGGGAACTCAGTCACTAGAGAAAAGTAAAGAGTTCGAATAAATGGTGAGCAACTTGCATATAGGAGTTCACGAGGCCAAACCAAAGAATTTCTTTGAATCTCCTCCTCGAGGTGATTGGGGAGGAGCATTGCCTTCTAAGCCACATTGGCTGCTTGACTAAAATACCAAAGACCTCGCGTAGCTCAAAGGCATAAAAGAAAGGGTGCTTCATGGAAGGCAATCCATATTTTGTCTAAGTTAAAGACGTTAAACAAAAGTACTAGGTCGTCAATGATGTAAACAATTGAACGAGGTTGAGTTCCTAGTGCGGTTGTCAATTACCGTTAAATGCTCCTCAAAGGCGGTTAATCGACCCTCTGCCTTTCTTCTATAGCCCAAAACAACAGTGTGCAATTTCACACTCGAATTGGTTCTGTTCATGTTTTCATTCCACAAAATCCTGCCATACCCATTGAAACAAACAGTGAAACATTTCTTAAGATGCTCATAAGAATAAATAAAAAGAGACAATGAATCTCAGGTGCATGGAAGACGACGACAGTCTCTCATCAGAAGTATAAGTCTATAAGCACACAAGTCATGGATCTAAACTCAGATTTCAACTACGACTTACTACTGGAGACTATATCTCTGCGGCAATAGGGACAGTCTCCACAGGCTCGAACCCATGGATCTAAGCACACAGAGTGGAAGCGATGTCCACATGGCAGGCGCATAAGCTCATCTCCTCCACTGAAACTCTCCAAGCATATGCTACAATCTCTTGACGACACTCCCTCGTCGTCTCCACTTTCAGCCACATAAGTAGTAAACACCTCCATCTTCAGACCAACTAGTTCCTCTGGAGATAAACCAGGAGGTTTCTTCTTGGGTGATTGTCGCCTCTCGCTTTCAGAAGTTGAATCGTGGAATGGAAACCCGCCAGGAGACCACACTGCAGGGACATCAGTCCCCCAGTCCCCCGTATCAACTGCACGGAGATCATCGCCAAATGTATGTTCCCCGTTGCTGATGCTGAAGGCAGCAGACCTTGTATTTCGCCTGCAAAATACCAAGCAAATATGGAGTGTTAGCTTTTTTATTTCTATTTATTTATGTTCGGATGAATAATATGGTAGGTTAGATAATTGAATTCAATCGAGTGGGTTTATGAACAAATAACTAAGGGGTCACTTTTGTGTCACCCAATCCATCAAGTGAGTGATTATCCCCAGAGTCCACTATTTGACAAGAAAAACATGATGGATGTTGCTATACTGGATTTGGAATGATGGGCACGATGGATATTCCAACAACCCATCAGTCACAATCCACTTCTAAGAAAACAGCTCACCTCGACCAACCATCTATTTGAGGTAACCATCCAAACAACCTCTAAAGTCTAAGGGTATACAGCCTAAAACACAACCAAGCCCTAGACCGTTGCCTGCTTGCTCATCTATCATCTACAAAGTAATAGCTTTGCTGGCAGCACATAACCATACAAATCAAAGCATGAGGGGCTGGAATTATAGTCCTTCCAACAGTCAAGAAGCATGCTAGTAGCACCACTAAGGATATGGATGACGCATTACATGTCTAATCTGAACTGCCTTCCTAAAGGTGGTTGGGCTCGATTGAAGAGAAAATTCTCAGTTGCAAATCAGCGACTGAACCCTGCAATTTTTGTTGAGTGCTAACCTTCATAGGTCAAAGCTTCACCAAAAGAATATGACGGGAAGATTTTTGTGCAAAACCAATTCATAGTGAAACAGAAGCAAATAGGAGAGCAGCGGATATCACAAGCCAGCATAGCAACACAACTCTAATGTTTAAGAGCCTAAGCTTAGAGCTACCACCAGTACTTGCACAGTGGGTGGATCGTCGTACCCCCGCGGTACTTTGAATTGTAGAAAAACTCTAGCAAAGTCCATCAAAAAATTTCCTCCAAAGGATCATATAGAATCATTACTTTATACTCCATTGTGTTAACTAGCACGGCAACAAGTAAAATGTATGAAGTTGCAGTGCCTCAGAAAAACAAAAGCTAACCCTTATTTACAGGATGTGATGGGTTTCGGAGGAAAAACAGCTTCACCTAACTGGCATTTATAACAAGTTGTAGCATAAGCTTACCCCTACGTCAGACATGGAATACAAAATAGAAGTTAAGATTACCGGTTTCCAGAGAGGGACACTCCTCTTAATCTCTCAAGAAGCCTTGCCCTTGCAAGTAGCACAGCACCAGGGAGCCTCTCATTTGAAGTCACCCTAGGCCGGCCTGATGTGCTTGAAGCTTCCTGACCAAAACTGTTGTTTGATACATACTGCCGGGAGACGTGATCAAACCGTCCAGAGGATCGTTCCTGGCCATAGCACAATGCATTGCAGAAACGAATAAGAACAACTAAAATGAGATTACCACCTTTAGGATTTTAAAAACAACGCAGAGAGAAACACAAACTCCATCATCTATTCATGGGTGCCACTGCTGTGCAGGCTATTCACAACACCTAATTTTTCTTAACATGTTCCAGTGCAGGCAATATTCATGAAACATCTTCCCCTTGCCAACAAGCAAGCGTTCCAGGTTAAGTCAGGATTTCAACTGCCTGGTGATTCCACTGAAATCCTCACGTGATTACCCCCTCTCATGCATGAAATTCAAGAACATAACTTTCCCTTACCAAACACTAACGAGATTAATTCCTCTCTTTCCTTATGCTTAATTCCCAACGCCCACTTCCAATTTTCCCCCTAATATCCACAAACCCCAATTTCGCATTTCTAACCTTGGACAGCTCAATCCAAAGCATTTCTTCGAGTTCCTTGGCCCTCGAGTGCAAGGAAACGGAATACGTGTGGCAATCAAAAACTTACAGAGGCCCGATGGCAGGCATGCCGAACATGCTGAGATCTGCGGAGAGTATCGTATCCGTCCAAATCATGCCGCCCGGCACCGTTGTTGTTGTGGCTGTGGCCGTGGTGATGGCGCCGGCCAGAATTTTGGTGAAAACCACGATCGGAACTGGAAGCCTCGAGGCCGAGGGGTAACTCGGTGCTCAGCCGCCCAACGCGCGACCTTCTCTGGTAAAACAGCTCCGACGCGCTCGTCATACACCAGAGCAAACAGCAACCAGCACGTCCACAACACGAAAACCTTATTTCAGGTAAGATCGTGAGCTATTGAGAAAGAACAAGGAGATGGAGAAGCCGAGAAGCGCCGGAGGACGGCGGGTCCGGCACACAGAGTAAGGGAGCTTCTGAGAATTGAGAAATGAGAAACAGAGAGAAAAGCACTTTTTCTTTTTGAGTTTTTCCCCGGAAGATATTATTGATCCATTGGCGAGAAGAAAAAGCGGTATTTTCTCTGGATAAAGTCCGAAATTAGAAATTAAAGATTTTTTTTATATATTCTCACAATAAAAAAAAGATTTTTTTTTATAATCATCCAGATTCATTCAAAGAACTCGAGAAGAAAGGCATAAGGGCTAAGGCCCATTCGCTGTCGGCTTGAAGAACCGGTATAAACAACGACTCACACTTTATTGATTTAATCAATTCGTTAAAATTCAGTTAATGAATCATTATTTTATAAATAAAAATATTATAAATAAAAATATTATAAATATACGACATATAATAATAGACTAAATCATAAATTCAAATACTCTCTCTCTAAAAAAAATATAGTTACTTAATCAACAAGAAACTTATTGCTTATTTAGTTGTGCAAATAAGTTTTCATATGTTTCATTGATGAAAATATTCTCTCTGTAGTAGCTGTTGAAACGGAAAAGTCAATACTAGCTCAATCAACCGACAAATCAATTTGTATTGTGTGTCCATCTCTATTTCCACCAGTTTCTCTAGTAATTTAGCAAGGGAAGAAATTTCAAATTCCTGACTATGAACCACACTAGCGGCATAATATCGTAGCTCATTCTTTAAAGAATGCATTTTATAGCCTTCAAAGTCTCGAGGCTAAACTCTTGAGCAAGTTGTTAATATTTTGTTTATCAAAGACCAAAAATAACTTTTAGGTTCTAATGCTCTACACAACTGAATCAATCAAATGATGACTCAACAAGTTTGTAAAATATTTTCCCAACTGAAGCAATCTAAATAATGACTGGCAGAGGAATTCATTTCGGGTTCGTTCGTCTCCTTGCTCATATTTTGTTTTGGGGGGATTGGATAATTTTTTGAGTTTTGACATGGAAGAGTAAGCTTTAGTTTAGAGTTTTTATTTTATTTTATTTCAGTGATACTTTATACTTTTAGTCTTTTAGGTTTCATTGTTTTTAATTCTTCAAATGAAAATCATTGGCTAGAATTTATGGGCTAAATTTAGTGTAGTTGTACACTAAATTTAGCATTGGGCGGAATATCTAGTTGCACAAAAATATTATTATGAAATAACACTATACCAACTTTTAAATAGTGTCGGGCCGAATACCTAAATCGAGAAAATAATTAGTACTATACTAGCTCTTCCACGCAACCCTAGATCCACCACTGCTCAAGTTGAAGTGGACTAGTCCAATTAATGGTTTATATGGTTTCATCTCCATCCGTTAAAAGTCATTCGGTCCATCATTGAAATCCAACCAAACAACAATACAAAATTGTATATTTTAATGTACAGAAAATTTTGATAACGAAGGTGTAGCTAAATCTATCGCTTTCGCCTTATGTATTGTACAAACAATATATAAATAAATCATGGAATCTATTCCTAAACCCTAACCCAAAATAGTAAACTCCTAAACCATAATTCATAGACATAATCAAATTATTAGTAAGTAATTAAGTATACGAACTCTAATTTAAAATACCCTATAATTTGAAGCGATTATGGATTTTAGGCTGATTGAGATTTTGGGGGTGGAGCCTAGATCCGGAAGGGAACCAAAATTGAAAAGAACTGAAATTGAAAAATAAGCAAAAGACATTTCGAACCAAGGACTAGCCCAACATTGTATTCGATCGTATTTGATTCGGTTTGGTCCAATCTAAAAGTTAATTCTGCCCATTTTCTTCAATATTTATAAAATTCAAGTGATCAAGGATGATTCCACATTATATTCAGTTTGATATAGTCCGATACAAGTTTCGGTTTAGTCCAATCCAAGTATCATTTCGATCCGCTGCGATCGAATACGAACCAAACCGTTGCTAATCACTAGCACTGACTAAGCAATCTGTGGAAAGCAAAAAATCCGGTTCCAGACAAACTTGCCCAAGCAGTTGCTGAAAAGCATTTGCTTTTCTGCATAGTAACATAACAAACAAGCGACTGACGCATGCCACAGCCTTGTTATAGATCTTGCTAACAAGTTTTCAACGAGACCAACTACCAGCAGAGCAAGAAAAACCTACAAGTTCAATAATCCACATGGGGCTCCTCAGGAACAAAATAAGAGAAAAAAACTAGTCGCCCTTCCACAATTCTA
This sequence comes from Linum trigynum, assembly GCA_964030455.1. Classification (NCBI taxonomy): domain Eukaryota; kingdom Viridiplantae; phylum Streptophyta; class Magnoliopsida; order Malpighiales; family Linaceae; genus Linum; species Linum trigynum. The sequence goes on from OZ034820.1 coordinate 2,288,775, forward strand.
AAGAAACTAGTAAGTGCTACACCATCTGTGAAACTGCCACGCAAAATGATCTTTCAAGTCTCCGCCCCAAAAACTGGCCTCTGCTTTGATTCTGGATCCAACAATGCCCCCCATGTTTCATTTGACAAAGTGTGGGCTAATTAAGCCAGCGATCTCCAGAAATCCAACCTGATCTTTCCCTGCAAATATCTTCTTCAGCTTCTCGTCACATTTTATGATCTTCTTGTTTTCAGGATCCTGCAAGAACACACATACAAAGTTAGTAAGCTAATTTTCAATTTTGTTAACTTGTTCAAAGCTCTTATTGTGGTGCAAGGCCAGCCCGGTTTGTCATTCTGACAGACACTCGGAATTAACCAGCAAGGTAAGAACTTTTGACAGACCTGCATCTTCCATCATCTCAAACAATACCCAAAGTTGATAAACTAAATCAATAAACTAACTTAGGACATTGAGAGAAATGGGGACTCAACTTGGGATTCTGTCACAGTGTCACTAGTCAAATGGCAAAAGTTACATCCCACAACCTCATAATCTCTAGATGTTCAATTTGTCAAAGGATCCAATTGAATAAGAGCACTTAAGGAACTAATAATCCACAATACAGCATGAAAATGGAAGAGAAGGCAGCATAGAGAAGTACAGCATTATATCAAAACAACAGGGGAGCAGCGTTTCTACTTCTAGCAAGTAGCTACATTGAGACAATCTATTGCATTCACATGAAACATGAATAATGGCAGCAGAATGAAGGAATGGAGGAAGAGAACCCTCAAAGTAATACAAATGAGATTCAGAAAACCAATACAGGATGAAGCCACTAGCAAAAGCTAAAGCAGAGCCCTTAATATCAACCATTCCACAGAAACCAATTTAAGCCAACAAGACCACCAGAGTTCGTCCCATAAAACCTTCCCCGTTGCACAAAATCCATAGTTACACTGGCATAGCGGAAATTTGAACCCGGGGCCAATCTATAGGCTACAGGTCTCGGTCGTTGAGCAAACTAGGGATGTTGTCTATCAAATTTCCATTGCAACTCAAGCTAACCCTATCAAGAATCGAAGTACGGAACTATCACTTAAAACTCCAACTAGTAAATCATGTTACCCGAGTAATTTCATCAAACACATAATCCTGCAGCTGTACGGAAACCCTATCACAATTTTTTTTTTTTTTTGTTTTGTTCCTACAAATAATGCAGCAAGAAGCAGCGTACGCGAGAGAAATAGCAATAGCACGGGTATAAAGGATGAGAAGAGAAGACCTGGAGATTGTGCTCCTTAATGTGAGCCCAGATGAGCTTGAGAGCCTGGGTCCGGGAGATTTCAGGGGAGCCAACAAGCTCCGCCATCTCGGGAGAAACGGGACGGGGTTTCATGATGCCACGAGGCTGGCGAGTGCCGGCCGCCGGCTTGGGAGACGCCGTGGCGCAGGTGACGGTGTGGACGAACCGATGGTTAGGGAGCGTGGGAGCGGCGGCGAGAAGGCGGATAGAAGAAGGGGAAGAGGCGGCGGATGAGGCGAGAAAGGGAACCGCGTGGGCGGAGAAGAAGGTGGAGGAGATGCCTGAGGAAGAAATCGCCATCGGAGCTGCAATGGAGGAAGGGAGTGGGAGAGGGATTCGGCTCGGAAAGGTTATCCTGATATTTTGGGGCTGTGTGAAAAAAATAAGGGGCTCTCCTCTCCTCCGCCGCGAAAGGGGATATATAACGGAGATTATTAGAGTCCTAACCTCAGCACAGTAACCACTCTCGTCATCGTTTGTTACTTTTAAAAATTAAATCATGCAGTGGAAGCAACAAGAGATTTATTTGTTATTTTTTAAAAAAAATGATATTTTAGAAATAAATTAGATTTTGAATTATCTAATTCATACTGTGTGCGGATTTGTGGGCGGCGCGAACTAGATGAGGCTGAGAGTTGTCTGTGAATTAGTCTGTAGAATAACCTTCCTAACTCCCGGTTCTCAGAAAATCTTGAGACCATGCACAAATCCAGTCAATTATGCATGAGCGATGGAACCTCCCCCAAGGTTCCATCACTGAGAACGCTTTAAGGAAAAGACTATCATCTTCTCGGACAATTCCTCCTGCTGTCGTGCTCGGTGAGGCATGGTTGACTTACCCATCAGTGTTCAAGCGAGTCCATCCAAGCGATGGTGACGCCAATGAATCATGCTGCTCTGCGACGCTCTCTCCCTGCCAAAGATGCTTCTACTCTTCTCAAAAGCCTCAATAGTTTGTTTCTTTAGTTGTCTAGACTCGAACTGAAACTGTGTACTAGTTTCAAGTTTACCTTCGAACTGATGATTGTTCTAATCTGATTCTTCCACAGGAGCCAGCAAGTACTTGCAAAGAGTGGGATATCTATGATGGAGTTGCGCCTCGCCATATAGTGAAAAATCCATGTGGTCAGATCCTCTTGAAAGAAGTCAGCGTCCAGTTCACCTTCGAGGAAGTCTGACCAAACCGCTCGAGCATAACTACAGACTCTTAGCACATAGAGTATCGTCTCCGGCCCTCCTCCACATGTCGGACATACTTTCCTTTGCGTTAGATGGCGTCGCTTTCGCTCAGCGTCGGTAAGGATATGCTGGTTATTAGCTAGCCACAAGAAGGGTTGCATTCTTCGTGTAACTGGGGCTCGCCAAATAGTCTTTCGAACCAGGCGATAATGGGCTTGCTTGTCAATCTCAACAATAAGCTCATACGCAATTTTCATCGTGAATTCCCCAGAAGGGGAAAAACTATTATGATGTGTCATAACCAAGAATTGAAATACCGTACCAGAAAGATACTCGTAAGTTATTTTATACTAAAACCGTGGTTCAATAATTTCATACTGATAAAGTTTATGTTTGGCCAACTTTCATAAGTGCTTTTTGGTTTCAAAAGTTAAAGCATGGCCAAATACCTCTAAAAGCTTGACTTTTGAAAAGATGAAAAGCGTTTTTAAATAACTTAAAAGCATAAGCGAAAATCTGTTTTTAATTATCCTTATCATATTTTAATTATATTTCAGAAAATATAAATGTCTTACATTTATATTTTAAAAATTATAAAATTAAATAATTTATAAAATTAAATAATTTAATTAAAAAATCTAACAACATTCATTTTGACTACTTTTTATTCCTTCGAATTTTTATTCATATATATTATATTATAAATTTTTTATATTTATTTTACATAACCTCTCATATTAAAATACAGTCTAATATTATACATTCTTTCAGTAACCTCTTATTCACATAATTGTCAATACCCATTCCTTTAGAGAATTTCGCTTTTAATACAGGATCATTCAGGTCAGGTTTCCTATGTCCCTTTGGCGCAAAGTGGTTGCCGCTATCTGTCATTCACAAATCCCAAATCTATGCCAATTTGACAGAGATTTACTTCTTCACATCCATCGCGAGTTATTTTACATTACTTCTCATATTAAAAAAATAGTTTTGATAATTATTCAGTCAAACACCCAACTGTCATTTTTTTTTCACCCAACTGCTTTTTTTTGAAAAGTACTTCTTTAAAAATTCTCTGTGAGAACATGTCTAAAGAAATTCTCTGTGAGAACATGTCTCTGCAAAAGACTTTTGTACGCTATTGGTAGAGCACTACAGCAGGGCCAAACTAATCCAAATACTGCCCACTAGTTTCAAAGATTTCGCTTCCAATATAAGATTTTTTTGGTCGACCCTTTTAATCCTTGGTTCTGACAAACTGGTTGCTTTGCTAAGGAGAGAATCACCTCTCCTAAAAGTCTAACAGGTTAAAATTCATTGGCGCGTCCAGCCCAAATACTATCCAACAAGCTGGAAGACTCATCAACAACGCCCAGTTTTTACAATCTCAGATTATAATGAAACATCTTCCAGAAACACCACAACTCATGATGAAATTTGGACAAACCATAGTGTTCTTCAGTGAAAGCATCCTCCAGGGCACAAGTAAGGATGATTATATAATGTAACAACACGGTACACGAGCATTCCTAGACTCTACAACCAAACCTCAGTACCTTGCCATGCAATGTTTCCAACTTCCAGTTGTGTCATTTCTTAAGATGGGGGAAACAAGCATAGACATCAGCTTTCGGGTGCTTCGCTTCGGCGTGCTCTCGACACTTCACCTCTGTAGTGGTGCATATGAATGTCTGCATGCACACCTTGCACTGCATTCACCGTTACCGGAAGCAATCATCCAGGGATCCATCGAGGGAGCAGCACAAACAACAAAGAACACCAAATTACTACCTTTGCAGGGTAACCAAGTAAAAAAAAATCTCTTTCATCACACAGGCAAGCTATAACAGCACAACACAAGTCCTGAAACAACCACCACTACCACCACCATGGGTACAGTAGCTCATCTCAAGGGTGAATTAGCAGGATAATCAACAGACGAAGTATAGCTATGCGAGCTTTTTTAGCGCATTACCGAAAATCGCAGAGCTATGATCCTAACACCAAACTACTTAATGCGTGAAACCAGGTACTACCACCACCATGGTACAGTAGCTCATCTCAAGGGAGAATTAGCAGGATAATCAACAGACGAAGTATAGCTATGCGGACTTTTTAGCGCATTACCGAAAATCGCAGAGCTATGATTCTAACACCAAACTACTTAATGCGTGAAACCAGGTACATTTCTTGATGTACAGGACAGAATTCCCCAGAATTTGCACACTGTGTTGATCCTCGTTAGCCATAATTTTGAACATGATTTCAACATACACCATGATCAGACCCCAGATAATAGATGCTATAAAATGATCACTAACACAAAAGACTTCAAGGATGTCAGAAACAGAGAAATCAGTAACCCTAACAGCAGCCCAGAACAAAATTCACAAGTCTCGAACAGAGAGTATCGAGAAGGTAGAAGATCGCCACTCAAGAAACCGGCAATCGTCGGGGGAAAAAGGGAGAATTGAACTATAATGACCAAATCAAATATCAGAAAGAAGGAATAAGAACAGCATGCAAGGAGGATTACCTGAATACTCATGGCTTTCTTGTTAGTTTCGAGTTGGCTACCTGAAAACAATAAAAGAAACTCCGCCTTTAGATCACCAAAATTCGCTGCTAAGGAAGGAGGGCGGTGATGGAAAGGGGAAAAAGGAACAGGAAGATCAATTTATACCCTTTGCACCCTTTTGCTTCTCCAGATTCTTCTCGCGGGCCATCTTGGCTTTCTGGCCGTTTCCTCCTCCCATGGCTGAGCTCGATTTGATCGTTCGGCGGATCCCAAGAAGCTCGAATTCCGCCTTTCCCCCCTTTCTCTTCTCTTCTAGGGTTATTCAGTCGGGATGAAGGAGGAAGCAGGTACCGGAATTGGCGAAGTTATATACAGTTATTAGAACCTGGATGGAAGAAGCCTCTAGAATGGGTTAATTGACCAAAATGGTCACTCATGTTTTGCTCATTGACAAAATAGCTACAATATTTTAAATGGTACACAAATCATCCGTAGTCGGTAGGGGTGGCTATACGGTCCGGTTAAATTGGATCGAATTGATCTAGTTCCAGTCCAGTATTTTATAACCAAAATACGACATACATGTATGCCAAGTCATTTTATTACTCTAATAGTAAGTTAAAAATTAGCTTGCACTATAATGATAACATATATATACGAAGGTTGGTAATCAAAAAAATTTCCCGATTTTTTTTGGAATATCCAAGTCCAACCTAACTTTAAAATTTTCATATGGCAATACCTCAAAGTCATTCTTCTCACAGTGGTAGTCCTACAAATACGTGGAATTAACTGTCTCAATCGATGTCGTATGTGCTTGCGACATCAAGAGCACATTATACACAGATGCCCCCTAGCCACCAAGTTGTGGACCTTAGTGGGATTGAGCAACTTCATTGATTCCGCCCCGACTGTTAATTTTAGTCTATGGTGGTGACATGTCATGATCTCTGAGATCTCCCCATTCCACATTCTCCAATGCTTCTGTTTATTTTGAAGAATCTGGAAGTCTAGAAATAAAGTGACTTTTGAATTCTACCAACCTCATGTGCGTACCCTCACCAGATAATTCTACAACCAGGTCCTTGAAGTCTCCAATTTTCACCCCCCTCCTCCGCCCCCAGATTGCTCCTCCCAAATCCTCCTCTCACCACTTGGGAGCCTCCACCAGACAACTATTTGAAGATCAACTTTGATGCAGCTGTTCGTGACTCAGGATGCTAGTCTGGTCTTGTTATCCGTGGGTCAGACGGGCATGTGGTGCTAGCAGCCGATATGCGTCATCAGAAAGTAGTCAACCCCTACCTGGCAGAGCTCCTAGTAGTAAGAGGCGCTATCACCATCGTTGACTCAAGATCCTTGACTCATGTGATAGTGGAAGGTGATTTCGTGGTAGCTGTCATCCAGATCTGACAATTTGTCTTAGAAGATTCCTATGGAGGTCCGGTGCTCCGAGAGTGTCGTCAAATCCTATACTCTTTTCCAATTTGCATAGAGTTTAGGGCAGTTCCTAGAGCCGCCAACAGTGCTGCCCATAGAGTGGCTCGTAAAGCACTGCTATTGTCTCTCTTATATTATAATTTTTCGATTTTTTTGGGTGGCTTCACTAGAATGTGGCTTGTAGGAGGTTCCATGGTGGTTTTGTTTGTATAACTCTTGTCCTCTCTTGATATCAATCGGAAAAAGAAAAAAAATAGTATCTTTCTTTATATACAATCCATAGTTAATTGAGATGCATATACAACGCTAATTGAGATATTACAATCCATGGTGCAACACCCTCTCAAAATGTCATAGTTACTTGCCTTCTTTCCACGCTGCTGCTTGAGAATTACTCTCCTAAAAAGCTGCAAGTGAAATCAATGCTTTCGGAACCGCCTGTTTCTTCTTCTTCTTCTTAAAACTGAAATCCATGGTGCAACCCGCAAGTGAATTACTCTCCAAAATCTGCAGGTATAATACCCAAACTCGGATCACATTGAAGTCCTAAATTCACTACGTAGAAAGGTTTAAAGTTGAATGCGGGTTACATTACACCTAACTCAACCCAGCTTCCAACAACACGTCTGTCTTATACAGGCACAATGTAGACAATAAAAGCAATTGCAAGTCGCAAGTACTTTCTGATCATCGATCTCAATGTTATGTACATGCCATTTCTGTCCTAGTAATTCAGCAAGCAAAGGGCAAGCAACAAGAGAACTATTGACCGCATTAATACAAAATATGTACTAGGAGAATCACAATTTAGGTACCTGGAATCACAATTCTTGAGTTATCTGTTGAAGCCAGAGCCTTCCTTTACCGTATCAGTTCAGATGCGTCTTCATCCTCGCAAATATTTGACATGACATGTGTAACAGGCTAACCCCTATTGCTAAATCGGCCAACGGATGACAAGGCATTAATGAACAATTGGTGAAAGGCTACACCATATTCTTAAGATCATGATAAAGAAAAAGGGAGCTTGCAGAGCACCAATACTAAGTCGAAGAAGACAATTACTTCTTAGGGCCACCTCTTTGCTATTCGTTGTGACAACCTGCCCTCTTCTTCCCTAGTAACACGTGGATCAAGCTTTTGAAGAGTGCTAATGAACATGGTTGCATCACCCTGGCGACTGTGCTTACAATAGCCATCAACAATAGAGTTGTATGTACTGTCATTCGGCTGACAACCCTGCTTGATCATGTATTGCAGAACATTGATGGCTTCCTCAAACATCGAGTCAGCTGCATACCTTGAAATGAACGTGTTATATGTGATCACATCCGGAGTAAGCCCAGAAGAATCTTTCATTTCTGAAAAGATTCTTGATGCTTCCTTCATCCGACCATTTCGACAATAGGCAAAAATAACCGTGTTGTATGAGATTAGATCTGGTTTCAGTCCTTTCTGAAGAATTGCTCTCAATATTTCTTCCGACTTCTCAAAATTTCCAGAGCGGCTGTGCATGTACATCAAAGTATTGTATGTTGCCAAACTTGGGGTGAACCCACGGTCATGGATGAAGGTTAAGATCTCATCAGCTTTAGCGACCATTTGTCTCCTTCCATATATAGAAATCATGGCATTCAGTGTACTGATATCAGGTGAAAATCCTTTCTTCTTCAACTCCAAGAAAGCATGCTCAGTTTCCACCAGAAGGTCACTCTTACTATTAACCAAAACAAGGGTCTTCAAGAGAAGAGTATGAGGCTCAATAGCTCCTGAATATATGTCTGCAGCAAGAGCATGCATTCGCTCGATCTCTTTCCCATTGGCATAAGCATGAAGCAACGAACTGTATGTAAATTCATTGGGCCTGCAGCCACTGTCTTTCATTTCAGAAAGAATTTTCTCAGACTGTTGCCAAAGCCCACCCCTGGCAAGTGCAGCCAGGACAGCATTGTAGGATGAAAGGCCAGGAGTAACTCCTGCTTCAAGCATTCTCTTGTAAATGGTCATGGCTTGTTCAAAAGAACCACATCTGCTGTACGCGCTAATTAGCGTGTTGAAGGTGTCCCTCTCAGGCACAAACCCTGCTCTTTTCATCTCCCTAAACACTCCGGAAACTTCAGAGTCCAATCCATTGTTCCCAAACACTGCAAGAAGCGTGTTCCAAGTAACAATATCGGGAGCACAGTTGCATGCTTTAATCTCCTCAAAAACCTTCATCATCTCAGTAAAATTACCCCTGTTACCATGCATTTTAATCAGTGCGTTGAAAGTACAAATATTGGGCTTGCAGCCATTATCTCTCATTTCCTTGAATATACTCATTGCATACTCATCTTTCCCAGCCTTCTCAAATCCTGACAGGAGAGTAGTGTACGTAAAAACATCCGGTATGATCTCATTCTCTATCATTTGTGATTTAAGCTCCATAGCATCATCCAATAACCCATCTTTTGCATAAGCTGATATCAATGAATTGTAGGTCACAATGCTAGGAGAAAACCCATTAATCTCCATATCACTCAATACCTTCATAGCCTCCTTTGGCCGCCTAGACTTTCCATAAACATCCAACAAGGCGTTATAAGTGACCTTATCAGGAGAAAACCCAGCAGCTTTCATTTCCTCAAAAACCTCAGCAGCTTCTTCATACAAAGTCCCTCGACGGCAGCAAGTTATGAGAGTGTTATATGTGTATTCATCAGGAGGAATCCCCGCACTCTTCATTGCTTCTACCAGACCTATAGTCTTACTCCAAGGCATGCCCATTTTCCCATACGCATTAAGAATAACATTATAAGTTATTAACGTGGGCCTGCAACCTTCTTCCTCCATCTTATTAAATAACATCACAGCATCTCTATACCTGCCATTACTAGCATAAACAGTAATCAAAGATGTATAAGCATACACGTCAAGTTCAAACCCGTCTTTATGCAAGCTGTTCAGCAGAGAAGCTGCCGCCGAAACTTTCCCACTTTTACCAAGCATTCTAAAAACTGAAGCCACCATAGAGTTACTGACAACCAACTGGTAACCCTGCCTGCTCCTCACCCATTCAAACACACTCATCGCCAGGTCGAATTTCTTTTGGAACCCCAAACCCTTCATAACCCCCAGAACATCAATAGATAAACCGTCAACATCAACTTTACCATCAACACCACCACTCAAACTAGACCCAGCTCTGTAATACTCAAACAAAGTCTCCAAGATTCCATCCAACTCCGAGACTTGATAAGATGGGTTGTTAAGGGAGTCGAGAACTTTCTGACCTTGCGGGGAAAGGCGGAAGTGTGACCAGGGCTTCCCACGGTTGGGGTCACGATTCTTGCCAATTCGAGTTTTGCTCCTGGTAATGAAAGCAGGGCTTGTTACTGTTCTCCGGGTTTCTCGAGAATTGGAGTTTTGGGTAGAAATGAATTCTTGGAGATGAGGAGTTGCAGGGGTTGATGATAGTGAAGAAGTCTGTAGCATCACCGGCGGCTGCGACTGCTGCTGGTGCGAATGGTGGTGCTTGTGATTATGGAGACTCTGTGTTGGGAAAAGAGATTTTGAGGGCGGCGGAGTTGGGAATAGGAGGGGAAGGGCTAGTTTGTCCGCCATTGGAAGAGGAGGGAAGGGAGAGTGAGAGACCGGGAAGCCAAACTGGCGCTATACTGATTCTGTGGGGAGATATTTACGGGGCTTTGGATTTTTAGTTTTGTACTAATTTCGCAATCAGAAACCTTTTTTTTTTTAAATCTTTTGGCTAACGTTGTCAACACGGTTAGCTCATTGACCCGGTCAAGCTAGAGAATCAAGAGTTAATGGGTTGATCGGTTTAACCAGTTTAACCCAAATGAGCCCGATTTAATATGACTAATGAAAAAGTTATTGATAATAATAACCGAATACCCAATTAGAAAACCAACTTTTTCCTATTATCCCAAATCCCCAACACTCCCTTGTCAAACAAGGTCTATTTCTTTCTCGATTTTCCATGTTCTTGCCCCAATTACCAAAGTCCAAGCGGCTAGCACACCACTCAATCTCACCCCTTGTTCTTGTCACAATTCCATCTCTATGTGTAGCCCCTATGGCGGGAAACATCTTCACAAGCCGATCACCACCAAAGCTCCACACCAAATCGAGAATACCCAATCCACCAAGAAGCGAAACTAGGCTGGAACGCAAGATCGAACCATCCCGTATGCGGATCGGAACAAGACGTGCACGACAGAACCCAAACTCGCCTCCATCGGCGGATCTAGGGGAGGGCCACACTGGGCCCGGGCCCAGCCCTTCTCCTGGAAGAAGCAATATGAGCTACTCATTTCATATGGGCCCATTTGCATTTCCTTTTCTTTTTGGTATAAGGTAGCAAGCCCAATCTAGGAAAGCCTTTGTATGCGTTTTCTCCAAACCCGGCAAAAAAATGATAAGGGTGGTACATTTATGATTTTTTAAATATTCATACTGAATTCAATTCACCCTATGGTTGGATTTTTCTTTCAAAATGTTAGGGTTACGGTTCAAAAGGTAGCAAAAATCATAGTTACTAGTACTCGGCCCGCGCTCCGCTGCGGGGTAAGATTGATTCCAGAAATTAACAAACATATTAACAAACTTTGTGCTCACCGCACATATACATCTGCCATATTTTTGTCTGGATTCAAAATAGGGAAAAAAAAACTTGAGTATCTGATGCCTTCGACTAAATGTGAAAACATAAACACATTAGCCATAGTTTTGTCTTCACTGAAAATAGGGAACAGAAACTTTAGTCTAGAATGGATAATTCTGGGGGTGGATGGGATACTTTGTCTGGTCTTTCTGTCTGTAGTGTTGAAGGTTACTTATCTATCCTTGAGGTGTGCCAAAGGGTAGCCACTCTTATATGGGATACGGCTGTTCTGGTTCTGTTCTTCAGATCTGAGGAACCGATGTAGAGCTCTCCTGCAAACATTCTGCTACATCTTTTGACCAGTAATGCCTTGGCTGATTCTGCATCGAGTTTTTTGTATTTGCTGGGTGACATTCCCATTATTGATAGTGTAGCCTCATGGTCCAGTATGACATCAAGACTATCATCTCCTTGCTTGCACTTGACTTCCAACTCATAGTGCAGCCTAGTCATAAGTATAAATTCAGAAATTTGTTGGCATATTCGTAGATAGATTGATTCACATGAGATGTAATTGTCGTCTTGAAATATAAAACTTACTCTGGCCAGTCCTCAGTCGCTTGACATATGGCTTTTCGAAATTTCATCTGTGAGATGGAGAACTTAACACGATAGAGTACCTAGCATGAACATAAGATGTTGATAAGACATTGGTCTACGAAAAATGGAGGGTGACAGTATAGGAATTTGGTTTTATGTTTTGTCCCTCACCAACCTTGTGGACAGCCTGATCAGATGCAAGCATTGTTTCCATGTCAGAGAGTGTCTTCTTTTCGATTCCTGATCGAAGGCAGCCTGTCTTCTTACTGGTATTGGCATCCATGAAATATACTTGCCTGCGACTGTAAAGGAAACTGCTTGTAGCATAAAAGAGACAAAAGTGTCAATGTAATTGGTTTTGGCCGACTGGCAACAAATAGGATTCAAAAACTGGAAAGGATTCTGTCAAACTAAATGTACATGTGCATTATCTCCTGGACTGGGACTGTATAAGATCTGATCATGAGTGTACTGGCTGGAGTGGATTCGAACCGATACTTGTATTTCTGGTCGGCTAGAGGTGCCACCCGAATGACAGACTTGATTGTAACAATCAGAGGCAAATGAGCCTCAGCTGTCGGGGCGTTCTCTAAGAAGTTCGGTATATCATATCCACGATACCGAACAGTTGCCTTGGCGCCACTATCAGTGACATTAACATGTGAGGTTGTTGATTCATACAATTCACATATCGATATTCTATTCTACAAAATGTACCTCACATCCTGAACGACCATGTGAAATTCTTTGAGCCTACTGCGAATTGTTGTGGGAACACTGAGACGCCTAATGCATACAGTTATGTCTATAAGCAACACAAGAGTTTGTCATTCAAAAACCTAAGTTCATTTTATTATATCAAACAGATATAGTATAGTTAATGTACCTGTATGATAGTTGATGGTGTCTGTCTGAAGTGGTACCATCGAAAAAGCCATCCCAATGTCCCAGCCAGTCGGCAAGCGCGGCTCATTTGGGTCCTCTTCAATCCTGGTGATTTTGTGATCAGCGGTTATGTGCACTCTTAACTCTCCTGCAATGATCTTTGGATTTTCTCTTGCTGGTATTGCTTCAACCGAATCAAACCGATAAAGGTTGCCGACTTGTATTTTCCGAGAAATCTCGTTGATGTCTTTTTCATCAACCATTGACTCGATTAGTCGTGCCTATAAGATAAGCAGTTAAACGGTTCCAAATCATGTATTATAGCAGTTTAAAATTGTTGACAAAGAGATTATCTAATGTTGTAAGTGAAATGGAAAAAACCTTTTTATCTATCCAGATCATGTGCATGCTCAGATTTTTAAGCTTAGGTGCCTCTCGATACTCCAGCCATGCCATCACAGGCCTAGCAATTACTATGCGGACGTTTGTGCCCAGACGCAGCCCTCGAAATGGCATGCAAGTTTCGATCGGATCTATAATAAGACAGTATAGGGAAATGAAACTCATATTTTATCTTTGGAGCAGACGATTCGAGATACCTGGTAGTATTCTTTAACAAAAATGGAAAGCATTCACCTTTGTTGTCGGTGGGGACCATGTGAGCAACCTCCGTTGACTGCTGGTTTTTGGGCAAACCTTCCATGTCTTGTGGGGATCTAAGCAAACAACGTGGATGATGATTAGAAGTTAATACCCAAATGTGAAAACGGTGAGAAAGAGGAGGACGTGGAGTTACCTTTGTTTTAAAGGCTGTCGTGTAGTTCGGTTGTGGGGTTTCGCGGCGGAGCAAAGTGTTTGTAAATGTGGACGGCGGATCTGGTCGATGAAGACAGTTAGGGTTTGTAAAGGCAGCTGTGATTTTGGGCCAGTTTTCCATGGGCTTTTGTCTGCAATCCTAAAGCATGTTCGGGGTGGGCTCAATATCATCCATTACTATCAAAACGTAACAGAACGTGGGCTCGGTTTTAGTGAGCGTTTAAGGCCGAAAAATTCAAGACGCAAACAATGTCTCCTTTTAATTTCGATCAAAGGATCATCAAAAAATATTCTATTGTGTCGTTCTACAAGAACAGGAAGAACATGAAGAACCTGCCCAGAATTCAAAACGCAAACTATCGCTCCTACAAAATATTTTGGTAAATACAATATTCAAGCCAAAAAAGTAGATCTCCATGTGTCCAATCAGGCACTTCATGATCAAAACAAAACATTGACCTCTCTAAACATTGAGGTACCAACACCAGGGACTTGCATATGTACAGAGCAGAATAACCAGCACCTTGCAAGCTGTCAAAATGAGTACATCGGTGAATTTTCAAAATACCAGAGTAGTCAGGAGAAAACATTAAGTTCTTTTTACAGAAAACAGAGTATTATGTCCTGAATAGATAACATACAGAATTAAAAATAAGCTGTCCCGATAAACTAAGTTCCAAGTAGAACACTTTCATATCACACAAAAGCCTCAGGGTTCCAGATTGAAGCAATTCGGATTGCAGGAGGATTTTCTGAAGTCCCGGGAGCAACATAAGCTTCAGCCATAAAAGCCACATGACACCTGTCCTGAATGTACTGATATCCATCTTTATACGTCAGGCTGAAAAGTTCATCGGGTGAAACCCAAACCAAGACCAACACAGCTTCATGATCAAACACAACATCAACATCTTTTCCCTCGCACTGACATGTTGCTTGTAATTCATACCGTACCCTGAATTAAACAATAAAAGGAATGTTTTGATCTTCCTGAAATGCAATGGCCAACATATTATGAGTAAAACATAAAATTGAATCATACCTTGGAAAACCCGAACATGATTTAAAGACTTCTGGACCGTATGTAAATCTTTTGATTTCCACCATACAACGATAAAGAGCCTGAAGGAAGGAATTTGTGTTATAATAGGTAATAGATATGACTATATATTTGGGAATGTGTTATCCAATACAATTCAAAACAACAATATCATACATATACCTGATAGGTTTGTGCATGGAACATTATATCATCCTTGAGCTGCTCGAGGGTTCTTTTGGGGGGAAGAAGACCACGAAGATAACCAATAGAGCGGCGAGAAGTTTTGTTGATGTAAGTGACTGGCATTCGATCACTCATGAACCTAAACAACAGAAAGAATGTATGTATTGTTTTTCTAGCATCCAACAGAGCAGTTCTATCAATATATAAACATCGAATTTGAATATAATAATACCTATTCATGATCTTCTCATAATGATGATTATAAGAACCAATGATCAGACGACTTCCAGGTGAAGATTGAAATACATATGCATCTCTGGTGGCATCTGTGATTGGCAGCCTTGTAACAGCAGTAACTGTTGTAATGAGAGGAAGTCGAGCTTCAGATTCCTCTGCCAACTCCATATACTTCATAACATCAGTTCCAGAGTAGTTCACTGTCGCCCTGTTTCCTCTATACATAACAGCAAAAGATCAGTTAATCACACATGAAGTCTAACGAACAAAAAACAGCACAAGAAGATTCAAGAAACCTGATGTCTTGTATGATGAGCTCAAAACTAAGAACACCATTAATTGGAAATCCTGGAATCGTCAGATGAACAACACAACCTGTAACATCTGCAATTCAATTTAAAGTAAGCAAATAATCATGAATACTTTTTGTGCAAACTACACTGCGAGGAAGATACCTCCATAGTTCACAACTGCCTCTTTCTCTATTGGAATAGCCGAGAATGAAGTTTTCAGAAAAGCATTGACTGGAAACTTGGGATAAACCGGATTGTCAGGGACACAAAACAAGATTTGTTCACGCCTTAAAGCAAAGCGCACTTCAGCTGGAACAACACGCCTATTCTTCCTTGCAGGAATAACATGAAAGCCATCCAGGACATGTAAATCTCCTACTTGAAACTTATGCTGCATTTCTTGAATGTCATTTTCCTCAACACAGGCCTCTAGCATATGTTCCTGTTAAATGTGATTTAGTGCATGACCACAATAGAATCAAACATAAACAATAAAGAATACATTACAGAGACGAATAACAAACCTCTTTGTCAAGACACAGCACATGCATTGTTCTTTGATGTCCTTGAGAGTCATCACCATGCTCAATCCATACATTAAGAACTCGAATGATCATAATATCAGTATAAGCACCCACACGTAGACCACGAAAGACCTTGCATGTGGAAATTGGGTCTGATACAAACGAAACACAAAGAAAACGACGAAAACTTCACACCCGACAGCGTTCATTCACAAATCAACAAACAGAAAACTGAAACAGTAAGCAACAAAGGCGATACCTCGTGGAAGACTTGGAAGTCTGAAATCACGCGGCATTATACAACGATGACTGACATGGAAAGACAATGGAAGATCAAAGATTTCTTCAAGTGTCAAGAAACAGAAACAGAATGCAAAAGGGAAAATTATCGGCGAGCATACCCCATTGAATACACAACTGCTCCTGATCTAGAATCCGCGCAGTACTGTAGTTCGTGGGAGGAGAAGTTCAGAGAACAGGGGAAGTTAAAAGACAGAATCAGAAGCGAAATGAAGAATCGGTGGCAGTTGGTCCCCAAAACGTTTTCGCATCACCGTTATAAAATAACAAATTGAATATTAAATGGGCTGGTAACTGTCCCCCTAATGGACCTAACAATTATAGAATGGGTTTCTCAAAAGCCATAGAAACTTAATCTAAGCACAAAGTAATTTCCTATTGGGGCTAAATATGAGAATTCTGGACACAATTCATTTATCCACTTCTGTATCGTAAAAGAGGGGCCATTATTTATATTTTTCTATCCGCGTCCGGGTTTGAAGCAAATTGAGTACACACAACTGTTCCATTCGAGGACACTTTACTCATGTATCCGTAGTTTGTGACTGTTTATTCATTTTGTAACATTGTCAATGGTCTAAGTGATACCACACAATTAAATTCAAGTTTGCTCTTGTTGTATATCAAGAACATGAGTTGTATTCGGTTCCTCTTTCATGGTTATGTTCATCAAATTTGGTGCTGTTAGGGTCAGTTTTTCTGATATTTAGATGACTATCCATGAAAGTTTTTCATGGTTATGTTCCTCTAAATATAGATGTCTGTGGATGGTCATCTAAATATATAGATGCCCTCCACACGCAACGATTTACTGGTTGGTCCTCTTTTGTTGCATACATTCTCAAACTGTAGTCCACCAAGGCAATCAACGTTTCATCCGACACCATAAAAATACATAAACACCACCATCATATTACGTACAGTAACAATACATAGAACTTTGTACAAAAGAAGCTCATTAGATACAATTACACTCCCGAACTCTGCCCACCAAATGTATATTTCTCCCACAACGTCCAAAGTACCCAACTAGGTAAAATAGTAGCAATTGCAAAGACAACACCTGTTCTGCCACCATGTAATAGTTCAAGGGTCACTACTAAAACACATCACAGAAAAGAATGGCAACAAATAGCAATAGTGGATTCTAATCCTACTGAAGAGCGTAATCACTCGCGGGCTCCAAACACACCCAAGAGACTTAGAAAATCACTATAGGAACTGGAGCCACTCCTCTTTACTGAGTTGTCTCTCGTATCGAGACAACTACCAACAACTGACTTTCCATTTCTTTCTCAAGGAGAGCCAAGTCAAATCCATTCCTCCTCTGAGCCCTCTTTCGCCTCGAGACCGCCACCAAGAACTGACCTCTAACTTCTTTATCAAGGAGGGTCTAGTCAGATCCCTGCCTCGTATCAGAAAACCCAGAGAGAGAAGAAGGTATGCGAGAAAATACAGCCAGAAAAAAGGAGTAAAGGATCGGACCTCTGCGGGTAATGTGCTCAACTGCGCAAAGGGCCACGCAGGAAATCCAGCCCAAACTCAAAAAACCCAGGTAAAACCCACAAAGGCGGTAACGTAACAACAATGACCACAACGAATCTAGAACGCAAAAGAAGAAAATAAATAGAGGGTAAGACAGGAAGCTGTCGCGCCCTACAGTCAGTATTCTATATTGGTCAGAAGTAGGCGCAAACAGACAACGCATTCTTCATTCTCACTAGTGCAGGGAAATAACAGATGCCGGGCTCCTCATTCCTCATCGAATCAACCCCTCCATCCTCATCTAAACTACAAAAAACTGATCAGATCCACACAACCCATAAAACAATCCTTGATTTAAAAATCCGAAAATCACCAAAAATCACTGAAACAAAAAGATGAAAAGAAAGATGTGATTATATATCGATACATCGGAGATTCCTGACGATGGATCAAATCCCTTGATCAATGAGCATCTTAACTTTTATGATGATCAACAAAGGTTACTGGCAAATACTATGATCAGCAAACTGAACACAAAATAGCCTTCCAACAACCTGCAATAACAAACAGAAAACAGGATCCAAACGATTAAGAGACTCGCAAAAAGAGAAAAGAAACTGAACAGAAAATAGCCTTCCAACCACCTGCAATTACAACAGAAAACAGGATCCAAACGATTAACAGACTCTCAAAAAGAGAAAAGCAAACTCGATATAGAGAGACGGACAAATCAGCTGGGACAAATACAAAACCTGCGAAACTGGATCCTTTCCAGACCTCTCAGCTGTCCTCCAGTGTACCTGGATCTCCTCCAGATCTCTTAAACCTTCTTTTTTCAATAAGAGAGCCGAGAATTCCCAAAGCAGATAGACCACCGAGGGCGCGAGATGGAGAGAGAGCAGGGGGAGAGGTGAATAACAAAAGGGGAGAAAGTATCATGGTAAAGAGGAGCAAAGTTTCTTTAAGCGGGAAGATGAATGAAGAAAAAGAAAAGAAACAGATCCTCTCAATTAATTAATGGCCTAGCCTGCATAAAATAGTAATAGCCTCTCTCAGCGTCGAACAACGCAAGGACTTTCCAGGCCCTCCCAGAGGTGCCCAAAACCGGTCTTTTCATATACAGTAGAGGAAACATATATATATATATATACAGTAGAGAAAAAGCATGTCAAGTTGTCTCTCTGTATCTAGAAAACCCTCAACTGTCCAGAAACAACCCACCTCTCCACTGTCCAGGTCTGTCACTCTGATCCACACATCCACAACTCCGCCAGATCTCCCAACCCTCAATGATTCCTCCACAGCAGAACCACCAAAGCAACTGAATAAACCTCGATCCACACACCCGTCTCTGCCAAAGCAGCATATAGATCTCTGATGATCTAACGCCCGTCAGAGCCACCAAACGACTCCAATGCAGAGATACTGAGCAACACAACTCCTTTCAATCAACTTTGAAGTCCCTCTCATGGCCCACCATCTCTGAGCCATCCCATCTCCCAACACAGTCTAACCCAAAACCCGCCAGATCTTCCACCACTTAACGATCCCTACCCAACAGAACACCCACAGAGTAACCGAAACCCTCGACCGGCGTGCCCGCTCGGGCCAAAGTAAAATATCGATCTCTGATGACCAACGCGCGTCCGGGCCACCAAACGACCCCAACGAAGGCCAACCAGAAGCCAAACACCAGTCCCACCCCGACCGAGCCCCCAAACTCCGTCAGATCCCAATGAGGCCTCACCCAACTCCAGCCCACACCGAAGGACACGCCAGTTTGAAACAGTAAATCTCAGTCACAATGGACAGTAAAAGGTGTCTGTGTGTACAGTACCAGGGGCTGCGGTGGGTTTCTTTCTTTCAATTAACTAAATTCCCAATCTATTCAAATTTGAACAAACCCTTGTTTCGATAGCATTTTTTGTTTCAATAGCATGTTTTGTAGTAAAACGCTTTACAAAAAAGCGACATCACTTGAACCATAAGCATTTTAAGTAAAACGTTGTACTTGCAAACTTGTTCTCCTCAATAGATCGTAATTAACAGTGGGTTACTAATGCATTCATGCATCACGGTCAGTGTTTATCTTTCTAAATAAATAGGATGCATGAACAACATTGCATAAGTTGTAGCGTAGTGGTAAAGGATTTTTATGTAAACTAAAATACTTTGAGTTCAATTTCATATATGCATAATTAAGAGGTATTTTTTACACGGTCACATTACCATAGCTCCGCCTATGCTCAAGCACTTCAACTCTTCGGCCATTCCTATCCATCAAACTGGTATATATGTATTGAAATCGCGAATTGAGAGAATTGTAAATAAAAAAATTCCAATTGAAATTCGTTGCAATCCCATCATGAGATACAAACATATATAGGGAAAATAGAATGTCGCGCACAAGACATGAATTGTTTGACTGATTGCTTAACTATTTTTCTTGAGAGATAGTATGTTATTGGCATGATGAAGACTCAATTATTGATGAATTTGCTAAATTAAAAGACCGTCGTGTAATGAAAAAAATAGTTATTATATATTTTTCTTTAATGTATATAATTTTCTACTAAATGCGGCCCAGTGCTCTACTATATCCTGGATTCGCCGCTGCTCGCCTCCAAACCTTACCTCATTGGACCAAATCATCTTCAGATGCTCCCACAGAAAACCATGCACAAGCAGGCCTTCAGAAAAACTGGGCGTTCAACGACGAAACACATAGATCGAGTCTCTGTCTTCTGATCTCCCAACTGCGTCTTAGCCGATTCGCAGGGGAAGGCTACTGGCATCTCCGAAATGCCAAGATCAGCAGGGCGAAGCAAAGAGGTAGACGAGAGGCGAGAAGACAAGCCGATCCGAAGAATCAAAACCAGCCACCCTTTGCCACCACGAACAAAAGATATCTAGATCTGAAAAATCAGAACAAAATAGGAAAAACAATCATCTCCATAGGAGAGATTGAAGGAGAAAATACAAATGAGGACTTGAAAGAAGAAAATATGACAAACAGAAGGAAATAAAGCGATTGGAAGTGAAAAGGGAGCGGAGGGCTGCCACTGATCACCGGAAAGACGGCGGCAGCAGGCCCCAAAAGGAACTTGGAAAGAAGAGTTTAAAGAGAAGTCACATGGAAAGCGTGAAGAGAGAGGAACTGTGAGAAAGCGTTGATGGAGAGAAGAAAGTCGAAGGTGGTGTAGGCGACGGGGATCTATTGAGTGGCATGACGATTGCTAGGGTTTTTGTCCTCTCTCTCTCTCTAGCCTCCTAATTCACACAGAAGAGAAAATGGCACAGTCGATTGAGTTTGAAACACCGCCACACGCAAATAAGGCCCGTTAACTCGGTCGTTGGGGCCAACTGTCCGGGTTTGAACGAGTTTGACCGATTCCGGGCGGAAGCTTGATTGGATCACTGGAGCCATTTTCATGAACTGGTTCGGGTCGACGACAGGTTAACTCGTGGGTTGATAATCTTACTTTTGCCACACTTGATTGTTTTTGAAGAGCTTGAATATATAACACCATAGCCTTAATTGGATGGGTGTGTTTTAACACTCATGTCTATAAAAAAGTTGTGATATATATTCGCAAATAACTTACAAATTGCATGTGTGTTATTTGTGTGTCATTTTGATAAATTCAAGAGTATAATTATTTTTTTTGGATAAGAAAATTTCAGAAGGATGTCAGTTATGATTTTTCTCTATTATATTTGGTGACAAGTCTTTGAAATTAGATGATATTTTATGCGTCTCGACAAATTAAGAAGCTCTTATTATTTGTGGCAAAATTATGTCGTACTAATCCAATTTTCAATTGAATTTTTTGCTACTTTTTGTTGTTGTTGTGAATGATCTAAGCACGGGTGCACCACATCTGTGGGGAAGGAATAATGGTGATGTCTATGAATTGTCGAAGGATTTGGGAATGGTTCGGCTAGCATTGGTCACCACTCATATCCCTTCGTCTTCTTGGCATTATAGACTTTAGGGGTGGATATACGGTCCGGTTAAATTGGCCTGAATTGATCCGGTTCCGGTCTGGTCTTTTCGGGAATATAAGGACCATAAATTGTATTGGATACAGTCTGGTCTCGATCCGGTCCGGTTTTGATCCGGTCCGATCCCAATTCGGTCTTGATTTTAGATTGAGCATGTGGGAATTTGAGTGGCCTGAGGCCTCAAAGGGTGAGAAATTGGTTAAGTTTTGGGTGTTGGCTCTCTTATCCGGTTTTCGATCCGGTCACAAACGGTTTTTACCTCAAATCTGAACCCGAAGATGGGATTGGATTGTTTGCTATCTGGTCCCGGTCCAGTTTTGGGTAAAACCAAAAAACCCGAACCAAATAGCCAACCCTAATAGACTTGGTCATCCCTCGACTAAGTCATTGTCTCGTTTACTTCATACTCATTCTCTTCCAGTTTCTAAGGAGTAAAACTTTTCATGTGATTCGTGTCTTTGCAATAAGAGTCATAAACTACCTTTTCCAGTCTTCAGTTTGACAAGTAGCCGGTCTTTTGATCTTGGGTACCAGATGTTTGGGGTCTTTCCCTATTCCTTCAATCGATGGTTTTCATTGTTATATTATCTTTGCTGATCACTTCACTAGATACACTTCGGTTTATCCTCTTCCTAAAAAATCTGATGTTCTGCTGACTTTTCTCACTTTTCATTGTACGGTTGAGAATTATTTTTTTACTACCATTTAGCGCCTCTATTCTGATGGTGGTGGAGAGTTTTCCAAACTTCATTTTAATCTTGAATCTCATGGCATAAGTCACTTGCTCACCCCTCCATACACACCGGAACACAATGGTTTAGCAAGGCGAAAGCATCGTCATCTTGTTGAGACCATGATCATTCTTCTTCATCATGGCAGCCGATGTCACTCAATATTGGCAAGCTCTTGAGGCCCATCAATATTTGGTGTACACCAGACCATACATTGCCTTTGTCGTCAAAGAGTTATCACAATTTATGCACGCTCCTACCACCATCCACTGCAGTGTGTGAAGCGCATTTTTTGCTTTCTCCGTGAGACCATGCATTTTGGCCTATCTATTCGCTGTCAGTCTTATCTCTTGGCGTTCCAAAAAACAACACACGGTTGCCCGCTTTAGCACATAGGCATAGTATTGCACTATTGCCCAAGCCACTGCAAAACTAGAATGGGTGCAAAACTTATTTAGTGAACTACATCAACCCACTGCCACAACAGTTGTGATTTACTAAGATAATTTGGTAGCCACATACTTCAGTGCCTATCTCGTGTTTCACTCTCGTATGAACACTTAGCTCTTGACTACCACTTTGTACGCCAACTCGCTCAAGCCGGTCGACTCCGAGTTCAACATATCTCTACTATTGATCAGTTAGCTTATACCCTCACAAAGCCAATGCACAATCCTGATTTCTTCTTCTTCGGTTCAAGATTTGAGTTGTTGACACTACCTCCATCTTGCATGGGGCGTAATAGAGATAAATCATAATTGAAATCTTTTGAATTGGCTCAAATCATGGCATGTAATTACTCATAGTTATCTCTCCCTAATTGGCTCCCTAGATGGCTCTCTCTACGTATAATACATACGATTCAAAAGTATATTGCACAAAGTCTTATCAATCCCAACATGAGGGGGGCCACCAACCGGCCATCAACATATTGCAAAAATTAAAAAATGCGATCAATTGAGCAAAGACCATTCGGACACACTAGCTTGATCAAGCTTGGAAGATGCACCAAACAGGCAAACAATAGGTTTCAGCCATAACACCATGACCAGATTTCAGTTGATACTTCTTTCCGAAAAAGGGAACCTGAGTTTTCACACAAGAAAGGTAGCAACCCAACATAACAAATCGCAAACACTTATCTATATATGAAGGACAAGCAAGGAAAACATGCTTTTCATCTTCTATCTCAAATGTTGTTGGGTCATAGGGTTAGCCCATTTGACCTAAAAGCCTATCAAGCGAAGCCCACTAAACAGTCGAAAGGACAAAGCATAATTGGAAATCCAAAACCGACAATATGATCACCATTATCGAGGCGTGAAGACCGTCTGAGGCAGATGCCTCGGGGCGACGGGGCCTACTGACACAACATTAAATGTCATCAAAGACATAATTCTTCAGATTGCACGTCGAACCACCACCAAATCGACTATAAATACCCACTTTCAAGTACTTATTCTCTTACCAAATATTCTTTTCTTATTCTATCTCTAACTTGATCGTCATCGTCGAGAGCGCCACCTTACATAGCACAAAGCTGATGGCTAATAGCCAATAATAACTTATCACAAACAAAAATATTTGTCTCTATAAATAGTTAAGAAGTAAAAAAAAATACTTTGATTTTTAGAATTTACAAACACAAGTATTTGCTTCCATTTCCAACATTACATTAGATGCAGGAAAGAAGCAATCCTCCACTCAGAAACAGAAAGCCACCCCCTGAGAGTAGAGAGTGATGGTAAGGTAAAGTGAAGAACAAATTACTCATATTCAGTTCCATTTCAAGCTTCATGCACTAAGCTTCCTGTTTGTTTTACATAGGCCCAAAAGTTAGTGCAGGGAAGAAAGCACTCTTCCCCGCTACAAGAAAAAAGAAAAGAATATCAAAGCAGCTATTGACACTTTTACACTTCATATCCCACAACAACAACAACTCTGGCCCAGGATCAAGCTCAGCTTTTGAAGAAATTTACACAGCTTCTTACACTACACGTCTACACAACTTGCCTTCTTTCTTCTTCATCAGCTTTTATCCAAGCAGCCTGCACCAAAGAAACCAACAATCGCATAAAAAACTCAATAAACAAGAAGACCCTTCAACAAATACAGTGTTACAGAGAAAACTCACTCACCTTGTCCCGTTGAAGCTTGGAGAAATGTGGCCTGAGGGAGTTGCCAAAACTTAATCCACCCCATGCTTCTTCCAACTCCTTCTCCCTCACTTCTCTTCGAGACATGGAAGACGAGACTGCGACTCTTGCATGTTCTCCTGATTCCTTTTCGAAAGCGCTCATCTTCTCCTTCTCCAGTCTAGATTTATGTTTAACCAGAATTTGGTCCAGACTTCCTTCTTCACTTCTCTGCTGCAAATGCAAATTTCTGCCTCTTCTCTGCACCACCTTGACATCATCTTCCTTCAAACGTGATTCCATTTTCTCTCTCTCTAGCTTAGACACATGCTTTACCAAGACTTTCTCCAAACCTTCTTCTGCTGCCCCAATTCTGTCATCTTGTGCTTGCTGCAAATTTCTGCCTCTTCTCTGCACCACCTTGACATCATCTTCCTTCAAACGTGATTCCATTTTCTCTCTTTCTAGCTTAGACACATGCTTTACCAAGACTTTCTCCAACCCTTCTTCTGCTGCCCTAATTCTGCCAGCTTGTGCTTGCTGCTGCTTACTTTGGATTCTGTTGTATTCACTTCTCATATTCTTAGCCTGCATTGTGTTCTCCCGTTCCAATCTGCTCACAGGCTTGATCAATATCTTCTCTAAGCTGTCTTCTTGCAAGTTGGGAGAAGTCCACATCGTCTTGCCTTCAAATTCTGAATCTGACGAGATTGTTGCTACTTTGTTGAAGTCAACGTTCTCTTGCTCTGCCATTTCATTTATTCGACTCCTATTTTTTGCTTCTTGGACCTCTTTTTCAAGCCTGGATACATGCTTAACAAGAACCTCATCCAAGCTAGGCACGCCTGGGACACTACTTGCTGCTTTTGGCCTGTTAACAACCCACTTTGATAACTTTTCAGAGTCCTGTCTTGCTTCTTGATTTTCAATCTCTGGTTTTGTTGGACGCTTAGCCATTATGCTTGCTAGGTCAGGGATCACCTCACATGAAGAATCCCATTCATTCACCGGTTTCTTGCGGGCTGTTTTGTAATCGTAATCCTTAGCTGAATTCCTCTTCGCTTCTTGAATCTCTCTCTCAATCCTGGATGAGTGCTTGACAAGAATACTTCCTAGGTCAGGAACAATGTCGCATGCACTTGCTTTCTTATCTAACTGCACCTTTCCATTCTTGTCATCATTAGTCGACGCGTCTCTTGCTCCTTCCGCCTCTTTCTTCCTGTTATTCTTGGCTTGTTCAACTTCCTTCTCAAGTTTTGACATGTGCTTTACCAGAAACTTGTCTAGGCTGGGGAGTTCTGACCCGCCTTGCTTCTTTCCTGCATCTACTGAAGATAGCCTTCGAGGAGCACTGAGAGCTTCAGTTGAGATGCGATGATCACGCTGTAGCTTAGTGCTCTCGACTTCTGCCAATGCAGCACTTAAGCCACAAGTTGCAACTATCGTTGCAAGCGAAGACAGCTCATATTCTTTCAAGGATTTAAGCCTGTCAAGCATCATATTGACAAGCTCCACCGACTGTCTCTTCTTTTTCTTTTGACTCGACTTTGGAGAGGCAGACCTGGGTTCAAAGCCAGAATCTGATCCGGACTCTGAAGCGAGTTCTTTCAAGTCTTCTTGTTCTCCTTCATAAACACTACTCTCCGGATTCTGACTAATCTTCTGCAACAAATCTCTGAATTCATCTTGCTCGGAAGGCGGACAAGTGGCGGCAAGCCTGATAAATGCAACTTTAACGGCTGCAGCTACTTCTTTGTCTACATCAAATGCCGTCTCAAAAGATGCTTTGACAGTATGACCAGTAGTAGTAGATCCTGCCTTGTTTGTTGTTGTAGAGGGTGCAAATAACGAAGCATTTTGAGGGCAACTTGGCATATCATCCATGATCACTCCCACAGCTGTTGCTGCTTCAAAAGCTTCGGCAGCAGCCTTTTCTGTTTTTGCGAGTAGGTCTTCTGCTTCCTTGTTTTGAATCCTTCAAGGGTAAATGAACAGCATAAGTGTGTTTTCCAGATATAGAGGTTTCATAATTTTCTTAATGCAACCAGAGAGAGTCTTACCTAGCTGCCTGAAGTGTACGGCACCAAGATGCCTCGACCAATGCAGCCTTTTGAGCCTCCATGACCTTGCTTGCAGCCTCTCTTGCTGCCATTTTTTCTCGGAGCACTCTGCAATAGTGCGGATTGGAATCCTCAAGGGTCTCATCCAGAGTCTGTTTCATCCCATCAACTTCCTGAAACATTGGATATCATGCTTTTTTAACATCTACTTCGAACACAAGTTCTTGCTTCTGGGTTGACAGAAACCACAAGAACAAATGCATACCTGCAGCATTTGAATTTTCCTCTTCAAGTACGAGTCCACTTTCTTGCGAGGAAACCAGTTGAGTGGGCTAGTCTTACGGCGACTAGGCTTCTTAATCTGTGACGTGACTTTGTTTAGAGCAGTTGGTGATGACTGGCCACTCCCCCTCGGTGAATTTCTCTGCAAGTCCAGGAAGAAGAGATGATGAAAAGCAGCTTGGAAATAATTGACATCAGGTAATCAAATCTCGCTTATGGACTGACTGCTAACTGTGCACCACCAATATTCCTCAATTTTTCCAACGGGCAGCAGCCAGCAAGAGGAAGCTTTCCCCTTGGAACCTAACTAAAGTACAAAACCTCTGGACACATCCCCACGAGCCTAGATAATCAAAACCCTAAACAATCATCCATCCAAAGAGGGAAATTTCTCCTAACGCAAGTGAAACTTTGGGAATATGATCATTTTGCTTTGCTACAGAAAAACCTAGAATTCAATCAGACCTTTCTTGCACACTGTTCCGACGAAATCAGTCGTCAGGACTTGAGAACAGAAGAAAAAATTAAACAACACAGTAGACAGAGAGCAATCGGCGAGTTCTACAGTCCCGATTCATGAGTCCATCGGAGCATAATTGTTCACTAGCAGGCATACGCACCGCTGAAATCCACGAGGAGGGCTAAGGACCTTCCGCAAATTAACATCCGAATTCGATGAGAAAGCGCAATTAAATAGAATAACGAAAGAGAAAGATAAACGGAAACCCTAGCGATGGAAGCAAATCAAGCGGAAATTATCTCACAGAAACATGAGGGAAAGAAGAAGAGCAGGGGATACGTACCTTGCCGAACTTGGAACCCGAAGAAGTGAGATGCCCGCTAGAATCAGATCCACCTCCATCTGAACCAGGACTGCTCCTAGCGTCGCCACCGCCGTGCTTGGCCACTTTATCGAGGCAACCTAAGTCCAAGCATCCCAGATCCATTCTTCAGAGGGCGAACAGAACTCTGTCAGTAATCTTGAGATATCCCGAGACGAACGGGCGAAGTTAGATTGATCTCTTGATTGCAGAAACAAAAAGAAGGGATTCGATTTCGGAGAGAAAAGGAGGCGACGATGAGAGGATTGATTTCTTTGTCTGAGGGACGACGAAAGTTGGGGAGTGAGTATTCTTTGGTTTGAATGGAGAAGTAGCCGTTGGAGCAGGGGAGGGTTTTTGCTGGTGCCTTCTCTCTTTAACGGTCTTATTTTTTTCTCGCCGGATATTCCCTTGCCGGCAACGGAGTCAATGGTTATAGGATGGTAACTGGTGGTAGGCGGTGATTAAAGGTGTTAAATGATGGTTATAATATTCATATTATCAAGTATACAATATTCATAGACTATGAAATATCTATACCACTATGGTTCACTTTCATACTACCATAGCAAAATATTATTTATTACCAAACTTTACCACCATGATATAGACTGGTGATAACACCACATTTAGACAGGTTTTACCCCTCATTTTTTGATTGTTTAGTTTGGTGTTTATCATAATTCGACCTATTTTATGCTGGGTTGTGTTCCTTTGTCACATTTCAGGTCCTAGCACGTAAAGTGAAGTATAGGCGCAAGTTTCAAGTCAATCGGAGATCAATTGGCAATTCGGGGAAAGAAACTCGGGCATGACCTAAGGAAGAATGGATTTCTACCTCATTTTATGGACAAAGAATCATGTAAACTTGTCATGAAAAGAAAGAGGACGAGACTATGAGCGTTTGAGATCATAAGACTACTTATTCGGAGTCCGAACAAGGGAGAAACGAAGAATCAAATACAGTGGAACAAGAACTGAGAATGATACGAGTTGGAAGCCAAATTCCCCGCCAGGGTAAAATAACATAAGCAAATCCCCAGTTCGGACACCAAATTACCCGACTGGGGATTCCTGAGAAGACCCAGGCGAATTTCCCATGAGCAACTAAGTGCTACGCAGTGTTTCAGAAATCCACGGGTTGGAAGGTAAACTTAGGACTAGGAATCGATGCAGTTGCGGTTAACTGCACCAAAATTTGCGGTTAACCGCAACCGAAAAAGTAGGCATATACTCCAACCGCGAGCACACCACAAACGGTTTGTGGTTAGTCACTAATCACAAAGTTTAATCGTCAATCGCGGTTAACCACGTTATTAACAATTTTTATGGTTTGGGGACATTTTGGTCTATGGTTGTGTCACTGTTTCATGGTTAACCGCACTAACCGCGGTTAACCATAGGTAACCGCATCATTGATTGGTTGAAATGTGGTTACATATTGTTCGATTGCAAAACATGCAATATTGATAACCGTGGCCACAAAATACCCTATTTTTTCGGTTTGTGATTAACCTCTAACCGTAAAACCGCAACCGAATTTCCACCCCCTAGTTAAACTCCCCTATAGGGGAATTTGATGTCCAGGGAGGGGAATACGACCGGGGAATTTCCAAGTGCGGGTATAAATGCATTTTTGCGAGTTCTAAAGGAGAGAGCTGAGTTTTGGACACCAAACAACTAAGGGACGAACCTTAGAGTGAGAGAGTGTTCTTAGGGTGATATTGGATCAAAATTGGAGTATTTCTTCGCCTTGGAAGCTCGAGGAACAAGATTAGATATGAAAATTGAAGATTCAGAAACTTATATAGTATTCTCTCTTCCCTATGGAGTAACTTCCTTTCACTTAGGTTTTGAGGAACTCTAGATTTGTATGTTAGGAAGAGTTGTATGAACTTAAATTCATGACTGATTGACATTTTATATTTAGCTGAACTTTTATTCAGAATTGCTTGAATCTTGATCACATTCCTTCAGTTTCAGCTTTGACCTAGAACGATAGGTATTGCATACGATAATAGAGAAATATGAATTGGAAGTAGTGAGTTAATTGTGCGAGAGTCGATCGATCCACTGCTCTGTACTCGAGTAAAAACGCAGTAGAGGAAGTTTGAAACTTATTGCCTTGGTTAGGTTATTCCAGTGGAGGTTAGTCGCCCGTTGGGTAATCTATTCAAAAGGGTCTGAAACACTTTAGTCGTGTACATGTATATAAATACCATTGATCAAGTGAATATTGATGTTGTTATCCCCTAAAGGTACATGTATAATTTGATTCAAGTTTTGATATGTAGATCTCTAAAGTGTTTTTAAAAGTTAAAAAAATTAAATGTGCTTTAGTGGATACAAAAAAGAGTTGTCAATCATCATAGAATATATGATCTCTTATCCACTTTGTTGCAACCCATTTCTCCCCCTTAATCACCGGGCAACTTCCATGAAGAGACATCTGCAAGGAGGAAATTGTATATGATTAATATCAATAACTTATTTTTAAGTTCATGATAGATGACATCAAGAAAATCATAAAAAGTTAATTGAAACGGCATATTTTGGTCACACCAACTTCGTAAGCTTTTATGTCTATAATGAGTCCGCGAATCAGGTTAGAGATCAAATTTGAAGGCGTAGGTTGTGACCAAAGAAATTACCTTATCAATTGTTCCATTAGGAAAGACGGAGTAGAATAGAAGGCCATCACCTTGTCGAGGCTTCACTTTTAGACCAACGCATTGTTTGTAATCATAACCAGGAACTTTCAATCCATCCTACAGAGAGAAGATCTAAATTGTCAACAACGAACAAGCAATAATGGATAGTAAAATATTGAGGAGATTTTGGGGGTCGTCATAAATCGAAATTTCGGTACCTCATAAGGGAACATTGTCTCGCCACCCTCTTCCACATTTGTTAAATACAACAAAAATGAAGCTATCTGCAGTTCCACAGATTTTTAACATTAGATTATCATTTTTTGTAATGAACACAATTGTACTCAAAACCTGAACTAGCGCATCGCGTCTTCTTGAACTTTGCTCACAATTAGTGCTATTGTAACAAGAATAGTTTAATCTATAAGTAAGAAACACATCTTTTAGTCATTAAAAAACGATTTAAGTAGTATTGATTTTCACGGTGATCATCGACATCAACTAGCTAGCCAAATCCTATTCACACCGTAAATTAAATAAGTTACGAGAGGATACATCCGTAATTTACCCTTTGGCTTTGTTGTGGGCCATACTCTGCTGGGTTGAATGCATCGTAGTGGGAATCATACTTCTGCCCGATTTCATACCGCAACACGTTGAAGGCCTACAATACAACATCATCGTGGTACAAAATGTTCCAACTTGACAAAGTTTCAGTTACTGCAACAAGTAATAACAAAGGTAAGCAAACTAGAAGATACAATTTTTTTACCTCTCCATGAGACCTTGGAATCATGGTAGCTCTTGAAATTTTTTGTTCAATCAAGTCGAGCGTCCCACTGTCGTCTTCTGCTGCACTAACGAATGTGCCTGAACTGTTGTACCAATTACCCATTGGCTCGTCAAAAAACCAAAGTAAAAGAAAGTAAAAAAGAAGTGAATAAAGAAACTGAGAATATATATAAATGTCGAGAGAAAGAAAACCTTGTCCTGGTCCCCTGAGTACTCTCAGCGCTCTCGCCCTCCCTCAAGGCAAGCAGAGATGGCTTGAGCTGCGTCTTCGTCATTGCAATGATGGCATTGCATTGCTCTGGTGTTGCGAACTTGGGGAAATACAGGGCCCTCGGCTTCCAGCTCAAGATCTGCGCGCATATATATTACACAAAAGCTTCTGCATGCACTAGTTAAAAGTACGTAAATGTTGGTTACTATGTTCACCGCATGGTATCAGAGCTGTTGGTTCATAGCATGGAGCTGGTTTGATCAAGTGGTCGTGTGTTGAAATTTTCACGACATGGAAATACAAACAGTTGATTTTGAAGCACTAGCCTGGTCATGCCATGTGCTTAAATCAACGGCGGTTAATATTAGGGGTCGTGAAGATTTGAACACATGAGCTCAATAGCAAATGGTATTTAATATACCATATCAAGAACCAATCAGTCCCCAACAATTCAAGTTGTTGGGAGAACCGGAGAAGATTAATTAGGGATCATATACCACTATTATACAATATACACCCTCAAACTAAAGCAAACTCGTCAATTCTGATATCATGTCAAGAACCCATTAATCCCATTAATCTCAATTCTGATATCATGTCAAGAACCCATTAAACACCATCATATATCTCTTAGCTCTAACGTGTAATTAACTAACTTATAACCAGATCTATTGTCTCAAATCAAAGTTTGATTACGCTATATATGATGAGGAGAACCTGGAAAGGAATCGATTCGACAGAAGATTCGCCGGTCGCACCATGCGGCTGAGCATTATTACGACTGGTGTGATCTCCTCCCTCTGCCGCCTCAATGTCCCTCCTTAACCTCGGTCGCAGGTCAGATGTTGTCTGACAGGAAGATAGCATTATTGTGACTGCCAATTATTCGACGTTCATTGCAAACATATAACGAAATCAAAGTGATCGAACCTGTGAGAAGAAGATTCTTGAAAAATAGAAGCCACCAAGGAAGAAGAGAGCACAGAGAAGCAACGTCCCCCGTAACCCTAATTTATTCTTCGAGCGTTTTGTTTTGATTTTCATTTCCGACGTTGGTTTGGGATGTTTCTTTTTTCTTTCTTTTGGGTTGAAACTTGAAATACATTTATGGCTGTGGAGTGTGGAGACAAATGAAGGGAGGACACATATATGTTGAAGGTATCTTATTTATTGCATAAAAACATATGAAAACATAGTTTTTTATCGGCACAACTTTTACATTTGTGACATTGATAGTCAATTTTCTTTTAAATATACAAAATATCCAGAATTTTGGGTGTTATATGACACATCTAGTCGTTTCGTTACAAATTTTAAGGATGTCAGAAACTCCATCAGTTAGGTTAATTAGTTGCCCATGTGCCACCTTAGTCCATCTCCAAAGGACTACAGGCCCACCTGAAGATGGTAGGATATTGAATCATAGTGAGTGGATGGAGCTAGGGATCTGAGTAAATGTCTTCAATCACTTATATATATTATTTTCGTTCTAATACATGTATGAAAAATATAAGGGGACTCATATCTGAGCGAGTTCCTAAGTTATAATTAGTTAGGTTAATTAGTATTTTCTCTGTTTGTTAGAGTAGTTTAATCATCTACAAACCTGTATTGAGTAGATAATAAACTCAAGCTGAGTAATTGTACCATGAAGTGGCGAATTTAAATGCATTTGAGGATGATTCATTTCGATATTTGATGGGTAGTCATATATTTAAGAATGAGGTAAACAAATTTGGGTTCACTTAAGATGAATAATCACCAATTCGTGAATTAATAAGAATTGGTTGTATGATGCTATACGGCTATAGTACAATGTAGCAGTAGACGTTCTTTTTCTTTCTTATGAAGCAGGATGGTTTAGAGAGTAAATACATAGATAATGAATAGTACTGTGATCGAACAAGCTAGGATCATTTGAAGTATAGTGCATTACAAAAAGTATACTATCATTTAATTTTTTCATATATTTATTAGTGGTAGGATAGAATATAAAGAATTGAGGAATAATTAACTAAATGATCAAAGATGCTATTTGAACAAATACTCTAAACTCGACACGTACCTAAATGGTACTTTCATAGATGAGGACAGGGCACAATAACTATGCCACTCTTTACACAAAGAAAAGTTCAAAGAATTATTCTTCACAGACACCAAAATCTTCCCACTAAATATGCCGTACATCATCAGAATCATCTAACCGAAATTTGACCTACAGGACGCGGAGACTAGAAACTTTTATACATCCACACGGACTCGGCTATGCGAGTATTTCTTCCATAAATATGCTTTAGTTTTTTTTTACGCTAAAACTTCATGTTGTAGTTATACTCTTGTAAAATTCATTTATGTACAAACTAAAGTTATACTTTTATGCTGTACCATAACATAAAAGTCAAATTTTCTTATAGTACAACTTCAATTTGTACATTTACTGTTATAGTAAAATATCAAGTTGTACTTTAAAGTATCTTTGAAATATATGTAATAGATAAACACTTTTTATGAGGGTTAAACTTGGTCTGTTAAGTTACACGATTGAAATAACTCAATAATCTAAAAGAATATAACATTAATGTTGCACTTTGACAAGTTTCATAAACTTTTATATGTGATTCTATTAAAAAAAAAACCCTTCTATAACTACATATACGAATATGAGGAAGAAACAAAAAAAATTAAAATTTGAGAAAAAAAGTTTGAAATTAGTATAATAAATAAAGTGTAAGTTGTAACGAGTAAATAGTAAGCAACACAATGCACTGACTCGAACAACTCGCAACCCGATCCGTTCGCAACCCGTGGACTCGCAACCCGTCTGACTCGTAACTCGATAAACCCGTAACCCTACTAACCCACAATCCAATTGAACCCGAATCGGGCTGATTATCCACAACCCGATAAATCCATAACCTGATTGAACCCAATCCGAACCCGCCCGGACCCGCTTGATTGACACCTCTAACCGAAAAATGCAAATAAACTACACTAATTAATAATCCAATTCCCTTCTACGAACTTATGCACCAACGTTACTTTACACAATAGTTTCCCCTAAACCGGAGGCAAAACCTTAGGTCGGGAAAAGGTTCTGGCTTCCAACAATAGAACTATCCCTGGCTTCGATTTCAATCTATAGGTATAGCGTGTGGCTAGCTTTTCATCGCATCATAATAATAATAATAATCTTTTCATCACATCGTAAGCCTCCCCTTTGATCATCATGCATGTGGACATAAGTAACCGAACTTATTCTTCGAAACAACAAATTAACGATGGACCAAAACATCACACATAATAAAAAAGATTCCAGCAGGGGAAAACAGACCATTAAAAAGAAACCGAATGAAACGTAACATCAACGATCGTCACTACTACTACTATTTAAACTGCCGAGATTTCCCAGAAGAAACTATTATCATATCCTTGAACAACTTCCTCAGGTGTGATGCAAATCTTTAACGTTTTTGTTCCTGATTTGCTTTTCCTTAAAAAACCTGTCTTTTTATTAACCGTGTAGAAGTTGTTTCATGCAACGGCAAGCAGGGGAAAAAAGTGCGTGCGTGCGTGCATGGCAGCAATACTAATGGCGATGAGGCGTCATTTCAGTGTTACTAGCAGCAGGACGTTTGCGGGGAAGTGGAGGAGGAGGAGCGGCGGCGGGGTTGAGAAGGAGGAGGAATCGAGGGCGGCGGCGGCGGCGGCTTGGTGGGTGCCGGATCCTCGGACGGGGATATATTTCCCTCGAGGGCAGGAGTGGGTGATGGAGGGCGTGCCGGAGAACGCCGCCAGCCTGGGGCAGAGTTTTTGGCTGCGGAGCGTCGACGGAGTGGAAAAACCCGACCCGGATCATGCGGAACGCTAACCTCTCCGCCGCCACTTGATTTTAGTACTGTATAATTTCTGGTTAGCCAAGTGGGTTACAGTTAAATGTGCTGATAATAATTAAGGTATCCGAACGATCGAGTAGTGATAAAGCAGTTTCTACACATGAATCATCAGGCTGAATAAAGCTTCTATACATGATTTTAAGCAAAATCCAACCATTAAAGGGCTAAATGAGATTGTAGGTTAACCTCCAAACCAAATTGAGCATATCTTTGGCTAACAGATAAGTCATTCGGTAGCGGTTTTGATTGCCAATTTTAATATGCTCTCGGTCTCGGCTAACCGATATGGCAGGTATCACCCGCGACCTACTAGTAGCGTGGGGCGGGGTATGAATATCTACTTGTGTGACCCATCCTGCCTCGTCCCATTTTTGGTTCATTATATTTCAATTTCTTATAGTATTTGTTCATACTTCTCATATTTTAACTATTCTTCAACTAGCTAGAGTCGATGTCTCGACTAGATAGACTCAATTACCCATTCCACTATCACTATTTTTCATTCATAAGTTTCTTCCCCTTCGTTTTATAATAAAAAGTAAAAGTTTGCGTGTATTTTTTTTAAATAACATGTAAGAGTGGGTCGACCCGCCCCGTGAGCAGGTATTACCTACCCTGGCCCGCAATAACATGGGCCGGGGCATGAGTATTGAGGTACCCGCCTCGCCCCATTGCCATCACTGCCCCTGTTTGCTTGTCCTCGAGCAAACCTAACTCAAACTAGTATAACTTGATAGACCCTCGCATTGGTATGAAATCTTGATCGTCCGTAGCGGGACAACTAGCTATTTATGAGCTCAACCGGAGACAAGAAATTTCCCAACCCCCTTGATGTGAAGCACAAACTCAAGTCGGGACCCTGTCGACTAGTAGAGTCGGGACCCTGTTGACTAGTAGAGTCGGGATCTTGACTGGTGGAGTCGAGACACAAGGCATGTGTATGAAGGGACTCCCAAAAACATTTGAAATCAATAGACTCGATTGGTGGTGTTCATACTTCAAAGAGCTCAAACTTTAAAACCTCAACTTAACATTGTCACTTACGGCATCAAAACCACAACTTCGCAAAACAAGGGCTCTATCTCGTGGTTAGAGCGGAAATGCCATCCACTTCCCTTTCTAGCCATGTGGAAAAAAGAGGTGTAAAGTGAGGATTGAATGTAGTAAGAGAAGGTATGGATGCAAGAAGATCCTAAACTTACTTTACGCAAAGCATTTCCTAAAGCACACTCATATCCCTAGGCTCGATCTGTAGCGATCAACCTAAGTTAATGACGGGTTGTCACACATGTGAGATAAAAAAAAAGAGCCGAGGTATCTCGATTTTTTAGCAGAAGCAACGGTCTCTTCTCTATCAAGTTTCGTGAGAAGGAGAGGTGTAAGGGAGGATGGAGTAGCAGGTGAAGGTTCAGAAGCAATATCTTTGTCTCCCTTACGCATCCTCAAAGCTCAAACCGATTTCAGATAAATCGTTCCACGGGTTCATTAAGCACTATGTCCAGTTGCCAAAATACACGAGAGACTCTTTTTCACATTTAAAGCACATTATTGTTGTGAATGTAGGAAAATTACTTGTTAATCTTAACATGGTCTCACTCTTATAACTTCCTGCTCTGAACTCACTACCCAATTAATCCTAACAAATTATCACTGCTCAGAAGTTTCTTTCTTCGCTGCATGCGGTTTACTTTACGTCTCTGAATTATTGAGATGCACATTGGTCCAGCCCAACTTCAATTATTGGGACGAACGTGAGGTGGTGTATAGATTTATATAATTTATGGATTTAGTACAAGCTTATTTATTTGTTCTTTTTTTTTTTTAGCGTTCGGTCAATTTTCTCTCTATTTTTAGAAAAATAAAAATTCTGGCCACCCGACGAACCTGAAATCCTCAATTCTCTTATTGCCATCCACAATTATTGCTTACGCTTCCTTCCAACAGAGTCACGAAAACAGAGAAACAGTCCAAATAGTTGTGGCTGGCTGTACTCGATTTCTTTCTGCCACACCCAACCAATTTCCTCACCACTCAAAATTTTCTCGTGTGCTGTTTTGCTGTACTTCCGTCACTCATTGATGATATATCGACAATATGCATCGCGTCGCGTTGCGTTGCGTGGCGTGGTACTAAGTAATTAGCCTCTCTCTCTTCTCGATTTGATGCGAGCAGGAATGACGACAAATGAACTCCGACTCATAGATTTTCCTGCTTTGAAAATCGACGAGTTGGGGTACTGTGCTTAGATTTTATCAAAATTCCATCCGCATTTCCGCCCGACCCGCAACCAAACATAGAAGCGACTTAATTTTGTATCTAACATGAAAAATACGGATAATTTATGAATGTTATTAATTTTTATACAGATATGTTTGTTAGGAAATTTTTTGATCATATTGTGATTGAAATAATTTTAAGTTATGTTCGTGAAAGCATTAACACCCGTTTGGTTGGGCTGGGTTGGATTTGCTCTTCTTAAAATCATTGAGCATATTTTACCGAGTTTATTAACGAGATCGAGTTGGAATTTAGAAAGAATCCGACCCAACCACCTGACTCGTTGCCATTCCTACATGTGAGTCGTGTCGCGCGCATGCATTCATCCTGGCCTATAAATACACATCACCAAAAACCTTCACACCATCCGCATTCTAATCGAACTAAACCGACAATCCATACAAACATACCAAAAAAAATGGCGAAAACGTTTAGCTTGGCTTCAGACAAGCAATTCATCCACACCGCCACCAAAGACGAGAAGACCAGCGCGGGCAAAATCGTGGCCCTCTACGTCTCCGAGTACAAGGGCGACCAAAACGGTTTCGACATCACCCGAGCCGGCGACGACGGCTGGGTCGGCCAGTTGGCCCGGGTGAGCAACGACCCGGACCAGCTGCGCCAGGGCCTGGCCACCCACGAGGCGCTCGAGGTTAACGGCGTCACGATTCAGGGCGAGCGGCTGACGGAGCTGTTCAACGACTTGGCGGTGGAGAGGGAGGCGGACAGGGCGAAGAAGAGCTACCTGATGACCAACCGCCAGGGGCTCTGTCTGGTCAACGTCGGCGGGTCGACGGTGAAGAAGGTGAGGGTGAACGACTACTTCGGGTGGTCCAAGTACGGGGTCAAACCGGCGGCGGGGGAGTGGAAGAGGGTCGACATGGCCAATGGTCAGGAGACAGGTGGCGGAGATGACTGGTGGAAATGGCCGTGGCCGTGGCAGTGAGGTGGCGGCACGGGCAGAGAAGTGGTCAGTGTGGAAATTAAGTCGCCGGCCGGCCGGCCGGCAATGTTAGTTACGTTCTGGCGTGTACGTTTTATAATAATAATAATAAAACTGATGAGATGCACGTGGGAACGAGCACAACCACATTAGTTTATGTTATTGCTTGTAATTTTGTAATTTTTTTTCAATAAAAAGGACGATGGTTTTCTTTAAAGGTATAATATGTTCATCTACTATGTCGTCTTATAAAAAATGACATAAAATATGTATTTGTACTTAAGAAAAATGATCAAACATGTCCTTTTGTTAATATTTTCATCCAAAAACAGTCAACCACGGTTGTATATATGAATGGCTAAACATCGCTCTAGTTTTAAAGTTATCGCCCTAAATTAAAATATAAAATGACTAAACTAACCTTAATAACTAACAAAATAAAACACCCAATCTTCTTTCATCTTCTTACGGCTTGGCCCTAACCTGCACTCCGAAAACCATCCCATCGCCGCCGACTGCTCCAAACACCCATCCTCCATCCCGCCATCGTCGGACTGGTTTGTCAGTGGAGAAGAACAAGGCTAGAGAAAGCGATCGAGAATGGAAATTGTGAGGAGCGTGATTTATCATTCGTCCAGCCTTTGGTGAAGGAGTCGCACCGTGACCCTGGTGTACTCGCGCAATTTGGCTTGGCCCCTTCTCTCGCAATTTCTACTTCGATTCTCCTTTTCCAACACTTGTTTCTCTATGCTGTGCTTCTCAATCGATAGTTTGAGCGGTAATTCAGCAGAGCGGGCAGTGTGGCTTTTGATGGATTAATTGTTAGCCGGGATCCATGAAGCTCTAGTGGGAAAAACTCTGTGAATTTCGATTTGGTCGTTGCTTGTGGGTCAAATTTCCCAATTTTTAGCTGCTATGAATTCGGAGTTCTAAGGTGAAAGGCTCGTATATTTGCAGATGGTGGAGAAATTATATGGTGGTTGAATTTGATTCATCATGTTTTGCGCTTAGGTGCTTGGGAGAGGTTCAGGGCTTCCTATTAGAGGGTTTCTTCACTACTGAAGTGATTTTGATGGCAATATCAAACCTTGAATTAGTTGTATTCTTTATCTGACGATTACCAAAAACAACAGTAAGTTCCGCAAGAAATGATGAAATGTACAGTTTATCCGAGAACATGCTGGCTGAAAATGGCATAGGGAGTGTGTTGAGAGTAGAACAGCTGGTCACCGGAGGGCCAAAATATGCAGTAAAACTAGGGCGATAGTCGATAAAGAACCAAAATATTTTTCAAAATAAAAAGGATAAAGGGGTAATTTCCACTCTTAAATTAGGGCGATTACTGTAGAGCTAGGGCGATAATTAGCAATCCCCTTGTATATTGGTTTGTGCGACACAAATGTCTGAAATATCTCTGGTAATTTCACTTTAGAATTTTTTGGGTTCTTTTGTAGATCCAAGTTACCTCTAATAATTTCACTTTAACGAGACCTAGAAAAATAAAATGGGGGACAAAAACTAACATTTTCCCTCTCATTTGCCGATGTCGGGTCGTCGACATCTCGGTTCAACCATGGTTGACGATTTTTTTAATGGAAATTTTAACAGAATGACATGCGTTTGATAATTTTTCCAAAGTACAAGGGCATATTCGATGTAAAAAATAATAAAGGGTCATGTTTGATAAAAACTACATAGTAGAGGGGCATATTATACCTATAACCCTTTTCTCATCCTTCCCAAAAAGCAAGTTCTACGTTTTGGTTTTTTCCGCGCCCCTCGTGAAACATGTTTGAGACGGTGTTAAACTCATTTGTACTTTATTAAGAGTTGGAGAAACTATTAGGTAGTTTGTTAATTAAAACCCTATTCAACGTTAGAGTGACTAAATATGACTTATTTTAGTAATTCGAGTGATCAAAATTGATACTAATTTTTTCTATTGAGTAAACATAACACGATAAAGTAGTGTGTAGCGAACAAATCATCTCATATCCCCCATCAGCTGAGTCGGCCTAAATAAACGACACACTAACCGATAGAGCCGCGAGCCTATTCTACCATCATTTGATCCACATAAACTTTTAATATCAAGTACATCGGTCGAAAATACAACTCAAAAGCGAATTGGGTGGCCAGATCATGTGCTAAGAGCCAACTTCCCTCGCAATGGTTGCATATTCTTGATATGGTTGCACCTCTCTTGTAATGGTTGGATTTTGCTTCAAGAAATGGAAATTCAGTGTCCTTTGTAAAAAAGAAAAAAGTACATGTTCTGAATGCTACTACTGAAATATGCTCAGAACAATTTCAGACGATTCAAATGATTCAAGCACCACTCTTTAATTATTTGAACAATACTATAGGAGTAAATAAGAACACATCTAGGAGCTGAAGCAACCTTTCTGCAAATTTCTTACATATGGTACAGTCAGGAATTTTGGTACAGTAGTACAGGTACATACTTTCAGCCAAGACTTAGCAGACGAAGTCAATGGTGAGCCAGTAACGACAGTTACACAATCTAGTCTAAGTTATTTGTTTCGAGGTTCTTAAAACACCATGAAGAAATACATAATATACACCTCGCCGACGTGGCACGTCTTGATTGCATCCATCTCAAAGATCATGAAATAATATTGCAGCTACATCATCCTGAAATCGGTAGAAGGCTTCCACACTCCTTCGACTGTAACTTGCAAACGAGGTAGCAGTCATCTAGACTATATAACCTGAAAGAGATCTAGTAAGCATCTGCTAACTTTTGAGGTTTCTATCTCAAGCACATTGCATTCCCCAGAGCAAATCATGCACAGATATTGAAATCGGTTCTTTCATCTTACTCGGTTGTATAATGGATTATAATTGATAATTATTTAGTAGTAAGCATGCAGAGATGATTAGAAAACATGTTGAGAGTTGAGACCAAAAAACTAACAGAAGACCTATTCAGTGCATTGTCCATTCAGGCTGTATGAGTGAACTGTGCTGTGAAAATATGTTCAATTACCTTAGATCATACAGATTCTTCCTGCTCCAAGGAAGCACATCCCAGTATACAGCCACGTGCAAACCCACACATCGGCCGAGTTTCTTTCCACTTCAATGGCCTGACCTTGGGATCACAAACCCTAACCAGAGCCAATCGCACAATGTCAAACCTCCCAGCTCCTGCTTCTTCCCACTTGAGAACCTTTCCCCCCAACACATATAGTTCACCTCTCAACGAAGCAAACCCATAGGCAAAGGCTTCTAATGCACGTGCATGGTTATTTAGGATGACAGCAGGGACAGAACCGACATTGTACCACTCTCCATCTTCAGAGTCCCTCGTCTTAATGAGGCTCTCACCCCAATCGACAACTGTGTACACTTGCCCATCGCCCATAACCTGAACTGCAAATTGCATTGCTCGGGAGAAAGGCCAGACGTCCTCCACCGTCGCCCATGTTGTGTTTGAAGGATCAAAAACTTGAGATGTATTCACATCTGACAGGCCTACCTGGTCACTTAAAACATGGAACTTGCCTCGATATGACAAGCCTAAACAATCCACTTGTGGTATGTGCATAGCAGGCAATTCCTCCCATCTGCAGTATTAAAAAAGCCATGTCATGGACTCATGGTTAAGAAACTTCATGAGCATGCTTCCTGGAAGGTGCAAACAATAAGGAAGCAACACCAAAGAAACAATCTACTGAAATGAGAACTAAAGTAGTATCTTTGTGGGGAGCAATACACAAAATGTAAGGGAAAAGAACAAAACTGAACGAGAAGGGAGGCAAGTTACCAATCACTCGGTAAAGCATAAATCTTATGCAAATTCAAGGATCATAAACTAGCACAAGATGTGGTATTTGTCAGTTATTGAAATTACATAAAAGATGGTGGGAATGTTTCCCCAAAGCCCCAGTTAACTGATTGGAGACGAAATTATAATTCTCTTAAGAGTTTCAATATATACAAACAACAGAACACATTCATCAATGTTACAGTTCACTGTAGCAACAAGCATCAAAGAACACCCACAAGCTCGACTAAAAGAGAAAAAGAATTTCTTAAATAGTCTCTCCAACGGCAAAAATTATGTTGCTAACAAATAATGAGAGTGATAAATTAATCATATAATCCAACAGTCTTTGTCTCAATTATTTCAAAAGGACTGACAAGCAAGAAGGGTTGAACCTGCGATCTTAGTGTAGAAGATCAACAATGTAGTGTATTATAAGTTGCTTCGCAGCTGCTCATGACTAAGAGTTATAAGGTGGTATTTTCAATTGAAGCAAAACATATAAGCTGCTCAAAAGTTCGGATTTCAGATTGGAAACACAAACTGGAAGTTAGAATTAAATTGGAGCACGCAAAGCAAATAACAATTGATCACTATACTAGGTTTTGTGACTCTCTTAAGCTAATAAAAAGAACTACCATAACAAGTTGAAGAATATCGAACAAATGTTATAGGTTGTCCACAATTAACATACTTATCGGTTAGAGGATCATAAACCTCAGCAAGCGAAAGCCCTCTGGTGCAGCATAAGTTGCGACCCCCTGCTACATAAACCTTCCCAGAAACAACACTGCAAGCGAACTGTGAGCGTGGGGTCCGCATTCTTGCAACATTAGTCCACTGTTTCTTATATGGATCGAACTGAAGCACCTGA
Organism: Linum trigynum; assembly: GCA_964030455.1. NCBI lineage: Eukaryota > Viridiplantae > Streptophyta > Magnoliopsida > Malpighiales > Linaceae > Linum > Linum trigynum. The sequence goes on from OZ034820.1 coordinate 2,331,633, forward strand.
TTAGTTACCGAAGGCTTTTGGCAACTTGACAAATCCTGTTGTGCATGAGTTCCCCCAATCACTAAGAGCCGGTTCTGAACACAAACACAAGAAAATCCAAAGTGCTGCCAATCTGCATACTCTCCTGAAATCTTAGGCAGAGGATGCCATCGGTCTGCATCAGGATCATAGGCAACCCACTGCCTTTGGGACTGCTCGGTGAGAACGAACAACCAATCACCACACCATCCTTCTTTAGCTTTATAGTGTGCATAGTCCGAGCTGCTAATCAAATGTTTCCATCTTTGTGAGACGCTTTCAAGAACCCCATGATATCCGTGGGACAACTTCGCCAGACAACGCATAGCCAAGTCATCTGGCAATCCCGGGATGACAGGTTGATATTCGTCTTTCCTATCATCGACAAAAGGAGAAAAGTCAAAATCTTGCATTTTCGCACTCTTTCGGCCAATGTGAAACAACCCAAAGGGTGTTGAGCTAGTGTTATGTGCAAATAAAAACATCAACCACACCCTGGACTTGGGGCTAACATTACTTAAAACATCGAGAACGATTGACAGTAGAATTCATTTGTGAACTAAGCTGGCCAACTTGAAGCACCCTCAAGGGGAATTGATGGAGTATTGATGGCGTACTTCAAGGTGAATCCCCTTTTTATCCAATTAGGAGCTATCAACATGCTCATCCATTTAATTGGGGAAAGTTGTGCTCCTCAGAAAATAAAACAAAGTTCGCATCCATTTCCTTGCTACTCAATTCCAATACAATTCCTACCGTGATATGTACTAATCAGTTTCTGTCGCAAATATTGGCTTGGGCATGCCTGGGGCAAGTTAAATGACGACCAACGCAGCCTCACAGATGAACTGATTGAGGAAATGAAAGGAAGGAAGGGCAGCTAACAAAGAACACTGCGCAGAAATTCATGAAGCGCCCACTGCATTTCTCATGAAATTCTTCAGCCTTTCAATCAAAAGGCGGGGAATTTATTGGTAGAATCTTACGGGCAAAGCTTTGTTCTTTTGCCCAAATTGGCAATAACAATATGTTTCGAATTGAAGAGGGAGGAAAGGAAATAAGAAAATGAAGAACTTACATGGAGAAATCCAGCACCGTAGAAATGGGTCAGTAGTGCAGGGAATAAGAATTAGCTGCAATGGCTACAAAGATTGGCCGCCTCAGCGATTGATCGTTGCCGGAGACTACTGCAGGATAACGAATTATGAAAAGCCAAGAGGGAAAGAAGCGACGACGACCTGAATGCGGAAACAAATTGATTGGCCTTAAAACATTTATCCCAAACGGCCAAACCCCAGGAAGGATGCGCAATTGCGCATAAAACAACTGCATTTAGGCTCTTAATTTTAATTTCTCTATTTTTAATTTATTAATAGTTGCCCTATTTCGAAATTTATTTGAGCACAATGTACCTTTTAACATATATTTTATTTTTTTTCAAATTATTTGAAGTATTGAATTTCATATGACACTAATTGTAACATCAAAATGATTTTTAAATTTTTTACATTATAATAACCTTTCGTCCGAAGATTGTATTCTTTTAATTATTACAACACTTGTGAATAATCATGACATGTCTTGTTCATGATGTAGTCACTTGGTTGATTGTTAAGATTAAAGATCGTTTGGTTATTGGATTTGGGTGATGGATTTGTAATTTAAATCCCAAGCATGATATATTTGTTACAAATTCTTTGTTTGCTTTAGCTAAATGAAAAAGAACGGAATCTGTGAGGTCCATGGATTTGGATCCAAATTTGGTCTCAAATCTGTAGGTCACTAGGTCCCATGAATTTGTAAATATTTAATAAACTGTCGGGTTTGAGGTATGAGTACAAATCTATGTTTAAGCATGGTCCATGAAACCGTACCGGAAAAGTGAGTGGTATGATATTTTATGATAAAATCGTGTTTAACCGTAGTTCAACCGTTAAACCGTTAAATACCGCCTACCGGTTTAGCCTCCGATACTGGTATTTCATGATTGAACCGCCGGTACGGTATGGTTTCATGGACCATGTGTTTAAGACTATTTTATCCTCATAAAATTTATTTTAATATGATTTTACATCTTTATTGTCTTTTCTTTGTAAGAGTAATTTGATTTAAGATCAACGAAATCACTTTCATTCTTAGCAATATGGCGAGAGAGTAATAGTATTTGATGTTAGTCGAATATTAAAATAAAAAAAAAACCCCCTTATTCTTCTTTAGTCCGATGATAAAGCAAAATAAGCAGCGAGAGTCACCATTTCCTAAATTTTCAAATTGACGATAGTCGAAATATGAATTTGCCAATGCAGTCAAAAGCGCGATTCTATCTAGAAGCGGAATAGGGTTAAAATCGTAAAGCGTAGAATCAAAGCGTAAAAGCGTAAGTTTTTGACGCATACTAAAAAAATAACTAAAAATGTATTAAGTAGGACATATGCTATGCAAAATATTAATGCACATAATTTAGATAAGTCAATAAATACATGCGATTCATGCCTAAAGTAGAACAACTTGTAGCATCTTAATAATAAGTTTGTAAACATAAATTTTAACAATAAGCCACTTTTCCCACTATGCTAATGAATTTGGGAAAAGCTTAACAGGTGAATTAGATTACTCTATCGAAGTTGAGAATGCATCCAAGTACCTTATATGTATCTTTTAATCTCAAATGTATCATTGTTGGTGATTTACTTTTAAAATATACTTTTCATAATTAATTTCATGAAAAGAATACTCATTTAGTGAACTAAAAGAGTAAAAATGTAAAGCGTTTTGGAGAACTAGAAGCGTAAAATCTAAAATCGTAAGCTTTTAAGCTTTAAAGCGCAATTTAGTCCGATTTTATACACTTACGTTTTTATATGGAAACGAAAGCGTTTTGGTGACCTAAAAGCGTAAAATCGTAAGTTTTTAAGTTTTAAAGCGCGATTTTGACTACATTGGAATTTGCTATTGGAATTTCTCGCCTTTTGAAGTCTTGTGGTTGATGATTTCATGAACTTGCTATAAATCATAAGAAAATTAAAACTATATATTGTGATTAGCTATTCATCTTAAAAAGCCTCATGGCTAGAATAACTATAAACTTTCTATAAAATGTCCATCTCCAAACACAAATTAACAATATAATCATTATATAACTCTGAACTAAAATCCGAAAGAAAGAAGGGTAGTAAGGTAACATACATTTCAAAGCTATAAATCCATACCGCCAAAATCCAATGATCAAATCAACTATACAAACAATACACTCTTTTCGACTCCATAATTCACTAAAAATCTCCAACAAATCCAGAAGTTTTCAAAGCCTAAATTGTCACCAAAACCCTTGCACCAAAAAGAACAAAGTGTATACTAGTCTGTCACCTTGATTTGCAGCGAATTCCAAACATGAGCAACCAAATAAAAGCAACCGGTAAAAGCCAGAACCGAGGCTAAAGTTAACTAACCATTAACATGAATGAAGATAAAAACTGTCTACGTAACAACCAAAGTATAAAAGAAAACAACGGTCAGATATCCAAATCCCGCACAAGAGCTAGGATTTATAGAGGCAAAAGAAATAAGTCTTCACCAACATATGGCTCTCCCCCAATTCAGCTTTCATCAATAGCTTTGACTATGTACACACTGTAACCGCATTCCAAACATATTTGTCATAGTTACCTCAATCTCACAGCCCAAAGAAAAAAATCACCATTGCAGCAGTTAGAGGGTCATTTGGTTATTCCCGAAAAAAGCACGAGCTGAGAGCAACCGAACATATCAAGACGACTGTGTTCTGTGGCTAATCTGCTGTGTAAAGAGAGTAAATATCCATGGGAGCATATGTGCAGCCGATGGCGTTCTTCTTCAATCTGCCATTTGGAAAAGACCTTCTGTGTCGATCAAGATATATCACGATCACAGTGATATCATCGTGAATGTGCCGCCTAACTCCCTTCCTTACATTCTTTATGTCATCGTATCTCAACTCTTTCTTCCTTGCTGCTTCATTGAGGGCAGCTCTCACCAGTCGCTTTGCAATTCCCTGCAATTCAACCCCAGCTCACACAGGTTAAGACAAACTACACTATAGGCTATAGCCACAAGATTTTCTTACAGCGGCAATGGAACACTCTGGTTGAAAGATAGGGGGAACTCACGGCTCTGGGATTATTTAACACAATCTCTACTGCTTCTTCGTCAGTCAATTGTTCCCAAAGACCGTCTGAAGCAAATATGAGGAATTGATCTTCTGGCATCAGCTTCCTTATTAGAACTGAAGGTTCTGCTGTCACCACCGCCCGTTTCAAGGGGACAGGATTGCCGAATTGCTGGAAGAAAGGATCTAGATTGACCTCAGGCTTCTTCAGATAAATGTCCCCGATAGATCTTGATACCTGTAAGGTAAGAACAAACACATGGAAAGTCAGAGCAATGTTCCTAATGCAGTAGTAAGTAAAGGCTCTACTAAACTGTGAGACGCTAAGCAAAACAGTCAAAAGTCACCATAGAAGAAGCAAGTGTTTCCTGATATGCAAGAAATAGGGGGGGAAACTAGCCTTCCTGTAATTAAACAAGGATTATTGTGTTCAGGGGGGCCGCCCATCATGTTCATCTCATGCATGGAAGTCAAAAAACTGCTTAACTTTGTAGCATGAGACGTTGGCCAGGACGAGGCGTTGCACCAGAATCCTGGAAGAGCAAGCATAGGATGACCACCCTTATTAGAACACATCTTTTAACTACAGAGAAAACCGAACCACCCAACATAAGTTCAAGATACACACGCACAACAGGCTTATCTTGGAAGTTCAGACTCGGTCAGAGGAAGGATGAAACATTACCATTTTACTCTAAATCACCTGAAACCTTAACTGCAGTACCCATAATAACAGCCAATTTTCACCAAAAACGAAATTCCAACAGACAGGTTTCTAGTGAAGCTAAAAAAGGGAGCCAAATTGTAGCAAGCACCTGAATTATGCCCTTTATCCTCCAACAACCACGAGCAAACATGACAATCTGGGAATCATCAGGATGAAGTGCCTCAACCTCTTTCCTAACTTCCTCAACTTTAACATTGTGGTCTGTTGATAGTCTTTCTGCAATCACCGATTTTCTCTTATCTTGATTCGCCTTTCTGCCAAGCACTGCCCTCGAGTCCCCGAGATTAGCTACGTATAACACCTCGTTGGATATGGCACCAACCAGACAGCAAGAACCTACAGAAGCAATTTGAGGCTTCACTTGGAGTGATCGCTTCACTAAATGCCAGAATTCCTCTTCAGTTGCATTGAATGCCTTCTTTATCACATCAACAGACAAACCCCCTTGCTCACTCGCGAATTCTTCAATGAACAGAAAACAAAAACAAAACAGATTAATTAGGGAAGGAACAATCAAATAGTCAAGCCTTCAAAGGAAGCTAAATAACCTGCTAGAAAAGCAGAATTCTAGATGCCCAACTGTATGCCATATCGTAAGGAATATGGATAAAGACATTCATTCTACTGTGGAAGTTCAGTAAACAATAAAAGACAACACACAAGAATCCAACTTGCACAAGAAGTAATGAGGAGAACGAAACCAGCAAACTAAATAGCTAATCCATGGTACGGTTTAAGAAGGCCGGGATAACATAAACAAACACAACACAATTGAGAGAACGGGAAGTAAAATAAGAATCAGAACGAGGAACTATCTCATCATGTCGCAATCTCAAAACCCTAAATGCAGGGGGAAGAAGTTTGGGGGGTTAAACTAGGGCTGGCGAGAGAATTTTACTGTGCATGAAAGGGAAGAGGTGCTTGTTGACAAATCTAGAAGCTTCCGGGCCACCATGTCCGTCGTAAATCCCAACATAAGTCACCGACGGAGACGTGAAAACCTGACTCTGATCCTCCATGTTCGAATTCGCCTGGACCGCCGCGATCGAATAGTCGCCCGAGGCGTGCGGCTTCAAATCCGAGTGCCACAACAGCCCATCGCTACCCCCGCCGCCGCGTCGGGCGAAGCATCTCTCAAACGGCCGGCAGCAAGAGCGCAGCATCATCGTATATCCCTCTGCGACCACCACTGTTTCTCACCCGCTCCGTTTCGTCGTTCTCTGATCGGCCTTCTTTTTTTTTTGTTCACGGCCACTCTGTTCCGACCTTCCCCTGTTTCGTCTGTTCGCTCGCTCCTCCGGCGCCGCCGCTGCTAATAATTCTGACGGAGAATTTAAGGATAAGGAGGCTGATGCTCGATTAGGTCTGGATTTCGACAGAGGAGGAAGAAAGGGGAATTAAAAGGGGAGAGAAAAGTTAGCGTGTGAGGAAAAGGAAGAAAGGAAAAGAAGAGGGAAAGCAATACAAATAAAGAGGGAAAAGAAAAAGATGCCGCGTGAGAAGAGAAGAGAAGCCAAGCGACTCGCGCCGCGGCCGGGTCGAACGTAAACGTGAATCCAGGGGCCAAAGCTGGCTTTCCCTTTCTCCGTTCTCACTTTACTTCCCGTTTATACTTAAACGCGTTACTTTACCTAATTAATCATATAAAATTAATAAAATTTTCCTGTTTTCTTTGGTGGCGGACTGCCGTAACCCGTAATAAACAGCAATTCGGTCAGTGGCGGACCCAGAAATTTTTTATAGGGGTGTCCTCTTTTAAAAAATAAATTAAATAAAAATAAAATTGTAAATATGAAAATACCTTACTCGTACAGGTTAAAAAAGTCCATGATGTGTTTTCATATTCGGAACTAATTGTAGAATACACTTGGTGTCTATAGTGTTTAAAAAAATTGTCTCTATATACACTACTAGACAATCATTCACAAACTTATCGCATATTCTATTTGTAAACTTGTTCTTGATGTAACCCAAAGCTGAAAGACTCTTTCAACACTTGTCGTACAATCATAAAATCAATACAAATTAAGGGTAGTTTGAAATTAGTTTAATTGTTAGGTTCTTAAAATAATTAGAGATAGGGAATACCATTTTACTATTACACATTGTTCAAAATCGAACAACAAATGAGTTTAGCTCAACGGAAATTGAGCTTATTAATAATAATAGTGTTATAGATTTAAATTATCCAACCTACCACTTATATTCCTATACACAAATGACAGTAGGATAATCATTTTTTCAAATTTAAGGGGTGTCTCTCACTATCAATTATATTTTTTTATCCATACGTAAATTACCATCGAGGGTTGGATAATCGTTTTCCCAAAATTTAGGGGTGTCCGGGGACACTCCTAAACCTCCCTGGGTCCGCCCCTGAATTCGGTGCATAGAGTAGAGGTGGGAAACGGTATTGTATGGTCCGGTCCACATCAGATTATATATACGGTTTGTGATTCAGATCGAGAGGTTAGAATACAGATTATGGATCAGATTACGTATGTGCGGTGTGGTTCGATATAAATATGGATCAAGCAGACCATGTTAAAAAAATATTCACTCATATCCCGTCCTAAACCGTCCTCGATATTTATAAAAATACAATTTTTAGTGACCAATATGTTGGGTGAAATAGAAAAATAAAATAGTTATCGTAGTTAAAATGAGAAAAAAATATATGAGGGGAGAAATGGACTTTTTCAATTTTCAAAATCTCTCTCCAGTCTTCACGGATCTAACCAGTATCCATTAAAAAAAAGCACACATCAAAAAGCCGTATTTTCCTATTCCTCTTTGTGCTACCACTTCTCTCCTGCTCTCGGATGATCCGGAAGGTTATTGCTGTCGATCACCATCGTGACGACGCCGAGATCATTTTGAACAACTAAGATGGTTGCTTATCTCTGAATAATTTTCCTTATATCATCAAGGTGAATGAATATTATTTATTGATTTGTCTTGGCTTTATGTGGCTCTTTGATAAGGAGATAACGCATAAGAGATCAATTAGATAAATAATCAACCAACTTTGTTCTCCAAATATAGAAATGGGAGGTTTAATTTAGTGTTATTTATTATGAGTTAGTAGGTAGTGTGTCGTGCTCTATTGTGATTTACTACGGTAGACCGCAGTTCATACCATTAGGGGTGGCTATACGGTCCGGTCCGGTTAAATTGGTCCAAATTGATCCGGTCCAGTCCGGTCTTTTTGAAAATATAAGGACCAAAGATTGGATTGGATACAGTCCGGTCTTGATCCGGTCCGGTTTTGATCCGGTCCGGTCCCAATTCGGTCTTGATTTTACATTGAGATTGTGGGATTTGAGTGGCCTAAGGCCTTAAAGGGTGAGGAGTTGGTTAAGTTTTGTACTAAGTGCAAAGGTTTGTGACCGTTTATGCAAATTACCCTTAAGTTTTGGGTGTTGAGCTCTCTTATCCGGTCTTTATCCGGTTTTTTACCTCAAATCTAAGCCCAAAGATTGGATTGGATTGTTTACTATCTGGTCCCGGTCCGAGTTATACGGTCCGGTTTCCGGTTTTTAATCCGGTCCCGGTCCAAATAGCCACCCCTACATACCATACACTAAAGAAGGGGACCATAAACCAGACCAAACCAAAACCTGAACCTGCCCGATTATACACATGCATATGGGCACGGTTTTGATTTTTTACTCGATTTTCATGTGAGTATAAGTATAGGTAAAACCCGAATTACTTCGGATAGGGTAACGAATATGCACTATCTGCCCACGACCATTGTCATCCCTAATTTTAACTACTGCTTCATACGATTAGTCTTTCAACCAGTATTTATTCGATACCTATTGAATCCGGTTATACGACCGACATACAAATGGTTTGGCAGGCTGTATGTAGGGGTGGGCATTCGATCGGTTTGGTTTTGACCGAACCGAAATTATGAATACCGAGTCCCCAAATTCTCCAAAATCTCAAACCGAATTCGAGTCGAATTATAATTCGGTTTGGTCGGTCTAAACCGAATTATAATTCGGTTCGGTTCATAATTTCATACAAAATCGAATTTGTGAGGTTACTTTTATTTTCTCCCTTTTAAATTATTTTTCACCCATAATATAAACAATAAATATGTATTTATATGCATCATTAATGATAATATCACATATTTCAGCACATAAAGTCATAAAACACTAACACAATTCTATAAAAAAAACACTAACACAATTCAAATATTTAAGTTTAAAAACCGTTACAAACATTCCACCATTTGGAACTTGCAATTATAGTAATTCGTTTACCGATCCGAAATATACATATTCTCTTCCGAATTCCTAACAGAATAGCATTATTTCGATTTCAGTGGGGTTTAATTTGGTTTCGGTTCGAGTTTATCGATCCGATGCCCACCCCTAGATGTAGGGGTGAGCAATGGGTGGTTTGGAACCGCCCACTATGCGGTGGGTGAAGGAGAAGATGACCCACACCCACCCAAGCATTGCATGTGTGTGGGTTGGGTGAATGCGGATGATGGGTGTTTGGGTGGATTCGGTGGGTTTACAACATATATTTCATATGATCACATAATTTCAATAGTTTTAAACTTAAAGTGCAAAAAAATTCAAACTAAATAACGCTTAATTCATAAATTAGGTGACTCATTTATTTTACAATATTGGTATTGATAATTATCCCCAAATTACAAAATATTCAACCAATAAAGCTTGTCTAAGCCTGCTAATAATCAAGGTTCAATAAGGCACTAGGCATAAGGCAAACATTTTGGTCTTGCCTACCGCCTGATTCGCCTACAATTCCAAATTGATGGAAGGAATGAAGGATGAATTTGTAACGGTTTGAGATGGTGTCATATTTTGGTAGAAATTTTTTTTTCTTCTTGTAATTTGTCTACTAGTTATGCTTAAGCACACCTCCAATTGTCTAAACTCACTTCACCTCACAATTTTTTAGTCGAAATTAGGAGGAATTTTTTTTTATGATTTTAAGGGTTTTATTTTTAGTAAACCTAATTGCGGTTGCGGCTGCGGGTGGTTTTGGGTGAATTTATGGGTTCAACCACCCAACACTCATCCCTAACGAGCTGGGACCCGGTCAATCGGAGTTAACAATATTGTTGACTAGTCATCTCTGTGTTCCCCACTCTGTCTACCTTCTTCTCCAAGAACTAGAACGCCCTACCACCGCCTGACACACAAATCCCAGGCCAGTAAAAAAACCCCACAACAAAACCGCCGCCGCCAACAACTACACGGCGGCGCTTCTCCCTCTTGGAGGTTCCTTCAAAATGAGCGGAACCTTCATGACCAAATCCAGCGTCCTCCGCGTCCTGCGCGGCCACACGATCACTTACATCACCGACCCAACCGTGGCGGCGGCGGCGGCGACCACAGCCCATGGCCTTTTGAGGAACCAAACGAAAAGTCTGCAGTCCAGAGCTCATTACCACCTGGGCTTCCCTTCTCATCTCTTCAGGAAATCCAGAGAGTGCGTCAATGACATCTCTCCTTCCCTCTTCTCTTCAGCCTTTTCTTCGTCCTCTTCTTCTACGTCTACTGCTCCGTTGGCGAGTAGGATCCCGTTTGTGTCGTGGTACCTGGACATGGTGAAATCCCGTCCTATATTGACCAAGAGCGTCACAGCCTCGTTTGTTTACGCTGCAGCTGACCTATCTTCCCAGGTAAATTCTTCGATTTCGAAACTTGGGTCTTTTCCAGTTTTGTGTATTTTGTCTTGTGGACGCAGGCATTTGTGGTATACTTAATCTCTGAAGGTGTCAAAATCTACCATCAATCTAGCCCTTGTTCTTCTGTTCCCAAATCTGCACTACTTTCGAATATTGGTTAATTAGGTTTGAGGGTAATTTTTCATTCTGTACTGGGAATGGAAACTGATGCACATGCCTTGTGTTTGTACTTCAAAACAGACATTGTCAAAGACGAGTTCTGAATCATATGACCTGGTGCGGACATCGCGCATGGCTGGATACGGCCTGCTAATTCTGGGGCCATCGCTTCATTTCTGGTTCAACTTCGTCTCGAGGATGTTCCCAAAGCGAGATGTCATGGCAACGTTGAAGAAAATGGCCATGGGACAGGCCATTTATGGACCCATTATGACTGTTGTGTTCTTCACCACGAATGCACGATTACAGGGTAAGTGTGGGGTATATATAACCCTTGCTTCTTGTTTTTCTTCTCTCTTTTGGGGTTGATACTATGTTGATTGATGCCGTAGGATTAAAAGCATTCGAATTTTCCATGTCAAATGACGGTTGTCTCAGGTGAGAGTGGTCCTGAGATAATGGCCCGCCTGAAGAGAGATGTAATCCCCACAATGATCAATGGTGCCATGTACTGGCCCTTGTGTGATTTTGTTACATTCAAGTTCGTCCCTGTCCATCTCCAGGTAAATTACATCCATTCCTGATTCCCTTTTGATTTCATCTCATGATCATTCAGCTGGTTTCAATGTTCTTCACTAAATGATGTATGCTGTTATTTTCTTTTGATTTGTGCAGCCATTGGTGAGCAATTCATTCTCCTACTTGTGGACTGTCTATATGACATACATGGCGAGTAAAGAAAAAGTGGCTGCGCCTGCTCCAGCGAGTTAGCAGCTCAAAGCTCGAGTGGTGTATTCTGCAGCTCTACCTTGGCTGATTCGAGTACCAGGAACCCTGATTCAACCGTGAAAAAGTCTGATTCATCCTATTCCTATGGCTTGCGTCGGGGTTGATCGAGCAGCAGATGCTGCCTTCGGTTGCATTGATTTGAGTTTCTGTTTAGAGGGTTTTTGTGCAACTCGATGAATAGATTAGCATGTCAGTGAAATAGGTCAATGTTTACTGTTGTTGAAGCAGGGACCTTATGTTCTTCCTACTTTGTAATGGAATTTGTCCACCCCAAATTTATGGAGGGTTCGCTTATGGAACTACGACCCATCCAATTTTCTTCAAGTATCTATAATCATCTATACTATGAAGAATCTATAGATTCCAATTCGCTGTGTAAAGAGAAATTTTAGATCCCTGCTTCCAGTGTTTCATATTATGTGGGGAGATTCATACTAAAGAACTGACAGCTGATTAACAAAATGCACTGTTTTATTTCATTGATAATGTTATTACATTGCTACAAGATGCTGATAAGAAAATCAGGACAGAAGCTAGTTGAGGAAGAATGTTCCTAAACTTCCCAACGATGTAGAAACTCCCAAAACTGTACTAGTATAACATGTTTTTCCTTCACTGGTCATCACTCATCAGTACTCGTAATATTATTAAAAACATGTCGCCTCTTATCAGCAAATACAGCAGGCTGGACTCATTCCCTTCAGCCAAACGCCCAAACCTCGCAAGAATTCCCGCACAAGTCAACAGCAAAACTCAGTAAACCAATCGACTGCTATAAATGAGTCCCCATCAATGTCATGCGTTGTATTCACTGATTTCCAATCAATCAGTAGTTATTTTGCCTAATGATGTTGCTAGAACTCATCAATCACCACTCCTCAGAAGCACGCAAGGTAACTTTCTCCAGCTGCACAGCCCAATCAGCTCCAAACATTTGGGAGTTTGACTCTGCCGATATCCGGAAGTCCAGCATTGACCCAGAACGAGATACCCCCTCTGAACCTCGCATCATGAAGCGGCTACTTCTTGCTGCGTCATGCAAGAAGCCGCCACTTCTAGACCTTGAGCAAGCTGCTAAACCCAGACAAGGCTCAACCAGCCTCTTCAAATATGCATCCAATGCATTATTCAGCAGGTTAACACAATCCAATGACACATGCATACCCTCTGCCTGCAACTTCTGCTGCAAACGGTTCCTTAATAATCTTGTATCAGGTAGCTCACCACTGTTCTGACACGTCCCGTGATGAAGGTTAGTAGTAGCCCTACCACATAGAGACAAGTTTGATAAAGCTTTACGACCCAAATTCATCGATATTCCAAAAGGAGCAGTAACAGGACATCTACTCTGAACACCGGGACTTCCAGCAAATTGTTCAACCTCTTCCCCTTCTTCCACTGATGCAACGTCCACAGGTGGCGGTCTACTACCAAGAGAAAGCAACTCTGTAGCACTTTGTTGTTGTTCCTGTGCCCTTGAAATCAACTCATCACTTAATAGCACATTCTGGGGCTTGCTGCTAAGTGGCCCAAGCGGACTAGGACGGTCCTTAAACTTGCGGTTAATAGGGGACCTGCCCTTTCGTGTGGATGGAGAAAATGCTGCTTCCCCATAGAGCGACTGGAGGCTACTTCTATCCAAAACTTTAGCATTTGGGGTAGTGGGTACTCTTTTTATACTTCCAAGTGGCGGAGGAACCTTTCCGAGGCTAGCATTCTTGAGAATCGATCTAATGAGCTGGTTGTGAAGGGGGATATTTTCTCTGCCGACGATCCTAGCACAAGATTTATCGAACTCCGATTTGGTGGTCTTCAAACTAATCAATCTTGTGAGCTGGTCAAAGTACTTGTCAGCTCTATGATGCCCAATCCTTTTAGTAAGTAGAGCCTTGATCTCCAAAGTATCAACCCTCTTGTAGCTTTGCTTGGATGACATTGCAGAAGAAGAGTCAAAACCACCTCAATTCTTGCTCTTCTACCAAGGAATAGCCACCATATCACAGAATCCAAAACATCCACAACCCTAGCTCCTCCAAAACTTACTCAATCTGCAAAGTAGCAAGCAATGAATCTCAACGAAGAGCAGATCATTAATTAACCAGATCCTAATGAAGAAAAAAGAACTCAAAAACCAAAGTTGCAGCTCGAAACACAACTCCTGGGGTTATCAGGAACTGAAAGATCCAAGTGGATAAGGAGCAATGAAAGGGAAACCATTCAAGGAAGTTCACGGTAACTCACGAATTCTGGGAAAAGAAGAAACAACATCATTGAAAATGTAGCAAAGTAAAGCAGAAAGTTCATTCGAACCTGAATTGTGCAGAATGCAAGTGAAAATTAGAGAGCCGAAGAGCTGAGTTCGAAGCTAGAAGCAGTTAAAGAGCTAAATTCAAAGATGGCAGAGAAGAGAGCGAGAGAGAGATGAGCTTTCGTACCAAATGGATAATTTGGGGGAATAGGGTTTCCGCTCTCCTTCCGACCTGCTTGCCGCTTTGTTTTTGTGTCTCCGGTGATCGACCGACGCGACGACTGGATGTCTTTGCCTGTGGTCGTTTGTCGGACCAGACCAGTCTACGGAGAAACTTGGACCAACTATTGAAAGGGCGCTGAGTTCGTCATATGGATTATGGGCCTTTCTTTGCTCTTGTAGCAATATAGGCCCAGTTCAAGTTGGTTAGGTACTACCGGTTTTCAGTTTTATTTATTTGTTTATTTATATAAATCAGCTGTTTTTTCCCATCCTGTTTGCTAAAAGTCATGTACTAGATTTTTTGGGTTTAGATTCGACCAATAATAAATGTACGGATATAGTAGATGATTGGCATACGAATCTCAAATAAAACCGAATGAATTTCAATAATCAATAAACGGTTAAGCAATTGAGTCGAATTATTATGTATGGGCTGACATTTTTTTTTTAAATAGTTAGGAGATAGAAGAAATCACCAAGCCTCAGACCCGATTGTAAAAAAGGAAGAGGATTTAAAAGAAAAGAAGTTGGATAACTCTAACAGTAAAAGGAATGAGTGAAACCTGATCTATGAAATCCTCGTCTTTTCGCAGTCGTCGACAGAAGTTATCTTTACTATCGTCGTTGAATCCTTGAATTCGTTGTTAGTCGCCATTTTTGTGGTCGAGGAAACTTGAGGCATCCCTCCTTGTTTTTTTGGTCGAAATTTAGGTTATAGAGGATTTTTTTTCTTCTTTTCATTTCAAGATAAATGAGTCATAAGAAAATTTATGGAAATACCTTTACTTTGTATATATGATACTACAAACTAGAATCTATGGAACTTGCATATCGCGATTCGGCCTCTCTGGCGGAGTGGCGGTGGCCGTAAACGAGCTAAATCCCAACTCGAGCCCTTCTTTTCTTCGACCCGAACAAATGTCGGACAATCCGCTGCAGCATCTCTCCCAGGCCTTCCAACGCTTCACGCGTTGCGTTCAAACTCAAGTTTCCAATCTGATGCCCCAACCTCAAAGCCACCCGCCTTTCTTTTCCGCTTCTTCTTCTTCGTCAGCATCTTCAACAAAAGTGCTTCCATCAAATGTAGATGTCGCCTTCGTCCAGCCCATGGATACGTTCAACAAGGTGATTTTTCATGTTCTATCTTACTCCTGACATGCTAGTGTTGATGTTACGGTCGAATCGCGTTCCGGGTACTCGTTAGAAGTAGTTTCTGAAATCCGGGTTCGGCCCTGATGGCACTCGTGAGTAATGCACAGCAACTGTTCGACGAAATTTCCCAGTGGGCGTTAGTAGTGTATACTGTATAGTGCTCAGTTTTATCGATTTTGCGGAACGGCACAAAATGTAGTTCGTTATTTCTCTTTTTATGTCTTGGTCGAAGGGAGATGACCAGCAGCAGTTGCAGTAGCGCCCAACTCATTTCCCGTCTGTGTTCACTTCTTCACCAGTTAGATAATTGATCCGGAACCAGGATTTTCAGGTCAAGTCTGGAATACAGGGTTCTCCATCTTTCAAGATGTTCTTTAAAGGCTTCGACTTTGGAATCGATCGGACAAAATATCTAGATTTTCGTACATGCAAAATGGGAATCGGGTTTCGGTTTCCAGAAGAAAACGGTTTTGAGTCTCATTCTGGATATCCATTTACTTTGCTGAACTCTTCCTTTTATGCATACCGTATGGAAGCTTTGGAAATGAGCCACCGTGATAGGACATATGCCGCTTTGGTAACTCCGTTGGCATAATTAGACAAGGATGTGCTAAGACAATTAAGTAAGCCTTAATTAGCACAGATGTTCTTGGTTTTGTGTGGTACGTAGAAAATGGAAACTGTAGAGACAGGAATCTCTAACTATATTATCATTATTTTCCTCAGAACAAAGCTCCCGTGACTAAAGAAGACCTTGGAAGAGCTACCTGGACTTTTCTTCATACACTTGCTGCTCAGGTATCTCGTACCTACATATTTGGCAACTTATTACTGACACCTGCTTACAGAGACATAGTTCTTCTTTGTGTTGCTACTTACTAGTCATTTTTACCAGTTGAAAATGGTTGCTCATTTCATAGTTTTGTTTTTAGTTTCATGGATTGTTGATGCTGTAATTTTGCTGTCATGTAGAATCAACGTAGTTTAAATGAAGTTCACTGTTAGTTGATCTTATAATGATTTTCTTTCACAGTATCCTGAAAAACCAACTCGACAACAAAAGAAGGATGTGAAAGAGCTGGTATGCTTTTCTTTCCCATCTGGATTTATATGTTTCTTCGAAGGAGTAGGACAAGTGTATTGATTGGACACTTAGTTCTGGATCCGCAACTTGTCAATGAATGTTAAACATAATACTGCAGTTGCCTTTCGATCCCCAATCAGATATTAAAAAAAAAATAGCGAAAGAGGCATTTTGCTGGTACCTTTTCTCAGATGTAGTAAGTGCAAAACCATAGAGGTACCTTCAATAGAGTAATACCTCCAAAATCTTGTATGCAGATGGCAATATTATCTCGGATGTACCCCTGCAAGGAATGTGCAGATCACTTCAAGGAAGTTCTGAGGTATATTTTTCGTCGTTTTTACAGAATTACTTCCTCTTAGTGTTGCCTTCAGCATTGGGGTTGGTAACATTTCTTCCTGTTCTTCTGTTAGAGTCATACTTCTTATTAAGTCAGAATCATGCTACAATTTCAGCTAGACCACCCACCCTTATTTGGATGTTCAAGGAAACTGAATGTCTCCTTCCTTTTACTTTGATTTTTGTTGCTTCCCTTTGTTTCTTAGTATCCAGAGGGTGAAAATAATGTGTTAGCAACTATGCTAACTAGAGTTTTTATTTTTATCATGGATGGCTGAAATATTTTTACCACCTTCAACAAACAGATCAAATCCTGTACTGGCTGGCTCTCAAGGTGACTTCTCCCGGTGGATGTGTCATGTACATAATGTTGTCAACAGAAGGTAAGCAGATCTTCTCAGTGGTGTTTTTTTGATTTACTGGGAGCCTTTTTAAACCCTCAGGAATAAATAGCTCTTCAGCAGATGAATGGAACATCATTGTTGTGATATCATGTGGTGTAGTAGCTAATGGTGTCACTTCATGGTGTTTATTTTGAACAACAGCCTTGGTAAGCCAGTTTTCGTTTGTGAGCGTGTTGATGCAAGGTGGGGCAAGCTTGACTGCGAGCAAAGGACGTGTGATCTTCACGGGACAACAACACATTTTGGAAGAGACTAATAGTGCACGATTCGTGCTATCATGTATTCATCAATCCATATTGCCTTGCATAACTTGAAACATATAGGTATAGCTTCGTAGTTGGTGATGGGTCGCTAGACTAGTCGGGATGCCATCATCAAATTGATACATATGTAAGTATTGCAGTACATCAGCTACAGCTAGCTTAAGCTACATGGGTCGTCAACTAGCCGATGATTTCTTCGGCAGTCATAATACTGCAGAATGATGAGGGAAACAAGTTTGTTGCCTGAGTAGAAAGATTATACCAAGGTTTATTATGTCCAGAAGAAATCAGGTACTTTGCTACTAGCCCCATGTAATCATTCGGCCACTGTGTTTGTAACTAGATCATAATGCACATCCAACACGATCTTCAGAACTGTAGCAGACAAAAGTAAAACCCTTGACACTCCACATATCAAAAGAAAGAGAAAACAACAGAAGACTTGGCAAGCAAGATGAAGATCAACTCGTCCCAGAAGAAGTTGTTCCCTCTGTGGCAGGAACGCCTCCCGGGATGAATGGAGGAGCCTCGCCGAACTTCAAGATGTAAGCTGTTTCATGCACAGGCCTCAGCTGCTCTATTGCTGTCGCATCTAGATACGCTTCACACGCGAAACACCACACCGATAGGTCGCTGCATTGTTCGACGGTGTAATCGTTAATGCAAACAGTAGAACAGACAGTAGTAGTAACAAAGGAAGCAGTAGCAGCAGCGAGAGTTAAAACCTATAGCTGAGAGCCACACAATGGTTGGTCTGCTGCTGGTAGTGTTGCAGCATGTGCTTGTTCACAAAACGGCTGCACAGGACTTCCTTACAGGACAGGCACAGCCAGTTCTCCTTTGGATGCTCGCACCTAGACAAGATTCCCACAGTGGAATTTCGGACGATGAAAGTGTTGATTCGATGGTTGAACGAACGCCATAGAAAGGGGAAGGGGCAATTAAGAAGGAAAAAAAAAACCTGTTGCAGAAAGAAGCGGGACTGGGTATGTGAGTGAGATCAGGGGAGAGTGAAGCAGCCAAGTGATTGCAGGACTTTCGAGCCTCCACCCAACCCGACTCGGCTCCGTAGTATAGCGCCTGATCATCTTCTTCCCCCTGAAAGATTGCAACCCAAAAACATAATTGAGGAAAAAAAAGAAGAAAAAGCGCTTTGATTCAGTGGTCTCTGCCCTAGATTTGGTCACTTACCGATTGGGCAAACGAAGAAGAAGATGAAGAAGGAACGGACGCAGGTATATCTCGACTCGCCATTTACAGGGAAGGCTCAGATTGGGAAATGCGAACTTTCCTTTCTTATTAATGGCGCCGGATCAGTCGCTGCACGCTGCTTTGGGATTCAGGCGCGGTTTGTAGAACGAGGGGGTCAGATTGGTACTCCTGTAGAATACAATTCTCAAGGTATTAATAGCGAGAAATATCTATCTATACTATATATAATGGCAATTCAAAAACAATCTCTTGCCACATAAGCACTTGGAGGATCTACAATTTGTCAAGTTGGACAATTTGTTAACAAATAAAAAATTAGTTATTAATGTATTTATGGAGCTACCTCTCTCTTCTTTAATATTTCCATTTCTTTTATCCATTTTTTTTTTCTTTAATAATAAGTTACATGTTGATAAACTTAACCAAACACACATTAATAATAATTTTTTCCAGTAAAAAAAATATGAAAAAAGAAAACAGAAAGTAACATATACCACATTTATTTAAATAAAAAATATATGATTAAACCTTATGAAGTAAAAATTTTACTCATTTTTACTAAAATTGAATGATAAGTTACATTTTGATGAAAAAATTAAACAAACATACACATAAACAATAATGTTTTTTTCGATTAAAAAAAATTTATATGAAAGAGAGAAAATAAAATTTTGGCATTCAATTACCTGTGAAAAATAAACTATATTACTTTATATTTTGTTGCAATGAAACACTCTCTTATTCGTAAATTATATGTCTATAAAATAAAATAAAATATTATTTAGCAAAATGTCAGAGTATAATCTTGATCAAGTAGTCATAGTTATTTATTTAAAAATGACTTATTATTCCTCAGATCATGTTCTACCTTAAACTTCTCAAATGAAGAGAAATCGCATGTGCAATAATTTTATAATGTGTCCTAAGTTCACATTAATAATATTTGTTCTATATCATGTTGATTGAGCAAGCTCTATTGAGGTCCTAAGTCGTACGTTAATAAATTTTCTTTCATACTTGGGGTTATCGTTAATGATTATAAATCAAAATTTTCAAAATGACTTAAGTATGATTGTTGACGAACTTTGACTTCATACCCTAGGATGAGACACAAGATTTCTTGAAAAATAACATAAATGAAGGTTAGATAATCTTTGTTGAGAATCTACGATAAACATCGCGTTTCATCATCTACTAACCTAGACATTTACCAATTAAAGGTTGGCAATTTTTAGTAAGATAGTCAATTGGGATAAAATATTTATCCGACAATCAAGTATCTTTATCCAATAATCTCAACTCTCAAAATTGGTTGCCAGTTCGTCCAAACTCGAGAAACACGAATTGATATATGTTGTATAGATAATAAGTTAATGCAAATAATCAAATGATATTGTTCAAATGATAAGACATTTTAAATGCACTTGAAATATGTGTGTACCGTAGACACTATTTATCAAATATTTATATATAAGTGATAAAATCTTTGAAAATTACACATTCAACGACCATGTTAAGACCTAAATCCTCGATAGTGTGTGTGAGTGTCTTAGATTGAGATTCTAAGCCAACATATAAACAATGACCACGGGTTGAAGTTTCATATAAACTTTAAAATTAACAATTGATACATATTGTATAATATATACTAAATTTAAGTGTCTTGATAAAAAAAAACTAACATCCAAAATGGAAATGAGTCGAGATTATAGAATTTAATCATCACGAGGGCTACTGTGTGTGTCAAGTTTCAATATGGATTAATAAATTGATCCAATAATGATGTATCTTTACTAAAAATTTCTCAGTAAAAAGTCATATTCTTTACAACATTGGTCGAGAGTTCGTCCAAAGTTGAGGATCATGAATGTGTATTGGATTTCCAAAGGACCTAAAATCGCAATCCCTTTCGTGGGCTAAATACCTTTGATCACAACCATAGGTGCCAAAGAAGAATGAAAAGAAGCCCAAAAAAATCAAAAAGAACATAACCTCCGAGGCCGGGTACCAAAAAGCTGCCACCCAGTATAATGTACCAACGCCTGAATTTGACGAAAGCGATACGATGAATAGAATAAGACCATATCGAGTTATGATCCTGTCATCCCTACCCTTTTATTCTCCATAAAGGGGGCGGCGGGAGAGGATAAGAAATAAATAGCAGGATCTTAGGATTTGCCTCTTTATATATTGCATATCAAACGATAGACAACCCTAACGGTTGTCTGACGTTATGGGGGTAAAAGCAGGATCTCAATCCCGAGGGTGGGGGATAGACAAGTAGCACTTTTAATATGAGTATTAGGCGAGATAAGATAGGTCTGGTGAAGTATCTGGATAAATTTGAGTCTACTATACACACACATATATACATATATATAATATCAAGGTATACTATCTTTTGATTTTACTCAATATACGATAGAAGACAGGTATGATAAAGTATTTGCATAAATTAGAGGTTAGAGAATTATGGATTGGAGTTCACCTATTAAAGGTTAGGGTATAGTATCATGCCCCCAAAAACTCCGGAGTTTAAATAATAAAACTCAATGGTCGTATGGTAGTGTGAACGCAAGGTTATGGATTGTCGTTAGTTTGAACTATTTATATATATATATATATATATATATACATGTGTGTGGTTCAGGTTGGCGTATGCTAAATATTAGTGTTTTGGTTGAAAAATTTTGACATAAGTTCTAAATGGGACGTGACAGCAACATAATTTATGATTAGAAAACGAAAGCATCAGAAGTGAGTGTGCTAAATATTGGAAATTTCCAATATAGACATACTACAAACTCTTTTATGAATCAAGAACACAAAATATTTAGAAGATCCAAATAATTTAAACATATAAATAAGTTAATTAATATAAATTATGAAATAAATCTCTCCGGCCAACGGGCCGGGTAAAAAGCTAGTTTCTATCTAGATGTTGAATTAAATCAAGAGGTTTGGATATCATACTATATCAAAATTTCTAATGGATAAATTTTAGGTTCTATTCTCCATACTCAAACCCGAAGTTCACCTTAATATAAAATATTAGGGTAAATACAATTTAATAGTCAAACCTTTCATTTTAAACAAAATAATAGTCAAACATTTTCGAAAATAATTTAATAAATAATAACCAAACTGTTAACTTTCCATCCAATCAACTATTAGTTGACTCTAACGTGGCAAAATATTAAGTGAGCTATAATTTTTTTGCTTAGGTGGCAATAAGTCAAACGTCGACCTTGCCACATGGATATACATTCTTTTTAAAAAATATTTTTTTTAGAAAATTAAAATCATAAAAAAAGGATGGCTTTCATCCGTTTCCTCTTTCTAGCCTAATCCCTTCCATCCCTATCCTCCGACCTCCGCGTAACCCAGCCCGTCTCCACCATCTCAATCTTCCAGCAGCATCAGATTCCCAGTTCGTATTGATCTCCACCATATGAATACGATTAACTTTCCCCTTAAACCAACAATTGAATATCACTTCCCTCACCCAAAACCTCCATCGCCTCCATTCCCAATTCCAAAGTCCATCTGAAACGACCATCCGCTGCCGAATCTCGCTTCCCTCAACCAAAAGCTCCACCGTCACTTCAGATCCCGAATTCCATCTGAAAATGATGAGTCAAATTCCATCCCGAATTCCGCATTTGAAACTACCTTCGTCCCTTTTCGATATCACCGTCACTTCAGATCTGAGTTTTAGATATCAGCGTCGTCTGATTAGTGATGAGAATGACTCTTGATTGGCGAAATATGGGTTGGATAGCGTCGATTGAGAGAGGGCGATGTCCCCTCTCACAGCCAATCTCCTCTAGAGGCAGCAATCGACAGCGGATCCGCCATTGCCAATGGGAAGAAGCTCTTGCTAGTTGCTGTTTCACTTTTCCTTCTTCTTCCTCTTAAACAGTGCCCTCTGCCTTTGAATCTGAAGCAGAACAAAAATCGGATGTGGGAGCCCCTGTAACGCCCCTTCCTCTCCCTCGCCGCAACTACTCTCCGTTCATCTACTTCGCTCTGGACAGAATCTGGAGTCACCGCCGCCGCTAGAGGCTTCTCCGCCACTGTCGGCCGAAGATTTCAGGCGAAGAACAAGTCGTTCAAGCAGAAGTTGGGGAATTCTGCATTCCCGGTGGAGTCTCGTTGGAGAAACCAAGCGGCGAACGGAAGAATAGGGATTTCCGTTTTTTCTTTTCAATATTATAATTATAATTTAAGTATTTATATCATTAGAATTTTATAATAATTCAACAAACATATAAAAGAAAAAATATATAGGCTGACGTGTGCACATATTTGCCACGTCAGAGTAAACTAACAGTTGATCGGATGGAAAGTTAACGGTTTGGATATTAAATTGTTTTCGAAAAGATTTTTCTATTATTTTGTTTAAAATGAAAGGTTTGGATATTAAATTGTACTTACCCAAAATATTAATTGACCGTTGAGATTGGTCGGAACTTAGAAAAGGAGATCTAACGGCCATATCACATGGAGCACGATATACTCTAGGAGTATACAGGTCATTACCGTAGAACGAGAATCGTTATATTCTACCTATATAAGGGAAAACAACTTAGACCATTTAAAAAATGGTGGACCAAAGTAGATCGCACAATTTGGTCTAAACCATAGACCATTAAAAATGATCGAGTCTGGTTCATGGCCTATATTATATGATACTTAGGGGTGTTAAAACATAGTGGTTATCGTGGTAACCATACTAACTGACAACATTCAGTTAATTTGGTTTGGTTAATATGGATAATTGATTTGGTTAATTTTTTTAACTTATTTGGTTTAGATGGTTTGGTTTGGTTTGGTGTGGTTTCAACACTGCTAACCAATGACACCAATTAACCAATCAATAATACACCTAATATAAAAAATTATTTATACTTTCATGAAACCAACCAAACCAAACTTTCGTGATTCCCTATTTTATTTTCACGTGCACAACAAAGACACGGTTAACTCGAATGATGATGATAATCATGGATGGCTAGTCTTATTATTATTGCTTATACATAATGATAGTTTATGATAGTAACAACATATAGTTATGTCTTATTCATTAACATGATTATTGTTTTAATGTAATGTAATGTAATTTGGTTAATCCAATTATCCGATTAACCAAACCAATTAAACTTTGATTTAGTTAATTTGGGTTTCGTGTTAATTTGGACGGTTTGGTTAAGACATTTTATTTCATGGTTGATGAAATTTAGGCTTAATTGGTTTGGTAATTACCACGGTAACCATTTGAACACCCCTAATGATACTAGCTTATAACCCGACCTGTTGATCGGAGTTAGCCAAGCCGAATATTGAATTATTGGTATGGACTCATGTATATTGTGAGGGGAATAAGTGACATGAATTTGTTTTGATGTTTAGGATAACTAAATAGCTAAATTTACCGTCAATTATTAATCGTTTAACCATTAGCTTTCGAGAACTGACCATATTATTTAATCGATTATCATCGATAGAACCACTAATCATTTCAGTTATCGGTTACACTAGACAATTGTTTAGCTAATCTATACAAAATTGAAATAAGGTATGGGCTTAATTGCAAGTTTGGTCACCCGAATTGCTTAAAAATTTCACGTTTGCCACCCGAATTGATTTATTCCATTTATAGTCACTCGAATTAGTTGAACAGTCCAAGTTCGGTCACTCTCCGTTAACCTCCGTTAGACTCCGTTAATGACGTCCGTTAAGTGATGACGTGGCTAACAGAAAGACACAGTCAGCACATTTAAACATTAAAAAAAGACGACCCGACCTGACCCGACCCGCCAACTCAGCCTTACCCACCAACTCAGCCTTACTTGCCCAACCCAAGAACCAACCCAGCCTAATTCACCCTAAACCCAGACCCGAGACCCAACCCCCCCTGAAAATTAAATCGCAGATGGATTAGGGCATTTCCCTTCCTCCATCTTCATCCTCTCATCCTCAAGCGCTGCCTCTCTCCAATTTCCTCGCTAAACCCCCGCCTCCCTCGATTGCACAGCCAGCAGCCAAACGCTGCCTATTAATCCTCTGCTTCCGGCCGCCGTCTGGAAACCGCGCCACTCTGCACTTGTCGGCCAGATGTCTTCTCAGTCGCTTCATTTCTTCACTCCATCCTCCACCGCCTGCCCGAACATTACCTTCCCAAAGCTTTCGCTTCCGTTTCCCAACCGCCGCTTCGCGTTCGCTTCCTCTCCTCGGACATTTTCGATCAGAGCCGTTTCGGCGTCTTCAGATCCCAATCAGGCACCGCCGCCAGTCGTTGTTGCCGACAATGGAGCGGGTAGCAGGGTTGTGGCGGTGTCGGCGACGGCGGATTCCAGCTCGGGTCTGGGTTTAGGGTGAATTATGCTGGGTTGGTTCTTGGGTTGGGCAAGTAAGGCTGAGTTGGCGGGTAAGGCTGAGTTGGCGGGTCAGGTCGTCTTTTTTTAATGTTTAAATGTGCTGACTGTGTCTTTCTGTTAGCCACGTCATCACTTAACGGACGTCATTAACGGAGTCTAACGGAGGTTAACGGAGAGTGACCGAACTTGGACTGTTCAACTAATTCGAGTGACTATAAATGGAATAAATCAATTCGGGTGGCAAACATGAAATTTTTAAGCAATTCGGGTGACCAAACTTGCAATTAAGCCATAAGGTATGTAGTGCTATAGTACATTGGGTTTTGCACTGTATCTGATCACTTTTTCCCTCTCTTCTTTGTTGCTCCTTCTCCAAACGTGACCTAGCTTCTCTTTTTCTCCAATACATCTTCTCTTTTGGTAGAAACTAGAAAGTCCAATCCGTCTCCTGAAGTTCCGCCATTCCAATCTTCGCCGAGAAGGAGCCAATTGGCGGCCGGGGTATCGCATCCTCCCCATCCCCCATGTCTCGACGAGACCGAGACCGAGATCGCGACCGCGACCGCGACCGCGGCAGGGAGCGTTACGAGCGCGATTTCAACACCAGACGATACCGCTCCGGCTTCGACAGGGAACCCAGGTACCCATATCTCTCCCTTCTGCGCAAAGTATGAATCATCTGGAAAACCCCTGGCTGATTTTCCCGGTTTTAATTGTTGCTTGAATAAGCTGGAATTGGAATGGCCGATTAGTTCGCAAGATTTTCTGGTTTATATAATCTGCTACTCCTGGGACGAACTAAGGCTGTGGGTCACTCCCGTGCAGTTGAAGTTGCTGTATGAGTGTGCTATGTTACTGATTCTTGTAATGGACCTTTGAGCGAACGGTGCGAGAGTAGGATTTAGGTAAACGGCTCCTCAAGTCGAGGTTACATAAACATTAACAAATGGATGGAGAAACCTGATTGTCTTAATCAGTGGGCATAAAACTGAAACTTGGGTTCTCTATTCCACTCTCAAGCTTTGCTCTTTCTAGTTTCAAAGAGTGTTAATAACTGCTTCATTTGGTATGGTGCTCTATTCTGTTGTTGAGTCTTGAAAGGAGGATGCCTTAACTTTTACTCCTATGCACCAAAAGGAATGGGATCAGCCAAAATGTATGTTGTGCCATTGAGGAGTAGTTACTATTTGTCATCCTTTCTCTATTTGTATATTTGGAGATCTAGAATCCGTTTATGCTTACATTAGTTTCAACTCTCCAGATTGGTTCCTCAGAGAATGCTGTTTGAATGACTAATCAGATAAATGAATGCCTAAAGTTAACTTTGAACTTAGCTAGCTCCAGACTTGGTTTTGAATACCATGCTGCATTCGCTTAAAAGCTCTCAGTAATTATATGGCGGTTACTCCTTAAGAACCTGGCAGTGCCCATAGTAAACTTCTATGAGGAGCCAGACACAGACACACAGTGGTTGATGGATTTGCTTGACATATTCTCGCCATTTTTCCCACACCTCATGTATTCATCTATTTACCTGAGGCTATTGGAAGCGTAGTTCACTTGGTTTCTTATATAGTAAAATCCATTTTTTTCCCCCGACCCTGTAACATATTGTAAATTTTATCTGAGTTGTCTACCGGTGAATGTGTCTTATAGTCCCAAGAGGTCTAGGAGGGACGAGAAGCTAGAGACAGAGAAAGTGTTTAGCGAACCTAATCCTGAAAGTGGAGATTTGACGCATCATTCTGAAAGCGGTCATGTCAAGACGCAAGATGCAGAAGTACCTCTTGTTTCTGAACCAGGCCCTGATTCTAAGTTGGAATCTGCTGATGATAAGAAAGAACTTGAAAAGAAACCCAATGAGCAGCATCATGCAGATGTTACCCCAAGTACCAATTCAAAGGAAGTGCCTCGATCTCGAACTTATTTCCAGGTTCACCTGAATGTCTCTTCTCTTGGTCTTCTGGATTCTATTGGAATTGGTTGATTTTACATGTTTTTTTGGTTATCCTAACCTTTTGCTGTATATCCAACCTGTCCATAAAGTTTATAAGTTACTTCCCTGTGAAAGTCTTGCCTGAATATATAGTATTTGACCAACTCTGCTGGTTGATTTTTATTACATATTGGCTGCAGAGTGTTTATTTAGCTGTTAGTTTGGTGCTACTTACTTCCATAAAGATATATAAGTTTCTCTCTCTGGAGAGTATTCCTTGGTATCCCATGATTGGGAGAGTAAGCATATGTTTTCTGTGTCTGTTTATTGCCTCAACTTGGCTGCATGCATGATATAAACACAGTGGACTCTGCTAATGAGAATTAAAGAATTGTATCAAGGCACAAATATCTGGTTTGTAAACTCTACTTGTAATAACGGTTGTTTCTCATTATGGTTATCCTTTTCGCCTGGGTATTTGAAGTTTGAGGAGTCATTATACTATGAAGCTAGCAGTAGATAGTTGCAAGTAATTGCTCAGGTTTGGGCCACAAAATTTTTCTCTGAGTGGCTTTGCAGCTCTAACTTGCCTTTTGAGCAGTTGATAAATAAAGTACCTTTTGAAAAATAATCAAACTCAATATGTCTTTGGGTTTTCCTCTGAGGATTCTGTGGTTCCAGAAGAGAGGTTCTTTAATTATCGTTTTATTTCAACTTATTAAAAAAAGTCTTCATCTAAAATCAAATGAGATTGGATCTTCCATGATCAGAGACTATTTGTTAATCATGTGGAGTTGAAGCAGGTCGTGTAAAATATTTCCCAGCGCTCCAAATTGGTCATTTGATTATTGTTATGCTAAATACTATTGTTATTATTCAGTGTAAACAGACATTTTTTGGGCTGATTCAGCAGGATTGTTGTTCGTCCCATGCCTTCCAAAGCTCCATCCATGTATATAACAATCTTAGGCTTGACTGTGGATGTCTTTTAAAAGCAGGATGACCGACGTAATGCTGGGCAAGCTGGCCGAGGCGTTGTTCGTAGATCCTCCACTGGTGAGTTTGCTCTAGCAATTTCTTTCTCCATTGGGTTAACTGATGATGTGTATCTTCTGAGAATAAACGCAGCTATATGGTCTGAATATAATGGAAATCAGAATGTTTAAATTTTGTTACACAGGTCTATGGTTAGTGGAAGATTGGCATTCTGTTTGAACTTCAAGTGCTTTTTTGGCGTACATACTGTATATTTTGGTCGTACACAGTATCAAAGAGGTTTTAAAAGAACATATATGTTGTGGAATTTTCCTTGAATCTGATGTCCGATTCTCGTATGTAACCTTGTTTCAGATTGTTACTACACTCCTCCAAGTAGTTGAATGTTAATGGATCATGACTTGGTTGCAGGATGATAGTATCCTGTTTTTGCTGCTTAAATTTTCAAGTAAGAATCTAATAAGTTCACGTTGTTGCTTTTTTTAGAGCAAGAACGGAGAGATCCGAAGGACGACAAAAATGAAAGGGACACAAACAGGTCAACAACTAATGATCGAGACCGGAAATCAGGAGGTGCCAAGGATGACGACAACACCTCCTTGCACCATGATCGTCTCTTTAAAATGGAGGATGAGGCACGCCCAGCTCATATGAGAAGACAACGACCTGCATTTAGGGAGAAGAAGACACCAGCTGGCTCCGACAATCTAGCAGTGGTTCCCATGCACTCAAGCCAGATAGATCGTCGTCCTGTGTCAGGTTTGGAGAAAAGGGACCGCCATGTAGTCGACAGATCAGAGAGGGCAGTAGCTGGAGGACATAGGAGGGGTCTCCCTCTGTCGAGAGACCGGCCTGGTGGTTTTAGAATCAACAATTACAACAAGGGAAGAGAGCAGTTCAATGCAAGACAAAGCAGCCATCCGAATCAGGGTAGTGGAACACGCGTGGAGAAATGGAAGCATGATCTTTTCGACGAGGCTGCTTCTAAAAGCCCTACCTCAAAGAACGACGACGAACATATTGCAAGAGTGGAAGAACTGTTAGCTTCATAGAACTGGAAAGGACTCTGGGAAAGTCAGTTCGCTGTTAGGATCTTGGTCTAGTTTGTTGTTCTGCGTTAATAAGTATATTGTTCTCACCTTCCAAAACATTTGTTATACTTTGCGACTGGTTTAGCTTTGGAACCCTTGATCTGATATCGGTTGTGGCCTTACATCTAATGTTTTGAGCGATTCTTCCAACTTGCGGCGCCTCTAAGTTCAACAACATTGCTTGTTGATTTCTCTGGCCAGACTCCAAGATAGTAAACTTGTGGCTAGTTGTTTGTATCAACGAGCTTATCGAGGGAGTCAATTTGCTTGGAAGCCATAGTGACCAATTGTTCGACAATATCTTCGAGCCTTGTCATTCGTCCCTCAAGTTGCTATGTTTTTTTTTTTATAATGGTGAATTTATTAGAAATAAACTGAAAGTCACGCCAGACAGCAAAGGCCAGCACAAGGTGTGCGCCTCAGAAGGAAGAACCAGAAAAAAAAAGTTGCCATAACAAATGTAGGATAAAATTCCGGCTAAATACAATTTAATATCCAAACCTTTCATTTTAAACAATATAATAGCCAAACCTTTTCGAAAACAATCTAATATCCAAATCGTCAACTTTTCGTTCGTTTGACCGTCAGTTGACACTTCAAAAAAGCTTTGTTTAGGTAAAATTGTCACAATACAACTTTGTTTCTTGTTTTGGCATTGCAGATGACTGAATATTTAGATATTCTATACCATCATGGTGGAGTCATGGACTTCTCCGGTTTGAAACTACGATATATTGGTGGTTTTTCAGAGAAGATATCGATGGATATTGATGAAGTGTCGTACTTCGAACTTTTTTGAAGTGTCAACTAACGGTCAAACAGACAGAAAGTTGACGATTTGGATATTAGATTGTTTTCGAAAAGTTTTGGCTATTATATTGTTTAAAATAAAAGATTTGGATATTAAATTGTATTTACCCTAAAATTCCCAATGTGAGAGGCAATAATTCATTGCACCATGGGAGATGATGTTTAATTGATTGTCTGTTCGCGATTGTAAGATGTTGTTTACTCTAATAAAATTCCCTATCAAATGGAATCTCACCTTAATAACGTGCTTAAAGGGCACAAATAAAACTTCCGTCACTTCATCCTGCATTGGCCCTCCTCATGTATCGAGGAAGAAGAGCTGAAACAAGCATTTATGCAAAAAATAAGAAGAAAAAAAATTGACAAAAAAATGTTCTTTCTCGATCATGGATAATAAGAAAACATTATCTAATTATACTAAATAGGATAAGTTGGAAAGCACGAAAAAAGAAGAGAGAACAAAGCTCATTGCTCAATCATGGGTTGTAAGAAAATATACACATTTTTATTTCTGAACTAAACTAATAAGTCCAAAGCTTTCCACCGACTTTGAGAAGATTATGAATTGGGAAGTTAGAGTATAGGCTGAAAATTAGCTATATAGTTTGGCTCATTCGAGCACCATTAGGCACAAATCCTTAGAAACAAAAAGTCCAAAAGGTTGGCTAAAGTAATAATATAATCTCTGTTCAAGTTGATTAAGAAACATTACAAGAGTAACTAACCCCAGTAGATTATTCATAAATTAGGTGCCAGTATTTAACGAAATAAACGGCGTCACCATATTTGGTCTTTCTGTGCATGCATGTGTATTTCCATTTCTTCTTAATTCGTTTCCACCTTTGAAGGTTACTTCAAATATTCAAAAAAAAAAAAAAAAAACAGATGAAGTTTGAATTTTAGGGATTCAAATTTTCTTAGCCAACATGTGCAAATGTATCTTACTTTGAAAGTAAATTTAAAGGGTATGACAATATCCTGAGGAAGAAGATGATATCTAAATTGCCAACTAATTAATGGATTGTCCTAAGCTTTACAATTTGAATTCTGACCCCTAACCCTAACTCACAAATCGTAACCCTAAATCCTAAACCTAAGAGCCTAAATCCTTCGGATCAAAGTAAATATTGAATGATTTTGTGCAAACTCCTGCATTTTTCCCCCATTGTATCACAAGTGACAATTGACATTGTTTTGATGTGAATCTCCTCCTCGGAATGACGATTATTAGGCGTGTGCATTAAATGAAAAAAAGTGGGTGCACTAAAAAAATGACAAATTTTTATATTTAAGAATTTCAAAAAAATTTGGCCATACCACTTTTCACCAAATTTGACCAGTTTTGACTATCGCTTCATGTTGGGGATATTTCATCGGTTTGTATCCGTACAGGTTGAACCCAATTGTACCGGCCGACATTCCACTGGATTAACAGCCATGATTGGTGATCATGAAAAATGGGTGAGACGCGCCGAAAAATTGTTCATATCTATCTACCCTACGAGTTTTATGATATATACCGACTTTGACCAATTTTGACTATCACTTCATACTGTGGATATTTCAGCGGTCTGTTCTATCAGGTTGAACTTGGTTGTACCGGCCGACATACTGCTGGTTTGACAAACATGATCGTGATCATGATGACTTCCCACGAGGTCATCCATCTACGTACCACTTCATATTGAGCACATTTAACTTCAAAGTTCTTAAAAAAAAAATCATCCATTTTTACCATAAAACGCAACTGGTCAGTTGAATTAAATTATTTTATATGAACAATAAATCTATCTCATGTTTTATCGATCTACGATTTGAGCAACTAGTTAAAATAATTTGAGAACAAAAATAGCCGGAACTCTTTTAAAAAAAACAGCGGAAACTAAGAAAATGGGTTCGGGTTGGGGGAATGGTTTTTTTTCCTTTTACGTTTCCATATTTAATTCTTAACCATAACTAAAAAAATTTAATTCTCAGCCAACTGTTCATATGAAACAAAGGGGCAAAAAAATCATTCTCATCTCATCCAACTGTAACCTATTTTCCTTTTTTTTCCAATTAAAATATAGATAACAAAAGCCATACATCGCATAAACCGTTTCTATAAGCTTCAGTTGCAAGCAACATTTTGTACGTGCATTTCTTCATGATTGGCAGCCGGAGGAAAGGGTCAACCTGTAGCCACACTACAGCTTGGAGTTTGCTTATTTTAACCATTGATTATTGATCACAACACCTGAATCTCTAGCAGGAGATCATCCTGATAACCACCTGCGCAACCCCCATAAAACGAAACATTAATGAAAGAGTGAGCCATGTACACCACTGTGTAAGAGGTCACGAAGAGCCAGAAGCTAGCTCTGCGAGAAAAAAGATCTTATATAGATATATCTAGATAAATGCCCCAAACTCCAACGACCGATAACAACCCTGATCGCTAAGATCGAGAGTAAAACCACATAACCGATGAATCATGCGTATCGAATAGTCGCAGCAATTTGAAAAAAAAAAAGTCGAAGAACCTAGCTAGCTAACTTATACGCAAATAACCTAGCTAGCTAGCTAGCTAACTTATATAAGTGCTACTTTAACTCTGAAGCTTTTATAGACCCGAAGGAAAAGGAAGAAGTGTGTTCGAGCTGAGTGATAATTTACCATACTTATTACACACAGTTTTGTTATATCTTACGAAAACAACGTCGTCATTAAACTCATAGCTGCAAATATGTCAATTATTGGATTCCAGTGGATACGTTTCTTGGAAAATCAGTTTCCCAGCATCATAAATGGCCACGTTCTTACCACAACCTAATCAAGAAGAAAGAAAGAAAGAAAGCGGAACGGACAAGATTCAACGATTTATTGCATATCATCCGGCGACATTCCTCACGGTTAGCCTCGGAAAAAAAGTAAAAAAATAATAATAATATGCACGTACGTAGATAAAAAAAAAAAATTTAAAGAATAAAGTCCGCCAGAAGTTCGGCGCGGTTTGGCTTCATGATTTGATTGCTACAGTCGTGTTATATAGCAATTACCATGCACACTTCGGCTCTATAAATTATGGTGGCTATATGGTCCGGTCCGGTTAAATTGGACCAAATTGATCCGGTCCCAGTCCGGTCTTTTTGGAAATATGAGGACTAAAGATTGGATTGGATACAGTCCGGTCTTGATCCGGTCGGTTCCAATTTGATCTTGATTTTAGGTGTTGGGGGTCTCTTATCCGGGTTTTTTTTTTACCTCAAATCTGACCCCGAATATAAGATTGGATTGTTTGCTATCTGGTCTCAAACCGGTCCGATCCGGACTATACGGTCCATTTCGGGTAAAACCAAGTCAGCCCTACTATAAATACCCATTTCCCCACCCGCTCTTCATCTTCACCATCCACCACAAACCGATTCAACTTCCTCCTTCCCCCTTCAATAACTACCAAAAACAACAATGGCGGCCTTCTTCCCACTCCTCTCCGTTCTGATCACATTCCTCACCACTTACTTAGCCACATCAGCTTCTTCTGCCGCCGCGGTGGCCGCGCAGTACGCCGTCACCAGCTACGGCGCCAGGCCCGACGGCAGGACCGACTCCACCAGGGCCTTCCTCGCCGCCTG
The DNA here is from genome assembly GCA_964030455.1 of Linum trigynum. Classification (NCBI taxonomy): domain Eukaryota; kingdom Viridiplantae; phylum Streptophyta; class Magnoliopsida; order Malpighiales; family Linaceae; genus Linum; species Linum trigynum. The sequence continues at coordinate 2,364,901 of OZ034820.1, forward strand.
GAACAAAGCCTGCAGCTCCCCCTCTCCGGCCACCATCTACGTCCCCACCGGAACGTTCTACCTCAAGAACGTCGCCTTCCAGGGCCCATGCAAGTCCACCTCCATCGCGTTCCTCGTCGACGGCACGCTCCTCGCCCCGTCCGATTACGGAGTAATCGGAACCGTCGGGAACTGGATCATGTTCCATGCCGTCGACGGTGTCACCATCTCCGGTGGCACCCTCGACGGCCAGGGCAAGGGCCTCTGGGCCTGTAAGGCCTCCGGAAAGTCCTGCCCTCAGGGCGCCACGGTACGTGACCGTGACAACAGTCTCGAACATATGCATCAAAAAAATTTTATCACTACAAGAAATAACACTTTTTTCGATTAATAAATTCAATTTTTTGGTAATTAATCTCAGGTAGATTTTTTCCCATATATATATAAAATTTGTGCACGTGTCTATGTGTGTAGAGCTTGGAATTCAGCAATTCGAAGAACATACAGATCAACGGCGTAGCTTCACTGAACAGCCAGCTCTTCCACATCGTGATCAACGGCTGCCAGAACGTGAAGGTGCAGGGCGTACGTGTGACGGCCGCAGGGGATAGCCCCAATACGGACGGGATCCACGTGCAGGAATCCAACGGCGTGACGATCCTCAACTCCCGGATCGGGACGGGCGACGACTGCATATCCATTGGGCCGGGAGCGACCAACCTGTGGATCGAGGGCGTCTCTTGTGGGCCGGGCCACGGGATCAGCATCGGGAGCCTGGGTAAAGAGTTCCACGAGCCCGGGGTCCAGAACGTGACCGTCAGGACCGTCACGTTCACGGGGACGGAGAACGGCGTCAGGATCAAGTCGTGGGGCAGGCCCAGCACCGGGTTCGCCAAGAACGTGCTGTTCCAGCACGCCGTCATGAATAACGTCCAGAACCCGATCGTGATCGACCAGAACTACTGCCCGGGGGAGAAGAACTGCCCCGGTCAGGATTCCGGGGTTAAAGTGAGCGACGTTACGTACCAGGATATTCACGGGTCGTCGCAGACGGAGGTCGCCGTTAAGTTCACGTGCAGTAAGGCGAGCCCTTGCACCGGGATCAGGATGGAGGATGTCAAGCTGAGCTACAAGAATAAGGTGGCCGGATCGTCGTGTCAGAACGCCGACGGGACGGCTTCCGGCGTCGTTCAGCCTAGTAGCTGCTTGTAGAGAGTGGAGGCTGCAGGCGAGCATGGACACATTGGGAAAAAGTTGGCGGCGGCTGAAGATTATTCATATATTTATATACATATATAGGTTTATACTCTATACAACAAAATATATATACTTGCAAAGGAGAAGGATAATTTTCCATATATAGTTTATACTTTACACAAAGTTATGGTTTGTAATAATATACGTATTAATTATTGATTATATGATAAATTGAAACTATGAGTGGTAATTCGGATGTTATAGATGTTTAACTGGTACCTTTATTTATTAATTCATTCATTATTATTTTTTTATTCTCCAAGAAGTTATGACTAGCTCATAATTCTATAAGATTAACGGTATTATACATGAGAATATTGAATAACGATTTATCCTAATTTACAAGGTAGATGGTCTAAACTAAATTTGTACTCGAAACCATAATAGTGTAGCAAAAGTATAGCTCAATGTATACTGCATCTATAGTATTTCAAACATTTCACATACTGAAATAATGTAGGGTTTATATAGAGTACAATGACAGACTTGTATAATAACCTATTAGGATACAATCCAAGTACCACATCAAAAATACAATGGAAGGAACCCTTGTATATAAGTGTCCATCTAGCCCAATTAGTACCAGGCATTTTGGGGAGGATACCCAAGAGTAAAATAGTGCGGGCTTGGCCCAAAGCGGACAATATCGTACTAATTGAGCGGCCCGTTTTGACAAGTGGAATCGGAGCCTGGTTCGGTTCGGGGTGGTGGACGTTAGTTCGGTGGGACCCTAGCTCATTCGGTGACCTCGGGATTTATGAAAATTAACTAAATTCTATGACTCTGATAAGAAATACAACTATTAGTGTCTGTCCAAATACATATTGCAAGGTTGTTTGGTAGTTCCAATGTGGTACTTCGATTGTATCCTAACATAACCCTAAGTCCTAACACTAATATGAAAATTAACTAAATTCTATGACTCTGATAAGAAATACAACTATTAGTGTCTGCCCAAATACATATTGCAAGGTAAAATAAATGTCCAAATACTGTGTAATTTTTCATCAATATTTTTACGACTTATATGAAAAAAAATGGTACTAAATCTTAAAATATATTAAGTTTATGTATCGAACGGTAATTTGCAAATGAAACCCATCAATGAGACATTGATAACAGAGCTGTTATAGGAGTAGTTACTGTAATAATACTCTTATAATTAGTGTTAGTAGAGTGCTAAGAGCTAGTAGCACCCTATCCAATCTCTAGAACAAGTCATAATAACCCCAATTAATTAATTGGTTACTCTCTCTTTTGATCTTATTTTCCCCAAAATATATGGATGCCTTGGGATGATGCTGTGATCATGGATTAAATAAACGGTAAACAAGGCTTATTTTCAGGGTCATGTGGGCTAGATTCGTACGTAACTTCCTCTAATTCTGTTACCTGTTGTGGGGAATATTTTGTTTCATTTCTTTACTAACAGTATAGCCAAGCCATGAGAATTGATGTATGTACGGGCTCGTGTATAACTTATATATTATGTAGTGAATAATATATAATATATGGTAACGTTTATTTGTATACCATACAAAAGTCGGTGTATGTCGTACACCAGACAATACACACAGTAAGCATTTATGTCGACGATTAGTATAATTGCGGGTTCTGTTTTTTTGCACTCTAGACATTATGCTATACTCTAACTTTTGATGGATACACTTTAGACTTCAATTTGGTATTTTTTTTAATTTTTTTTACAATTGTAATATGTGACTAGAAAAATCAAATTGAAAAAATCCATAAAATAATAAAATACTAACAAGTTGGAAATGAATTGTAACACCTTAGGCGAATCCCATATCGACAAAGTAAGAGAGAGATCCATGGTTCATAAGTAAGAAATGGACCTTAACTGACCAGACGCATTTTGAGGTGAAATGGAGATTGAGTTCTTGTGAGAACTCTAAAGTTAAACATGCTCAGTGTAGAGTACAACAATGATGGTTGACCTTATGAGAAGTCACCTTGAATTGCACCTCAAGTCAAAAACCTTGAGAGGATCGAGACCCAAAACGGACAATATCTTCGTCGAAAAAAGGTTCGGATTGTTACATGAATACCCAAAAAATAAATATGAATTACATGTATTTCAAATGCAAACATCTAAAATTCATGTATTTCAAATGCACTTATCGAAACCCACTCTTATATATTTATATGTTACGCAAAATCCCAACAAATTCTTTATACAAAGATATAATTCTCATAATTAGGGATGCAACATAATATATTTTTGCTGCTTGGGAACATTTTGGTACATAGGGAGACTTCTATTCTATGCTTACATTCACCATGTTGTTGCACATGGGGCTTTTAGGCTCTTACGGTGGGTGAAAGTTGACTTTCTTCGAAATCGACCACACTAGTTTGCATTTAGCTATTTACTGTGGAAGAAATTAGATGAGAAATAATGCTGTTCTAATTTCTAAAACAAAAAAAGTCGCTCGAAGGCGCCTCAATCTTGCCCAAAAGTAATGCAACCAAGCTTGACCAAAAAAAAGCTTATTGATTAACGTCAAGTCAACAAATAATTGTGCTCGATCTCATTCATCGGGGAGAAAGAAGAAATAATTATGTTATCTAAGTACAGTCTTAATTCAATGACGAAAACTAGATCTAGTAATGCACATGGGATCGTGCTATATATCTCAAATATATCGGCCCATCTATTACATGCATCATAAGTACGTAATACTAATTAACTTAGGTAATGAAATGAAATTCCTAATGGTCATATCACGATATTACCACGTGTTTAGAAAAGTTAATATTTTCTTTGCTCAAAATGTTAGGGGTATTCAAATGGTTACCGTGATAATTACCAAATCGGATAAGGCTAAATTCTATTAACAATGCAATACAATATCATAACCAAATCGTCCAAACTAATACAACAACCAAATTAACGAAATAAAATTTTAATCAGTTTGGTTAATTGGTTAACCAAATTAACCAATATAGCATCACATTTATCATTAAGTGAGAAAAATTTTCCGGTGAATTCAACAATTTGCAATTTATATAATGAATAAAACATAACAAGCAACACAAAGTTATAGTTAACCCTTAACATAAATATATGCAACTAATGCAATTATTTTACGGTCAATAGAATTTTTCACGTAACAAAAATATATGCCGATGGTATGAGGTTAATGAATTATTTTGTTTGTATGAAGTGACTTAATTAGTCTCCAAACAATTCTCATAGGCTGCTGAAAATGCCTCTCTTTCAAGTCTTCATCCAACACAATGTATGACCTTTTATCTAAATTAACCTTCCATACAGGGGCGGACCCATGCATTAGCAAGGTGTGACACACCTTGGCTCAGAAATTTTGCAAGAGATCCATGTTTCGTTGGTACAAAAAACTTGAATTCGGGATTTCCGACATACCTCACATAATTGCAATCGACACAACTTTAATACACTACATTGATTTTGATGTCATATGGGTACCAAAATACATAAATATATATTATTTATTTAATTTTTTAGTGAAAATGTCGAGAGGAAAAAATCCACAACCCGTGGCACAGAGTTCTCTATCCTCCGCTCAACTCTCTAATTGCGATCACTGCCGGTGGAACCTCATCCTCTTTCAAACTTTTACGTTAACGCCTGTCGCCAGCCTTTCTACTTTCCATTTTATGCTATGGAGTTAATCAAGAGCAAACTTTAAAATCAATTTTATGAATGAATTTTTAGTTTTGTACGTCGAAAAAAGTTTGATCACACTATAAGCGACAAATATATTTTAAAAACCTTTTTGAATATGAAAAGTTGGCGTGTGTCACTGTGAAAAATAATAAATTGCGAACTTAACAAATTAAAAATTTATTTTATTTTTTATTAATACATTTAATTTATTAAATATTTTTTATCGGCCGACACATCTATCAAAGAATTCTGAGTCCGCCACTGCTTCCATATGTTGTGGTATACAGTCTACAAATATAAATATACGGTATAGAAACAATATTGAGCTTTATTGTTTATGAGCCTAAAAGGGAGGAACCTTTGACTCTTGAGTGGTTATGCAAAGTATTAAGTATGTGTATATAATATACTAGCTATACGGCTAATTACTTAACTGGTTAATTTTATTTGATTAGTTAGGAGTGTGTGAAACCAAACAAACCACCTAAACAAAACAAGCTAAAATATTTAACCAAACCAAAACAGTTATCCAAATTAACCAAACCAAATTATCCAAATACTACAAGTTAAATGGTTACCATAGTAACCAGTCAACAAAATGTTTACCATGTGTTCTTTCTACGCAAATTATTTTTTAAATTCCGAGTTAAAACAAATTCTATAGGATCCAATTAAGAAAAATAAGGAATCAGAAAAAGTAGTTGTTGACTGGTCGACCGTCTCTCCCATATATTTCTTCTACTTTCCCGTGTTAGACCGTCATAAAAGGAGAAAATCGGCCTGAAAAATTCATCTGAGCCACTAAATTACATTTAGGGATGGCAACAAAACCCGAACCCACGGGTACCCACCCGACCCAATCCGGTCAACGCGGGTAAAACCCGTGTTGACGGATTTTGGACCGGGATCGAGTTTAAACCCGCTACACTATTCACCGAGTTTGGTTGAGTTTGGCTTTAGGTAAACCCGCCCCATGGGTACCCGCCCACACACATATAATTACTTTCCCAGTATATTTAATATTCTAAATAATATATCTTCCTTAAAGAATTGATATTCTTTATGTTTGTGGAGACATGTATAATTTGTTCTTTCTAATTGTTTAGAATGAAGTTGATATTATGAAGTGGAGAGTGAAGAAACTTAGTTGACGAGGAAGAAGCTTTCAATTAATCTTATTGTTTATGGATGTTTATCTTTAATTTTGAACAATTTGTATTGATCATTTGTGGTTTGCTTGTATGCTCTAGATTGATGTTTTTTGTATGATTAATTTGTATGAGAAAATTGATGTTAAACTTTTATTTTGAAAGAAACTTGTTATAGTAAATTTTTACCACAAAAACCCACGGGTACCCATGAACCCGCGGATACCCAGCGGGTTGGGTTGGGTTTGAGTTTTTCAAACCCAACGAGTTTTACCCCGGGTTTTTTTGCGGATAAACCCATGGGTTTGGGTTTGGGTTTGACAAAAACCCGCCCCAACCCGACCCATTGCCATCCCTAATTACATTATAATGGACAGATGGAGATTGAGTTTTGCACCATAAGCTCCATTTTAAAACTTACTTTTGCAAAACTATTCATCTCTAACAATTTTGGTTTATGACTCATATATCCATTGGAAAGAAAAATATGGATATGGTAGGCCGCCAATACTTTGCCTTCCTACTCCACCTAAGCCAATACCCTTTTTGGCACAATATCCTCCTTAGACCATGGAAGTGACTAATTGAAGCAACATGCATGCAACTTGTTCAAAGAGTCTTAAGGCGTCGTTGTTATTAAGTGGATATATATATTTTTAATTAATAATGAAATTCCGGTTGCAAAGGAGAAAAAAGAGTTTTTGGCTCACATTACGGTTAAAAAGAAAAAGAAAAAGGAATTAAAGCGTGAAAGACAGGACATACATGCATTGCATCAAAAACTTGGGGAAGGGGAAGGCATTATTCTTGTGGCTAAAGCAACCAAAACCGAATAATTAAACATGGCTTCCATCAGCTATGTTCAGCTTCAAATAATAATTATAAAAAAAAACACAAAATCTATATTGGCAAATATATATAATATTGGATTTACCTGTTTTAATTAATCTATCGCTATGTTATTAAAATGGTCGTTAAATTACCCATTAACTAACATTCTTAAGCAAAACAGTGATCAGTGTATATAATATATCTTTATTTTCGTTGGGTTTGTGCCTTGTGGTGTCTTTTTTTCTGTCATAAATGTGCATCTTGTCTAATATTCAACTCATATATATAGTCTAATAAATTTTATGAATTATTAACAAGTCAACTTGTAAGTTAAAAATTAATTTACTTACAAGTTGTTAATTGAGGTGGCACGCTAGTCACACCGTCGAGGCCGATCATAGCTCTAAAAGAATCAACTCACGAGTTAACCTCAACAAGCTAATTAACCCACGCCGAGTCGAACTGGCTCGCGCGAGCTTTATGAGTCGGAACATGACTTATAGCTCAATATATAATTTTGTTATCAGTAAACGAGCCGAGAATGAAACAATTTTTTTTTTCTCGACTCGAACGATAGACCGCTCCTAAACAGTCCGTGGGCCATTTACGACCCCCATTGAAAGGATTGTAATCAACATTTCTGCAGAAATCCATCAAGATTTTGGAATATCCCAAAATTTTAGACCACAATTGATGTTCAAGTTTCGGGCTAAGTGAATTTTTAATTAGAAGATCCCAATTTTTTCTAGGATAAAATACCATCATACCTTGTGCCGAAATGTATGTGTTATCATTGGGATGACGATAAAAATTAAAGAAGCTTAATAACCGATCAACTAAGTCACGTCCGTCTGCAAGTTTGCTGTCTCACGTAACACTCTCATGCTTTTCATATTTTTCGACGTCGAGCAAAAAAAGACGTTGTACGGTGCACTTAATTTGTACTCTTCACCAGCCACCCAGATTCTCATGGCCCTGCTAGTAGTTTCTTGTCTTTCTGTTAAGGTAATTAATTTTGTATTTGATAATATCGATTGGGATACCGAAATCATTTAGTGATTGGGATTTGGATTGATTTTAGAGTGTAATTCGATGTTCCGGATGTCGGTATTTGGTATAGGGATATCGACACTGTACCGATTTTCACCCCCTAATACTCATTCAGTGATTCAGAATATGGTAAAACGTTAGCAAAAGTGTATCTCCGGTAGGGTTGTAAATTAGCCTGACCCGTCCTTGACCCTGTCTGACGCTTTATGCTACAAGTTCAATATGTATATCAAAACAACAATATTTTTTTAATATGGTAATAAACAAAGACTTGGTCTAGTGGTAGTATCACTAATCTTGAACCTAAAGGTCTCAGATTTGAATCGCTTAGGTAGTATTAAGTGAAAAAATTAGACCATATATCATGAAAGAATACATTTTGATTCAACTTATCAACTTATATTACTCGTTCCATGATTCAAAGTATGGTGAAAAACATAAACAAAAGTGCCTTCGGCAAAAGCAAACGGTTTTTTTTTCTTTCTTTTGCCATGTACATTAGTTTCAGACTTTCAGATAAATCAAACTAACGGTGTCCCATGACTGCCGTTAATCCGTTAATTATTAAAATCGTTTTTTTTTTTTTGAGAAAGACCCATTGCCGTTATTTACAGCAGACGAAACCCAGCTAACCGCCATGACGGCACATACCACTCGGCAAGCAAGCAAAAGGGTGTTTTTCTTTAATTATTTTGAATCCAAAAGTTGTAATCTGTAATCTGTTTTTCACAAAACAAATTTATTTATTTATACCCCAGGGAACCTCAGTCCCACGTGCGCTTGAGCGACAATGGGGCCTACTAAACCACTGGGGTACCTGCATACTAACCGGGGCGTTCTGCTACCAACATCGGGGAGGCTTTGCCTCCGATATCAAGGGTGCCGTCGGGAACGCTCAAGTGGCGCCATTGGGAATCAAACTGAGGACCTCCCACATCCAGAGCTCAATTGGTCTAGTGGTTTCACCACTCGGCTATGTAACCTTTGGCACAAAACAAAATTTTAGTTCCATTTTATGTTGTTTCACACTTGAAATTTAGTACAACGTCGCAACATTTTTTAATGAATATATATTATCCACTTTGGTCTACCTAGTATCATTTTGTTCTTGAATCCATCATTATGATTTCTCTTTCTTAAGAGGCCACTCACTGATTATGTTTAATTTTGGAACACCTCTTGTCAATTAAAAATAAGTTTTTTTTTTATGAATTATTGATTTCTTCTGCATTTTTTATGTGAGATTTTCCTAATGTATTACAAAAAAAAAAAAAATCAAGTAGCAAATAGACCAACAATACAATTTCATTTCTTACAAAAAGAACTGATTCAAACGACTCAAACATAAAATAAAAACAAAATTACCACCAAGAGTCATACTAATCTAAGTGTCAATTAACACTATAAAACGATTCGCGTTCGGCAATGAAAAAAGTGTTTTTTCGTAGAAAGCTAATTCCATTTGCTGAAAAATTACACCTCCTGCAAGTCGATGGAATTTCATACATTGCTCTTCATTAGCCCACTTTTTTTTTTTTTAATCAAAGGAAAGAGAGAGAGAGAGATTAAAAGAAGGAACTCTTGATTGCACTGTAATCAAGCTCACAAAACTTTGATCAACACAAGTTAATTAAGTTTAAGTAGATCAACTGTATCTATTCCATTCCTCCCACATTATGCAAAGAAACGGGCCTATAAATAAACCCTCCTCCAAACAACCAAAAAATTCATTCATCACTACTTCCCTACATCAACAAATCATCAAAACTCTCCCCACAAATTCAACAACCAAAAAATGAACAACTCTGCTCTCCTTTCCCTCCTCTGCCTCGTCGCTCTGCTCCATCAATCCCTAGCAGCTTCCCCACAATTCAATGTGATCCAATTCGGAGCAAAACCCGACGGCCGGACCGATTCGACCAACGCCTTCCTAGCAGCGTGGAAGCAGGCCTGCAGCTCGACTACTCGCGGCGTCACATTGTACGTGCCGAAAGGCAGGTTCCTCACACGGAGCATGTTGTTCAAAGGGCCGTGTCGTAACAGTGCCATCTTCATTCGAATCGACGGCACCCTCGTCGCACCTTCCGACATCTGGGCCATCGGAAACAACCCGAATTGGATCGAATTCCAGTACGTCAACGGCGTCACCATCTCCGGCGGCGTCCTCGACGGCAAGGGCGCACCTCTGTGGTCCTGCAAGCTCGCCGGACGTAAATGCCCCACCGGCGCCACAGTAAGTAACGGACTCTCTTCAATTAAATTAAGTAGTAACATTAATTATAAAGTAGTAAAGTAGGATTTTGGAGGTCACATGGTGTGAGGCAGGGGGGGCACGTGCCTAGCTAGCTAGCTAGCATTCTACAACAAGTCCTTCCTCTGCCTTCTTCTTTCTGATTTCTGGCTCCGTCACTGATTGCAGTTCGACTAAAAAAAAATCGCGATTTTATTGATTTGCAGACGTTGGGGTTTTCGTTCTGCAACAACGTTCTGGTGAGCGGGGTGACGTCGCTCAACAGCCAGATGTTCCACGTGGTCATCAACTTCTGCCAGAACGTGAAACTGCAGGGGGTCAGGATCTCCGCCCCGGGGAACTCGCCCAACACGGACGGAATCCACGTCCAGATGTCCACCGGCGTCACCGTCGTCAACTCCAAGGTCGCCACCGGCGACGACTGCGTCTCCATCGGCCCCGGCGCGGCCAACCTGCGGATCGAGAATTTCGCATGTGGCCCCGGCCACGGTATCAGGTAAGCCAAACACGATAATAATTAATTAAACGTGTCAAGGGCATGATTCATTTCTCATTAATGATGGAACATAATTTTCAACTTCAGGGGATTAATTATATTGAATTAGAAGCTAATTAACCAACCATGTGACAATGTGTGCAGCATTGGGAGTCTAGGCAAGAATGTGAACGAGCCAGGGGTGCAGAATGTGACAGTGAAGTCAACCACATTCACCGGAACGACGAACGGGCTGAGGATCAAATCGTGGGGGAAACCCAGTAACGGATTCGCCAGAAACATTCTCTTCCAACATGCTACGATGAACAATGTGCAGAATCCCATCTTCATCGACCAGCGTTACTGCCCCGACAAAAACTGTCCGGACACGGTAAAAAAAATAAAAAAATTCTTCAGTCGCCACTCTGCTTCGTTCTTCCGTAAAACAACATTTTCTCTAATCGCGTATTACGACGATGTATGCAGGCGTCGGGGGTTCGAGTGAGCGACGTGACGTACCAAGACATCCACGGAACATCGGCGACCCAAGTGGCGGTGAACTTCGATTGCAGCAAGAGGAACCCTTGTAAAGGGATTCGACTTGACAACGTGATGCTGACTTACAACAGCAAGCCGGCAGTTGCGTCTTGTGCCAATGCCGATGGAACGACGATCGGGCTCGTGCAGCCCGGCAGCTGCTTGTAGCTTCAAAAGCCAAGCGAAGGAGGAGGAGGAGTCCGTTCAACCTACAGTATTAATGCTGATTTGATTGTATTGAAAACTTGAAATTAGAATTGATTATAATTAAGGTTTGTTGTTATTGTAATTTGTGCGATGTGCATATGCTGGAAAGCCTGTGGCATGTCCATCAATCCTTCTTATTAGGTTGCTTGGACCCCGGCCTAGCATTCCGAATTTGTGAAATGTTAATGCTATTGATATTTGATGGTTTATTTTGTCCTCTCGATTAAGAAGAACAAACATTGTAGATAACATGAGAGTTCAGCTTTGACAAATAGTTACGAAGATAGTATAGATGTATCAAATGTGGCTGAAAAATGATAAATCAACTACAATGTTGCACAATTCTGTTCGGCCCCTTCCACTTCGAAATCTCCTTCCATTTCGGTGGACTTGTTGGATTTGCACCATCCTCCTCATCATTTTGCAGCCACTCAGACAGCAACCTTATATGCTGATTTGAGCCTGAAGCGCCCATCTGCCTCAGGTCCCCAGGTCGTGATGTCCTCTCCAAGCTCCGGGTCAGGAGTATCACTACCTGCAATAAGGTTGAGGAGTTCATTAGGCAGATGTGATTGTAAAACAGTCCAGTCCCACTCACCTGTTTTCGTTATAAGCTCCGAAACTGAGGCTCCCAACGGATCCCCGCTCCATCACTATGCACATGATCAGCCAGAATCATCCCATTCGACAGCCAAGGACTGGTCCAGAAGTTTCCAGGTTCGAATTTGAGAATGCATTTCCGCTTCTATAAGTCTCATTTAGTGGCATGTGAAGAAATAAAAATTTATGAATTTAATGTCAATAACCTTAATTTCCTTTTAGGCACATGGGAAAGTTCAAGAGTAAAAAATTAATACTTTTATCGTTAGCAATAATGATCACTCATCAGTACTGGATATTATTTACTAAGCAAAGTAGCCTGTAATATTATGGCAATTTAGGGTCGTCATACTTATCTTATACTTGATTATCACACTTAAGTTAAGTCATACAAAATCATGGCTAAAATGATGACTGAATATTTGGACCGTAGATGATGATGAGTCATCATGATGATGCAACAACATGTGCAATTAAAGAATTCATCACCACACAAGTAGGGAGGGATATGCAATAATTCGGCTCAAGCTCCAATTGGACCAGTCGAGCTTTGATCCAATCGAGTTTTTGCATCAATTTTAAATTCAATGCGATTTCAATTTAAAATTCAAAGCCGACTAAACCGAAAGCAAATCAGCAGCCAAATGCCTTTTTTTTTGTTTGATTTTAGTGCTCATATTATGGTAATCGTTTTACCAATCCTATAAGGATACGGTAACTTAATCCAAAAGAAACTATACTAAACACTTTAATAATTAATACGATTCCTAAACACTAACTAAAACCAACTAAGAAAACAATATAATATTGGCCGCCGAAATTGATAATGCATCAACTATGTCAAAGCACGATAAGAAAAGAAAATAAAGCTATGAGCTATTACAATTACTAAGTCTAAGTGTGAAAAGAAACAATTTGTAGTGCATTGTTTATAACTAAAGCAAAAATAAAGGAAAGAAAGGTGAGAAAATAAAACATTTTCATATTCAAACACTGCATAAAATAAGACTCTTAATATGAATTTTAGTTCAAGGGAAAATAAAGCGAGCTGATATTGGGATGCCTCCAACTAGCTAGAAGGATAGCTTCCCTTAGGAATAGGCAATACACATATCAATTCAAGGTTTTAGACCATTCACAATGTGGGAGGGTGGGAAAGGTGGGAAAAGAGGGAAAATGAGAGGGTTTGGTCACAATGTGGGTGTGGGAAAAGGGGTAATTAATTGAACAATTTTTTTGGTAAAATCAATTTATAGTTAATTTCAACACTTTATTTTTATATAATGATTTTTTTACATAATTAGTGATAATTAATGAATACGAACATTTCGATATAATTTTTCTCTAATTTGGACATAATTTTTTCATCACTAATTAACGTCATTAATGATGAAATCACAATAATTCATACAAGAAAGTTGTTACATTGATAGTTGAACATAAACACAATTAAGAAGAAATAAAAACAACCAAATAAACACTAAACCATTAAAATAAAGAAGAAAAAAACAAACTGACGTGGGGTCCACCCCTTCCCCTTCTCCCACCTTGTGTCTTCTTCTGGTGGGTTTTCGCCAACCTAGTTAATCTGCTAACTTGAAAATTCGTTAGTATATACTAACTAATATCCAAAATGTATGAACTAATATCCAAGTCTCCTAAGTATCTAGATATCACAAACTAGTATTCAAAACATCACAAACTAGTATCTAGATAGCATATACCAACTATTATCCACAATCAACCAACTAGTATTCAATATGGATACTCTTATGGGTTATCTGAATACTCTTATGTGTTATTTGGATACTAATTATGTGCTGTTTGGATACTATTCTGTGTTGTCTAGATATTAGTTTGTGAATTTGAGATAATAGTTGATTCATGGTGGATATCTGTTAGCAAACTTTGGATACTAGTCTGTACTCTCTAGATACTTTAGTACTTGGATATTAGTTCATATAATTTGGATATCAGTTAGTATCTGCTAACGAATCTTCAAGTTAGCAGATAAACTTTCCTCGGTTTTTCCACCCAAAATTTCTCATTTCTCCGCTTTTTCCATCTTTCCCACCCACATTGTGGGTTATTTCTCCACTTTTCCCCCTAAACCACACTACATTTGTGGAGAGTCTTATTGTTTTAATTATATTATGTCACGACCATGAGTTGGGTGTTATCACGATGGGGATGTTGGAACCAAAGCAAAACGCTTTGAAACTCGACGATATAGTACTGCTAAGCTATGGGCCAAAGTTTGGAGGTGAGTGGGTCGAGCCAGAACCAGTCTGTGGGTCATTCTTTGGTTCGAACGAGGCTTTGGTACAAAGGCCAAGCTATGGGCCGAAGTTGGAAAAAGATTGGGTTTCGAATGAGCCAATTTTGAGGGCTCAAAAGAGATATCCTTTGAGGAGAGTGGTTCGAGAAGAGTTGAAGAAATTCGAAGTTTTCGAAGAAGGAATCATTCGTGAGTTGGAGCCCAATTGGAAACGAAGAAAGCGGGAGGTCAAGAACACGAAAGTTGAATGCAACCTTAAGGGCAAGGTTGGTCTTAAGGGGGAGGGGATGATAGAAACCTAATTTCTGGATTCTATCATTATTATTAGTATTAGTATTTATCTAAATATGGTTAGTAGTCTTTGAGTCATATTAGAATAGTCTATTAGGGTTTTCCAGTATCTAGCTATAAATATATACTTTGGGGTTCTTTGTTCGATTAAGCAAAAATTAATAAGAAAGTTATCTCCCCCAAATCCCTAAAACTCTCCACTCCCCCTAATCGGCCACCGGCCAATCTTTCTTCCTCATATTCTCAAGTTCTTCCCTAAATCTCTATTCTAATCCCTAATTCTCATTTTCTATTCCCAAATATCAATCAAACCTCATCCTCAATCCTATCCGATAGGAACCCTAGAAATAGGTTTCTATCACAACAACAAACTCTAGCTAATTACTTTCGACACAACGCCTACTGCAACTGTCCTTCCTCCCTCCCCCAAAGCAAATCTCTGTCCTGTTAAAACCCAACAAGAGACATAATCAGGATCTTGAATCTAACTTGGCAAACAAGTCACCTAAATAATTAATCAAGAGATAAAACTGACCAGCTTCTAGAGGAACCGGTTGAATCAGCTCGACGTTTGCAGTGGTATCCTCACCCGACACGACCATCTCCTTCGATTCAGGCAAGTTTACCTTAGCAGTAATATCTGCAGTTCTAATGTAAAACTGGGGCCTGTCGTTAGTGCAGATGGCAGTAAAAGAACTACACTCATCGCGGTCGAGGACATATATATTTGCCTTGAATTTCTTGTACGTTTTCAAATATCCGGGTTTGGCAATAACCTAAACACAATGCCATCAAGTACAAAGACAAGACAATTGATTCAGCCATACTTCAAATATTAACAGGCAAATATCATTCCCACTCAGATACCTACCTGTCCTCGTTGTATATCTTCACTTTTCAAACCACGCAGGAGGAGACCCACACTGTCACCAGCCTGAGTAACACACAAAGAAATCAGAATCTTCAATCACAGCACAGAGGGAATAAATGACGACTAGCATGAAAAAAAGGAGAATTCTCAAGTTGTTGAATTACTTCAGCTCGGCCCAAAATTTTCTTGGACATCTCGACACCAGTCACAGTAGATTTCTGGGCGCCACCCTGCAGAAGAAAGAAAAACAAGTAACCACAGCTAACCAATAATGAGGGACATTGTAATCCAGTAACCGTATGACATTCTCGATTCAAGGTCAGGATATGAATTACTGTTGTCAGTCCCAAAATTTCAACTTCTTCGCCAACTTCGATTGTCCCTTGTTCCACACGGCCAGCTGCAACAGTTCCATGCCCCTTTAATAGAAAAATATAAAAACTTGCAAATCAGTGGTTCCGTATAGAACATTGTGATTTATTCAGGTAACAAGTAACGGAAACTCTGATTCATAGAGAGCATATCTAACGATACAAACATATGCAACCAAACAGAACAAACTGCTGGCATTTTCAGCGGTAAAAAATTTCCGCTGCATATTCAAGATAGACCGTTTCACCATTATAGAAAAATATCAGTGTCGTACCAAACATAATAATAGGGTTCCAAGAAAACAAAGGTTGCAGCCAGGTGTCCCGGTGTGAACAGTGCAACCAATACCTGAATGGAGAAAACATCTTGAATTGGCATCACGAATGGCTTGTCAAGTTGGCGCACTGGGTCAGGAATGAACTCATCCATAGCATCCATCAATTTTAAAATGCCTTTTTTCCCAAGTTCTTCTTTAGTCCCTTGGAAAACAGACAAGGCTGAACCCCTGATGATAGGGATTTCGTCCCCAGGAAACTTGAATGAACTCAGAACCTCTGGAAGAAAAAACAAACCAATAGACAGAACTTGTAGAAAGCAATAAATCGAAAAAGTCATGACACACGAAGAAACAGAATCATCTTGAAATATAAGCAACCTACCACGAATCTGCTGTTCTCTCATCTCTAAAAACGGTTCAAAATTGATATCATCACAGATATCCAGGAAACAAACCAGCGACCCCACACCCATCTTTAATATACATAAAAAAAAAACGAACAACGGATATCAATTGGGAGCAAATTCAAAAAGGAACCGCGATAAGATAATTTACATGCCAGTAGAGGTGGAATATGTTGTAGACCAACACCGAATGGGCAAAGAAAAGAGTGGAACATGCACCTGGCGAGCAAGCAACATATGTTCCTTGGTCTCAGGCATGATCCCAACAGAAGAAGATACAACCAAAATCCCACCATCCATTTGGGAAACTCCCGCAATCATGTTCTGTAGATTAATTGTAAACCAATCACAACAGAATAACAAGGAAACAAAAGGCTCATTTCTAGCTATCTAAAGTGGCTCAAGAAGTTCAGTGATTCAACACTTTCTTTGATTTGAAGCAAATTATATACTATCCATACTATAACTCCAGTATATAAGATAACAAACTAGTGGCTCACTTTAACATTATCTGTATGTCCAAGGCAATCAACATGAGCATAGTGACGCTTTGCAGTTTCATACTCCACGTGCGCCTGAAATATCATCACATAAAGAAGTACCAACAGTTTCTCAAGATATCTCCTTTTTCTACATTTTGAAAGAACGAAACGACGGAGATAGGAAAAATAAGGGCAAGATGGATTGATTATCCATGTTAGTGATGGCATTTCCAACCCGACCAGGCCCGTACTGGGGCGAGCCAAACCCACGGTCCTAGAACGGGGCGAGTCTTAACCGACTGGCAAGCAGAACATGGCAGATATGGATACACTACCTAACCTGCCCTGTCCGGCACACTAACTAACCTGCCCTGTCCGGTACACTAGCTAACCATAACGGAGAAAAGAGGAAAAACCAGGAAGCGAATAGTTATACCGTGGCAAAACTAGTTCTTCTCTTTTTCTCTTCTTGGGTCTCATCAATTTCGGCAAACGAAACAGCTTTAGCCTTGCCTTCTTCGGCTAGTACCTGAACAGAACAAAGAATCATCACGATATCAGGTAGGTTCAAGTTGCTTTCAGTTCCACTGATCTAGTCGTGATAAGAAGTTCTATTTTTCTAGCAAGAAAACCAGGAACCCTAAGAAGACAAATACTTGCCTTGGTAATTGCGGCAATTAGGGTAGTCTTTCCATTATAGAAATGCCCAATTGTGCCGACATTGACATGAGGTTTACTGCAACCAAAAAAACAAGCCAATATACTAAAGGGCTAACGCAAGCGCAAAAAAAAAAAAAAAAAGCCTGTTCAAATCAGAGAGTCGAGAGATCGATCCAACTTACGTTCTGGTGAAAGTCGCCATGTATCTCCACCATGGAGCAGAAGTCGCGTCATTCCAACTGATAGAATCGAGAATAGAAGAGTGAGTACTGGCTGATCCCCGGCAGCCCCAGTAGATTTGGGTAGAGCCCGGGAGCAAGCGCTTGGGAATGGAATTAGGGTTTCGGAGGACCACGGAAGCCATTGTGGCAGAATTTCAAAGTTTGATACGCCTAATCCTCTAATAATATATAATAATAATAATAGAGTTTTGTGTACTTTTTTTTCCTTTCAAATCTCATGGAAAAAAAAAGAATAGTATTTTAGTCTTTACAATTTCTTTATTTAAAACAAAGACAACAAACATAACCAATTACATTAAACAAATTTGTTGCAGTTTTTTGAAAACAAACCATACAAAAAGTTAAACTCTGAAAATATGAGGAATGTTCCATCATGATTAGCTAGCCCACTAAGGGGTTGTTTGCTTGTTGGATTTGAAAAATGAGGGTTTTGGCCAATAAAAACCTTGGGATTTATGTTGGATTTATTGGATTTTGGATTTGAAGAGTCTAATGTTTGCATGATAGATTTGATGATGGATTTGTTAAATAAATAACTAACCATCAAGGATTTGCAAATCCCAAATCAATATGTGGGATTTATAAGTCCGTGGGGTCCAAAAATTTGGTTCCAAAATAAAGACCAAATCCGTGGACCCCACGGATTTAGCACCCTTCAACAAACAATGGACTTATGTTAAATCCATCAAGCTTGGGATTTGGGTACCAAATCCATGACCCAAATCCAACAAGCAAACGACCCCTAAGACTCATGTAAGTATATTTATAGTGCTTGATACATCGATTTTCATAGTAGAGTTTCATGTAACTTTCTTCATTTTAAAATTTCTACTCTCTTCTTAATTTTTGCTAAGTTTAAATTGGTAATTGACTAACATGGAAGAAACTATTCATTTTATTATGTATTATGTTCTTGCATATTTTTAATTTAAAATAAAATGTTTCCTTTTTTATCATTGTTCTTGTCTCTTCCTAAACTCCTCTCAAATTCTCTCCATAGTGCTCCCTTTCACTTCTCACTACAAGGCCGCCTATGAAAACCAATCTTCTGGGATCTCTTAGAACTACGTTTTGATTGTTGGGGGATTGAAGCTAGGCAAGAGAAGATTTCAACTCCGATATAAGTCCATGGTGAATAGAATGGAGTTTAATCAAGTAGAAGACGATGTTTGATCAGTGATATCTTCCTCCTTTACTCCTCTTCCTATACCACACTCTGAACTTGAATGGGTTTTTGACTTCGTCGAAGGTTAATCGCTTCACTCATGTAAGTCAATCATTTCTTCTCTCTTGTCTCATGGTTTTATCTTTCTGATTGATAACAAAGTTACCTTTATTTTCAGGTTGTATCGCAAGCAGAACATGGAATATGGTTGTATGACCATTGCCTTCCGGATTTGTATGCTGGCGGTTAGAACTCGTTTAGAGGAGGTTGAGGTTACCTCTAGTCAGGAAAGTCAGTGGTACTGACATTGGGGCAATGGACGTGGCTTGAAGGGATCGATAACAATAAAATGTAGTATTAGTATAGTGCCCAAAGTAAAATGTAGTATTAGTAGGGAGTTGCTAAAGATCACCCTTAAAATTGCTAAAGGTCGCCCTAAAAAGTATCAAAGTTACACTTTTAACCCTTTAGCTTCTTTAGCTTCCCTTTACCAAACAAACACCACTTGGACTAAAAAAACACTATCTAAGGAGAGAAAAATCCATCATCGTAATTTTGAAGCCGATATCGTCGGTAGGACGTCTGAATCATGAGTAGCGACTCCGACGAGGTAAAAACATTAACTGGAAAAATAAAATAAAAACACAGAAAATGGGAACCGCGGGTCACCTGCGGTTCGACCATGGTCCAACCGCAAGTGACCTGCGGTTGGACCGTGGCCGGTTCAGTGTTTCATGGGGTTTTTTTTGTTCAAATCAGTATTTTCTATTTTTATATGATTTATAGTTTGTTCCATGAGATAATTTGTTGAGTTTTGATTTATATAATTTTTTTCCAGGTTTGCGATTTGGACTTTGCAAATCTGCATTTTGGAAAGGAGATGAAAGTGAATGTATTTGGGCGTACCTGGAATTTTTGCAGATTTGATGTTGATTAAGTAAGGAACCAGAACGAACCTGACAATAATAATTGTGACCTATACAGAAATTAACCGGGAAATAAATTGTGACCTATACTGAAATTAACCCGAAAATAATTTGGAATAACGCTAATTAAGTATTTGGAAAATCAAACTTTCTGTGACGAAGTGTCCGTCGCAAATCAAACTTTCCGCAACGACGGAACCGCCGCAAAACAGCCTCATTTTTTGCAACGGAGCAACTGTCATCGCGAAAAGATGCTTTTGCGACGAAATGGTCGTCGTTGAGTCATTGTCCTTCAGCGACGAATCAGTTTTTTTTTCGTCGCAGAAACTTTCTGCGACGCTGTATAGGCGACGAAGGGTTTTTT
Organism: Linum trigynum; assembly: GCA_964030455.1. Taxonomy (NCBI): domain Eukaryota; kingdom Viridiplantae; phylum Streptophyta; class Magnoliopsida; order Malpighiales; family Linaceae; genus Linum; species Linum trigynum. Next base: position 2,385,238 of record OZ034820.1, read on the forward strand.
ACCTTTTGCGACGCTATAAATCGTCGCAGAAAGTTTTCGCGACGAATTTTTAGGCTCTTCTGCGACGGCCAACTCCGTCGCAGAAAAAGTGAAGTTTCTTGTAGTTGCTGGGCACAGTGGATCGCCATGCATGGAAATAATATTTGGTCCAGAAGCTAAATGCCGGGAGGAGTTACGGTGCTAATTGTACAATAGTTAGCACCGTCCGAACCAAGGGAAAACTACTACTAGTTTGAATTAGTAGTGATTTAGTTTAGATGTTGTATTGTTTTATAATAATCCGTAGTGATTTCGTTATTTTTAGTAGCGTTTTTTGCTAGTTATCACAGTGCTAACCCCTATAAGGGTTAGCATGAAAGTTGAACTACTAAATGCCGCCCTAGTCTCACTACAATCGCCCTAATTTAAACATTAAAATTATCTTTTTACCCTTCTCCCATTTTATTTTTAACATATATTTCATTCTGAAACACACATAAAAAATAAACTGAATCTACGCTCCGGCGACTAGTAAAACTCTCCATAATCTAGTCGTCGATATCCGCCGCTGCCCATCGGCCATTAAATCCCGTTGCCAGCGCCAACCGTCGTTGATTCCCACCGTCCATCGCCTTCATCAGTGTCATCGTTATGGAATAAAAATTCATATGCACAATATCTATAATCATATTTGCAGACAACGTTAAATAGTGTTTGTTCATGATAAAAAAAAAACAAAATTTTCATATTTTCCCAAAGAAGCACATATTATTAGTGATTTATGAATTTTGATGGAGGATAAATTATTTTGCATGGTTTTTTGAATTCTAATTGATTTATTTATAACTTTACCATATCAATGAACCTCATAGTGCAATAAATTTTATTCTTAGTTTAAGTCTATATTTGACCTAAATTTTTGAAGTGTTTTCTGCTTTAAAAGGTTAAGTTGGGCCAATTAGCTCGAAAAAAATATTTTTTCGAAAAAAGATGAACCGTTTTTTATATAACACATAAGTCTTATTTGGAGCTCTTACGAAAAATTATTTTGAAAGTACGATATTATCTATACTATTTTCAAATTCATTTATAAAATTTAATTTATTTCAATTACATTAATTTTAAAATTAATAAATTAGAAAAGTGTCATTTTGGTATAAAGTAAACCCAACAATGTTTACTTAAGGCTCATATATTAATGAATATGATATGGAAACTATGAAATGTACATATTTGTTATTTTAACACAAGACAACTATTACTACATACAATATGGTAGTTTCTACGATGTCATTCAAGTATTCGAAAATAAACCAAACATAATAGTAAGTTAGAATGTCAAGATATAACTCCACCGGCCAATCGGCCGGGCCCTATGCTAGTAACACTTTAACCACTTTGACCATCCGCATAATTGGAATGTGGTGGATCACTAGTTGGATAACTCCAGCCACCAAGCTTGCTTCGCCCCTGCCTGATCACTAGCTGCTGATGGTCTTCCAAGATGCTGCAGGATGAAGGACGAACAAGCTGAGCAGAGCTTCCCTTCACTTTGTTGATCAGCATGCAGGCCTTCAGCAACAAATCGAGTTAGCGGAGGGTGGAGCGGAGGTGAGAGGGAGAAGGGAATGGAGTGGATTGGGGGAAGGAAGGGGATTGATTTTTGTTTCTATGATGGGTTCGCAGCAGGGAAGAAGCTAGGGGACGGTTTGTTTCTATGGCAGATTCGCGCAATAGGGAAGAAGGGGACGACGAACGGCGAATGACAATGGGGTGAGTGGAGGAGGTGGAATATTGAAAAGAATACAGACATTTTCGTCATAATTCGGGTGGTGTAGTGGTATCAGCAAAAACTCAATAAATATAAGTTTATTGCGTCCTTAGCAGGTTATCATAATAAAGAATAAACGAGTTCATGATGTTAGAGGAGGCTATATAGCCTTACTGATGGTCATCAACTTCTGCCGCAACGTGAAGCTGCAAGGCGTCAGGATCTCCGCTCCGGGGAACTCCCCAAACACCGACGGAATCCACGTCCAGTTCTCCACCGCCGTGACCATCGTCAGCTCCAAGATCGTCAGTTTCCATGACCTTCAACTCTAAAAACCCGAAGTAAGATACAATCCCAAACTCAGAACAAAAAACAAACAAAAAAAAAGCCTGCAATATAATTCCTCTCACCAACTATATATGTTTGCAGGAATCATCACTTTGCAAATGAAAAATCAAAGCAAAAAAGAGACCTTCGATAATATATTTTTACCTGGTTGACCGTCATCCCAGCTTCCAGATTTTTCATACCAGCGTCCGAAAGTACCTTTACAACCAACCCCAGAGATTTCATCCTCATCTAACATCCGTGCATGATCTAACATCTGTTCCTCCAACCATGACCTGCTACCCTCAACAATTATTCGGACGATCGGAGTAATTTGGTGGTTTTCACCTTTCAGGTACTTCTGAAACAAGTCCCTCAACTCTAAAACCCAAGTAAGATACAATCTCATACTCATAATAAACATAAATAAAAAAAAAAATCTGCAATACAATTCGTCTCGAACTATATATTTACAGCAATCGTCACTCATATTATAAAAATCAAAGCAAAAAGAGAGACTTCCGATAATATTTTACCTCGTGCTGGTTCCCAATACAGATCTTCTTCATCCGGCCCGCAGGATGAGTAGAGCTTGGTGAGTACGGAGGAATAGGCAGAAGAATCTGCAGGCAACTGCGGAGGTGGTACGATTGGAAGAGCTCTCGAAGAGGTTGCTAATCCCAAGTTGCGACGCGAATCGAGGACGAGACGCCAAGGACGGAAACTTCTTCTCCACAGAGATGGCCGCATCTTTCTTTCTATATGCTACGGCCGCTGGTCGATTAGGGATTTTTTTTCCTCTCGTGGTTCCACCTTTATACTGCGAGATTTTCTTCCTTTTTGGCAAAACTCTAACTTTGATCCTTGAATTCTCGTAATTGGTGATTCTTGCACAGGAAAAAAAACTGCCTTTTGTTCTGTTCGTCGTCAGGTGAAACTCCTTTTTATAAAATTAATATTTTCGGGTTGAAATAGACAGCACAGAAAACTTCAGGCACCAAACTGGATTAAAAGCCTTACCATATAAACTATGAAGTCCTAATTAATTATCAGCTAGCATAAAAGAGAAAGAAACGAAACCCCTAAGCCCTAATCAGCCGGCAGCTGTAGAGAAAAGATGTGGCGATCGCTCTCCGGAAATTTCTACCGGCGTCTCCTCTGTTCGCCTCGCAGCGTCGAATTAGCAAAACGTTCCCTTCCAATCTTTCCTCCTCCTTCGCTGCAGCCTGCTTATTCTGCGCGTAGTAGGCTGTTCTTCTCGTGCGAAACGGCTCCGAGACTACCGAAGCTCGCGATCAAGAGCGACGATGTTGGCAGTGAAGGTAAAAGATCGAATTATCAGAAAAAAGTCCTTTCTCTGCTTTGCTTTAAATCTCTAGCTAGCTAGCCGACGATTCGCCTCAGCAGAATGATTATTGCAGATCTCTTTTATTATTTTATCTTCACAATTCTAGGTTTGGACGATTGTTTTATCTTTGGCATTTAGATTTGAAGAAACTGATGGAGCGATTCGTGGAAAGAGATGTTTGTGTCATTTATCAGATCTTTAGGGAATTGCTTCTTCGTGTGAAAATGAAGAGTTTGTCCACAAGGAAACATGATGATAAGATTATGACCGATGCCGAGTGCCTCAGGGAGCTGCTGAATAAGGGAAGCGATGATTTTTCTGAATCTGATCTAGAGAATACTGATGACATTTCTGAATCTGATATAGAGAATACTGCCAGGACATACCGTCGCAGTGAGAGGAGCGACGGATACAATCAAGGTAAACACAAGTCTAAAGAATATCGTGATGTGCTACTCCAGTGTCTGTGTTTAGGCGTATCCTACTGTAATCTATCAATGTTTGGCAAATTCGGAGTAGGTGACTCGTGTATATACAGCTCTATATATGTCCTTGGCCACAAAGTTTGTTATTTGCTGCATCGATCCGATGCTGCTGCTGCTGCTACAGCCATGTTCTTGGCCAACAGATCTTTCGTTTTAAAATTCTTGGTTTTTGAGTGTATGTAGATTGGTTTCATGAGCTCAATGAGTTGAAGAATAAGTTGATAGAAGGGGAAAAGGATGATGCACTTTTTGCTATCAGAAAAAAGATTCTGCGGATGAGATTGTCTGGGGAGGCTGGTGACACGTTGGATCTGTATTCCCGTGATCATAAGGAAGAAATCGAAGAGTTCCGAGTCCCGCCTGAAAGTTCTTCCAGATTGTATGCCTCTTATCAATGCAAGAGAGGGGTTTTTTTCAGACACTATTCCAATTTTTTCGAGCGTAAGTGTTTACTGTTTTTTCCTTATTGATTAAAGCATTAACAACACCCATTTGTTGTTTTTTCCATTATCATGGTTGAGTTTATTTGGCAGACAACTTTTTCCCGACAATGGACAAGAAGGTCCGAGAGGAGGTGGATTTTCGTTGGAAAGAGGGCAGCAGCATATTTGAAGAAGTCGGGCAATTGCAGGAAGATGTGGAGTGTAGATACCTGATGGAATATCTGAAGAGTTTAGAGTTGAGGGGCTCTGCAGATTTAACATATTCAGGTGAACCAGAAAACAAGGAAAAGTATATGCAAGACGAGCGAAGCCATGTCAGACTTAGCTGAGTATTATCTAAATTTTGATGAATTATATAATCTTGCAAAGAAAGTGTCGGATTTCCAACAGGATATGAAAAACACGGCTTAGTTTCTTATTTGTTTAAGTTGTTGGATTCATTTGGTGTTGTATTGTTGCACCTCATGTATTTGACTAGGGATGGCAATCAAACCCATGACCGCGGGTATCCGACTGCCCCCGACCCAGTCAATGCGGGGAATCCCCGCTTTGACCGGGTATGGGGCGGGTATGGGTAAAACCCGCAAAAAGTTTGATGGGTATGGGGCGGGTATGGTTTTAGACTTTTAGCCTCCCCCGCCCCATACTCGCCCCACCGAGATAATTTCTTCATATATAAAAAAAATATGTGCATCAAATTATAATCTATCAATGATGATGAGGATAACTTGAGAAAATAAATAGTAGAAATGCAATTGATTGATCACCGTAATCAAAATCTAATTCATTTCTCTCAATTCTCATTTCACTCTTTCACTTTCCCCCTTGTCAACAAAATTATGTTAGTTAATTGTTATTTAGTAGATATATTAGAACATAATAATTTGAAAAATATTATACTCTATATTATGTATTAATGGCGATTTTAGGATCAAAATCTTTGAACCATATTAAAAAATGACCGTGTTTTATTGACTTCATGATATAATATGTTCGTTTAGAATTATAATTAGAACTTTTCTTGTAAGTTTTAGCTATAATAATGTTGGATGTACGGGTATGGGTATTACCCATGGGTACCCGAAACCCACGGGTATGGGGATGGGGCGGGCATGGATTTGGGTATTTGAAGATGGGTATGGGGATGGTTTAAGCAAACCCGCCCCAAACCCGCCCCATTGCCATTTGACTTTTGGTGCTTGCATTGCTAGGTTTTATACTCACGTAATAGAATTTGGGCAAAACACACTTTCATAGTCATAACTATCCGTCTGGTGATAATAATAGTCAAATTTTGAAAAATACACAGATATAACCATTCTGTGCTAATTGGACAAATGATTGTTGCTGACATGACCATTTTTTATTGACGTGGCATGCCAACTTGACTTCTAATTTCATTAATTGAGAGAAAAAGAAGTTGAAAAGTCACACTACCAATTTTATCTTTTACCCAATTTATTCTCTCCCTATCTCTAACATTTTTTTTTTACTTCTCTCCCTCTTAGAAGTCTACGAATACACCCATCTCCGGCCCAACTCAACAGAATGATTATTGCAGATGTCTTTTTATTTTATCTTCACAATTCTTGATTTGGACGATTGTTTATCTTTGGCATTTAGATTTGAAGAAACTGATGGAGCGATTCGTGGAAGGAGATGTTTGTGTCATTTATCAGATCTTTAGGGAATTGCTTCTTCGTGTGAAAATGAAGAGTTTGTCCAGTAATCATCGACACAACGTCTTCCTAGCATTATATGAACACAATTCATCAAATTGTCACGGTCTTCCAAGCATCATATGAACACAATTCATCGATACAACGTCACAATTTACCTCGTCTTCGTAACCACCGATTTGAAAACGAACCACCGCTTGCTTCGTGATATTAATCGTACCGTGTTCGTTGATCCAGCCGAGCTGGTAAGGATCTGGATGCCTGTGCATTGTTAATCCAAGCTTTTTGGACAGCATATGAGCTGATAACGTTTGCACAAGAGCCTCCATTGATCACAAGCGACAATGACTTCCCGTCGACTAAACATCGACTATGAAATAGATGATCCCGTTGTTCGTCGGATTCTCAATATTGAACTCGAGCTACTGGCTGCTGCTCTTGGTCACGAAATTTTAGAATTTTGGCCTCTACACTACTCTCCACCATCCCTTTGCGTAGAATCAAAATTTCCCTCATAATTCAACTACAAACAGCAGCTGCAACACACGAACAGGGGCTGCCCTGTCTTGCTCGAGAATTCTGCTTGTGCCCGAAGTAATTGATTGTTTCTTCTCCTTCGTCCTCGTGTAGAACGGGGCTCTGATACCACCTAATACGACCCTGGGGTGTATTTTTACCAAAGTAACGCAGCAAATGACTCAATCAAAGAATCGATTGAGCTCGAATCAAGAACGAAGCGCTCTTAATACGAACTTGGGATAAAACGAAACTAACGGACAATTCCACACATGGGGAAAGCTCGTATGGTATAAAATGGTAGCTGCTCGACCACGATTGAAGAGAATATTCAATCGATACAAAGCTCACAAGCTTGGAATCCACCAAACTCAAACAAGTCGCAACTTGCGCAAAACCAAAGGTTTGTTTTTCGATTAATCAAAGTCTTCTATGTTTACAACGAAAACTAGAAGGTATTTAAAGGCAAATAAACCTAATACAAACCTAATGTACCTAGGAAACAATTAAGGTAAAAACAAACTCTAAAAATAGTACAAAACTCAGCTACAAACTTCCTTTCTTGACGCAGAAGTAAGCTGCCAGCAAAACAGTCAAAAGGAAGCTTTCGTACTAACTTCGCGCCTTTCGTTCGAGGCATTCCCGAACTCCAATTCTTCATCCAATTCCTTCCCTTTGTTCACAAACATACCTAGTTTCATGTTGTGGAAGCTTTTGGACATGAATCAGGATAGCGTACGCCAGGCGTATGCCATACGCCTCCGTTCACAGTCATATGACGGTCGAGCTTTACTATTTAGACCACGAATTAACCGGAGTTTGGGGCATGATACTATGCCCTAACCTCTAATGGGCGAACCCCAATTCTTAATTCTCTAACCCTGACCATAAAATTTACTTAATCCAAAACAAATAATAATCGACGATTCTGATTCGTTGAAATATATCAAAGTACAAATAATTAGTGTGAACACATGCGTATAGCGTACGCTGACCTTTGCGTTCACACCTGTTATTTGTACTTTCATAATTTCTACCGATCTAAACCATTGATTTTCATTTCAAAATTGAAATGAATCTTTTGATTTGGGTTAGAGGATTGGGGACTGGGGGTTCATCCATTAGAGAGTTAGAGTATAGCATCATATCTCAAATATTGGTGAATTCATCATCAAAATAGTAAACTAGACGGTCGCGTACAGTAAGATTAGACGTACGCTCGCCCGAATCTAGTATATTCTCCGGGTACAATTTGGTCCCCGATTTTTTCAAACAGACTGGTCTATTTTTCGGGCCATCGCCAAGCCCCTGCAATTCCGTGCTTTACAATTTATATATATCTTTGCGTCTGGACCGGACCCGCCTATCGTTTTCTGCAATAGCAAGCTTTCTGCAGGCAATGGGTTCCGTACCTCCCTGCCGTGCTTTTCTAAAACGATACATCGTGCTTGCTAGGTTTAAGTAAGTGCATTTCAACCTCGCTTACTACGCAAAAACAGCTGATAGATCTCATTAACAATCAATTCCCCTGTACGTTCCATGGGAAAAAAACACTTAATTAAGTCAAGTTTCTTCGTAGTGGATCCAATGAATAAAAGGAATCTTATAATTTCGAAATCTGAAACGGTGAGAAAAAAAAAAAGGGTTTAGAATAGAAATGTGGTGCTTGCTCCATGTTGCTTGCGCAGGTGCCGTAATACACGCACCGCAATCAATAGCCGTTATTTGCACCATAAAAGAAACCCCATCTCAGTCACCGCGCCCACCGTCTAATTCCCGTTATTACTCTTTGATTTTACCCAATGTACGATAGAACCGTCATATATTATATATATGAGTTAAAAGCTTATATATGTCTTACACCAGACAATCTCCATCATACGGACTGACACAAACCGGTTGTACTATCGGTCATACCATTCTACTTGTCCAACTGGCAAAACGATATATATATAAATTCGGTTTGACAAACCTTGTACCTATCCTTCCCCTTATCCTTCCCCTTAACAATTCCTACTCATAATCCAAACTTTTTCTTTTATTTTGCTAGAATGATATTAATATCGATATTTTAGTACTCTCATTTATAAAAAAAAAATTTAAATTACTTCTAAGAGTTGTAAAAACGAATCTAAAATGGTCTGACCCGTAAAGTTAGCCAAAACTCAATAAAATAATCTATATTGTGTCCTTAATTAGCAGGTTATCATAAAAATAAAAAAAAATTAATATGTCCTACTCGTACAATTGAAACGTACACCCTTCGATCTAATCCTACTTATCTCCCCAACTATAAATATCCCACTCCTCTCCTTATCAAAACTCACACACACAACTCTCTCTATCCCACGATTCATTTCGACGGTTTCCCTTTTTTTCTCTTCTTTCACTTCCCCAACACACAAAAATGGCAATTCACTCTCACCTCATTTCCCTTCTCTTCCTCGCAACAACAATCACCGTCCTCATCATCTCTCCACCCACATCGGCCGCAGCTCGACGGCCGCAGTTCAACGTGGTCCGATTCGGAGCCAGACCCGACGGTCGGACCGACTCCACCAGGGCCTTCCTGACCACGTGGAGCCGGGCCTGCGGTTCGAAGGGTCGGGTCATAATGCTGGTTCCCAAAGGACGGTTTCTGGTCCGAAACATGCAGTTCACCGGGCCATGCAAGAACCGGTCCATCTTCGTTCGCATTCTTGGCACCATTGTCGCTCCAAACAACATATGGACCACCGGGAACAGTCCGCATTGGATCGAGTTCCACGGCGTCAACGGCGTCACCATCTCCGGCGGTGTCCTCGACGGCAAGGGCGCCGCCTTGTGGGCTTGCAAGAAGGCCGGCCGGAGTTGCCCTAACGGTGCTACGGTACGTATGTTAACGTGTGTAGCTATAGCTTATAGCTACTTGTTGTCAAATCTCGATCAACTCGTAATTAATGTGGTTTTTTTTTTTTGTGATTGGATCGGTTTGCTTGTTTTAATAATTGGGTTTGGTTATTTAACTTTGGTTGAAAAGGGTTTAATTGTAGCTTAATATTAATAAATTTTCTAATGTTACAAAAATTATTCAGTTGACCTTTTGGAGAAATTTTGTTTTTAATAATAAAAAGGCATGTGGAAATGATATTTTTTGGATCTTAGACTTGTACGTCAACTAGATCCTGATATGATGAGTGAGCTTGTGCTGCAATTAATGGAGCTAGACATGGTATACCATCAGAAATATAAAAACGTATTTTTGAGAATTTTTTAGAATTTTGCTATTAAAAAAATGGCTAAACTACTGATAAACTATATACAATGACGGAGTGATTAGAAATATAAAAGAGGGACTGATTTGAACCACTGTGATTGGAGAGGAGGCTAAGGTGTTACCGACTACCTTATTTCGTAAAAATTATTACGAATTTTGTATGTAATTTTATCAATATTTCAAAACTGAAGCGTGACTATATGACCTCTCCTTGCTTTTAAGTTTTAACCTAACTCCGCCACTGACTATATGGGAAATGCAGACGTTGAGCATATCAAACTCCCAGAACGTGGTGGTGAGTAGGCTGACGTCGCTGAACAGCCACATGTTCCACATGGTCATCAACTTCTGCCGCAACGTGAAGCTGCAAGGCGTCAGGATCTCCGCTCCGGGGAACTCCCCCAACACCGACGGAATCCACGTCCAGTTCTCCACCGCCGTGAGCATCGTCAGCTCCAAGATCGCCACGGGCGACGACTGCGTCTCCATCGGCCCCGGCACCGCCAACATGTTGGTGGACAAAGTCACATGTGGCCCCGGCCACGGCATCAGGTAACTAACTAAATTAAATTGTTTTAATCGCTTAATTCGCGCATTCCCCACATTACCACTATACCAAATCCGTATTTTTTATTATCTCGCGCGCGTAACGCGACTTAAAACGATTGGTCGAAATCGACGCGCGCTCGCAGCATTGGGAGCCTGGGGAAGGATGTGAACGAGCAAGGAGTGCAAAACGTGACGGTTAGGTCGACCACATTCGTCGGCACAACAAACGGGTTCAGAATCAAGGCATGGGGGAAGCCCAGCAATGGGTTCGCCAGAAACATTCTCTTCCAGCATGCCACCATGTACAATGTGCAGAATCCCATCTTCATCGACCAGCGTTACTGCCCCGACAAAAACTGTGCCGATCAGGTAAAAAAAAAAAGGTTACACATTCTTTTTTTTTTTGTTTTTTGTTTTTGTTACGCTTCATTACTTCGTAGTAGTAATAACATATAACGTTGCACCACCACCAGGGGTCGGGGGTTCGAGTGAGCGACGTGACGTACCAGAACATCCAGGGAACGTCGGCGAGCCAAGTGGCGGTGAACTTCGACTGCAGCAACAGGTCGCCCTGCCGTGGGATCCGACTGAACAATGTCAGGCTGACGTACAGGAATCGAGCGGCGGTTGCGTCGTGTAGAAATGCCGACGGAACTGCTTACGGCTTCGTCCAGCCCAGGAGCTGCCTGTAGATCACATCCCAGCAGATCGAGTAATTAATGGAATCATACTTGAAAATTTGAATGTTCTAATTGAATTATTAGTTGACAAATTTTCACATGGTGTGTAACATTTATTATATTATATATGCTCGAGCCTGTGGCATGTCCAGCACTTATCTCGGGGATGCTTGTGGAGCCCGGCTTTGTATTTTACGATTCATCAACATATCAATGGAAAATCGTACTACGATTCCTTTCTCTAAGGAATTCCATAGGGTGCTCTTCTCTGTAATTTGCATAACTTGAAGAACACAAGAGATCTGTTAACGTGGTCCATATGTATATTAGGAAATCTCCTTGAATGGTAGCTTCCTCACGAGAGACTACATATATATTAGGAAATCTCTTATTGCAATCTCTAAGCCTGAGATGATTTCTCTTCACACCAGAGATAATCAATCCGTATAGATCGATCGACTAACAATCGAAAGCTTCCGAATCACACTTCAATATTACTCGACAAAATCAAAATTTTCTAGGGGAAGACCTCTCTCTTAGGATCGTTAGCGATTATCCTTTTCCAGGGGCCAAAGGAAAGGCTTTTGGCCATCAAATTAAAAGACGATTTTCGGTGGATTCGTTGAAACCACACTCTCGTATTCTCGTCCTTTTTCAGATCATTCTTTATACTTTGATCTAAGGGGCACTCTCTGGACCGCCATTTTTTCTGAGTTGCTTCTAGTTCAGGAGTTATGATGTCTAGTCCACATATACATGATGATTCTCTATGATATACTTTGGCCTGAAATATTGAAAAACTACCCAAAAAGCATCAAATATGTATAAACACTCCTAGAGACTAACAAACGCATGTTTGAGCACAAATAAAGCAAATCCTAGTCATTGATCTGTAATTTCGACAATGTTGCTGTATAATAGGAGCTCTTACAACAATATGAGGGTGGCTCCAAGAGGACGAGTTAGGATGGTTACTATTTTTTTAGTAATCATCGTGGCTATCTACATCGCCACACTTTATTCTCAATATTTTTAAAATGATGTTCTTGATTGATTAAGGTTAATTTTGAAGAAAAAATAACACCAAATTACTATCGTTAAAATATAATTTTCAATATATTCTCTCAAATCCTAAATAATTATATATCTCCAACCTTGACAAATCACCATCTCCCTCCCTTCCTCCTCTCTCTTCTCGGCGAACAGCCAACCTCCCGCCATCACTCCTCCTGACCAACCTCCGCCATTCCTTTCCTCTCGCTCACCCTTTGCCATCCCTCTCCAGTCTCCTCTCCTCTCCTCCCAACCCCACCTCACCACCCCGCCCTCCCACCCACCACCATACATCACCACCATTGCCCTCCTCCTCTCATCTCTCTCTATCTCCCTCCTCCCCACCCCCTCACAATCTCTCTCACAGACGGCTGGAAAATGTGGGATGAATAAGAAATCATTTTATTTGGTAGTATTTTTTTGTAGTGGTAGTGTTTTTTCACATTGATATTATTTTTTCCATATTGGTATTGATTATCATGTAAGCGTATTGTTTTTTTTTTGTGAAATGGCAGTGTTCTTTTCTCTTCGCATTAGTATTATTTTTCTCTCTTTTGTATCCATTGGTATTGATTATCATACAATGAAATTGATTTGCATGTATTGGTATTGATTAAATCTGCAATGATATTTGTGTTTTGAGAAATGATGGTATTTTTATTTTTTGTCTTGGTGTTTTGTGCATTGGTATGATATTTGTGTTTTGAGAAATGATGGTATTTTTATTTTTGGTCTTGGTGTTTTGTGCATTGGTAGTGTTTTTTTAATGGATTGATATTATTTTATTGTTGCAGCGGTATTAGTTCGACTGAACCAGGGGCGGAGCCAGGATTTCGAGACCGGGGGGCAAAAATAATTAAACAAAATATATGTAGCCAATGTAGTCAAAATCCCGATTTTAATCTTAAAATCTTACGATTATACGATCTTACCTATGGGTTCCGATCCTGATTTTACTGTAAAATCTTTGAACCTTAAAATCCCATAAAATCCCGATTTAAAACTCTAAAATCCATAAAATCTACGATTTCTATGATTTTGTACGATTTCAAGGTTCATATTAATTGGATCAAAATTAGGCCGGCCAAGTTGGGTTATGCCCATGAACCGAGTCAAATTTACTTTCCCCAACCCAACATAATGAACAACACAACCCCAACCTGATAGTTAACCCTCAATTTATTTTCATTCTCTTCCTCGTATCTTCCTCTTTCGCACGTCGGCGCCCAACTCCTTCCATCAACGATATCTTCCACCCTCCCAATTAGCTTGTAGTTTGTTCCCACCACCCTCACAATAATCCAAATCTCCATTACATTGCAAGCTTTTGTTCATCTCCCAATCCTTCAGCACCACTAACCCGACCTTTTATCAATTAAGAAGGGAATGCATCAATCAATGAGTTATCTTTTCCAGATGATGGTAATCAAGGAAATATGGTGAAAGTACTTCAAGTGATCATAAGAGTAATGATATTAGTCCTTAAACAAATAAAAAACGATGAGAGTGAGGGAGAGGTTGAGGATGATGACGATGATGTGTAAGTGATGTTAATGTTGATCCTAACGATCTTATGTGATTTTCTACTCTTAACAATTAATTAACAATGATATCTATAATGTTTAAGGTTTCTTATTTGTGTGTTTCTATTATGTACAAGAAAAATATATGGATTAGTTGTGTCTGTTTAGCAAACAAACTAATCTTGGGAAATAATTATGCTTTATGTGGTTGATTGTTATTCAAGATATGCATTTTTATTACTATCTAGTGTTTTAAGTATTTATTTTAATATGAACCTTAAAATGTTATGATTTTACGATTTTAATCTACGATTTCGATTCTACCTCAGTTTTCGATTTTACTTAAAATCTAGATTTTGACTGCATTGTATGTAGCCATGTTGGATCGAACCCGTGTGCTTTAAACACACAAGTCAAGCTTATCTACCATTTGACTACATGACTATTACACAACAAACAAGTTCTACTTATAAAATTCGTACTATATATCCTTACAATCCTAGGGGCCGGGAGCCCGGGACCAATCCGGAGGGGGGGGGGGGGTGGGGGGGAGGGGGGCATCCTAGCTTAAGTGTAGCTCCGCCCCTGGACTGAACGAAACAAGGAAAAAATTGAGAAAAGGAAGTAAGAGAGATCTGGCTAGAGATTGTGAAAGTGAGAGAAAAAAAGGAAATTGTAATTGAAATATTTTTATAACTTTCTAAAATAGTAATCACCGTAACCTCCTGTCCCCCTCCAAAGGATACAAAATCATTCCAAAATCATGTGGACTTCGGCGAATATAGTTTCTGAGTTCGAATGGGCGAAACCAGGACCATTGATAGAGGCAAGTTCGGTAAGGAGACGAGAGGATTTAAAACGCAAATCTGCATCACTAGTTCCACTAAGGAGTCAGAGTTTGTGGCTTTGACTTCTATGAATGTAAAGGATAATGGTTGAGAGACTTGGTTTATGAAGTCCTATATATTTGAAACCAATCTCACCTAAGACTGATCTTTGTGATAGTAATGCTATATTAGCTAAGACATATATCCAAGTGAAAATGGCAAATACGGTCATGTGAGAGTTAGACAAGGTAAAATATGTGAATTGATCACTCATGGAGTCATGTCTAAACAATATGATTGGACTTGAGATAATTTTAGTTGATCATTAGAAAAAAAATGATTAGCTTATGATTTGGTGGTCAAGTCTATGAAAGGGATGAGTTTAAACTTCATGTAGTTTCTAATTATGAGATACCAAAATTCTCTCTAGTACATTGTTAGAGGCTGAGTTCAATGTGGAAAACTCATTATTAGAAATTGAAGCACACAATTTGTCATCCTAAGGTAGGTATTTGTTATCCTGCATGAAATAAGAGAATGAAATTTAAAACTTCCTAATTTTTATATTTGACAGAGTGTATTATGCGGGTACTCGGATAACAGATTCGACCTACGTAAGCATGAAGTGTAGCCACATCAAGAAACTCGGACTTTGGTTTAGTGTGCTCTTTTGAGAAGGATTGGGATATATGGCGGATAATATTGTCAAGGTTACTTAGAAGTTTAATAGCTTTAATTTGGGGTTGGACAAACTAAAACGATTTGGGGTTAGACCAACCAAGTCAAATATTCTAATTCAATGAAGGGACACATTTTTTTGGATTTAGTGGCGGTTACATTTTCATTGATAAGAACAAACTTATGGATAAAGACGACCTTATGATAGGGACAATCCTATAGATAGAGAGCAACATTTTAAATGGATAAGGATAACTTTTCTTATGGATAATGATAACCTTTCATATGGATAAGAATGATATCAAAGCAACCTCTCGTGAAACAATTCATGGATTCAACTCCCACACATATACGTGATGGGACGAACGATGTTAATACATTATCAAACTAATTCTTCTTCTTTCTTCCGGAAACTTTCTAAGTTTGTATTAGCATTCTTAAACGTAGAATCTAAAGTAATGATTTCAAATCAACGATTTCAAATCGTTCACATCTCACCTCACCCAAAAATTCCAAGTCTACGATGTGTACGCGTAGTAACTAGCATTAGCGAGGCAATTCAGAGGAAGCTGGCGCGTAATTAATAAGTCAAATATACAAATTCCCATTGCTCTGAATCGATCAAGAGTCAAGACATCTCAGTCAAACAATATACAGAAAAAAAGAATAAAAAAGTTGAAAAAAGAAGAATAAAAAAATTTAAGCAAACCATATCAATACACGTAGCAATCCTCGTCGGAGTAAATATAAAAAAGAATCTTTTGAAATGACATTAAACCACGCAAACAAATCAAAGCAATTCCTTGAAAGGCTAGTGGCCGCCATGCATCGCCCCACGACCGTCGTTGACATTGACATTCCCGGCGGCTTTGCTGCCGGCCACCGCGTACTTGGATTCACCGGCACCACCAGCAGTAGTAAGACTAACAGGGGAGTCATGATTGGGATGGCGCTTCCTCAGGCTGCCGGAGCGAAGCAGATCATGCTGGCCGGACGTCTGTCCGGAGAAATCAGCTGTGGCCGGAGGCGGCATCTGAAACTCCGACCTTGTCCGGCGATGATGAGATGAGCCGCTGAAGGAGTCCGGCTGGACGAGCAAGTGGTAGCTCCTGGTGGAGCCCTCGGAGAAAGACATGGAGCGGCGGTGGTGGTGGTGGTGCGGCTTGTTGTCGTTGTGCTTCTTCATTGCGTGGAACAGAAACGGAATCAGCCCGTCCATGCTTTTTCTGGTTTTTACCCTTTCTTCAAACTTGTGGGATTTTCTGGTTTGTGCTGCTTGTAGTGGTTTTTGAGGATATTATGGATTTGTTGAGATGGAATGAATGAGGAGGGAAAGGAAGGGATATGTGTATTTATATTATAGTGGGTTTGTGGTGGTGGACTTTCTATTGGATAAAGTTTGGGGTTTGTGGCGACGAAAATGTTGAATGTGGAATGGTCAATTTCAACGTGCCGATTACCAGGCAGCAGGTTGGCGAGGCGCGGAATTGGAAGAATTAGGAAAGGTGGTGGGAAACTAGCACAAGCTAGCTAGATAGATAGTGCCATCCCTAGGCAAGGAAAGTCTTTACCAAATTGTTTTCAAAATAGTTTATGAGTTATGACCAAACTAGTACTATCAGTGGGCTAGTGGGGTTTATTCTATATTTTTTCTTCAAATCATTTTGAATCCTGGGGGTTCTAAATAGCTGGAACTACTAGAAGATTTGATTAAGGAGTTTGGGAAATAAGTGGCGTTCTAGAGATGAAGAGAGTTGTCGAGCATAACAAGTATCTGGGTCTTGTCACAGAACGAGAGCGTTAGAATAAAATGGTGTTTGAGGATCTGAAAGATAGAATTCGAAATAGAAGGAAAAGACTATCCGTGGCGCACAGCCCGAGAACTACCGATTAAATAAGTAGCACAAGTGTAGTTTTCCTATGCGGTGTCAATTTTCAAGGTATCGGATGGGATGTTTGACAAATTTCATAACATGATAATGAATTTCTGGTGGGGGCATAGCCATATATATTGTATGGACAAAAATATTCATCCAGTCAATAGATTTTGACAGTGGTCAAGAGGAACTCCATTTGGCACCTGATCCTGACTCGTGCTCGATGCGACTACCCAGCTTGTGGAGGTCGATCTAATTCGTTAATGTGTTTAATTAGCCTCACTGCCTCTATTATTTATTGGAGATCCCACCAAACTCCAAGTAAAATTAACTTAGACGTTACTACAAATCATAGTAGCAAACTCCTAACCGTTTCTACGGGATTAATCACTATACATAACAACACTACAACTTTTTTTTTCAAGACATTACAACACTATAACTGTTATTATACATTTCTCGATCGATATTTATTTAATTACGATGAATTCGAACAATGCTAGGGAATAATACTCATCAAGTTTATGCGATGTGAGACGGAATTATTTCCCATCACAATTAGGAAATTCCTTTCCGAAATTTAGAACCTTAGTTTTGTATATATAATAACAAAGATTGATTCTGCAGACCATGACTCATTAACGGTAATAACTACCTCCTCCCCTGCACTGGGAGAGAGAGGGATTAAGAGAAGGGAGGGAAGAACTCAAAACAACAAAATAAAATAAAAAATTCGTTTTAACCCCTCCCACGAATCAGAATTCTCAATATGATTTCCTGCTAAGCCAAAGAAACCCATTGCGCATTCTCCTGATCCAGGACTACCCATTTTCTTGAATTCGTAGAATTAATTCTCTCGAAGGAGGAACGAGAAGAGGGGAAATGGAGGAACTGGAGTCAGGGGTTCTTGTGAAATTCCTGCAACGAATGAACGTCCATGGCAAAAAGCTGCTACGGGATCCAGATCCCGTCCTGTTACAGATCAGAAGCATCATCCCGGTGTTGAAAGACGGCGAAATTTACCCCAATCAGGGCTTCTTCCTCAAGATTTCAGATTTGACCCACGCCATGTTCGTCTCGCTGCCGCAAGAACAGGACGAAATGATCCTCTGCAACAAATTACATCTAGGACAGTTCATATACGTTGAGAGGTTAGAGGCCGCGTATCCTGTCCCGATGATCAAAGGCGTGAGGCCGATTCCAGGGAGGCATCCTTGTGCTGGGCATCCCAAAGATCTCCTCCCCAGCGAGAACCTCGAGAAATTTCTTGGGGTTTCCAAGTTGGAATCCATCGGCGAATACTGCGGCGGCGGCGGCGGTATCGAACAATCGGACAAGGGGAAAACCCTAACGGCTCCCAGGGTGAGTGTAAACGAGATGAGGGACAGAATCAAGACACTGAGCTGGACGATTGAAGACAACGGCGTTGAAGCCGAGAAGCAGAAGAAGAAGGAGGCGTCGAGCAAGAAATCGCGGCCGGCGGGCAGTGCTCCCAAGGGGAACGAGGTGAAGAAGAGCAAGAGCCTCTTGAATTACAGGCCTAGAGGGATGGATGTGGAGAGCACTCTGAGTTTGAGGGGTAAGAAGAACGAAGAGATGTGGTTGCGGAAGAACAATCCGAACGTATCGAGGAATGCGGATAGGGATAGTGATTGCGAGAGTACATTGACGACGAGCACCGGAGCTGTGAGCAGGAAGAGCTGGAATAATGATGTTGAAGTTGTGAGAATGGTGGATACTGCTGATACTTGTGTGAGTCTACTTAGTTTTTCTTTGATCAAAGCTTTTCCATTCCGCTTTACTTTAGTTCTGTTTGGTGGTTGAATGTGTGTGTGTTTTGGTGTTTGCTTGATTCTGGGGACAGAATTCTTCAGTTCAATTGTCAATGAATGATAGCTCAGATGAAAATTCGAGCTGCAAAACTATGAGGAGAGTTGTTAGTATGACTATGAACAGGCCATCGAAATATGTCAGCAAGAATTTTGTGTCAGCACCAAGGCGATTGAGTGAAGATTTCTCAAGTCAGAATGCGATTTCGAGTTCCACAGTTGATAAGCACACAGATGATAACAGGCCATCCTGGGATTATCTTCCTTCCACCTTGGTCAAAATCGGACAGGTACATAAATCAGTTTGCTTTAAACTAGATTTTCATTTCTTGATATGACATAATATCATCAGAGGGAAAAAGTTTGATTGTTCACTTAGGATCTTAAACGCTATGCAGGATGTGCTCATCCAGAGGGACCTAGCTCTTTCTACAGCAGTGGAAGCTTTACAAGAGGCTTCAGCTGCTGAGAGATTGCTCAAATGCCTGAGGTATGCACAAATCTTTCAATCACATGACTCTTTCTATCTTGCATTGCAGAAGAAATGCAGCATGAGTCTCCCTTCGTAATTAGGATTTCGTATTGAGTGAAGTTCTGATACAGGAGCCTTCTACAGTTTTTAGCACAAATGAATGAATGATCAAGTTGGATTTTTAATTTTATGCTTGTTTCCTTTATATGGACTGACTCACATTCTGTTATCCTTTTGCAGCATATATTCGGAACTTCAAGCAGCTGAGGTTGGTGACCAGCATCTAGCAATCGACAAGTTCTTCAGGCTTCAAGAGGATCTGACTCAGACGCAGCAGATCTTCCGGTCACTAACGAATGTTATCCCACCGATAACATCTCCAGACGATGAACACAACCCTCATTTTGTGATGGAAGGACACAAGCTGGCATCAGACAGAAAGCAAAATGCAGCATCATGGATAAAAGAAGCTTTAGCATCCGATCTCAGCCCAGTTTCAGCCCGCTTGGAGGCCATCAACAACGGCAATCAAGAAGCCAGAAAATCCAACAAATCAAGCCACAAGAGTCACAAAGCCAAAGGCGGTATAGTGGTTATAAGGAAGCAAAAGAGTAGTAGTCCCAACATGGTGTTTGAGATGGCGCAACACGGGGGCAACCAACCAAGCTGGGTCAAGGGAAGTGCATTGCCAGTTTCCATGGAACTCGCCAGCTCGCTGAGCGAAGAATGCAGGACTTGGTTCTTCACCTACGTTGAGGACTATTTGGAATGGGTTAGCAGAAGGATCGTCTCTGCTGAGAGATCGGATGGGCAGGCAGCCGAAATGATGTACCAGATCAAGAGAGTGAATGAGTTCCTGGACAGAAGATGTCTTCAGGATGGATCCATGTTGAAAGATTATGAATCGGAAGCTTGTGGGAGGATTAGGAACAAGATTTGTGGGATTCTACTCAAACATGTGGAGAAAACTTCCCTGCACTCCATGCCTGAAGGTTGGCAGTAAAGTAAGTGAGTGAGGGTAATGGCCATATCCTTTTGTAGGAAGGGTTTCATAACCTGAAACATGTAACTGGAGAAATCCGTATATCATGTTTCCTTGTAGAAGATACTCTTTTGTACTCATACCAGAGTTTTTTTTCTTTTTTTTCCATTCTAACTCCGAAAAGATGGTCTACGGAATGAATCAGTCCTCCTTCCTCCAGTAAGCTCTTCAAAAGTTTCATTTCTCACAAATATTGAAATGTTTAGGTGCTTCATTGGTTATTTTTTAATTGCTTAAGTCTGGATCAGTTCAGACTGGGCTTACACTTCTAGTACATTGACTGATAGGTTTGGGCTTAAAGCCCATTATATCCTTTAACGTACAGAAGTACGTGCGTGTTTAAGGGGTAAATGTCAGATTTGATCACTGTGATTACTAAATTGTGTTATATTTGGTCACTATAAAAACATATTAATTTTGGTCACCCGAATTACTGAAATAGGTCATATTTAGTCACTCTCAGTTATTCCCCGTCAGTCTTCGTTAACACTGTCAGTCAATTGCTTAAGTGGGTAACATAAGTGATGACTCACCCTTTTTTAACCCGCAATGTCACCAAACCCGACCCGCCACGTCACTCAAATGCAAAAAAAAAAAAAAAATGGATTTAACAACAAAACAATCTAAAATTGCAGATTCGACAACATTGAATTGCAAATTCATCAACAAATTGACAGAGTTTTCCCACCAACCATTTGGATGGCGACGTATGTTGCTCTGGTCGCAGAGGAGATGGACGGCAGGGCGGAGGCTAGTCTGCAGAGGGAGATTAGCAAGGCGGAACTCTCGGTCAGCAGCGATGATTCACAAGCGGGGAGAAGATGCAGGGACCAAGACTCTCAATTAGCAGCGGGGATTCCGACTGAGCGCAACGACTAAGGAGAAAAAGCAGCAGAGTGGGTGGATTCCACTCGTCCTCGATCTGGATTCTGGCAAGGAGGAAGTGAAGGCGACTATGGGATAGAGGAGAAGCCGACTAGGGTTTTGGAGGGGAAAGAGAGCTCAAATTCGAAACGGAAAGAAGCAGCACGAGAGGTGGTTGTCCCAGATCTTTGCTTTATTTGCCGGATAGAGAGGCTCGGAGTTGCCGCCAAAGAAGTAGAGCACGTTGACTTGGAAGAGCATGGCGACGAGTTTGTTTCCGTCACGTGAGGACTAGGAAGAGGGAGAAGAAGAATACATGTCGTGGAACCCATTGTCGGTGTTGTAGATCTGGATTCCTGTTGTCGAGACCTGTGAAGAAGCATCCGCAGTCATGGTTGAAGGAGAGGTGGTAGACGAAAGGGACCTCTACGGTGGGGGCGACGTCTTCGACGGGTGACTAAACATGACACGATTTAGTAATCCCGGCGACCAAATGTGGTATTAACCTATGTTCAAGTAATACAAAAAATTGGTTCCATTTTAACAGAGAAAGGATTTCTATCACTCGAATTCTTCATCGATTTGCTCGATTACGATTTGATCACAGAAAAGGGAGATTTCTGAAAAGAAGCCGATCGGTCTCGCGCTCGACCCGATCCAACATCTTGAACGAATAATACTAATACCCCGAGGCCACGAGCAGCAAGTGGTGGTTTGCAACAACTTGTACTATATTGTCACCCGAAGCTTAATGGACACCCCTCCCCGCCTCCCGAGTGGCACATGGAAGCTGGAGTATTGACGCGGCGGTGTTTATGGCACAAATTTGGGATATGAGGTTGTTGTCAACGTCGGAAATGTTTCCTACTTTTGTTTCTCTCCTGTGAGAGGATTTGTTTCCTGGGTTTCAGAGTATATTTCTTTGTATGAACTCTGGGTGAGAAAAAAAAGGTGAGTTCAATGGTGTCTCCGTGACGGGTTCCAGAGGCAAAGCGGTGGTGTTTGGCTTACAATTTAGCTTGTCTTTGTTTTGAAATAATGGATTGGCAGGTGCTTTTCTCTAAATTGATGCGCGCAGTTGAAGATGTATCTGAGGTGGGTTTGCATTGCGATGCAATTCGTTAGTTTGGAGCAGCTTGTGGATAATCCTATGACGTTCTGGTTATCGAAATATAGTGGCGGATCCATAAATTTTAATCCAAAATTTAATGTCATAATGTTGAGAAACTGATAATTTAGTTTTTAATGTCCTGAGAAAGAAATTTGAGAAATTAGGATTTAGTTGGACTTTTGTTTTAGCTTATAGTTACATTTATGTTTTTTACGGACTAACAAATTATTTGTAGTATAATGAATAACATTTTCTTTTTTTTTTCTCTTAATTGTAGTGTCCCCGAGTGTGAATCACATATTCTATTATTTATTATCATTTCTTTTCTCTAAATTCGAACTAATTTTCTCCCAAAATTTTAGGGGTGTCACGAGACATTCTTAAAAAGGACTTCCAATCACGAAATGGAATGAAGAGGAGCCATATCAATGCACTATGCAACTGGGGGTGGTGGTAGGAGGATAAATGGGTCGGGGTGGTTTCGAGTCTAGTCATTTTAATCATTCGGTCCATATACTTCACTTTTAAAATAAATACTAAAATTCAAGACCACCCAAAAACTTAGAACCTTAAGGTTTATTTTTTTAGGCTGTGTCAGGTGGGCTATACTTTTTAGTAAATACCCAACCCAACCCAATACTAAAAAAATTTATAAGTAATTTAAATTTTCAAGCAAATGAACCAAAGAAAAAACATCAAAATGCATAGAAGTTGTTGCTTGAACCTTGACGAAGAGCAATTTGTTTCAACATATGTCTA
This sequence comes from Linum trigynum, assembly GCA_964030455.1. Taxonomy (NCBI): domain Eukaryota; kingdom Viridiplantae; phylum Streptophyta; class Magnoliopsida; order Malpighiales; family Linaceae; genus Linum; species Linum trigynum. The sequence goes on from OZ034820.1 coordinate 2,408,306, forward strand.
GTATTTTTCATCAACATATGTCTAGTATTTTTCATCAACATTATTTACCAAAATAAAACTAAATACATTATTCATTATAAACTGATGCATCGATAATATGTTAATCTTCTAAAATTTTATATACAAAAATAATGATATTTTCCATAAAATAACATGGCGAGAGTAGGATATGTGATTAGATAGGACTCCAATTTTGTAAGAAAATTAATTTGATTAGTAAGTGTGGTTAGGAATGTATGACAAATGAGAATCAGGTGTTACATAAATAGTAACTTTTACAAGTATTGTGAAACCATATCGAAACGGTCGACGACATGATATTTTTATAATAAATCGTGGTTTAATTATGGTTCAACTTATTCATACCGTTAGCCCCACATTTCATTTTCGCACCGATACTTTTGTATTTCCGGTTGAACCGGACGGTACAGTTTCTAAAACATTGAATTATTTTAAGAGATTTAACATTAATTTTGTTCACAATAATCAAACTAATTCTAATAGGGGAAAAAAGTCAAAACAATATCCCTACCTACCAAATTGAAATACCTCATATTTTCATTTCTCATTATCGATGAAATTTTGTTTTGTTTCTTTTATAGAATGTGGATGAAAAAAAATTTATCAAAGAAAAGAACAGTTTCGGAGTGGTTAAGAAAATGTGATCACTTCCCAATTCCCATCAGTTGGATTCTCAGACGTTGATGTTCCTTACTCTCGTTTGCCTTGTCAAAAGGCTAAAACACACACAATTCTTTCCTTCCGATCCAACAGAGAAATACAAGGGCGAAAGAGAGAGAGAGAGCAAAGGCGGAAAATAGGCGATAGAACTTCATTCCAGACGCATTCCATTTGTACACTTTTTCTCAAACACCTTGCGGACAAAATTTTCCAAGCTCCTTCTTACTTCTTCCTCCTCCCCTCCTTTGCATCTTAGATTTTGTTTCCTCATTTTGCACTAGAGACAAAAAGGGTTTCCACTCCCCAGAGCATTATTCATTCATTCGCTCCCCCTTCCTGGAAATTCCATTTTTATATTTATGCTTGGAAAAATTCGATCTTTCCCCGTTTAATCTCTTGATCTTAGCAAGCAAAACCCGGAGGAAAAAAGCTTGTCGATTCTCGGGTTGTTTTACTGGGGGAAGGAAAAATGATGCAGATGCGAAGACCGCCACGGGTTTCGATGAGTCGCTGCTTAGGGGTTTTCTTATTTATTGGGTGCTTTCTGGTGCCGGCTTCTCTGGCGAGATTCATCGTCGAGAAGAACAGCCTGAGAGTGACATCGCCGGAGAAGATAAAGGGCACCTATGACACTGCGATAGGCAATTTCGGGATACCTAAATATGGGGGTAGCATGGCGGGTGTTGTGGTGTACCCAAAGGACAACAAGAACGGCTGCAGGGAATTTGCGGAATTTGGGATTTCTTTCAAGTCCAAGGCTGGAGCCTTGCCCACTTTCGTTTTGGTGGATCGTGGAGGTAACCCCCCAAATTTCTGTTGCTTACTTCTGATTGCATGCTTGTCATCAAATATTTGAGTTAGGTAAACGCTGTAATTGGTGCCCTTTTCATTTTAGGGTTAATTTTAGAAATGGGCTCATTGTATTTGGAGCTTTATCCTTGTCCGTTGTTTCTTATGTTGCGTTTTGTTTTTTGTTGAATGCGCTAAATTTTCAGCTCATATCATCTGTTTTTGATACACACGGTCTCTCTTTCTTCTTTAGCTCTTTGTTCTCGGGCTTGATTGGTATGTCTTCTAGGTGCTGCTATACAGTTCTTGCTGATATTGACGAGCTACAGAGCCTGAGCTTATTTTGGTTGTTTCGAGTTGCTTACAACAGCACATGTTTACGATTGATTTGGGTGCATGTTGGGGTATAAACTTAGTCAGCTTTCTCATGGTTATTGAGATGCAGTCCAAGGCGGTTTGGTATTGTCTCGATAATATCTAGGTTCTAGTTGTAAGCACTAAACAGTGTGCCTTATCTATGTGGCTAAGTTGGTAAGACATGCTAAACCAAGCATTTTGATTCCCTTTCCGAGTACCCATGTGTCCTGCTTCTTAAGGATTGTGTTTCAATCAATCTACTTGGTTTGTGTCAGTTGTGCATTTCTTGTTTGCCAAGTGTATAAATTCCTTCGAATATCCTCTTAGGCCCTCATGGAGGCACTAGTTTTATGCATGTAGTCAAATATAAATTGGGGATGTGCGCTCCAATCATACATACTTTTATCCAAACCCAAACCCATGGACGCAGAAATGTGTCGTGAGCTTTCAATGCTTCTGGGAAATGAGTTTTCATCTGGAGATCCCTGAATGTCAAGTGTAAACCATTAAATCCCTTGCTGAATCCATGGGCAGGCATTTCAGTCATTTCGAGTTGTGCTTATCTTGCCTAGATGTCTTGTTTCTTGGACATTTGTTATATAAGTTTCCTTATTATGTATATAGATGTCAGAGATAATACTGAAACGGTTGCAAATGGTTACTCTGCTACTCTGGTAGGGAAACAGTTTTTTTTTTTTTTTTTTTTTACTGATGGATTATTTGATCTAGCTGCGTTTATGGTCTACATAATCTGCTATGCTTATAGTCTTTTGCCTTTTCACTTACCTGGTTGTCAATATAAATTGAATCTAAAATACTGAAGATGCAGCAATTATCATTGATTGATATGATTGGTTATGGATATATTAGCAGGTCTGCTTAACTTTTGTGAGAATAGAAGCTTCAGATATCTTTATGCTATATTTGGCATCTGCGAGTGATGTAGTTTTGGTACTTACTATCCTGTTTGTTAATGCTCGAGTGCCTGGTATTTCATATTTTAATCATTGACTTTTTACAAGCCACAGACGCGTTCCTTTGCCGGAGTGGTTGATTAAGATACCTCTCTATCCACTTGTTTGGTTTGATCAAGTGATTACCCTCGGATACAAAATTGTTGGTCTGTTTTGGACTGCATTTTGTATTATTTACCCAGCTTGTAATTGTTAACATATAGTTCATTTTCTACCCGGTTAAACTATCGTTTCATGTTGTTATTGGTATTGTATTGAAATTAAGGCTTTTTACCAGTTTATGTTTCTCAGAGTAGAGTTGCATTTTGTGTTCCATTGACCTTTTGTTTTTAGTTGTCCGAAATAATGATGAATGTTGCTCATTGTTTTTTTTCAGATTGCTTCTTTGCGCTAAAGGTTTGGAATGTTCAGAAAGCAGGGGCTTCGGCTGTCTTGGTTGCTGATGACATTGATGAAGCATTGATAACCATGGACACACCTCAAGAAGATGGTTCATCGGCAAAATATGTTGAGAACATAACAATACCTTCTGCTCTTATTGAGAAAAGCTTCAGCGACATACTGAAGAAATCACTGAGCAATGGTGATATGGTGAATGTAAATCTTGATTGGAGAGAAGCTGTTCCTCATCCTGATGATCGAGTGGAATACGAGTTGTGGACCAACAGTAATGACGAATGTGGTGTCAAATGTGATATGTTGATGGAGTTTGTGAAGGATTTCAAAGGTGCTGCTCAGATACTTGAGAGAGGCGGCTACACTCAGTTCACTCCTCATTACATAACGTGGTACTGCCCACAGGCATTTACGTTGAGCAGACAGTGCAAGTCACAATGTATAAATCATGGGAGATATTGTGCTCCTGATCCTGAACAGGATTTCAGTATTGGCTATGAAGGGAAAGATGTCGTTCTCGAGAACTTAAGGCAACTGTGTGTTTATAAAGTAGCAAATGAGACTCATAGACCCTGGACATGGTGGGACTATGTAACCGATTTCCAGATCAGATGTCCAATGAAAGAGAAGAAGTACAACAAGGAGTGTTCTGATAGTGTTATTAGATCTCTTGGTATACTCTTATTTCCTCTCTCATGTATGCCTCTGATTAGAAATTATTATGTTGGAGAAAGTGAATGACTTCATATGTTGTTTACTGTATCTGTCCCAACTTTGCAGGACTTGATATGAAAAAGATTGAGAAGTGTATGGGAGATCCAGATGCTGATTCTGATAATCCTGTTTTGAAAGAAGAGCAAGATGCCCAGGTATCTCTTTTATGTCTGCTTACAGGACTGGGTTGATGAAAATTGTGATGTTGGAATATCTCATGCCCAATTATTAGTGAAACGTGTCTAGTTAATTGACAAAGTGTTTATTGTAGGTTGGCAAAGGAACTAGGGGTGATGTAACTATACTGCCTACTCTTGTTGTCAACAATCGACAATATCGAGGTCTGATACTGATTTGCTTCTGTTCATTTAATGAATTTGCTTCCTCTGCTGTCATTGTTTTCCTTATAATTTCCCAAAGCTTCTTTGCTTCATAATTTACAGGAAAGCTGGCGAAAGGTGCTGTTCTGAAAGCCATATGTTCTGGTTTTGAGGAAACAACTGAACCAGCTGTTTGCTTGACTGGCGGTAAGTTATTAGGTTGTGGGTAGCGAATTAACTGTTACTTTGAGGCTGCTCATTGGTAAAAGTTGGTAAATACCTGAGATTTGCGTGCCCCGGGATTGAGTGCTTGGAGTGGAGATTCACATTGAACACATAGGTTATGCTATTGTGGTGCTTCATTACAGCTTAATTATTTTACTAGGAGATTATTGCCAACTATGCTATGAAAGGTTCTCTAGCATCAATGAGAATCTGAGCATCACAGCTTTACATAGGTTATGCTAATGTGGTGCTCCATTACAGCTTAATTATTTTACTAGAAGATTATTTGCCGACTATACTATGGAAGGTTCCCTAGTATCGATGTGAGAATCTGAGCATCACAGCTTTTCTGATGCAGATGTTGAGTCAAATGAATGCTTAGAGAATAATGGTGGTTGCTGGAAAGATAATGTTGCAAACATCACTGCTTGCAAGGTATGTAAAGATGGCTGTACTTCTGTCGGTATTAGGATTTGTAGTACTGATGCGCTTCCGTTTCTCACATTCTACATTTCAGGATACATTTCGTGGGAGGGTATGTGAATGCCCCCTTGTTGACGGTGTGCAGTTTAAAGGAGATGGATACAGTCACTGTGAAGGTATTTCTTACTCCTGATATTTTTATTGGCATTTTTTCTTATCTGCTATAATCATTATTCTGTAATTTTGAAGACTGTAGATCTATGCTGGTTCACTTAATTGGCTAGAATTCTCTTGTGCATGTGTGTCAAATTTTAGTGGAACTTTGGAAGCATCAGTGGCCCTTGTGATGTAATCATATTCATAACTCTGTTGCACCTAAAACCCAAGGGGTTGGTTTAGTGGTATTGTGGGTATGATAACATCCACCACACCATAGGTTGAAACCATGGGGCTAACAATTACCTTATTAAATAAAAATTCTGTTGCACCTAAAACTAGGTCCTGCCAACATATACCCCCATTACCATGACTGGTTAAATCAATAGCTTTGACCATCTGGTTCTGTGTTGTATGTGCTTAGGCTTGGAAGGAACTCTTTCTTTCCCTGTTAGATGGTTGGTCTCTGTTGTTAAGTCACATATTTTTTGAAGGGTTTGTACATTTACTTCCGTACTTTGTTTCAGTGAGTGGACCGGGAAGGTGCAAGATAAACAATGGTGGATGTTGGCATGAATCTCGAGAAGGACATGCATTCTCTGCCTGTTTGGTTGGTATCATGTTTTAAAATATCACGTTCTGTCGTGATTTGTCTTCTTCAGATATTTAACAGTGATTGTTATCAGGATGTTGATGGGGGTAAATGCCAGTGTCCTTCTGGATTTAAGGGCGATGGCAAAAATAGTTGTGAAGGTAAGATATTCTTGCATTCTGGTTTTGAAATTCTGTAGGAAAGCATGTGAATGTGGCGGCTACATCGGTTTCTTTAGATTCTTGCCTCAATGGGCTATGGTATCTCTCAGCATCAAGGCTTGGTTGGTAGCCCAGCAGCTGAACTTGCGTTCCTCAGTGTGGTATTTTCATTAATGTGTGTCACCTGTTTTCGCAGATATTGATGAATGCAAGGAAAAGAAAGCATGTCAGTGTGCTGAATGCAGCTGTAAGAATACTTGGGGAAGTTACGACTGCAGTTGCAGTGGAGGTCTGCTTTATATTAGAGACCATGATACCTGTATAGGTGAGTTTGATTGCAGCAAAACTAGAAACTCAAACCGCTATGAAACGTCCATTTTGTGGGCAGCTTATTCTCTCTATCCTTGATGAGCTTACTGCAGGTAAGGCAGCGGCTAGTAATGAAGTGAGGTCTGCATGGGCTGCTGTTTGGGTAATCTTTATTGGCTTGGGAATGGCTGCTGGTGGTGGATATCTCATCTACAAGTACCGATTGAGGGTAAACATGATGCATTAAATATGAGTTCCTCTGAGTTCTGATTTGTGCTGTCGAGAATAATTCTCGAAGAAGGATTACGTTTTGGGTTTTCCCCTGGTGAAGTAACAAATCCTAACTTGGGTGGTATGTTTCTTGTTTTTGCAGTCGTACATGGATTCGGAGATCAGGGCGATAATGGCACAGTACATGCCTCTGGAGAGTCAAGCAGAAGTGCCGAATCACCTCGGTGACCAACACGCTTGAAGAGTGTTGCAGAGGCGATCGAGGTGAATCCATGGCGTCTATAGATTACTCGGGAAACTATTTGAGACCAACCAACCAGGGGGGCATGTGTGGTTTTATACGCGAGAGCCCTTGTATGTTCATCAGTCAACTCAAGGAACGAAATATTGGGTGTCTGTAATGTTGACAAATAAAGGGAATGGTGATGTCACAAGTTGTTGCTGTTGTTTGTTATTAGTAGTAGTAGTAACTAGTAAGTAGTAGACATGTAACAACGTTTGCTATTAGGGGATTGGGAGAGACTAACTCGGATTTTGTTTATGTTTATTTCCCCTTTGACGAGTTTTATTTTTTACCTTTCTGCCGTCTCCATAACCCAGTCAGTCTGCATTTATCATATGGTGATATTACTTACTGTAATCCACTTTCCTTGCTCTTCGTTTAGAGCAGAAGAGCTGATAGCAATACTAAATGAAATAAGCTGACTACATATTACTCAACCTGTCTAACCTGCCACTGCCAGCAATCGGGATCTTGGCGATTATTGTCAAGCACGATCTTAACTTTCCTTGCGGTCCAACAGCCGATGGCCTATACCCAACAAGTTACGCTGAAAAATCCACCAAGAGGTTAATTGTTACCTAAGCAAACCATATGGAGAAGAAAAAAAAAATCCACGACAGCCCTGCCTGTCGCTTTAATGTTTTTTCATCTCCAAACCAAGATATCCGAGTTCAAGTGGTACTAGGACACATTTGGCAAACTTTTAAGAGGAAAACTCCTAGAAATCCCTCTCTTCATTTACTATAAATAGGAGCACATGCTATAGTTGTTAGACACTTTTACACCCAAAATAGTCGAAGTTCGGGAATGTCTTCACCGACGATGGTGTAAGCATCGATGGTGATGACCTCTCCATCTCTCATGGCTAACTAAGCATGTATTGTTTAGGGATGTGCATTCTATTGATCCTTCATCCATCTACAGTTCTATGATTAAATGAGATGCCTTGGGCAGGGGCGGAGCTACTTACAAGGTAGGGTGGGCCCCGAACCACCCGGGAATAGTTCGGGCCCCTAGGACCTTAAAGATACTTGGATAAAATTTAAATAAGTATGACTCGGCCAAAACATTAGTTAATATAATTATCATGTAGTCTACTGGTAGCTAATCTACTTGTCAGTGTGAAGCACTTAGGTTCAATTCACCACTTCACATTTTGCGTTATCTTGAGCGCTTTCAATAATTTTTATTTTTTAGACTAAATTGAAAGAAAGATAGCAAAAACATTTAGTTTAAAGCTATTTTGAGTGGTTTTTCAATGATTTCAAAGAACGTTGTATACTTTAAAAATAATTATTTTATTTGTACTTACGTTTAATTATTTTCGGCCCACCCAGTGTCGAAATCCTGGCTCCGCCCCTGGCCTTGGGCATTGGATGCCTTTATCATTCGATTCTTTTATCCTTGGATGCTTATACCATTCGATGTTTACGCCATTTAATACCTATAAAATTTGATGCTTAAACCATTCAAATGCTTTAATTGTTTGATGCTTAACCATTTGAATGCTTTAGTTGTTTGATGCCTTAACCATTATATGCTCATATCATCATTTATGTGCTACTATCGTATTGTTTATAAAGTCATGATAAGTTGTTAGGAAACTACTCTTGTTTGATATGTTATTGGCCTATTGCCTTGTGTGTGAATTCTAGTTGGAGGCAATTATGCATGCATATGTGAGTTCAATGCTTGTTATTTAGATCATCCTATAAACCATTGCTTTGGTTCTTGGAGGCATAAACCATTAATGTGATATCCTTATTTTCTAATTTTATTGATTACTTAATGGCATGAAGCGGAAGCACACATTAACTAGTTGTAGTTCCTCTCGCATATGACAAAAGCTCAGCTAGGAATGCATTAGTAGAAGTGATAGGGCATCATAATAGATCGATGCATAGATGTATCTTATTAATGATATTGTATGTGTTATAAACGCGCTGCTACTGATCGGGAAATCGTCGGAATCGATAAAGCAAGAATACGAAAGCGAGAATCGAAAAACACAGACACACGATTTACGTGGTTCACTAACACGATGTGTGTTAGCTAGTTCACGGGCGAGAGAGAGTCAGTTTCACTATATCGAGAAGATTACAGATTACAGAGGAGTATGAGAAGTATTTATAGTACTTCTCCATGTGGGTCTAAACCTAATCCAATCTGGCTGATAGTATGAGAAGATTACAGATTACAGAGGAGTATGAGAAGTATTTATAGCGAGACCCCCGACTAATCCAGTCGTAGCAGCTGATAGTCCGATTCAAGTCTCAAGTCACATCAACAGTATGTATGATCATCTACAGTGGCGGAGTCATGGGGGTTTAGCCTCTAAAATTTGGGAAAAAACGATTATCCAACTCTCGATAATAGTTTGTGTATGTTGGGACTGTACGTAGGCACCGGGTCGGGTCGCCCACGGGCCCGCACGTCATGGCACGATTAGAACACGGCACGAGCACGAGCACGAAATATATGTTCAGCCCGACACAAGCACTAATGATTTATGGGCCGTACCAGGCCTAAACTTAATGAGCACGGACATGGCCCTAGACATACATAGAAATTTTATTACGTCGATTGTAATACTACTACACCATCGCCTGCTACTTCTTAGTTTAGATTTGGAGGTAAAGCTTGAGCATATTTTTTGAGAAGCTAAATGTTGTAGTGGATTACTTACCTTCAATAAGTCACTCTTTATCTCTCTGTAGGGCTACATTTGTTTCCCCGAGCACTACACTCTGCTACTGGTTGTACTGTGATCGCATCGGGATTATAATTTGGCTTCTGGGTTTCGGATGGGAAACAAGGCACTCCATAAATCAATCCAAGGCAATGGTGTAAATCAAATTAAAAAGAATAAATGAATCAGAGCCGAATAGATTGGAACTTCCTCCCTCGTCCGAAATTACAAATCAAGAAAATGAAACTACGAACATCTATATACTCCAATGTCCATCCCATTGTAAGCAATCGGTGAATACATCCAGTGATCATCAGAGCTCAACAACTGCACCACAACACAACACAACACAGAAACAGATAAATTATTAATTACCCATTTGGGCAAAAGAAACACAGGATTATGTTAATGTTAATCCATAATATTTGCCAAAGTCCTCCTCCTGACCTTGATTTGAAGCTGCAAGAACTTCACATACTGGACAGCTTCTTCAAGCATGGTGCTGATATCCACTTTTGTACCATTGGGGACAAGGGTCTGCAGAACCTTCAGCCTCTCGTTGATTCTTTCTCGACGTTTCTGTAAATCAAAAGGGGGGAAGGAAAAAAGTGTTTAGATCAAAGCCAGGCAAGTGATCAACAAAAGAATCTAGCAGATTTGTTGCAGCTATAGATTAGGTTTCCCTTACTTACCCTGGCATAGAGGCTCTGTGGATCAGTGGCTGCACCCCTGCTGGCTCTTGTCTTGCCATTCAAGCTCACAGTAATGGAACCAGTACTAGTAGATGTTGTTGGCACAGCTTCTCCTCCTTCATCAATCTTCTCATCCGCTGCTGATCCATCAAACAAGGACTCGTCTGAATTGCTCGTCGTTGTAGCTGCAGCACTCTTCACATTATTGTTCTGTTCCTCCATCTTCTTGGCACCAGCTGAAGAATGCTGCTTCTTCCCCACTTTCTTTGACCTCACACTCTTCTTGGCTTTCTTGGGCTGCAAGTCGATTTCGCGGATTTGGTCAGAAAAATGAGTGCATACCATGCAACCAGCATCGCTTAATCGAAAAATTGTGTACAAGTTAAAAGACAACTTACCTCTCCTCCAGTGGCCCTTGATCTCTTCTTTGTCCCCTTGCCAGGTTTCTCTTCAGGGTGCCCTGCATCTAATATGTCAGGCTTCTGCTGTTCATCTTTATTGTTCGGTATAAAGGTCTCGTCGGATTGTGCCAAGTAAGAGGTGGTACTCATTGGAATGTGGTTGCCTTCGTTGCAAGCAAGAGGAGGCAGAGAAGAAGAATCAAGCAGCTGATGGAGAGCCATGGATGTGTCTTGACTGGAAGTTCCTTTGGAGTAAAAACCATGACTGCTGCTGCTGCTGCCACTGCCTTGTGATGTTGCTAATGATGAAAGATGCTGACTTGAAGTATTCCCAGCTGCTGCTGCTGCTGCTGCTGCTGACATGTCGAATGGTGCCGATGATGTCGAGAAGAAGTCAGAATCTAGACCGATGGAAAGCAATTGTGCCATGAAATCAGGTTCATCATGACCATTTGTGTACATCATTCCACTCATTAGAGAGCTCCAATCCATACAAGCTAAGGATTCGACTTGCTCCATGCCTCACTGAGATATAATTCGGTTTTTGTAAATGCTTCTTTTTGTGTCCTCGCTTTCTCTCTGTGTTTCTGAAAGAAAGATGAAGCAAAAAGAGGCCCTATTTATACATGTCTGCCATTGAAGGTTGCATGGCAAAGAGCTAGAAGCCAAAGCTAAGAAAGAAATCAAAGGAATGTCTTCAAGAGGCTCAAGGGGGGTGGAAATATTCCAGTTGACAAATATATCCCATTAATTAATCAAACAGTTGTTCACATTCAATAATTAACGTGCCTACAAATAAACACATAAAAATGAAACTAGAGAGCAATTTAAATGGGGCCATGTACAGCTCATTTTTATAAAGTTTTTATTTTTTGTCCCTATTTGTTGGAGGGGAGTCTCCTAAAATATTTGGCCATGTGGTTGTGCTGCAAATATATGGTATAAATGAAATGGTCTTCTTTAATTAGTATCAAGTGCTTCAAATTGTGCCCCTAAAAAAAGTGCTTCAAAATGTTTGTAACTACTTTACTTTGGGACTGGCTGCAGAACTCCGGAAAAGACACTCAATCAAGGATTGAAATATCGTACCGTATCGGTGGTTCGACCAGAAAATATCGTATTGTATCGATGGTATTAAGCGGTTGAACCACGATTTTAGCATAAAATACCCTACTGCAAACTTTTCTGATAAAACCTCCGATACGATATTTCAATCCTTGCACTCAACTAACGCTGGGAGAGGAAGAGAAGTACGATGCGTTGGGTACCGGTGATCAAGCAAAGGGACAACTATACGGGTTAAATCTTAAATGATTGGTTTGTCCATGGTAATTTGTAAGTCATTGTGATTTGTTGAAAATGGTATATTTCTTTCACTCGTGGACAACCAAATTTCTCTAGAGATTATTGGTCCAGAAAAAAAAAAAAACACCCTCTTGTAACACTCTGGACTAAAAACCCATAAAATCAGGATGATATGAGATTTATGGGCATTGAATATGAGTATATATATATATAGAACATTTCTCAAATCTACACGAGAGCAATCACCCAATAAACTTCTCATCCATGCTCCACCCTTTGTACTAATTTTAACTCTAATACTTGCAAACATATCTTTTTAATTGTTTTTCTAAATATCTATTAAAATTGTAATCCTCTAATTATATATGATGATGTCATTACTCATTAGCAATGGTTCACCAGGTTGACCGGTTGCTAGAAGAGGTACACCGCTTGATGGAAGAAATAGACCATTTAGTGGAAGCGCTAAACCGGTAAACCTATCCCAATTTCGCAAAGAACCTAACAAACTGAATCCAAAAAAAAAAAAAAAACTTTTCGCCTTTCACAACTTATGCTCCTCTCCTACCACCGGCTTCCTCTTCTCCTCCTTCACTAATGGGACCTCAGTTGCCTTCTCCTCACTGCAACATCAGCACGTCAATCGCACCCTCTACGCACTTAATGTAAGCTTCTGCGTTGAATATTCTAATTTTGCTAACCAATTGTGGGCCTAAAAAGCTTGTGGCGATGCAAGGAATACGAGGAGAGTGATTCAGAACCCTAGGTATAGTCCTCACCCATGAGGAGGAGCGAACGACATCAGATCGTCGAAGAAGAAGCGACACAAAGATATTTGAAACCCAACCCAATTCGACCCATTACTATTCGTACTCTCGAATACTATTAACAATCAATTCGGCCTTGTGATTTGATTTGTTGGGGTTAGAAAATCTAAAAATAGATTTTTTGAAATATATGGTAATAGATTTTGTAAATATAAAGTGGATGTAAGGTAATATAAGGATAGATTGTGATGTTTAGATTTCATATTTTTTTAAACAGAGTAAGGTGAATTATTTTAAAGACAAAGATACGGGAAAGAGACAGAAATTGGGGTTTGCTGGGTTTTTCCTCTTGTTTGCTCTTGTACAGTTTTTTTTTGTTTTTTCTCTTCTTTTCGTTCTAAACCATTATTAAAAAAAAAAAAAGACGTGAGGTGGTGCTATATTAGCTAGCACAGGGTTGCTATTTGCACTAAACAACGTTGTTTTCTAATGGGAAACGCCATTAACAAATTCTACAGAACAGGAATAGAAGTTGACGAGCACATATATCCTTCCTGGTATGTTTCCTCAGTTCATGTCTTTTTGTCTCTCATGTCTGTTTTTGTCTTTTTCTATCAACATCAAAGACAAAAATATAATGGAGATGATCATTAGGAGTATCCGAAATATTGTATATTCCAAAAGTATAGCAGCCCGACCCATAACTCACGAAGAGTATATTTCATCTTGTGATTAATCTAGTCGTGTGGTCTCGTCGAAACTACTGTTATAAACGCGCTGTTACTGATCGGGAAATCGTCGGAATTGATAAAGCAAGAATACGAAAGCGAGAATCGAAAAAACACAGACACACGATTTGCGTGGTTCACTAACACGATGTGTGTTAGCTACGTCCATGGGCGAGAGAGAGTCAGTTTCACTATATCGAGGAGATTACAGATTATAGAGGAGTATGAGAAGTATTTATAGTACTTCTCCATGTGGGTTTAAACCTAATCCAATCTGGCAAAGGAAACGGTTCCAGACCAAGCCCAGAAGCCGAACCCAAATAACATTAAGCCCATACACCGTGGGTCGGGGGCGTTGCCCCTGGACCCCACTCGCTGATCGGACAGCAAGACCCCGATTAACAGTCGTAGCGGCTGATAGTCCGATTCAAGTCGCATCAACAACCACGATAATCGTCAATAATTCATCAATCACGTATGCTTGATCTCTTCAAAAATGTATGAGCAACATTCTACTAATCTACAATACCCCAGGTTAACACAAAATTCCATTCTAATGTGTGATTTAATTCTTAATTAATTTTCATATGAAGTAGTAGAGGCTTTGAAATTTCGGCCGGCCGGGCCATGGCACGATCTCTGGATTGAGGAAATAGTAGTAGCTGCTCCCTTCTGAAGCCATATTATGATGAAAAAGGATTATTATGAAAAAAAATGATATCTTCGGTTATGAATCGTTGAAAGAGAATTGTCGATGGAACTTTTAATTTTCTGTAAATCCGATTCTGTTCTGATTATTTAGCTGCTGATCATGTTTACATGGCTAATACTACATTTTAAGTCAGGGTTTGAAGTGCTAGACAGCCAATTAACATTGAATAATTACATAGTTTTAATTAATTTCGCCGGCCGCACGCCCCATCATATGGTTATATGATTATGGGCGAATTATCTGTCATCAAAGCTGGCAACTGTTCCTACTTGGTATTGTTTTTGTATTATCATATGAATTAGGGATCTCAATTCTTTATCGTGGTGCCCAGTTAGCAGCAAAGCAAGAGAGTGATTTATTATGGGTATAGATGTACTATCGTGAAGTTAAAAATATATATAAGGTGGTTTCTATAGTACTTTGGGTAAAATCTAGGGTACGGCAATACCTCGAGCATTGGGAATCAAAGGGGTTAAAGATGGAATTATGTTTACTTGTTTAGTGTCTCAAGTAGTCCGTATTCTCTTGATTTTCTACTCTATTGGGCTGAAATAGTATCATATTGGATGCACCAGATTTTTTTTTTTACGTTGTCTGGTCATGAAAAACCTTTTTCACGAATCGTGCTTAAATCGTAAAGATTCTCACTAAATTATGTTATGTTCAAGAAAATCAATTCAGAATAGCAACTCAAAATTCGAATTTAGATGATTTACCAGAAAATAAACCTACTTTTTCAACGAAATGGCATAATCCAACCTACTGGTATTGTATCAGTTGGGCATATTGTGCAATAAGTAGGGGTGTTCAAAAGGATTGGTTACCTAGGTAACCATATTAATCGGTAGTCTTCGGTTAATTTGGTTTGGATAATTTGGATAATTGGTTTGGTTTAATTAACCAATTTAGCTTATTTGGTCTAGGTGGTTTGGTTTGGTTTCAACAATGCTAACCAGTGAAAACCAACTAACCAATTAATGATAAACCTAATAGACAAAATTATTTATACTTCCATGCAACCAACCAAACCAATCTTTCGTGATTCCCTATCTTATTTCCATGTGCACAACAAACCAAAGCATTATGAGTCAAAAATTAAATGACCTGCCTATTTACTAAACCAAAACATTTTGGACAGCTACTAGACTTTAGGATTACGTACAATACCAGGACAGCCACCTCAAACTATGTATAGTTTAAGTGTTTTGTATGAGAACTTTAACTTCCTAATGAGTGGTATTGTTATGTATTTAATATTTATGAATCATGGAGGGTTAGTGATATTATTATTGCTTATATATAATGATAGTTTATGATAGTAATAACATATGGTTATCTTTTATTCATTAACAGGATAATTGTTTTCATGTGTTGTTATGTTATTTGATTAATTCGATTAACCAAACCAATTAAACTTTAGTTTGGTTAATTTGGTTTTCATGTTAATTTGGACGGTTTGGTTAAGATATTTTATTTCATGGTTAATGAAATTTAGACTTAATTGGTTTGGTTATTACCACGGTAACCATTTGAACTAACTTGACTATTGGGGAGGGTTAAAACTTAAAAGACTCTGCTTCCACCTTTCTTTTACTGAAGAACTTGAGCACAATCTTACAAGACTTCATGAATACATTTTACTACTTAAACTCAACATTTACTTTCTTTGGCTAAAATAATCTCATACTAGATTAAGGACTAGGGCTCCATAATCGGAGACTTCCGTGTTACAATTACGATATCCCGACAGAATAAGAGCCTGAACCAGGTATCAAAACTTTTAGAGATGTGTTGATGATTATGATCATCAATAAACCTATTCATAAATCATATCAATTGGTAGAAAACTCCCATTATATCGACTATGTGATGGATAAAAGGATTCAGTTAAGTTATATGCATCCTAATACAAATCTGCATTGAGCGTAACTTATGAGAAAAAAGAAACTTACATATTCCGACCAACAGGCTGGGTTCAAGCTAGTTAAGAGAAAACTGAAGCTCTCCAATCCTTGACCTAATCCGATCACCCAATTCAACTCTAAACAGACCCGAAAAATCGAAACAGGGAAAAATGACAAGAAAACAGAGGGGCTGAAGTTGCCTTAAACGAAGAAAACTGGGCTGAAAGCTGAAGATTATCCGCGGATGAGAGTAATTTGCTACTGAGCTTTTTACCACTTACAATCGCCTCCTTTATCTCCCACAGTTCATCCGTATCACCCATACACAAGCAGCAAACATTGGAGGAGACATGCGTAAAGGAATGAATGAAAAAGAAGGCGCCATTCTAATTGGCTAGGTGTATAGCAATACAGCTGACCGTCGTTGAAGTTCATCAAACCTTTGGAAAAAGGCTTACTGCTGCTCGTCACCTGGCTCGTCCCCAAAACCCCGTTGTGCGATTCTGTAGTACAGTATTCCCATGGTCGCCATGCATGCCCTGCAGGTTATTATAACATACTTCTTGTTTAGTTCATGTCATTATACCTTCATAGCACCAGTCGAAGAAAAGAAAAAGAACTGCTTGCTATTCTACAATTTTTAGCATCCTGCTATAGCTGGTCGAAACTCAACCTTGCCTCTACCATGACAAAACTCTAGAGACTTGCTATCTGGAACGAATGTCAGTATGAAAATCAGAAGGGCAAATTTAGACTTTACATGATTGCTATGAAGAGAAGTATCTTTCTGGGATCCATCCTTGATGATCTCTGGTGCCTTGTGCGGACATCAGGGGCATCGTCAGCATTTGTAGCATCTTTACGTGGAGGGGCAGTTACTGGTAAAGTTGGCAATGCACTTGACCAGAAAGGGAGCAATGCTCTGAGGAACTTATGTTGGATTGGACCTGCAACATGTAACAGCTGAAGTTTATATCTAAAAATACATCACCCGATAAAAAATGCACCAATTGGTCCCAATTGAACAAGCAGCAATTCATTCCCACAAGATCTCTGACCATCAGCCCTATTAAGATCTGTTGGCCACTGTTTGTTTCCTGGATTCATTGCATTAATGAAATCGTAACACACATAAGAAATGCTTCTGCCAGGTCAAACACTATTACTGTGTTACCCAAAGAGTGCTGTTTCTGTGACTTTAGACTTTGATTAGCCTAGTGAAAATATTGATATAAAGCAAAAGGAATAAAAGAAGGCACACGTTTTGTTGACATATAGGAATTGGAAGGAATTCACACCGAGTATAGTCAATGTAATTGCATAGACAGGTAACTACTCACCCCTTCGAGAGTACTTTTTTCGGTTCCCGTCTTCATCATCTGCATAGTATGAAATTTCTGAATTTTGCCTCTCGTAATGGATACCGCCTTTTCTAGTAGTTGCAACAGGCTAGATTCCAGAAAAAACAAAATTAAAAGATAAGAAAGCTTTGTATTAAACTCTAACTGTACACTTAATACAGCAGATGTT
Organism: Linum trigynum; assembly: GCA_964030455.1. Taxonomy (NCBI): domain Eukaryota; kingdom Viridiplantae; phylum Streptophyta; class Magnoliopsida; order Malpighiales; family Linaceae; genus Linum; species Linum trigynum. Next base: position 2,425,645 of record OZ034820.1, read on the forward strand.
ATTACTGCGAGATATAAGATAAAAGCTCTTACAGCAGCCGGACTAGAATTGTTCAAATAATTTGCCCCAGAACTGGAACTATCAATCTCCACAATGTCCGGTATTGAAATCTTAGATGGCATCATTCCGGAGACACTTGAGTATCCCTCACCCGAGTTACTTGGATCATCTTTTGCCAACAATGACGAAGGAGAAATAGAAACCAACGGATCGGTTGCAAATGCAGGAGGTGGTGGCGGTAAGGAAACTGGATGGTTTCCGAACAGGTTCTTCTCTAGACCCGTCTGAATGATGGTGAACAGAAGCGATCAGTGATATCTACAAAGCCAATCTACAGAAGCTCAAAAGCATCACTATATGCGAAAGAGAAGGCATGAAGAGAGAACATGTAAGACACCAGAACTCAAGTAGCATCCCAAAATTTAAAGCAAGGAATCATACATGCAAATATCAAGTTTTTTTTGTCTTACAAACATGTTAGACTCGAAGAGGAATTGTCTGTTCAGTTCAAATATCAGAAGACCATTGCCGCAGGCACTTTTATAGTCAGAAGATAATGATATCAATTAATGGGGAAACATGGTATGCAGAGATGTAACAAATTAGGAATCCTAGGACAATCCATCCCGAATTTGAACGGAAGGGAAACACGAAACAGTTGATTTAAGACTCAATTCAAACAATTGTTACAGACAAAATTAGTCTATTAAATGCAGCTACGCTGTAAGGTTATGCTCCAAGTAGGTTCCAAAGGGATTATATAGAATGATTTGTGGAGCAAACCATTCAGTTTTTCACAACCACAATGACTTCTTTGCAGTAATAGATCCCCAAAGATATGACAGAAAGACATGCCTGGATAATAGCTTCCTTCAGCTTTGAATAGAAACGAGATCCCGAGTCTTTAACATTTTTCGGAGGCCATATCTGCACAAATGAAACCATACGAAACGTCAGAACTGAGGAATGCATCATGAATAAAACTACATAACAAAACAAATCTATGCAACCAACACCTAACTCAATTTTCTGCTGAGTTCTTTTGATGGTATCAAAAAGAAATGGAATTGGCAGAAGCCCAAACGACATGCCAAAGTCACAGCTTAAATGGTCTATTGAAAGGGATTTTATCTGTTATAACCAAAATAGAGCCCTACATCATGCATTAACGAGAGATGTTCCCAATAACAGGGAGCTAGATCAGAAATGCAGGCATGTTCAGACAGATTATGTATTCAGTATCACAAGACAATTGATCATGAAACCATGTACCCAATTTTAAAGAGTAAAAAGTGACGCCAACATTCTTACTTTTTGGCCCATGAGGTGAGGCAAAGATTCAGTTGCGCAGATACACTAGACAATAAGAACTCTGGTGACCCCAAGGTTTTCATTGTTTTAATAAGATAAGGTCAATAAATGAAAGTACAGTACCAACAAAAGACCGAAAGCATAACCAAATGATTTCAAACGAGACTCGAAGACAGCAGGTCATGCTTACTATATTCAAAAGACTCTTAGCTAAGAAAAACCAGAATCAAGACTCGATCGAACATGCAAAGTTAAAAAACATATGGAACATTCTATCCGAGATCTCATCCTATTCGGCCTAAAGTTTCTCGGAGTAAGCTAATGCTACCAGTAACAAGATAGCAATTTCAAAAACACAATTTCCTTAGTACAATTCACTTTAGCAGCACGCAAGCTTGGCACTACTAGAAAATAACCTGAATCAGGAGAAATAAAGAACTCCAAAAGAATAAATAAAAAAATACCGGTATTGAACACAATGGGCACACGTATCCAGCTGGTGCTGTGTGTGGAGGAAAGCTTTTGATATGTGAAACCAAACAACTTGTGTGTATTACATCTGCAACCCAGCTTAAAAGGTTAGATGCCACTCTCAATTTGCTAGGACAAAAAAACGATTGAACCATAAGAGCACTTACGCATGCAACCCAACCGAGTTGTTTCACCAGAATCCTCGTTTAAAACAGCTTGGCATAAGCAGCATTTAGGGGGCCAATCATATCCTCCATCTATTACCCACTCGGAGTACGTACGAACCTATCAAAGAAAACAAAGAAAATTAACACAGAATTTCCAACAACCTCATGCAGAAGCTTTTCATTGGAATCAAGCAATTTAGTTGCCTTCGACCATTTTATGTTGGAAATCTGGACAATAGCAGATCAGATAGGTCTAGTATAAGAAAACTTTTCTCCCTTAGACACCTTGTTCCATAAGTCAAGCAAGACTGTAATGGTTCACCTTGATCTAATGCGTCTACTTTCGTTCCAAAGTTCAAAATAGTCATCTATGACTAGCATAACACAAACTGAAAACAAATTAGTGCTAGTTTAGATCAAATATCTTTATTTCCATAAAAGACGCATACAATCACTCATCATTCAAACAGCATCCTGGGAACTTGAAACATAAACCACACATACCACGCATATCTGATGCTCTGGAAAGCAGATGCATTCCCCACAAAGAGGAACCTTGTGCACGAAACAATACAATTTAGTAGCCTGAAACAGCGAAAAAACACAAGGATCTGTCAACATTGCGAAGTTGCAACAAACAAAGATCAGAAGAGAACATTTCAACGCAAATGCACGCCACAACCGGCTCATCATAGAAGTGAAAATTAGATCAAACTAGATCGCAGAATTCCGCCGAAGCATCACTCCCGAATCAGATCTAACAACTCCACACAGAAGGAATCTGCAAATGAAAATGCCTAGTGAAGTCGAACGCTAACGAAACGTAATTGAGATGCAGGTTACCTTTCGGCATTTGCAGACCACCATCGCAGGGACAAATTGACCAGAAGCTCGATGATTTGTAGGGATGGAGAAGGAAGAGAATCAGCTCGAGCTTAGAGATGAATTCGCTGGAGTTCCAGCTAGGGTTTAAACAATCGCCGCGAGAGAAGAACGCCAGCGAGCGAGCGAGCGGACGAGACCGGAGGATCTTCCCGTCTGCCTCTGGTGTGTATATTGTTGAGCGCCGTTTCTTTCCTCTTCGTTTTTTTTTTTTTTCCTTTTTATTTTTACAATTAACGAGGAGAGGGTGATTTAGTTTGGGTTTTTCCGGTTTAGTATTTGTCTTGCTAGTTGTCCGTTGATGCGAATGTGGATAGAGATGGCAATTTCGATATAATCTGATTTATCTGATCTGTTTGGTTTGTTTTGGTATGGGTCTGTAGGCAAGGCAAGGCGGGGCGGGCATGAGTATCTCTCATTGACCCGACCTGCCCTGACCCGCCCCATTCTCAACCCGTTCTTGCCTAAATTACATGTAATCTTAGTCAAATTACTTAGGATTTTCCTTTTGCTACATTATCTTTTAGCTATAATAAAGTTGTAAATAAGTGAAAACCTCAATTTCTTCAATAATTGAACTACATTTTATCTTATTTATGGTTTCTTTCTTGGTATTTAATGAAAATAACGAATATTTCTAATGTTTTTCAGCATAAATTACATACCCATCAGGTCGATCTGCCCCGACCCGCGCCCCGTGATAAATTACCGACCTGGACCCGACCTGCCATGGGGGCGGGCATGGGTATCGAGATACCCGCCCCTGATATGCCCATTGTCATTCCTAGATGTGGATGGATGGTCTCAATTGTCCTTTTAACGTGCAAATAGGTGTAAAATATTGGGATATCGTCAATTCATCATAGTTGTGACAACGAGTGACATGTCGATCAATTGCATTTTGTTGAACCGGTATTGGTATTGAAATTGACTTTAATGTCATCGGTATGATGTTTTGATTAATTTTCGTCAATCTGAAAATTTTGGATGGTCCAACCGGAATGCTTAATTTCAAAAATTGATTAATGTGGCATCATTTTGGTGTAAGTTCATTACAAAAATTCTCGAGTCAGACGGGTGGCCTTTCTCTTTGGTCGTTTCGCGATTGGAATCCCTCCCTCATTCGGCTCCATTGCGAAGAGAGCTCGATGGCGCGACAGGAGTAAGTCATCTATGCTTTCTCCTTCCTAAGAACCCTAACTCTACATTGCGGAATATATCTCCATACCAAGTCATGAAGAGGCTCATCACAACAATGCTAGGAGATTTTCCACAACAATATATGTTCGCTCTAAAAAGTTGGGCACTAGACACTCACATCTTTCACAGATACACACATTCATCTGCCTTCGAGCGATGCTCCCCCACGGGAATGAATCTCATCTCTCAGTCGACACAAAATATGCAAGACAAATAAAGCATGATCCCGCTTCCCAGAAGGCGCGGCTTCGACAAGGCAAAAAGTACAATCCCGCTTCCCAGAAGGCATGGCATTGGCAAGACACAATAGTGTATTGAGTTAAAACTCTCAAGTTGCGGGGTCATCCTCTCTAGCACATAGCTAATGCCTAATAGTCAGCCAACTACTTATGCTTAACATGTACAAAAGCTCATGCCCATCGCATTGTCCAACAACTTAATGCATATGCTCATAGTTACAACCTATTAGCGTTAACAACAGTAGGCTAGTGGAGAAATCTTAACGATTTGAGAGCTTTAACTTATCAAGTCGAAAGCTAACCAAGGGCCAAAAACGATGGTCATGCAACTCGCACAAAGGGCAAAAACACATTGTTGAGACTCGCAAGTAAGGCAAATTAATATACTCTAAGTCTCTAACGTATTTTGTTATTCCTTTCATTCTTAAATAATACAATAACTAAAGAGAAAACTGTTGGGATACGATATTAATATGCCTAATACGACAAATGGTTACGTCATGGATGAGCCCAAACTCAACACAAGGCATATAACCTTGCACCCAACCCCACTTTAAGGAGGCCCTCAAGGCAACGAAACTTTTCCTCCCTTCTTTCATTAGGACCACACAAGGTCTCTCTCTAAACTCTCTCTACTTTGCATATTACACACTCATATCTCGTACTAACTTGAGCGTCGAAGTATAGATCATGGGAGTCATCCCTCCCTCTCTCCACAAGTTCCTCGCCTTCCGAAGAGATGAAACGAGGAAACCCATATCAAAACCTCAATAATTATTGTTATAAGCTCGGGTACCTCGTAGGTCGAAACCATAACTATGAATACACACTAGTGGGAAGGAATAAAATACACATTAGTTTATATTTCGGGGTTGATCGGTATTTCAGTATATTACCGATCCCAATTCGGAATCCCTAATACCAAATAGCACTTGAAATTCAATCCCAATCCTAAAAATAATTTGTGCATTCGGTAATACCAAATATCGAAAAATTCAATATGGTATTCGGGATATCTCAAATATCGGTACCAAACTTCTAGCCCTACCCGTTCGGACCACGAACCAGATTTTCAACTCGTTAAGTCTCGTTTTACATTTTAAAAAAAATTTAATCATACATTTTTTTCAAGTAACTGACTATGATGACTATCGAGATTGACGAAGGTCGTGACTACAGCGACCTCACCGAAATCTAACAAAGACTCATCAATGAAGAAGGGTGTTGTTGATTTTGTGTTGTTAGGTGTTATTTAGGTTGTTGGGTTCTTTTGGAGAGAGAAAAGTTTCAAATGTGTTGAGAGAATGAGGGTTATGTTTTGATTTCTAAGAATTTTTAAAATAAAATAAATAAAAAAGTAACAAAATCATTTCACTAGATTTTAAGGAGATAATCAGGGCTGATTGATCCAGAGACAGGGGAGTGGTGCTCTCACTGTTTGGAGGCTGTGTTCACGCCAGGGACGGTTCGTGCAATCTTGTAGATCCCGCTTTCTAGGGAGACCATGTCGGACCGACTTGTTTGGAAAGAGGACCCTTCTGGGGTATATACGGTGAAGTCCGGATATCGTTTGGTGGAAAGAAAGTCCCGGACACCAGGGGCGGGGAAATCTGGATGTAGTACGATGGATCGAGGTCTATGGATCAAGGTGTGGGGGTTACCTATTCAACCTAAGCTCAAGTTTTTTGTCTGGGAGCTGCTGCATCGAATCCTGCCAACAATGGAGGCTTTGTTGGAAAAGAAGGTTCTAGTTCTTGCTCGGTGCCCAGATTGTTGGGCAAGGGAGGAGACTACTGAGCATCTTTTTCCGGAATGCCCCGTAGCGCGAGGGCTTTGGGAGGCTGCGGAGTTGGTTGCAGAGCTGGAGAGTCTTCCTACGGGCTGCTTTGAGATTTTTTTCCGACGGTTTCTACAACGCGATGCTTCGGTTTCTCGTGTTGTTCGGTTGGTGTGCCTGTTATGGAGAATCTGGAAGGGTCGGAACTCGGTGGCTTTTGAGGGGTTACAGATCCTTCCATCTATCCTACGGCAGGAGTTCCTTTTTCAGGTACACGAGTGGTTGCAGGTTCCGCAGGATGTGAGGAGGGATGGTGATGGTCACGCTAGGATGTCGAGTATGGTACTGCCTGTTGGCCAGGGGGATTCGGTGGGAGGAATTATATGTTCCTTTGATGGAGCAGTCCGTGAGGGGTCCCATGCAGCAGGTGGAATGGTTTTGCGCGATGCAGCGGGTATGGTGCTGGTAGACAAGGGTGTGATGTATAATGGCCTTTTGAACCCCATGTTAACAGAGTTATCCACGTTACGTGATGCTATCCGGTGGTGTCGCCAACTTGGGTTTGTGACTATGAGGATAGAAGGGGATGCGAAGGTTGTCATTGACAAGGTCAACACAAGGAGCATCGCTGATGCTGCTGGTGGGGCGATCTTTGAGGAAATTCGTCATCTTCTGTCTGCGCTTCCTGGGTTCCAGATTAGGTTTGTGGGTAGGCAGAACAATAGGGTAGCCCATCTGGTGGCTAAGAAGGCCCTGTCTTTGTTTCCTACGGGTTGTAATGGTTTTGATTTTTGTGCTTGACTTCGATGGGAGCTAGGTCATATGTAACTTCGTATTCTTGTTTAATGCAAGGGATCGTTTCGTAAAAAAAAAAAAAAAAAGGAGATAAAATTACGAATTTTAGAGCGGCTGGCTCTTTTCTTTTTTTCGGATAGCAAAACGGAACCCGTGAAACTCGAGTTAGCAGAGCACAACACTCTTATTTACTAGCATCATCGCCTTTGCCCCTCCGTTCCAATTTCGAATTCAAATTCCTTAACCCTCCTCCGTTCCCACCGCTGCCGCCTTCCTTCCTTCCTCCTCCTTCTGCATCTAGCTTCCCATCAAGTTACAGTACACCACTGTTCTTCTCGATCCTCCTCCTCCTCCTCCTCCAAACTTCCTCCCCGAAAACCCTAACCGTCGCGCCATCCAATGACAGGTGTCGTCCCGCCGCCGGGATCCGGCCGTGACCTCTCGAACCCACCTGCCGACGGTATCTCTAATCTCCGCTTCTCCAACCACAGTGACCACCTCCTCGTCTCCTCCTGGGACAAGGTAACAATTCGCCTTCTTGTCGATTCAATCTATGTTCTTTTGTCGCTCTTTTTGGTCCTACCTGGATTGATGCTGATGCATATTCTCTTAGAGCGTGAGGCTGTACGATGCGAGTTCCAATGTCTTGCGAGGAGAGTTCTCCCACGGTGGAGCCGTGCTTGATTGCTGCTTCCACGACGACTCCTCTGGGTTTAGTGCTAGCGCCGACAATCTAGTTCGCAGGCAAGTTTCCAACTTTCTTTCTTCCTTGTGCTTTGCAGTTTGTAGTGAACTTGAATTTGGAGATTTTCCTGACCTGGAAGTCTGGAACGTGGCTTGGTCTTCACCTGGATTCTCTTTCCCCTGATATTGAATCATTAAGATCCCTTTAGGTCTGATGCATCATATAATGTCAAGAGTGATTCAGTTGATCCGTGTCAAACCTTTGGCCTTAAGGGAAAATCTAGTGCTAGTTCGCTTGCTGGCATTTCATTAATTTTGAACCTCGTGTTTCATAGCCTTTGTAGTCGAAATGAATTAGCTATGAGCAAAAGTTTTTGTCATTATTGTAGTGGGTTCTTTCAGTGATTTTAGGTTAGGGATGCTGCCATTGGAACAGGAGTTAAAACAGATCATGTACGGACAGTCTGCAAAAGTAAAGACTGCAGAACAGGAATTGATATATATAGTATAAATAACTTAATGCTCCTTCTTTAGTGTGCTAGCTGTTGTATTCTCGAACAGTTGAATCATTTTTATCCTGTTGTAATGTTTTTTTTCTTTTCCTTTCCCTTTGAATCAAAATGTGTAAGCTCTTGCTTTTCTAAATGGTTTGGGTTTCCTGAGGATTCTCCACCCGTGCGGTATGAATAACATCTCTGACCCCATTCTGTTGATGTTTCAGACTTGTTTTTAATCAAGGAAAGGAAGATGTTTTGGGGAAGCATGAAGCACCAGTCCGTTGCATAGAGTATTCTTATGCATCAGGTGAGATAATCTAAGATTTATCTGTAGAAACGTTTACGTACTTCAGCTTTGTTAAGGTCATTGAGAGCAATTTCTTTCATACAAACTTATTCATCACCATGTGCATTCCTTTCAAGTTTCATCGTCAATCTATTTTGTCCTTCTTTCTTTTTGAGTGTTTGTCTATATTGATGTTTCAAGCTAACAATTATTTAGCAGTACAATAGCATCTATTTTTATGTTGGTTCTTATAATGTGTTTATCTTAATGAGCTGATGATTGAATGTGTGATCTATCTCTGTGTAATAGGGCAAGTGATTACTGGTAGCTGGGACAAAACAGTGAAGTGTTGGGATCCCAGGGGAGCAAGTGGAAAAGAGCGCACTCTCATCGGCTCGTATGCACAGCCTGAAAGGGTTTACTCTCTATCTCTTGTTGGAAACCGTGTAGTGGTAGCCACAGCAGGTAGACATGTAAATGTCTATGATTTGAGAAATATGTCTCAACCAGAGCAGCGAAGGGAATCTTCATTGAAATATCAAACACGATGTGTGCGCTGCTACCCCAATGGCACAGGTATTGGCAGATCCTATTTTGAATTAGTTTGTTCAGCTTACTGGTTCCATTTAACTGGATAAAAGAACAATCTATATCTTGAAGTCTGTATGTCCTCTTGATGATGGATATCTTTCTCTTACATGCTTACTGTGGAGATTTCTTATATTGCTGATGTAATTGGACGAGAGACACATCTGTTTCGTGAATCATGTGTAGTCTCTCGAAGAGCCCTATGCTTGAAGATTAATAGTTTCCTTCAACATGTTCGATCATTTTTCTTTGACCTTTAGATCTTATTTTTCCACCGTGCTATGCAGGATATGCTCTTAGTTCTGTAGAAGGGCGTGTAGCAATGGAGTTCTTTGATCTTTCAGAGGCAGCTCAAGCTAAAAAGTGGGTATTCCATTTCTTCAACCTTTAGAAGAAAACTTAACACATCGTCTCCTCTTACTCGGTCATTATCACAATGTAAAGTTTCAACAAGTGTGTTGGTGTTTTTTGCTACTGCTAGTACTGCTTCATGCAGGGTCAAATGGTTGATTCTGTTAGGATATTTAAAGCAATCATGCATAGTTTATGGGGATCTTTCACCTTTGAAATTTTTGAAAGGAGTGGGACGTGGGATTCAACCTATAGCTCTATGATTTGGCTGGTTACCCAACCATTAGACCACACGAGGTCCTCCATAGTTATGTTTTCTATTTAATGGGATCAAACATATTCAGTCTCATGTTCTCTGCTGCTAATATTTATACTCATTGCAGATATGCATTCAAGTGCCATCGGAAATCTGAGGCTGGAAAGGACATTGTATATCCTGTAAATGCCATTGCTTTTCATCCTGTGTAAGTTTCTAAGCATCCCTGTAGATTAACCTTTCTCCGCAGATTTCAAAAACAGAAAAAAGGATAGCAACCTTGCTCAGAATCACATATTTAATAGAAAGTGGTTGGTTGGGTTTTATATGATATATGTGTCTCCTTACCTGCTAATCACAAGAAATAGATGAATGATAGTTGATCAACTTGCTCGCTTGCTCCATTTGAAGCAGTAGTTACAATTTGCTCTTGAATTTAATGCCTAAAAATGGATATTAGTGTTTATTATTTCGTTGGCTTGGCTGCTGCTTGGCAAGTTTTCTATTTCACTAAAACTGTACTATTTGGGAATTGACCTTTCCAGCTACGGTACATTTGCAACTGGAGGCTGCGATGGTTTTGTGAACGTCTGGGACGGTAACAACAAGAAGAGGCTGTATCAGGTATCTTGCTATGGTGCTCTGCATTTCTACGCGAAAGATGCGATGTGCATGTTCCCAGGAAGCCCTTATTTCTAATATTATTTTCCGCTCATATTTCCAGTACTCAAAGTACCCGTCGAGCATTGCTGCACTTTCGTTCAGCAGAGATGGCCGCCTATTAGCTGTGGCATCAAGCTACACATTTGAAGAGGGAGAGAAACCGTATGACAATTTCTCTCTCTCTCTCTCTCTCTCTCTCTCTCCCCCCCCCCCCCCCCCCCCCCCCCCCTCCCTCTCTGGTGCTGGTTCTAACTTGTTGATGTACATTTTGCAGCCACGAGCCAGATTCGATATTTGTCCGCAGTGTGAATGAAGTCGAAGTAAAGCCTAAGCCGAAGGTCTATCCAAACCCTCCTGCATGAGAAGAAATTGTATGACAAGGATTGCTGTGTAGTAGTATTAGTAGAATTAGCAGTATAATGTGTTCTTCGCATGAGCGCTTCATTTACTCCTTGTGAAGCTGCCGGAGCTAAACAAGTCGCATAACTGAAGCAGGTTAATTTGTGAATTACTTCATGAATCTTTTCCAGTGGTTTCCGTGCTGTGACAGTAAAAGTGTATCGTTTGCCCTAATCTTGATGGTCACGTAAACAGTATTCTAGTATTCTTTTGATCCCTCTCATGGTTTACAACTTCTAAATCGTAATGGACTGGAATGACATGGTGAGCAAGGCTGTCTTAACAAAGGTTCTTTTCACTTTTTCCAAAATCGTAGTAGGGAAAATGTAGGGATCGAAATTAACAATTGCAGCGCGCAAAGAAACCCCATTGATAGGGTTCAACGTTTTCGTTCATCGTGCACCTACGCCACATGTTTCATAAGTAGTTCAGGAAAGTTCAAAGCTACATCATTCTCATGGCAATTCTACGACAAAGAGCTGTATTTGGGTAAAAATTGGGGCAAATGTATGGTGTGCCCTAGTTGAGAAATGTTAGAGTAAACTAGAGAACCATATAACAGAAACCCTTTGCCCCCGGCAACATTAAGGTAAACCTTGTGAAGAGCTGCTACGAGTTCTGTACACTATATAATAGTTTTGAGCAGTAGCAGCATAATGGACTATCTAATTGATAATCAACCAAATCTGGTAGGAGCTGCTCGTGGACCAGCAGCCGCTGCACGCATAGCTTTAGACTGAGCAAGCAACGCATCATAGTCCTGCGTAGGGAATAAGGTTTCGTTACTTCCAAAGGCTGCGGTGCAACGTTATTATTTCACCCAAAAAAAAAAGGGTTAAGTGAAAAAAGAGCGCGTACCCGTTTCTGAAATGCATCGTCACTTGAGTCAACCAGTTTGTCTGCCAAGCCATACTCTATTGCCTCTTGTGCATTCAGATACTTTGGTCGCCGAACGTCCTTATTTATTTCTTCCTTTGATTTCCCAGTTCCTTTAGCTAACAGCTCAATGTAGTAATCCGTATTTGCATCCAGCTCTTTGGCCTGATGGAGTGATCATCATATGAAATTATAATTAGGTCTCAGGAGAAGCCAGAGATGCAGCAACTAGCGAAGGGTATTTACTATTTACACCAAAGGAGGATTACCTTGATCCACATATCTATGACAGACCCACTTGATCCATTGACTTTAGGCAGATAAAGCTTTGCTGTAATTCCGAAAAAAATACGTTTTGAAACCATGATCAGCAAGTGTAGATAGCTATTAGACAAGTAGTTTTGATTGCTATTCCATCAATTTAAGAAAGAAAAACAAAGTCATCACTTCACGAGGCTGGAACTTAAAGCACCACAATGTGTCGTGCACCATATCATATTGTCCATTTACCTGTCTATCAAAGTCATGCTTAGCTGATTATATCATGAAATGAAATTTTGAATCTTACTAGATGAGTTGGGCTGCATGGCACGATAGCCTTTGGCTCCAAGTGATAGAAGCATTGCAGCTTGACCATATGCCATCCCGCAGTTCACAGTGTAGACAGTTGACTTGCAATACTTCAAGACAGAAAAACAATTGGAACAAGAAGGTATCAGCGAATTACTCTGTTTGGTTCGGAATGATCACCTAATAAGCCAAATGCACCAATGTCCCCAGTTAACAGAGCAAGTGTATCCAAGTAGAAAGAAAAGGATAACCCTTCAAGTCATCGCAATTATCTAACAAACAGTACTTTATGGATTCATCAAGCCCTTCTAATCTATTCAAAGATACTGGTCACTAATACATGTAGTATGCAGCTCAAGACTATTTACCACAGATGTCACAGAAAGGGAAACATAATCTAGCTCTACAAATAGATTATAATCGATCTAGCTATCTTTAGTACCCATATTTCATTAGGCAGATGAAAATAGTATATTTAGAAGAAAGATACTCACTGCCATAGCATCAGCAATGGCAAATGCTTCGGTTTCAGAACCAACAGTCTCCATCTTCTCATTCTAGATTTCAAACAAAAACTGAGTCAGACATCCAAAACAGCTGGTTTGAAGGAAAAGCATTCAATCTGTACAAACAAACAACCTGTGTCCCAGTTGAGTTTATGTACAGGTAAATAGGCTTTGTCGCATCATCATAGTCCAGATACATAAACTGAGCAACAAGAAGCTCGGTGACTGCAGGTACTATCTGCAGACACAAAGAAGAGAAATGTACAACTTTCACAAAAAATAATATGCAGGTAAACCATAAGAGGGCATCAATTACTCAAGTAAAGTCGCTTACTGACCGGCATTCCAAGATAGCATATCCGAGCATCTAAGAGCAAAGAAGGCAGATCCGGAGGAGCGGATCTCGGCCTTCCAATTCCGCCCCTCCCACCTCCACCCCGATACATGCTCACACTCATGCTATATTTTGCTGGACCCATATCCGTCATACCTGATGTAGTGTACATCCCGCCATGATCCAGATAGTTGCATCTAGATGAAATGCTTTCCTGACAAGAGTAGCAGTAAACTTATTGTCTTGCAGTTCTTTGTCAGCTAATTCCGACGAATAATAGAGAGAGAGAAATTGCCAACTGGGTGAACTGCTTGTTGTTCATCAATATGTGCATATGATCAGAACTCAGAAGTACACATATAAAATTTCCAAGGACTAGTTATAACCTCTGTGACTCTTTCAGACTGCCTCCGAATGGGGTTATCTTCAGTCATAAACATATCCATTTGTGAAGGAGAAAGCCCATACAACTGCCGAGGAACATTTTGGTAGTTTTCCATCACTGCAAAAAGTAAGAAACAGATTGAGAAAATGCGAAAGAACTTTTGGGAAGAGTTGGCCCAGAATTTCTACAGAGAAATTCAGCCTCCGCTAAACTATTAACAACTTGTTCGAAAACCTAGCTCTTCCACTGAAATTCGAACCCTAGCCAGTAATTTTAGGTATCAATAAACCTGAATCACTATCCAGATCAGCTATGCTTTCCGGGCAAAAAAAACAAGCGAATGAAATGAAGAGATACTATCACAACCTCGACGAACACTTAAACCAAAACAATGGAAGGAAAGAGATACTTACGTCCGTCGATGAGGTTTTCTTGCCGGAACCGCTGAGGAATGCGGTCAAAAGGCTTCCCGGAGGCGGAAGGAGATGTGTAGTATCTACGCTGAACTGCAGCTCTCTGCTTCAGTGGATTGGCAGCAGAGAAGAGGAGGTTCGTACTGGAGAGGAAAGACGATTTTGGAAGGCCGGCAGTGGGAGCTAAGAGCTCTGTCGACGGAGCAGAGAGCGGCGAGAGCAGAGAGGCCGCCATGGCTATGGATTCAGAGGGAGAGAGATGCAAAGCGAGAGTTCCGAAGCTATTCGTTGTAGCGTCGCAGAGTTCCGAGCGTAGAAGCGACCTGGTGTGGTGATGGAGAAGCCTGAGGCGTTCCTCGGTTCCTGATTTCTTCACTTCACGATATATTTTTTTTTCTTTCCCTTTTTTAATTTCATTTTTTTTTCAATTTATGTATCTCATTTTGGGCTTTTTGACCAAGCTTGGGTTTCCGGCTTTCACTTTGGATCGTGGCCTCGTCCAGACCATATTGGTTTTTAGTCAATGCGATGCGGCTATGGTCTAAAACCTAGTGGGAACTGGTTCACAATTTTTTCGGTTAAACCGAATATTGGACCCGGTCCAGTTGCAATCAAAATTGGATGCAACCTGGTCTACTCCGGATTGCGGTCATGGATTGTGGGGGAAAATATCAATGTAGTTCAGAGGCAGAAAAGGAGTTTTATGCCGGATCCAAAGTAAAAGTCTTATTTTTTTTCGTTCTCTTGTTCAAGTAGTTGTTTTGATCCCTTCTTTTAAGAGTAAGATTTTCATACCCACCACCGCACTTGGCCAACAACTTATGCGAAGGACTCGCACTCACCCATGCATCCTCGTTTGCTTCAGTCATTAGTCCTTGAGCCTCGCTCACACACTTGCTAGATTTTACTAAGTGCTAATTCTCATTAGAGTGCAAAGTATGATTGTGGAGCCCATCGAATAATGTCAACTCAAATACATCCCTATATGTATCACATCAAAAGTCTACATGAGCATTTCATCCTACTCTAACTGCAAGTCGTCTTCTTTTAGGGTGGGGTTTGACAACAACATGGTCCTTGGCCATGTTCTTCTCACTCACTGGATTTGACTGACTAGTGGTAAAAAAAAAAACCTTTATTGTTGCACTTATAGTATAGGTAACAATATTTATTCCTCCATCTTGCCTTTTAGATTTGTTTTAGGTGTTCGCCTTGAATTCAAGCAAAAAACCTTCCTCTATGAGCATAGCGTGCATTAATCTTAAGCTCTTTCCTTTACTGTGATAAAGATGTTCACCCATGCGTCATCATCTTCCAGGGACAAAGTTAAGTGATCTGTGAGGTGAATACACGATGAAATATTACTAAATAGTTGGACAATAATAGCATTCATATCGACACCAAATAGTATTCTTAAGCATATCAAGAAGTATTCGTATCATAGACGAACTTATATTTTACATTAGAAGAACAAATTTTCATGAAATACAAAAATAGTATTATTAAACAGGTGATGAACCAGTATTCTACATAGACAAACTCACATTCATACGCCTCCAACAAGTATTCAAAAGCACCGAACAAGAATTGACTGCATTGCGTGTGAGGAAGTAGTGGAATACCCTCAAACCTGGTGGAAGAGTTAAAGCCGAAATCATGAGAAGCTCGCTAGGAGGATGACCAGTAAGCTGAATAGCCTCATGGTCAATGTTAAAATTATTGACCTAAGGTATCTCATATTGCCGTAATGTTTAGAAAGCAACAAAGATCGGAGACTGTGATGATGATCATATGCCCAAACACTAGAGTTGTGAAAGTATGAGTGTTAAGACCAAAATTTATTAGAATTGAATAGAAATACCTCACTGCTTCAGGGCAGATTGGAGGGGAGGCTCATTAAGGAGAAAGTTCCAACCAAGATTTTTAAGGTAGGGTTGATCAAGTCAGACAATTTAAGGGAATGGGATCTAACAATAGTCCTCCCGTGAATGTTTTTGCAAAGGAAAACACCGTGGTAAAGAAAAGAGATGGCGATGTGCCGAAGGATGGAAGAATTCGTAAAACTTTAAGTAGAGATGCCTTAGGAAAGCTTGTACTTAATGTTGATTCGGAGAATTTGACGTAAGGGGAGAAAGGGTGAATTAGTCATGAACTCAGAGATGTAAAGATTTTGATACTTCTACATCGTTTTTCAGGAAAGAGATGGATTCATTCGAGACTAACTGACGATCTGTAGCTCTAAGATATACAATTTTTGAAGATCACATATGATTTAAAGAAAGTAATGATTTTATTCCTAGTTGGTAAGTACTCCCAAAGTAAATGTTACACATCGCTAACTAAATCTAAAATATGCTATGGCTGCTTTCCAGATCTATACTCAATCTCTATGGCTGGCTGCCCCCTTATGTTGTGCACTTTTTGATCCTTACCATCAAATTTTAGAAAAAAAAGTTTTGAACTTTCAGAAAAGTCCCCCCAAAATTATTTTTTTTCAAATAACACATGCATAAAAAAACCGTGAATAAAATGTTCGAGCCAATAACCATAAACAAATGCCGAAATCAGCTGCAGACTTCGTTGAAACAGATAAATTAGTGAGCCATATGATTCACTGATAAAAGAGAGAAAAAAAAAAAACAGAGTGATGATTCTGTAAAGTGGGCGAGGCATGTGGACCAGAATAGAAGAATGATTCGTAGGTTTTTAGGGGTCAGAAACAAAATTTCACCGCTCTGCAGTCCTCCGCCTAGGTGCAGTGAATTTTGGATTGGAGGAGGACGATCCCCAAACTGCCAAAAACAACATGCCTAAACGTGGTGCGCAAGTAATTTAAGCAGATGGACCAAGTTGGCCACGCTACTAATAGGACACCCGGACACATTTACCACCACATAATCGCTTGCAAGTAAAACCCCGCCGTTTTGATCTTTGAACCTTTCAAACCAACGAGCGACGACGTCACGGCTTGCTGGCCGGCCGACTGGACCACCGGAAAATTTGCCGAGAAGAAGAGAAAGTTTGCTCATCATCCGTCCGCTCCGCAAAAGTTTTACTTGCACTTGGCTGCTGCTACGCCTTTAATTATAATAATAATTATTGTCATAATTATTAATTAATAATTATAATACTTTTCTCTCAATCATCGAAATGCCCATTCTGTATTTAGTATATTTGGAATGGGCGCACAGATGAGAAGGAATAATAAGAAGGGTAAAGAGTGGAAGAAAGGAATTAGTTGAATGGATAAGCCTCTCAGTCGGGGGGCCTAACAAAATCGTACGTGTATCCATGCTGCGTGGATATGGATGCTCCAAGTCGACTCCAATTTTATATGCATATATCCTTCTCAAATACCTAAACTTCTCGTGTAATTCTAATCTTGTCGAATCACTTTAAACGGTTAGCTGTTTAATCGATTATATTGTTATGATTAATCAACTAATATAAAATGGTACTGTCAACCGTAAGCAAAAAAGTTAGTTAACAACTAAATGAGAACCGAGTAAAAAGTTATGGTTATAAGTTATAACCAAACCAAACCGAGTAACAACCTAATTGATAGTTGGGAAATTTAGTGAAGGGATTAATTACTAGCCAACCACATGGGGTGATGACTCATGGGCGGACCCAAAGGTGTCTAATTTGGGGGGAAAACAAAATTAACGATCCTCTAGTGGTAGTTCAAATATGTGCTAGTGTAGTTATGGACATTTTCCCATTAAGCTGAAATTCATTTGTTGTTAGTAATTTTTAACGTAAACATAATTATAAACAACTATCCTTTATCTTCAATTTTACCAAAACAAAAAATAAAACCCAATCCACATATTGGCCAGCTCTTATCCCGTCATATTCTAACGCATAAATTAATAGCTTCGAGCTTTCAACCTCTTTTTTTCTGACAGCCCAGGCATCCATTCCTCCTCAATCCTTTGAGAATCCAGCGACGACGGCTGACCTTGACCGATGAGAGGTGATGACTGAATCAAATAGGCAATCAGTATGGGAATAATTATCTATTAGGATATACATTGAAAGATATATTTGTTGAGCACTACAGACAGCAAATTTATTTTATACTTTTCTTATAATAATTATAAACTACGATGTACTTTTATGATAACTTGTACTAACAAGAATTTTTTTTTTTATATTTAATTTTTGGACGAAACACCATTATATAAAATTCATGGTCCGCTACTATGACCTCGAGCTAGCATAGTGTAATTGCAGATTTGCAGGCAAAGGTCGATAGTATTTTTCTTTTGGATTGGTTGTTTGTTTGTTGTTTAGGTGAATATAGCTGCTCTCCGTTCCATAGTCCATAATCCATAGTCCACACCGCCGCTTCAATATATATTCCCCCCTTGATATTTCCGCGTGGAGTTTAGTGCGAGGAGTCGTATTTTTGTCATTAACTTGTGTTAACTTCTCAGCTAATAACACTTGTAGCTAGCATTTTGGAAGCAGTTGGAATTTTAATACAGAGTCCAAAACTTAATTAATCACAAATCAGCTTATCAGCATGCAACCATTCCTGATGCAGGAGGTAAAATCCAACCCACAGTTCAACTGACGAATGGCAATGGGGGGAATTTAAAGCTTGGAGATCACGCCCAAAATCTTTAAAATCAACTGATGCTTCAAAATTCTTAATCCTTACCTTGACCATTATTATTTGCTTATTATCCCTTAATCCCCAACTACTTGAGCATCAATTTTTTTTTTTTGGTTTAGCTTTCCAAAATCATTTAACAGATATTGACATCTCATGCAAGATTAATTTACGGCAGAATACATTAATTAAACAACATAAACCGCTGTGTCATGTAAACGTGACAACCTAATTAGTGTACACTAACTCCAGGCTTAGAAAGAAATTGTAGCAAAAAAAGCAACAACGTAATATACATGAGATCAGTGATAATAATTAAAAATAATGAATTATTTAGGAGTGAGTGTTAATGATTTTATCTTGAAGATCACATTGAACCGGCACCGTATCTCTCCCTCTGAATAAAACGTGCCTCACACTCCCACCATCTCTACACACACATAAACACTAACGCAACACAACTCCCACAAGATTAAAACTCCCTTCCTTTTATATTTATTTTATTACTTATCCATAATCTACCGAGGGCTTCACTTATCCACACACACAGGCCCAACCCAAAAGGGTAGTTTTGGTACTTACTATTTACACCGCCGCGTTTCCTTTCACCCCGAGGAATTCTCTTCACTTGGGTAGAAAGTAAGTAACTAAAAAACCCTAATTAATAATAAGCATAAAAGGAAGAAAAAAAAAAGCGAGGGAGGAAAACCCAAATTGACTCGGAATCGGAATTCCAATTCCTAATCCAAATCCTACTTTCTTTTCTTCCCACTCTCCACCCATTACCATTAGTTGACCGACTTCACTCTTTTTTTTTCTTCTTCCCCTTTTCCTTTCCTAGGCCTGCTGGGCTCCACCGCCAACTCTCTCTCACTCTCTATATATTCATAATTATAGCCGATCTTCCCCCTTCTCACTTCACTCTCACTCCTCTCCCTGCAAATTTCCCTCTGCTTTCTCTCTCTAATTCCGCTTTCGTGCTCCGCCTTCCCAAGTCTCAATTTGTTTGGGCAAAGGGGAGTTCTCGGTGGGTGAAATATGGCTATGGAAGCTCTCAATTCCCCCACGGCGGCGGCCGGTCCGTTCAATCGCGACGATTCATGGACCAAGAGGAAGCGCTCCAAGCGTCCCCGCTCCGATTCTCCCGGTCCACCCACGGAGGAAGAGTACCTGGCCCTCTGCCTCCTCATGCTCGCTCGCGGCGGCGGCGGCGGCGGCAAAACTGTCGAATCCAGTCCCGTCGATATCCAGCCGTCGTCGGCTCCACCTGCTCAACCCACTCCAGCGCCGCCGCCGGCGGCGGCGGCGGCTCTGAATCCGTCCTACAATTGTTCCGTCTGCAACAAGGCCTTCCCGACCTTCCAAGCGCTCGGCGGTCACAAGGCCAGCCACAGGAAGTCGGCCGCCGCCGCGTCCGTCGACAATCCTTCCACCTCGAACCCTTCCTCCGCCGCCACCACCACCATGAGCAGCGGAAGGACGCACGAGTGCTCCATCTGCCACAAGACGTTCCCATCCGGGCAGGCTCTCGGCGGCCACAAGCGCTGCCACTATGAAGGCACCCTCAAAGACAACAACAACAACAACAACGGCGGGGCTGCACGCGAATCGTCGGAGAGCACCATCGGGACAGCAGCGGCGGCGAAGAGCCAGAGCCAGAGTCAGAGTCAAAGCCGCGGCGGCGGTGGTGGGTTTGGATTTGACTTCGATTTGAATCTGCCGGCCAGCCCTGAGCTGGGATTGGCCATCGGCGGCGGCAGCAGCGTGGTTGAGGAAGCTTCCCGGAGGATCGACGGAGTAGTAGAAAACGAAGAAGTGGAGAGTCCTCTCCCCGGGAAGAAGCCAAGATTGTCGCTCGGCCTACAAGTCACCACCGACCTGGCTATCTGAAGAAGAATTACCCCTTTTACTTTTTAGGCATATATATATATAAAATAATAATAATTCTAGAATTAGCTTAATTTTTTTTCCATTGTTGCTGCTTGTTTAGGGTGGATTGGTTCAATATCTTGTGTACAGGGGAAATTCGTTTTGGGGATTTGGTAGACCAGTGTTAGTTCAATTGATTCATTTTAGTATTGCCAAATATTGATGAAAATTAATTGATATTTCCAGAATATATTCGTTGGTTCATACATACATGAAATCATTCTCATCAGAAGAAGAAGAAGAAGTCCTCTGTTTCTTCATCCTTTTCATTTATTCCGTCAAAATACAATGTATGCGTACAGGTACAGGTACAGGTTCTCCCCATCAACAAGTCAAGTCTTTTATTTCAACTAGAACCGATTGCTTAGAATTTGGTTTATGGAAAATAAATAAAATTCGGAATATACAAATCCAGAATGATCGAATGTGCATGCGGCGGTCAAGTAAAGTAGAGTGGAGGGAAAAAAGGAGAAAAGGGTTATTGCCGCGTGTGAACAGCGGTGGAAGAGAAGAGTCTACGGGCGGAAGAGCGGCGGGGCTAAGTAACGGCGGCGGGCGGTGGGTTTGGCCGTTTGAACGAAACAGGAAGGCTTGGCTAGCCATGTGGAAGAGAGTACAAGGGGAGAAAGGGCACATGTTGTTGCGTGATGAAATGCCTTTTTTTTTTCTCCTTCTCTAATCTCTCGTGAAGGTCTGGCTGGCTGTTTGTAACGAACACATTTCGCGTGGCTGAATTAGGAGGGACACGTGGAGGGCACACCACTAATCATCATCTTTAATCTTTTCGTCACTGTTGTTAGCTCATTCGGCCAACTATAATTAAGTGTCACCTGCCAAGGTCATTGGTCGAAATCCGCCTCAAACTTGGTTCTGCGTCATCAAAATCCAATTTTACGGGTTTTGTTTAACCCTGTAAAATCCTTTTGCCAAAAGTTTCCTGCCCACTAGGGGTGGGAATTTTCCGGTCAAACCAGAAATCGGATAGTATAACTCGATTCGGTTATGAAAAACCATACTCAAGGCTAAAATCGGAATTTAAAATGAAAACCCGCTTCATGTCAGTGAGCCCGGCCCACTGGCCCAGTCCTGGGCTCACCCAAGCCCAGTTCAGACTTCAGAAGCCTAAATAGTAAAATCCCCAATGTCCCATAGCCCGACCCGACCGAAAGCCTAATCTCCTCTCATCCTATTCTTAGCCACTTCTACTTCTCTCCCTTTCTTGCTACATTCGACTATAATAACAGTCCCAGTTCGGGCAGTAAGAGCATCTAATGTAGGTATGTATTACATGCAAATATTTATTTTCTGTGTTTGGGGCATGATGCTATACCTTAAACACTAATGGGTGAACTTCATCCCTAATTCTCTAATCCGAAGCATAAAATTCATTTAATCTAAAATTATAATAACCAATGGTTCTGATTCATCGAAATAAGTCAGAGTACAAATAGCAATTGTGAATGCAGACGTATATTGTATGTCATGCTTACACAATTTTAATCCATTTGGAATGTTTTAAATTTTAATAGTTGGAAGAGAGTTCACAGGTTGTAAGAAATGTTCTTCTAGTTGAACGTTAAGAAATACCAACCAGTTCAAGGAGCTGGTCCGTCGAATGAGTTATTAAAGAGCTTTGCTACGACGTACATACAAAGCAGGAGTGGGGATTGGGGAAAAGGTGTACTAATTGACTTCACCTTTTATCTCCTTCCATGTATTGTAGCAACATAATTGACTCACCTTTAGCCGGTCCACGTCCATATCATCAAAATAACGATCCAAGTAATTTGCAAATTCCTCCCGTAGCTTCTTACACTTTAGACGTGTAATTGGACCCTCTTGAGATGTTGTAAGCTTGATTTTGATGACCTCATTATGATCTCCCTGCCCGTGACTTCAACACCTGTGCTCGTCACCACGCCGCGTTATGGGTCGATGTCACGGTCGTTACTTTTGAAGATTAAAAGCTAGATAGTGAAAATTAACAACCGTGAGTTAGATGTTGATGTTATTTGTTGGATTCAAGTATAAACGTTCAGATATGATGTTAATTTATGTATTTAAATATGAGCGTTTGTAATTTTATTATGAACGTCAGCATTTTAATCAAATATCAATTGTTAGTACATTGACTTCAAATATGTTTTATATATGATCAGATTCATTTATTGTTAATAAAATTTTCACATTTCTACACATTTTACCAAACCGACATGAACCAACACACATCAATTATACCACTGATTTAATCATTTCACTTGCTAAACCGCCGCAACGGTATAAACCAGTTTGACAAACTTGGTTATAGTGTATGAGCAAATAACCAATAAAGCAAAGGCGGGTGAGGGGAGCAGTAGTGTGTCAGATTTGGCGTGCATAACTCAGAAAAGGTGGTGATGAATCAGAATGAATATAGGGAGGGACTCATGAGTAGTTCCCTTCCTTTCTCCTATATTGCACACAAGAACTGGAATGATTAATATCTCCCTACTTTTCCTCTCTTCTCTTACTGAACGATTAAAGCAAAAGAGAAAGGGAAAACTGGGGAGCCAATAAGAAAATTGTCTTTACGTTTTTTTCTTCTTTTCCTTGTACTTTTCTCGACCTTTTATCGCACACAACTGTAATGCCAAATTGAGCTACCAATTGGGAAGTGCTGCTGCTAACACAATGGTCTGCAACAAACATTTCTGAATTCTGCGTAGTTCATCCTTTTCTGTAAAAGTCGGAATTTCTTTCGAGGGTTCTCAAGATTCTTTCCGCAAAGTGAGTGATGATTGCCAGCTCATTCATTCATTAATTCTCCTGGGTTGGAATTTATTACGAGTGGAGGGTTTATTTCTTTGGCGGTTCCATTTCATGGATTTGGCTCTCTAGCTTTGGATCTTCATTCATTTTTCCACTACCCACCCAACACCAACAAGCAGCAGCAAAGCAGAGTCCTGGGTTAAGGTAAAGCTTTCTTCTTTTGCTGGTTTTAATTTTTTAAACATACTTCTTCTCATGTCCTGTCCGAGTGTCTGTCTAATGGATACTGCTGGTGTTTGCATTTCCCCAATTTTCAAGCCATCTGTCTTCTCAAACCTTGCGTCTGTGCCCTTGAATGGGTTTTCCTTTCGCTTATCTGCAAGCATTGAGTCTCGGGTTTTGTTGGGGTTTACACGGAGAGTAGCTTTTGGGGCTTGTCTTGTTGTTGGCTGTGAGTGAGCCCTTTTCTTTCGTTTAATGTTCTTTGCTTGCCAAGTTGGTTTTAGATACAATGTGATCATGTGGGGAGTTTAGTAAGGCTGGCTTGTGAGGTTCAAAATCTCTGGTTGTTTAGGATTATATATTACTAACTCTGTTTTTTCTCTTCTCAGTGGAGATATTCTGGTAGATTCCTTCATTGTAGGGATGGTATTTTGATTTCCCCCCCTTGCGATTTATTCCCCCATGCTCTTTACTACTTTGTGAGAGGGAAATGAAAAAGAAGAAAGAAAAAAAAAAAAAAGATAGATAGATGCTGCTTGTCTGCAAATTTGGTGGTTTCTTCAACTGATACCGAGATGCTGTTTTCTGTTGCAGTATTCAAACTTCAACGGTGGCCAGAGAGTAGGGAAAACAAAAATCAGAAAGCATTGTACTGAAACTTGTGGGTTTTTATAATTTTCTGTAATCAAGTTTGGAACTTGGGAACCTCTCCAAGTGGGCTTAACATGTCTTAGTTGAGAGAGAGAGAGAGAGAGAGAGAGATGGATCTTTGAATAATAAAGTGGAGTAAAGAAGAAAAACAAAGGCAGCAGAGATTGCAGAGGGGAAGAAAGATAGAAAAATTAGCAGCAGTGAGTGCTAGAGTGTGTGTGTGAGAGAGAAAGGGAGTCAGATTGATGCTTGTATGTGGGTGGGGGTTGTCTTCCAGAGTCCTGTGAATGAATTAGCTGAATAGTTTAGTTAAGAGAGCCTTGTTGGCCATGTCCCCTTCTTCTGATTCACTGCCTCCGGGCTCCGTGGGCTTTGCCGTCGATTTAGGTAACACCCATTCCTCCATATAATCTCTCTCATCTTCCTTCCTCTGTAAGAGATCCTTCATTTTTTTCTCTTTAAAAACAAACAGTTTGATCTGAAATCTTCCTCTAGTATCTCTCAGTCCAAGTTATCCCCTTTCACACAAAAACTTCAGTCCTTCCCTCTCTTTCATAGTCAGACTTGTTTCGCCTTGCCTCGATTTGCTGTCAAGATTTGGTGGTAATGCTCCATTTCCTACTGCAGAAAAGAGGATCCCCTTCTTAATTACCACATCTTTATTATTCAACCTTCCTCTCTCTCATTGAGGCTTTAGAAGAACAACCAGCAAAACCTTCTTCTTCTTCTTTCTTCTTCTTCTTTCTGATTCAGCAATCTGGTCCCCACTCCCTGGGTTATTGCTCCCATTTCCCCAATACAGGCAACTTTTCTCCTCGAGACTTGAGGGGTTATGTATATATATTTCACTGGGAAGGTGTGTGGTTTTTGGTTCTGGAGTTGTTTCTTGGTTGAATAGTGAAAGGGGGAAGGTTTGTTTGCGTGGAAGTACAGTAAAGTTTGTGGCTTTCTCTCTTTGGCAAAGATGAAGTTTATGAAACTTGGTTCGAAACCTGATTCCTTTCAGACAGATGGCGACAATATCAGGTGAGACTCATTTCAACCTTCCTTTGCTTGCTCACTTTCTCTCTTTTTCTACATAGAACTTCCAAGTTTCCTGCCTCTACCCTTGGCCTTTCTGCTTATATAGACTTGGTTTGGTTGTGTGAGTGGTGCCATTCTGATTCCTGATAATAACCAGCTGATATACTAGTATTAATGCATCAGAGTTTCAGATACCAGGGAAGCCGATACCCTTTTTCCTATCCTAGCTTCCTCATTTATCACTTGTTTTTGTCTCTTTATACTATGAAGTAGTCTGTGTTTATCATTGACTGTGTGCTGTAGATCACTGGGTATAGCTGCATTTTACTGCCTGCTTTGTGGTTGCTTATTTTTATCGATCTGTCAAGCTTGAACTATACGAGCTAAGGTCTCGATGCCGAAAACCAGATGAACACCCTTTTGATCCAATCGAATGATTTAGATGCCGTTTGTCTGAAATCGAGTATGCCATGAACAGTATGCCGAGTAATCATCTTGTTTGAAGTGGAATGAGTTACTAGAGCATTATTATGGATCTTCCATTGTTTCATGTGCAGGTATGTGGCCACTGAGTTGGCAACTGATGTCACTGTTATTGTAGGAGATGTCAAATTCTATCTGCACAAGGTACTGCTCTACCTCTACCCACCTTTCTCCAGCGTTAAAGTCTTCATCTTTAATGTCTACTAACAAGTTTGTGCCTTAATTGCAGTTTCCCCTTATGTCCAAAAGCGCTCGCTTGCAGAAGTACGCCGTCACAAGTAACGGAGGAGAAAGCAGCGATGAAGTCGACATCTCAGATATCCCCGGCGGGCCAGCAGCATTCGAGGTCTGCGCCAAATTCTGTTATGGAATGACTGTAACCCTCAACGCCTACAATGTCGTAGCTGCACGCTGCGCTGCTGACTTCCTTGGAATGCACGAATCCGTCGAGAAAGGAAACTTGATCTACAAAATCGATGTGTTCCTTAGCTCCAGTATCTTCCGCAGCTGGAAGGATTCCATCATCGTACTTCGAACCACCACCTCGCTACTGCCGCTGTCCGAAGACCTCAAAGTTGTTAGCCACTGCATAGA
This sequence comes from Linum trigynum, assembly GCA_964030455.1. Classification (NCBI taxonomy): domain Eukaryota; kingdom Viridiplantae; phylum Streptophyta; class Magnoliopsida; order Malpighiales; family Linaceae; genus Linum; species Linum trigynum. The sequence continues at coordinate 2,451,563 of OZ034820.1, forward strand.
AGCTATAGCCACTCGAGCTTGCGTCGATCCGTCGAGAGTCGATTGGTCATACAGTTACAACAGGAAGAAACTCCCTGAAGAAAATGGAGACACTGGAATAGGAACAACGACAAACGAGATTATCATGAGAAACCGTTCAGTGCCGAGGGATTGGTGGGTCGAGGATCTGTGCGAGCTTGGGATTGAGCTTTACAAGCGTGTGATCACCACCATAACAAGCAAAGGGATCCTTCATCACGAGGTGATTGGGGAAGCTTTGAAAGCTTACGCTTACAGAAGGCTGCCAGGTGTACTCGGCAGCAGCAAGGGTGGTGTTGTCCAGAGTGAAGAAATGGTGAAGTATCGGTCGATGGTTGACGCCATTGTGTGGCTTTTGCCTGCAGAGAGAGGCAGCGTCTCGAGTAGCTTTCTTCTGAAGCTGTTGAAAGCAGCCAGTTATGTTGGCTCAGGTGATCAGACTCAGGAACAGCTGGTGAGAAGAATAGGACAGCAGCTGGAGTCGGCTTCTGTGAATGACCTCCTCATACGACGAGCTAATGGTGGTGGCGAAAGAGATGATGACAGCATGACGACTTATGATGTCGACGTGGTTCAGAAGATGTTACGAGAGTTTGCAACGCAAGATCAGATTGCTGAAGTTGAAGAGATCCAACAAGGAGCAGCTGCTGGGATTTTGTCAGATGCTTCCAAGCTCATGGTAGCCAAATTGATTGACGGGTATCTTGCTGAGATTGGAAAGGATCCCAACTTACCAGTGTTGAAGTTTGTGGAGATTGCCGAGATGGTATCTGGTGTGTCTAGGCCTGTACATGATGCTCTATACCGTGCCATCGACACCTATCTTAAGGTAGAACTCAAACTTGAAATTTGAGGCTTGTTTAGTTCATAAGCTTGGAGAGTACAGTAGTCATTGAAGAGTTAGCTGATAGCTTTAGCAAATATCAACCCATTCCACTTTAAATTTGTCAAACACAGATCAATCTAATCCAAAGACGAAGAGTTTTGTCAACCTTTAAACCCAACTAGTTTGACACCTCAAGTTGCTGACTATGGAGCTCTCCCACTTTTCATTGATTGCAGGAGCATCCAGGTATCAGCAAGAGCGAGAGGAAGAAGATATGCAAGTTGATGGACTGCAAGAAACTATCTGTTGATGCATGCATGCACGCAGTGCAGAACGAGAGGCTTCCATTGAGGGTTGTAGTGCAAGTACTATTCTTCGAGCAGGTGAGGGTATCTGCGACATCAGGGTGTAGCACCCCTGACCTGCCAAAGAGCATCAGGGACCTAAACAACGGGTCTCAAAGGAGCTCGAGATCAGCTGTGACAAACCCGGATGAGGATTGGGATGCATTGGCAACCGCGGAAGAGCTAAAGGCCCTGAAAGCTGAGGTGGCTGCATTGAGACTGCGACGGATTGGGAGCAGCAGCAGTAACAATATGGATCGAGGGGGTGGTAGCTACAGAATGAAAGGGTTGCTGAAATCCAAGAAAGTGTTTGCAAAGCTGTGGTCAAGCAAAGGAGACAAAGCGGAGAACAGTGGATCAGATTCATCAGGATCTCTTGGATCTACAACTAATGGCACTGAAGAAGCAAAATCTACACCTTCAAGGAACAGAAGGAAATCAGTCTCTTGAAAGTAGTAGAGATTTTAACATAGGGGGAGGAAGGGTTGTCCTTTTTGCTACATTGGCTCCATCCGTACTTCTGGTTGGTTTTATTTTGTGGGGTTTCCTGTGAACACTGAATTTTAACGACTGTTAACACGTTAAAAGGGATAGCAGCTTATGGTTTTAAGGAGGCGAGTACAGTTGATGCATAGCATAGAGCTCGAATGAAGAATAGTGTGTACTAATCTAAATCTAGTCCTGTATCAACTTCTGTGGAAAAAGGTTTTGGAAACTTTGAAATCCAATCCCCTGCTTGTCTTCTTAACCAGAAAACAGGAACATTCAAGTTTCCATCAAAATCTCAATTCTCAATGCAATGCGTCTTTACAGTACCTGACCATTACTACATTCTTGTCTAAAAGCCTTAAACCCAACATATTGGAACTATACGAGGCATGTGCCGACCTCGATCTACATATGGTCTAGAACAGCACTAATTTCCCTACTCCGTTACATAGGGAAGTAAATGCCAACTCAGTCATCCTTCAGATTTCCTATGCCTCCACTGCTTTATTATCTGTTCCCAACATCCTCACCCTTCTCGTAGACGAGGCATTCTTGCCACTGCTACCACTGCTCTGCCCACCGCCATTGCTCTTAGGAACGCATCTCTCCATAATCCGGATAGGGATTCCATCTAGACCGAAGTCTTCCTTCAATGACCTCGTTAAAAACCGAATCTCTGCCTCTGAAAGCTGATGCTTCTTCCCGCTTGTGAAGGCAACAAACGTGGGTGGACGAGCCTTCACCTGGGTTACGTACTTTATCTTCGGTTGCGACCCCTCACCTCTCCATGAATGCCTGCTCATAACCTGCCTCCAATGATACCAAGAAAGCAATCACGATTAACATTGATTAATGAGAATTTAAACAACCGATGATTATGCAGCCGAGGTAGTCTAACCTTACGCAACCAACGATTCAACCGAGCGGTCGATAACCTTGAGCACCATTTCTCGTATGTCTCAATCACCTGACGCATAACAGGTATCCTGCCTTTACCTTCTATCGCCGAAGTGAATATAACTGGGATTCCTGTAACCTGCAGCAGACATAAGGACCCCAGTGGTGAAAAAGAAAGTCGCCTAATTCAAAATAGGACGTGAAAAGGTAGACACACATACCTGCGGTATAACTGTTTGAATTTCCATAGGAACACTTTCCATGACCTTCTCATATAGCGAACCAGCCCGCTTTCCTTTAAGAAGGTCCATCTTGTTCACTACAACAACCAATCCACGCCCTTCTTCCACTGCTCGTCTCGCGATAACTACTTCAGCATGTGTCATACTACGTCCAGCTTGTACAATCTAATAAGTAAGAAATTAATGTTATTATGACCAATAAAATAAAAGCATTTGAGGAAAGGGGAAGCATTATCCAAGAACCTTATTGTTCCTTTCACAGAAGTACTTTCTCTATTTGCAATCTAAAAATCGTTTTGAAGCATGAGGTGTTCCCCCCAACCTTTCATCTTATTTCTTTCCTCTTCTTTTTCATCTATCAAGCTTTTGACTCCTCTTATATCAGGTGAATATAAATTAACCAAAGACATCCTACAGTAGAAATTAGGAGAACAGCCAAGGCAAAGAAAGCATGTCCAAAGCAAGGAGGTGAAGGTTTCCACAAGAATAGCATTTCACTGACCTGTTCTGCATCAAGTACTAAAGCTATCACATGAGCCCTCATCAAATTCTTTTTAGATTGCATTATGCTCAATGACGATGGTCTTTTCTCATCCTTAGTTCTGTGCAACCAACCTGCCGTATCAACCTGGATTACATAGAAGATCAACACATCCACAAAACGCACATCAAAATCAGGTGAAACTGAAAGCAAGCAAAGAGAGGAGCCTACGTGTAAAATAACAGTTGCTGAGATCTAATGGACGACAAATGAACCAATCAGGAATCAGGATTTCCATTTTGCTGCAGCTTCAGCATTAAATAAACAGTTTAAGTTGTTGTATCTGTCAGCCGACCTAGCAGATTTATCTATGTTCAATCAGTACAGTATTTCAGTTTGTCTACATTCAAAGAGAGGCCTGATAAATTCACTTTTGGAAGATGAAACAGATAAATGGACCAAACCACCACAAAATGGGGTAACCAAGAATAAAACACTCAGGAAAACTGAAGGAAGCAGATTCACTTTCAGAAAATTCTACCCTGAGGATGTTGAGGGTGGTGAACTGCATATTTGCTATATGCTTTATGGTGCTAATTATATCAATTGAGATTAGGGAGCTTAGATGTCTCTTTTGGCTTTCATGCCACAACTTACAGCATTTTTTTGCTTATTGGCAGCCAGACTTTCAGAAACGTGAAATCGGATAAATCCATCAGAAAAGCAGGAAATTAATCCGCAAATCTGCATATATTCATTTAATTGTTTCTCAGGGTTTAAAGCATAAAAAACCTTACCAAATATATAGTCCTCCCTTGAAATTCGAACTGAGCTCTAACAGAATCTCTAGTCAAACCAGCTTCAGGACCCACTAGCACCCTTTCTTCTTGTAACAAGGCATTCAGCAAGGTTGACTTTCCAACATTGGGACGTCCAACGATTGCTAACTGGAGTGGCAATTTAGAATCATCAACCTCTTCCAGACTACTTTCACTGCATTGCTGCAGGCCTTTATCCTCACAATCACCTAAGGTTAGCAATATACAGTATCAAACGATCACCGAGCAAAACATACTAATGTTCGGTCCATCAAGATAGCTACTTTAGATGCAAAATATGCGCCAGAAAAAATATATTAATATTAACTAGCACTGAACTACAGTCAGTCCACTCACGTGAGCTTGCATGATCACAACTATAACCACAAGAGTGCCTATTCACAGTAGGTCCGCCTTTTCCCTAAAAACAATAACCTCAGTATCCACACGAGTAGGTCAAACTTCATATTCTACCATACAGACTACAAGCATTTTCACATGAATGTAAGAAATACCCATGAACTTCCTTACAAACCCCCATTAGGAGAAATGTAGAACTACTTCTAGCGTTTCAACGATGGACATACCCATGATAAAAAGACTAAGTGAATTTCAGTCACAAAGAACAAAAGTATTTTAGAGCAAAGGTACCCCTTACTGTTCAAGACTTGCAACACATAATCCTCAAGAGAAGGTCTAAGAGCTTCATGCAGTGCTGTCATGCCGAATCCCGTTTCAGCAGAAATGGCAATAGGATCTCCAAATCCAAGAATACGAGCCTCATCGGCAGCTTCGCTGAAGGACTCAGTACCATCAAACAGCAATTCAGCTTTATTCAATACTACCACAGGTTTTATTTCTGGCGCATTTTTCCTCAGCCACTTGCCAACCTCCAAATCCAGCGGATGCAAGCCAGCTCTAGTTTTTCGGTAGCAATACCATGAAATGTTAAAATATTGTAATCATCAGTATCCATTTGTGACATAACTACACATTCTATATTTTTTGGAGCTACGAAGGAAAAACACCAAAACAGTAAAATCAGTCAAAATGCATAAGCTTTTCAAGAATGTAATGCATCACCAGCAAGGAAGAGAAAGGTACCGGCCAGTCCAGAGGGACAGGGGACATCAATGATAAAGAAAACCTTTTGGATATATTACAGGATGTAACTATTCAGCCATTGCCAAGTAGCACATATGGAAACAATCTTCTTGTTCAATTTCAAGTTTAACAATGATGCATCTGAAGCAGCAATACTATCATACGGCAATAGCAGACGCATAAATTTATAGATAAAAACACAGACCTGGCATCAATCAGGAACACTGCAAAATGAGTTCTTGCTAGCACATTGGCAGTCATGGTGGCTGTTCTTTGAAGAATAGACCCCGAAGTAGCTTCAGTTTCCAAGCCAGCTGAATCCAGTACTTTAAACCGCAAATCCCCCAATTTGGCAATCCCTTCTCGAATGTCACGAGTAACATGGTCATCGGGTGTATTGTAGACAAGAGCCTCCCTCCTCCGGATCAACCTTTGGCCCATGAAAATGAGGGGGGAAAAACAAATAATATCCCAAGTAAGCTCTCACACGCACAATAACTAGCTAGTATACTACCCTCTACATATTCACATAAAACAGAAATAAACAACCATGAAACTGACCGATTGAATAGGGCTGATTTGCCTACATTGGGGCGTCCAACGAGAATGACGGCTGGAAGGAAGTTGATGTCAAGTTTGGTGAAGTCGATTGGTTTTTTATGAACAACCTTAACTTTAATGGGAGCGACAGCATCCAAGCAGGAGGGATCCAAAACCCGTGCAGCCGCATCAGGTATTGAACCAGAACCAGACTTCAAATGTTCGTCCTGAGAGAGGGAGGAGCAAAAACTGCGACGGATCGTAATCAAATGTGCGAGTCGGCCTTCCCGAATATGAATGTCACCGGCACCAAATGAAGGTCCTGGAAGAGGACCATCAAGTGAAGAATAAGAGGCAATAACAACAGCAACAAAAGTGTAAACAAGGCAATTGACGGTGAAAGAGGCACTTACTATGTCCTGGTCTGAATCTGTTGGGTATACCATCTTTTGACGCGGGGATTGAGCGAGTTGGGTTTCCGGAGAGAAAGCTGCTGCTGCTGCGGCGAGCAAGGACTTTAAGGAGAAACAGTAGAGAGCCCTGCCTCTTTCGTGGAGAAAGGGCTGGGAGAGAAGTGATAAACATATACACTGCTGCTTTTCTTCTTCTTCTTTGGTTGAACTAATAATGATACATCCACAAACAGGGCATGAGAGACCGCCGCTTGCTGATTAACCGTCGTTCTGAATTAAGGAGGGGAGGCAGTGCCCAAATTTCAGACTCAAATGGCACGAAATCAAAGTAAAGCCGACGATGAGACTTTCCCCAGACAGTAACTCGATTTCCTGGCCTGCTGTGCTGGGTTCAAGCCCGCCTGATTTCTGTTAGAGGGGCATATCCGAACAGACGAACAACAACATTAAGTTCAAAAGAACAAACGCAAGCATATAACCAACAGTAGCAAGCAATTCAGAGCTATTTTGATTTTGAGATACTGAAGAAGCAGTAAAAGCTCCAAAAGAACCAGATTTCTATAGTTCGACGATTGATAGAGCAAGAACAATTAGCTCCGATTATTTGCTTCTAATGTTGAGCAAACAGCAGGTAGAAGGGCGATAAAGTGAGCTGAGCTGGAAAAAACTAAATAGTGGGAATTAGGGACTAACAAGTCGGCGATAAAGCTTCTCCGGCAGGGCTAACCGGCGACGAGATGCAGAAGACGGCCGGCGAGCTGCGGAAGACGATGCGCGGGCAGAGGAGCGGGAGAGGCGCCGATGATGCGGCCGGGGAGAGAACGCCGGCGGATTGGCGGACGGAGGTGGATTGGGGAGCCTTAGACCTTAGTTGTTGGCTATTCTCTATTCCGCTGGTTGCTGCGTGCTGCCTCGTTCGACGGACGGACGGACGGAAGGGAAGGCGTTTGTTGGCGGCCAGGGTTAGAAGCCCCATTCCGCGAAAACGCCGACGTTTCCATGATAGCCCGTGCCCGGGTAAATCCGTTCAGACCTCCGGCTTTGAGCGGTTCTGGGCTAACTCAAAATATGTCTATTTTTGCCTTCTTTTATGCCCGGTTCCGGCCTGACCTGGTCCGACCATCTGGTCTGATCTCAGTTTGTCAACCTTGGTTTTGACCGATTTTTATCGATTTTGACCGACGACCAGCTAAGCCTAAAACATGGCTATCAGGAACCGCTTGTGTGGCCGATTGTGGTCTGATCTGATCCGACCGTTCGGTTGGACTCCGGCTTGACAACCTTGGGGAGGACTGAGGAGTGGAGGGAGTAGTGTTGCTACGGATGACACTTAATTATTAGAATCGGTGGAGGCGTGCCACTGATCTTTATCTAGGGCACCTAGTGCCATCGAACTCGCTAACATGTGCACCTGGCACCATTACTGTTAAAGTTAGCACAATATTCAAAATTAGTTCTTCCTACTTTTTCATTATACAATAAATCTTTTTGACTTATCATAAGCATCATTTTTCTTAAAAATGTCTTCTGTAGGCTCCAATACCAAACATAGATCTGGCAAATAGTTCATATCTATTTTCAAAGTTTGTTACTGACTGTTGTAGTTTTTCTAGTTTATTTATTACTTGGATATTAGTTGTCTCTTCTGGTTCTAAATTTTGTTCGATTAGTGCGATGTGTCTAATTCTTTCTGATTGTGTTCTGATCATCCGTCTTTGATCTTGATGTATTGATGGTCGATTAGGTTGGAAAAGACATAACTACTATATTACTTGACAGGTTTCTATCATTCTTCCACCTCGAGGGATCGACGTGGGAAGGACACTTCCTACTATATGAGCCAGGTTTCATCATAACACCAAGCAAGCTATAAGCCTGAACATTAAGCGCCAGAAACCCTGTACTGTACTCATCTTAAAACTAATCCATGTTTAGAACACCAAATAACAGAGACAAAATGAGACGGGAATCATGGCCATTACATACAACTATATATACACTGTGCAACACTATCTTTTCTCAGGAGTTACCTCATTAACAAGAGTGTGTACTTACTGGTATACAGCTACTTAGAAGGGAGAGGGATGGAAGTTTTTTCTCTGTAATCTACTAGAAGGAGGGGTTACAAACATGGCTTGGAGGAAGACATGACATACTACACAAAGAAGACCGATCACATCTGGCTGGAACAAAAAACAACAGGCCAATGATGGTGAAGCCAAAAACTAGCTGCTTCAGTCCATGTCATTGCTCTATTTTTTATTACCTCCAGTGCAGAATCTCTCACCCGAGTGGAAAAGGTGATGCCGTATGGATGTTGGTCATGTTAGCAGTGTTTAGAGAGTGAGTGGTCAAAGTGAAGATCAGTTCTCTACACATGTTGTCAGGTTGCCGGTAGTTGGTAATCGGTTTAGTTGCATCATGTGCGTCCTCAAGCTACAGTCTTTTACCTGTTAAATACATCATCAGAGATGTCAAAACACCCGGATTCAGTACACCTGGTGAGACTGAGACTACGTTACAACTCGCACGACCAAATCTCGTGACATTTTACCTGCAAGGCCGCTAGTGTTGACAGGAAATCTCTACATTGATCAAGAAAAACTTTCTCCTTCGCTATTATGTTCACAAGTTCAGCCACCAAGGAATGCATTTCGTCAACCTGTCAGAAAACAAATGGCACTCAGATGTCAAGCTCTCTCTATATGTTTCAACTTCAAGCAAATTGCTTTTAAAAAACATAAATGTTTCAACTTATATGCCCAGTTTGTTGACTGCATAAGTTACCAAACCTACAAGACCATAAAGACGATTCTGGTGGGCAATCCACCTAGCTAATATAGTGTTAAAGGACACAGAAGTACGAGCCTTTTGAACAGATCATGTTCAAGTATCATGCTAATAAAGGAATTTAAGTATTCCATTAATCCATGAAATCCAAAGTGAAACTATATCAAGTTAACAACCATCCAGGCATTTCCACAAAACGCGCTAAGTCATCTGGTTCATGCCAAGACATTTTCATCTTGAACCTTTCCAGACACTAAACTGCTTGATTGTTGTTTGCTCTCAAGGTAGGTGACAATGACACAAGAAAATATGGTCAAGCCACATTCTCATCCTTAGTCCTCAATTATCATTCACTTGGTAAAGGAAAAACTTGATAGGTCAGATATTGCAAGACGATTATGGTCATTAGGAAACCTTAAGGAGCAGAAAGCAGGATGCATCAACGAAAAGGAGCCCAAAGAGGCACAACGGGTATGGTCCTTAGGAAACCTTAAGGAATAGAAAGCAGGATGATCAATCAAAGGGAGTCCAAAGAGGCAAAGCACAACAGCTATGGTCCTTAGTCCTCAATTATCATTCACTGGCTATGGTCCCTAAATCCCTTATATCTACCCGCTTACGAGTAATCGCGGGTGCCCAAGATCTGTGTTTCTTACATGAACTTTCTCTTGAGAAGGTAGAATTCTATATATAAGATCACAGGACAAGTTACCTTGGATAGTTGTGAGCATATCGAAGATGCCATTGCTTGCATTATATCAACTGCTGAGCCCACAGCATCCTTCAGGTTTTGTACATCGGCCTGTTATTTGAATAGAATATTAACATTGACAAGTGTTATATCCTACAACATGCAAAAATAGATTTAAATGTAATTGAGAATGGCGCCCCATACAATGGCTTTTCCAACAATTGGAAGACGGAGGGTGCTGGCCTTCAAGGCTTCAGTTGCTCCATCTAAGGAGGTAATGTGATCTCTCTCAATAACTGACCAATCATCGAGAAAATTAATCTGCATTTACAAAGGGAAGGAGCATAACCAATCAAAAAGAAAGTCACTGAAGACTAAACAAGGGTGACCTACATTTGCTATCTGACTGTGGAATAGTGCAGTAGACATCATCACATCTATAAACAAACAAGAGTATCCAGGCCTTTCTATAACTGTGCAAAGAGTATTCTTATCACAAAAAGAGCAGCTAGAGCCTCCCATTGCGGTATAGGAATCCATTAATATCCGAACTATTAATTTCCAAGACATCCATCCAACTTATTTCAAGTTAGAAGAGTAGCAACCCAACTTTTTCGGTGGTGATCTTGAATTCATACAAATGGCTTGCTTAGGGCAAGAAAAACAATGGGGAGAAAATGAAAATGATAGTTCAATGGAAACTGATCTTAATACATCATGGTTTAAGGATGAGAAACAGAAAACGAGAGAAAAGAAAAGTATGAGTTTCTTTACCAGTTCCAAGGAATAATATGAAACACAAACCGTATTAACAGTAAAATTTGAGAGAACAAAGAAGAGAAGTCAACATTCTATCAACTACTTCTAATGAACAATGCCAATTCGCCAGTGTTTGTGCTAGGAAGAATGGAGCTGGAGCTCCAGAATGCACTACCCACAATAACCACATACAATTCATTTCACATTCTAGTAGGGATGAGATTTAAATGCACATAGCAGTTGCAGATAGTCAGCAAAAAGTTATAATTAACTGGATATTTGAAACCTACTTGTCCCTTCATAATAGAAGTTAGCTTCAACTTCTGCTTCAACAGGAGCAGCTTGACTCTTTTAAGCGTAACAGAGTGCCGCAGTTCCGATATTGTCAACCATGCATTCCACATATTTTTCTGGCATAAAGGATAGACAATGATTCAGCGACAAAAAGAATAGGAGAAGATTTCCCAGTGCAAAATGAATAAACATTTAACTCGCAATTTATGAAACAACATGACGTACAAGCATTTGTGCTTCATTGGGACCGTATGGCATATGAAGAACTAAGGAAAAATCGCATTGAGCTAAGAGACTTTAGCAGAGGGAGCTTTTACGCCTTTTAAGGCTATATATTTCTGCCTAATCTTCTTCTATGCCCAAACAATATAGCATCCACATAAATGATAGTGTTCAACATACCGACAGCAAATATACTAGCAAAATTTGGAGCTACTACAACAAAAGACAACTGGAGTTTCTAATTACCAATGACAATGCTTATTAGATTTCCAAAACAACAGTTTCCTACTTAATCGGAAGCATGCTTGCTACTTGGAACTATGATTTTCTGCTTAAGAACAAGAAAAAGAAAGAGAACCAGATTCTCCTTTCTTTCTTTATCTGTCAAACAAGATACCACTGATTAATACTTTATACACGATAAAATATGGATTCCAATCTTCATTTGGAAACTCCTGAAACTTTCATTTGGTATCTAACGGCATTAAATTGCCTATTGTTTGTCCATTGAAGGCCATCATTAACAGACACTGTTTTTCCTTGCTTAAAGCACAAGCTTATACCAACATTTATTTAACCGTCAAACACCACAAATATGGTTTAGGCGCAAAAATCAATTCCTCTTGTATAGCTAACAAGGTACATGATCCAAGCAGTTTACTAACTGACCTGAAATCATAAAGACACCGAAACTAGAAGACTGAAACCAGCAGAACTATAAAGGTTAGACGCGAATCCCGTACCTCTGCATTCAGTTTCTGGACCATGAAGGTGGTATCGGCCCTCGCATTTACAAACCGCCATTGCAAGTAACGGTTATAGAGAAGTCTCAAAGTGTGTGCATCATTGATTCGGTCTTCGCCAATCTTCCCCCTCCTCAAATCAACAGAAAAACTTAGAATTGAAGGCGTACTCATTGGACTACTACTCATTGGCCTCACCCTTGAAGGACTAGACATTCCTCTCATCGGAGAAGAAGCTGAAGATGTCCATAGCTTACCAGGGGAAGCCGGCCTCGTGGACCCTCGTATAGGTGAAGCAGCCATTGATCTAGGAGATGCTAATGGACCATCAGTGCTAAATCTTTTCGACTGTGTGACCTTAGACTGTAAACTCATTCTTGACCCCGGACTCGTAGACAGTGGGGAGCCTGGATCCTGCAGCCTTCTCAACCTACTATTTGTTTCTTGCCAAAACCTTGAGGATACAACAATCCCACGAGGCCCAATTTTACCTTTGGAAATCCCAACCCCACCACCCAATTCTTGAACACCTGAATTACTACCAGAGGAAACACTATCACTGTCTGATTCAGTGAGATCACCAACAAAACAAGAGTCCTTTTCTGAATTGGCATCTGGGTTTAGCTTGGCACTGCCTAAATCCAAACTCAACCTCCTACTAGTCTCATCAAACAGCATAGACTGCTGCAATGACTTGGCCCCCAACAATCCAGATCCAACTGTCCTCTTATCTCCACCGCTGTTATAATCCAAGCTCCTAGACAACAAGGCACTTCTTTCTCTGGAACTCAAATTCCCTTCCCTATTCCTGGCCGGCCACCTATGCTGATCCCCGGGCCTTGAATTCTCCACCTGATCTCTCACAGGGGTCGCCCTCCTCCTCTCAGGGGTTGCTTTCCTACCTGCACTCTGGGGGGTTACTGCCTTGGCCTTGCTTATGGGGAGCGAAAACGCTTCCCCCTGAAAGGAAACCGATAAACTCCTAGTGGAAGTGATCAACATCTTGGTTGCAGCTGACATTTCGGAGGAGGCATTGCCTTGCTTAGATTCTGGGTTAGCAGTCGTTGGCCGAGCAGCCACCGACCGCCTCCTATCTACAGATTGGGATCTCTTGGGTCCGGCGAAAGGGGGAAAAGCAGCGGGTGAGCCGGAATTAGTAGCGCGCGAAAGAAGAGGAGAAGCGAATCTTCTTGGCAAAGTGGAAGAAGAAGAAGAAGAGGAAGAACTCGTCGTGGTAGTGGTTGTGGTAGTAGTAGTGGTGGTCGTCGAAGTTGTGGAAGTAGAAGTGGAAGGAGAAGGGGATAGGTACCTAGAAGGAACTTGCTTGCCTCTTGGTTTTCGAGCTCCACCGCCAATGCCACGGCCGTTGGGCTGCTTTTCGGAAGGGAGGAGAGGCGGCCTTGCCGGATTAGGGATTTTGTCAATGTCAGCAGCAGCGGTGGCGGCGGCGGACGGAAGAGCTGCTTGAGGATTAATCGCAGCAACCATTATGCGCGAGGCGGAAATAAAAAGAAAAGAAATCTGGAAGGGCGAGTGAGGGGCTATTAGACCCTCACATTGCCTCTTGGGGAAGACAAGAAGCAAATCAAGGAAAGAAATTGATGTGGGTTTCTCTCAAATTAAACCCTCCCTTCCTCGCTCACAAGAACGAGCTTCAAAATCTTGATGGGGAACAGTAGCCCCATAGCGGAGGTAAAATGGACAAGAACGAAGGAAAGGAATCCCCTTGCGAACTCCTAACCCTAGAAATGGGACAATGGGGAAGGAAGGGAAAGCTTTAAGGAGCTGAGGAAGAAAGAGTGGGAAGAGAACGGGAGCACAAATGCAGCAAATTGTTTTCACTGTGAGATTGCAGTAGCAGAAAAGGGAAAATGAAGGAAAGAGAGAGAAAAAAAACCAAAAAAGGGAGAAGAGTAGGTGAGAGAGAGAGAGAGAGAGGAAGTGAGCTTTGTGGAGTGAGGGAGTGAGTGTGTCTATGTCGCGGGAGCTTTGGGTTTTTGGCAGTCAGATTTTAATCTTTACAGTTGGAGTAAAAAGTAATGGAGGTCGATTATCATGTATTGCATCTTCATTTTTTTTTTGTACAAGATAAGAAAGTGCTTCAAATGCATTTCATTAACATGATGACAACAAGGTTGACAATAGGTCAAGAACGGTAATTCAATCATTTCAAAATTAATTAAGGGCACAAAACGTGCTACCCATTTCGTTTTTACATTTATTTTTTAGGGTTAAAATAATATAATAGCCAAAATTTTAATGTCCCGCAAAATAGTAGTCTAACATATTGAAAAACGAAAACATAGTCAAATTTCTGTTAATATTAACGGTGTAGTCACGAAAGTACATCTGTACATGTAAGCAAAATATATAGGTCCACATGACGAAAATTTAGAGTCACGTAAGTTAAAAGGTATATGTTTTAATTTCTTTGGCTTATGATTACAAAATTAGAAACTAAAAGAAGAGTAAGATAATGTCTTCTTCTTGTTTCCCTTGCTTTCTTCATAGTCCTCTTCACTTGCTCCCTCTTCCACCCTCCAAAACTTCTGAACAAATTCTAGAACAAGTTGTTTTAATCCTCAAGATTGAAAATTTGGGCATACAATACTATGTTGCAAAACACTCTCAATGTAGCCCAAAACATTTCATTCATCCATATATGTTTGAAACCCTCAAATTTTTTAAATTTGGACAATAATATAGGCTCCAAGTATTTAAAAGACAAGCCAATTCATTCATTCATACCTTTCATTTACACACATACATCATGGAAACCCCCCCCCCCCCCCACACCTTTTTTTTATTACCCAGAAATCTCAACCCCACGTGCTACTTTGTGGCATTTGGGGAGTACCTGCATCAACAACATTTTCAAGGCATAGCACCCGATACTGGGGGTAGACTTCGTCTCCAGCACTCGCGGTGCCTCCGGGAACACCAAGTGGTGTAGCGGGGTTCGAACCTGAGACCTCACACATCTCAAACTCGAAAGATCACACTTCCGACAAACTCGGTTGTGTTACCTTTCGTGGAACACCCCACACTTAAAGCAGGACATTGCTATCAAGTTTTTGAACTATGCAAGATGGCCAAGTCTTGTGTGGCATCATAAGAGAAAACTATATGTTTTGTGGAGAAGGTTGATGGTGAGTGAGTGTTGGACTAAGAGTTATGAGTGGAAAATTGTGTAAAATATGGGGAGTTTGTCATGGTTTTAATGCATATGATTGTAGAAATAAAATAGTTCGATTAGTAATTGGGCCAATCTCTTTACTCTTGGATTTCTTTCAAAAAGGTCTCGTACTAATTGGGCTAGGTGGACACTAATATATAAGGATTTCCCCCCTTGTCTCTATGATGTGGTACTCGGCTTGTCTCATAACAATCCTCCCCTAAAAAAAAAGGATCACGAATTTCGTGCCCTCTCCTCAACGATTATCTTAATATTCTAGATAAGTGTAGATTTTATTTGATTTACCAAACAACTGTAGGTCTCAAATCCCGAGGCCAGAAAATGAGGGTCCACCGTCCTGGATCCGAACCATGCTCTAATATCACTTGTTGAAATTGGGTAGCTCCATCAGTACGATATTATCCGCTTTGGCCCAAGCCCGCATGTTACCTTTAGGTATCCTCCCCAAGGTCCTCGTACTAATGAGCTTGGTGGATAATAATATACATGGGTCTCTTCCTTCTATTTTTGATCTGATACTTGGATTGTCCCATAGCAATCATCTCTTCAGGATAAGGACCACATACTTTGTGTCCTCCCCTCAACAACTATCTTGATCTGCATACACCTTGTATTGACAAACTCTTCCAAATAAGGATTTACAAAATCTTTTTTTATTAGCCAGAAAAAGGCATATATCAAATGTCGAGGTCTTCGAATGAGGGTCCATCGAACTAACATCCACCACCCCGAATTGAATCCGAACCAGGCTCTAATACCACTTGCTGAAAACGGATAACTTTATTCAATGCAGTCAAAATCACGCTCTAAAAGTTAAAATCTTACAGTTTTACATTTCTCGGTCACCAAAACGCTTCTACGTAGAATCGCTTTTTACTTACAAGTGTAGTCAAAATCTACGCTTTAAAACTTAAAAGCTTAAGTTTTTACGTTTTTACTTCACCAAGGCGCTTCCACATAGAATCACAATATTTTGACTGCATTGGCTCCATTAGAACGATATTATTGGCTTTGGGCCAAGTCCACATGGATTTGCTCTAGCGTTCCTTCCCAAAATGCATCATACTAATTGGGTTAGGTGGACACTAATATACAAAAGTTATTCCTCTTGTATCTCTGATGTGGTACTTGGATTATCTCATAACAATGATTTCAAAAGGAGAGTTCTTGCTTCCAAAACACTAACTACATCGATTCAACTTCTTTTTGGCATCCATTTAAGCGATAGAGAAGGTGGGTTAGTGATTTTCCAAGGGTGCATCAACTACCCAACACTTACATATATATGGTGACGTCTTCAGTGCACTCACTCTTTTTGGTGTATTCAATGTACCCGCCTCATAATCGTCATTCCGAGCATGCAATTCATGTCAAAACGATATCGATTGTTGCGTATGATATTATGAACAAAAAACATGAAGTATTTAGGGTTTAAGAATTTAGGGTTGTGGTTTAGTTTTACAATTTGAAATTTTGGTTTGGGATTCAAAATTAAAGGTTAGGGATTAAGGTAATGGATTGATTAGTTGTAATTCTATGTTATGTCATCATATTATACTAATGTTACCAATTAAAGTTCAAAATCCGATATATTATGACCACTTTTAGAGTTGGGTGCACGGAATGCACAAAAATAAGTGAGTGCACCGAAGTAGCCACCTCTATATATATATATTATGATTATACTCTGCACTGTTTGATTTTTTACAGGTGACTTCCAAGCACTGCTTCACACTAAACACGTTTAACTTCATAGGTCTTACAAAAACTCTTCATTTAACCAAAAAATGCATCATATCATTTCACTCAAAAACTTCCTTTGGGAGTCAACGTCCTCGTCCAAGAGGGATGCAGAGGGCTCTGATAACACTGGTTTGATTTGTTTTCTTTGAGCATACCGTCGCACTGTTTTGATTTTAGGTGTATCATGGTGAATTCTGGGAGGTCACCCAACTTTGTACCGCACCACACTCAGCACGTTTAACTTCAGACTTCTTACAAAAATTTCTCAATTTTATCGCAAAACACGTATTGTGAGTTAAAATTAGATTGTTCCTTATGAACTATAGAACTCTTTCGTTGTTTGTCGATTTGATATTTGTCTGAGCTGACACATTAAGCAAGTTTTTTTTTTTTTCTTCTTATTTTATTTCCGTGTGTTGACTTCGTGGCCGGTCTTATTCTTTTCTTTCTACTGCTTCTCCATTCTTTAGGTTAGAGTAGTTGCACACTCTACATCACATCCTTAATCAATATTCATACCAGTTAATGCAAGTATATAAGCTTAATTACTATAACTTGCTTACGATTTAGCGCTCATATTAGGAGAAGTTAATCATGAGCAATCACTCTTGTAAGAAAGAAAAATCTGGAGTGATCTTTCACTGATATGTTGCTTTCAGAGAAAAGTTCCCAGTTTGTTAAGCTATGAAAACAAAAGAAATAAATAAACAAGGAAGGATGGAAGACAAAGCAAAAAGTGATGTGAAGGCAGGCATGTGACTTGGGTTATACTCAAAAGCTAAGCAAGTAGTTTGAAAGTAAAACACACACCCAAACCCATTTTGGGATGCAACAAGGTGGAATTTTATAATGTTGGTATTTTTGTATATAATATGAATTTAATTTTTATTGTTATCGTTATGACACAAATCCAGTTTGTACTTACACTTTTATGTACAAATTTTTTCATGGTATAAATCGAATTTGCATAATGTTATGATAGAACTGAACTTGTACCAGACTACCACTAACGTCATGACACAAATTCAGTACCCATACATTTTTCGTACAAATTTTTTAAGGTACGAACTAAACTTATATAAACTTCGTATAAAATTCATTACTTTGACATTATAATACAATTGCAATTTGTATTTAGAAGCACTTATCAGACTACAGTAGATTGACTACTTTTGGAATTAAACAAAACAGATCCCATTTTTTCGTTAATTTTAGAATTTGGAGTTTGGGAGGGACCCCCATTGTTCCTTCTTTAGTCTTTCCACCTCCGGTTGCCTTCTCTTTTCTCTTCCCCCATCTCTCAACAAATCAAGAACTAGCAAAAGTGTGGTGTGCAACAGTCTAGTCCGATCCTGACCTAAATTAAGATAATTGCGATCTAATAGAGAAAAACATTTTAAAATAAAAAACTGGATAAAGCAATGTATTCGGTCTGTTTTGATCCGGTCCAAATGTCAATTCAGTCTATTTTTCTTTAGTATTTAGAAAATTCATGGTGATCAAAGACGGGATCATATTATATTCGATTTGATGTAATCCGATCCAAACATCAGTTTCATCTGCTGCGATCCGATACGAACCAACTCGTTGCACAACCTTACCAAGATAGGACAGGGTATGAAAGAAGGTCATCCTGTTGATATAGTTTATTCATTATTGAGGGCTATATGTGCATGCACCTCTTTTAAACTTCAGTTTTCAAGTCTTTTTTTTTTTTTTACTGTTATTGGTTGAGAGATAGCTTTCAGGGCTTTCTTAGAATGAGTGGTGCTGGGCTTAAGAAATGATATCATTCTTCCCACATTTGCACTAAATGTGTAAATTAATACACACATGTAATATGTGCTACTAATGTGAATTTTGTGAATGGGTGACCAACAAGTTAATTGGGGCTGGGGCTTTTGCTTGCCTTAGAGATTGGAACACTCCCTAAAATTATTATTATCAGTTCTTTCTTCTTTTCATTGATTTCACTTTCCCACCGTCTTCTTTTACTGTGCAATCAGTGAACAGTGCGTGTTAAGAACCTTAGCACATGTGACATTGGTCAAAAGATTTTAGCTCCTTGCATTGTTTTTTTTTAAAGAAGCTCCTTCGTTGTAGGAGAAAAAAGAAAAAGAAAAGTTTATTCTAGGTAAAGTAATACTAATGGGTTCGGTTTCAGTTAATCACTAACTGATTGAGTTAAAACCATGAAAGAAAAATTACATAAAACATCGTACTAATAAGATTATTAGTTACCGCGTGTTATAAGTTTGGTTGGCGATTAGTTTGACGGTTAATCAATAACAACCTCCAGTACACATGTGGATATTTTTCATTTTTTATTTGAAATTTTGTATGATGTCCTTTCTAATACTAAAATACAATCATAAAAATAAGTTAAAATAATTTAAATTCATCATAAACTAATATTTATTATAAATAACATCAATATAATCCAACAGTGAATTCATAATTCAAATTCTAACACATACACAATAACAAATAATTAAAATTCTTCATACCAACTAGAAAAATATATCAAACACAAGCACCACAAAATCACCATCATTCACAAACATCAAATAAAAAAAATGATTGCTAGGGTGTGAGTTAGCTTTGTCCACCGCAAATGGGAGTTAGAGAGGGGTAACTTTTGGGTTTTGACTCTTAAACATTTTTTAGACTTCGAGTGGATGGTTGTATGCAATAGGTGTGAATTATGATGTTTGTAATTGCGACTTTGGTTTTGTTTAAATCTTTAGAATTTTTCCTTTAATTAGTTAAAATTTAAAATTAAGTGGTTATTACTAGTAGGACTTATCGATTAACCACTAAGCAAAATGCAGCTAATTAAAACTCACCTGCTAAAATTTACCATGCATATCCCTTTTTATTATTATGAAGTGACAAGAAAAAATCAATATTAGGGGTAGAGATGTTTGGTGGGGGATGGGAAAACAAAAATTGGAAAGGAATTATAATATAGAATAAATTGGCAGCATGGTAGCTTGAGGGGGAAGTAATGGATTTTGTAGTGAGAGTTAAGTTGGTGAAATGGATTTTATTAGTGGCCACAGACAGCTGCAGTTGCTCTTCTTTGTTAACTTAAGAAATAGTTTTCATTGCTGAGAAGGGGAGGGAAGTAGTGGACTTAAGAAATTGATTTAAGAATTAGGAGATGTAATGAGGTTGAAGAAAGCATCAACTCAACAGTAGGGTTGGTTAAGCTTTTCTGGTAGAGTGGCTAATCCTATTTCTTTGTTGTCATGTCAGAATATTAATTACTTCCCTAGGTCACTCTAATATTGAAAGCAAACTCATGCCTACTTCATCTTAATTAAGAGATACCAAATTTAATAGTGACCAATCCAACTCACTCATAATTTATAGTCATTTTCCATTCAATTTGTTTCTCTTAGAGGAACCTAAGGGTGGGAAACAGAGCGATTTCGGTTAACCGAGCAGAATAACGCAGTTAACTGCAACCGAATAAGGATGAAATCAAGACGATGAAACAAAAACCGAAAACAAGATTTGGTGGAGAGGTTGTCGCCCTCCAAGATGGAAAACATAGTGGGTAAGATTGAACTCACGTTGAAAGAGGGCTTCTCGTGGTTGGTCCCATCGACATGAAACATTTCTTACTGGATTGGGCCAAATATTCTATAGTTTAGCATAATAGGCGGTTAGTTATTCGGTTATCTCTTTATCCGGTGCGGTTTGTGGTTATTCCACAAATCGCAAAATGGCCTATCCTACTAACCGCGATCGAATAAGACCTCACTTAAGCGGTTAATCACAAACTGCGGTTATTTGGTGTTGTTTCGGTTTAACCGCAAAATCGCAATCGTTTTCCCACCCCTACAGGAACCTATTTTAGATTATGGATCCAATCTAAAATTTCATTTAACTGAGTTTAAGACTGTAACTACTTCCCCCTGCTAACTTAAATGCTCGGATATTTTTCGGTAGGAAACACGACGCTTAAAAACTGCCCCGACCTTTACGAATTAACGAAATTGGGGAACTCATCCCGAGTTTATTTAAGTACAACTACTATCCAAGGGAGCCTACTCCTGGATAGGAATTTAATAGTGACCAACCCTACTGACTCCTTAATTTCTGGTAATTTTACATCCGAAGTCTTAACCACGTCGACTGCTAAAACAAAACGTTTAAAGATCGCTTCAACCTTTACATAGCGATGAATGTGGGAATCTCAACCCCAAGTTAAAGGAAAGTACAACGGGGATTCAAGGAACTTACTAGGCGAAGAAAACCCATGTTCTGCCAAAGATAGTGTAAAAAAATGAGCTAGCGAAATTAGGTAATCGACCACTAAATTGACAATGTAGTGAATTAGTTGGAAGCTGGAACCATAATTAAGGGTACAAGTTAATGACTAGAAGCCAATGCTTGAGCTTCGGAATGGCCAAAATATGCAACCCCCAATGCAAAAGAGCCATAATAGTTCCACTTTTCACTTGGCTTCTCGCAAACAAATAATGAAACAAGAATAAGAATTTCCAGAATCCAGAGCTTCTCCCAATGGCCAATTCCCTTCCCTGCATCCAAAGTTATTGGGTGCGCTGTACAGAACAAGACAAACAGTTGAACAAAAAAGATTATAAAAGAAGGAAAAATAGAACAGAGTAAATAGAGGAAGATGGGGACAACATTGGACTTGAGAATTCCAATGGTTATAAGAGCACTGTATCTGTATGTTGTTGTGTTGTGTCCAATTCTCCCCTAATTCTCATACTTTAGTGGTACTCGAGGTAAAATACCCGATATAGTTACTTAGTTGTTGGTTCAAACTCCCAAGTCTAACCAACCAAATTATAGTTGAGCTACTTGCTTCTTTCGTGGTACAATCATCTACTCGTTGAGCCCCTTTATATCTATCAATATAAGGGAATTGTGATCTCAACCCCCCTCTCCCCAGAAAAAAAATAATGTTGGTAGTGAATGGAGGCGTTAATTTTGCTATTGGGATTACAGGGTGTCTGTGAGAACGTGCTCACAACTAGACGTAATAATAGAATTACACGTTAAATGTCTCATAGTCGTCCAATGGATGCGGTGACATTTTGTTAAAACATGTCATCGGGTCGATTCGACAGATTCAGACCACCTAGACGCAATTCGACAGTCATGGAGGTGCCGTGAGCACGTTCGCACAGGCTCCCTGAGAGTCGGGTTGTGAGCAAAGAGTTATGTTTTGAGTGATGATCGCAAGAAAGAAGAAAAAGAATGCAGCTAGCCTGCTGCTTCCAGCTCGGACAGATGAAAATCAACTGTACATCATATAGAACTATAACTACATAGTACAATGATTGCCCCCAAAAAAGTGTCCTACAAAATATGTGCATGCCCAGCTTCAACATTACCACTTCCATTCTTTCATTTGCATTTGCATTTGCCCCATCTGTCTGTCTATCTGTGACTTGGGTTGGTTGCTTCAATGGCTGCTGGTCCTAACATTTTGTGTGCTGCTCCACATACCTTGCAAATCATAACTAGCATGGTTGGGCGCTGTAAGGAATCCTTTTCTTCCATTCTTTCTTTCTCTCTTTCCATCCTTTCCCCACTATGTAGTAAAGAAAGAATGGTCCCAACACAACTCATAGCTAACTGAGTGAAGAAAAAAAAGTATTCCAATGATGGAAAACTAGCTGGAAGGATAATAAAGTGAGTGAGCGAGTGGTGTGGTGCGGCTCTTTCTCACATCACATGGCAATGGGAACCAGAATGCCCCTTTCATCTTTAAACCAAGTATCCTAAAATCTTACTTAGGAGGTTATACCGAAAAAGTAAGTATTTTTAGAGCATTGTGTACTAAAGTTGTGTTTTAACTATGGTTCAACATTAAAAATGCATGTCTTATTGGGTCGGATATCCGGTATTTCTAATTCCAACTGGTCGGTACGATTTCTACAACATTAAAACAGAAGAGGAGCCTTGCCCAAAAACAAAATCAGAACGTAAAAATAACCTGTTACAGTAGGTCAAACAATGAATAGCCAAATCGTAGTAATTAGTAACATACATAGTTGGTTTTGGATCAAAATCAAGTTTGTATATCACCACTCCGACTGATTCCTCTTCCTCAAAACATGTCTATACAGGGCCGGGGAGAAGGGTAGCATGAGCTATGCATATGTTACAGCATTCAAACATAGAATAAAGATGTGATAATTACACTGACAAAACCTTTTCGTCGTTATCCTCCTCCAAACGTCGTGCATCTGCTGTTATTCGACATCATCCTCTCCCGTCGCCGGGTTCCTAGCCCTAGTCTGGTTGGGGTTCTCAGCGGCATAAACTTGGCCCCCCTGATGATGATCTCTCACGTCTCTAAACATCGAGAGAAGAGTGTTGAGGCCTTCATAGGAAGCCCCTCCCAAGATCCACAGCAACAGAGAGCTAAATGAATTCATCGACCCAACATTCGCGCCAGTGTCGCCTTGACCTGGAACATTCCCAGCAGTTGTAGGCGCTCCGGTGGCTGCTGGCGGCATGGGTTGGTCTGTGTTTGCTGCTGCTGGTACTTGCGGAGGAGGGGTCCTGGCATTGAATCTTGTAGTAATGTGTAGCGTTGATGCAAATATGGTCGAAGAGGTGATGTGGAAGTCGGGATGCTGCTGAAGCTGCGTTCTTCGGTTCTGCATAAACCTCTGTAGAGCTGGTACCTATAAATTGTGCAAATAAGAAGACCAAGTCCATTGATAAGAAAATTATGGACAAGCAGGTGGAGCACGAGCCATGCCCTAATTGGAAATCTTGTGATAGTAAAGAAGTGCAGTGACCAACATCTATATCAAAAAGTTTGGAGGCCGCTTGGTTGGCTGTAAGATTTGGGGAGTGATATTGTCCATAAGTTTAGATGCATAATAACACATCTAGCGGTATTGCGTCAACATGATCCAAATTCCAATCTTAAATACATGGGATAGGAAGTATTTGAAAATGCAATGAACAAATTTTATGTACAAATACACTGAACCAAGCAATGTCTTCGCAAAAATACCTTGCATGATAGCATGCGGTCGATGCTGCTGCGACAGAAGCTATTGCATTGTTTGCATTAATGATAGCCTGTCTATTCTTATTTGCATCCTAAGCTATCTTTTACTTTTATGTACAATCAGTTTGGTTTCCAGAGAGAAAGAAGAACAGAGGCTAGTCCCCAAAAATGTTCAGTGGAGAAGTTGGGGGTTCGAGGTTGTTATAGTTAAACCCCAAGTACGTGCATCAAATGAGGTTGAGCAAAACCCAAGTCATACAGAAAAGAAAAAAAAGAAGATAGGACAAGAAAGGTAAAGCAACTTGCTCAAGCACAAAATCAGTAAGGCAGTGAGATTGAAGAATAAGAAGCCAAACATGCATCTGCACGTACATAAAACCAAACAAGCCCAGATTTTATGACTTTGGAACGTATACCTAATAGAAAGTAAAGGTTCAACTAGATACGTTGAGCGCATTTAAAGAAGATGAGCAAACGTTACCTCAAAGCGATTCCAAAAGTACAGGATCAAGTGCTGCATGAATGCTGCCGTTGTAGACAAAGCCAAATACGAAAAACCTGAAAAGTACCACAGTGCAGTATACTCATATTAGGGTTCAATATATAAAGAAAGGATACTCGATGCAATGAGAAGGGAGGTCCATACCATATGTATAGGAGAAGAAATAGATGTGGAAGAC
This sequence comes from Linum trigynum, assembly GCA_964030455.1. Classification (NCBI taxonomy): domain Eukaryota; kingdom Viridiplantae; phylum Streptophyta; class Magnoliopsida; order Malpighiales; family Linaceae; genus Linum; species Linum trigynum. The sequence goes on from OZ034820.1 coordinate 2,475,865, forward strand.
CAGAAAATAGAGCAAGAAAAAGCGAGGGAAGAACTTCATTGATAGAGGCGTGCGGACACTGCAAAAGATCGAGGACCATAACTTGTCATTTGACATGCAAGAATCTCTAAATGATTAGTAAAATACTATTCACTAGCCCGTTGCCAGCTTAAGCTTTTTACACAGTTGAAGATCCCAGAATGATGGAAGCAGGATTGAATATTTGAGGAAAAAGAAACATTTGGCTTCACAATGCAATCATGATTACAACATTTGCTAAGTGGCAGGAATATATAATAAAATAAAAATAAGAAGGGCCTTTCATTCTTGAAGACCTTATCAGTGTGAAGAGTTCACACAACCAAACAAGAATCAAGACCATGAAAGCCAATAGTTGATCATCATAGAACTCAAACAGGAAAAACAGGATGCCAATCATTATCTGCAAAAAACAAAAAACAAAAGGTAGAGTAAAATGGTTTATTACTAGCTGAATAGGGGGGAAAATAAACAAATAGAAGTAGTCTACAGGAACCACCAAGCCAACAAGCAGCTTAATAGCTTATCGATATCATATGACTATTGATGTACGTAATATAGCTTCTATGATAATAACTTAATCAACCATCATGTGTGCTCACCGGTACAAAGACAAGGGACTCAATTACATGGACAAAGATCAACTGAAATGTTGGCAATCGATGTCGAGCATGGTGTTGAAGCTGCACTGAATAATTCAACAAAATAAAAGTTAGAAAGATAAAGTGACAGTAAAGTGAACCATATTCTAATGGGAAAGGAAGGAAACATGGGAACACTGACATCTGAAGGAGTACCAAGTTCACCGAGTAACCAACAAATAGGGCACGTACTATATGGATGTAGGAAGATAGCAATATGTTGGCTAGATTCAGAAGGAATAACGAACCTGTAAATCTCAACATCCGTGTCTGTGTCTCTCTCAATGTGAAGGATACAGACATTGTTGTCGTAAAGAACACAAACAGCGACATCATAAGCACGCCACACTTGGTGACTAGATAGTCTACAAGCAGAAACAAAGATCAATAATTGTTTCCTAAAAAAAAAAAAAAAACGGGCATGACTTATGATCAAGAACAATCCGAACAGTTAAACATGTCTAGTAAGATCGGTGAAGCACGGCCAAAATGCATCATGGAAAGAGCTACTGTATCTGCAACTGAGACATAAAAAAATCACATGCCTAAACTGTTTTTCTTTGCCAATGACATAGAAGAAGAAACAGACAAAATGTATCAGAGACAAGTTGTAAACTGCCAGTCTAGTTGGCCAGGACAATGCTGTAGAGGTCTGTACTTATATTTTCACCTCAAAACTTTCATTCGTCACATATCCAGCTATCAAAGCAATTTATGAGGTATTGATTTACATTCTGTTTCGTTCCAGCATAAAACAATACATACCAAAGCCAACTATGTGAAGTTTTGAAATTAGCAATCCATTACTGGAATCTAAAATTGATTTAGGCTTCACAAGTATGCATATACTTTGTTTCTTAAAGTAGACTTCTAATACGAAGCATGTTCAGATAATGTACATAGATAGCAAGACAATATTAGTTACCCCCACCACAACCTTGTATAACAAAACCTACAGAAGGCATGTGCCAATACCTCCAAACTTCGCCGGCCCTTCAGGTAGTTCTTGAGCATAGCTGAGATTGTAAAATTCATTTGTCTGAAAATTATAAAGGTAACCTACAACAGAGCCGCAAAATCTAATCAGACCAAAAACTACCTGATTATAAAACACCATAGATATGCGCCAATACTTAAATCTTAAAATTCAGATTACACCTTACATTACATTTCAAGATTTAGAAAATGAGAAATATATGTAAAAAAGCATCTCTTCCAAGCAATGGTAAAGTTTAAAGGAAACATATGAAATGAAAAACCACACTGATGTGCTACCACACTCAAACAAACTACATTGTCTCAACAAGAAATATATGTATCAAGGATGAGTGATTACCATGCCCCGGCGAGCTAAGTATGCTATTCATCAATATGGTATCATATCCAACCACTCTATTTATCAGAAGTTGCTGCCACCTGGAAAATCATTTGAACGAACAATAATTAGTGCAGGTTGCTAACATCCCACACAAGCTATCCGAGAAGGATGGTTAAAAGTAGAAATAAAGACCGTTAGACATAATGGAATAAGACAACCTTTGAGCTATTGCTCGTCAACTTATTATCAAATCATATGCCACACAAAACTCAACCAACACCATAGAACACCTACCAAGTAGAACACGAGCAGAAAAATAATGAGCTGAGTGAAACAGTGATATCATGGCCTTTTTATCAGAGCTTAAAAAAAAAATTGGCCAAAGAAACACTAATTTCTCCTAAAGACTAAGTTTATCAAAAGACCATACCAAAAAGATCACAAAGTTCTAGAGAATCGAAGAGAAATTGTCAAGATTCAGAAATAGTAGAGACTAACAGGAATGGCAACCGAATACATGTCACAAACAAATTGATAGCGTCTATATAAGTCAGATTGATGCACCAACTAATCAGTTTCAAAGGGGAGACTAACAGGAATGGCAACCGAATACATCTCACAAACAATTTGATAGCGTCTATATAATTCAGATTGATGCACCAACTAATCAGTTTCAAAGGGGCACTTAAAACAGCCTTCCCATCCTAAGCCACAGACCTGTTCCCTAAACAAGGATGCCAAGCTGATATGGATATGTTGACTGTTCGTATGTTATGCTGCAGCCTGGCCTCTTCAGGTAGCAAGAAATAACCCTGCCAATAGCCATGGAATTCAAAATTAGGTAATTAAACTAGAGATCTTCAAACACCCCTGAAGCGTTTGGAAAAGCAATTCAGTCTCTACCATGCTATCCTTGAAGGACCAGAACGTTGATCTCAAGAACATCAGAAATAAAATTGTGTCTACCTTTTCCATGGTGTACAGATAGGTCGGCTCAAAAGCTTTGCTTTTCTTCTCAAGCCACTGCACTGAAATATATAAGATGGTGGGATCATGTTAATTTTAGGAAACACTAACAAAACCAAAAACCAAACATTTTCCGAAATGATCTTTCATCAATTCCATGTGTCACCTTTACCAGACTTTAAAAACACATACTATTGTGATCAGATTTAGACTGACAAGGTGCATCTATTGGGTACACAGTATAGAGGCCACCACAACAAAAATGTAACGCGAAAATGTTATTGGATGTATTCAATTAAATAACTAATGGCCTTCCAAGACAACTGTGGAGCTTGCAGAAATCTTAAGAGATTGGAATCACCCAGTTTCTTCTTCAAAGAAAGCACGTTTTGTGCTCAAACCTTGACGAAGCAAAAGAGACTACATCGTCTACAAACTCAAAATAAAGAATATAAACAGATATTTCTAGTAGCTCCAAGGATGTAAAGGTTTAAGACTGTTATAGAAGAGGCAAAAGAGACTACATCGTCAATAACCTGAAAATAAAGAGTATAAAAAATATTTCAAGAATGGGAGGATACAATCATGGAAGCTTGGATCATTAATTATTAAGGAAACCATGGAGTAGCAATTTACCTGCATGTGTATTAGCCTGGTCCAAATGAAGTATTCTTAACCACTTGGGAACGTCAAGATTCAAAGAGATGCCCGTAATATTCTGCACTAAAAATTTCAAATCATTGAACACATACTTAATAATATGATTAAAGAAACAAAACAGAATGAAGCAAGGCATGCATATGGCAATTACATTTTCTATTTATGACCAGAGAAGATAGCTATTTCACAAGGAGTAATATCTGTCAACTATGCATGAATAGAATTGTCAAATTCGGTTGAAACAGTGTGCCCAAGAGTGGACAATCCTTGAATGTGCATGAAAAGACTCAACAAATTCTTTCAACATAAGCTTCGCCCAAGGTTCGAAATCCCTCTAGAAAGGAATGAGCAAGGGAAACTAAGGGGGAAACGAAGGAAGTTTATTCGCTAGTGTACTTACCCATAGCTTTTGGAAACTGTGTGCTACTTGCAATATATGTCTCCAAATGAATAATAGACGCCTGTGCCACTTATTGCTGAAATGAGTGATAGCTACTTTAAAATTTTCCTTGGCTGACATAGAAAAACTGCTGCGAATCTCAGGTTTCTCGGTTGCAGTAACACTATCATCAACCATTGGTTTCGAGCTTTCAGTGGTGTCATGCTGATGTTCAATAAGTTCATTATCAGTCCGCCAGAACTTCAAAGTCAATTTTCCCTTCCTAGTACTGAAACCAATCCAGTTAAACCAAACCTTTGAAGCCAGCAATGTAAAGTCATCTGCACCAACATTTGGCAGTTCCAGTTTATCTGCTACAACATTCAAATCAGGAGCTTCTGGGATGCTGTATTCTGATTCATTGTGTAGCCAAAGTCCTGCACTAGATATCTTCATCAAGAACTGAAAGTCAGCATCAGACACAAAATGTAGCCTTGTGAATGCAGAAAAGCTAAATCGAGACAATACTGCTGGAATATTGCGCAGGATAAAACACATCGTATTTGTATCTGGAAACTAAATCAAGATGTTAAACACAATTAACGCAAGCGCCAATATAACAGATAAAATCATTTAACCATAATTCCCATTATTGCTATTGATGCCAAATATACAATAGTGTCTGCCCTTAACCATAGCAAGTTAAATGCCTAGCTAACCATGAATATATATTAACTTGTTTAATGGAAAGTTGAATAAAGAAAAATATTGATCCAAGGTAATGAATCATAAACACGGAATTCGAATCAACTATACTTCTGAAACATATGTGATTTCAGTTATAAAAAAAATATTATTTCAAGGGCCAGAGACCGCAAAACAGACAGGGAAGAGTGTAAAGAATTTTGCAAAGCAATCAGGATCAGTTTACAGGAGAAGACAGAATGAAAGCACATACCTTTATGTGAATAAGTTGGGCATCCAAAGCTTCAACTCCAGGAAGCTCACTTGAACATCCCGGCTGCACATGCAAAAAGGACAAGCATTAGCACGCAGCATTTTTTTTCTTTTGCAGATGAATCTCTAAGGATGGCACCTATGAAATGCGAAATTCCAAAGACGCCAACACCCAACCACCAAAAAAAAAAGTTGGTGAAGCTGATCAAGTACAAGCGCATTACTTCACTCACTCATTCAAATTTTACTCGATGTTCTACCAAGATACACAGTCACGCACCAGCTTAGCTCGTACCAAGTGATATTGAAAACAAAAAAAAAAGGCAGACACAACCCAACAACACCATACATTCAAGGCAATCTCACAGAAAACAGTAGCACAACATATGATCTAGCCAAATTCAGACCACAAAAGAAGACCCTAGACTGAAGCTATGAACAATTCGAGGATGTACCTGTTGAACATAATTGGCGTGCATGACTACGAGAATGCTGAAGAGTGTAACAGCGATAAACAAATAGACATACTCCAAAGTAGCCCTGACTTTGGCGGTCAACACCTGCGAAAACCGCTCTTGCAATCTTATAAACGTCTGTTCCGGATCCATTCTCCCTTCACTCTTAAACCGCGAATTGAACGGAAGCTAGGGCAGCAAAATCGCCGCCTCGCAGCTTGCCCGACTGATTCCAATTATCTGACCGTAGCGGCGAGCTCCGATGACTGAAGCCTGGAAAAAACTCAGTCCCTTCCGACTCCACCCGAAGTTGATTGGGGCCCGCTCGCCCTTCGTGATACAGCAGAGAGGGATGAGAAACGCCCAAATCCAAGGTTGTAAGCTTTAGGGAAAGCTGAAGGGCGTCGTGGTTTATTTATGCTCGCGGCCGGAATAGCTGCTTCTCGCCCCGTCTTCTCGCCGGTAGTCGGCCATGGAAGAGGAAAGTTTAGTTTAGAGTTGGATTTGAATTGGAGGAGCTTTCTGCCGTAGGGGAGAGGGAAAGAAAGTCGACGGACGGTAAGAAACGAGAAGGGAGAACCATTACGCTGCCGTCTTGACGGACGGCCGTTGACCAATGGGATGGAATTGTATGAGACTATGTCACTATGAGGTATATCGTCAAACCAGTTTATGCTATATGCCACTTTTACAACTCGAATGATACAACAAGTGGTATAATCGAGTTTTGTCGGTTTTAATAAAATAAACGAGAAAAATAAAAACCATAAATATCAAATAGGCAAATAAATTTGTTAGAAATAAGCAATTAAACGTGTCAATTCGCACAAAATAATTTATGGTTAGGAATTAACTAATAGTAAACAATTAAATACATAAAAGTACAAGTATATAAAATGAATTTTATTAATGTTTACAATGATTTATGTAAAATGTAGCATTATTTATATAATATATAAGGTTAATATGGCTCTAACGAGAAAACATGGAAGGAAAACCCTAGTACTCCGCATTACACGAAGGCAATTTGTGAGAAAAGCTTCTTCTGACGCGATGACAGTATTGCCATCAACAGTCGTACCAGCCTCGACTGAAAAGCCGCTGGGTACAAGCGGAGGTCGCAGGTTGGCCACAGTATCCTCCTCGCCGGATGGTAAAAGTGAAGGAGACTCTACAAGGCAAGGTTGGCTTGGATGGTATGAATTCTGAGATGGAAACTGAAAAGGAGATGAGCCGGCAGGGAGCCCACCGTTGGATGATCTGAAACCCTAGGTTGGAAGACTGAAGCTTTAAAACTCTTTTAGAATCTGGTGGAGGAGGAGGGCTGGTATGTAGTTGGCTTGGATTCTGGAGATGTTGCGACACAAGAACGTGAAGAAGATGATATTCTTATGGAGGAGGAGAATGGTCAGAAGTGTCTGACGATCTTGTTCACAGCGGCTGAGAAAATCCTTTGGAGAAGCTGGTGGAGGTCTATGTTAGTTGTGAAGGGACTTGGAAGAAGGGTTTCCTACCTTGCGTTAGGTTGGTGCCTGAACTATCTCTAGGCTAAGCATGGAGAAATCCAGATCTCATATATGAAGAACGAGTGTTTATTGGTGAGATTCAAACACCGGCTGGACTATGAGTTGGCCTCTTCCGGAGGCCTGTGGGCTGTGGCTACTGGGGGAAACATACCTTATAGTCCACCATTGGTTTAAGGGGTTTAATACTTGAACAATGAAAATTAAATCCACAATATTGTGGGTTTAGCTACCTGATCTACCGATGGATTTATTTGAATAATGAGGCGGTGATTAAGATAGGGGAAGGAATTAGGAAGCTGATACGTGTGGATAGGGCCACGGAATGGGGAGCCCGAGGGAAATTCATGAAGGTATGTGTGGAAGTTGATCTGACACGACTACTCTTGCCTAAATACAAGATAGAAGGGGGTGACGTACCTGATACAATATGAAGGTTTAAATAACATATGTGGGGAATGTGGCACACATGGAAAACCTACGGACATGTGCGAATGTCGCTAGGCGAATCAGGAGAGCAAGGAACAATGCATGAGGTGGTACCAGAGACTCAACCCTTGGACCCAAAGAATGGGACTGTCTATGGGGAATGGATGATGGTACACAAAAGAGTAGGGGAAAATTGATTCGTGGGATGAATGAAAAGGTGTTTCACTGCTTACCATGCACAACAACTTCCACGTACTGCATGAGGCTAAGCTTGATGGTGATGATTTCATGCAGATCGGAGAGTGTAGGGGTGGTGACGCCAACAATGGGATAAAGAAGTAGAGAAAGGAAAGGGTGGATAAGGATCTCATTCTCATGCGAAGGAGGGGTCAAACAAAAGGTTCCAATCGTGCCTTAATGCAGAGTCACGACAGGTGGCAATCAAGTTAAGCAATAAGACCAATTCCCTCTTTCAAAGTGAATAGGGAAAGATGGAGGAGAGAGTGGTGAAAATAGATGAGATGTGTTAATGCTTAACGCGCTGAAGGTCGGGCTGAACATACTAGGAATGATGTTAATGGTTTGGGGAACCTATTCCCTTAAGGTCATTACTGTGGCAACATGTGAAGAAAGCTCGCAATTAGAGCTTTGAAGTCCATTTTGTGACTTGCTTCTCAGCAAGTGATCTTCATTATAGAGACCAAGCAAGCAAAAGAATAAAACGAGAAGGTGCAGAATGAATTGAGATTTACTGGTGGAGAATGTTGTCCGAAAGACACAGCAGGAGGTCTTAGCATATGGTGGAAGGAGGAAGTAAAGTTGACCCTAATGTACTATTGACTTGAAGATAGTAAAGGAATGTGATCTAGTGTGGAGGTTTACGGGTGTCTATGGGTGGTCGAGGGGTAGCATCTCAACGATAAGGAGCATGGCTATGTGGTAAGGATTTCAATGAAATTCGTCGATACACAAGAAGAATGAAAGGCGTACTTTAGAGGAGATGGATATGTTGTATTTTAATGAATACCTCATCGATCAGGGTTTGAAGGACTTGGGTTTTGAAGGTTACCAATTCACTTGGGAGAACAAGCGACGAGTGGAAGGATATGTAAAGGAGAGGCTGGATAGGTTTTTAGCGTCGAATCAATGTTGGACTTGTTCATCAATGCCCATGTTAAATACTTAGACAAGACGATATATGATCATAAACCAATATCTGTGACACCCGTGGGGAGAAAGACAGGGATCCTCTATGGGGTTGGAGCTTTCGCTTTGATCCGTTCTGGACAGGCCACGCTGACTACTTGAAGGTGTCAACGGAAGCATGGGCTAAGCCATGTGTCTCGAATATTATGAGAAAGATAAATCATTGCAGTGACAAGCTGGATGCATGGAGTATAAGCACATTCCCTAGTTACCCTTTTCTCTCTCTCTCTCCCTTTCCACTCCAAATTGGGGAGTAAACTAGAATAGTTAGTGCATTTACCCCCACCCCCACCCCCGGCACCCCTAACACTATTGCAAATATTCATGCTCCCCCTCCCATGTAACCCCTTCCCAAACATTATATAACTCATCAACCATTTGGGAATGGAATTGGGTGAGGTGGGGAAATAGACAAGCATTTGCTGATACCTTGAAGGAGTGCAGACGGTAGTTGGACGTCCATGGAAATTTGGCTCGACACTCGACAGGAGAATAAAAGGCAGCGTTAGGGAGGCCATTTCTCATATGAAGTTTTCTGTTGGAGTTTTCAGAAAACCCCAAGTACTTGCGAGTAAGGGTGGAAATCGATACGATATCGGTATCACAATACCAAATACCAAAAATCCCAAAGACCGAATTACACCCCTAAATCAATATCAATCTCACTCCATAAATAATTTTGGTATCCTAATCCCAATTCCTAAATATTTCGCTATCCCGATCGGTATTATCGATTACAAAATTAATTACCTTGGCAATTAATAATTGAATATATAAATTAGATTTGATTATTTAATTTAAGGCAAAGGGACTAAGTAAAGAGTCTTGAGTTTGCCTAGAGGCTAGAGCTAGGATATGGATAAGGAGAATGAAGGAGAGGTGACATCTCAAATTCTTGTCATTGGTAATCTTTAATTTGACGAATTGGAGGTTGAGAGACGACTAATACTAGTGTTTGCTTTTTGGTGTTATGAAAATAACAAGAGATTAGGTGAGAGAAGAGAGTTACGTAAAGTGGAAAGTCAAAATTGAGTTGAATAGGAACTTCTAAGCTGTGAAAGAGTGAGGAATGACTAAAGGTTGTGTGTTATATTTCGTTAATTTTTAAGTTTCGGCAATTCTCGATATTTTTGTATATACTGATTTCAATCCTGAATACCGAATAACACTCCAAAATGAATTCTAATCACTAAAAAATAAAACCATATTCAATAATGCCAAATAATAATAAATTCAATACAATATTGATATATATCACAAATACTAGTATCAGCTTCCAGCCTCCAACCCTACAACTACAAGGATGAGTGGGAAGCCAAGGAAGGAGAACGAAACGCAGAGGCAGTTCCACGTTGTGGCACGCTGGGTCCCGCCATTTCTTCCTCCTCCTCTTCTTTCACAACCCCATGCCTACTATCGCCGAAGGACACACAATTTGGCGGGGAGGCCATGGAAGCAACTAGTTCGAATTCCTTCGACTGCCTACGGGGTTTCGCCCCCACCACGAATTACATAAGTATTCTGCGTTCTGCTTCTCTTAACCCTTCTTCTTCTTCTATCCATGGCGCTTACCACCAAAGCCCTCTTCAATATTGGCGTTGTAGTGGGTCGAGCGGACATTCTTCAGAAATTCAACAAGCTGAGAGCTTTACCTCTCTTCTCAAGGTACCCGCTGTTTCATTTATGGGTCTCTCTTCTTCGCTTATGGTTCTTCTCTTTCAACTGTGCTCCCTTGCGTGTATCTTGCTGCCAAGTCCCCGATTGGGTTTGTGGTTTGTTGGGTTTGTCTTCAAGAATTTAGCCCCAATTCTTCTATTGTGTACAGATCACAAAGTATTCTGAAACTTATCGAGACGGGGGTTCCAAGCAAACGTTTGTCAATTGTGCATCCTTGATTCAAAATCTGCGTAAGGAAGGGATGCCTCATCTCGCCCATGAGGTTTTTCTTGAGATGAAAAGTGAAGGGTTTCTACCCGACAGCTCGACTCTTTGTGCTCTAATGCTCTGTTATGCGGATAATGGTCTCTTCCCTCATGCTCAAGCAATATGGGATGAGATGTTAAACAGTTCCTTTACGCCCACCATAGATGTAGTTTCCGACTTAATGCTTGCTTATGGGAAGAAGGGATTGTACGAGGAGGTAGCCAAGATTGTCGATCAGCTGAGTTTAAGGCATACCGAAATGCTACCAAAGGTATACCCTTTGGCTATTTCTTGCTATGGGCAGGGAGGACAGCTCGAGTTGATGGAAAGCACTGTGAACCAGATGGTTTCAAAGGGCTTTAAACTTGGATCCTCCGTCGCAAATGCCTTCCTTAGATATTACAGCATTCATGGGTCTTTAACTGAAATGGAGGCTGCATACCATCGTGTTAAAAGGTCCAGGGTTCTCATAGAGGAGGAAGGAATCAGGGCAATGTCGTCTGCATACATGAGGCAGAGGAAGTTTTACCAGCTTGGTGAGTTTGTGAGGGATGTCGGTCTTCGTAGGAGAAATGTGGGGAACCTCTTGTGGAACCTTCTGCTGGTATCTTATGCAGCAAATTTCAAGATGAAAAGCTTGCAGAGGGAATTTGTCAGCATGCTGGATTCCGGGTTTCATCCCGATCTCACGACATTCAACATCCGAGCTATGGCGTTTTTGAAGATGTCCTTGTTGTGGGATCTTCATCTGAGCCTTGAACATATGAGACACTGTAAAGTCGATCCTGATCTGGTGACTATTGGATGTGTGGTCGACGCTTACTTGGACAAGAGATTGGGTAGGAACTTGGAGTTTGCGTTCAGGAAATTGAATTTGGATGAATCTCCTGCAGTGCTCACCGATCCTTTCCTGTTTGAGGTATTGGGGAAGGGAGACTTCCATGCTAGCTCCGAGGCATTTATGGAGTTCAGGAAGCAGAGGAATTGGAGTTACAAGGATCTTCTAGCTATTTATGTTAGGAAACAACATCGAAGTAACCAGATCTTCTGGAACTACTAACTAGCAGATTGCTGGGAACATGAGAAAGTTGATGTAGAGAAGATGAAAGCTCATTTTGATGGTAGCAATTACTGGTGAGTCTTTTTGCTGATACACTACTAGTACAAGGATACAAGCAGAGGTTTCATTTTTCTACTCCGGTCAATCTCACGATTTATCTTGTGTAATGGTTGTGTTATATGAACAGAGGATGATGCCATGGCAGGGCTTGCCTTATTTAGTGAAGCAATGGATGAATTGGTTGCCTAAGATGATAGTCAAACACTTAGTAAGGGGCTGGCTCTGTGCTTCGATCGACATTCAGATTATTGGAGAAGCTGCAATCCTTGATTTGACCGTGATGATACCTTTTTTTGCCACTTACCCGTTGCTATTGGGAAACCATGTTCAATCCGTTGGAGGCTAAGAAAGGCAGAGGATTTGCTTGGTGTCAAATTGTATTCACATTTTTTCGCTTAGGAAACTTTAGTGTTTGATAAAGATGAATTGCATGTTAACTTCTTGACTTCTTGAGCAAAGATAATAACATGGTTCACATCACTTTGAATAATGTTCGAACAAATATATTTGATGTTTTTTTATGGGATTAAGTTATGCCAAATTATGGAGACTCAGTGAGAACTCCATAAATGATCCATGGCCTATTTGCAAAGAAATAGTAAATTTTGACATTGGATATAAAGTGTTTGCTTGTGAAACCTCTTTCTAGTTTTCTTTTTCCTATTTATAACCACTGGGTGTAACTGTCCTAGTGACCATCAACTGGTCGGTTGCTCCAACTGTCTCGGAGTGCTCATTATTGTCTTGATGACTAGTTGATAACCGTTGTCTTGGTGTTCATTCTCATCGTCTTGGGGACCTCTCGTCCCACCTTAGTGACTGGTTGGTGATTGATAGCCTCGATGTCGGGTTGGGTTGGTATTGCGTACTGTCTATTTGTTGGTGTTTACCAATACAACATTATGATTACTTGAGAAAAAAAACTTCTGTTGTGGCATCATTCCATGATATATACAAAGAATGAATAATAATAATAATAATAATAATAATAATAATAATAATAATAATAATAATAATAATAAAAAGGGGAGTTCATAGTTAACATTTAACATAAATACGCCCAACTAATATAATTTTATTACCATCATTAGAAGTAGTCACCTAAAAAAAATATATCAATTGTACGAGGGTAATGAATTAGGTATCTATGTGATTGTTTCAATCTATTAACATTTACTAGTGATTGAAAATGTAATTTTCTAGCGTGTCTTAATCCACCATAATGTATAAATTTTTATCTAGTTAGGAGTTTATATATTGTTGTCTATACTCCAGAAGAACAAATATAATATCATAATATTATGAGCTTTATTTTTTGGTTCCAAAAGGAGGAACACTTCACTCTTGAGTGAGTGTTTATGCAAAGTACTAAGTATTAGACTATTAGATATATTGCTAATTCTATAGTTGATTAATTGGTCTGATTGGTTAGCAACGTCTGAAACCAAAATACAGAAACCAAATAAGTAAAAAACATTAAACCAAACCAAATTATCCAAATATACTACCAGTTAAATGAGTTACCACGATATCCACTATTTTCAACACCCCTGTCCAAATATGTCTTCGAAGGGGTGGGCAATGAGCGGTTTGGATATGTTTTGGTCTCAATTCGACCCACTTGCTTACTAGCGAGCTTGTATAATTGTGACTCGCTATCCACCACATTCTTCAGCAGATTGGGTTGGGTGGGTGATACAGTTTCATTGTGGGTTAACCCGCAAAAGAAATTTACCAACTAGCCATTAAGAAAGTTTACGAACATTTATATTTTATAATATATTCTTTTTAAATTAGTAAGATTGTACCAAATTAGACACTTCCCACTTTGTCTCATGTCAGTCATGTGAATTCATTCAGTATTTGCATCCAAATTTTCAATACTCTATCAACCACTTGTGTAGAGAAATTAAGAAAGATTTCACATTTTGCGACTTTGATAAAATTAATAGCTCATAATTTGCATCCAATATCTAATGGATATTATTCAACACAATAACCAATAATAGTTAGTCCAAAAATATTTTTTATTCTCCATTTTTAGAAGTATATGGTAAGTGTGTAGTACGTTTAGAAAATATGATGAATATTCGATAGCATAAGAAATAACATTTTTTCATGTGAGAATATAGTACAGGTTACTCATGTGAGCCGCAATCCACTCACCACCCACCCACATAAGTACGGATAGGAGATTTATCAATTTCTAATCCACCCATATCAATCACCTACTGCTTGCGGTTCAAATTATTTGCAAGTGAATTGATATCAACGTGCGGATTAACCACCCATACCCACCCCTAAATTTACTTCTAGGGTTGGACTTTGGAGTGTAATTGGCCACCAGGCCGGGCCCGGAAAAGTTAAACTGCTCACAAGTCTTTTTATGAGTAGATACTCATACGGTTGGATTTAGAGCCACGCAGCACAATTTAGATCCAAGGGTTGAGGTTGCTGGGCTTTTTTCGGCTCACTTAAGTGAGCCTATGTGGGTTGTTTTTAACAAAGCCAAGCCACGTGAGGGAGCCGTAAAAGGTGGCAGGGGGTCCACTTTCATTTGGGCGGGAATTGAAAAGGAAAGATCAAGTGGCGAAAATTGGGTGGGGGAAAGGATAAATGCTTCTCTTTGTAGATCTGATATATGTTAGTGTCATTTGGATATTATTATGTGTTGATTGTGATATTACTAGCGTTGTCTCAATATTTGTTTTGAGGTGTTCGGGTATTAGTTTGTGAATCACTTTTTGTCTTTATAGGTCTGTTATCTGTTAGTGTTACTTGGATATTAGTTTTTTTTTTAAGGATATCAGTCTGTGTTGATTATGATATTACTATCAAGTCCTAACACATAAGGCTTGCAACCTTAGTTAGGGCTGCCCGCCGAGGGCCCATAGGCCGAAGGCCGATGAAACAATAATAGTAGAAGAGTGAGTGATTACGGTTTAGAGTTTAGAGTTTATGGTTAGTTTTTGGTTGGATATATTTTTGCATCAGGACGTATATTATTTAGTGTATGACTAGGGTTGTTGCTTTTCCATAAGTTTAGGTTTATGGTTTATAACATAATATATGGTAGTTCGATATTTTGTCTGTGTAGTCGGATATTAGTCTGTGACGGTCAGATACAAGTCGGTCCAGCCGACCGAGCTGAACAAGGTGGCTTGGGTCCAACACACTATCAAGTTGTAACACATAAGGCTTGCAACCTTAGTTAGGGCTGCCCGCCGAGGGCCCATTGGCCAAAGGCCAATGAATCAATAATAGTAGGAGAGTGAGTGTCTTCCAGACCCTGAAGTTAGTCCATTTGTTATTTCAGATATTAGTTTATGTAGTTGGATATTAGTCAGGTTGACAAGGATATTTGTTCGTTTAAGGGTGGATATTATTTCGAATGTGGATGGATGTTAGTCTGGGAGCCACAGATATTTGTTCGATAAAGGACATATATTTGTTTGGGGGTGAATGGGTATTTGTATGGGCGGTTTGGATGTTTGTTTTATAAACTTATATTATATGCGATGGATATTAGTGTGTAACTATTCACATGTGAACCTTATGGTCACTATTTCCATGTGAACCTTGTACTAACTATTCAAATATCATCTTTGTTTATTTAAGCATCCACCCTTACATACTGGTTTCCCATCTTACCCACCTTATTGTTCTTCTCTTCTCAAACAACTTCCATGTCTCCATGTGATTTCGGACGTTAATTTATGTGGTTGGATATTAGTCAGGGTGTCAATGATATTTGTTCGCATAAGGATGGATATTATATCTGGGGTGGACGTATGTTAGTCTGGGCGCCCGATATTTGTTCGATAAAGGACATATATTTGTTTGGGTTGAATGGGTATTTGTTCGATAGAGGACGGATATTAGTTTTGCCAGTCATGTAACCGAATATTAGTTTTGGTTGATTAGATTTTTTGTTTCCTTTATTTGGATATTAGTCTGCTTGGTTGTTCCTATTAGACCTTCTGATTAATAATATTCGTGCTTGCCCAGAAGATTATCCATCCTCCTTTTACATCACAAAACTAATGTTTACTTTTCAACAAAATAATTTCAAAACTCCCCAACTAATTACAACTACATCCACTTGACCTACTTAGGGTTTAAAGTTTAGGGTTTGTGGTTTAGAACACAATGTATGATGGTTCGATATTTTGTCTGTGTATTCGGATATTAGTCTGCGACGGTCAGATATCAATCTATGTATTGTGGATATTTGATTGTGATGGTGAGATATTATATTGTTAATGACGGGATATTGGTTTGAGACATTGGGATATTAGTTGGGATGGTGTGGATATTTTTGAGAGTTTAGGGTTTAGAGTGAGGGTTGTTTTGGTTTAGGGTTTAGAAGATGATGTTGTGGAAATGGATATGAACACAATGTAGGGTGATTCGATATTATGTGAATGGAGAATATTAGTTTGCGATGTGTGAGTATTTTTCTGTGTAGTGAGTATTAATTCGCGATGGTCATGTATTAGTTTGATGTAGTGGTATTAGTCTGTGATGTTGAGGATATTAATTATGGACTCACTGGATATTGATATTAGACGATGGGATATTAGTCTGGGTGGTGTGGATATTTGTTATGGTGAACTGATATTAGTGTGAGTGGTTTGGATATTTGTTTTGTGTGAATGTTTATCTATGATTGTTTGTGTTGATATTGAGTTTAAACAAATCCATATAAAACAAAATCGTTATTCGACAAACCACGATACAACTAGTATTAATGTCATTCCAATCCAGAAAACCCAAAGCAACATCAATCAATGAAGGAAATATTATCCTGATATATCAAAGTATTATATGCTCATGTAGCAACTATTATCCCTATATACCAGACTAGTATCTTGTCATTCAACAACTATTATTCAGAAAGCCCAGAGTAATATCTGTGCATGAAGCTACTATTATCCAGACAGCCCTGACTACTTTCTACTTAACCTGTGCTTTCATTAGAAATATCCATCATCAAAAGAACTACAATCCAGAACATAAAGAACAACCATCCATTATTAAAAAAAATGTTATTCAATTTCTTGGTCCTCATATTCCTCTGAATCATTTTCCTGTGGCTGTTTGCCACGGTTAGGTCTTGAGGATTCGCCTTCTACTCGCTACCTCTTTGCAGTTCCTTTAGTTCTTGCCATTTTGATTTCCCTGCACATAAAATATCCTGACATAAGCTAACTAATATCTGGACTTCACATTAACTATATCCATAACATTCAGAAGTAATATCAATGAAGTCATATCCACATTCGTCAAACAAAAACTCAGTCTATCATACAACTGATATCCTTAAAGATGACAACTAATATCAATGAGGTGATATCCAAATACATCAAAGCAATATCCATGAAAGTATATAGCTAATATCACTACTCATCAAACTAATATCAATGAATTGACATCCAAATACAACAGAAAACTATCCAGACGAGTGTATACTAATATCCCAAATCCACAAAACAACTAGCATCCCATGCCACAGAAAACAAATCCAGAAAGTCATCCAAAATAACGAAGCAAAAGAAAGAATCCAGATCCAGCGGTTTCCATGAAATTAGAAAACAAATCCATAAAATCCATAAAAACCCATTAAAAATCGAAGCAAAAAAATCCAGATCCAGCGGTTTCCATGAAATCAGAAAAAAAAAATACATAAAATCCATAAAAACCCTTTAAAAAAATTGAAGTAAAAAGAAAAACTCAGATCTAGTCGAATCCATGAAACCCAAGATCAAATATATGCAATCCAACGGAAGGAGAAGGGGAAAGAGAAGACGTCTACCTCAACGGCGTCAGTCACCTTCTTTTTCTTTGTTCAGCGACTGCTACAGTAGTCGAATCCGCCTTCACCGCAGTGGTGCCGTCAAAATCGTCATCGTTGCAGCCTTGAAAGTCGTTGTCGTCGCTACCGTGAAAGCCACAGTCGCCGATGCCTTGAATGTCGTCGTCGCCGTCGTCGTTATTGGGAAAGGAAGGGGAGAGAACGTGTTTTCGGGAGAGGAAGGGGAGAGGAAGTGTTTTTGAATTTTGGAGAGAGAGTGAAAGTGAACGGACAAAGAAATATAAAAGAGAGGAGGGAGGGATTTGGGTAGATAAAATCAATTGTGTTTTTTGAATTTGTGGACCAAGTGGACCCCATTTTTTTGTCCTAGAGTATCTGGGCTTGATCCAGCCGATGAACTCGGCTCTCCTCCCCTCACAAGTTGACGCCAACCTTCCTCCACCGTCTGATCTCGGCTCGGCGACGCGGATGGCCATCCGACCCTGTGAGTATATACTCACACTATATCCTGTGAGCAGGATAACTAAATTGGGCCGGGCCGCCCAGGGAAAAAAAAAAAAGAAAATCAATCGAAGAGCATCATCCTAACGGAAGTCCCGAGAGCCATCACTTCCCGGAACCAGCCAGCGGCCATCTCCAGCACAGGCGACGGCTGAACTGAAACCAGAGACGCAACTGAAGCTAACCCAAAGAAGGATCAAGCAAAGCTATTGAACAGGGCAAGCAAAGAATGGTCTTTCGATCGATATTTGACGCTCCAGAAATCAGAAGCGAGTTTGAGAAAGCAGGGGTCAGCCTTCAATTCATCCCAGTGATTTGGAAGTACGGGTCCAAAATTTCCTTCATATGCATTTGAGTACAGATTAATGTTCTTTGCCTCTCCTTCGGTTTCGTGAATTGGTGGTAAAAGTTGTTTGTTGTTCTCTGTGGGTGGTTATGATATTCAGGCATGTGGTTAAGAACCCTACCTGTGAATGGGATGATATACCAAGCCTGCCGTCTGCTGCATACTCAGTTCTCCGCTCAAAGTTCAGACCTTTAACTTCTATTGTTGACTCTGTTATCGATTCAAGTGATGGGGTCACTACCAAACTCCTCATTAAGCTTCAGGTACTTCTCTTTCACGTTTTTCTGTCTGGGATTTGCGTTGTTTTGTGCCCATCCACGGGCATGGCCAACGAAGGAAAATTGCATTGGTTTCAACACCATGGTTCAGTCATCTAGTTGCTATTGTTGCTGGACTAGCCAACGTAAAATCCAGTGCTGCTATCTCTGATGTGTACACTTCTTTCTCAGAATGGAGCATTTGTGGAGGCAGTTGTTATGAGGTATGACAGTCGTTTGGGGAGGTATGATGGCAAAACTCGTCCCGGTGGCCCAAGGTCAACACTCTGTATTTCTTCCCAGGTAGGTGATTGATAAGTTCAGCTAGCATTTCATTCTCCACATCCACTTTTGGCTTTTGTTTTTGGCGTGTGGGTGGAACTTGGTTATCTTGTGTTTCTTAAGATATAACTTTCCGCTTGCCTATGATGAATCACTTTTTTTTTTTAACTTTCTCATGTATTGGCATAGGTTGGTTGTAAAATGGGTTGCAAGTTCTGTGCAACTGGAAGTATGGGATTCAAAAGCAACCTATCATGTGGAGAAATTGTTGAACAATTAGTTCATGCTTCTCGCTTGTCAGATATACGTAATATTGTCTTCATGGTAACTACTTCTCAATCTGATTCTGACTTTGGATCTTTAGTCACGAATCTGCTTTATATTTTCTTCCTCTCTTACAATTTTCGGGTTTACTTGGTTTAAAATCTATTCAAAATTTGCAGGATCTTATTCCTCATTTCCATCAATAGTTTACACTCCCGTGCTCAGTAAATGAGCCACAACCCCCATGTCTCTGTGTCTATATGATCAACTTGATTCTACTGAACGAAAAGCTGACAAAACCCCTTTACCATCTGTTTATTGACAGGGGATGGGTGAACCATTGAACAACTATACCATGTTGGTAGAAGCTGTTCGTGTTATGTTAGCACCTCCATTTCAGATCTCACCAAAGAAAATGACTGTATCCACGGTATGTATGCAGTCGAAAATTACATGATCCAACTCTTACTAATAGATGTTAGACATCAAAGTGTGCATGTAGAGAATAGAACGCACTTCAAATCAGTAGTGATACCTTTGTTCCCGGCTTGCTCTGCTGGTACTTCAATGAAGTAATGAGCGCAGGAACCATTACTTAGTAGCATACCTGTTAAAAATTATCTTTAATTTTGTAGGTTGGGATAATCCATGCTATCAACAAGTTGCACAAGGATTTGCCTGGTTTGAACTTGGCAGTATCGCTCCATGCACCTGTTCAGGAAATCCGCTGTCAAATAATGCCAGCAGCTCGTGCTTTTCCATTGGAAAAACTTATGGCATCTTTGCAAGCATATCAAAAAGAAAGGTGAAAACTAAATTTTTTGGTTTGTGAATGTATTTCTTTTTTCCTCACCATATATCAGTTTCAGCATCTGATTACATTTTGTTCTTTAGTCAGCAGAAAATACTGATCGAGTACATAATGCTTAATGGCGTAAATGACGAAGAGCAGCATGCTCATGAGCTGGCCAAATTGTTGGAGACTTTTGAAGTGGTGAGTGACTGACTGTTGAATAATAAGGTTCAACCTTGTATGTCAATAATTAAGCAGCATTTTGTATGTGACACGGTTTTTCTGACTGTGCATCCACCAGGTTATAAACTTGATACCTTTCAACCCAATTGGAAGTTCTAGTCAATTCAGAACCAGCAGTGAGGAGAAGGTTTCGAAGTTCCAGAAAATCTTGAGAGGCGTCCATGGCATCAGGACAACAGTACGGAAGGAAATGGGTCAGGATATAAGCGGTGCTTGTGGTCAGTTGGTAGTTAATCTGCCTGATAAGAGCAAGGGAGCTGCCAAATTGACTGACATTGAAGATCTCCGATTTTGAGAGTTATTGTGATGGCCTTTTTCATTTGTGTAAGCGTAGTAGCTGAAATTGCTTTGGTTTATCAAAACTCTCTGAATCGCAGAAGCCCCTTATTAGTATAGATAGTGCAGTGATGCACACTTATTTTTTCAGAAAGCCGGTGTCTGAACTGACAGTTGCAGGCGTTATGTATAAGTATAACAGAGTTCAGAATTTTATATTCCCTTAAACAAGCATGAGTATCCTCTGTCTCTAGCTATACACATTAGAATGTCTACGAATTTGAGACAACGGAATGAACAGGTGCAGAATGGATAATGAGCAGCTGGCAGGGTGGCTTTAGCTTGAAGGTGTGAACCTGGTGCACCATTTAAGAAGAAGGTGATCAATCTCAGCATCCATTCTGGTTCCAATCCCTCCCCACACCAGCATGTGGGCGAGATCCTCAAGTGTAGATCCACTAACTTCATGAACTGCCTTGAACCCAATCCTTCTGTAGAACTTCACAAGCTACAATGAAAAATGGCCAAGTTGATACATCACACGTATACAGTAGACACCAGCAAAAGCCAAGTGCGGGAAACTCAGAGGGAAACCCAGAAACCAGAACCTTGGAATGGTAAAGGTCCGAGTCATTAATGGCGAGCAACTGAGCCACGTTGCAGCCACAGTCATAGCCATGTCTGATGGCGACAGCTCCAATGAACAACCCAATCCCAAAGATCGACTTCTCCATCCCAAGCGTCTCTCTTTGCAGCCTAATGGAGTCCAAGTGAAGAATCCTCTTCCCCCCTAGCCAGAGCCTCACCAAACCTTCGGCTCTTCCGAGTTCGTTCCCTGTTTTCAAACTCCTTGCTGTGATTCTGAAAAAGGGTCCTAAAGATTTGAGCTGGAGGTCTAGATTTTGGGATTTGGAACAGGCCAGTATATCGGCCATGGTTGGAGCAGTACTTTTCATCGCCATTTTTGGAGGAGTAGGCGAGCAGCTCGGGACAGAGGGGATATAGATAGGATGGCGCGTCTGACTGTCACATTTTGTGAGGTTGGTTTTGGGAAAGAGAGTCTCTTGTTCAGATTAAAAAGTATCAACATCTTGCTGATTTTTCCGGAAAAAATCCCAAAGTACACACGTTCTTAAAAAAAATTCCCAAAATACATGAGTTATAAAAAAATTCCCCAAAGTACACATGTTTGAGCATCACCGTTTTAGACAAACGCGGTGAAGATCATCACCGCGTTTGACAAACACGGTGAATACTTCATCGTTTTAAACAAAAACGGTGAAGTATTCACCGTTTCAAACCAAAACGGTGAAGTTTTCACCGCGTTAATTAACAACGGTGAACACATCACCGTTTTGGTCAAAAACGGTGAAGCCTTCACCGTTGTTAACTAACGCGGTGATCATTTCCCACGTTTCCCACCCCTGGTAGGTCAAAATTAGGTCGCAGCTACCACCTATTCACCGTCTGAGACAAACGCGGTGATAGTGTTCACCGTTTTTGACAAAAATGGTGAATAGTAGGCAGATTTTCCTATAAATAGCACACCACCAGCAGTTGTAAAAACATAACCACTCCCCTTTCTTCAAATTTCAGCAGCCAAAATCGAGCATAATACACAGAACAGAAATTTTTCGGTATGTTGAGACTTTTCGTATTATGGTCTAATTATGTTTTTAGTAGTTATAGTATGATTTAATTTTCGTATTATGTTGTTGTTAGTTAGTTGAACTTATGTTCGTTAGTTATAGTATGATTTAATTTTCGTATTATGTTGTTGTTAGTTAGTTGAACTTATGTTCGTTAGTTATAGTATGATTTAATTTTCGTATTATGTTGTTGTTAGTTAGTTGAATTTATTTTCGTTAGTTATGGTATGATTTAATATTAGTTGTACAATATGATTTTGGTTAATTTTACTGTCTTTAAGCTAATAGATACTTATTGTAAATTGTAGATATGGGTAAATTCAAGAAGTTTCATCTTACTATTCGGTGGAATGGAAGGGTGACAAACTCTGACATAGGCATTGATTATGAGGACGGCGAATCCATTATGCTGAAAATTGAATCCCGATTCAATTTTCAAGAACTCTATGATCTTTGTGCAGAAAGGGTTTGTACGAGCGGACAGACGAGACTTGGCAAAATTACTTACCGGTATCCAGACATGAGTGCTGGCGGGGTCGTGTTCCAAGAAGTTGTCATAAACGATGATGACGCGGTTATGATGATGTTACAGTTCCTAAGCGATAACCAAGTCCGGCTTGCAGAGGTGTATGTTGAGACCGAGGCGCTCGGTGAATCTCATTCTCACCAGTATTCTTATGATGATGGTTTTGCAGGAGGGTACGAATGGGGTGGTAGTTCGAGCAACTACCAAGGCGGTGGTTATACAGGAGGTTACGGGGAGGGTGGTGGTTCAATCAACTACGGTGGATCGAGTAGTGCAGGATGGGACCAATACTCGCAACCTCCTAAACCAGCCCCATTTGTTGAGGCCGATGGTGTTCAATGGCCTGCTTGGGGGCCAGAGTGGTATGGAATCGAGAATACCATTCGATCAGGGCGTACTTCACATGAGCGAGAGGACGATGTTGGTGATCGTGGTCATGTTGATCCTTCTAGCTCGAGCTATCCATTCGAGTCAAGCGACGAGGATACTGAGGAAGATTTGATATCAGTGAGCGAGGAGGAGGAAGATACTGATGATAACGAGGATGAGGCGGCATTTCGTGAGGCACCCACGCCATATTACACACAGGTTCCAACTCAATTTTTACATAGTCAGAATGATCCCCCCGACCTTGTCCCTATGCCAGTGTACAATCCGACGGCCAATCTGGAGGTGGGTATGGCGTTCACATCGAAAGACGCTGTGCAGGATGCATTTACAGAAAAGGCGTTGAGGCGCAATTTCGAGTGGAAGGTAAAATATTCTGACAGTAAACAATTACATGTCATATGCAAGCATGATGCAGAGGGTTGTACGTGGCAACTGCGGGCTGCAAATATGAAGAGAAAGGGTGCTTGGGTGATTCGCAAAGCTGAGACGATCCACACATGCTCCTCTTCTATACTTTCCCAAGATCACAGGCAACTAAAAGCAAAGAAGGTTGGGAGAACTATTAAGCACCTTATAGAAGCACAACCAGATATCAAGGTGAAAGCTATCATGGCAGAGGTGAAGGATCGACATTCTTACACGATAAGGTACAAAAAAGCATGGCATGGTAAGCAGAAAGCCATGGCTAAGGTGTATGGTGATTGGGAGGATTCGTATGCTTTACTCCCTAGACTTATGGGAGCAATGGAGGAGTCCAATCCTGGGACTGTTTTCGTCCCAGTATACAACAATGTATACACTGAGGATCAAGTTCGAGTACAGGATAAGCTGATGTTCCATCGTCTTTTTTGGGCTTTTAAACCATGCATTGACGGTTTTGGGTTCTGCATACCGGTTATTCAGGTATTTTACCAACTAGTTCCGGTTTTAAATGTTGTATTATTTGCTGTTAAGTATATTTCATACTAATTATATCCTAAATTTTTATTCAGGTTGACGGAACTTTCCTTACTGGGAAGTACAGAGGATGTCTTCTAATTGCCACTGGCGTTGATGGAAACAGGCGGATTTTCCCGCTTGCATTTGCATTAGTGGAAGGGGAGAACAGTTTAAGTTGGGCTTGGTTCTTTGACCAACTGCACGAACACGTGACACAGCGGGAAGATATTACGATTATATCCGATCGACATGCGGGGATAAGGAATGCTGTTGGTGGTTTTCCCGACGAGTGGGGGTGGAGATGGAGATGGTGTATTCGGCACTGGCTCGCCAATTTCCAACACAAATTTGGGAAGAAGAAAGACATAAAAAATCTACTTTGGAATGCAGGTACTCATGTTTTTCTTATGCGATTTAAGTTTGTGTTTATTAAGCTGATAAGCTGATGTTATTCATCATGTATTGACCAGTTAGTCTTTTGTTCACCTTTTAGCGGTTGCACATCAACCAAAAAAGTACGAGCAGATCATGAAAACGATCCGTCAGACCCACCGAGCTGGAGCAGTATGGGCTGAAGGTCAAGAGTTGCCCATGTGGACGTTCCATATGGACAACGGGGCTAGATGGGGCATTGCAACTACCAACCATGGAGAAAGTATAAATAATGTGTACAAGGGTCTTCGAGCGATGCCTATTTCTGTCATCGTGGAAATGTCTTATTGGAAGGTCAACGAGTGGCGAGTTGCTCGGCTACAGCTAGCTATAGGGAGGGAGTTGCAAGGTCATTCAATAGCACATGACGTATTCGCTCAAATGCAGAAGAACGATGAAAAATCAAGTAAGCATAAGGTTGTTCTTTTTAACCGCAGTGAAGGAATATTCGCTGTCGAAACAGGTATATGGGGTGGAGGGAGACGTGGTCACAATCGTCAAACGGTCAAATTGCACTACGAATTAGGGGAGTGTTCTTGTCAAAAGTATCAGAACGAAAGGATACCCTGTTCACATGCAATGGCGGTTGCTAAGTCAATAACCATGAACAGAAACAGCCTGGTGAGTCCTTACTACACTGAACAAGCGATACGGAACTCATATAATGCAGCTTTGAGCCCCATGCCAGATGAAGCGTATTGGCCTATATACGCTGGAAAGTTGATTATCCCACCGTTGCACCTAAAACGCACCAAAGGCCGTCCTAGAGTTGAAAGGATACACAATGAGATGGATCAAGTTGAACGGACGAGAAGGGGACCGAAGCGATGCTCTAAGTGCAGACAACCTGGTCACGACAAGAGGCGTTGCCCAGGACAACCATCAACTTAATTTGCATTTACTTGTATTCTGCTACTAAATTGATCGCTTGTTTAATTTTTCATTAACGTTTGCATTTGAAGTCCAAGTATTTTGTTAAATCAAAAATGTTTTCCTTGTCGATACGATCGCGCGGCCGCAAACGGCTCGTTATTTCGACCTCAAACGAATAAGATACGGGCGTTTTAGTTTATAGTACGCAAAAGTTACTTTAACGATACGATCACGCTTTGACGTCACTTATCTCACTCGTTTGGACTCGGAATTGGGATCTGTAAAATTCTATGCGATCGTGGTTGATTTTCCCAACTTTTTTGTGTTGAGGGAAGATACTGATTCTTGATAAAATGATCCAGAAAATTCATTCGACAACTTAAGTGCGTAGGATAGTTTTTAGACAATGCAAACTCAAATAACAACACCTAAAAATCACAAAAACAACATTGATAGTTCACTACAATGATAAAACGATAAATTCACTAATTTGCTTCATTTTGGCCCCCATCTCCACCTCTTCCTCCTCGTCCTCCACGACGTCCTCGACCCCTTCTTCCCCCCTCCGCCGCTGCTTCTTGGCGGGCTCGCTCAACGGCTGGTCGCGGATTTCTCTTGACCCGAGCCCCAACTGGGGTTACATATGGTGGTGGTGGTGGCTGAGTTGGAGCGGTAGCTTGACGAATGATCGGAGTTTGTTGTTGCGGGGTCTGAAACATCGAACTTTGTTGCTGATGTTGGAATTGAGAGAACCCATGAGAGAAAGTGTCCCATTCCTGAGATCCTCCATGACTCGATGAGCCTCCACCGGCATCCGCTGTAGGTGCCCACTGGTACTCGAACGGTTCGGGGAGCTCGGTTTCTTGAGTGGTACGCACCTCTTCGAACGTAGGCAAAGGCCTGCGTTTGCTCCTTCGTGGGGGCTCAACCAGGGGCACAATGGCTGCATCATCACGGAATGAGGGTCGTGCCGGGGCAGGAACGGGAGGATAGGCCACGACATCCCTCCTTTGCTCTCTGGTGCAACTCAGGAGGTTATTCATAAGTCGGGTCAACCAAGTAGTCTTCCGCTCATCCATGGTTGGAGCACTTTCGAGAGTGTACTTCGCGTGTTCCAAACCATCAACCTAAGGAAAGCACAAAATATATCAAATTAACTAAACATTAAAATAAATATATTTAAGAATGAGGGAGATTAGGATAACTTACCACCGAACCCATCACAGCACCTTGCTTTGACACCCATCTCAGGGTGAACTTCCGATACCACTGCATGTACCCATCGTGGTAGCCCATCGGTCTCGTCTCCGGCATCCCTTGCACCACCCATTGGGATCGATTCTCCCAGATGTTGATGTAGAATCCATGCTTTAGCGTCCAGTTTGCATTGTTTCGGAGGTCCATAGCATGTAGCTCCCTGAAACCTGCTGGCGGGTCTTGTGGAATTGGTTGCTCCATTCGATACTGCCTCAGGGATCGATCGGGTAGGTGCCATTCCACAATGTGCCAACAGATCAATGGCACCTTGCACAACCACGTCTCGTGATCCAGAGGGTGCCTAAGATGATGCAGCTCAACCACTTCACGTGGATATGGATCCCATATAACCTAAAATCACAAAAATTCGGAATTAACGACCATTTACTTTGATAAAATTGATCTTGTTCAAATATGGACAAAACATGATTACCTGATTCCACCATGGTTTATCTAACTCAGAACGATAAAACAGTAACGAATGCTCAGGCTGATGGTCATTCGTATTTGCTCCTATCCACCTTGTAAGTAAAAGTACGGAATCAATTTAAATTCAATTTAAATCTAGTTAAGCATGTAATAAAAATTAAATTGGGCTAAGTACGGAAGTGCAGACAATTTAAATCTAGCTGAAGCATGTAATCAAAAGTTAAATTGGGCTAAGTACGGAATAAATTCAATTTAAATCTAGCTCAAGCATGTAATAAAAAGTTAAATTGGGCTAAGTACGGAATAAATTCAATTTAAATCTAGCTCAAGCATGTAATAAAATTTAAATTGGGCTAAGTACGGAATAAATTCAATTTAAATCTAGCTCAAGCATGTAATAAAATTTAAATTGGGCTAAGTACGGAATAAACTTACTTGACACCGTAGGGGAGATTTTGCAGAAGGTTGAGCTCATCATCGTTTCTCCGGTATGGACGTGGGTTGAGAGGTGCGAACATTGGAAGATGCTCCCATACCCACAGTTGAACGATGAACATCGCAGCACCAGCTTGCTTTGCCCCAACCCTCGAGCAAGTACACAGCTCCCGGTATACGCCCGCTAGCACGGCCGATCCCCAACAAGGTCTCTCCAATTGCATCCCAGTCACCGGTGAGCAATGGCAACCATATGCCTTGAATCCACCGGTTGGACTTGTCGGGGAACAAAAATCCACCCACCAAACCGATGAGGTAGATGCGGGCGTAGCGCTCGACTTGTTCTTCCGGTGTCTCGTCATTGATTTCCACCTCTTGCTGGATGTGAGATACCAGCCACGGGACCGACACTTGCCCCGCATTCAACGGTGGATGCCCCCGTCCTTGATTTGGTGTGGTGGTCGGCATGTCGAAGCCCAAACGATCACGGATGAGCGGCCCCCAACCTCCTCCGGGTTTGGTCGTGTTCCCAATGATGGCATCTCCAGATATAGGAAGCCCGGTGAGGATCGCCACGTCTTTGAGGGTGATCGTCATTTCCCCCTCCGCAAGGTGGAATGTATGGGTTTCGGGACGCCATCGTTCCGCCATTGCCGTAAGCAGCTCGTTGTCGATCTCGATCCGCAAGAAATGGCGCAACATTCCCAAACCGGTCCTCGCTATATAGGGCTCCAACCTTGGATGCCAAGCGGGCAAGTTATTGGTCCCTTTATGAACCACGGGAACAAGAGATTCCTAAAAAAAATAGGAAAACATCAATTAATTAGATTAAATAAAGCAAAATAAAACATTAGAAAATAATAAAATAAAGCAAGTCAGTTCATCAAATTACCGGATTGTTATCCCAAATGGCACGGGAGCGATGCATTTCTTGATCGGTTAAGAGACTCGCATCCCTTGGGCCATAATGGATATACAATCGAGGATCGTATATCTCGGCACCCATCTATAAAAAAGTAATATAATCAGAGATTGTTTTGATAAAAAATAAATCAAATTGTTTCGATTAAAAAAAAATCACAAACCAAAAACCTACACGAAGAGCCTCTTCGTCCATTATTGGCGGAAGCCGGACAGAGGTTCGACGGGTTTAGCTTTGTAAGGGACGGGAACTTAGCGGGACGGGGGCTTTAGGGTCAAACTCTAGTAATTCTTTCTGATGTGGAAGATCGGACTTAGCCGCAACCACAGAGGATACTTAGAACGAGACTAGAGCGGATAAATTGAGGGAGAAAGAAGTGAAATGTTTGTGGGGTGAGTTGAAAGTGAAAGGGGAAGGAGGTATTTATAGTTTGGGGGAAGGGGGGGAGGAGCTGCTGCGCAGTTATTAGGGCTCCATTCACCGCGTTTGATGAACGCGGTGAACTCACCGCTTTAACCAAACGCGGTGAATGCAATGGTGACGTGGCGTGCTGTGAGGCGTCGGATCGTGGGAAGAAAACCACGATCCGCGTCTCACCGCATCTAACGGCCACGGTGAAAGCACATTGGCGCGGATTGCTGACGCAAACAAACACGGGTTATTCACCGTGTTTGTCTAACGCGGTGAATACCCCGTGCTGTCCACGTCAGCAACTTCACCGCGGCCGATAAAAACGGTGAAGCCTTCACCGTTTTAGTTTAAAACGGTGAAGGCATCACCGTGTTAGATTAAAACGGTGAGTACTTCACCGTTTTTAACAAAAGCGGTGAACCCTTCACCGTTTTAGTTTAAAACGGTGAAGTACTCACTGTGTTTGTCAAACGCGGTGATGACCTTCACCGTTTTAGACAAAAACGGTGATGCTCAAACATGTGTACTTTGAGAAATTTTTTTATAACTCATGTATTTTGGGAATTTTTTTTAAGAACGTGTGTACTTTGGGATTTTTTCCGATTTTTCCAATATATATGTGGATTGCGAATAGGCTCACAATCGTTTCGATTATATCCGGAATTGTTTAGTCAGTTTTCGATTAATTGTTAACTACTTTGTGTTTATTGTTAACCTTATTGTTTATATTAGTCGGTTAACTGTAATCGCTTAGTCAAATTCCGGTTATTTTGTTGGTTAACCGAACAACCATTCAGCAAATGATTCGGTAATACTATACCGAAATAATGGATCGATAACCTAACCAATGGAATACCTGCTCAATTTTTTCAACTGTGCATTTTTGTATATTTTCTCCTACATACGTTGTGTTCTTTTTTAAGTTGTTATCATCATTGAATAAAAAATCATTTAACATAGATATCAACCCATAAGCAACTCGTCCAACACAAGTACACAATAACACAATTCTACTGTCAAATTTGATATAAAAAAACACACACACAAGAATAAGAGACCCAACAACAGTTACTCAAATCATATGTCTCAGTTCCCACCAAGTTATATGGAATAAAAAATGTTACTGATTGTTATCGAGCTAGTGTGTGCAACACTGCAACTCCAGCTTTCTACTATGCTCCTTTTAAAGCCTTTACTTGAAATTATTCTCATTTGAACCTAAGTCATTATTACAACCAAAGGTACATAAGCGATCTTGTAGGTCTTCAAACATCTCATTATTTTTGGCCTATGCACGTGGCTCATCGAGGCATATTATTTTTGGCCTTAACTATGATGATGACCGTAATCGATTAGTTGGTTAACCGTTTAACAGTCGATTACTAACCGTATAACTGTCAGTTAGTAATTAGTTAAATTTGGCTACAGGAAATCGTTTGTTTACTGTTTAAACGATTATCGGTATAATGCTAACCACGGTTCTGGTTCATTTATCGGTTACACAGATAAGATGATAACTGTTTATCATGCCTAATTACGATTTTGGATGAGCTTGTCTATCGAGGCCAAAAACAATAACTGCATTGGAACTATTTTGGTACGATTTTCCTTTTTCCAATGGCGATTAGAAGGAACGAGAGAAAAATACTCAAGAGGAGGCTTAGCAGCTAGTATGGTAGTGGGCAATAGGGGGAAAAATCCCAAGTTACACATGTTAAAAAAAAAATCTCAAAATACACACGTTATGAAAATAATTCCCAATCTACGCATGTTTGGGTATTCACCACGCCAGAGGGGGGCGCTGATTGATTCACCGCGGCAGAGGAAGACGGTGATTTCATCACCGCATGAGAAAAAGACGGTGATTGCATCACCGCTGTCGACGAAGGCGGTGAATGCTTCACCGCATTACACGGCCGCGGTGAAGGCCTGACCTGCGTCGAAACTTTAAACAAACGTAACTTTGTGCTCGGTTATCCGATCATAGCGAAATTTTTTTTGATCCCGCATAATTTTTCGAGATCTTGCAAGCCGAAAACAGGCCACTTGGTCCCGCCTTCGTCTCGAAAAAATGTCGTTTGCTACCCCGAACGAGCCTTTTTCGATTTCGTCAAACTTTGAACAACCATAACTTTGTGCTCCACAATCCGAAAATCATGAATTTTTTTTGATTTCGCATAAATTTTTAAGAACTACAGTTTTTATCATAGACATAATTTCGGAATGTACTTGGATTCCTGAAAAGGGAAGGTAAAGTTATTCCCAAAACCCCTTATATCCATAAATAATTCATTTTTTGAAAATTATCTCCTACTAAAAATTGTAGTCCTTAAAAAGTTATGCGAAATAAAAAAAAAGTTCATGATTTTCGGATTGTGGAGCACAAAGTTATGGTCGTTCAAAGTTTGACGAAATCGAAAAATGCTCGTTTGGGGTAGCAAACGACATTTTTTTCGAGACGAAGGCGGGACCAAACCGCCTGTGGCTGTTTGCGGCTTGCAAGATCTCGAAAAATTATGCGGAATCAAAAAAAATTTCGCTACAATTGGATAACTGAGCACAAAGTTATGTTTTTCTAAAGTTTTGACGCAGGTCAGGCCTTCACCGCCTTTCTCTAGAGCGGTGATGCAATCACCGCCTTCCTCTACAGCGGTAATGCAATCACCATTCTTCTCTCATGCGGTGATGCAATCACCGCCTTCCTCTGTCGCGGTGAATCAATCACCGCCCTCCTCTGCCGCGGTGAAGGCCCAAACATGCGTAGATTGTGAATTATTTTCATAACATGTGTATTTTGATATTTTTTTTAAAACATGTGTAACTTGGGATTTTTTTCGCAATAGGGGTGGGTAATGAGTGGGTTGGTTGGTTTCGGTCTTAAACTAACCCACCCACTAACTAACAAGTTGGGACAATTGTGAATGACTTTGAGGTTGATTTCATCAATGACCTCGATTATCAGTTCGTGTTTGACATAGTCTGTCTACCTCAAGATTAACAAGTTTGATATGACCTGGCTCGTACCACGACAATGATGCTCCAACCTCAATGGTGCATCATCAATACACTCTTTGCTGGCTCCATTCTCCAAAGTGATCGGTCTTCCAACAAGGTCATCAAAAGAGCTTTACTCGCCTTTACCAGCATGTCAGATGTAATTGAGAAGCTGCACCTTGGATCATTTTTGGCAACTTCATTCTCCAAGGCAACAAGAAGCCAACGTAATTGGATAATGTATTTGGGGCACTGCAAAACCAAGTTGGCCCGGTATCTCAACATCGACCTTAGTATTTGCACCAAGGTGGACCACACTACAAACTTCTAGGATGGGACCTTGGGTTCCATGCGTTTATTCCGAGTGTTGGACCTTTATGATACATTGAGGGTCTTTTCCAGCGACCAGAGCAACACCAGAGAGCTCCACCACCACGCCGACGTGGCCATGCTAGTGCTTCTTCAACATCCAGAGTCGGATATTCTTCCTCGAGAAACCTTGAGGCCCGAGTCTCTGCCCTCGTGGAGTAGTTTGCAGAAGTTTCATCCCAGATCGGCCGAGAGCGTGACGCTCGAAGACATTCACACCGATTGAAAAGGGCGATGCTCCATGCCCAGGGCATCGTGTTCTAGGATCCAGAGTGGCCAACTTCACCTCCTCGTCAGGGGTAGTCACCACTTTAGTGCCATGTTAGCATCGTAGAACCTCCATCTTCCATTGATTTACACTCTTTGTTTATTATTTTTGTGTGTTTGACTAGTACTATTGTATTGTTTTTCTTATCTTGTGATGTTTTGAATATTGTGATTGTGTAATAACCTCGTCTTGAGCGATCATGTGTTTGTTCCGTGTGAAGCTCTCTCTCCCTTGAAACTGCTTCATCTCCAGTCCGACTTTCACTCATAATGATTAAGCAACTTTGTTCTACCCTTATCATTGCTCCATTTGCAACAATGTCGTGCTTATGTGTATTTGTGTGTTGGGGGGGGGGGGGGGGGTTGTACATATATTTGTAATTGGCGTGTGAATAATGAGTATAAATGGCCTATTTGAATGCTTTGGAACCTTGCGATTGCCAAATTTCTACAATTTGAAGGCTCCAAGCACTTGTGCATGTATGATTGATGAATGCCCGATATTGGGATGTGTTTTGGAACCTGTATTCTTGCTTGACTTGAAAATTCTAGGGGTTTCGAACACAATTGTCCCAAGCATGATCTTGCTCGGTATGCTTTGAATTGTTTGATGATTGTGATGGTGTGCATTATTGGGAATGGTGAGGTGATACGAACATTCTAGATAATGAGTGGCTTTACTTCAATTTGCTCTCGTATGTGTGAAAGTGTTTGTTATGGAGGTTAGGACATGTGCGTGGGATTCCCCAATTTTAGACTCCAAAGAGTTCTGCAAAAGGTGCACTAATTTTAAAATAGCTTTTGAAAAAATGGAGTGTTCTCACGTGAGAGGAAACCGAGTATAGTGTTTGAGTTAAGTAGTCGCAGGGCTTTTCTGTCAATTCAGAATGCCATTTGAGGATGTGTTCGGGGACCAGATAGCTTTCTAGCGTCCCAATCATCTTTCACTATTTTTCATCCCCCCAAACACCTCTCCTCCTCACGAACTTGTATGATAAAGAGATAGTGTGCTTTTAAGCAAGTCATTGAGACCTCGGGCTCTCGTTTTACCTACATGTGTGGCAACTCGGCTATTGTTGAGACTAAAAGTGTAGGCTGGAAAGTGGTGCTCTGTGGCAATGAATCCAAACATTAGGTTCCCCATATGAGGCTTTGATAGAGAAGGCAATTTACTTATGATCTTAGCCCGAGGGAGAGATGCCTTAATTTGAAAAATTGCAAAATGTGGGTGCCATGTACAACAGAGTTTAAGTTGAGACTCAAAAAATTGAGTCCTTTTTTGAAAACGTAGGAATACTATCATGGAGTCGTAAGCTTTTCACATGATTTCTATGAGTCCCCCAGTGCACACGTGAAGTGTCTAGACCTCTTTAGTTGACAAGGTCATCATCCGAGAGTATGTGTTGGCACGAAGAGATGGAAGTAAAGTTTACCCGACTTTGATAGTTTATTAGGCGCCACCGATGATTGATAGAGCATACCATTGTTATTGCCAGACAAGTTGTACTTGTTTGAGTAGATTTGATTGGGGACAAACAAATGTTCAAGTTTGGGTGAGTTTGATTCGGGATAGATTACATGTTTATACCTCTTGCCTTGTGCCATTTGACTTGGTTTGCAACGTCCTTGGAGCTATTTTATGCTAGGTTTGGTCTTGTTTTGTCATGTTTCAGACCTTAACATGTAAAATGGATATCGGGATTGAAAGTCAGACTAAAGGGATAAAAAGTGAGCAAAATGGACAAAAGTGCATTGATCACGGCCAGAAGGGGATGATCGCAGGCAGCAACCGTGGTGTCGATGAAGAAAACGTATAGAGTACAAACTTCGAGGAGACTTTGTGCAGTTCGCAGGCAGTGCAAGGATCACAGTCCCAAATCGTGAAGTCAGCAGCCGAACCATGAAGTCTGCAATTGTCCAGGAGCTTTCGTGCAGTTCGCGGGCATTGCAAGGATCACAGTCCCCCCGTCGTGAAGTATGTTAATGAAACGGTGCATTTTGCGGTTAGATCACAGTTTCATTGCATACTCCACTGGCTTGAAGTGCAAAGTGATATGTGCACTCGCAGACTATATAAAGGAAAGTGAGCTGAAATCGGATGAGAGTGTTCTAGCGAGAGAGTTAAGAGTTGTTCTTCAAAGATAGAGAGAGCTACGAGCAAGGAGGAGTTGAAGGTGAATTTGACCTAAGACAATTGGAGGTAGATTTCATCTCCAAGCATCCACACAAGCAACTAGGAGGAGGAAAGATCACTTTTCCATGGGGTTTCTTTTATTCTAGTTGTTGTTTCTCTTATATCTATGAAATAGTTACTCTATTCACTTGGATGTTGGGAAGCCTAGTGTAGGATGTTGTAGATTGTAGTTTGTTAACTCATTGTGTTGATGAGTATTTTGATTTATATATAGATCGATGTATTTCATGCAAATTGAGTGTTCTTAATCAAATCCCTCAATTTTGGGGCAAATTGACCTAAGAGGGAGAAAATTCTCCTCGGGTCACTACTCAATCATCATAGAGTGCCATGAAACGTTGTGATTGGTGACTCTTCGTCGTTTCAAGTTAATCTCTGAGGAAGAGGAATCGATTGCCATAGTCGTCTTTTGAGGTTGTGTGGTACACCCCTCCGATTAGATCGATTAAGCGGGCTAGGATGCTCAAATAAGGGGTTCTAACTAATTTAGATCTCCTAACAGTAAATGAATGCGTACCTATCATACTATAGTATCACAATTGCATCTCAACACGAGACTAGGAAGAATAACGTCAGAGTGAGCTTTTCTCAATTGAACTTAATATCGTTTTATTTGCAAGTTTATTAGCTTTAACAACAATTCGACTGCTAGATAACTTGTAGATGGCTGAAATAAGGATATATAGATCGCCTAGGTTGATATTTGAAATACTTACTCCATACTACAACCAGTTATAGGTTACTACACTTGGTCTATTATTGAACTACAGTGGTAGCGAGTCAATCACCACAAAATAAAAAGTAAGAGAAATGAGATCAATTTGCCGTCTTTAATAGATTGGAATTAGTAGAAACTAAAAATATGAATATTATATGGCCCGTAGGCGAATAATTAACTTATGTGTAATGACTGATGTATATATGATCGATCTTATAATGAATTTTAGACCAATTTAAAATATCAAAATCCTAAAAATTGATTTTAATTATTTTTTATTCTAGTTGTAAGTTGCAATGTCTCTTTCATTATAACAAGTCGTATGTATCAAATAGTAGGATTCCTCATTCATTTGACTTTTTTTTTTGTGTGAATATTTTGAGCATGGTGGAAACAACATATTTGTTCTACCAAAAATATGAAATTAAATGCATTCCACATTTAAATCACGGATTTGTCCTTGCACCTTTCTTTTTCAACAATAAAAGTCAAATATATGTCTGCAGCCTTATTAAAAAATTAAAATGTCTTTTCCTTAAAAAAAAAAACGAAACAAAAATGGTATAAAAGAAGTTTAATAAAATAAGATAACACATAACAGTGAGTTATAGACTTGTAAAATTGCTAGTCGCCCCTAAACAAGCTCTCCACCTTCCCCTCCAAATTATGCACTTGACATTTCCTTCTCCAAATTGCCTCCCAGTTTTGGTAAACTGAAAACCCTCACCATCATCGTTCAATTCCAATCCATTCAAAATCGAATTCAATTCACGATCCCTTTCGTTCAGGGTCGCTATTGAATTTTGATAACGTCCCGTTTTTAGCTCTGCCGCCTTCGTTATTTTACCACCATCCCTCCATTTTCTTTGCCTGGTTTCTCTGCCTCTCTTTCCCTTTTCTCGGGTAAAAAACGAATCGTCAGGATGAATGCGGCTGCAACAAAGCCGCTGCCGGGAATCGCTACTCTGAAGGCGGGATTCTGGACCTCGCGCGACGTAGACGCCGTGACTAACTTCAACCCGACGAGGAGGAGGAACAAGGGCGAAGGTCGCTGTTTGAGGATCAAGGCTATGGAAGACTCGCCGGCGAGCTCGAACCAAGCGGGGAGGGTTGCTGACCATAAGGAGTCGTGTTTGGATGCTGTATCGGTTAACGGGCACGCTCACGCCGGTAATCTTTACTTTCTCATTCTCTCGGTTTCGCAAATGATCAAGTGAGCTAAGTAGGAATTATCCCCCGCCCAACTTATTCAAAATCTCATCTCGATCTTACCGTCGATCCGAATCTTCAAACCCAAAAGATTGAATGTCGGTTTTGATTTACCACCGATCTAAACCTTTTCTCTTCTGCTGGTTTTTTGTGGTGGAGCAAAGAGGAAAGCAGGCTTGTTACTTAATGTATTTAATATACATGGAAAGAGCAAGCTTGTTTACCGAATTAGGGATTCTAATTCACCATCTTTGTTTCGCCGGCTATTACAGAACTTGTAAAGGGAACGTATTTTGACTGGGTAACTTTAAAGCTTGTGGAATGGAACCTTTTGATCTCCTTTATTGATTTGGGTAGACTCCTGAAGTGCTTTTTTTACGGACAGGGAATAATCGCGGCCCACTATCTACTGTTGGGAATTCAACAAACATCAAGTGGCACGATTGCCCTGTTGACAAAAATGGAAGGCAAAGGTTGCTGAATCAGAAAGGTTGTGTCATATGGATCACGGGTCTCAGTGGTTCAGGTATATTTGCTACTCGACTGTTTAACTTGCTGATGACTGATTCTGGCTGTGTGATCACATTAGGTGAGTTCCAGAATGATTAGTTTGAATGCCATGGTCTACCTTTGACTACACCAAAAAATATATAGGATTTATCTGAAACAAATAGCTGAACCAGTTCTCTTCATTATAGCCTCTTGGAGCCAGTGGAGACTGTTTGTTGAGTGTTTCGGCATGCATTCATTTTGAGTAATCTGTTCTTTAGTGGAGAATTCATGATACAAACGTACCATGAGTTTTTGGGTACAGGAGTTAATACCTCAGTTTAGTGATTTTTTTCCCTGAAATAATGAGCAAACTGAGAATTGGGACTTGAATCACTAGGAGGCAGATGAAAAGTCGACATATGTGATATCGTGTAATGTTAATGGTCTGTATAAGTATCGAGCGCTTCCTACTACTATTGGGTTATTCTGCATTATGATTTCTATGCTATAAGAAATTGAATTTTAAGTTCCCTTCAACTAGAGTTATTTGTCCGTTCTTAGGGAGAAGACCCATCATCCAATGTGGCATATTTCATTGTGCATTGCTCCACTATATCCGTTTCCCAATTTTTGATTTGGAATTCAACTGATAGGAAAGAGCACTGTGGCTTGTGCATTGAGTCAACTCTTGTATCAAAGAGGGAAGTTGTCTTACATTCTTGATGGAGATAATGTAAGACACGGTCTAAACCGTGATCTTAGTTTTAAGGCAGAAGATCGTGCAGAGAACATCCGCCGAGTTGGTAAGCTCGTAGTGCTTTGAATTGTCAGCCACTTGTTTCAAATTATCTCTTGAATGATCTGGTTCAGAATTTAACTATTTACAGTGATATACCATCTGGTTTACTCTTTTATGCGTAGGTGAGGTAGCTAAGTTGTTTGCTGATTCTGGAGTAATTTGCATTGCATGCCTGATCTCTCCCTACAGAACGGATCGGGATTCCTGTCGTGCTATGTTACCAACTGGAGATTTTATTGAGGTTGATGCTTATTACTACCTTGACTCTCTAGTCCTGTTTATATAATCTGTAATGCTCTTTTCCTTATAATGAATGGTCAGATTCCGTTCATTTACTAGTCAAGATAATAGAATTTTGTTGACAAACATTATGGACACAGGTGTTCATGGATGTTCCACTCCAAGTTTGTGAAGCCAGAGACCCAAAGGGATTATATAAGCTTGCTCGTGCTGGGAAAATAAAGGGTAATATTTGATAACGCATGTGGTAGTTTCTCACATTAAAAGAAAGCAGTTGCATGAATGTAGTCGAGACTTCGTATTGTGATTTTTTGTGGAAGTCTATAACTTTTTCAAACCGGCTTTCCTGGATCAAAGGACCATTTCACTATTGGCAGCATAGAATAAGTATTCAGAGTGAATGCAAAGCACTTGGAAGAAAATGGCTAAATAGTTCTTCGATGCTTAACTTCAATTTTGAACAATTGAAGATGATGGTTCCCGTTTTGCAGGCTTTACTGGTATTGATGACCCATATGAACCACCAAAAGATTGTGAGGTAATGTTTTACCATGAAACCCAACTGAAGCATGAAGCATTTGCTCATTCAATATGCATTTGACCATTTGTAGGGTTCTTTAAGTGTTTGATTCCCTGATTCGTGGCTAAATAGTGAAGCAAATAGAGGATAGACAAAAAAAAAAAAAAATCTGTAATCCAACCTGGGGTTCTTATAGCGTGTAGTCGTAATACATCTTTCAACTGGGTCATCTTAATGAAGCTAGTTAAATCCATCCATATCAGCTTTCTATTGCCACATTGTCTAATCTTCGAAGTAGCGCAGTCGTTTTGCACTTGATCATCGCCAACTGGGCAAATTCTCAGTTTGACCCTAGCGTACATGCTTCCAGTTATGCGAACTAGGCAGTGCTTAATTTCTGATTCATGTGTTGTGTTTTGTCAGATTGCACTGAAATGCGAGTTGGGTGACTGTGCTTCACCGCAACAGATGGCAGATAAAGTCGTTAATTTCTTGGAGGCAAAGGGATACCTCCAGGCATGAGAAAAAAAAGGTCATTATACAAGAACAAGACAATTTTACCAAGCACGAAAACAAGCTTGGAATATGAAACAGCCATTCATGTTGGTTTACCTCATCCATTCCGTTCTCCTCCAGGGAGTTAGTTTATGCTTTGCGAGTTTGCGTTGTGTTTTTTTTACCCCGGTTTTATGGTGTTCTTTTGTTTTCTGGTATCATCTATTCGATTTGTTTGTATTATAACTGTTAAGTTGTGAAGAAAGTCTGTAGTAGCAGTAGTAGTAACTAGTAAGAGAAAAAAAGGGAGGTGTGCTTGTAAGTTGTAATGGTGTTGTGACTTGTGAGTTGGTGTAAAAAGTGGCAGGGTAAGAAACTAACAAGTAAAAAGAGGAACGTATTCAATTGTATGTTGATTCATTTGTTTGTATCTAACTGAATGTAGGAGGTAAACACGTGAATAAGTAGCTGCGAATAGTGATAGTATAAATTATAGTAAGTTCACTAGCGTGGACCCCGGCCAGTTGGCCGGAGGAAGGTGAGTTATGAAGGATAATAAGACTGCTTTTCTTCCCCATCCTCCTCCTCTCCTCCTCATCTTCCTCCTCTTAGTCACCATGATCGGATGACACGCTCCATGTCTCATCTTCTTCCTCTCCACCTCGATCCTCACTAAGCTCAACATGAATCTCAACGCCCAAACAATGAGGATTTTGTGCCATAAAATCAAAAAGCACATTCAAGCTATCATCATCCACAATAGGCATCACATAATGAAATGAAACACCATTCGACCATTCTGGAAGACAGTAAGTGAAACCTATGATCACATCACTATCTTGTACTGCTTTGTCTTCACGTCGTATTCTCTAAATTAGATTCTCACAAAGTTTGTGATATGTCACCCTAGATGGAATCGTCAACTGAAAACTTCTACCACCAACAAAATGGACGCCCAAATTACCCTCCACTTTCTTTGATTTCCACCGAAAGATTATTTCAAATCTTCTAAAATCATTACATAAAAAAACAAACTCACTAATTACTAACTAAATAAAATCACAATAGCATTTGAAGAATATAATTAAAAAATAAATGTGTCTCTTACCTGTTAGCCATCTTTGCAGCAACCAGCAGAGCTTCTCTCGTCTAACTTCGTAACATAGGTTTTTTGTGGTGAGCAACTGAAAGCAAATCGCTTGTTTATAGTGCTGGAGTGGCTGTGGGAGGTAGCGAACCCACCTCAGTCTCGGGTGCCCCCACTGGTGGAATTTCATCGCCTCAGTCTCTGGTGCCTCCGCTGGTCAAGGATTTTAGGAATTTTTCCGCTGATGAAAACCAAAAAATCGCGCAGACGCTGCAGTCTTGGGCGCCACCGCTCAATTTTGAACTAAAAATTTTATAAAGCGCCTTCGCCTGAGTCTCGGCCGGGCTCGCTATGTGTTCTTTCTAAAACACATATTCGTGTAAATACTTTTAAAACCACCATATTGATAGTAAATTTTTAAAAAAATAATATTTTGGAAATTTACCCACATTTTTCAGTGACCAATGTCGGGCTTAATTAATTACGATGCGTTTCTGCCCTTAAGGGTTTCTTAGCCTATGTTTGGCCCGACTTTTAGAAGTGGTTTTCGGCTTCAAAAGCTGAAGCAGGGCCAAACACCTCTAAAAGCTCGGCTTTTGAAAAGCCGAAAAGCGCTTTTGTATAACATAAAAGCAGAAGCTCCGATTTGGAGCTTCTGCGAAAAGCTGTTTTGAAAATACAAGATTATCCTTACCATATTTTAATTTTATTTCAGAAAATATAATTTTCCTTCATTTATATCATTTTAAAAATAAAATAAATTATAAAATCATATTATTTAATATAAAAGAAATCTAACAAGATCTATTTTGACTACTTTTTATTGTTTAGAATTTTTATTTTTATTTTATATTATAAGTCCTTTATAGTCATTTTACACAATCGCTCATATTAAAAAACACTTCTAATAGTTTTACAGCCAAACACTAAATTGCTTTTTTTGAAAAGTACTTATCTAAAAGCTCCAGCCAGAAGCTGCTTCTGCAAGAGCTACAGCAGAGCCAAACTAAGCTTTAAATTCCTTTCTCATACTTATATGTTATGCGTTTCTTTTCCAGTGATGCATTTTTTATAATATTAATTGAAATGACAAAAAAAAAAAAATCTACTATCATTCAAAGATGTAAATTTTTGAATGGAGCATGTTCTGGCGTACAACCTTCATAACTAACAAATATACTATCCACTTTCTCATTAAAAGGCTTCACCATTTTTTCAATTTCTCATTCCTCATGCTTCCACATTAGCCACCAATTATAACATTTTTTTTTTATTTTGAAAAATTACCGATGATTTCTTTTCCCATTATTACCTGACGGACTTTTCTAAGTGGTTCCTTTCCATCTTCCTTTTTACTATTTGTGGTTATTTACTTCATCATTTCATCTCTCTTTGATTTGCTTAGGAATAGGATAATGAATTTCAATGATTGTTAGCAAACTAACTACATACTATGGTAGTAGTCTAACTGAGCACCAAAATATATTCCGTCATAAGAAAATGCATGTTTTGTTGGGAATTAGTTTTAAGCTAGAATTCTCCAATATGACTAATAATAACGTTGTGTATCGAGATCATAAAGGTAGAATCATACATTAAGTCAAAATTTCCCCCCCGAATATGGTCGACATTTCTCAATTAATGAATAATTTAATTCCAAGTAAAATCAATCAAATGACAAAATATGACGAGCAATGATCAGTAGTTTGATTTTTATTCAGTGTTCTCTTTTTAATTTTCACTCTTCCAATTAGAGTGTGCCACCTAGCACACTCTCTCTTCCGTTTCAGTTCTCCTATTGTTTTCAATCGGCTTGCATTCCTTTCGTTCAACTATGAAATAGCGATAATTTTAGCCATAAACTTAGTTTATCTTACCGGAAATAAATTTGTCTTCCAGCCAACCAACTGGCCGAGTTCAAAGCTAGTATTAGTAGCTGGATTAGTGATACAAAGGAGTTGGTGCAATAAAAAGAGAGTTTGTAAATATTTAATTAACTTCCTTGGATATGGATATGTTTTTTTTCTTTTGTCAATTAATTGATTAAGGAAGGGTTGGAATTCAATTCCCATAATCAAAATTGACAGTTTGGGTAGTAGGGAAATTACTGATTAATGAAGGTACCTTGTTAATATTTTCCTTTTCAAGATTTCACTTCATGTATTTATAGGGAAATTAAAGGGCGGAAAAAGAGCACATGATTACTGCAGGCTATAGCTTTGATTAACTGAAATTAACAGGAAGCCATTATTGCCCATAGCTTACGACTCTCAATTTGGTTTGCTCCTTCTTAACCCTTTTTTTTTCCATCTCTTTTTCTTTTTTCATTTATGAAAATCTCTTTGCCGGCCAGGCCAGTTTCAGAACGGAGGAGATGCCGACGAAGCTGCTGCTGCCGCCGCCGCCACCGGCGGGACAGAAGACAATAATGTTGCAACTCTTTGTAATTTTGACTTCTCTGATCTCTTCAGGTTAGCCTTTTTAACTACTTGTTTTTCATAGTAGGTTTTCGTTAATGCCAACTTGTTTTTTCATTTTACTTTTACAAAACACACTCTAAATCGAGCATATGCAAACCCTATATACTGATCAAAATTTGATAGTAGGTTTGAAAATAACAATAATACGAGTCACGGGCAAAATCGATTAAGGTTCCGCGTCCCTCCAGGCACGACTCTAATCTTGAGAGCAGATCGAAAATCGAAGATTTGCATTCATCCATACGTTAAACTGATTTGTTAGGTCAAGGTTATCGCTTTGTGCTTTAATGACTGAATTTTGGTCTAGATATTCTTGATCCATTGGAAATTTTGAATTAACTAAATGAAAAAGGTATAGATCAGAGCTACAAAGTCTCTGATTTACGTTTTAAGTTTCAAATATAACTCAATTTGGATCTGGTAAAAATAGATTTTGTTGATGGATCCTATTTTCATGGACTGTATGGTATACAAACAGGACATTGTGATGATTAAACAAGATTAGTATGTTAATTTTTTTTTTGTTTATTTCAGTGATCACAAAATATTAAGTGGTGGATGAGATGGTGTGAAAAAATTAATTGAAGAGATTAGTTGAAATTTTAGGTTAGGGCCTTATGGGCATGAACATAAGTGATTTTGTATGATTAATTGATAAGATTGTGTAAAAATATATGTGTTTTACAAGAATGTTGATAATGGTCGATAAATTATTTTCGTTATATGTTCTGAAATCAAAGATTTCAATGCTCTAGCAGTGGAGGAGGCAAAAGAACGAAATCGGTGTGTCCTTTTATATGATATAATCATATGAATAAATATTTTTTAAAAATAATATTCTCATAATTCATTTATAAAAGGAGGAAAATTTATTGATACAAGTTTCCTTTTGTATAAACAACCGATGATGTGTTTTCTTATTCATAAGAAATTTTTTTTAAAGCAAATTTGCATGGCAGGCTTTGTAGCAGAAGCTTTGCCCTACGACTATACCGCCAGCATTGAGGCAAGTTTCTTCACCTCCACCTTTTTAACCCGATTCTCCATTGATAGCTGATTCCTTTCTTCCTTTCCTCCAACAAATTTTACAGTGCCTGGAAGTCCCACACCGCCCTCAGTACAGCGGCGGGATCATACTCAACCCAGAACTCAACCACGGTTCGGCAGGTTGGTCCGGATTCGGAACCGCCCAAATCCAACACAGGGTTTCCTCCAAAACTGGCAACCACTTCATCGTCTCACATTCAAGAACTCAACCACACCACAGCGCTTCTCAGAAAGTTTACCTACACAAAGACCGCCTCTATGCTTTCTCCGGTAAAACCCTGCTGCAAAACCTTCTCCTTTTTCCCCTTTCATCCGTTTTCTCAGAAAAAGATTGTAACTTTCTAGTGTTTGTTATTAACAATGCCTGCCCTGCCTGCCTACCCAGCTTGGTTGCAAGTCAGCCACGGGAATGTCGCCGTGACGGCGGGTTTCAAGACCTCCGATGGGGGTTTCATCCCCGCCGGAGCAGTGATTGCCGAGCCTGGTTGCTGGTCCATGCTCAAAGGCGGCATCACAGTCAACACCTCCGGCGAGTCAGAGCTCTACTTCCACACCCGGAACTCCACCGCCGATTTGTTCATCGATAGCGTGTCGTTGCAGCCCTTTACTCATCAGGAATGGCGGTCTCATCAAGATCGAAGCATTGAGCAGGTGGGTTTATTTACTTACATTATCAATTTGTTGATTATTGGTCCGACGGTATAAAAAAATTAAACGGATTTGATTGCAGACAAGGAAGGAGAAGGTGAGAATCCAGGTTGTGGATAAACAGGGGAATCCCCTGCCTAACGCAAATGTGACCATCAACCAGAACGGATTGAGTTTTCCTTTTGGATGCGCCATCAACAAGAACATCCTCTCCAATGCTGCCTACAAGAACTGGTTCACATCGAGAGGGTTTCGAGTCACGACGTTCGAGAACGAGATGAAGTGGTACACCAACGAGCCCTCGAGGGGCAGAGAGGACTACTCTGCTTCTGACGCCCTGCTCTGGTTCGCCCAGCAGCACAACGTGGCGGTTCGCGGCCACAACGTGCTGTGGGACGATCCCAATTACCAGCAAGGGTGGCTTAATTCGCTCTCACCGCGGGACTTTGGGACCGCTGTCAGGACGAGGATCAACTCCGTGGTGTCGAGGTACAAGGGGAAGCTGGTCGCGTGGGATGTGGTGAACGAGAATCTGCATTTCTCCGCGCTGGAGAACAAGCTGGGAAGCTACGCTTCGGCGCTTGCTTACAATCTGGCTTATAAAATTGATTGGGAGACGCCGCTGTTTATGAACGAGTACAACACAATTGAGGAGAGTGGGGATCCGGCT
Organism: Linum trigynum; assembly: GCA_964030455.1. Taxonomy (NCBI): domain Eukaryota; kingdom Viridiplantae; phylum Streptophyta; class Magnoliopsida; order Malpighiales; family Linaceae; genus Linum; species Linum trigynum. The sequence continues at coordinate 2,520,729 of OZ034820.1, forward strand.
TCGATGCCGGTGAAGTACCTGCAGAAGCTGAGAGGGATCAGGAGGTTTTCCAACAACAACTGGATCAAGTTCGGGATCGGTCTGGAGTCTCATTTTGGGGTCCCTAATCTTGCTTACATGAGAGCGTCGATTGATACTCTGGCTGCTGCCAATGTGCCCATTTGGCTCACCGAGGTCGATGTTAAATCGAGCCCCGATCAGGCGAGTTACCTGGAGCAGGTTCTGAGGGAAGGCCACGCTCATCCCAAGGTGTCCGGAATGGTGGTTTGGGCGGCGTGGAGTCCGCAAGGCTGCTACAGAATGTGTTTGACGGATAACAATTTCAGGAACCTGCCGACTGGGGATGTGGTGGACAAGCTGCTGCACGAGTGGGGTGGTGGCCGAGAAGCTTCTGCCGTTGGAGAGACCGACGCGAATGGCTACTTGGAGGCTTCTCTGTTCCATGGAGATTACAACGTATCGATTGTTCACCCGAGATTGGGGAATTCTGGTTTGGTGCGGAAGGTTGTGGTGGCGCCATCATCGAATGCAACCCAGAAGAGACATTTGCTTGTTCAAGCCACAGAATAGCTCTTCTCCATTAGGCAGGCTCGTCTCCTTGTTCTTTCGCCGGTTACTTGTTTAGTGAAAGACTAAAGATAGGTAGGAGTTCTTGGTATGGCTGTTGGCCATCCGTAGGAAAAATAATGAATTGTTAGGCAAGAAAGAAACCCCATCAGATTCTCTTTTTTGCCCTGAGAAGGAAGCAATCACAGGAAAGTTGTACTTTTATCAAACCCCTGTAACATTCTTTCCAGCTCTTGGTGGCAATGAATTTGATGCATGAAAACGTTAGCATTCCCTTGTTTCTTGCACTTCACTCGTAAAACCCATTTCGTCAAGTTCCCAGCTGAAAAGGAATTGAGTTGTCTTTGATTCAGATAGATAAGGTGCATTATCTACGAGCACTCCACGATTGTTTATGGCTTATCTATCAAGATAATAGTGATTCCCACTAAATCCATCTCTGCCATCTGCAATGTTTCCATGAGGTTCTGATGCTTCTGATGCTGGACTTGGTGCTCCAATTACTTGAACTAGTGCAGCCATTTTGAGTGCAGTAGTGGGTTCCTTATTTGGTCCACTTTTGAGGAAACGTGGCTATCTTCTCCCCAAGGCACAGCAACTTCCATAGATTGTTACATCTATATATTCAGTTTGATAGTCCATCTGCAACGCAACAAGAGAATTAATTAGGCAGAACGTTACTACATGAAAAAAGACTTGACATTTACCAAACATTTATGCCAGTAAGAAGTTTGCTGATTCTGGCATTCTGCCCAGTATGTTGAAGAAAGTTTCAACTCTTTGGATTTGCTCGCTCTGCTGCAGTTTGCTGTCAAGCTTTTCTTATGCTGTTAGTTATGATCATTCTGCAACAGCTGAGGCAAGTACAGGATTTTACAATTTCCACTCTTTCATAGGAGCATCAAAATGAGTTCGTTTTAAGTTTCCGAAACTTTCTTCAGTGTTTGATTTCTATGTTGAGCAGTGCCTGAAAGTACCTCTGGAAGCTCAATATGGAGGAGGAATGATACGGAACTTGGAGGGATCGTATGTTATTGCACACAATAGTACAGATTCACTTGATACTGTTTTCAAGACAGTTCAATTTGTGGAAGGGAATCTCTATGTTTTTTCAGGTAAGTCAACCGTTTCTTCTTCAGGAGTACCTCTTGGTGCTAGTTTTAAGTTTTAACACAAAGAGCTTGATTTGGGTTCCTCGTAGGATGGGTCCGAGTTACTGACGAGAGACGAGAAGTAGGCGTTGTTTTCAAGACAAATCGCGGAGAGCTGATTCGAGGTGGTAGAGTTACCGCAAAGGCAGGATGTTGGTCTTTCATGAAAGGTGGCATCTTAGCAAACTTTTCAGGCCCTGCTGAGATTCTCTTTGAGGTAACTAAACTGCAACAAATTGATTCACAGCCCTCTGTCCTGTTTAGTTCCTGATGGGGAAATTGGGCATACTATGTAGAGCAAGAATACAAGTGCTGAAATATGGATTGAAAATGTCTCATTGCACCCTTTCACAATGAGCGAATGGAGATCTCATCAGGACAGAAGAGTTGCAACGGTATGTAAACCTACGAATCCCAACCATTTTCACTTCGTCGTAGCTAAAAGCAATCCTTGAAATTTTCCGTACTCTTCAGGAAAGAAAGAGCAAGGTGAGATTTCAGGTAAAGTACAAGAATGGAACTTCATTGAGAGGTGCTAAGGTGACACTCAACCAGATCAGTCCAGAATTCCCATTTGGATGTGGGATGAACTATCACATCCTGAGCAGCACAGGCTATCAGGAATGGTTCGCTTCGAGGTTCAAGTACACGACATTCACCAACGAGATGAAATGGTACAGCACCGAGAAGAGGCAAGGCCAAGAGAACTACACAACAGCAGATGCCATGATGAAGTTTGCCAAAGAGAAGGGGATTTCCGTACGAGGACACAATATCTTCTGGGATGACCCCAAGTATCAACCTGGTTGGGTTAGGGACCTTAGCTCGGAGGAACTGGCAGAAGCAGCAGCAAAGAGAATCGACTCGGTGGTTTCCAGATATGCAGGAGGGCAGCTGATTGCTTGGGATGTAGTGAATGAGAACTTACACTTCAGCTTCTTCGAGGACAGACTTGGCAGAAATGCTTCTGCTGAGTATTTCTTAAGAGCTCACCAGCTTGATCCGAATGTGAGATTGTTCATGAATGAATACAACACCATTGAGTACAGTGGCGACGAGGATGCTGATCCAGTAAACTACAGGAATACATTTGAGGAGATTCTGTCATACCCTGGGAACCAAGAGATAAAGGCCGGAATAGGTGTTCAGGGACACTTTTCTTACAAGCAGCCTAACCTTGCTTACATGAGAAGTTCCTTAGACATTCTAGCTTCAACAGGAATTCCAATATGGCTTACTGAAGTCAGCATTGGGCCAGGGCCAAATCAGGTACTTGATTTGATCACGTAGAACCCTAGAACCAACATGGGTCCTGTATTAAATAAGAACTAAACTTTTGATTCCCGAGAACGTAATATTGATCAATTCGTTATGGTTTTTGCAGGCAGAATACTTGGAACAGGTGCTGAGGGAAGCCTACTCTCATCCTGGGGTGGAAGGGATTATCATGTTTGCAGGACCAGAAGCAGGCGGTTTCAACGAGACAACCTTAGCAGACAAGGATTTCAACAACACTGCTGCAGGGGATGTGGTGGATAAGCTGATTCATGAGTGGGAAACCAAACCTGCAACTTTTGAATCGGATGAGAAAGGGTTCTTTGAAGCTTTACTGTTCCATGGAGACTACAACATAAGTGTTGAATATCCAGACGAAACCACCGATCCATCGTCCGCTTTCTTGCATTACAAGGTTTCCAAAGATGTTAAATTACAGGATCCACTCTCCACGTTCCTGATAGAGTACTCTCCCCCTCTGTAGCCTTTGCTTCCTGAAAACTGTAAAACCATAAAAAGGGTGAAAAAAACAGAAGTGATGCATGAAGAGAACGTGTAACTAATTAGTGGAAGATGGGATTCCCTAGAAAGCAAGCTGCTTCCCTCTTTCTGGCAGAAACGAACAGATAACTGAAACATATGAAGGAAAAAAAATGAAACGGAATGGTGCACATGGAATAACATCAATCCCCCATGCAGAATTGCTTCTTCCCTGAAGTATTTCAGATTGTAACGCTTCCTTCTTTTTTAAGTAAAATGGGAAACTTTTGTAGATAATTAATCATCTTAGCAATTAATTATCGTTGTTTGTCACTATGTGCATTATCCAACTCAGAGAATATTTCTCTTAATGCTACTCCTTACTGCAATTGAAATCAAAATCGTTCTGTCATTTGTTCCTCAATTCTCTCTTTTGGTCGTACAGAGCTGAATCATTCATGTGAGGCTGCATTGCTTGTTAGCCACGGTAATTACCCAAAACCCTGCGTTTACAGCTTCAACCAGTGGGTAATTAATCATTAAACGAGAAATGTTTAGCATATAAGTATCCCATCTAATCAACGTCTAATTTTCCCTTGAGACAAACATTCTCAACTCTGTAACTTCAAAACAGAAGATGGGAGAAAATGGGGAAGCTTACCTCCTGATGCTTTTATGCCTTCTTCTCCATTCCGGTGCTGTAGATTTTCTCCCCCTCTGCCTTCGTTCCCATTTCCATATGTATTGGTCTGCGTTCAAATTAATGAACAAGCATGTTAATGTTCCCACTCTGGAATGGATGCAGGGCACTGTAACTCCTTCGATGGAATTCCATACGACTACTCAGCAACAATTAAGGCAAGATAAGGACTTGCAACATTTCTCTCATTTGCAGCCACAAACAGACAAGACTCATCAAAAGCTAATTTAACCGCAACACTTGACATATTCTTCTGCTGCAGTGTATGGCTGTTCCTGCTAGGCCTCTCTATGGAGGAGGAATCTTTAGTAACAGCATGAACTGGACATCTAGAACGAGGCAGAATGTTCATCTGGAGGAAGGAAACCTTTACGCATTCTCCGGTAAAGTCATACATTATTCTCGATTTTTATTTCTCTTCATTGCATAGTACTATATGTGGACTGAATCTAAGACCTGTGGAAAAACTCGTTCAGCTTGGGTTCAGACGAGCAAAGGAAGTGGGATCGTTGTGGATGCTGTCGTCAGAACTTCTAGCGGCGAACTCCACAATATCGGCAAAGCCATTGCTAGCAATGGGTGCTGGTCAATGCTCAAAGGTGGCTTGTCTCCAAACTCGTCAGGCCTTGCAGAGGTTTCGTTTCAGGTACTTGGACCATCAAACTCTTCTTCTTTGCTCCCGCTTCCTCTCATTTCTTCAACATATCAGTTCCTGCCTCTCAATTCTCCAGAGCAAGGATCCAACAGCTGAAGTATGGGTTGAGAATGTCGCCCTGCAACAATTCACCATGAAGCAATGGAGATCGCACCAGGACCACATCATCGAAAAGGTAACAAAAAATCTCTGTAGAGGCTATAACCCCCTTAAAAATTCTGACTTGGGCAGCATCCAATTTTGCAGATCAGAAAGAGCAAGGTGAGATTCCGCATAGTGGACCGCAATGGGAGCGCACCTGTGCCGAAAGCGTCCATAACCATCAAGCAAACAACCCCAAGCTTCCCATTCGGATGCGGGATGAACCTCCACATCCTCTCCTCCAAACCCTACCGCCACTGGTTCGCCTCGCGATTCAAGCACACGACATTCACAAACGCCATGAAATGGTACAGCACGGAGCTGGTCCAGGGGCAGGAGAACTACACCACGCCGGACGCCATGCTTCGATTCTGCAAGAAGCACAACATCTCCATCAGGGGCCACAACGTGTTCTGGGACAACCCCAAATGCCAGCCCCAGTGGGTGAAGAACCTGACCGGGGAGGAACTCCGAGAAACCGCGGCGGAGAGGATGAATTCGGTGGTGTCGAGGTACAGAGGGGAGCTGATCGCGTGGGACGTGGTGAACGAGAATCTGCACTTCAGCTTCTTCGAGGATCGGCTGGGGAAGAATGCTTCGGCGGAGTTTTTCGGGAGGGCGCATGAGATTGATCGGAATGTGAGGCTGTTCATGAACGAGTATAATACCGTGGAGAACAACGGCGACGACACTGCGCATCCGGTGAATTATCTGCGGCGATTTGGGGAGATTCTGGCGTACCCGGGGAATGAAAGGATACCGGCGGGGATCGGATTGCAGAGTAGCAGTTTTGGGCATGGGAAGCCGGATCTGGCCTACATGAGGTCCGGTTTGGACCTTTATGGATCCATGGGTTTGCCACTGTGGCTTACTGAAGTTTCCGTGGACCAAGGCCCACATCAGGTAAATTTAATTTTCTGTTCCTTTTTTATTTTATTTTATTTTATTTAGTCGTCTGAATTAAGAGTAACCTAGGAATGACAATGGATCAACTCATTAAGTGATTTCACACAAATCAAAAAATACAAAAAACGACACCATCGTGTATTCTTTTGTTTATCCAATGGTATGAGTCCAATTTAGACACAAACTAAAATTTTGGGTATATGCCCAAAAAGTAAAAAAAAGTACTCAAACCTGATTTGCGCATTAGTAAGTTGAGTTTAGAGAATACCAGAATATTTGGTCATTTTTGTCATCTCTATAGTAACCATGATTAGGAGTGGGCAACAATCCAGTCAACACCAGACCGAATCGAACCAAATCAATATTTGTACAAAATCGAATCGAATATATTTCAATTTGACTCTACGAATTATTTTATGTATGAAGAAAAAACGGATTGAAATTGAACTTGAAAATGATTGAATCAAACCAACCATGATTCTAGTAAGGTTCTGGTCCTCATTTTTTTTCTTCTCCAGTCTTGTTTCACTTTGATTCGGTTCTAAACTTAATCGACCGATGTCCACCCTTAAACCATGAGTATAATGATTATTAATCAATGTTACTAAATCAAGCTGTTGTTGATTCGTTGTGGTTTTGTGGGATGAGATATACAGGGAGAGTACTTGGAGCAGATTCTGAGGGAAGGTTACTCCCATCCGGCGGTGGAAGGGATCATCATGTTCGGCGGACCAGAAGAAGCTGGTTACAAAGAGCTGACCTTAGCAGACTACGAGTTCAGCAACACGGAAGCTGGGGATGTGGTGGATCGGCTGCTCGGAGAGTGGAAATCTCCGATCACTGAAGCTGAAGCAGATGAGGAAGGGTTTTGTGAAGCTTCTCTGTTTTACGGAGATTACGACATAGCTGTGAGGAAGGCGGGAGCAAATTCAGTCACCAGTTTGATCAGTTACAAGCTGTCATCTGCTCCAGGAGAGACGGCTGTCCATCTTCGTGTTGGTGATTGATATCCAAGTTACAGCAATTCATGTGTTAATTAAGTTTATGATATATGCATAAAGTTACAACATTCTATGCATAAAAAAAGAAGTGGTAATAGTGCCTCTGCTCAAACCGTATTATTTTCACAAATTATCAGAAGATGATATCCAAGTTATGGAAATGCCATGCTTGTTTATTATAAATTCGTCATTGCATGTATATGAGGTATGACTATTTAGTAAGGTACTCAAATGAATAGCACTTGTTTTGAAGACTTCGGGTTAATGACAGAAATATTGTTTTTTTTTTTAATTTACCACGAATAAGGCCAGTTAAAAACTATTGACAAAGATATTGTGTTTTAGAGATAAGAATAGGCGGGGACACCTGAGACTCAGGCGCTGCCGCTTTAGCTTGGTTTTTGGACCGTTTTATTTAGTTGGCAGCGGCGGCGCTCAAGACTCAGGCGGTGGCGCCCGAGACTCAGGCGTTGGCGCCCGAGACTGAAGCGAGTAGGTGGGAAATCAAGACTCAGGTGGTGGCGCCCGAGACTGAGGCGAGTAGGTGGATTGGCCACCCACCTTATAAAACCCAGACTATTTCGTTTCAGATTCACACCACAAAAAAAATCGTCCAAAATAGAGGAGAGAGCTCTGGTTGCTGCTGCAAAAATGGCTAATAGGTAAGAGACACATTTATTTATGTAATTATATTATTCAAATGCTATTATGATTGTGTTTAGTTTTTAATTAGTGAGTTTGTTTTTTTGTAGTGATTTTAGAAGATTTGAACTAGTTGTTCGGTGGAAATCGGAGAAAGTAGAGGATAATTTGGGCGTCAAATTCGTTGGTGGTAGTAGTTTTCAGTTGACGGTTCCATCCAGAGTCACATATCACAAACTTTGTGAGACTCTAATTCCGAGAATACGGAGCAGAGACAAAGCAGTAAAAGATAGTGATGTGATCACAGGTTTCACTTACCGTCTTCCAGAATGGCAGAATGATGTTTTATTTCATTATGCGTTACCTATTGTGGATGATGATAGCTTGGATGTGCTTTGGAATTTTATGGCACAAAATCCTTATTGTTTGGGTGCTGAGGTACATGTTGAGCTCAGTGATGATCAGGGTGGAGAGGAAGAAGATGATACATGGAGCGTGCCATCCGATCATGACTATGATCACGGTGATGACGGAGAGGAGGAAGATGAGGAGGAGGAGGAGGAGGAGGAGGAGGAGGAGGAGGAAGGAGAGCAGCTTAATTATCCTCCATATTTTTACTTGCAGGGTAATGAAGAGGACGAAGAATTTGCACTTGCTGATTCATATGGCGTAATTCCAATGCCTATTGTTGATAGTTTTGAAGGAGAATTCTACTAGGGGCAGATATTTCACTCGAAACAAGCTGCACAGATGGCGATTAAACACCACGCACTACAACGCAACTTTCAATATGGCGTGGTGGAGCCGTCACCTTCAATATGGAAGGTCAGATGCTTGAGGCACAAGGATGACAATTGTCCTTGGATGGTGCGGTTTGGATGTCGAGATGTTGGGGGCGAATGGACTGTGAGAAAAGCTGAATTGGTGCATTCTTGTAGCAGTACGACTCAACCGACGGATCATCGCCATCTTGATGTCGACATGATATCTGAGGCCGTCAAACATTTGGTACGTGCCCAACCAAATCTGAGTGTTCTAACTGTTCAAGCCGAGTTGAAAGATAAGTTTAATATGCAAGTTACTTACAAGAAGGCTTGATATGGGAAACAAAGAGCATTGGAGAAGTTGCATGGAAATTGGGAAGAATCCTACGATTTTTTGCAAACATTCTTGCGGTGGTCAAGAGAAAAATGCCAACATCGGTGATTGATTGGGTAAGAGTTCCTTCGGCTCAACCAGGTCATTCAATATTTCAGCGAGTATTCTGGGCTTATGGACCTTGTATAGATGGATTCAAGAATTGTCCAGGCGTCATGGTTGTGGATGGAACATTTCTTACTGGGAAGTATAAAGGAGTTCTACTCATGGCGAGCTCATTTGATGGCCGGAGGAAGATTTTTCCAATTGCATTTTCCATAGTGGAGAGCGAGAATACTGAGAGTTGGCCATGGTTCATGAGGAAGGTTCAGGGTTTGACTGATTGAAATGATGTATGCATCATCTCAGATAGACATGCAGGACTCTATGAAGCCATGAATAACATCGGAAGAGGTTGGGAGTGGAGGTGGTGCATGCGACACTATGCAAGCAATTTGCAAAGGAAGACTAAAAGCAAAATTATGTATAATCAACTATTTCGAGTCGGTAAGCTTTCTTCATTTAATTTTGTTATTTGTTTTCATGTAATTTTGTCATGAATTTATCTAACACGTGTTGTGGTCTATTTTGTTAGCCGGAGAAAAACGGTTGGAGAAGTTTGATCGTCAAGTTGAGCAATTTAAGAAGGTGGCCGCTGATAGAAATATTTCATGTGATAACTGGGTGGATCAACATCAGATTCGTTGAAGTTTAGCACATGATAACTACAATGGTGGGGGTCGTTGGTCTATCCTGACATCCAACATGGCAGAAAGCGTCAATGGTATTTTCAAAGGTATTCGTGCACTTCCTATAGCTTCTCTTGTGCAGCATACCTATTGGCGATTGGTGGAGAAATTCGATAAGTATAGGTTGGAGACAGGAGCAGAAATTAGAAGTGGCGGTTCACAGTACTCCACCAAGTGAGAAGAGCTGATGAAGTACAGGTCACAAAAGGCAATTGGACATTCTGTGACAGCTCTTGATCGAGGTCAAGGCATCTATGTAGTTCAGACTCCTCCCAACAATTTCAACATGACAGGGTCAAACACACTCACAGTTCACTTTGACGATCAAAACCGGGCAGGATTTTGCACTTGTGGTAAATTTCAAGGAAATAAAATTCCTTGCTCTCATACCATTGCAGCTTGCAACCGAATGGGGGCTAATGCGTATAGGTTTGTCAACAATGTATACAAGCTGGAAACAGTTATGGCTTGTTATGGGACAAGTTTCGCACCTCTTGGTGAACCTAAGGGTTGGAAGAAGCATAATGGTCCTATTCTCCATCATAATGTGCACATGATTAGGAAGCCGGGGAGGCCACGAGTTACAAGGATTCACAACGAGATGGACTGGCCAAGGGAGGGTGCATCACACCAAGTGTGCAGCAACTGTAACCAAGCAGGACATAATGCATCAACTTGCGGTGGCCAAGCTAGTGGGAGTGGGAGCAACCGAGGAAGGAGTGGTGGCCAACGAAGTACGAGAGGTGGTAGAAGAGGAAGTAGAGGTAATAGACGTGGCTGAGAGGTGGTAGAAGTTGTTGTATTTCTTTTGATTGGTATGTTGTTGTTTGGTATGTTGTTGTTTGAGATGTTGTTTGAGATGTTGTTTGTTTGAGATGTTGTTTGTTTAAGATGTTGTTGTTTGAGATGTTGTTGTTTGAGATGTTGTTTGTTTGAGATGTTGTTTGTTTAAGATGTTGTTGTTTGAGATGTTGTTGTTTGTTTATAGTACATAATAATAACAATCCAAAAATAATAGTCTAAATGAAGTACATAATAATAACAATCCAAAAATAATAGTCTGAAGGAAGTACATAATAATAACAATCCAAAAATAATAGTCTGAAGGAAGTACATAATAATAACATAATAATAATAGTCTCACTGACGATCACCACGACGACCACCACGACGACCACCATGCTCCACCGCTAGATGGCCGCCAGTACCACACCTAGCAGGCACCCTGTTACGCACTGGTCTACCATCATACTCCTGGGGCTCATCTTCCTCAACACCACCATCCTGATCCTGTGTACCAAACATCTCATCCTGCTGAGACTGGAGATGCTCATCAGGCTGACCGCCACCATGCTGCTGAGACTGAACATGCTGCTCATAATTCCACATCGTCTCCCTAAACACCTCATCACCCTCGGCCCATAGGTCGTGAGTCGTCGCTGCTCTAGTATCACCACCTGATGCCATGTTTCCCATCGTAGCATGCTGCGGTGTATGGAAGCTATCCTCTGGCTGATAGAAGCTCGAGGACGGATCTGACTGAAACTGCTGTCGTCGCGGCGGCTGAAAGCTCGAAGACGGATCTGACTGAAACTCGTGTCGTCGCGGCGGCTGAAAGCTCGAGGAAGGATCTGTCTGAAACTGCGCCCAAGGCGGATTAAACTGGAAGCTCCTCGATGTAGGCCGGATGGGCTGTGCTCGCTGTCGATCTGAAACCCGAAATGGGTTAGGTGCATCACGATGCTCACGTCGATGTCTACGTGGCCTATGCTCCTGTCTGAACTATGGCTCTGGGACGACCCAGCCCGGTGTCGGATCAGTACGCTCTGGCCAGGCAGTCATGACGGGCCCCTCATAATGGCGCTGTACAGGTACTGTGAGATCAGGGTATCTACGATGCTCAAACCCTAGAGTAGCAACCCCGGATGCCATAAAGTTGGCCCAGTCCTCACACTGGTCGGGGGTCAGCCCTCCAGACCGTACACCGTCACGCAAACTCACCTCAGCATGCTCGATAGTGTCATACTAAAAAACACCAACAAAAATGTCAGATATTTCACACAATTAACAACAAATTAAGCAAATAAATCAAATAACTAACCAACGCCTCTGCTGCAGCTCCTCTCCGTGTGCCGGATCGTCTGGTGACATCTCTATACCACTCCATATGCTCCGAGTGGTAGGCTAACTCCTCATCAGTATATGGAGCCGTCGCTACAAACTCGTGTCGACGGTTCCAGAAAGCAATCGACTCTCTGGAGGCGTGTACCAACTGCTGCCCACGCGATGGCCCACGATTAGCCTGGCGAAGAAAAAAAAAGGGTCCGGGGCGCTCCCGCCTGAGTCTCGGGCGCCAGCGCCTAGGACTAATTAAAAAAATTTGTCTGAGGCGGGGCCGCTTGAGACTGGGGCGCCAGCGCCCAGGACTGAGTAAAATATCAGTCCCGCCTGAGTCTCAGGTGGTCCCGCCCCAATCCTTACTAAAAAACACAATATTTGTGTCAATAGTTTTTAATTTGTAATATTAGTGGTAAATTAAAAAAAAAAATATTTGTGTCATTAATCCGAAGACTTCATAGACACTATATCCATCACGCGAATATATGATATCTATTTCCCACAAAATTAGAAATGACAATCGTTTTGTTTTGCCTGTTCAGAACTCTTGCACACTCATAGTCCACACGGCCTAATGACTACCTAATCATAGTCCATCACAGATTTTGGGCGATTTTTCCGAAATGTCATTTTATTTCGATTCTAGAGGCTACAGATCACAGAATCAGGACGAGGCTATTCTCCACCAATAATGAAGTCTATTGATCCTATTCTCCACGGATAATAAGTCAATGATGCACCGATTTGGGCCAATTTATTTTTCGGATGACATTTCGTAATTTTGTGGGCGTCGAAAGGCCATTTTCTTTGGATTTTGAACGCTACAGATCACGGATTCGGCCTGAGACTATTCTTCAACGATGATTAATTAAGTCCGTTAAGCACCGATTTGGGCAGATTTATTCCGGGTCAATTTTTGGCAGATTGCAAAGGGGTACCATCACAGATTTTGGGCGATTTTTCTGAAATGTCATTTTCTTTCGATTCTTGAGGCTACAGATCACGGAACAGGCCGAGGCTATTCTCCACTGATAATGAAGTCTATTGATCCTATTCTCCACGGATGATAAGTCCATTAAGCACCGATTTGAGCCAATTTATTTTCGGATGACATTTTCGTAATTTTGTGGGCGTCGAAGGGTCATTTTCTTTGGATATTGAAGGCTACAGATCACGGACTCGGCCTGAGACTATTCTTCGAGGATGATTAAGTCCATTAAGCAACGATTTGGGCGGATTTATTCCGGGTCAATTTTTGGCAGATTGCAAAGGGATACCATCACCGATTTTGGTCAATTTTTCCGAAATGTCATTTTCTTTCGATTCTAGAGGCTACAGATCACGGAATCAGGCCGAGGCTATTCTCCACTGATAATGAAGTCTATTGATCCTATTCTCCACGGATGATAAGTCCATTAAGCACCGATTTGTGCCAATTTATTTTCGGATGGCATTTTCGTATTTTTCTGGGCGTCGAAAGGCTATTTTCTTTGGATGTTTAAGGCTACATATCACGAATTCGGCTTAGACTATTCTTCAAAGATGATTAAGTCCATTAAGCACCAATTTGGGCGGATTTATTCCGGGTCAATTTTTGGCAGATTGCAAAGGGGTACCATCACAGATTTTGGGCATTTTTCTGAAATGTCATTTCCTTTCGATTTTGGAGGCTAAAGATCACGAAATCAGGCCGAGGCTATTCGCCACTGATAATGAAGTCTATTGATCCTATTTTCCACGGATGATAAGTCCATTAGGCACCGATTTGGGCATATTTATTTTTGGATAACATTTTCGTAAATTTGTGGGCATCGAAAGGCCATTTTCTTTGGATTTTGAAGGCTATAGATCACGGATTCGGCCTGAGACTATTCTTCGGCGATTATTAAGTCCATTAAGCATCGATTTGGGCGAATTTATTCCGGGTCAATTTTTGGCAGATTGCAAAGGGGTACCGTCACAGATTTTGGGCGATTTTTCCGAAATGTCATTTTCTTTCAATTCTAGAGGCTACAGATCACGAAATCAGGCCGAGGCTATTCTCCACCGATAATGAAGTATATTGATCCTATTCTCCACGGATGATAAGTCTATTAAGCACCGATTTGGGCAAATTTATTTTCGAATGATATTTCGTAATTTTGTAGGCGTTGAAAGGCCATTTCTCTTTGGATTTTGAAGGCTACAGATCACGGATTCGGCCTGAGGCTATTCTCCAACAATGATTGAGTCCATTAAGCACCGATTTGGACGGATTTATTCCGGGTCATATTTTGGCAGATTCCAAAGGGGTACCATCCTTTGCAATCTGCCAAAAATTGACCCGGAATAAATCCGTCCAAATCAGTGCTTAATGGACACAATCATCGTTGGAGAATAGCCTCAGGCCGAATCCGTGATCTGTAGCCTTCAATATCCAAAGAAAAAATGGCCTTTCGTCGCCCAAGAAATTACGAAAATGCCATCCGAAAATAAATTGGCCCAAATCGATGCTTAACGGACTTATCATCCGTGGAGAATAGGATCAATAGACTTCATTATCGGTGGATAATAGCCTCGGCCTGATTCCGTGATCTGTAGCCTCCAGAATCGAAAGAAAATGGCATTTCGGATAAATCGCCCAAAATCTGTGATGGTACCCCTTTGGAATATGCCAAAAATTGACCCTGAATATATCCACCCAAATCGGTGCTTAATGGACTCAATCATCGTTGGAGAATAGTCTCAGGCCGAATCCGTGATCTGTAGCCTTCAATATCCAAAGAAATGGGCTTTCGTCGCCCAAGGAATTACGAAAATGCCATCCGAAAATACATTGGCCCAAATCGATGCTTAACGGACTTATCATCCGTGGAGAATAGGATCAATAGACTTCATTATCATTGGAGAATAGCCTCGGCCTGATTCCGTGATCTGTAGCCTCCAGAATCGAAAGAAAATGGCATTTCGGATAAATTGCCCGAAATCTGAGATGGTAGCCTTTTGGAATCTGCCAAAAATTGACCCGGAAAACATCCGCCCAAATCGGTGCTTAATGGACTCAATCATCGTTGCAGAATAGCCTCAGGCCGAATCCGTGATCTGTAGCCTTCAATATCCAAAGAAAATGGCCTTTCGTCGACCAAGAAATTACGAAAATGCCATCCGAAAATAAATTGGCCCAAATCGATGCTTAACGGACTTATCATCCGTGGAGAATAGGATCAATAGACTTCATTATCGGTGGAGAATACCCTCGGCCTGATTCCGTGATATGTTGCCTCCCCAGAATCGAAAGAAAATGGCATTTTGGATAAATCGCCCGAAATCTGTGAAGGTTCCCCTTTGGAATCTTCCAAAAATTGACCGGAATAAATCTGCCCAAATCGGTGCGTAATAGACTCAATCATCGTTGGAGAAATGCCCCAGGCCGAATCCGTGATCTGTAGCCTTCAATATCCAATGAAAATGGCATTTCGTCGCCTAAGAAATTACGGAAATGCCATCCGAAAATAAATTGGCCCAAATCGATGCTTAACGGACATATCATCCGTGGAGAATAGGATCAACAGACTTCATTAACGGTGAAGAATAGCCTCGGCCTGATTACGTGATCTGTGGCCTCCAGAATCGAAAGAAAATGGCATTTCGGATAAATCACCAGAAATCTGTGATGATACCCCTTTGGAATCTGCCAAAAATTGACCCCGAATAAATCCGCCCAAATCGGTGCTTAATGGACTCAATCATTGTTGGAGAATAGCCTCAGGCCGAATCTGTGATCTGTAGCCTTCAATATCCAAAGAAAATGGGCTTTCGTCGCCCAAGAAATTACGAAAATGCCATCCGAAAATAAATTGGCACAAATCGATGCTTAACGGACTTATCATCCGTGGAGAATAGGATCAATAGACTTCATTATCGGTGGATAATAGCCTCGGCCTGATTCCGTGATCTGTAGCCTCCAGAATTGAAAGAAAATGGCATTTCGGATAAATCGCCCAAAATCTGTGATGGTACCCCTTTGGAATATGCCAAAAATTGACCCTGAATAAATCCACCCAAATCGTTGCTTAATGGACTCAATCATCGTTGGAGAATAGTCTCAGGCCGAATCCGTGATCTGTAGCCTTCAATATCCAAAGAAAATGGGCTTTCGTCGCCCAAGAAATTACGAAAATGCCATCCGAAAATAAATTGGCACAAATCGATGCTTAACGGACTTATCATCCGTGGAGAATAGGATCAATAGACTTCATTATCGGTGGAGAATAACCTCGGCCAGATTCCATTATCTGTGGCCTCCAGAATCGAAAGAAAATGGCATTTTGGATAAATCGCCCGAAATTTGTGGTAGTACCCCTTTGGAATCTGCCAAAAATTGACCCCGAATAAATTCGCCCAAATCGGTGCTTAATGGACTCAATCATCGTTGGAGAATAGCCTCAGGCCGAATCCGTGATCTGTAGCCTTCAATATCCAAAGAAAATGGACTTTCGTCGCCCAAGAAATTACAAAAATGCAATCCGAAAATAAATTGGCCCAAATCGATGCTTAACGGACTTATCATCAATGGAGAATTGGATCAATAGACTTCATTATCGGTAGAGAATAGCCTCGGCCTGATTCCGTGATCTGTAGCCTCCAGAATCGAAAGAAAATGGCATTTCGGATAAATGGCCAGAAATCTGTGATGGTACCCTTTTGGAATCTGCAAAAAATTGACCTGGAATAAATCCGCCCAAATCGGTGCTTAATGGACACAATCATCGTTGGAGAATAGCCTCAGGCCGAATCCGTGATCTGTAGCCTTCAATATCCAAAGAAAATGGCCTTTCGTCGCTCAAGAAATTACGAAAATGCCATCTGAAAATAAATTGGCCCAAATCGAGGCTTAAAAGGATTTATCATCCGTGGAGAATAGGATCAATAGACTTCATTATCGGTGGAGAATAGCCTCGGTCTGATTCCGTAATTTGTAGCCTCCAGAATCGAAAGAAAATGGCATTTCGGATAAATCGCCCAAAATCTGTGATGGTACCCCTTTGGAATATGCCAAAAATTGACCCTGAATATATCCACCCAAATCGGTGCTTAATGGACTCAATCATCGTTGGAGAATAGTCTCAGGCCGAATCCGTGATCTGTAGCCTTCAATATCCAAAGAAATGGGCTTTCGTCGCCCAAGGAATTACGAAAATGCCATCCGAAAATACATTGGCCCAAATCGATGCTTAACGGACTTATCATCCGTGGAGAATAGGATCAATAGACTTCATTATCATTGGAGAATAGCCTCGGCCTGATTCCGTGATCTGTAGCCTCCAGAATCGAAAGAAAATGGCATTTCGGATAAATTGCCCAAAATCTGAGATGGTAGCCTATTGGAATCTGTCAAAAATTGACCCGGAAAACATCCGCCCAAATCGGTGCTTAATGGACTCAATCATCGTTGCAGAATAGCCTCAGGCCGAATCCGTGATCTGTAGCCTTCAATATCCAAAGAAAATGGCCTTTCGTCGACCAAGAAATTACGAAAATGCCATCCGAAAATAAATTGGCCCAAATCGATGCTTAACGGACTTATTATCCGTGGAGAATAGGATCAATAGACTTCATTATCGGTGGTGAATAGCCTCGGTCTGATTTCGTAATTTGTAGCCTCTAGAATCGAAAGAAAATAACATTTCGGATAAATCGCCTGAAATTTGTGATGGTACCACTTTGGAATTTGCCAAAAATTGACCGGAATAAATCCGCCCAAATCGGTGCTTAGTGGAGAATAGACTTCATTATCATTGGAGAATAGCCTCGGCCTGATTCCGTGATCTGTAGCCTCCAGAATCGAAAGAAAATGGCATTTCGGATAAATTGCCCGAAATCTGAGATGGTAGCCTTTTGGAATCTGCCAAAAATTGACCCGGAAAACATCCGCCCAAATCGGTGCTTAATGGACTCAATCATCGTTGCAGAATAGCCTCAGGCCGAATCCGTGATCTGTAGCCTTCAATATCCAAAGAAAATGGCCTTTCGTCGACCAAGAAATTACGAAAATGCCATCCGAAAATAAATTGGCCCAAATCGATGCTTAACGGACTTATCATCCGTGGAGAATAGGATCAATAGACTTCATTATCGGTGGAGAATACCCTCGGCCTGATTCCGTGATATGTTGCCTCCCCAGAATCGAAAGAAAATGGCATTTTGGATAAATCGCCCGAAATCTGTGAAGGTTCCCCTTTGGAATCTTCCAAAAATTGACCGGAATAAATCTGCCCAAATCGGTGCGTAATAGACTCAATCATCGTTGGAGAAATGCCCCAGGCCGAATCCGTGATCTGTAGCCTTCAATATCCAATGAAAATGGCATTTCGTCGCCTAAGAAATTACGGAAATGCCATCCGAAAATAAATTGGCCCAAATCGATGCTTAACGGACTTATCATCCGTGGAGAATAGGATCAACAGACTTCATTAACGGTGAAGAATAGCCTCGGCCTGATTACGTGATCTGTGGCCTCCAGAATCGAAAGAAAATGGCATTTCGGATAAATCACCAGAAATCTGTGATGATACCCCTTTGGAATCTGCCAAAAATTGACCCCGAATAAATCCACCCAAATCGTTGCTTAATGGACTCAATCATCGTTGGAGAATAGTCTCAGGCCGAATCCGTGATCTGTAGCCTTCAATATCCAAAGAAAATGGGCTTTCGTCGCCCAAGAAATTACGAAAATGCCATCCGAAAATAAATTGGCACAAATCGATGCTTAACGGACTTATCATTCGTGGAGAATAGGATCAATAGACTTCATTATCGGTGGAGAATAACCTCGGCCAGATTCCATTATCTGTGGCCTCCAGAATCGAAAGAAAATGGCATTTTGGATAAATCGCCCGAAATTTGTGGTAGTACCCCTTTGGAATCTGCCAAAAATTGACCCCGAATAAATTCGCCCAAATCGGTGCTTAATGGACTCAATCATCGTTGGAGAATAGCCTCAGGCCGAATCCGTGATCTGTAGCCTTCAATATCCAAAGAAAATGGACTTTCGTCGCCCAAGAAATTACGAAAATGCCATCCGAAAATAAATTGGCACAAATCGATGCTTAACGGACTTATCATTCGTGGAGAATAGGATCAATAGACTTCATTATCGGTGGAGAATAACCTCGGCCAGATTCCATTATCTGTGGCCTCCAGAATCGAAAGAAAATGGCATTTTGGATAAATCGCCCGAAATTTGTGGTAGTACCCCTTTGGAATCTGCCAAAAATTGACCCCGAATAAATTCGCCCAAATCGGTGCTTAATGGACTCAATCATCGTTGGAGAATAGCCTCAGGCCGAATCCGTGATCTGTAGCCTTCAATATCCAAAGAAAATGGACTTTCGTCGCCCAAGAAATTACAAAAATGCAATCCGAAAATAAATTGGCCCAAATCGATGCTTAACGGACTTATCATCAATGGAGAATTGGATCAATAGACTTCATTATCGGTAGAGAATAGCCTCGGCCTGATTCCGTGATCTGTAGCCTCCAGAATCGAAAGAAAATGGCATTTCGGATAAATGGCCAGAAATCTGTGATGGTACCCTTTTGGAATCTGCAAAAAATTGACCTGGAATAAATCCGCCCAAATCGGTGCTTAATGGACACAATCATCGTTGGAGAATAGCCTCAGGCCGAATCCGTGATCTGTAGCCTTCAATATCCAAAGAAAATGGCCTTTCGTCGCTCAAGAAATTACGAAAATGCCATCTGAAAATAAATTGGCCCAAATCGAGGCTTAAAAGGATTTATCATCCGTGGAGAATAGGATCAATAGACTTCATTATCGGTGGAGAATAGCCTCGGTCTGATTCCGTAATTTGTAGCCTCCAGAATCGAAAGAAAATGGCATTTCGGATAAATCGCCCAAAATCTGTGATGGTACCCCTTTGGAATATGCCAAAAATTGACCCTGAATATATCCACCCAAATCGGTGCTTAATGGACTCAATCATCGTTGGAGAATAGTCTCAGGCCGAATCCGTGATCTGTAGCCTTCAATATCCAAAGAAATGGGCTTTCGTCGCCCAAGGAATTACGAAAATGCCATCCGAAAATACATTGGCCCAAATCGATGCTTAACGGACTTATCATCCGTGGAGAATAGGATCAATAGACTTCATTATCATTGGAGAATAGCCTCGGCCTGATTCCGTGATCTGTAGCCTCCAGAATCGAAAGAAAATGGCATTTCGGATAAATTGCCCAAAATCTGAGATGGTAGCCTAATGGAATCTGTCAAAAATTGACCCGGAAAACATCCGCCCAAATCGGTGCTTAATGGACTCAATCATCGTTGCAGAATAGCCTCAGGCCGAATCCGTGATCTGTAGCCTTCAATATCCAAAGAAAATGGCCTTTCGTCGACCAAGAAATTACGAAAATGCCATCCGAAAATAAATTGGCCCAAATCGATGCTTAACGGACTTATCATCCGTGGAGAATAGGATCAATAGACTTCATTATCGGTGGAGAATAGCCTCGGCCTGATTCCGTGATATGTTGCCTCCCCAGAATCGAAAGAAAATGGCATTTTGGATAAATCGCCCGAAATCTGTGAAGGTTCCCCTTTGGAATCTGCCAAAAATTGACCGGGAATAAATCTGCCCAAATCGGTGCGTAATAGACTCAATCATCGTTGGAGAAATGCCCCAGGCCGAATCCGTGATCTGTAGCCTTCAATATCCAATGAAAATGGCCTTTCGTCGCCTAAGAAATTACGGAAATGCCATCCGAAAATAAATTGGCCCAAATCGATGCTTAACGGACTTATCATCCGTGGAGAATAGGATCAACAGACTTCATTAACGGTGAAGAATAGCCTCGGCCTGATTACGTGATCTGTGGCCTCCAGAATCGAAAGAAAATGGCATTTCGGATAAATCACCAGAAATCTGTGATGATACCCCTTTGGAATCTGCCAAAAATTGACCCCGAATAAATCCGCCCAAATCGGTGCTTAATGGACTCAATCATTGTTGGAGAATAGCCTCAGGCCGAATCCGTGATCTGTAGCCTTCAATATCCAAAGAAAATGGGCTTTCGTCGCCCAAGAAATTACGAAAATGCCATCCGAAAATAAATTGGCACAAATCGATGCTTAACGGACTTATCATCCGTGGAGAATAGGATCAATAGACTTCATTATCGGTGGATAATAGCCTCGGCCTGATTTCGTGATCTGTAGCCTCCAGAATCGAAAGAAAATGGCATTTCGGATAAATCGCCCAAAATCTGTGATGGTACCCCTTTGGAATATGCCAAAAATTGACCCTGAATAAATCCACCCAAATCGTTGCTTAATGGACTCAATCATCGTTGGAGAATAGTCTCAGGCCGAATCCGTGATCTGTAGCCTTCAATATCCAAAGAAATGGGCTTTCGTCGCCCAAGAAATTACGAAAATGCCATCCGAAAATAAATTGGCACAAATCGATGCTTAACGGACTTATCATCCGTGGAGAATAGGATCAATAGACTTCATTATCGGTGGAGAATAACCTCGGCCAGATTCTGTTATCTGTAGCCTCCAGAATCGAAAGAAAATGGCATTTTGGATAAATCGCCCGAAATTTGTGGTAGTACCCCTTTGGAATCTGCCAAAAATTGACCCCGAATAAATTCGCCCAAATCGGTGCTTAATGGACTCAATCATCGTTGGAGAATAGCCTCAGGCCGAATCGGTGATCTGTAGCCTTCAATATCCAAAGAAAATGGACTTTCGTCGCCCAAGAAATTACAAAAATGCAATCCGAAAATAAATTGGCCCAAATCGATACTTAACGGACTTATCATCAATGGAGAATTGGATCAATAGACTTCATTATCGGTAGAGAATAGCCTCGGCCTGATTCCGTGATCTGTAGCCTCCAGAATCGAAAGAAAATGGCATTTCGGATAAATGGCCAGAAATCTGTGATGGTACCCTTTTGGAATCTGCAAAAAATTGACCTGGAATAAATCCGCCCAAATCGGTGCTTAATGGACACAATCATCGTTGGAGAATAGCCTCAGGCCGAATCCGTGATCTGTAGCCTTCAATATCCAAAGAAAATGGCCTTTCGTCGCCCAAGAAATTACGAAAATGCCATCTGAAAATAAATTGGCCCAAATCGAGGCTTAAAAGGATTTATCATCCGTGGAGAATAGGATCAATAGACTTCATTATCGGTGGAGAATAGCCTCGGTCTGATTCCGTAATTTG
Organism: Linum trigynum; assembly: GCA_964030455.1. Lineage (NCBI taxonomy): Eukaryota > Viridiplantae > Streptophyta > Magnoliopsida > Malpighiales > Linaceae > Linum > Linum trigynum. The sequence goes on from OZ034820.1 coordinate 2,542,485, forward strand.
TAGCCTCCAGAATCGAAAGAAAATGGCATTTCGGATAAATCGCCTGAAATCTGTGATGGTACCCTTTTGGAATCTGCCAAAAATTGACTGGAATAAATCCGCCCAAATCGGTGCTTAATGGACTCAATCATCGTTGGGGAATAGCCTCAGGCCGAATCCGTGATCTGTAGCCTTCAATATCCAAAGAAAATGGCCTTTCGTCGCACAAAAATTACAAAAATGCCATCCTAAAATAAATTGGCCCAAATCGATGCTTAACGGACTTATCATCCGTGGAGAATAGGATCAATAGACTTCATTATCGGTGGTGAATAGCCTCGGTCTGATTTCGTAATTTGTAGCCTCTAGAATCGAAAGAAAATAACATTTCGGATAAATCGCCTGAAATTTGTGATGGTACCACTTTGGAATTTGCCAAAAATTGACCGGAATAAATCCGCCCAAATCGGTGCTTAGTGGACTCAATCATCGTTGGAGAATAGCCTCAGGCCGAATCCGTGATCTGTAGCCTTCAATATCCAAAGAAAATGGCCTTTCGTCGCCCAAGAAATTACGAAAATGCCATCCGAAAATAAATTGGCCCAAATCGATGCTTAACGGACTTATCATCCGTGGAGAATAGGATCAATAGACTTCATTATCGGTGGATAATAGCCTCGGCCTGATTCCGTGATCTGTAGCCTCCAGAATCGAAAGAAAATGGCATTTCGGATAAATCGCCCAAAATCTGTGATGGTACCCCTTTGGAATATGCCAAAAATTGACCCTGAATATATCCACCCAAATCGGTGCTTAATGGACTCAATCATCGTTGGAGAATAGTCTCAGGCCGAATCCGTGATCTGTAGCCTTCAATATCCAAAGAAATGGGCTTTCGTCGCCCAAGGAATTACGAAAATGCCATCCGAAAATACATTGGCCCAAATCGATGCTTAACGGACTTATCATCCGTGGAGAATAGGATCAATAGACTTCATTATCATTGGAGAATAGCCTCGGCCTGATTCCGTGATCTGTAGCCTCCAGAATCGAAAGAAAATGGCATTTCGGATAAATTGCCCGAAATCTGAGATGGTAGCCTTTTGGAATCTGCCAAAAATTGACCCGGAAAACATCCGCCCAAATCGGTGCTTAATGGACTCAATCATCGTTGCAGAATAGCCTCAGGCCGAATCCGTGATCTGTAGCCTTTCAATATCCAAAGAAAATGGCCTTTCGTCGACCAAGAAATTACGAAAATGCCATCCGAAAATAAATTGGCCCAAATCGATGCTTAACGGACTTATCATCCGTGGAGAATAGGATCAATAGACTTCATTATCGGTGGAGAATACCCTCGGCCTGATTCCGTGATATGTTGCCTCCCCAGAATCGAAAGAAAATGGCATTTTGGATAAATCGCCCGAAATCTGTGAAGGTTCCCCTTTGGAATCTTCCAAAAATTGACCGGAATAAATCTGCCCAAATCGGTGCGTAATAGACTCAATCATCGTTGGAGAAATGCCCCAGGCCGAATCCGTGATCTGTAGCCTTCAATATCCAATGAAAATGGCATTTCGTCGCCTAAGAAATTACGGAAATGCCATCCGAAAATAAATTGGCCCAAATCGATGCTTAACGGACTTATCATCCGTGGAGAATAGGATCAACAGACTTCATTAACGGTGAAGAATAGCCTCGGCCTGATTACGTGATCTGTGGCCTCCAGAATCGAAAGAAAATGGCATTTCGGATAAATCACCAGAAATCTGTGATGATACCCCTTTGGAATCTGCCAAAAATTGACCCCGAATAAATCCGCCCAAATCGGTGCTTAATGGACTCAATCATTGTTGGAGAATAGCCTCAGGCCGAATCTGTGATCTGTAGCCTTCAATATCCAAAGAAAATGGGCTTTCGTCGCCCAAGAAATTACGAAAATGCCATCCGAAAATAAATTGGCACAAATCGATGCTTAACGGACTTATCATCCGTGGAGAATAGGATCAATAGACTTCATTATCGGTGGATAATAGCCTCGGCCTGATTCCGTGATCTGTAGCCTCCAGAATCGAAAGAAAATGGCATTTCGGATAAATCGCCCAAAATCTGTGATGGTACCCCTTTGGAATATGCCAAAAATTGACCCTGAATAAATCCACCCAAATCGTTGCTTAATGGACTCAATCATCGTTGGAGAATAGTCTCAGGCCGAATCCGTGATCTGTAGCCTTCAATATCCAAAGAAATGGGCTTTCGTCGCCCAAGAAATTACGAAAATGCCATCCGAAAATAAATTGGCACAAATCGATGCTTAACGGACTTATCATCCGTGGAGAATAGGATCAATAGACTTCATTATCGGTGGAGAATAACCTCGGCCAGATTCTGTTATCTGTAGCCTCCAGAATCGAAAGAAAATGGCATTTTGGATAAATCGCCCGAAATTTGTGGTAGTACCCCTTTGGAATCTGCCAAAAATTGACCCCGAATAAATTCGCCCAAATCGGTGCTTAATGGACTCAATCATCGTTGGAGAATAGCCTCAGGCCGAATCGGTGATCTGTAGCCTTCAATATCCAAAGAAAATGGACTTTCGTCGCCCAAGAAATTACAAAAATGCAATCCGAAAATAAATTGGCCCAAATCGATACTTAACGGACTTATCATCAATGGAGAATTGGATCAATAGACTTCATTATCGGTAGAGAATAGCCTCGGCCTGATTCCGTGATCTGTAGCCTCCAGAATCGAAAGAAAATGGCATTTCGGATAAATGGCCAGAAATCTGTGATGGTACCCTTTTGGAATCTGCAAAAAATTGACCTGGAATAAATCCGCCCAAATCGGTGCTTAATGGACACAATCATCGTTGGAGAATAGCCTCAGGCCGAATCCGTGATCTGTAGCCTTCAATATCCAAAGAAAATGGCCTTTCGTCGCCCAAGAAATTACGAAAATGCCATCTGAAAATAAATTGGCCCAAATCGAGGCTTAAAAGGATTTATCATCCGTGGAGAATAGGATCAATAGACTTCATTATCGGTGGAGAATAGCCTCGGTCTGATTCCGTAATTTGTAGCCTCCAGAATCGAAAGAAAATGGCATTTCGGATAAATCGCCTGAAATCTGTGATGGTACCCTTTTGGAATCTGCCAAAAATTGACCGGAATAAATCCGCCCAAATCGGTGCTTAATGGACTCAATCATCGTTGGGGAATAGCCTCAGGCCGAATCCGTGATCTGTAGCCTTCAATATCCAAAGAAAATGGCCTTTCGTCGCACAAAAATTACAAAAATGCCATCCTAAAATAAATTGGCCCAAATCGATGCTTAACGGACTTATCATCCGTGGAGAATAGGATCAATAGACTTCATTATCGGTGGTGAATAGCCTCGGTCTGATTTCGTAATTTGTAGCCTCTAGAATCGAAAGAAAATAACATTTCGGATAAATCGCCTGAAATTTGTGATGGTACCACTTTGGAATTTGACAAAAATTGACCGGAATAAATCCGCCCAAATCGGTGCTTAGTGGACTCAATCATCGTTGGAGAATAGCCTCAGGCCGAATCCGTGATCTGTAGCCTTCAATATCCAAAGAAAATGGCCTTTCGTCGCCCAAGAAATTACGAAAATGCCATCCGAAAATAAATTGGCCCAAATCGATGCTTAACGGACTTATCATCCGTGGAGAATAGGATCAATAGACTTCATTATCGGTGGATAATAGCCTCGGCCTGATTCCGTGATCTGTAGCCTCCAGAATCGAAAGAAAATGGCATTTCGGATAAATCGCCCAAAATCTGTGATGGTACCCCTTTGGAATATGCCAAAAATTGACCCTGAATATATCCACCCAAATCGGTGCTTAATGGACTCAATCATCGTTGGAGAATAGTCTCAGGCCGAATCCGTGATCTGTAGCCTTCAATATCCAAAGAAATGGGCTTTCGTCGCCCAAGGAATTACGAAAATGCCATCCGAAAATACATTGGCCCAAATCGATGCTTAACGGACTTATCATCCGTGGAGAATAGGATCAATAGACTTCATTATCAGTGGAGAATAGCTCGGCCTGATTCCGTGATCTGTAGCCTCCAGAATCGAAAGAAAATGGCATTTCGGATAAATTGCCCGAAATCTGAGATGTTAGCCTTTTGGAATCTGCCAAAAATTGACCCGGAAAACATCCGCCCAAATCGGTGCTTAATGGACTCAATCATCGTTGCAGATTTGCCTCAGGCCGAATCCGTGATCTGTAGCCTTCAATATCCAAAGAAAATGGCCTTTCGTCGACCAAGAAATTACGAAAATGCCATCCGAAAATAAATTGGCCCAAATCGATGCTTAACGGACTTATCATCCGTGGAGAATAGGATCAATAGACTTCATTATCGGTGGAGAATAGCCTCGGCCTGATTCCGTGATATGTTGCCTCCCCAGAATCGAAAGAAAATGGCATTTTGGATAAATCGCCCGAAATCTGTGAAGGTTCCCCTTTGGAATCTGCCAAAAATTGACCGGGAATAAATCTGCCCAAACTGGTGCGTAATAGACTCAATCATCGTTGGAGAAATGCCCCAGGCCGAATCCGTGATCTGTAGCCTTCAATATCCAATGAAAATGGCCTTTCGTCGCCTAAGAAATTACGGAAATGCCATCCGAAAATAAATTGGCCCAAATCGATGCTTAACGGACTTATCATCCGTGGAGAATAGGATCAACAGACTTCATTAACGGTGAAGAATAGCCTCGGCCTGATTATGTGATCTGTGGCCTCCAGAATCGAAAGAAAATGGCATTTCGGATAAATCACCAGAAATCTGTAATGATACCCCTTTGGAATCTGCCAAAAATTGACCCCGAATAAATCCGCCCAAATCGGTGCTTAATGGACTCAATCATTGTTGGAGAATAGCCTCAGGCCGAATCCGTGATCTGTAGCCTTCAATATCCAAAGAAAATGGGCTTTCGTCGCCCAAGAAATTACGAAAATGCCATCCGAAAATAAATTGGCACAAATCGATGCTTAACGGACTTATCATCCGTGGAGAATAGGATCAATAGACTTCATTATCGGTGGATAATAGCCTCGGCCTGATTCCGTGATCTGTAGCCTCCAGAATCGAAAGAAAATGGCATTTCGGATAAATCGCCCAAAATCTGTGATGGTACCCCTTTGGAATATGCCAAAAATTGACCCTGAATAAATCCACCCAAATCGTTGCTTAATGGACTCAATCATCGTTGGAGAATAGTCTCAGGCCGAATCCGTGATCTGTAGCCTTCAATATCCAAAGAAAATGGGCTTTCGTCGCCCAAGAAATTACGAAAATGCCATCCGAAAATAAATTGGCACAAATCGATGCTTAACGGACTTATCATCCGTGGAGAATAGGATCAATAGACTTCATTATCGGTGGAGAATAACCTTGGCCTGATTCCGTTATCTGTAGCCTCCAGAATCGAAAGAAAATGGCATTTTGGATAAATCGCCTGAAATTTGTGGTAGTACCCCTTTGGAATCTGCCAAAAATTGACCCCGAATAAATTCGCCCAAATCTGTTTTTAATGGACTCAATCATCGTTGGAGAATAGCCTCAGGCCGAATCCGTGATCTGTAGCCTTCAATATCCAAAGAAAATGGACTTTCGTCGCCCAAGAAATTACAAAAATGCAATCTGAAAATAAATTGGCCCAAATCGATGCTTAACGGACTTATCATCAATGGAGAATTGGATCAATAGACTTCATTATCGGTAGAGAATAGCCTCGGCCTGATTCCGTGATCTGTAGCCTCCAGAATCGAAAGAAAATGGCATTTCGGATAAATGGCCATAAATCTGTGATGGTACCCTTTTGGAATCTGCAAAAAATTGACCTGGAATAAATGCCCAAATCGGTGCTTAATAGACACAATCATCGTTGGAGAATAGCCTCAGGCCAAATCCGTGATCTGTAGCCTTCAATATCCAAAGAAAATGGCCTTTCGTCGCCCAAGAAATTACGAAAATGCCATCTGAAAATAAATTGGCCCAAATCGAGGCTTAAAAGGATTTATCATCCGTGGAGAATAGGATCAATAGACTTCATTATCGGTGGAGAATAGTCTCGGCCTGATTCCGTGATCTGTAGCCTCCAGAATCGAAAGAAAATGGCATTTCGAATAAATGGCACAAAATCTGTGATGGTACCCCTTTGGAATCTGCCAAAAATTGACCCGGAATAAATCCGCCCAAATCGGTGCTTAATGGACACAATCATCATTGGAGAATAGCCTCAGGCCGAATCCGTGATCTGTAGCCTTCAATATCCCAAGAAAATGGCCTTTCGTCGCCCAAGAAATTACGAAAATGCCATCCGAAAATAAATTGGCCTAAATCGATGCTTAAAAGGACTTATCATCCGTGGAGAATAGGATCAATAGACTTCATTACCGGTGGAGAATAGACTCGACCCGATTCTGTGATCTGTAGCCTCCAGAATCGAAAGAAAATGGCATTTCAGATAGATGGCCAAAAATCTGTGATGGTACCCCTTTGGAATCTGCCCAAAATTGAACCGGAATAAATCCTCCCAAATCGGTGCTTAATGTACACAATCTTCGTTGGATAATAGCCTCAGGCCGAATCCGTGATCTGTAGCCTTCAATATCCAAAGAAAAAGGCATTTCGTCGTCCAAGAAATTACGAAAATGCCATCCGAAAATAAATTGGCCCAAATCGATGCTTAACAGACTTATCATCCATGGAGAATAGGATCAATAGACTTCATTATCGGTGGAGAATATCCTCGGCCTGATTCCGTGATCTGTAGCCTCCAGAATCGAAAGAAAATGGCATTTCGGATAAATCGCCTGAAATCTGTGATGGTACCCCTTTGGAATCTGCCAAAAAATTGACCCGGAATAAATCCGCCCAAATCGGTGCTTAATGGAAACAATCATCGTTGGAGAATAGCCTCAGGCCGAATACGTGATCTGTAGCCTTCAATATCCAAAGAAAATGGCCTTTCGTCGCCCAAGAAATTACGAAAATGCCATCCGAAAATAAATTGGCCCAAATCGATGCTTAACGGACTTATCATCCGTGGAGAATAGGATTAATAGACTTCATTATCGGTGGAGAATAGCCTCGGCCTGATTCCGTGATATGTTGCCTCCCCAGAATCGAAAGAAAATGGCATTTCGGATAAATCGCCCGAAATCTGTGAAGGTTCCCCTTTGGAATCTGCCAAAAATTGACCGGGAATAAATCTGCCCAAATCGGTGCGTAATGGACTCAATCATCGTTGGAGAAATGCCCCAGGCCGAATCCGTGATCTGTAGCCTTCAATATCCAAAGAAAAAGGCCTTTCGTCGTCCAAGAAATTACGAAAATTCCATCCGAAAATAAATTGGCCCAAATCGATGCTTAGCAGACTTATCATCCATGGAGAATAGGATCAATAGACTTCATTATCGGTGGAGAATATCCTCGGCCTGATTCCGTGATCTGTAGCCTCCAGAATCGAAAGAAAATGGCATTTCGGATAAATCGCCTGAAATCTGTGATGGTTCCCCTTTGGAATCTGCAAAAAATTGACCCAGAATAAATCCGCCCAAATCGGTGCTTAATAGACTCAATCATCGTTGGAGAATAGCCTCAGGCCGAATCCGTGATCTGTAGCCTTCAATATCCAAAGAAAATAGCCTTTCGTCGCCCAAGAAATTACGAAAATGACATCAGAAAATAAATTGGCATAAATCGATGCTTAACGGACTTATCATCCGTGGAGAATAGGATCAATAGACTTTATTATCGGTGGAGAATAACCTCGGCCTGATTCCGTTATCTGTAGCCTCCAGAATCAAAAGAAAATGGCATTTTGGATAAATCGCCCGAAATCTGTGATGGTACCCCTTTGGGATCTGCCAAAAATTGAACCGGAATAAATTCGCCCAAATCTGTGCTTAATGGACTCAATCATCATTGGAGAATAACCTCTTGCCGAATCCGTGATCTGTAGCCTTCAATATCCAAAGAAAATGGGCTTTCGTCGCCCAAGAAATTACGAAAATGCCATTCGAAAATAAATTGGGTCAAATCGATGCTTAACGTACTTATCATCCGTGGAGAATAGGATCAATAGAATTCATTATCGGTAGAGAATAGCCTCGGCCTGATTACGTGATTTGTAGCCTCCAGAATCGAAAGAAAATGGCATTTCAGATAAATCGCCCGAAATCTATGATGGTACCCCTTTGGAATCTGCCAAAAATTGACCTGGAATAAATCCTCCATAATCGGTGCTTAATAGACTCAATCATCGTTGGAGAATAGCCTCAGGCCGAATCCGTGATCTGTAGCATTCAATATCCAAAGAAAATGGCCTTTCGTCGCCCAAGAAATTACGAAAATGCCATCCGAAAATAAATTGGGTCAAATCGATGCTTAACGTACTTATCATCCGTGGAGAATAGGATCAATAGAATTCATTATCAATAGAGAATAGCCTCGGCCTGATTACGTGATTTGTAGCCTCCAGAATCGATAGAAAATGGCATTTCGGATAAATCGCCCGAAATCTGTGATGGTAGCCTTTTGGAATCTGCCAAAAATTGACCCGTAAAACATCCGCCCAAATCGGTGCTTAATGGACTCAATCATCGTTGCAGAATAGCCTCAGGCCGAATCCGTGATCTGTATCCTTCAATATCCAAAGAAAATGGCCTTTCGTCGACCAAGAAATTACGAAAATGCCATCCGAAAATAAATTGTCCCAAATCGATGCTTAACGGACTTATCATCCGTGGAGAATAGGATCAATAGACTTCATTATCGGTGGAGAATAGCCTCGGTCTGATTCCGTGATATGTTGCCTACCTAGAATCGAAAGAAAATGGCATTTCGGATAAATCGCCCGAAATTTGTGAAGGTTCCCCTTTGGAATCTGCCAAAAATTGACCGGGAATAAATCTGCCCAAATCGGTGCGTAATGGACTCAATCATCGTTGGAGAAATGCCCCAGGCCGAATCCGTGATCTGTAGCCTTCAATACCCAAAGAAAATGGCCTTTCGTCGCCTAAGAAATTACGAAAATGCCATCCGAAAATAAATTGGCCCAAATCGATGCTTAACGGACTTATCATCTGTGGAGAATAGCATCAACAGACTTCATTAACCGTGAAGAATAGCCTCGGCCTGATTACGTGATCTGTGGCCTCCAGAATCGAAAGAAAATGGCATTTCGGATAAATCACCAGAAATCTGTGATGATACCCCTTTGGAATCTGCCAAAAATTGACCCCGAATAAATCCTCCCAAATCGGTGCTTAATGGACTCAATCATCGTTGGAGAATAGCCTCAGGCCGAATCCGTGATCTGTAGCCTTCAATATCCAAAAAAATGGGCTTTCGTCGCCCAAGAAATTACGAAAATGCCATCCGAAAATAAATTGGCACAAATCGATGCTTAACGGACTTATCATCCTTGGAGAATAGGATCAATAGACTTCATTATCGGTGGAGAATAACCTCGGCCTGATTCCGTTATCTGTAGCCTCCAGAATCGAAAGAAAATGGCATTTTGGATAAATCGCCCGAAATCTGTGATAGTACCCATTTGGAATCTGCCAAAAATTGACCCCGAATAAATTCGCCCAAATCGGTGCTTAATGGACTCAATCATCGTTGGAGAATAGCCTCAGGCCGAATCCGTGATCTGTAGCCTTCAATATCCAAAGAAAATGGACTTTCGTCGCCCAAGAAATTACAAAAATGCCATCCGAAAATAAATTGGCCCAAATCGATGCTTAACGGACTTATCATCAATGGAGAATTGGATCAATAGACTTCATTATCGGTAGAGAATAGCGTCGGCCTGATTCCGTGATCTGTAGCCTCCAGAATCGAAAGAAAATGGCATTTCGGATAAATGGCCAGAAATCTGTGATGGTACCCTTTTGGAATCTGCAAAAAATTGACCTGGAATAAATCCGCCCAAATCGGTGCTTAAAGGACACAATCATCGTTGGAGAATAGCCTCAGGCCGAATCCGTGATCTGTAGCCTTCAATATCCAAAGAAAATGGCTTTTCGTCGCCCAAGAAATTACGAAAATGCCATCTGAAAATAAATTGGCCCAAATCGAGGGTTAAAAGGATTTATCATCCGTGGAGAATAGGATCAATAGACTTCATTATCGGTGGAGAATAGCCTCGGCCTGATTCCGTGATCTGTAGCCTCCAGAATCGAAAGAAAATGGCATTTCGGATAAATCGCCCGAAATCTGTGATGGTACCCCTTTGGAATCTGCCAAAAATTATCCTGGAATAAATCCGCCCAAATCGTTGCTTAATAGACTCAATCATCGTTGGAGAATAGCCTCAGGACAAATCCATGATCTGTAGCCTTCAATATCAAAAGAAAATGGCCTTTCTTCGCCCAAGAAATTACGAAAATGCCATCCGAAAATAAATTAACCCAAATCGATGCTTAACGGACTTATCATCCGTGGAGAATAGGATCAATAGACTTCATTATCAGTGGAGTATAGCCTCGGCATGATTCCGTTATCTATAGCCTCCAGAATCGGAAGAAAATGGCATTTCGGATAAATTGCCTGAAATCTGTGATGGTACCCCTTTGGAATCTGCCAAAAATTGACCTGGAATAAATCACCCCAATTCGGTGCATAATGGACTCTATCATCGTTGGAGAATAGCCTCAGGTCGAATCGGTGATCTGTATCCTTCAATATCCAAAGAAAATGGGCTTTCGTCGCCCAAGAAATTACGAAAATGCCAATGGAAAATAAATTGGCCCATATCGATGCTTCACGGACTTATCATCCGTGGAGAATTGGATCAATAGACTTCATTATTGGTGGATAACAGCCTCGGCCTGATTCCGTGATCTGTAGCCTCCAGAATCGAAAGAAAATGGCATTTCGGATAAATGGCCTGAAATCTGTGATGGTACCCCTTTGGAATCTGCCAAAAATTGACGCGGAATAAATTCGCCCAAATCGGTGCTTAATGGACACAATCATCGTTGGAGAATAGCCTCAGGCCGAAACCGTGATCTGTAGCCTTCAATATCCATAGAAAATGGGCTTTCGTCGCCCAAGAAATTATGAAAATGCCATCCGAAAATAAATTGGCCAAAATCGATGCTTAACGGACTTATCATCTGTGGAGAATAGGATATTAGACTTCATTATCGGTGGAGAATAGCCTCGGCCTGATTCCGTGATCTGTAGCCTCCAGAATCGAAAGAAATGTTATTCCGGATAAATCTCCCGAAATCTGTGATGGTACCCCATTTGGAATCTGCCAAAAATTGACCTGGAATAAATCCGTCAAAATCGGTGTTTAATGGACTCAATCATCGTTGGAGAATAGCCTTAGGCCGAATCCGTGATCTGAAGCCTTCAATATCCAAAGAAAATGGCCTTTCTTCGCCCAAGAAATTACGAAAATGCCATCCAAAAATAAATTGGCCCAAATCGATGATTAACGGACTTATCATCCATGGAGAATAGGATCAATAGACTTCATTATCGGTGGAGAATAGCCTCGGCCTGATTCCGTGATCTGTAGCCTCCAGAATCGAAAGAAAATGGCATTTCGGATAAATGGCCTGAAATCGGTGATTATACCCCTTTGGAATCTGCCAAAAATTGACCTGGAATAAATCCGCCCAAATCGGTGCTTAATGGACACAATCATCGTTGGAGAATAGCCTCAGGCCGAATCCGTGATCTGTAGCCTTCAATATCCAAAGAAAATGAGCTTTCGTTGCCCAAGAAATTACGAAAATGTCATCCGAAAATAAATTGGCCCAAATCGATGCTTAACAGACTTATCATCTGTGGAGAATAGGATCAATAGACTTCATTATCGGGGGAGAATAGCCTCGGCCTGATTCCGTGATCTGTAGCCTCCAGAATCGAAAGAAAATGGCATTTCGGATAAATCGCCCGAAATCTGTGATGGTACCCCTTTGGAATCTGCCAAAAATTGACCTGGAATAAATCCGCCCAAATCGGTGCTTAATAGACTCAATCATCGTTAGAGAATAGCCTGAGGAAAAATCCGTGATCTGTAGCCTTCAATATCAAAAGAAAATGGCCTTTCGTCGCCCAAGAAATTATGAAAATGCCATCCGAAAATAAATTGGCCCAAATCGATGCTTAACGGAATTATCATCCGTGGGGAATAGGATCAATAGACTTCATTATCGGTGGAGTATAGCCTCGGCATGATTCCGTTATCTATAGCCTCCAAAATCGAAAGAAAATGGCATTTCGGATAAATCGCCTGAAATCTGTGATGGAATCTGCCAAAAATTGACCCGGAATAAATCCGCCCAATTAGGTGCTTAATGGACTCAATCATCGTTGGAAAATAGTCTCAGGCCGAATCTGTGATCTGTATCCTTCAATATCCAAAGAAAATGGGCTTTCATCGCCCAAAAAACTACGAAAATGCCAATTGAAAATAGTTTGGCCCAAATCGATGCTTAACGGACTTATCATCCGTGGAGAATTGGATCAATAGACTTCATTATCGGTGGAGAATAGCCTCGGCCTAATTCCGTGATCTGTAGCCTCTAGAATAGAAATAAAATGCCATTTCGGATAAATGGCCCGAAATCTGTGATGGTATCCCTTTGGAATCTGCCAAAAATTGACACGGAATAAATCCGCCCAAATCGGTGCTTAATGAACACAATCATCGTTGGAGAATAGCCTCAGACCGAATCCGTGATGTGTAGCCTTCAATATCCATAGAAAATGGGCTTTTGTCGCCCAAGAAATTACGAAAATGCCATCCAATAATAAATTGGCCCAAATCGATGCTTAACGGATTTATCATCCGTGGAGAATAAGATATTAGACTTCATTATCGGTGGACAATAGCCTCGCCCTGATTCCGTGATCTGTAGCATCTAGAATCGAAAGAAAATGGCATTTCGGATAAATGGCCCGAAATCTGTGATGGTACCCCTTTGGAATCTGCCAAAAATTAACTTGGAATAAATCCGCCCAAATCGGTGCTTAATGGACACAATCATAGTTGGAGAATAGCCTCAGACCGAATCCGTGATCTGTAGCCTTCAATGTCCAAAGAAAATGGGCTTTCGTCGCCCAAGAAATTAAGAAAATGCCATCCGAAAATAAATTGGCCCAAATCGATGCTTAAAAGACTTATCATTTGCGGAGAATAGGATCAATAGACTTCATTATCGGTAGAGAATAGCCTCGGCTTGATTTCGTGATCTATAGCCTCCCCAGAATCGAAAGAAAATGGCATTTATGATAAATCGCCTAAAATCTGTGATGGTACCCCTTTGGAATCTGCCAAAAATTGACCTGGAAAAAATCCGCCCAAATCGGTACTTAATAGACTCAATCATCATTGGAGAATAGCCTTAGGCCGAATCCGTGATCTGTAGCCTTCAATATCCAAAGAAAATGGCCTTTCGTCGCCCAAGAAATTACGAAAATGCCTTCCGAAAATAAATTGGGCCAAATCGATGCTTAACGGACTTATCATCTGTGGAGAATAGGATCAATTAACTTCATTATCGGTGAAGAATAGCCTCGGCCTGATTTCGTGATTTGCGGCCTCCAGAATCGAAAGAAAATGGCATTTCGGATAAATCGCCCGAAATCTGTGATGGAACCCCTTTGGAATCTGGCAAAAATTGACGCGGAATAAATCCGCCCAAATCGGTGCTTAATGGACACAATCATCGTTGGAGAATAGCCTCAGGCCGAATCAGTGATCTGTAGCCTTCAATATTCAAAGAAAATGAGCTTTCGTTGCCCAAGAAATTACGAAAATGTCATCCGAAAATAAAATTGGCCCAAATCGATGCTTAACGGACTTATCATCCTTGGAGAATAGGATCAATAGACTTCATTATCGGTGGAGAATAGCCTCGGCCTGAATCCATGATCTGTAGACTGCAGAATCAAAAGAAAATTGCATTTCGGATAAATCGCCCGAAATCTGTGATGGTACCCCTTTGGAATCAGCCAAAAAATGATTCGGAATAAATCCGCCAAAATCGGTGATTAAAGGACTCAATCATCGTTGGAGAATATCCTCAGGCCAAATCCGTGATCTGTAGCCTTCAATATACAAAGAAAATGGCCTTTCGTCGCCCAAGAAATTACGAAAATGCCATACGAAAATAAATTGGCCCAAATCGATGCTTAACGGACTTATAATCCATGGAGAATAGGATCGATAGACTTCATTATCGGTGGAGAATAGCCTCGGCCTGATTTCGTGATCTGTAGCCTCCAGAATCGAAAGAAAATTGCATTTCGGATATATCGCCCGAAATCTGTGATGGTACCCCTTTGGAATCTGCCAAAAATTGACCCAGAATAAATTCGCCCAAATCGGTACTTAAAGGACTCAATCATCGTTGGAGAATAGCCTCCGGCCGAATCCGTTATCTGTAGGCTTCAATATACAAAGAAAATGGACTTTCGTCGTCCAAGAAATTACGAAAATGCCATCCGAAAATAAATTGGCCCAAATCGATGCTTAACGGACTTATCATCTGTGGAGAATAGGATCAATAGACTTCATTATCGGTGGAGAATAGCCTCGGCCCGATTCCGTGATCTGTACCCTCCAGAATCGCAAGAAAATTGCATTTTGGATAAATCGCCCGAAATCTGTGATGGTACCTCCTTGGAATCTGCCAAAAATTGACCCGGAATAAATCAGTCCAAATCGGTGCTTAATGGACTCAATCATCGTTGGAGAATAGCCTCAGGCCGAATCCGTGATCTGTAGCATTCAATATCCAAGAAAATGGCCTTTCGTCGCCCAAGAAATTACGAAAATGCCAACCGAAAATAAATTGGCCCAAATCGATGCTTATCGGACTTATTATCCATGGAGAATAGGATCAATAGACTTCATTATCGGTGAAGAATAGCCTCGGCCTGATTCCGTGATCTGTATCCTCCAGAATCGAAAGAAAATTGCATTTCGGATAAATCGCCCGAAATCTGTGATGGTACACCTTTGGAATCTGCCAAAAATTGACCCGGAATAAATCCGCCCAAATCGGTGCTTAAAGGACTCAATCATCATTGGCGAATAGCCTCATGCCGAATCCGTGATCTGTAGGCTTCAATATACAAAGAAAATGGCCTTTCGTCGCCCAAGAAATTACGAAAATGCCATCCGAAAATAAATTGGCCCAAATCGATGCTTAACGGACTTATAATCCAGGGAGAAAAGGATCAATAGACTTCATAATCGGTGGAGAATAGCCTCGGCCTGATTCTGTGATCTCTAGCCTCCAGAATCGAAAGAAAATTGCATTTTGGATAAATCGCCCGAAATCTGTGATGGTACCCCTTTGGAATCTGCCAAAAATTGACCCAGAATAAATCCGCCCAAATCGGTGCTTAAGGGACTCAATCATCGTCGGAGAATAGTCTCAGGACGAACCCTTGATAGGTAGCCTTCAATATCCAAAGAAAATGGCCTTTCGTCGCCCAAGTAATTACGAAAATGCCATCCGAAAATAAATTGGCCCAAATCAATGCTTAACAGACTTATCATCCGTGGAGAATAGGATCAATAGACTTCATTATCGGTGAAGAATAGCCTCGGCCTGATTCCGTGATCTGTGGCCTCCAAACTCGAAAGAAAATGGCATTTCGGATAAATCGCCCAAAATCTGTGATGGTACCACTTTGGAATCTGCCAAAAATTGACCCGGAATAAATCGCCCAAATCGGTGCTTAATGGACTCAATCATCGTTGGAGAATAGCCTCAGGCCGAATCCGTGATCTGTAGCCTTCAATATCCAAAGAAAATGGCCTTTCGTCGCCCAAGAAATTACGAATATGCCATCCGAAAATAAATTAGCCCAAATCGATGCTTAACGGACTTATCATCCGTGGAGAATAGGATCAATGGGCTTCATTATTGGTGGTGAATAGCCTGAGCCTGATTCCATGATCTATAGCTTCTAGAATCAAATGAAAATGGCATTTCGGATAAATCGCCCGAAATCTGTGATGGTACCCCTTTGGAATCTGCCAAAAATTGACCCGGAATAAATCCGCCCAAATCGGTTCTTAATGGACTCAATCATCGTTGGAGAATAGCCTCAGGCCGAATCCGTGATCTGTAGCCTTCAATATCTAAAGAAAATGGCATTTCGTCGCCCAAGAAATTACGAAAATGCCAACCGAAAATAAATTGGCTCAAATCGATGCTTATCGGACTTATCATCCGTGGAGAATAGGATCAATAGACTTTATTATCGATGAAGAATAGCCTCGGCCTGATTCCATGATCTGTATCCTCCAGAATCGAAAGAAAATTGCATTTTAGATAAATCGCCAGAAATCTGTGATGGTACCCCTTTGGAATCTGCCAAAAATTGACCCGGAATAAATCGCCCAAATCGGTGCTTAATGGACTCAATCATCGTTGGAGAATAGCCTCAGGCCGAATCCGTGATCTGTAGGCTTCAATATCCAAAGAAAATGGCCTTTCGTCGCCCAAGAAATTACGAAAATGCCAACCAAAAATAAATTGGCCCAAATCGATGCTTATCAGACTTATTATCCGTGGAGAATAGGATCAATAGACTTCATTATCGGTGAAGAATAGCCTCGGCCTGATTCCGTGATCTGTATACTCCAGAATCGAAAGAAAATTGCATTTCGGATAAATCGTCTGAAATCTGTGATGGTACCCCTTTGGAATCTGCCAAAAATTGACCCGGAATAAATCCGCCAAAATCGGTGCTTAAAGGACTCAATCATCGTTGGAGAATAGCCTCATGCCGAATCCGTGATCTGTAGGCTTCAATATACAAAGAAAATGGCCTTTCGTCGCCCAAGAAATTACGAAAATGCCATCCGAAAATAAATTGGCCCAAATCGATGCTTAACGGACTTATAATCCATGGAGAAAAGGATCAATAGACTTCATAATCGGTGGAGAATAGCCTCGGCCTGATTCCGTTATCTGTAGCCTCCAGAATCGAAAGATAATTGCATTTTTGATAAATCTCCCGAAATCTGTGATGGTACCCCTTTGGAATCTGCCAAAAATCGACCCAGAATAAATCCGCCCAAATAATTGCTTAATGGACTCAATCATCGTCGGAGAATAGTCTCAGGCCGAACCCTTGATATGTAGCCTTCAATATTCAAAGAAAATGGCCTTTCGTCGCCCAAGAAATTATGAAAATGCCATCCGAAAATAAATTGGCCCAAATCGATGCTTAACAGACTTATCATCCGTGGAGAATAGGATCAATAAACTTCATTATCGGTGAAGAATAGCCTCGGCCTGATTCCGTTATTTGCGGCCTCCAGAATCGAAAGAAAATTGCATTTTGGATAAATCTCCCGAAATCTGTGAAGGTACCCCTTTGGAATCTGCCAAAAATCGACCCAGAATAAATCCGCCCAAATCGGTGCTTAATGGACTCAATCATCGTTGGAGAATAGCCTCAGGCCGAATCCGTGATCTGTAGGCTTCAATATACAAAGAAAATGGCCTTTCGTCGCCGAAGAAATTACGAAAATGCCATCCGAAAATAAATTGGCCCAAATCGATGCTTAACGGACTTATAATCCATGGAGAAAAGGATCAATAGACTTCATAATCGGTGGAGAATAGCCTCGGCCTGATTCCGTTATCTGTAGCCTCCAAAATCGAAAGAAAATTGCATTTTGGATAAATCTCCCGAAATCTGTGATGGTACCCCTTTGGAATCTGTCAAAAATTGACCCGGAATAAATTGCCCAAATCGGTGCTTAATGGACTCAATCATCGTTGGAGAATAGCTTCAGGCCGAATCCGTGATCTGTAGGCTTCAATATCCAAAGAAAATGGCCTTTCGTCGCCCAAGAAATTACGCAAATGCCAACCGAAAATAAATTGACCCAAATCGATGCTTATCAGACTTATTATCCGTGGAGAATAGGATCAATAGACTTCATTATCGGTGAAGAATAGCCTCGGCCTGATTCCGTGATCTGTATCCTCCAGGATCGAAAGAAAATTGCATTTCGGATAAATCGCCCGAAATCTGTGATGTTACCCCTTTGGAATCTGCCAAAAATTGACCCGGAATAAATCCGCCCAAATCGGTGCTTAAAGGACTCAATCATCGTTGGAGAATAGCCTCATGCCGAATCCGTGATCTGTAGGCTTCAATATACAAAGAAAATGGCCTTTCGTCGCCCAAGAAATTACGAAAATGCCATCTGAAAATAAATTGGCCCAAATCGATGCTTAACGGACTTATAATCCATGGAGAAAAGGATCAATAGACTTCATAATCGGTGGAGAATAGCCTCGGCCTGATTCCGTTATCTGTAGCCTCCAGAATCGAAAGAAAATTGCATTTTGGATAAATCTCCTGAAATCTGTGATGGTACCCCTTTGGAATCTGCCAAAAATCGACCCAGAATAAATCCGCCCAAATCGGTGCTTAATGGACTCAATCATCGTCGGAGAATAGTCTCAGGCCGAACCCTTGATATGTAGCCTTCAATATTCAAAGAAAATGGCCTTTCGTCGCCCAAGAAATTATGAAAATGCCATCCAAAAATAAATTGGCCCAAATCGATGCTTAACGGACTAATCATCCGTGGAGAATAGGATCAATAAACTTCATTATCGGTGAAGAATAGCCTCGGCCTGATTCCGTGATTTGCGGCCTCCAGAATCGAAAGAAAATGGCATTTCGGATAAATCGCCCGAAATCTGTGATGGTACCCCATTGGAATCTGCCAAAAATTGACCCGGAATAAATCCGTCCAAATCGGTGCTTAATGGACTCAATCATCGTTGGAGAATAGCCTCAGGCCGAATTCGTGATCTGTAGCCTTCAATATCCAAAGAAAATGGCCTTTCGTCGCCCAAGAACTTACGAAAATGCTATCCGAAAATAAAATTGGCCCAAATCGATGCTTAACGGACTTATCATCCTTGGAGAATAGGATCAATAGACTTCATTATCGGTGGAGAATAGCCTCGGCCTGAATCCGTGATCTGTAGACTGCAGAATCAAAAGAAAATTGTATTTCGGATAAATCGCCCGAAATCTGTGATGGTACCCCTTTGGAATCAGCCAAAAATTGATTCGGAATAAATCCGCCCAAATCGGTGCTTAAAGGACTCAATCATCGTTGGAGAATAGCATCAGGCCGAATCCGTGATCGATAGCCTGCAATATACAAAAAAATGGCCTTTCGTCGACCAAGAACTTACGAAAATGCTATCCGAAAATAAAATTGGCCCAAATCGATGCTTAACGGACTTATCATCCTTGGAGAATAGGATCAATAGACTTCATTATCGGTGAAGAATAGCCTCGGCCTGATTCCGTGATCTGTATCCTCCAGAATCGAAAGAAAATTGCATTTCGCATAAATCGCCCGAAATCTGTGATGGTACCCCTTTGGAATCTGCCAAAAATTGATTCGGAATAAATCCGCCCAAATCGGTGCTTAAAGGACTCAATCATCGTTGGAGAATAGCCTCAGGCCGAATCCGTGATCTGTAGCCTTCAATATACAAAGAAAATGGCCTTTCGTCGCACAAGAAATTACGAAGATCCCATACGAAAATAAATTGGCCCAAATCGATGCTTAACGGACTTATAATCCATGGAGAATAGGATCAATAGACTTCAATATCGGTGAAGAATAGCCTCGGCCTGATTCCGTGATCTGTAGCCTCCAGAATCGAAAGAAAATTGCATTTCGGATATATCGTCCGAAATCTGTGATGGTACCCCTTTGGAATCTGCCAAAAATTGACCCGGAATAAATTAGCCCAAATCGGTGCTTAAAGGACTCAATCATCGTTGGAGAATAGCCTCAGGCCGAATCCGTTATCTGTAGGCTTCAATATACAAAGAAAATGGCCTTTCGTAGCCCAAGAAATTACGAAAATGCCATCCGAAAATAAATTGGCCCAAATAGATGCTTAACGGACTTATCATCTGTGGAGAATAGGATCAATAGACTTCATTATCGGTGGAGAATAGCCTCGGCCCGATTCCGTGATCTATACCCTCCAGAATCGAAAGAAAATTGCATTTCGGATAGATCGCCCGAAATCTGTGATGGTACCCCCTTGGAAAAATTGACCTTGAATAAATCCGCCCAAATCGGTGCTTAATGGACTCAATCATCGTTGGAGAATAGCCTCAGGCCGAATCCGTTATCTGTAGGCTTCAATATACAAAGAAAATGGCCTTTCGTCGCCCAAGAAATTATGAAAATGCCATCCGAAAATAAATTGGCCCAAATAGATGCTTAACGGACTTATCATCTGTGGAGAATAGGATCAATAGACTTCATTATCGGTGGAGAATAGCCTCGGCCCGATTCCGTGATCTATACCCTCCAGAATCGAAAGAAAATTGCATTTCGGACAGATCGCCCGAAATCTGTGATGGTACCCCCTTGGAAAAATTGACCTTGAATAAATCCGCCCAAATCGGTGCTTAATGGACTCAATCATCGTTGGAGAATAGCCTCAGGCCGAATCCGTTATCTGTAGGCTTCAATATACAAAGAAAATGGCCTTTCGTCGCCCAAGAAATTATGAAAATGCCATCCGAAAATAAATTGGCCCAAATAGATGCTTAACGGACTTATCATCTGTGGAGAATAGGATCAATAGACTTCATTATCGGTGGAGAATAGCCTCGGCCTGATTCTGTGATCTGTACCCTCCAGAATCGAAAGAAAATTGCATTTCGGATAAATCGCCCGAAATCTGTGATGATACCCCCTTGGAATCTGGCAAAAATTGACCCGGAATAAATCCGCCAAAATCGGTGCTTAATGGACTCAATCATCGTTGGAGAATAGCCTCAGGCCGAATCCGTGATCTGTAGCATTCAATATCCAAAGAAAATGGCCTTTCGTCGCCCAAGAAATTACGAAAATGCCATCCGAAAATAAATTGGCCCAAATCGATGCTTATCGGACTTATCATCCGTGGAGAATAGGATCAATAGACTTCATTATCGGTGAAGAATAGCCTCGGCCTGATTCCGTGATCTGTATCCTCCACAATCGAAAGAAAATTGCATTTTAGATAAATCGCCCGAAATCTGTGATGGTACCCCTTTGGAATCTGCCAAAAATTGACCCGGAATAAATCCGCCCAAATCGGTGCTTAATGGCCTCAATCATCGTTGGAGAATAGCCTCACGCCGAATCCGTGATCTGTAGCATTCAATATCCAAAGAAAATGGCCTTTCGTCGCCCAAGAAATTACGAAAATGCCAACCGAAAATAAATTGGCCCAAACCGATGCTTAACGGACTTATCATCCTTGGAGAATAGGATCAATAGACTTCATTATCGGTGAAGAATAGCCTCGGCCTGATTCCGTGATCTTTATCCTCCAGAATCGAAAGAAAATTGCATTTCGGATAAATCGCCCGAAATCTGTGATGGTACCCCTTTGGAATCTGCCAAAAATTGACCCGGAATAAATCCGCCCAAATCGGTGCTTAAAGGACTCAATCACCGTTGGAGAATAGCCTCATGCCGAATCCGTGATCTGTAGGCTTCAATATACAAAGAAAATGTCCTTTCGTCGCCCAAGAAATTACGAAACTGCCATCCGAAAATAAATTGGCCCAAATCGATGATTAACGGACTTATAATCCATGGAGAATAGGATCAAAAGACTTCATAATCGGTGGAGAATAGCCTCGGCCTGATTCCGGGATCTGTAGCCTCCAGAATCGAAAGAAAATTGCATTTTGGATAAATCTCCCGAAATCTGTGATGGTACCCCTTTGGAATCTGCCAAAAATTGACTCAGAATAAATCCGCCCAAATCGGTGCTTAATGGACTCAATCATCGTCGGAGAATAGTCTCAGGCCAAACCCTTGATATGTAGCCTTCAATATCCAAAGAAAATGGCATTTCGTCGCCCAAGTAATTACGAAAATGCCATCCGAAAATAAATTGGCCCAAATCAATGCTTAACAGACTTATCATCCGTGGAGAATAGGATCAATAGACTTCATTATCGGTGAAGAATAGCCTCAGCCTGATTCCATGATCTGTGGCCTCCAGAATCGAAAGAAATTGGCATTTCGGATAAATCTCCCGAAATCTGTGATGGTACCCCTTTGGAATTTACCAAAAATTGACCCGGATAAATCCGCCCAAATCGGTGCTTAAAGGACTCAATCATCGTTGGAGAATAGCCTCATGCCGAATTCGTGATCTGTAGGCTTCTATATACAAAGAAAATGGCCTTTCGTCGCCCAAGAAATTACGAAAATGCCATCCGAAAATAAATTGGCCCAAATCGATGCTTAACGGACTTATAATCCATGGAGAATAGGATCAATAGACTTCATAATCGGTAGAGCATAGCCTCGGCCTGATTCCGTGATCTGTAGCCTCCAGAATCGAAAGAAAATTGCATTTTGGATAAATCGCCCGAAATCTGTGATGGACTCAGAATAAATCCGGCCAAATCGGTGCTTAATGGACTCAATCATCGTCGGAGAATAGTCTCAGGCCGAACCCTTGATATGTAGCCTTCAATATACAAAGAAAATGGCCTTTCGTCGCCCAAGAAATTACGAAAATGCCATCCGAAAATAAATTGGCCCAAATCGATGCTTAACGGACTTATCATCCGTGGAGAATAGGATCAATAGACTTCATTATCGGTGAAGAATAGCCTCGGCCTGATTCCGTGATCTGTGGACTCCAGAATAGAAAGAAAATGGCATTTCGGATAAATCGCCCGAAATATGTGATGGTACCCCTTTGGAATCTGCCAAAACTTGACCCGGAATAAATCCGCCCAAATCGGTGCTTAATGGACTCAATCATCGTTGGAGAATAGCCACAGGGCGAATCCATGATCTGTACCCTTCAATATCCAATGAAAATGGCCTTTCGTCGCCCAAGAAATTACGAAAATGCCATCCGAAAATAAATTGGCCCAAATCGATGCTTAACGGACTTATAATCCATGGAGAATAGGATCAATAGACTTCATAATCGGTGGAGAATAGCCTCGGCCTGATTCCGTGGTCAGTAGCCTCCAGAATCGAAAGAAAATTGCATTTTGGATAAATTGCCCGAAATCTGTGATGGACTCAGAATAAATCCGCCCAAATCGGTGCTTAATGGACTCAATCATCGTCGGAGAATAGTCTCAGGCCGAACCCTTGATATGTAGCCTTTAATATACAAAGAAAATGGCCTTTCGTCGCCCAAGAAATTACGAAAATGCCATCCGAAAATAAATTGGCCCAAATCGATGCTTAACGGACTTATGATCCATGGAGAATAGGATCAATAGACTTCATTATCGGTGAAGAATAGCCTCGGCCTGATTCCGTGATCTTTGGCCTCCAGAATCGAAAGAAAATGGCATTTCGGATAAATCGCCCGAAATCTGTGATGGTACCCCTTTGGAATCTGCCAAAAATTGAGCCGGAATAAATCCGCCCAAATCTGTTCTTAATGGACTCAATCATCGTTGGAGAATAACCTCAGACCAAATCCGTGATCTGTAGGCTTCAATATACAAAGAAAATGGTCTTTCGTCGCCCAAGAAATAACGAAAATGCCATCCGAAAATAAATTGGCCCAAATCGATGCTTAACGCACTTATAATCCATGGAGAATAGGATCAACAGACTTAATAATCGGTGGAGAATAGCCTTGGCCTGATTCCGTGATCTGTAGCCTCCAGAATCGAAAGAAAATTGCATTTCGGATAAATCGCCAAAATCTGTGATGGTACCCCTTTGGAATCTGCCAAAAATTGATTCGGAATAAATCCGCCCAAATCGGTGCTTAAAGGACTCAATCATCGTTGGAGAATAGCCTCAGGCCGAATCCGTGATCTGTAGCCTTCAATATACAAAGAAAATGGCCTTTCGTCGCACAAGAAATTACGAAAATCCCATACGAAAATAAATTGGCCCAAATCGATGCTTAACGGACTTATAATCCATGGTGAATAGGATCAATAGACTTCAATATCGGTGGAGAATAGCCTCGGCCTGATTCCGTGATCTGTAGCCTCCAGAATCGAAAGAAAATTGCATTTCGGATATATCGCCCGAAATCTGTGAGGATACCCCTTTGGAATCTACCAAAAATTGACCCGGAATAAATTAGCCCAAATCGGTGCTTAAAGGACTCAATCATCGTTGGAGAATAGCCTCAGGCCGAATCCGTTATCTGTAGGCTTCAATATACAAAGAAAATGGCCTTTCGTCGCCCAAGAAATTACGAAAATGCCATCCGAAAATAAATTGGCCCAAATAGATGCTTAACGGACTTATCATCTGTGGAGAATAGGATCAATAGACTTCATTATCGGTGAAGAATAGCCTCGGCCTGATTCCGTGATCTGTGGACTCCAGAATAGAAAGAAAATGGCATTTCGGATAAATCGCCCGAAATATGTGATGGTACCCCTTTGGAATCTGCCAAAACTTGACACGGAATAAATCCGCCCAAATCGGTGCTTAATGGACTCAATCATCGTTGGAGAATAGCCACAGGGCGAATCCATGATCTGTACACTTCAATATCCAATGAAAATGGCCTTTCGTCGCCCAAGAAATTACGAAAATGCCATCCGAAAATAAATTGGCCCAAATCGATGCTTAACGGACTTATAATCCATGCAGAATAGGATCAATAGACTTCCTTATCGATGGACAATAGCCTCGGCTTGATTCCGTGATCTGTAGCCTCCAGATTCGAATGAAAATTGCATTTCGGATAAATCGCCCGTAATCTGTGATGGTACCCCTTTGGAATCTGCCAAAAATTGACCCAGAATAAATCCGCCCAAATCGGTGCTTAATGGACTCATTATCGTTGGAGAATAGCCTCAGGCCAAATCCGTGATCTGTAGCCTTCAATATCCAAAGAAAATGGCCTTTCGTCACCAAAGAAATTACGAAAATGCCATCGGAAAATAAATTAGCCCATATCAATGCGTAACGGACTTATCATCCATGGAGAATAGGATCAATAGACTTCATAATCGGTGGAGAATAGCCTCGGCCTGATTCCGTGATCTGTAGCCTCCAGAATCGAAAGAAAATGGCATTTCGGATAGATCGCCCTAAATCTGTGATGGTACCCCTTTGGAATATGCCAAAAATTGACCCGGAATAAAACCGCCCAAATCGGTGCTTAATGGACTCAATCATCGTTGGAGAATAGCCTTAAGTCGAATACGTGATCTGTAGCCTTCAATATCCAAAGAAAATGGCCTTTCGTCGCCCAAGAAATTACGAAAATGCCATCCGAAAATAAATTAGCCCAAATCGATGCTTAACGGACTTATCATCTGTGGAGAATAGGATCAATGGGCTTCATTATTGGTGGAGAATAGCCTGAGCCTGATTCCGTGATCTGTAGCCTCGAGAATCGAAAGAAAATGGCATTTCGGATAAATCGCTCGAAATCTGTGATGGTACCCCTTTGGAATCTGCCAAAAATTGACCCGGAATAAATCCGCCCAAATCGGTTCTTAATGGACTCAATCATCGTTGGAGAAAAGCCTCAGGCCGAATCCGTGATCTGTAGCCTTCAATATCCAAAGAAAATGGCCTTTCGTTGCCTAAGAAATTACGAAAATGTCATCCGAAAATAAATTGGCCCAAATCGATGCTTAACGGACTTATCATCCATGGAGAATAGGATCAATACACTTTATTATCGGTGAAGAATATCCTCGGCCTGATTTCGTGAACTGTAGCCTCCAGAATCGAAAGAAAATTGCATTTCGGATAAATCGCCCGAAATATGTGATGGTACCCCTTTGGAATCTGCCAAAAATTGACCCAGAATAAATCCGCCCAAATCGGTGCTTAATGGACTCAATCATCGTCGGAGAATAGTCTCAGGCCAAATCCGGGATCTGTAGCCTTCAATATCCAAAGTTCGTCGCCCAAGAAATTACAAAAATGCCATCTGAAAATAAATTGGCCCAAATCGATGCTTAACGGACTTATCATCCGTGGAGAATAGGATCAATAGACTTCATTATCGATGGAGAATAGCCTCAGAATGATTTGCGTGATTTGTAGCCTCCAGAAGAATCGAAAGAAAATAGCATTTCGGATAAATCGCCCGAAATCTGTGATGGTACCCCTTTGGAATCTGCCAAAAATTGACCCGGAATAAATCCACCCAAATCGGTGCTTAATGGACTCAATCATCGTTGGAGAATAGCCTCAGGCCAAATCCGTGATCTGTAGCCTTCAATATCCAAAGAAAATGGCTTTTCGTCGCCCAAGAAATTACAAAAATGAAATCCGAAAATAAATTGGCCCACATCGATGCTTATCGAACTTATCATCCGTGGAGAATAGGATCAATAGACTTTATTATCGATGGAGAATAGCCTCAGCCTGATTTTGTGATCTGTAGCCTCCAGAATTGAAAGAAAATGGCATTTCGGATAAATCCCCCGAAATCTGTGATGGTACCCCAATGGAATCTGCCAAAAATTGACCCGGAATAAATCCACCCAAATCGGTGCTTAATGGACTCAATCATCGTTGGAGAATAGCCTCAGGCCGAATCCGTGATCTTTAGCCTTCAATATCCAAAGAAAATGGCATTTCGTCGCCCAAGAAATTACAAAAATAAAATCCAAAAATAAATTTGCCAAAATCGATGCTTATCGGACTTATCATCCGTGAAGAAAAGGATCAATAGACTTCTTTATCGGTGAAGAATAGCCTCGGCCTGATTCCGTGATCTGTATCCTCCAGAATCGAAAGAAAATTGCATTTCGGATAAATCGCCCGAAATCTTTGATGGTACCCTTTTGGAATCTGCGAAAAATTGACCAGGAATAAATCGCCCAAATTGGTGCTTAAAGGACTCAATCATCGTTGGAGAATAGCCTCATGCCGAATCCGTGATCTATAGGCTTCAATATACAAAGAAAATGGCCTTTCGTCGCCCAAGAAATTACGAAAATGCCATCCGAAAATAAATTGGCCCAAATCGATGCTTAACGGACTTATAATCCATGGAGAATAGGATCAATAGACTTCCTAATTGGTGGAGAATAGCCTCGGCCTGATTCCGTGATCTGTAGCCTCCAGAATCGAAAGAAAATTTCATTTTAGATAAATCGCCCGAAATCTGTGATGGTAACCCTTTGGAATCTGCCAAAAATTGACCCAGAATAAATCCGCCCAAATCGGTGCTTAATGGACTCAATCATCGTCGGAGAATAGTCTCAGGCCGAACCCTTGATATGTAGCCTTCAATATCCAAAGAAAATGGCCTTTCGTCGCCCAAGAAATTACGAAAATGCCATCCGAAAATAAATTGGCCCAAATCGTGCTTAACGGACTTATCATCCGTGGAGAATAGGATCTATAAACTTCATTATCGGTGAAGAATAGCCTCGGCCTGATTCTGTGATTTGCGGCCTCCAGAATCGAAAGAAAATGGCATTTCGGATAAATCGCTCGAAATCTGTGATGGTACACCTTTGGAATCTGCCAAAAATTGACCCGGAATAAATCCGCCCAAATGGGTGCTTAATGGACTCAATCATCGTTGGAGAATAGCCTCAGGCCGAATCCGTGATCTGTAGCCTTCAATATCCATAGAAAATGGCCTTTCGTCGCCCAAGAAATTACGAAAATGCCATCCGAAAATAAATTAGCCCAAATCGATGCTTAACGGACTTATCATCCGTGGAGAATAGGATCAATGGGCTTCATTATTGGTGGAGAATAGCCTGAGCCTGATTCCATGATCTGTAGCCTCAAGAATCAAAAGAAAATGGCATTTCGGATAAATCGCCCGAAATCTGTGATGGTACCCCTTTGGAATCTGCCAAAAATTGACTAGGAATAAATCCGCCCTAATCGGTTCTTAATGGACTCAATCATCGTTGGAGAACAACCTCAGGCCGAATCCGTGATCTGTAGGCTTCAATATACAAAGAAAATGGCCTTTCGTCGCCCAAGAAATTACGAAAATGCCATCCGAAAATAAATTGGCCGAAATCGATGCTTAACGCACTTATAATCCATGGAGAATAGGATCAATAGACTTCATAATCGGTGGAGAATAGCCTCGGCCTGATTTCGTGAACTGTAGCCTCGAGAATCGAAAGAAAATTGCATTTTAGATAAATCGGCCGAAATCTGTGATGGTGCCCCTTTGGAATCTGCGAAAAATTGACCCGGAATAAATCTGCCCAAATCGGTGCTTAATGGACTGAATCATCGTTGGAGAATAGCCTCAGGCCGAATCCGTGATCTGTAGCCTTCAATATCCAAAGAAAATGGCCTTTCGTCGCCCAAGAAATTACGAAAATGCCATCCGAAAATAAATTAGCCCAAATCGATGCTTAACGGACTTATCATCTGTGGATAATAGGATCAGTGGGCTTCATTATTGGTGGAGAATAGCCTGAGCCTGATTCCATGATCTGTAGCCTCAAGAATCGAAAGAAAATGGCATTTTGGATAAATCGCCCGAAATCTGTGATGGTACCCCTTTGGAATCTGCCAAAAATTGACCCGGAAATAAATCCGCCCAAATCGGTGCTTTAAGGACTCAATCATCGTAGGAGAATAGCCTCAGGCCGAATCCGTGATCTGTAGCCTTTAATATACAAAGAAAATGGCCTTTCGTCGCCCTAGAAATTATGAAAATGCGATCCGAAAATAAATTGGCCCAAATCGATGCTTTACGGACTTATAATCCATGGAGAATAGGATCAATAGACTTCATTATCGGTGGAGAATAGCCTCGGCCTGATTCTGTGATCTGTAGCCTCCAGAATCGAAAGAAAATTCCATTTCGGATATATCGTCCGAAATCTGTGATGCCGCTATGGAATCTGCCAAAAATCGACCAAGAATAAATCCGCACAAATCGGTGCTTAATGGACTCAATCATCGTCGGAGAATAGTCTCAGGTCGAACCCAATGATATGTAGCCTTCAATATTCAAAGAAATTGGCCTTTCATCGCCCAAGAAATTATGAAAATGCCATCCGAAAATAAATTGGCCCAAATCGATGCTTAACGGACTTATCATCCGTGGAGAATAGGATCAATAAACTTCATTATCGGTTAAGAATAGCCTCGGCCTGATTCCGTGATTTGCGGCCTCCAGAATCGAAAGAAAATGGCATTTCGGATAAATCGACCGAAATCTGTGATGGTACCCCTATGGAATCTGCCAAAAATTGACCCAGAATAAATCCGCCCAAATCGGTGCTTAATGGACTCAATCATCGTTGGAGAATAGCCTCAGTCCGAATCCGTGATCTGTAGCCTTCAATATCCAAAGAAAATGGCCTTTCGTCGCCCAAGAAACTACGAAAATGCCATCCGAAAATAAATTGGCCCAAATTTATGCTTAACGAACTTATCATTCGTGGAGAATATTATAAATAGACTTCATTAACGGTGGAGAATAGCCTCGGCCTGATTCCGTGAACTGTAGCCTCCAGAATCGATAGAAAATGGCATTTTGGATAAATCGCCCGAAATCTGTAATGGTACCCCCATTAGAATCTGCCAAAAATTGACCCGGAATAAATCCGCCTAAATCGGTGCCTAATGGACTCAATCATCGTTGGAGAATAGCCTCAGGCCGAATCCGTGATCTGTAGCCTTCAATATCCAAAGAAAATGGCCTTTCGTCGCCCAAGAAATTACGAAAATATATGCCATCCGAAAATAAATTTTCCCAAATCGATGCATATCGGACTTATCATCCATGGAGAATAGGATCAATAGACTTCATTATCGGTGGAGAATAGCCTCGGCCTGATTCCGTGATCTGTAGCCACGAGAATTGAAAGAAAATGACATTTCGGATAAATCGCACTAAATATGGGATGGTACCCCTTTGGAATCGGCCAAAAATTGACCCGGAAATAATTCCCCCAAATCGGTGCTTAATGGACTCAATCATCGTTGGAGAATAGCCTCAGCCTGAATCCGTGATCTGTAGCCTTCAATATCCAAAGAAAATGGTCTTTCGTCGCCCAAGAAATTACGAAAATGCCATCCGAAAATAAATTGGACCAAATCGATGCTTAACAGACTAATCATTCGTGGAGAATAGGATCAATAGACTTCATTATCGGTGGAGAATAGCCTCGGCCTGATTCTGTTATCTATAGCGTCCAGAATCGAAAGAAAATGGCATTTCGGATAAATCGCCCGAAATCTGTGATGGTACCTCTTTGGAATCTGCCAAAAATTGACCCAGAATAAATCCTCCAAAATCAGTGCTTAATGGACTCAATCATCGTTGGAGAATAGCCTCAGGCCGAATCCTTGATCTATAGCCTTCAATATTCAAAGAAAATGGCCTTTCGTCGCCCAAGAAATTATGAAAATGCCATTCGAAAATAAATTGGCCCAAATCGATGCTTAACGGACTTATCATCCGTGGCGAATAGGATCAATAGACTTCATTATCGATGGAGAATAGCTTCGGCCTGATTCCGTGATCTGTAGCCTCCAGAATCGAAAGAAAATGGCATTTCGGATAAATCTCCCTAAAGTGTGATGGTAACCTTTTGGAATCTGCCAAAATATGACCCGGAATAAATCCGCCCAAATCGGTGTTTAATGGACTCAATCATCGTTGAAGAATAGGCTCAGGCCGAATCCGTGATCTGTAGCCTTCAATATCCAAAGAAAATGGCCTTTCGTCGCCCAAGAAATTACGAAAATGCCATCCGAAAAAAAATTAGCCAAAATCGATGCTTAACGGACTTATCATTCGTGGAGAATAGGATCAATAGACTTTATTATCAGTGGAGAATAGCCTCGGCCTGATTCCGTGATCTGTAGCCTCCAGAATCAAAAGAAAATGGCATTTCGGATAAATCGCCCGAAATCTGTGATGGTACCCCTTTGGAATCTGCCAAAAATTGACCCTGAATAAATCCGCCAAAATCAGTGCTAAATGGACTCAATCATCGTTGGAGAATAGCCTCAGGCCGAATCCGTGATCTATAGCCTTCAATATCCAAAGAAAATGGCCTTTCGTCGCCCAAGAAATTACGAAAATGGCATTCGAAAATAAATTGGCCCAAATCGATGCTTAACGTACTTATCATCAGTGGCGAATAGGATCAATAGACTTCATTATCGATGGAGAATAGCTTCGGCCTGATTCCGTGATCTGTAGCCTCCAGAATCGAAAGAAAATGGCATTTCGGATAAATCTCCCTAAATCTGTGATGGTAACCCTTTGGAATCTGCCAAAATATGACCCGTTATAAATCCGCCCAAATCGGTGCTTAATGGACTCAATCATCGTTGAAGAATAGGCTCAGGCCGAATCCGTGATCTGTAGACATCAATATCCAAAGAAAATGGCCTTTCGTCGCCCAAGAAATTACGAAAATGCCATCCGAAAATAAATTAGCCAAAATCGATGCTTAACGGACTTATCATTCGTGGAGAATAGGATCAATAGACTTCATTATCAGTGGAGAATAGCCTCGGCCTGATTCCGTGATCTGTAGCCTCCAGAATCGAAATAAAATGGCATTTCGGATAAATGGCCCGAAATCTGTGATGGAACCCCTTTGGAATCTGCCAAAAATTGACCCAAAATAAATCCGCCCAAATCGGTGCTAAAGGACTCAATCATCGTTGAAGAATAGGCTCAGGCCGAATCCGTGATCTGTAGACATCAATATCCAAAGAAAATGGCCTTTCGTCGCCCAAGAAATTACGAAAATGCCATCCGAAAATAAATTAGCCAAAATCGATGCTTAACGGACTTATCATTCGTGGAGAATAGGATCAATAGACTTCATTATCGGTGGAGAATAGCCTCGGCCTGATTTCGTGATCTGTAGCCTCCAGAATCGAAATAAAATGGCATTTCAGATAAATGGCCCGAAATCTGTGATGGTACCCCTTTGGAATCTGCCAAAATATGACCCGGAATAAATCCGCCCAAATCGGTGCTTAATGGACACAATCATCGTTGGAGAGTAGCCTCAGGCCGAATCCGTGATCTGTAGCCTTCAATATCCAAATAAAATGGCCTTTCGCCGCCCAAGAAATTACAAAAATGCCATTCGAACACAAATTGGCCCAAATCGATGCTTAACGGGACTTATCATCCGTGGAGAATAGGATCAATAGACTTCATTATCTGTGGATAATAGCTTCGGTCTAATTTCGGGATATGTAGCCTCCAGAAACGAAAGAAAATGGCATTTCTGATAAATCGCCCGAAATCTCTGATGGTACCCCTTTGGAATCTGCCAAAATATGACCCGGAATAAATCCGCCCAAATCGGTGCTTAATGGACTCAATCATCGTTGGAGATTAGCCTCAGGCCGAATCCGTGATCTGTAGCCTTCAATATCCAAAGGAAATGGCCTTTCGTCGCCTAAGAAATTACGAAAATGCCATCAGAAAATAAATTAGCCAAAATCGTTGCTTAACGGACTTATCACCCGTGGAGAATAGGATCAATAGACTTCATTATCGGTGGAGAATAGCCTCGGCCTCATTCCGTGATCTGTAGCCTCCAGAATCGAAATAAAATGGCATTTCGGATAAATGGCCCGAAATCTGTGATGGTACTCCTTTGGAATCTGCCAAAATATGACCCGGAATAAATCC
Source organism: Linum trigynum (assembly GCA_964030455.1). Lineage (NCBI taxonomy): Eukaryota > Viridiplantae > Streptophyta > Magnoliopsida > Malpighiales > Linaceae > Linum > Linum trigynum. The sequence continues at coordinate 2,575,135 of OZ034820.1, forward strand.
GCCCAAATCGGTGCTTAATGAACTAAATCATCGTTGGAGAGTAGCCTCAGGCCGAATCCGTGATCTGTAGGCTTCAATACCCAAAGAAAATGGTCTTTCGTCGCCCAAGAAATTACGAAAATGTCATTCAAAAATAAATTGGCCCAAATCGATGCTTAACGGACTTGTCATCCATGGAGAATATGATCAATAGACTTCATTATCGGTGGAGAATAGCCTTGCCTGATTTTGTGATGTGTAGCCTCCAAAATCGAAAGAAAATGACATTTCGGATAAATCGCTCGAAATCTGTGATGGTACCCCTTTGGAATCTGCCAAAATATGACCCGTAATAAATCTGACCAAATCGGTGCTTAATGGACTCAATCATCGTTGGAGAGTAGCCTCAGGCCAAATCCGTGATATGTAGCTTTCAATATCCAAAGAAAATGGTCTTTCGTCGCCCAAGAAATTACGAAAATGTCATTCGAAAATAAATTGGCCCAAATCGATGGTTAACGAACTTATCATCCGTGGAGAATAGGATCAATAGACTTCATTATCGGTGGAGAATAGCTTTGGCCTGATTCCGTGATTTGTAGCCTCCAAAATCGAAAGAAAATAGCATTTCGGATAAATCGCCCGAAATCTGTGATGGTACCCCTTTGGAATCTGCCAAAATATGACCCGGAATAAATCCGCCCAAATCAGTGCTTAATGGACTCAATCATCGTTGGAGATTAGCCTCAGACCGAATCCGTGATCTGTAGCTTTCAATATCCAAAGAAAATGGCCGTTCGTCGCCCAAGAAAATACGAAAATACCATCCGAAAATAAATTGTCCAAATCGATGCTTAACGGACTTATCATTCATAGAGAATAGGATCAATAGACTTCATTATCGGTGGAGAAATGTCGCTGCTTGATTCCGTGATCTGTAGCATCCAGAATCGAAAGAAAATGGCATTTCGGTAAAATGGACCGAAATCTGTGATGGTACCCCTTTGGCATCTGCCAAAAATTGACCCGGAATAAATCCGCCCAAATCGGTGCTTAATGGACTCAATCATCGTCGGAGAGTAGCCTCAGGCCAAATCCGTGATCTGTAGCCTTCAATATAAAAAAAATAGCCTTTCATCGCCTAAGAAATTACGAAAATGCCATTCGAAAATAAATTGGCCCAAATCGATGCTTAACGGACTTATCATCTGTGGAGAATAGGATCAATAGACTTCATTATCAGTGGAGAATAGCTTCGGCCTGATTATGTGATCTGTAGCCTCCATAATCGAAAGAAAATGGCATTTCGGATAAATCGCCAGAAATATGTGATGGTACCCCTTTGGAATCTGCCAAAAATTGTCCCGGAATAAATACGCCCAAATCGGTGCTTAATGGACTCTATTATCGTTGGAGAATAGCCTCAGGCCAAATCCGTGATCTGTAGCCTTCAATATGCAAAGAAAATGTCCTTCCGTCGCCCAAGAAATTACGAAAATGCCATACGAAAATAAATTGGCCCAAATGGATGCTTAACGGACTTATCATCGGTGGAGAATAGGATCAATAGACTTCATTATCGATGGAGAATAGCTTCGGCCTGATTCTGTGATCTGTAGCATCCAGAATCGAAAGAAAATAGCATTTCGGTTAAATGGACCGAAATCTGTGATGGTACCCCTATGGCATCTGCCAAAAATTGACCCGGAATAAATTCGCACAAATCGGTACTTAATGGACTCAATCATCGTTGGAGAATAGTCTCAGGCCGAATCCGTGATCTGTAGCGTTCAATATCCAAAGAAAATGGCCTTTCGTCGCCCAAGAAATTACGAAAATGCCATCCGAAAATAAATTTGCCCAAATCGATGCTTAACGGACTTATCATCCGTGGAGAATAAGATCAATAGACTTCATTATCGGTGAAGAATAGCTTCGGCCTGATTCCGTGATCTGTAGCCTCCAAAATCGAAAGAAAATGACATTTCGGATAAATCGCACGAAATCTGTGATGGTACCCCTTTGGAATCTGCCACAATATGACCCGGAATAAATCCGCCCAAATTGGTGCTTAATGGACTCAATCATCGTTGGAGATTAGCCTCAGGCCGAATCCGTGATCTGTAGCTTTCAATATCCAAAGAAAATGGTCGTTCGTCGCCCAAGAAATTACGAAAATGCCATCCGAAAATAAATTGGCCCAAATCGATGCTTAACGGACTTATCATTCATAGAGAATAGGATCAATAGACTTCATAATCGGTGGAGAATAGCCTCTCCCTGATTTCGTGATATGTAGTCTCCAGAATCGAAAGAAAATGGCATTTCGGTAAAATGGACAGAAATCTGTGATGGTACTCCTTTGGCATCTGCCAAAAATTGACCCGGAATAAATCCTCCCAAATCGGTGCTTAATCGACTCAATCATCGTTGGAAAGTAGCCTCAGGCCGAATCCGTGATTTGTAGCCTTCAATATCCAAAGAAAATGGCCTTTCATCGCCCAAGAAATTACGAAAATGCCATTCGAAAATAAATTGGCCCAAATCGATGCTTAACGGACTTATCATCTGTGGAGAATAGGATCAATAGACTTCATTATCAGTGGAGAATAGCTTCGGCCTGATTCTGTGATCTGTAGCCTCCATAATCGAAAGAAAATGGCATTTCGGATAAATCGCCAGAAATATGTGATGGTACCCCTTTGGAATCTGCCAAAATATGACCCGGAATAAATCCGCCCAAATCGGTGCTTAATGGACTCAATCATCGTTGGAGATTAGCCTCATACCGAATCCGTGATCTGTAGCTTTCAATATCCAAAGAAAATGGTCGTTCATCGCCCAAGAAAATACGAAAATGCCATCCGAAAATAAATTGGCCCAAATCGATGCTTAACGGACTTATTATTCATAGAGAATAGGATCAATAGACTTCATTATCGGTGGAGAAATGCCTCTGCTGTATTCCGTGATCTGTAGCCTCAAGAATCGAAAGAAAATGGCATTTCGGTAAAATGGACCGAAATCTGTGATGGTACCCCTTTGGCATCTGCCAAAAATTGACCCGGAATAAATCCGCCCAAATCGGTGCTTAATGGACTCAATCATCAGGGGAGAGTAGCCTCAGGCCGAATCCGGGATCTGTAGCCTTCAATATCCAAAGAAAATGGCCTTTCATCGCCTAAGAAATTACGAAAATGCCATTCGAAAATAAATTGGCCCAAATCGATGCTTAACGTACTTATCATCTGTGGAGAATAGGATCAATAGACTTCATTATCAGTGGAGAATAGCTTCGTCCTGATTCTGTGATCTGTAGCCTCCATAATCGAAAGAAAATGGCATTTCGGATAAATCGCCAGAAATATGTGATGGTACCCCTTTGGAATCTTCCAAAAATTGACCCGGAATAAATACGCCCAAATCGGTGCTTAATGGACTCTATCATCGTTGGAGAATAGCCTCAGGCCAAATCCGTGATCTGTAGCCTTCAGTATCAAAAGAAAATGTCGTTTCGTCGCCCAAGAAATTACGAAAATGTCATTCGAAAATAAATAGGCCCAAATCGATGCTTAATGGACTTATCATCGGTGGAGAATAGGATCAATAGACTTCATTATAGATGGAGAATAGCTTCGGCCTGATTCTATGATCTGTAGCATCCAGAATCGAAAGAAAATGGCATTTCGGATAAATGGACCGAAATCTGTGATGGTACCCCTATGGCATCTGCCAAAAATTGACCCGGAATAAATCCGCCCAAATCGGTGCTTAATGGACTCAATCATCGTTGGAGAATAGCCTCAGGCCGAATCCGTGATCTGTAGCGTTCAATATCCAAAGAAAATGGCCTTTCGTCGCCCAAGAAATTACGAAAATGCCATTCGAAAATAAATTGGCCCAAATCAATGCTTAACGGACTTATCATCCGTGGAGAATAGGATCAATAGACTTCATTATCGATGTAGAATAGCTTCGGCCTGATTCCATGATCTGTAGCCTCAAGAATCGAAAAAATGGAATTTCGGATAAATGGCCCGAAATCTGTGATGGTACCCCTTTGGAAACTGCCAAAAATTGACCCGAAATAAATCCGCCCAAATCGGTGCTTAATGGACTCTATCATCGTTCGAGAATAGCCTCAGGCCGAATCCGTGATCTGTAGCCATCAATATCCAAAGAAAATGGCCTTTCGTCGCACATGAAATTACGAAAATGACATCCAAAAATAAATTGGCCCAAATCGATGCTTAACAGACTTATCACCCGTGGAGAATAGGATCAATAGACTTTATTATCGATGGAGAATAGCCTCAGCCTGATTTCGTGATCTGTAGCCTCCAAAATCGAAAGAAAATGGCATTTCGGATAAATCGCCCGAAATCTGTGATGGTAACCCTTTGGAATCTGCCAATATATGACCCGGAATAAATCTGCCCAAATCAGTGCTTAATGGACTCAATCATCGTTGGAGAGTAGCCTCAGGCCAAATCCGTGATCTGTAGCCTTCAATATCCAAAGAAATGGCCTTTCGTCGCCCAATAAATTACGAAAATGCCATTCGAAAATAAATTGGCCCAAATCGATGCTTAACGGACTTATCATCTGTGGATAATAGGATCAATAGGCTCCATTATTGGTGGAGAATAGCCTCGGCTTGATTCTGTGATCTGTAGCCTCTAGAATCGAAAGAAAATGGCATTACGGATAAATCGCCCAAAATCTGTGATGGTACCACTTTGAAATCTGCCAAAAATTGACCCCGTATAAATCCTCCCAAATCAGTTCTTAATGGACTCAATCATCGTTGGAGAATAGCCTTAGGCCGAATCCGTGTCCTGTAGCCTTCAATATCCAAATAAAATGGCCTTTCGTCGCCCAAGAAATTACGAAAATGCCATCCGAAAATAAGTTGGCCCAAATTGATGCTTAACTGACTTATCATCCGTGGAGAACAGGATCAATAGACTTCATTATCGGTGGAGAATAGCCTCGGCTTGATTCCGTGATCTGTAGCCTTCAGAATCGAAAGAAAATGACATTTCAGGTAAATCGCCCGAAATCTGTGATGGTACCCCTTTAGAATCTGGCAAAAATTGACCCGGAATAAATCCGCCCAAATCGGTGCTTAATGGACTCAATCATCGTTAGAGAATAGCCTTAGGCTGAATCCGTGATTTGTACCAAGAAATTATGAAAATGCCATCCGAAAATAAATTGGCCCAAATCGATGCTTAACGAACTTATCATCCGTGGAGAATAGGATCAATAAACTTCATTATCGGTGGAGAATAGCCTCGGCCTGATTCCGTGATATGTAGCCTCCAAAATCGAAAGAAAATGGCATTTCGGATAAATGGCCCGAAATCTGTGATGGTACCCCTTTGGAATCTGCCAAAAATGGAGCTGGAATAAATCCTCCCAAATCGGTGCTTAATGGACTCAATCATCGTTGGAGAATAGCCTCAGGCCGAATCCGTGATCTGTAGCCTTCAATATCCAAAGAAAATTGCCTTTAGTCGCCCAAGAAATTACGAAAATGCCATCCGAAAATAAATTGGCGCAAATCGATGCTTAACGGACTTATCATCTGTGGAGAATAGGATCAATAGACTTCATTATAGGTGGAGAATATCTTCGGCCTGATTCCGTGATCTATAGCCTCAAGAATCGAAAGAAAATTGCATTTCGGATAAATCGCCCGAAATTAGTAATGGTACCCCTATGGAATCTGCCAAAAATTGACCCTTAATAAATCTGCCCAATTCGGTGCTTAATGTACTCAATCATCGTTGGAGAATAGCCTCAGGCCGAATCCGTGATCTGTAGCCTTCAATATCCAAAGAAAATGTCCTTTCGTCGCCCAAGAAATTACGAAAATGCCATCTGAAAGTAAATTGGCCCAAATCGATGCTTAACGAACTTATCATCCGTGGAGAATATGATCAATAGACTTCATTATCGGTGGAGAATAACCTCGCCCTGATTCCGTTATCTCTAGCCTCCAGAATCGAAAGAAAATGGCATTTCGGATAAATCGCACGAAATCTGTGATGGTACCCCTTTGGAATCTGCCAAAAATTGACTAGGAATAAATCAGCCCAAATCGGTGCTTAATGGACTCAATCATCGTTGGTGAATAGCCTCAGTCCGAATCCGTGATCTTTAGCCTTCAATATCCAAAGAAAATGGCCTTTCGTCGCCCAAGAAATTACAAAAATGCCATCCGAAAATAAATTAGCCCAAATCGATGCTTAACGAACTTATCATCCGCGGAGAATAGGATCAATAGACTTCATTATCGGTGGAGAATAGCCTCACCCTGATTCTGTTATCTGTAGCGTCCAGAATCGAAGGAAAATTGCATTTCGTATAAATCCCCTGAAATCTGTGATGATACCCCTTTGTAATCTGCCAAAAATTGTCCAGGAATAAATCCACCCAAATCGGTGCTTAATGGACTCAATCATCGTTGGAGAATAGCCTCAGGCCGAATCCGTGATCTGTAGCCTTCAATAACCAAAGAAAATGGCCTTTCGTCACCCAAGACATTACAAAAATGCCATCCGAAAATAAAATGGCCAAAATCGATGCTTAACAAACTTATCATCCGTGGAGAATAGGATCAATAGACTTCATTATCGGTGGAGTATAGCCTCGGCCTGATTCCGTGATCTGTAGCCTCCAGAATCGAAAGAAAATGGCATTTCGGATAAATCGCACGAAATCTGTGATGGTACCCCTTTGGAATCTGCCAAAAATTGACCAGGAATAAATCAGCCCAAATCGGTGCTTAATGGACTCAATCATCGTTGGAGAATAGCCTCAGGCCGAATCCGTGATCTGTAGCCTTGAATATCCAAAGAAAATGGCCTTTCGTCGCCCAAGAAATTACGAAAATGCCATCCGAAAATAAATTGGCACAAATAGATTCTTAACGGACTTATCATCCATGGAGAATAGGATCAATAGACTTCATTATAGGTGGAGAATAGGCTCGGCCTGATTCCCATATCTGTAGCCTCCAGATTGAAAGAAAACGGCATTTCGGATAAATCGCCCGAAATCTGTGATGGTAACCCTTTGGAATCTGCCAAAAATTGACCCGGAATAAACCCTCCCAAATCGGTGCTTAATGGACTCTATTATCGTTGGAGAATAGCCTCTGGCCGAATCTGTGATCTGTAGCCTTCAATATCCAAAGAAAATGCCCTTTCGTTGCCCAAGAAATTACGAAAATGCCATCCGAAAATAAATTAGCCCAAATCGATGCTTAACAGACTTATCATCCGTGGAGAATAGGATCAATAGACTTCATTATCGTTGGAGAATATCCTCGGCCTGATTCCGTGATCTGTAGCCTCAAGAATCGAAAGAAAATTGCATTTCGGATAAACCGCCCGAAATCTGTAATGGTACCCCTTTGGAATCTGCCAAAAATTGACCCGGAATAAATCTGCCCAAATCGGTGCTTAATGTACTAAATCATCGTTGGAGAATAGCCTCAGGCCGAATCCGTGATCTGTAGCCTTCAATATCCAAAGAAAATGGCCTTTCGTCGACCAAGAAATTACGAAAATGCCATCCGAAAGTAAATTGGCCCAAATCGATGCTTAACGAACTTATCATCCGTGGAGAATAGGATCAATAGACTTCATTATCGGTGGAGAATAGCCTCGCCCTGATTCCGTTATCTCTAGCCTCCAAAATCGAAAGAAAATGGCATTTTGGATAAATCGCCCGAAATCTGTGATGGTACCCCTTTGGAATCTGCCAAAAATTGACCAGGAATAAATCAGCCCAAATCGGTGCTTAATGGACTCAATCATCGTTGGAGAATAGCCTCAGGCCGAATCCGTGATCTTTAGCCTTCAATATCCAAAGAAAATGGCCTTTCGTCGCCCAAGAAATTACAAAAATTCCATCCGAAAATAAATTGGCCCAAATAGATGCTTAACGAACTTATCATCCGTGGAGAATAGGATCAATAGACTTCATTATCGGTGGAGAATAGCCTCGCCCTGATTCCGTTTTCTGTAGCCTCCATAATCGAAAGAAATTGGCATTTCGGATAAATCGCCAGAAATCTGTGATGGTACCCCTTTGAAATCTGCAAAAAAATTGACCCGGAATAAATCTGCCCAAATCTGTGCTTAATGGTCTAAATCATCATTGGAGAATAGCCTCAGGCCGAATCCGTGATCTGTAGCCTTCAATATCCAAAGAAAATGGCCTTTCGTTGCCCAAGAAATTACGAAAATGCCATCCAAAAATAAATTGGAAAAAATCGATGCTTAACGAACTTATCATTCGTGGAGAATAGGATCAATAGACTTCATTATCGGTGGAGAATAGCCTCGGCCTGATTCCGTGATCTATAGCCTCCAGAATCGAAAGAAAATGGCATTTCTGATAAATCGCACGAAATCTGTGATGGTACCCCTTTTAAATCTGCCAAAAATTGATCCGGAATAAATCCGCCCAAATTGGTGCATAATTGACTCAATCATCGTTGGAGAATAGCCTCAGGCAGAATCAGTGATCTGTAGCCTTCAATATCCAAAGAAAATGGCCTTTCGTCGCCCAAGAAATTACAAAAATGCCATCCGAAAATAAATTAGCCCAAATCGATGCTTAACGAACTTATCATCCGCGGAGAATAGGATCAATAGACTTCATTATCGGTGGAGAATAGCCTCACCCTGATTCCGTTATCTGTAGCGTCCAGAATCGAAGGAAAATTGCATTTCGTATAAATCCCCTGAAATCTGTGATGATACCCCTTTGTAATCTGCCAAAAATTGTCCAGGAATAAATCCACCCAAATCGGTGCTTAATGGACTCAATCATCGTTGGAGAGTAGCCTCAGGCCAAATCCGTGATCTGTAGCCTTCAATATCCAAAGAAATGGCCTTTCGTCGCCCAAGAAATTACGAAAATGCCGTCCGAAAATAAATTGGCGCAAATCGATGCTTAACGGACTTATCATCCATGGAGAATAGGATCAATAGACTTCATTATTGGTGGAGAATAGCCTCGGTCTGATTCCGTGATCTGTAGCCTCCAAAATCGAAAGAAAATGGCATTTCGGATAAATGACCCGAAATCTGTGATGGTACACATTTGGAATCTGCAAAAAATTGATCTGAAATAAATCCTCCAAAATCGGTGCTTAATGGACTCAATCATCGTTGGAGAATAGCCTCAGGCAGAATTAGTGATCTGTAGCCTTCAATATCCAAAGAAAATGGCCTTCGTCGCCCAAGAAATTACGAAAATGCCATCCGAAAATAAATTGGCCCAAATCGATGCTTAACGGACTTATCATCAGTTGAGAATAGGATCAATAGACTTCATTATCGGTGGAGAATAGCCTCGACCTGATTCCGTAATCTGTAGCCTCCAAAATCGAAAGAAAATGGCATTTCGGATAAATGGCCCAAAATCTGTGAATGTACCCATTTGGAATCAGCCAAAAATTGACCCGGAATAAATCCGCCCAAATCGGTGCTTAATGGACTTAATCATCGTTGGAGAATAGCCTCAGGCCGAATCAATGTTCTGTAGCCTTCAATATCCAAAGAAAATGGCCTTTCGTCACCAAAGAAATTACGAAAATGCCATCCGAAAATAAAATGGCCGAAATCGATGCTTAACAAACTTATCATCCGTGGAGAATAGGATCAATAGACTTCATTATCGGTGGAGTATAGCCTCGCCCTGATTCCGTTATCTGTAGCCTCCAGAATCGAAAGAAAATGGCATTTCGGATAAATCGCACGAAATCTGTGATCGTACCCCTTTGGAATCTGCCAAAAATTGACCAGGAATAAATCAGCCCAAATCGGTGCTTAATGGACTCAATCATCGTTGGAGAATAGCCTCAGGCCGAATCCGTGATCTGTAGCCTTCAATATCCAAAGAAAATGGCCTTTCGTTGCCCAAGAAATTACGAAAATGCCATCCAAAAATAAATTGGAAAAAATCTATGCTTAACGAACTTATAATTCATGGAGAATAGGATCAATAGACTTCATTATCGGTGGAGAATAGCCTCGGCCTGATTCCGTGATCTGTAGCCTCCCGAATCGAAAGAAAATGGCATTTCGGATAAATCGCACGAAATCTGTGATGGTACCCCTTTTAAATCTGCCAAAAATTGACCCGGAATAAATCCGCCCAAATTGGTGCATAATTGACTCAATCATCGTTGGAGAATAGCCTCAGGCCAAATCCGTAATCTGTAGCCTTCAATATCCAAAGAAAATGGCATTTCGTCGCCCAAGAAATTACGAAAATGCCATCCGAAAATAAATTAGCCCAAATCGATGCTTAACGGACTTATCATCCATGGAGAATAGGATCAATAGACTTCATTATAGGTGGAGAATATCTTCGGCCTGATTCCGTGATCTGTAGCCTCAAGAATCGAAAGAAAATTGCATTTCGGATAAATCGCCCGAAATTAGTAATGGTACCCCTATGGAATCTGCCAAAAATTGACCCTGAATAAATCTGCCCAATTCGGTGCTTAATGTACTCAATCATCGTTGGAGAATAGCCTCAGGCCGAATCCGTGATCTGTAGCCTTCAATATCCAAAGAAAATGTCCTTTCGTCGCCCAAGAAATTACGAAAATGCCATCTGAAAGTAAATTGGCCCAAATCGATGCTTAACGAACTTATCATCCGTGGAGAATATGATCAATAGACTTCATTATCGGTGGAGAATAGCCTCGCCCTGATTCCGTTATCTCTAGCCTCCAGAATCGAAAGAAAATGGCATTTCGGATAAATCGCACGAAATCTGTGATGGTACGCTTTTGGAATCTGCCAAAAATTGACTAGGAATAAATCAGCCCAAATCGGTGCTTAATGGACTCAATCATCGTTGGTGAATAGCCTCAGTCCGAATCCGTGATCTTTAGCCTTCAATATCCAAAGAAAATGGCCTTTCGTCGCCCAAGAAATTACAAAAATGCCATCCGAAAATAAATTAGCCCAAATCGATGCTTAACGAACTTATCATCCGCGGAGAATAGGATCAATAGACTTCATTATCGGTGGAGAATAGCCTCACCCTGATTCCGTTATCTGTAGCGTCCAGAATCGAAGGAAAATTGCATTTCGTATAAATCCCCTGAAATCTGTGATGATACCCCTTTGTAATCTGCCAAAAATTGTCCAGGAATAAATCCACCCAAATCGGTGCTTAATGGACTCAATCATCGTTGGAGAATAGCCTCAGGCCGAATCCGTGATCTGTAGCCTTCAATAACCAAAGAAAATGGCCTTTCGTCACCCAAGACATTACAAAAATGCCATCCGAAAATAAAATGGCCAAAATCGATGCTTAACAAACTTATCATCCGTGGAGAATAGGATCAATAGACTTCATTATCGGTGGAGTATAGCCTCGCCCTGATTCCGTGATCTGTAGCCTCCAGAATCGAAAGAAAATGGCATTTCGGATAAATCGCACGAAATCTGTGATGGTACCCCTTTGGAATCTGCCAAAAATTGACCAGGAATAAATCAGCCCAAATCGGTGCTTAATGGACTCAATCATCGTTGGAGAATAGCCTCAGGCCGAATCCGTGATCTGTAGCCTTGAATATCCAAAGAAAATGGCCTTTCGTCGCCCAAGAAATTACGAAAATGCCATCCGAAAATAAATTGGCACAAATAGATTCTTAACGAACTTATCATCCATGGAGAATAGGATCAATAGACTTCATTATCGGTGGAGAATAGGCTCGGCCTAATTCCCATATCTGTAGCCTCCAGATTGAAAGAAAACGGCAATTCGGATAAATCGCCCGAAATCTGTGATGGTAACCCTTTGGAATCTGCCAAAAATTGACCCAGAATAAACCCTCCCAAATCGGTGCTTAATGGACTCTATTATCGTTGGAGAATAGCCTCTGGCCGAATCTGTGATCTGTAGCCTTCAATATCCAAAGAAAATGGCCTTTCGTTGCCCAAGAAATTACGAAAATGCCATCCGAAAATAAATTAGCCCAAATCGATGCTTAACAGACTTATCATCCGTGGAGAATAGGATCAATAGACTTCATTATTGGTGGAGAATAGCCTCGGCTTGATTCCATGATCTGTAGCCTCCAGAATCGAAAGAAAATGGCTTTTCGGATAAATCGCCTGAAATCTGTGATGGTACCCTTTTGGAATCTGCCAAAAATTGACCGGAATAAATCCGCCCAAATCGGTGCTTAATGGACTCAATCATCGTTGGAGAATAGCCTCAGCCCGAATCCGTGATCTGTAGCCTTCAATATCCAATGAAAATGGCATTTCGTCGACCAAGAAATTACGAAAATGTCATCCGAAAATAAATTGGCCCAAATCGATGCTTAACGGACTTATCATCCGTGGAGAATAGGATCAATAGACTTCATTATCGGTGGAGAATAGCCTCAGCCTGAATCCGTGATCTGTAGCCTCCAGAATCAAAAGAAAGTGGCATTTCTAATAAATCGCCCGAAATCTGTGATGGTACCCCTTTGGAATCTGCCAAAAATTGACCAGGAATAAATCAGCCCAAATCGGTGCTTAATGGACTCAATCATCGTTGGAGAATAGCCTCAGGCCGAATCCGTGATCTTTAGCCTTCAATATCCAAAGAAAATGGCCTTTCGTTGCCCAAGAAATTACAAAAATGCCATCCGAAAATAAATTGGCCCAAATCGATGCTTAACGAACTTATCATCCGTGGACAATAGGATCAATAGACTTAATTATCGGTGGAGAATAGCCTCGCCCTGATTCCGTTTTCTGTAGCCTCCAGAATCGAAAGAAATTGGCATTTCGGATAAATCGCCAGAAATCTGTGATGGTACCCCTTTGAAATCTGCAAAAAAATTGACCCGGAATAAATCTGCCCAAATCTGTGCTTAATGGACTCAATCATCATTGGAGAATAGCCTCAGGCCGAATCCGTGATCTGTAGCCTTCAATATCCAAAGAAAATGGCCTTTCGTTGCCCAAGAAATTACGAAAATGCCATCCAAAAATAAATTGGAAAAAATCGATGCTTAACGAACTTATCATTCGTGGAGAATAGGATCAATAGACTTCATTATCGGTGGAGAATAGCCTCGGCCTGATTCCGTGATCTGTAGCCTCCAGAATCGAAAGAAAATGGCATTTCGGATAAATCGCACGAAATCTGTGATGGTACCGCTTTTAAATCTGCCAAAAATTGACCCGGAATAAATCCGCCCAAATTGGTGCATAATTGACTCAATCATCGTTGGGGAATAGCCTCAGGCCGAATCCGTAATCTGTAGCCTTCAATATCCAAAGAAAATGGCCTTTCGTCGCCCAAGAAATTACGAAAATGCCATCCGAAAATAAATTAGCCCAAATCGGTGCTTAACGGACTTATCATCCGTGGAGAATAGGATCAATAGACTTCATTATAGGTGGAGAATATCTTCGGCCTGATTCCGTGATCTGTAGCCTCAAGAATCGAAAGAAAATTGCATTTCGGATAAATCGCCCGAAATTAGTAATGGTACCCCTTTGGAATCTGCCAAAAATTGACCCTGAATAAATCTGCCCAATTCGGTGCTTAATGTACTCAATCATCGTTGGAGAATAGCCTCAGGCCGAATCCGTGATCTGTAGCCTTCAATATCCAAAGAAAATGTCCTTTCGTCGCCCAAGAAATTACGAAAATGCCATCTGAAAGTAAATTGGCCCAAATCGATGCTTAACGAACTTATCATCCGTGGAGAATATGATCAATAGACTTCATTATCGGTGGAGAATAGCGTCGCCCTGATTCCGTTATCTCTAGCCTCCAGAATCGAAAGAAAATGGCATTTCGGATAAATCGCACGAAATCTGTGATGGTACCCCTTTGGAATCTGCCAAAAATTGACTAGGAATAAATCAGCCCAAATCGGTGCTTAATGGACTCAATCATCGTTGGTGAATAGCCTCAGTCCGAATCCGTGATCTTTAGCCTTCAATATCCAAAGAAAATGGCCTTTCGTCGCCCAAGAAATTACAAAAATGACATCCGAAAATAAATTAGCCCAAATCGATGCTTAACGAACTTATCATCCGTGGAGAATAGGATCAATAGACTTCATTATCGGTGGAGAATAGCCTCACCCTGATTCCGTTATCTGTAGCATCCAGAATCGAAGGAAAATTGCATTTCGTATAAATCCCCCGAAATCTGTGATGATACCCCTTTGTAATCTGCCAAAAATTGACCAGGAATAAATCCACCCAAATCGGTGCTAAATGGACTCAATCATCGTGGGAGAATAGCCTCAGACCGAATCCGTGATCTGTAGCCTTCAATATCCAAAGAAAATAGCCTTTCGTCGCACAAGTAATTACGAAAATGCCATCTGAAAATAAATAGGCACAAATCGATGCTTAACGGACTTATAATTCGTTGAGAATAGGATCAATAGACTTAATTATCGGTGAAGAATAGCCTCGGCCTGATTCCTTGATCTGTATCCTCCAGAATCAAAAGAAAATGGCATTTCGGATAAATCGCCTGAAATCTGTGATGGTACCCCTTTGGAATCTGCCAAAAATTGACCCGAAATAAATCCGCCCAAATCGGTGCTTAATGGACTCAATCATCGTTGGAGAATACCCTCAGGCCGAATCCGTGATCTGTAGCCTTTATTTTGCAAAGAAAATGGCATTTCGTCGCCCAAGTAATTACGAAAATGCCATCCGAAAATAAATTGGCACAAATCGATGCTTAACGGACTTATCATCCGTGGAGAATAGGATCAATAGAGTTCATTATCGGTGGAGAATAGCCTCGACCTGATTCTGTGATCTGTAGCCTCAAGAATCGAAAGAAAATGGCATTTCGGATAAATCGCACGAAATCTGTGATGGTGCCCCTTTGGAATCTGCCAAAAATTGACCCGGAATAATTCCGCCCAAATCGGTGCTTAATGGACTCAATCATCGTTGGAGAATAGCCTCAGGCTGAATCCGTGATCTATAGCCTTCAATTTCCAAAGAAAATGGACTTTCCTCGCCCAAGAAATTACGAAAATGATATCTGAAAATAAATTGGCACAAATCGATGCTTAACAGACTTATAATCCGTGGAGAATATGATCAATAGACTTCATTATCGGTGGAGAATAGCCTCGGCCTGATTTCGTGATCTGTAGCCTCCAGAATCGAAAGAAAATGGCATTTTGGATAAATCGCCCGAAATTTGTGATGGTACCACTTTGAAATCTGCCAAAAATTGACCCGGAATAAATCCACCCAAATCGGTGCTTAATGGACTCAATCATCGTTGGAGAATAGCCTCAGGCTGAATTCGTGATCTGTAGCCTTCAATATCCAAAGAAAATGGCCTTTCGTCGCCCAAGAAATTAAGAAAATGCCATACGAGAATAAATTGCCCCAAATCGATGCTTAACGAACATATCATCCGTGGAGAATAGGATCAATAGACTTCTTTATCGATGGAGAATAGCCTCGCCCTGATTCCGTGATCTGTAGCCTCCAGAATCGAAAGAAAATGGCATTTCGGATAAATCGCCTGAAATCTATGATGGTATCCCTTTGGAATCTGCCAAAAATTGACCCGGAATAAATCCGCCCAAATCGGTGCTTAATGGACTCATTCATCGTTGGAGAATAGCCTCAGGCCGAAGCCGTGATCTGTAGCCTTCAATATCCAAAGAAAATGGCCTTTTGTCGCCCAAGAAATTACGAAAATGCCATCTGGAAACAAATTGCCACAAATCGATGCTTAACGGACTTATAATCCGTGGAGAATGGGATCAATAGACTTAATTATAGGTGGAGAATAGCCTCTGCCTGATTCTGTGATATGTAGCCTCCAGAATCGAAAGAAAATGACATTTCGAATAAATCGCCCGAAATCTGTGATGGTACCCTTTTGGAATTTGCCAAAAATTGACCCGGAATAAATTCGCCCAAATCAATGCTTAATGGACTCACTCATCGTTGTAGAATAGCCTCAGGCCGAATACTTGATCTGTATTCTTCAATATCTAAAGTAAATGGCCTTTCGCCGACCAAGAAATTACGAAAATGCCATCCGAAAATAAATTGGCCCAAATCGATGCTTAACGGACTTATCATCCGTAGAGAATAGGATCAATAGACTTCATTATCGGTGGAGAATAGCCTGGGCCTGATTCTGTGATCTGTAGCCTCCGGAATCGAAAGAAAATGGCATCTCGGATAAATTGCCTGAAATCTGTGATGGTACCCCTTTCGAATCTGCCCAAAATTGACCCGGAATAAATCCGCCCAAATCGGTCCTTAATTGACTCAATCATCGTTGGGGAATAGCCTCAGGCCGAATCCGTGATCTGTAGCCTTCAATATCCAAAGAAAATGGCCTTAATTACGAAAATACCATCTGGAAACAAATTGCCACAAATCGATGCTTAACGGAATTATAATCCGTGGAGAATGGGATCAATAGACTTAATTATCGGTGGAGAATAGCCTCTGCCTGATTCTGTGATATGTAGCCTCCAGAATCGAAAGAAAATGACATTTCGGATAAATCGCCCGAAATCTGTGATGGTACCCTTTTGGAATTTGTCAAAAATTGACCCGGAATAAATCCGCCCAAATCAATGCTTAATGGACTCACTCATCGTTGTAGAATAGCCTCAGGCCGAATACTTGATCTGTATTCTTCAATATCTAAAGTAAATGGCCTTTCGCCGCCCAAGAAATTACGAAAATGCCATCCGAAAATAAATTGGCCCAAATCGATGCTTAACGGACTTATCATCCGTAGAGAATAGGATCAATAGACTTCATTATCAGTGGAGAATAGCCTGGGCCTGATTCTGTGATCTGTAGCCTCCGGAATCGAAAGAAAATTGCATCTCGGATAAATTGCCTGAAATCTGTGATGGTACCCCTTTCGAATCTGCCCAAAATTGACCCGGAATAAATCCGCCCAAATCGGTCCTTAATGGACTCAATCATCGTTGGGGAATAGCCTCAGGCCGAATCCGTGATCTGTAGCCTTCAATATCCAAAGAAAATGGCCTTTGGTTGCCCAAGAAATTACGAAAATGCCATTCTAAAATAAATTGGCCCAAATCGATGCTTAACGGACTTATCATCCATGGAGAATAGGATCAATAGACTTCATTATTGGTGGAGAATAGCCTCGGCTTGATTCCATGATCTGTAGCCTCCAGAATCGAAAGAAAATGGCTTTTCGGATAAATCGCCTGAAATCTGTGATGGTACCCTTTTGGAATCTGCCAAAAATTGACCGGAATAAATCCGCCCAAATCGGTGCTTAATGGACTCAATCATTGTTGGAGAATAGCCTCAGTCCGAATCCGTGATCTGTAGCCTTCAATATCCAATGAAAATGGCATTTCGTCGCCCAAGAAATTACGAAAATGTCATCCGAAAATAAATTGGCCCAAATCGATGCTTAACGGACTTATCATCCGTGGAGAATAGGATCAATAGACTTCATTATCGGTGGAGAATAACCTCGGCCTGAATCCGTGATCTGTAGCCTCCAGAATGAAAAGAAAATGGCATTTCTAATAAATCGCCCGAAATCTGTGATGGTACCCCTTTGGAATCTTCCAAAAATTGACCCGGAATAAATCAGCCCAAATCGGTGCTTAATGGACTCAATCATCGTTGGAGAATAGCCTCAGGCCGAATCCGTGATCTTTAGCCTTCAATATCCAAAGAAAATGGCATTTCGTCACCCAAGAAATTACGAAAATGCCATCCGAAATAAATTGGCCCAATTCGATGCTTAACTGACTTATCATCCGTGGAGAATAGGATCAATAGACTTCATTATCGTGGAGAATAGTCTTGGCCTGATTCTGTGATCTGTAGCCTTCAGAATCGAAAGAAAATGGCTTTTCGGATAAATCGCCCGAAATCTGTGATGGTACCCCTTTGGAATCTGCCAACAATTGACCCGGAATAAATCCGCCCAAATCGGTGCTTAATGGACTCAATCATCGTTGGAGAATAGCCTCAGTCCGAATCCGTGATCTGTAGCCTTCAATATCCAATGAAAATGGCATTTCGTCGCCCAAGAAATTACGAAAATGTCATCCGAAAATAAATTGGCCCAAATCGATGCTTAACGGACTTATCATCCGTGGAGAATAGGATCAATAGACTTCATTATCGGTGGAGAATAGCCTCGGCCTGAATCCGTGATCTGTAGCCTCCAGAATCAAAAGAAAATGGCATTTCTAATAAATCGCCCGAAATCTGTGATGGTACCCCTTTGGAATCTTCCAAAAATTGACCCGGAATAAATCCTCCCAAATCGGTGCTTAATGGACTCAATCATCGTTGGAGAATAGCCTCAGGCCGAATCTGTGATCTGTAGCCTTCAATATCCAAAGAAAATGGCATTTCGTTGCCCAAGAAATTACGAAAATGCCATCGGAAAATAAATTGGCCCAAATCGATGCTTAACGGACTTATCATCCGTGGAGAATAGGATCAATAGACTTCATTATCGGTGGAGAATAGCCTCGGCCTGATTCCGTGATATGTAGCCTCTAGAATCGAAATAAAATGGCATTTCGGATAAATCGCCCGAAATCTCCACGGATAATGAAGTCTATTGATCCTATTCTCCGTGGATGATATGTCCATTAAGCACCGATTTTGGCCAATTAATTTTCGGATGACACTATCGTAATTTTGTGGGTGTCGAAAGGCCATTTTCTTTTGATTTTGAAGGCTACAGATCATGGATTCAGCCTGAGACTATTCTTCAACGATGATTAAGTCCATTAAGCACCGATTTGGGCGGATTTATTCCGGGTCAATTTTTGGCAAATCGCAAAGGGGTACCATCACAGATATTGTGCGACTTTTCCGAAATGTCATTTTATTTCGATTCTAGAGGCTACATATCACAGAATCAGGCCGAGGCTATTCCCCACCGATAATGAAGTTTATTAATCCTATTCTCCACGGTTGATAAGCCCATTAAGCACCGATTTTTGCCAATTTATTTTCTGATGGCATTTTCGTAATTTTGTGGGCGTCGAAAGACCATTTTCATTGGATTTGGAAGGCTACAGATCACGGATTCAGCCTGAAACTATTCTTCAACGATGATTAAGTCCATTAAGCTACAATTTGGGCGTATTTATTTTGGGTCAATTTTTTGCAGATCACAAAGGGGGTACCATCACAGATTTTGGGTAATTTTTCAGAAATGTTATTTTCTTTCGATCCCGGAGGCTAATGATCACAGAATCAGGCCAAGGCTATTCTCCATCGATAATGAAATCTATTGATCCTATTCTCCACGGATGATAAGTCCATTAATCCTCGATTTGGGCAAATTTATTTTCGGATGGCATTTTTGTAATTTTATGGACGTCGAAAGGCCATTTTCTTTGGATTTTGAAGGCTACAGATCAAATATTCGACCTGAGACTATTCTTCAACGATGATTAAGTCCATTAAGCACAGACTTTGGAGGATTTATTTCGGGTCAATTTTTGTCTGATTGCAAAGGGGTATCATCACAGATTTTTTAAGATTTTTCCGAAATGTCATTTTCTTTCGATTCCGGAGGCTACAAATCAAGGAATCAGGCCGAGGCTATTCTCCACCGATAATGAAGTCTATTGATCCTATTCTCCACGGATGATAAGCCCATTAAGCATCGATTTGAGCCAATTTATTTTTGGATGGCATTTTCGTATTCTTGGGGTTGTCGAATGTCCGTTTTCTTTAGATTTTGAAAGCTATAGATCACGGATTCGGCCTGAGACTTTTTTCACCAATGATTAAGTCCATTAAGCACGGATTTGGGCGGATTTAATTCGGGTCAATTTTTGGCAGATTGCAAAGGGGTACCATCACATATTTTGGGCATTTTTTTCCAAATGTCATTTTCTTTCAATTCTGGAGGCTACAGATCACGGAATCATGCCAAGGCCATTCTCCACCGATAATGAAGTCTATTGATCCTATTCTTCTCGGATGATATGTCATTAAGCACCGATTTGGGCCAATTTATTTTCGAATGACATTATCGTAATTTTGTGGGCATCGAAAGACCATTTTCTTTGGATTTTGAAGGCTACAGATCACGGATTCGGCCTGAGACTATTCTTCAACAATGATTAAGTCCATTAAGTACAGATTTGGGCGGATTTATTCCGGGTCAATTTTTGGCAGATTGCAAAGGGGTACCATCACAGATTTTGGGCGATTTTTCTGAAATGTCATTTTCTTTCGATTTTGGAGGCTACAGATCACGGAATCAGGCCGAGGCTATTCTCCACCGATAATGAAGTCTATTAATCCTCTTCACTATGGATGATAAGTCCATTAAACACCGATTTGGGCCAATTTATTTTCGGATGGCATTATTGTAATTTTGTGGGCGTCGAAATGCCATTTTCTTTGAATTTTAAAGGCTATCGATCACGATTTCGGCCTGAGACTATTCTTCAACGATGATTAAGTCCATTAAGCACTGATTTGGGCGGATTTATTCCGGGTCAATTTTTGGCAGATTGCAAATGGGTACCATCACAGATTTGGGGCAATTTTTCTGAAATGTCATTTTCTTTCGATTCTGGAGGCTACAGATCACGGAATCAGGCCGAGGCTATTCTCCACCGATAATGAAGTCTATTAATCCTCTTCACTATGGATGATAAGTCCATTAAACACCGATTTGGGCCAATTTATTTTCGGATGGCATTTTCGTAATTTTGTGGGCGTCGAAATGCCATTTTCTTTGGATTTTGAAGGCTACAGATCACGGTTTTGGCCTGAGACTATTCTTCAACGATGGTTAAGTCCATTAAGCACCGAATTGGGAGGATTTATTCCGGCTCAATTTTTGGCATATTGCAAAGGGGTACCAATACAGATTTTGGGCGATTTTTCCGAAATGTTATTTTCTTTCGATTTTGGAGGAGACAGATCACGGAATCAGGCAGAGGCTATTCTCCACCGATAATGAAGTTTATTGATCCTATTCTCCACGGATGATAAGTCCATTAAGCTTCGATTTGGGCCAATTTATTTTCGGATGGAATTTTCGTAATTTTGTGGGCGTCAATGGCCATTTTCTTTGGATTTTGAAGGCTACAAATCACGGATTCAGCATGAGACTATTCTTCAGCGATGATTAAGTCCATTAAGCACCGATTTGGGCGGATATATTCTGGGTCAATTTTTGGCATATTGCATCACCGATTTTTGGCGATTTTTCTGAAATGTCCTTTTCTTTCGATTCTGGAGGCTACAGATCACGAAATCAGGCTGAGGCTATTCTCCACCGATAATGATGTCTATTGATCCTATTCTCCATGGATGATAAGTCCATTAAGCACCGATTTGGGCCAATTTATTTTCGGATGACATTCTCGTAATTTTGTGGGCGTCGAAAGGCCATTTTCTTTGGATTTTGAAGGCTACAGATCACGGATTTGGCCTGAGACTATTTGTTCAACGATGATTAAGTCCATTAAGCACCGATTTGGCTGGATTTATTCCGGACCAATTTTTGGCAGATTGCAAAGGGGCAACATCACAGATTTTGGGCGATTTTCCGAAATTTCATTTTCTTTTGATTTTAGAGGCTACAGATCACGGAATGAGGCCGTGGCTATTCTCCACCGATAATGAAGTCTATTGATCTTGTTCTCCATTGATGATAAGTCCATTAAATACTGATTTGTGCCAATTTATTTTCGGATGACATTTTCGTAAATTTGTGGGCTTCGAAAGGCCATTTTCTTTGGATTTTGTAGGCTACAGATCACGAATTCGGCCTGAGACTATTCTTCAATGATGATTAAATTCATTAAGCACCGATTTGGGCAGATTTATTCCGGGTCAATATTTCGCAGATTGCAAAGGGGTACCATCACAGATTTTGGGCGATTTTTCCGAAATGTCATTTTCTTTCGATTATGGAGGCTACTGATCAGGGAATGAGGCCGTGGCTATTCTCCACCGATAATGAAGTCTATTGATCTTATTCTCCACTGATAATAAGTCCATTAAGCACCGATTTGTGCCAATTTATTTTCTGATGACATTTTTCGTAATTTTGTGGGCTTCGAAAGGCCATTTTCTTTGGATTTTGAAGGCTACAGATCACGAATTTGCCCTGAGACTATTCTTCAACGATGATTAAGTCCATTAAGCACCGATTTGGGCGGATTTATTCCTGGTCAATTTTTGACGGATTGCAAAGGGGTACTACCATCATATATTTTGGGTGATTTTTCGAAATGTCATTTTCTTTCGATTCTGGAGGCTACAGATCACGAAATCAGGCTGAGGCTATTCTCCACCGATAATGAAGTCTATTGATCATATTCTCCACGGATGATAAGTCCATTAAGCACCGATTTGGGCCAATTTGTTTTCGGATGGCATTTTCGTAATTTTGTGGGCGTCGAAAAGCCATTTTCTTTGGATTTTGAAGGCTACAGGTCATGAATTCGGCCTGAGACTATTCTTCAACGATGATTAAGTCCATTAAGCACCGATTTGGACGGATTTATTCCGGGTAAATTTTTGGCCGATTACAAAGGGGTACTAACATCACAGACTTTAACATGTTACTATGTTAGTTACCTCCACATATATATGCATGTGTGTCAACTCATACCATCAACATACTTGACCAAAAGACATTAGGTTTGTTATTCAATCCTAGCACAGCATATTCAATATACAAACCCAATGATTAACTTTTATTGGTAAGTTTATTACTTTACATAAATAATAGGACGGAGCCAAGATTCTTGATTAGGGGTGCCAAAAAAAATCGACTTACTTACAGTAACGAGAAGAGAAAAGAAGAATATTACACAGAAATCATTCACAAATTTTTTAAAATATAGTCCATTTAAAATTGTTTCAAAATTACAAAAATCATGACTTATTTATTTAAAACTTGGGACAAAAGAACCATGTTTTTAGTACTATCATATAATTATCAATTTCATAATTCATAAATTCGGATACCGTACTATTAGTAAAATAAAGTAGTAGAGATTTAACTATTTATAGATATGAAACTTATAGATTTTCAAAGAATACAAAGTACCTGCAAAACAATTGAAAAGGCTTAAAAAATACAGAGAAAACTAATATAAACTAGGCTTAATAAAAGAGAGACATGATTAAAATTGAAAACAAATTAAGGAACTAAAATGAATACCGGAAAAACTAATATAAACTAAATAATAGAGAGGCTTGGTCCAGTAGAAATTAAAAACAAATTATAAACTAAATAATAGAGAGGCAGCGGCATGGTAAAAATTGAAAACAAATGAAGAAAATGTAGAAAAACTAACAAGTTTTTGGTGCTTGATTAGACTCGACTTTTAAATCCTTTTAATTATTGTATGTTGTACCAGCATGGGCTGGGGTGTAATTTTCAATGTTATAAAGTAAAAATAAAATAAAAATAATAAGAGGATTGTTAAAGAACACTATCTAGAGATTTCTAAACTAACAAAACATTTCCTTAACTCACTGCCAAATATCTAAGTTGTATCAAATTACTCATTTTGGTAAAAACCAATTCAAACCACCTCTGGGTTCTTTTAACTAGGGTGGAAATCGGTACGGTATCGGTATCCCAATATCAAATACCGAAATCCCGAATACCGAATTACACCCTAAAATCAATCTCAATCTCAATCTCAATCCCTAAATAATTTTGGTATCCCAATCTCAATCCCTAAATAATTTCAGTATCACAATCGGTATTATCAAATACATAATTAATTACCTTTACAATTAATAATTAAATATATAAATTAGATTTTATTGTTTAATTTAGGGCAAAGAGACTAAGCAAATAGTCTTGAGTTTCCTAGAGCTAACATCTCAAGTTCTTGTAATTGGAAATCTTTAATTTGAGGAATTTGAGGCTGAGAGACGACTAGTATTAGTGTGAAATAGTGATGTAGAAATCTATGTATAATTAAATGACCCTTTTGATGGTTGAGGGTCGCGTAGTAGTGATGAGAGAGTTTAGTTGAGAGGATAAAATACACATTAGCTTATATTTCGGTATTGATCGGTATTTCGGTATATACCGATCCCAATCCCGTAATCCCTAATACCGAATAACAATTGAAATTCAATCCCAATCCCACAAAATAATACGTATATTCGATAATACCAAATATAAACAAATTCGGTACGGTATTCGGTATATCCCAAATACCGGTACCAAACTTGCCGCTACTTTTAACTACTAAGACAAAACAAAGCTTTGACCCTTCACCAACCCAAGCCCAATAGACTACATGGGTCTGTTTATGGTAAAGAGTAAAGACTGCGAACCAATCTGCCCCACAAGGAAAGTCAATTTTCCCTACTTTCCCTTTCGCACCCCTCTTCTCCGTGGATTGATCATCCAGCGGCAGCTTTCACCAAATGGCATCGCCGGCGGCAGCAGCGGCAGCGGAGGAGAACCTCCCCCAGGTCCTAATTCTGCTCAACCCACCGGCCTTCACCATCTTCGGAGAAGAGTACTTCACTTCCTCCAAGTTCCGGTTCTTGAAGTCCTACGAATCCAGCCTCCCGCTAGACGAGTTCTTGTCCGCCAACGGTCGGCCCATGCGAGCACTCCTAGCCACTGCCGCGACTATTGTGGGCGCCGGCGTCCTCGAGCTCCTGCCGGACTTGCGACTCATCGTCACCACCAGTGCTGGGCTCGACCAGCTGGACCTGGCCGAGTGCCGCCGTCGAGGGATCAGGATTGCCAGCGCTGGGGATATATACTCGGCCGACGTCGCCGATTGCGCCGTGGGATTGTTGATTGATGTGCTCAGGAAGATCTCGGCTAGCAATCGCTACGTCAAGAACGGGTTCTGGGCCTCTAAAGGAGACTATCCCCTGGGTTCAAAGGTAAATTGCTTTTCATTTTCTCTTTGGGTGTTCTCTTAGCTGCTTTAATCAATTCCACTTGCTAGTTACATTGTTATTAGTGTTTGGGATCGGAGTCGAGATTAGTTTTCAATGTCTATCTTTGCTTTTGCCTATATATCTAAGAATTCTGAGACAAAGTTGGAATCATTGTGGTAAAAAATCGCCCTATAAACCTTAAAAGCTTACCGTTTTACGCATTTAGATGACTAAAACGCTTCTATGTAGTTACGTTTTTCACTGGCTTAAGTGTAGTCGAATCGCGGTTTGAGTCTTAAAAAGCTTAGGATTGACACTTTTGCGTGAAACTAGCTTAAGCAAATGGGGAGAATGAGGGCACTTGTCGTTGGTTTAAGCTCCATGTTCTTGACCAAAAGCAGCAGAGATTCCTCTTATGTAATCAGATCAACCCACTGCTGGTTTTCGTATGTATGAACGTATCTCCTCCATCATACATTCATACTATGTTTATTTCAGTTGCGGGGCAAGCGCATTGGAATAGTCGGACTGGGTCGAATAGGGCTTCAAGTTGCCAAAAGACTCCAACAGGGCTTCGGCTGCACCGTTTCATACAACTCCAGGAAGAAGAAGAACCCTGATCAGGTTCCATACCCTTTCTACCAAGACGTGCAGGAGCTGGCTGCAAACAGCGACGCTCTGATCCTCTGCTGCGGATTGACGGAGCAGACGCGGCACGTGGTCGACAAGGAAGTGCTGGCGGCGTTAGGGAAGGCAGGGGTGATCGTCAACGTCGCTCGAGGCGCGGTGGTGGACGAGAAGGAGATGGTGAGGTGCCTGGTGGAAGGAGAGATAGCTGGTGCTGGGCTGGATGTGTTCGAGGACGAGCCTGTTGTACCTAAGGAGCTGTTGGAGCTTGATAACGTTGTGTTGAGTCCTCATTCTGCTGTCTTGACCAGGGAATCCATGATGGAGCTGGCCCGTCTTGTGGTGGGGAATCTGGAAGCCTTCTTCTCGAACGAACCACTGCTGTCTGAGTATGAGGATGACTAATTGCACGAATTGCAGAGGGGGTTTATTTGGTTTGTGTTGTACCGTTGGAAGTTGTAGCAAATTCAAATGTACCCATCTTATTTTGTTCTCACCGTTATTAAAAAGAATGATTTTGACGTTTTATGCATATTTTAGATCTCATCTTATTCTTAAGTGTTCTATTGTCATAATCATATGACTTGAATTGTACTATCAGCAGCTACGATTGGAATAGTCGGGGTCTGGGTCTGGTCTGGTCTGTAATCGTTTCTTTTGTCCGATTGGATTAGGTTTAGACTCACATGGAGAAATATAAATACTTCTCATCTCCTCTGTAATATGTAATCTCCTCGATATAGTGAAACTGCTCTCTCTCTCTCTCGCCCGTGGATTAGCTAACACACATCGTGTTAGTGAACCACGTAAATCGTGTGTCGTGTTTTCGATTCTCACTTCCGTATTATTGCTTTCTCGATTCCGGTGATTTCCCGATCTGTATCATCGCGTTTATAACCGTATATACTTTAGTTAACCCAATTACCCCTCAATATTATTTCTTATTCTCTTACCTTATGGTTCTCCCCTAGTTAACTTCATTTAGTTTCTTTAATTCCCTTTTTTAAGTTAATCTAGTTAATGTACAACAAAACCATATGGATTGACTAGACAGTAGTTCGAATTTTAGTAGTGATAAACCTAAAGGTCCTCTTGGATGCAATTGTGGCCCATCTATTATGACTTATTTGATATGTGGCTAGGAGAAGAAAAAAATATGAAAATAAGAGATCTCAAAAGTGGAGCATCAATCTCAATTAAGTCCATGAGGTTTTGTTGAATGTCATGTCAAATACTCATAACTTACTTCATGTCGTCGACGAAAACCTCAATTTTAAAGAGGTATTGGGATGTACCTAAATTTAGTAGCAATCATATAGCTTCTGATGGTTAAGAAGCACTTGCTTAGAGGAAACCCAATTCCAATTTTATTCCTTTTTTCTATTACTTTTATATTTTCTAGGTTAGTAGTGAACAACTATATCATGGATGTTTATCTCCCCTATCATTGTGTGTTTTACCCCAAATCTTGATCTTAGCCTTCATTTGATTTTCTTTCACTTTCTCTATCGGTTCATCAATGTAGTAATCGTGTTTCAATACGCTTTCACATTGTTTTATGCACACTGGGGGACAATAAGGGGTTTAAGTGTGGGGGTGTATAGTTATGTGGTTAACCAATGCTTGCATGTTGTCGTGTGCTTAACGTTGGTTATGGAAGTGTATTTTGCCTAAAAAATATTTAAAGTTAATTATGATATGGCATCTGTGTGGCAAGTGAGGCTGAGTTATCGGTGACGTGTGCGTCAATTTGGCATCCTATTCAGCGTGCCGTTAACCTAACTAACGAAATCAACACCGTTAAATTTTGTAACGGAAATGACTAAATTTGTCAAATAACTATTAAAATTCTGGCTATTTCGTGTATTCCGAAAATTATATTTATATCTGTCGCAAACATTTAAGTTTGACGCCTTAAGTACTATTGTACTTAGAAGTTAGAACCAAGACCGAATGACCCGAATACCGTTTTGTCCTTGGTGACGGGATCGGTCCAACCACTGTCACATTCTACGTTTGAAAGTGGCGTACAAGCTGGGGCCTGAAAACGACACCGTCGGCGACGGCAAGGGCAGTGGTAGGAAAGTGAAACCCCAAACATTTTTACGGTATTACCCCCAAGCACGGAAAAGGCAAAGCAGCAGCACTTAATCGCTTTCAGCAAGATAGAGCAAGAAAGAGCGACTGGGGAAGGAAGGAAGGAAGCAGAGCATACGAAGTAAACTAGGAAAGGAAGAAGAAAGAGTTCCTCGTCGTTTCCTTTCCTTTCCTTCTTGCTATACGAATGTGATCTCTGTTCCAAAAGCATTGCAGCTGGACAGAGCAATCTAAGCTCCCCATATCCTCTCAAGTCTCAAGCACACAACTTTGATCTTCCGCCATAGCAGTCTCCATTGTTACTTCCGCTTCTGGCGGGTTCCGTCCCTCCCTTATGGACTCTCTTTGAAATAAGTCGATCCAACTTCAGACTCCCCATTTTCGTGAGAGATCTGTCCTCACAATCGACGGCCCTCGGTAATTCCTTTCCTCCTTTCTTTCCCCCCTTTCTCCTTCCGAGATGTTTTCTTTTCCTGCGTTTGATCCGGTTTCGATTCTAGGTTTTCAGTAAGCAATGCCGCTCAAGAGGGGATTGTCCGCCAGTCGGAACAACCGAGGCCCCGCTGGTGGATCTCGATTGCCGATTACGCTTGCGTTATTCTTCTTCTTGTTCTTGGTGGCTCTGATGTTCTCCGTTGGTCCTTGGCTCCGCACCGGCGCTCCGATCGGTTTGTATTCTCCCTTCATCTCGTTGCTTCTTTTCAATTGGTCTTTGTTTTAGTTGGAAGCTGAAATTTTTGAACGACTGAATGTACGATAGCCGTCAGACCTAGACATTGAAAGGTGAATGCGAGGGCTGAGTAGCTTTTGCCTAGTTCATTAGCAACCTGTGACTTATCCAAATGGTTAAATGATTGAATGGTCGTGGCAGAGCTTTGACAATGTAGTGATGATTTGGATCTTTGGATCATACCATCCACGACCCTTTGCAAATGACATGTTGGTTGGAATCTCATTTTCCAATCACAGATGAGATGGTTTCTATTAGTTGTGTTTGCACTTGGTTAATTTGTGCTCATCTGTCCTATTGTTCAAATCAAATTTAATGAGCTGTTGGTTTCTCTAGGTAAACGTCTGGTTCAATCAGATAACAGTTGTGTCAGTGCGCCCAGAGTGCATAATATTGTCCTGTTGTCGTCTCTAGCTTCCTTGTCATTTTTCTAGCTCATCATCGTTATCTTCCTTTTTGTGCATTGTTGTAGGGCCCCACTGATTTTAGATGAATGTACAGATTTTTATTCGGTTGAGCTGGTCTCGTAAATGCATCTCCTGATTGCTAGACTGTATTGATCGCTTCTCTATGAGTTGCTGTAGGAATTTATAGTGATGATTTTTACCTGTGCAGATGAAGCCAATCTTCCGAGTGGCTCCATTAACCAGGTAATGCTTCTAGACATCTCTCATTTGTATAAAGCCTGTAATTTTTCAGTTTCATGCTTGTTTAGCTTCGTTATGTTTATCCCGTAAGATAGAGGTTTGTTGATTGATCCAGGATTTGGATTGGAGAGAACGGTTGGCATTGCAACATGTTAGATCGCTTTTCACTAAGGATGTAAGTGTTAACTGTAGTGATTCTACTTCCCAGGATAAAATTGTGTCATTTCGACTGTTTTCTGCACAATTGATGTTACCATAATGCATAGTTTTATCCTCTCTGAGTTTACCATAATGTGACTGTTCCTAAGATGCTGGTCGAATTGGGCATGTAGGTCATTGATGTGATCACAGCTAATACCGCTGATTTGGGGCCTTTTAGTCTTGATGCTTTTAGAAGAAGCAATCTGTCTGCTTCGTGGAAACTTGTTGGAGCTGAGGCTTCAGCTGACCATATATCCTCTTCCGAGGTTAGTATCACTATTTTGGTCTGTATGTGATTTCATTGCATCAGTACTGTGAGTTGTATTCCATGTTGAGATTACGACACTGAATTTTCCCTCTCTGTCTGGTTGTCATTATTTCAGTTAAAACCAAAGCAATCAGCTACCATTGTCAAGCAAGAAGTACCTACCAAAAAAGATACAAAGTTGTCTGGTGATGCTTTTTAAAACTGCGTAATCTAATATTTGCTGTTTGTTCCAAGTTTTGTGGCTGACTGGTTTTGCTTTCTTTTCTTGTTCAGATGATCAGGCTCCATTTGTTGAATCACCTGAAAAATTTGCTCGAAGGGTATTTATACTTGTTCCATAGCTTTTATGTATCAGTTATTATCTACTATTCATGTTGTTCCTCAGATTTAAATTTTTGTTAATCATGCAGCAACTAAGAGAAAAAAGACGCGAGAAACGTGCAGCGGAGTTGATGCGGCAAGGAGATGAAACAACTATAAAATTTGAAAATGCTGCTATTGAACGCTCTAAATCAGTTGACTCTGCTGTTCTAGGAAAATACAATATTTGGAGAAAAGAGATCGAGACAGAGAATGTTGATTCTACTGTACGCTTAATACGAGATCAGATGATAATGGCAAGGGTATATATAAGTATTGCAAAGATGAAAAATAAACCTGGTTTGCAGCAAGAGCTACAAACTCGACTTAAAGAGAGTCAGCGTGTCGTAGGAGATGCAACAGCTGACTCCGAACTACATCAAAGGTATTGCCAAAGTGATGAATGTGACTATGGTTAGGTTTAATCCGGCATCTCTCGCTTTCCAGTTTGCCAGTTACTTTGCTTTTGGTAAGACCGATGACTAATTTCTTGGCGGGACTAATGCCAAATTGTTTCTTGTAGTGCTCCGGAGAAAATTAAAGCCATGGGGCAAGTTTTGTCCAAATCAAGAGAACAGTTATATGACTGTAAAATCGTCACTGGGAAGCTCAGAGCAATGCTTCAGACAGCTGACGAGCAAGTCAGGAGCTTGAAAAAGCAAAGCACATTCCTGAGTCAATTGGCTGCTAAGACAGTTCCTAACGGAATTCATTGCTTGTCTATGCGCCTAACAATAGACTACTATCTCCTTCCTCCAGAGAAGAGAAAGTTTCCGCACAGTGAGAATCTGGAAAATCCAAGTTTGTACCACTATGCTCTCTTCTCTGATAATGTCTTAGCAGCTTCAGTTGTTGTCAACTCAACTATTGTGAATGCAAAGGTGATGCTTTCTTATTCTTGGTATTGCTGAATTTATTTTCCTTCATTTCAAAAAGTTGCCACCTGCATGCTAACAGCTTGGTTGTTCCCCATATTATTGCAGGACCCATCCAAACATGTATTCCACCTGGTTACAGATAAACTAAATTTTGGAGCAATGAATATGTGGTTTTTATTGAATCCCCCTGGAAAGGCCACTATCCACGTCGAGAATGTAGATGAATTCAAGTGGCTTAATTCATCCTACTGCCCGGTTCTCCGTCAGCTGGAGTCTGCTGCAATGAAGGAGTATTACTTCAAGGCAAATCACCCCACATCTCTCTCTTCCGGTGCTTCAAATCTGAAGTATCGGAATCCCAAGTATCTCTCGATGCTCAATCACCTGAGGTTTTATCTTCCAGAGGTTTATCCCAAGTTGAATAAGATACTGTTTCTTGATGATGACATCGTCGTCCAAAAAGATCTGACAGGGCTGTGGGCCGTGGATCTTGATGGAAAAGTGAATGGTGCGGTGGAAACATGTGGCGAAAGCTTTCACCGGTTTGACAAGTACCTCAACTTTTCAAACCCTCACATCGCCAGGAACTTTGATCCGAATGCTTGTGGATGGGCATACGGTATGAATATGTTTGATCTTAAAGAGTGGAAAAGGAAGGATATCACTGGCATATATCACAAGTGGCAAAACATGGTGAGTCTTGGTAACGATTTGCAGAAATTCATGGCTGTTGTTGACTCTTATGAATAATAATATTGTTCGAGGTTCTGTTTTTCATAGGAACTTTCTGCTCTCTTTTGTTATGTTATTTCTTTGATAATAATACTAGCTCCTTGGTCTTGTAACAGAATGAGGATAGGGTACTTTGGAAGCTTGGGACGCTGCCACCAGGGTTGATAACATTCTATGGATTGACGCACCCACTTGAGAAGTCATGGCATGTCCTTGGTCTGGGTTATAACCCAAGCGTGGACAAAGGGGAGATCGATCGTGCTGCAGTGGTTCACTATAATGGCAATATGAAGCCATGGCTGGAGTTGGCAATGACGAAATACAGGCCATATTGGACCAAGTACATCAAGTATGATCATCCCTATCTGCGCAAGTGCCGCCTAAGTGAATGAATGAGCCCCAATTGGCAAGGCTAGGCACACTTCCATCCGAATTCCACTATTGTTCATACATCTTCAGTTCCCCTTTCCATTCATTGCATTCGTTTCCATCATTTCCTACAGCCGTTGGAAGCAGTTACTTTATAATTCCCATCTCTGTCCCATTGTTGACCTGTAAAATATCCCAAAACAAGACTGTCTCTCTCTCTCTCTTCCATCTTATTGCTTTCAGCTTTTAGATATCTTGTATTTGGTCCTGGATGGATGTTTCAGGAACTGAGTTTGGTTTGACAGTTTAGGAAAACTCCACATATGTGTTAGCTTTCGACAATGCTGTTTGCAGCGATGACTATGAGGAATCACAGTCCACTGACTTGTAATAACACCTTTTCAAACACCTTTTTAGGCTTTTGATATCCAGGAATTAGGATAACATCACAGGGGTGTGCAATGAACCGGACCGAACCAAATTTTGAGAATCACGATGCAAAAGTAAAAAGAAAAATAAGATAGACAGGGACCAGATCAACATTGAATTCGACCAAATGTGATCTGGTTTGGTCCAATCAACATATCAATCAGGTTATTTTTTCTTTAAGTAGTTATACCACTCATAAGGACTGGACCGCATTATATTCGATCGGTTTGGTTTAGTCTCGATGTCGGTTTGGTCTGGTGTGGCATGCTCTGGAGCAAATCATTGCACACCGTACCTTATTGGGTCGGATATGGTTCAATTTTGTTGGCCAAAAAAGAAAACCGGCACAATTTTATTTATTTTTTAGTCGGGTTATCCTCTCACTCTTTCCTTCGATGAATTCCTCATCCCCAATTCGTTACAACTTCTCCTCCATTCTCGTCTTTACTATCTATCCAAAACCAACACAAAGCTTCATCAAAATTCTTGGCGCCACCGTCCTTTCCCATCCCCGCAACACTCACTCTACCCCTGTGACTATGTCGTCATCGAAACTCGTGTCCTTCAGCCTCCCATCACCGCCACTTTCACTTAATGAATGATGGTTGCCTACAACCCTTATAGCTTCATCATTTATTGATGATTTCCTCTTCTCATTGAAACCACCAAAGCCTCGGGGATGATGGATTTTTGGAACCTTTCTTCCAAAGAATGGTAGTACTCTGGCTGCCAAGATCACTGGAGAACTTACATCATTCCTTCATCAAGGATCATTTCCAACAAAGCTCAACAAAATATTTCCTAGTTCCTTAGATGAAAATCATCCCTACTTTTCCAAAAGATTTAGAGCTAGCGTTTGCCTTGTTTTGGGTTGCAATTTGGATTTTGGAAGAGTAAGACAAATTTTGAGCTCAATTGTCTGGTTGGAATTGTATGTTTGGCAATGTTGTCAGAACCGAACCGGAGCATGACCCGGTAATGCGAACGGCTCGCACTTTAGCGGTCCAACCGGCATTAGACCGTTTAAAAACCGTTAGAGAACCGGTATCTAATAAACGTTATCAGTATAAATAGTGGACATTTCTTAATCAGAGCTAATCTCTTTCCTTCGAAATTGTGAAATGGAAATAAGGATTCAATTTGAGAGCCCGACGTTTTTGGTTTATTTCAATTTTTAATTTTCTACAATTTTTTTAATTAAATTTAGTGGCTTAATGGCAAAAACCGGACGAGCGGCTCGATCGGCTCGAACGGTTAACCGCCTCGGCCGCTCGACAACCGCTACATAAAACCGGAGCGGCTTTTAGACTGTTCCGAGCCGGTTTTGTGACCGGATGGCGATTTTACCGGTCGGGCCGAGCTGCTCGGCTCGGCTTTAATAACACTGATTGTTTGGGTTGCTGCTTTTCTTTTGTATTGCCTGTCTAGTGAGATGTTTGGATAGGATTTGGAGAGAAGTTTGTTAATTGTCCTTGGACAGTGATCGGGGTTTCCAATCATCAAGGATGTTTGTTCAAAATTTGAAGACCGACAAGTCAATTTCAAGTTGCAGGTTTCGAGTTAGAGGTAAATATGATGTTGATGTTATGGATGGAAATGATACCAAGTTGATTCTACATGGCAAGTCCTGACATGGGTTGAACTTGCTGCATGTTTTAATATGTTGTTCATCCTTAGGGGCATTTGGAGGCATGGGAAAATCAGGCACATTTGGAGATTTGGAGAGTTTGTTACGTCTGGCAATTTTGATTGCATTTGAGTTTGCCGATATACATCGCATTTGAGTTTGGCGATATGGATCGCATTTGGATACGTCTCACAATTTTGATTGCATATGAGTTCAGTGATTTGCATCACGTTTGAGTTTGGTGATTTGGATTGCATCTGTATATATCTGGAAATTTTGATTGCATCTGGGTACACTAGACGATATGGATCACATCTGGGTACAGTTGGCAATTTGGTCACATTTGGTACATATGGTATTTGGGAGAGAATTCAAGTCAACGTGGAGATTTGTTAGGATATGACATGAATTTTATTTGGGATTTGTTTTGTGTTTTGGGTCTATTCTGTTTTGGTTTGTGTTTGGGCTTTATTTTGGCCTTTTACTTATAGGTTTGAAAAATGTGTTTGGTTTTCTGTTTGGGATTAGGAGAAGAGATCTATAAATACTCTTCATCACTATGTCTGTAGTTAGGTCATTCAGGTTAATTCGTTTGTTTGTCTGTTACGGAATTTGCTTTGTAACTTGTACTCTCCTCAAATCAGTAAAATTGTTTCTCCCCTTCCAAGAAAAACCACTTGTTGAAACCGGATAGCTCAATTAGTACGATATTGCCCGCTTGAGGCCAAACTCGTACGTATTTTCTTATGGGTATCCTCCACAAAAGGCTTCATACTAATGTGCTTGGTGGACACTTATATACAAGGATCCTTTCCCTTGTATTATCGATGTTGTACTTGGATTGTCCCATAATATTCCTCCCCTTAAGACAAGGACCATGGACATCGTGGCCTCCCTCAACAATTATCGTGATCTGCTAAACCATATGTGTAAAGCGATCACCGATTAATAAAAAAAAGAGTAGACAGACAACCGATTTACGTGATATTCTTGAAATGCCCAGGACTAATCCACGGAAGAGTTAGGAATCTTCAATCTACTAATCTCATCTCATTCATTGTTCTGTTACATTCATCCGCCTCTACACCCTTTATATATGCGCAGCTCTCTCTAACCCTAACCAGCCGAGCCCTAGGAGAAGGTCACACTTGCATGGGCTGCATGGGCCAAGGGAAACAATGGGCCAATCGGAGACCATGAAACAAAAGAAAACATCCATACCCCTTCCTATACTACAATTCGCCTATCTATACTAACATATATACAAGGTACAAATATGTGTTAGACGTGTATATCGACTAACAAGATGTGGATCGTCACCTTTGTTCTGACAGACAGACGTAGACCTCTCTTGATCCGTCAAACGTGAATCTCTCCTGGATCCACCAAAAAAGACGCAAAACTTAAATCCTGAGGCCACTGAACACCAAACTGACGTCCATCGCACTTGATCCACCGAATCAAGCTCTGATACTGATGCTATAGCATATGTAATTGCCATCGAGGTTACCTTTGATTTCATAATGAAATTTTCATTGATCGAATTCTCAAGAAAAAACCAGTTTCAGATATAATGCACTCAAAGTCTAGTTTTTAGGTAGAAGCAAAATGATGGCTAAAATAAAAAGCGCAAATCCTAACCAATATGGTCGTATATCCAAATCGTAATAACTTAGACTTTACGCTTTAAACCAAACTTTTCACTGCATTGTTGAGATCTTTTGTCGATCCGGGTAGTTCGAAATGCGGAGGCATTGTTCAAAGTGCCAAAGTCTTTTTATCACGAGAGGTTCCAATTCTTATGTCTTCTTTGTCTGATTGGGAGTTTCACCTTTTTCGTAAACTTGCATCTCATCTTATTATGTCGAGTCTGAAGAATCAACTCAGCTGGGAGAAATGGGAGAGGGAACTGGAAGGGAATGCGATCGAGAAGTGGAATGTTTGCATGGAATATTTGTCCTCGCAGCTCTTCTGTCAACTCAAAGCAGCAGAGTTTTGGTTGACGTCGACCACCAGTCCGTACTGCCTTTTTTTGATGAGTTGGCTGGCCGGTTTCTGTTGGCTGTTATTTTTTTCATTTCCATTGAACAACAAGAAGACCAAGTTGGCAGAAGTGGCTTCTCTCTGTCTGTTAAGAACCCAAATTTGGAAAGTTGCTCTCGTAGTAGTGTCCCATCCAAATCCACTAAAAAATTTGTATTTTGTGTGAAATGTATATGTAATTTTGGTTATTAGTTCGTAGCATGGGAATCATGTGCTTCCTTTCCATCGGCACATTGTCATTGGGGAACAATTGATGACTAAACGAGACCCAATCCTGTCTCCCTCTTATGCTTTTCCATCTGAATTGAATAGAATGAAACTCAAGTTTTAGAAGTTAAATTGACTTATAGGAATGTTTAAGGATTAAAGTTATAAGTATTCGATTCAAACGAGTCCTTAGAGAACACAAATGTTTATGTTATGTGAGTTAAATATGAACATTTTTTTGAAATTTAATCACTAAGATATCAAAATATTAAAGTGGAGACTAAGCTTATATATTTGTGAAGTTAAATTAAAAAAAAATGGGTATGAAGAAATACTTGCAGAAATAAATAACACAACAAGCAAAAAATTTGAACCAAAATTCTTGTAGTTAACAAAATTGCCAAGTACGGAGTTCTAGACAATTTAAGCGATGTTTGGTGCGTCCATTGGGTCCAAGTATAATGAGAGACAAAATACAAAAAATATGTCCTAGTATAGTGGAGAGACAAAAATGCAAATGTAGAGGCAAAATGCGATTTTTAATTTTTTCTAAGATTTGCAATAAAGTCACTTATGTACCCACCGACTTAGGTCTAAATTACTGGCCAAAGCCATTTAGACCAAAATCGCTAGATACGACAATGATTTTCCTGAAAATTTTAAGAAAATCCTATGAGTACAATGTTGTCTGATGTCTGGTCATGCTAATATTTGTGTCGTGACCGCAACCTTCTTTTTTTTTAACAAAATATAATCATATATTGATTCCAATAAATTACAATAAATTATGGCAAATACATTTTTCAATGACAAACTCAAATTCCATGGTCTAAACCTTTTCCATCACTTCCAAACACATACAAATTTCAAGATAGGTCTAATAAAGCACTCTAAAGAACATAAATGAAAGCTTCAGATCATTGACCATATTGACAACAACTACATCAATGTGCTACATGAATTAATAGAATGTCAAACAACATACATAGTTCAACCCTCTTGTTCATCTCTACTAGGAACTTCACTTTCTCTTGTACAACTTTGCCTAGTGTGCGCGCCCAGGTTGTTTGCATATGCCACAATGCCTTTGATACGAGCATGGATCCAGTACCCTTAGTTGTCAAAGTCATGCAGCTTCAAGATTGAACAAGAAAAGGGATTATGAGGGGTTTTTTTTTTTGGGATAGGATGAATCGAAAGTGCATTCTCAACACAAAGATGAGAGAAGGCTCTGGTAATATAAAAGATCGAAGTTCGTCCACAATCAAGGGAAAAACTTGATTGATACAAAGAATAAAATTCTCAAGTCTAAAACTCAAATAACAAAGGAAATATCAATATTCGTCAAAGTCTGATCTAAAACTCATGTTTAAGCTTTTATTTAGGCTAGAGAAACAATAAAACTCGTCCAAACACACATAAAAGGAAACGAATCTAAACCAACTAGTGATGGCAATTTCAACCCGCCCCGCGGGTATTACCCGACCTGACCCGCGATGGGGAGGGTATTATCCAACCCGCAGTAGCATGGGGCGGGGCATGGGTATCTACTTCCGACCCACCCCGCCCTGTTCTAGACTCATTTTATCTCAATTTCTTACAATATCTATACATATTTCTCCTATTTTGACTTTTCTTCAACTAGTTAGAGTGGATCTTTCAACTTGTTAGGCTCAATTATCCATTCTATTATCAATATTTTTCATTCTTAAAGTGTTTTCCCCTACGTTTTATTGTAAAAAGTAAAATTTACTTGTATTTTTTTTTTTTTTTGAACAACATGTAAGAGTGGGTCGACCCGCCCCGCCCCGACCCGTAGTAGCGTGGGGCGGGGCACAGGAATTGAGGTACCCGCCCCGCCCCATTGCCATCACTAAAACCAACAAGGAAATTTGACCCGTCATACCCCGATTCCAGGGTCGGGTTTTCAAATCCCTGAGCGGGGATTTCACCATTTGCCCCGGGGAATAACCCCTGTATAAATTCCTGGAGGCCTCTTCAAAATACCCAGGTGGGTAATTGCCCCTTCAAATTGGGGAACTCTCTCGTCTGAACCCCCGGATTCCTCCTCGCATTCCCCGGGCGGGGAATCCCCACTTCTAACCGAGGAATTTGGCTTCCGCCGGCCAATCTTGCTTCCGCGACAAACCTACATCTCCAAGATCCGACGGTCATGGACCTGGCTCTTGAGTCTCACATCAGTCTCTCCCCATTGGTGAAGCTTTTCCCTTAAAGCTGGTGTTTTCCTGCAAGAGATAACATCAACAGAATTTCCAAATGGAATCCTTCTTAATTAGCTCAGTCAACATGTGCTTTCGAGAAATAAGATAGGCTCCACCTTCATCCTGACTTCGTGCCACTTCCATTTCCTTTCTCCTTTGCCCAAATTAGCTCCATCTATCGTTGATCTTCGAGGACTTCAGCTGGCGACAACGGTTTGAGCAGGAACTTTCGATCGTCTTGCTTGAACAGGTAGCTATCATGTCTTCCATCGTGAGTAACTCCATGATCATATTTCCACGGACGACCCAATAAGAGATGAGAAGCCTGCATTGGAGCAACATCACACCAGAGTTCATCTGCATACTCACCAATCTGAAATCGAACCTTGGTTTTTTCGTTGACCTTGATGGCTCCATAGTCGTTCAACCAATGAAGGTTGTAAGGCTGTGGATGCTTAATGGTACTCAATCCCAGCTTCTTAACTACATCAAGACTCACTACATTGGTGCAGGCGTGCAGCTATCACCATCAATCACTACAGACAACAACTTTTCATCCATCAGGCAGCGGGTATGAAATAGATTGTCAGTTGTTATTGTTCAGCTAGACATTCAAGAGAGAGCACTCTACGATTGATTCCAAGAAACTTACCTGTTGGAGGAATTTCAACAGTGATGTGCTCATCAACATCATCATCAAAATCAGAATTGATTCCCTTCCCTATTGGCTTCTCTTATTCTTCCTCCTAAGAAAAGAACTCGCTATCCCGCAAGAACAGGGCCTTCTTGTTGGGACACTAGTTTTCCTTGTGACCTCGTCCCAAGAACTTGAAGCATTGGATGCTTCCAGTTGATCCTTCATTCCTTGCTTGAATGACTGGGATCATGTTCCTAGTCATTGTCTAGTCACCCTCTTGCCTAGGGCGAGTCATAGTAGTCTCAAGAATGCTCTCTGTAGCAGGTTTGGGCGAAGGTGGGTACCTTCTTCCAGAGCTGACCTTCAACTGCTTCTCCACCTTAATGGTTAGGTGAACCACTTCCTCCATCTCCATAATCGAACGAAGCTCGACTTCATGCCTCATATCTCTATAAAGACCATGTAGGAAGCGAGAAATCGTAGCTTCCTTATCTTCCCTCTCATAAGCCCTCATCAAGAGCAGTTCAAGCTCCCGAAAATACTCCTCACCAGATCTTACTCCTTGTCGAATGCCTTGTTAAGAAGCAAAGAGTTCTCTTTGATAGTACCCTGGCATGAACCACTCTCTTCTTAGCCCTCTCAATTCAGCCCACGTTGTTACATTCGGCTGCAAATTCCTTCTTCTCTTGAGTTGTACCTGCTCCCACCATGTAGCTGCATAATCAGTGAATTCATATGTGGCTAGTAGTACCATCTGTTGCTCACTGTAGTTGCCACATTGGAAGAACATAATGATCTTCCTCTCCCAATCCAAGTATGTTGAAGCATTGAGAGATCCTTAAAACAAAGGAATTGAAAGCTTGATCTCTCGTAATTCAGCAAAGGTGTTGTCTGCCCTGCGTCTGGTGGTATTCTACCGTAATCATGATACTCGTGTTCTTAACGTGCTTAATTGGGCTCTTTCATGATGAACCTCTACTCCAAGTTGTGAATCCTTGCATCTAGGGTTGGTCGGTTCCAATTGGAACGCCTTGTTGTCGATTCTCCTTGGGAATCAGATGGAGTTCTGTTGCTGGTAGAGAAATAGAATCCAGCCTCTTGTTGATCTAGTCGAATTGAACTTAGAAGGTCGCATTCAATTGCGTCATAATAGTCTGCAACAATTCTGAAACATTAACATGTTGCTCTTCCATTGCTTGTTTTTCTATTGGGGTTTCTTTCTCTGATGAAGAATCCTCTTCTTTTCTGTGGTTTGCTAATTTCTATGGGATCTTTGAATCTCGTACGAGAAGAAACAGGTCCTCTCGGCTTCCTTCTCGCCACTATGTTGAACCGGACTCTGATACCACTTGATACGAGCACGGATCCGGCACCCGTAGTTATCAAAGTCATGCGGCTTCAAAATCGAACAAGAAAAGGAATTTTCAGGGTTTTTGTTTTGGGATAGGATACAATTGAAAGTGAAATCTCAATACAAAGATGGGAGAAGGCTCTAAATATATAAAATCTAGAAGCTCGCCCACAATGAAGGGGGAAAACTTGATTGATACAAAGTAGCAAATTCTCAAGCCTAAAACTCAAATTCTTCTCTTATTGCTCCTGTTTAAATCCCCGGTGGCCTATTGTCCCTAGGATTAATTGAAATCGATTTCACCTGGAGCAATAAGATAAGAAAACACGATAGAGGGCAAAATATTTTTTTTCCCCAAATTGCGATCGTCCTCGATGATTTAATAACACAATCATTGGAAACCTCGACGATTTAGTAAAAAGCAATGTAGGTTGAGAAGATTTGTTAGGGAGTAAGTATTATGATAATAAAAAAAATTGTGGGATGGTGTATTTTTGGGGAAAATTCAACTTGAAAATATTTATTTGGCTTAATAAACAAAGTTGAATGATCATCATCATATATATAGAACCCAAAGGGTTTAGTCTAAATCTAATACAACCACCAACCTACTCTACAAGTACAGTCTAAAGATGCCTATATATATCATATATGCTAATGCTAGTACTTAGTAGCGCACAATGGATCTAATCATATAATTTGTTTGATATTTTATTAATAAGGGTGCCTATATATGGGATTTTGAGAGCTGTACTATTGATTTGAGACATTACCACGGCCACCTACTGAATCTAATTAGAATTTTGGTACCAATAATTGTAACCAGCGTTACATAATCTTATCTAATCTAATTGAAACCCACTTCAAAATCCCCCTATATTTGTTGATTAATAACCAAAATCGTATCCCTTTTATGATGAGTACGTAGGATCCACTGTACCCTTCTTCCCAATTGCTCTA
Source organism: Linum trigynum (assembly GCA_964030455.1). Lineage (NCBI taxonomy): Eukaryota > Viridiplantae > Streptophyta > Magnoliopsida > Malpighiales > Linaceae > Linum > Linum trigynum. The sequence goes on from OZ034820.1 coordinate 2,616,419, forward strand.
ATCTAATCTTATCAATAATAAACCCAATATTATTCATCATTAATCTTTTTTCCCCCAGCTAATCTAGCTGATAGGCACAGTACTTCTTGACCTCTTCAAAAATCGAAAAAACAAAACAAAACCCTCCTCCCGCAAACAATAACAACAACAAAAAAAAAAAACAGGGGAAAATAAATGTCGTTTCCTAGCTTAGCTAATTTATTTTGTTGTATCTCTTGTCTGAAGCCAATTCGTGAAGGCATCCAAGGTGTTCATGTCCGCTCTGTAGTTTTTCTGAGTGAACTCCAAAAAAGTTGGCCAGGTGAAATCAGGGTAAGCCCTCTCTGAATTACCACTACGATGATCGTCGTCATCGCCGCTCCCATTCACCGTCGACAATAATGACTCTGGTGGTTTCACCACTCTGTCTCCGTTCGGACACAAGAAGAAAGCTAGCGACTTCCTCACCGTGTACTTATTCAACACCGCCCTGTGCAGGCAACTTCGGTACACTCCGTTCGATAGTGCCTGGTACAATCAAAATGGGGAAAATTTTGATTACTTTTTATGTTACATATCTATCACACATTGAGAAGTCGCGAAAATCGATGATTTTTTTTTGTAGCGTACCATGAAGGTGTCGCCGATGTTGACCACGAATGCGTCGGGAAGAGGGGCGACGGAGTGCCATTTGGAGTCGACGAAGACCTCGAGGCCGCCGACTTGATCTTGATGTAGGATCGTGAGGGAAGTAGGGTCGCAATGTGGTCCGGTCCCTAGTGCCATGTCAGGCTTTTGGCAAGGTGGGTAGTAGTTTAATCTCATTATCGACTCATTCCCTTCAAAAAAATCCCTATAGTGCTCCCTTCCTACTCCTAGGCTCACCCCGAGCAACTCCATTATCCTTAGCGACAAATTGCTCATCGCCTCGCAATATTGCTGGTACACCTCCCTGTTTTCCACAATTTAGATTTTAAAAAAGTTACGAACTTCATATAGAATTTTTTTTCGTTGGTTGTTGGCCTTAAGATTCGAACGACGACGACGCAGGGTGTAAGGGTAAACTCACCCGAAGTGCGTGAAGTCTTGGCCAATTTGATTCAAGACGTAATCGCGAACCGTGTTGTTTCCGCCGCCCGGGGACCGAAACGACAGCGTTTCCTTCCAGGGGAGCTTGGAGGAGAATCGGCCGGTGAAGCTGCTGGCGTAGCCGCACGACTCCCCTGCTTTCCTCTGAGCTCTCTGCTTCTCCGGCAGCCGCATCCCGAAGAACTGGTCCATGCACCGGTGTGCCTCCGACACCAGCTTCGGGTCGATGCCGTGGTTGACGACGAGGAAGAACCCGTGCTTCCTGCATGCCCCGTTCACGACGGCGGCGGCGTCGGAGACGGCGGAGGGATCGCCGGACGCGAAGCTTCCAAGGTCGACGGGCGGGATGGCGAGCTCCGGCGACGATCCCGGCCGGGGCCTGTCCGCGTGTGGCCAGACGAACTGCGGCGGAATGTTGGACTGCTCCTGGAGAACAGAGGCGTCGAAAACCAAGGGCTCGGTCGCAGCGGCAATAGCTGGAGGAGGAGGAGGAGGAGGAGGAGACATGTTAATTTGATCGGAAGTGGCGCCGGCAAAGTGTTTGTTAAAATGCCTCAGCGACAAGGAATATGAAGAATCAAAAAAATTTTGAAAGATTGAGAAGGTGCTCAACGTTCGATGGATGGACTCTGTCTGTCTCTGAGACAGAGGGAGGGATTTAAAGGAGAAGGAAAAGGAGCCTTTGATTTTTTTTTTAAAAAGAAGGAATTCCGTGGGATTTGAAATGTGATGAAACCAAATATTGGAATCAAGCTTTTGAAAGAAGAACGCACTCGCTCACTCGATACTTAATTAGCTTGTAGCAGTCTCCCAGCCCGAGTGCTCACTCTCTGGTTTTCAACCCGATTTAACCCGTTGGTTCGAGCGAGTGGGTTAATGGTTAATGATCCGATTGGTTTGATACAAATATATGAAAAAGTTATTATACTGTCATACATATATAATTTATAATATATCTCATCTAACATATGAGTAATAACATACAAATATAACACCAAAATAATAATTCGTAGTTGAAACCAACATATAATAAAAATTCAAAGACACTTAAATCTGCAATATAAGTTCACGATGGGCACATTGAATGAACTGGAACGACATAGGAACCTAGATAAAATTTTAGTAATTAGAAGAATTGTAACCCATCATTTGTGACGGGTGAGTTTGATATGAAGTGGTGGGTTGCTGGCGGCGTGGGATTTGTACCTGTGAAATCGAAGGAAAATGGCTTTTTTCTTGAATGAATGTTCGTTGATCGAGTTTTCCTAGTTTTGACTGGATTGTAGCCGATTTTGTCGAATTTTTTTACCGGAATAAAGCGGGTTTTTGATGAATCCAGACGAAGACTGAAACGAGTGTGCGACGCCTGCTTTTATCAAGGATAGTGAAACTGTACCGGAGGTTATACAGCAAAAAATCAGTGATAGGTTACTTTATACCAAAACGGTTGTTTAATCGGAGTTCTACTATTTCCTACCGTCAAAATCGCTTACCATCTTGAATCAGGTATCCGGTATTTCCGGTCCGACCGACCGATACAATAGGATTTTTCAAATATGGGTTTTTTCCCATCGGGTCTGGGTCGACCCTGAGCTAACAACCTTGTTTTCTAGTCTCTAGCTAATATAAACATTAAACAATAGCAAATCATTCTCTTTTATTTATTTTTTTCATTACAAATTGTTATTTTGTTTCTATGATTATTTTTCTAAGTGATGGGTGTGAGTGTTGAGTAGGGGTAGGTAGTCTCATGGTTTGTCGTATCCCTTAATTTGTGACTTATTTGTTTAATGAGCCCTTAATTGTTGTGATTTTGACAGTCCTATAATAATAATATATTATTCTTAGTTAGTAGTTTGTTTTTATGGTTGGAAGCCCCTATGCTGCGTTTGGCAACTAGAACGCTTTTCACATTCATAGAGCAATTGAATTAGCAAGCATATATGCTGTGTGATTCTTTTATTTTGACCAGTGGATTTAGAAAGTGCTAAACTACCTTTTTCGTCTTTAACTTGATTTTATTTATATTTTACACACTTAATGAGAAATTAATTAATTAATAACGGTAGAGCCAGCCAGCTTTTATCGTTAATGTAATGGTCGTTTCCCTTGGTAACTTACACACTTGCGCTTACGGTTGATTTATTATGAGTTGTCTCATTATTTATACATTCCGCCTCTTTTCGTTCATCTAATTCGCTATCATTAATTAACCCAAATGTTAGTTAATTAGGAGCTGGGTAGTTATAACCGTACACGAATCATGGGAGTACGTACGTAGACCGTAGTAGTTATATATCTCGTACGTGTACTCCAAGTTACATCTGAAAATTATATCATATACTATAGCATCCAGGTTATGCACAGTCGCAAAAATTAATCAGATATGAACCATTAATTTTAAGTGGAGCCAGATCTAAGAGATAATATTTTTTTAATTTTTTTATATTTTTCTTAATCGGCTTAGTTTTTTTTTTCTAGTTTGGATTTCAAAAAAAAAAAATTACGGAGATGGAAAGGGTTCGTGGTGATCAACAAAATGAACCCTTAGTTTTAAGTGGGGTCAGATCTAAGGGATGATAATTAAGGACTGTTTATTATTTATTATTTATTTTTCTTAATCGACTTTATCTTCTTCTTTCTAAACTAGATTTCAAACAAATTTACACAGATGGAACGGATTCGTGGTGATCTACAAAATGATATTCATTTTCATTATATTTTGAGCAAAAAAAAAAAGGTCTCATACCACTCGTTACCGCTCTGGTACCACCTTCATTTTTAATTTTTGCCTACACATAATGAGTTCGTAGTGATCTATTACATCTACAAATTTCTAGAAAGAAAAAAAATTCGGGACAAAGATTACCATCCTATACCACCCTGGTACAAGGTTGGAACTAGTTGTTTACATTGATGAAAGTTGGTGAATGGGGTTAATATATTTCTAGACAATCATGTATGTGTTACTACTACCATGATACACTTCCATGTCAAGTGATATAATCTTATATACATACCAAGTAGTATCACATGGTATAGCCTGTTATAAATGCTATGTATAGAGTTAGCATGGTTATGCACCCATAAACGTTTCACTTACCATTTATGGAAGGCCTCTAACTTCTCTTTTTAATTTTAACGGGCTATTTCATTTTCGTTTTAAGTAATAATTTAATTTTTCATAGAGAATTAGATTAACTATGCTCTTAAAATTGACATCCACTTTAATATTTTTTTGGGGGGGAGGGGGGGGGGGGGTTGAGACATTTATTACAAGTCCATACCGCGTGATGATAATGCTATGTAGTATAGAATATTGGTATGGAAATGAACAATAATGCTCTATATCAGGTTGGTATATTTGATCATGAAATTTTGTTTTCATAAACTTATAGATCACGTCGAACTCGTTCATTCTAGGGAAAATTTTCCAAAATTCGAGTTAAAAGCGAAGGTTGTACAAGTGGTATGGGTGGTACAAAACAATTTCTCGAAATATATTGAAAGTGAATATCATTTTTTAGATAACAAAAAAAAATCTCGAAATATATTGAAAGTAGGAGCAGTTAGTGGGTAAAATACATCGGGTACTACTAAAGTATGAGAAATGTGGGAGCTATATACCACTTAAGTAAGAATAGGGCATCGCGTGCCACTGAACTCCATTATATGTGCACCCGGTACCACTTAAGTTTATTGTTAAGTGCATTCCGTTAAAGTTGACAGAATATTCTTGAAATATTCTGTTTTCTAAATTTAAGAATTGGTCCTTTTACTTTTCTTATCGTAAATAAACATTTGGATTTATGAAAAACATCATTTTTTTATTTTTCAATTAGAATCCTCTTTTGAAGATCAAACCCATTTTTTAATAAGAAATTTAGAATCAATTATCATTATAAGTGGTGCTTCTAATTGGATTAGGGGTTTAAATATATTTTCTAATATTAATTTTAAATATTATTATTATCTTCTAGTATATTTATTATTCCTTCTTGAAATTCGTTTATTATTTTTACTAATTTCGATATTTTATTGAAAAAAATTCATTAGCCATTCTAGTAATACTAGTTGAAATATAGTTCTTGATGTTTTTTTTAAGTTTTGGCTACAAAAAGGTAATTAAATTTTCTGGGTTGGATGGATAACCCAATAAGAGTCCGCCACATCAGCGCCTCCTTCTCTCTCATCGAAAAACCTTTAATTTTCCCTCCATTAATATATAACAGACGATTTCTCACTCGTTTTAACTCGGAATTTTTTTTCACAGTTAGATCATATTAATTGTGCTCTTCAAAATGATATCCACTTTGATATTTTTTGGAACAATGAAAATTTGCCAGTTACTACTAGTCTATACCATATGATATTGACCGTACCATATGGTATTGACTAGTATTAAATAACACATACCATATGGTATGAAAAATACCACCCCATACCAGGGTGGTATAGTATGATACGGAGTTGGTAACGAGAGGTATGAAATTTTTTCACCCATAATTTTTTTGAAATCCAATAGATCATGATTAAATCGTTCCTTCTGTGCAAAAATTTTAAAAAACGACTAAACAACGAAGGAGATACCATATGGTATGGAGTTGGTAACGAGAGGTATAAAAAAAATTCTCAAAAAATATTGAAAATGGATATCATTTTGTAGAGCACAACGAACTCGTTCCATCTGTGCAAAAAAAATTGAAATCAGAGTTAGAATGAAGAAGATATTATCCAATCAAGAAAACTAGGGAAAGTAAATTTCTTTAATTTTTCCACCCTTAGATCTAAAGTCACTTAAAAGAAGGGTCCATATTTGGTTATTCATAGTTACTCACCCTAAGGTTATTTACCCTATCTTGAGCCACTAGATGGATGCACTTTTTAGAAACTTTAATGGTACCCGACGCCCTATTCAAATTTAGGTGATATGTCTCTCCCAATTCTCAAACTTAAGTAGTACTTAAGGTATTTTACCTTCGGTTAGTTTGATGCATATAAAAAATTTAACAAATCATTACCATAATTACATTCTTCACAATATGTAAATGCATACTAGTAATAATCGATAACAATCCATACCACAAATTGTCCAATACAGGCAAAAATCACCCAAGGCATACAAGAACCTTAAGAGTCTAAAAATGGAGAGAAATTGTGGAATGATGTTATCTTTCTCTCTCTCCATTTTTCCTCTCTAAATTGTTAGAGCTAGCTCAAGATATAGTGCATTACCTACTCACTAATCAGTAACTAAATTTGGACTCTTCATTCAGAATATCCAGATCTAAGGGAAGAGAATTAAATACATTTTTATTTTTACTTGTTTTCTTAATTGGCTCATATCTTTTTCGTTTTAACTTGGATTTCAATTTTTTTTGCACAGATGGAACGAGTTCGTTGTGCTCTACAAAATTATATTCATTTTCAATATTTTTTTAGAAAAAAATTCTCGTCTCGGTACCAACTGCATAACGTATGGTATATTCTTCGTTTTTAATTCGTTTTTGAAAATTTTTGCACAGAAGGAATTAGTTTATCATGATCTGTTGGATCTACAAATTTCTGGGTGAAAAAAATACATGACCAAAAAATATCACATAATACCAACAAAAAATACCACACAATACCACCATGGTACGGGGTGGTATCTTGTGGTACACAATGTTAAAAATCATAAATGACAGTTAATATACTTCTATTATCATGTATTCAATCATCCTACAGTCTTGGTTTGTTCATACCAGCATGGTATGCTTTTCATACCATATGTATGCTCTTATTTCAATACCAGTCAATACCATATGGTATAGACGAGTAAAAAATGACTCAATTTTTTGTTCCAAAAATATATCAAAGTGGATATCATTTTGAAGAGTACAATTAATCTGATTTAACTGTTAAAAAAAATGACTTAAAATGAGTGAGATTGATTTGATGAATATATGTACCTGACAATTTAACATAGATGGAACATATTTCATCGAATTACTAATCAAGAAATTCTCTTTGTTCCCTGATTGAACCTATATTTGCCCAATGGATTCAATTTGCTCATGGTAAAACTTTATATAGGTTCGATGTACTTTTTATCTTCAACGAATAGTGCAGCCTTTAATGCAGGGCGAAGCATATGGTTGCCCGACTGGCTAAATGCTATAAATGAAAACTGTAATTAATTATTCTTAACAATAGGGCCTGGACAGGGAGAATAGAGATATTTTGAATATTTGTAATATTTTAAATATTAAAGTAAGAAAATATAGAATTAATTCTATAAATTATATTATAATGATTTATAGCATCGTATATTATATATAGTCAGAAAGTTAAAATTTATATTTTATATTATTATTAATTAATAATAATAGCACTTAAATTGCCAACTTTGCCTATCGTCCGTTAAAGATCAAGAGGGGAAATAACAGACATTTCAAGAGAGAGAAGAGGCGTTGAGCCTTCTGATTGGGTTATGCATAGTTATTGACCACAAGATTATTAACCGGATCCGCTCTCGTTAGATTAAGGTGGGTCCATTTATAAAATATAAATATATTTATATTGAAAAAATATATTTATATATAATTAATATATAATTAAAATAATTGTTGATGGTTCACAATAACATTATTAACGATTTCTCGTCATTCTTCAATGAAAACTACAGGACGCAAATTTTGTTAACGACGTTAACACTGATATAATAAATCCTTAATTATTAATTAGAAACTCGAATTTAGTCTTGGTAATTACTCAATTTGACAAGAAAGAATTCTTGCCTCAACCCATGACCTCCAAGCTCCCAGTGGAACGCCATTGGGCTCTGAGGAAGACCCAATATATCGATCAAAGTGGTGAATGATACATGTATGTCGCTGCCCTAATTGCCGTTAACTTACCAATAACTCATACTAACCATAAACTAATTATTAGCTACCTGTATTACTAACAGTTAATAGGATTGGATTAACCATATGCTTAAATTTTTGGGGTTAAGCATGGAAACTCAAATCTTTGAAAGGGGATTGAGAGGGAATGATGTGGATTGTGGAGCATGAAGGAATAAAAACAGAGGAGACTATGGATTTAGGCTGATATATCACCCAAATCTCAAAAGCACAAGTTCAGTAACGTCTCATTCTGTTTTGGAATCGTTAATAAAAAGGCTCGACGATGATAATCCGATGGGTTTCTATCGTACGATCAAGTACCTATGTACTCTTAATGACTAGTTGTCAAACCCTACATTCACTTAGCAATCGCAAATAACCGGCAAGTACAACACTGGACATAGCATGCTTCAGATGCAAGGATCACTTCACTGAATAAAACCACAACGAGCTCGCTTACTGAATTGCCACATCCAGGTAATCACCAATCTGCAGAAAAGCAAAACACATGCGATTCAAGAAGTAGCTCCCACAGGAAGAAAAAAAATAACAATATGTTCATGGAGGGCATCTTCCATTACCGCGAATCCAATCTCGCCCAATGCCTTGTTGTCGTCTAATTTCCCAACCCTATTAGAGTAAGTCTTCCCAACCTTCAAGACACAAATAATCATTCATGATCAGCCTCCCAGTGAAAAATGGACCGAAATTGTGAAGTTAATAGCACCAGAAGTTGTTGAGTAACCAGGTAACTTCATACATCATTTCATAAGTAATCATCTGGAGAGAAAGAGAGAGAGAGAGGAACTAACCTCCCGCACCACAAAACGGCCATTCCTATCTGGATAGGCAAAAGCAAAAGAAAGTAACGCATCTCTTCTCCTTGCCGCTGGAGCCACTTCTTTGACCTAAAAACAGGTACACATACACGGGAAACCGAAAATCTTTTAAAAAAAGTTCATGTTAAGTTACAGGTGTAGCGAATCAGTAACATTTAAAATAAAAATAAAAATAGGTGAAGATACTGAAGCACAAGAGCATTTTGCAATCCTATTTTAAGGACCAAAATACATTCCACGTACTAATATATAAGCTTGAAATTTTAACCAGCAGAACAAAATAAAGAAGTTCTTCTTGGACCCAGTGCAGACTTGTCTAAGTGCAACTGATGGATAGGTAATGTCACCATATACCCGTTCAACCTCACGGACTGTGAGAACCGCAAATACTTTCAGACTATCACAGACTAAAGGTAACAGGAAAACAGCAAGTGGTGCGAAAATGGGGTGAGGTGCAGAATATTGCACTCTAGAGATACTAATAACAGTAACTGGCATAAGATAGAGGAATGCTCAAGGTTTGAACTGACTAGAAAGAAACAACGCGTAGAGATTCTTAAAAATAGTCCAGTTGAGTTGGGGGTGAACTGATTCTAAAGAAAAGGCAAAAAAAAGTAGATGCACATTCAGCCAAAGGGACCTTAACTTAGCCAAGTCAAAAACATTTGAGGTTCTCTAAGATGATTGCTACGTACCAAATCCGTCAATTCACGAAGAGTAGCATCCATCCATGTGTAGATTTGAACCTCGTCCTTGGGCTCCTTGCCTCTAATTTGAAATTCTTCCTTAGAGTGATGACCTCCAATCTGCAGAAGTCCAACTTAATAGCTTTTAATTCACAAACGATGTACGTACAACAGTTCATTAAACAAGGAATATAACGTTCTGTTCAGTTAGAAACCATTGTTGAGAGTGAAATTATAAGAGTTCATCGTAGATACTTCCAAATAGTTTCCACATTCCATGCCCGAAAAAGTTAAAACATACAGCAAAATCATTGATCAATGCCCTAAACATAGTCAGCTTACCTTGGTGAAAACCCGAAGCAACAGAGGACAAGTCTGCAATTTTTCCAAAAAAGAGAAAAAGGTCATTAGAGTTACACAAGCAAACCATTCATAGTCACAGCAAAAGAAGATATGTAATACTTCAGCTAAGGTCATCCAACTATATCAAACAGTTGAAACATATTTCAGACTTCGCAGTTTGAAAGGCACAAGCCAGAAATCCAATTACAGACGCGAAAAGGTCGCCTCGATTCCTCCCTAATTCTCCGTACCATTCCTATGCGACATTGACCCGCTCTGCAAATCAAATTTCGAAACCCTAGAGGTTCCGACGCATATTCCGAGATGGCGCTCAAACCCTAGCAAATAGATTCTGACCGACTGGAGAAAAAGAAAGGAAGAATACCTTCTCCCTATCGACAGGGGGAAGCGGGCCTTTAGAAAGAGGCGGACCTCTATTGCCAGGAGGCGGCAACGGTCTCCCTCCTTGCCTCTTCGCTGGTTCTGCGTATCCCGCCATTAGTACACTGCTGCACGCCTGCCCTTGACCGTTCTTTGCTTGGCTGCAGCTCTGGAAACCGGAAGCTTTGGCTTTTGCTCGTGCTGTAGGCTAAGAGTCTAAGAGAGGCGGCGACGACAAGAGAAACTTGTTTCCTTGTTGGGCTTTATGTAAGCTTCCGCGCCCCAATTGAATTGCTGAGGCCCAGCTCAGATTCATTCTAAATTTAGATGGGCCCTTGCTCCATGGAAGCAGGTTGAATTGCTTCTGCCTCCAGATGGCAATTGAACCGAATACACAGGTATTCAGTCCGATTCAATCCGCTCAATGCGGGTTTATTTTTTTTTTTTTCTAAATTAGCGTGTTGGGTTGGGCTTGTGTATTGTAAAACCCAACTCGCACCCAGGAAGCAAAACGACGTCATTTTGTATCTAATATGAACAATATAGATATTTCTTGGATGTTATTAGTCTTTATGAAAAATATAAACCTAATAATATGAATAACTTATGAATTTTATTAGTTTTTTTGAAAATATAAACCTAATAATATGAATAATCTATGGATATTTTTAGCCTTTCTACAAATATATTAGTACGAAAAAATTTCTTTTTCGATGAATGGTGGGCTTTATTCACCATACTATCAATACTCAAAACATATAGCATCGCCAAAGGTAACATAGCATAGTGGTGAAACCACTGGACCAATTGAGCTCTGGATGTGGGAGGTCCTGAGTTCGATTCCCAATGGCGCCACTTGAGCATTCTCGGCGGCACCCTTGGTATCGGAGAAGAAGCCTCCCCGATGTTGGTAGCAGAAAGCCCGATGTTGTCAGCTACAGCTTCTGCAAACTTCAAGTTCTTCCAATTAAACACTTCCCAAGTCTTCTGACAGCAGCCTGAGTTGCAGTTTGGAAATCAACAATTAATGGGAACTTCCACAAAACAAATACCATTCCCTTACTTCTTGGATGTAGGAGCAAGAGAAGTACAAGTGCTCATTTGATTCCGACTATGATTGACAAAGAGGACAGGTATCATTGACTTCAGGGCTCCATTGCTTGACTTTATCTAGGATTGTAATTTGACCTTTTAGAATGAGCAATGTTAATAGGGAATTCTTAGGAATCTGGGGATCTTTCCATACTAAATTAGACCATGGAACCGCCTCTTGTCTTGGACGTATGGTGTCCCAGACTTTACCAACACTGAATCGATCCATGAGAGAGCCATCACATTCTACCCTCCATTGGTTGTTTTTACTAGATGAGAGCATATAAGAGGTCTGAGTTTGAGAATTTTATTCGAGACCTAGGAGCCATTAGTCTGAGTTTCCCATATGCTAACATTCCTTAACTTGTACTCATTCAACCAAGCAATCCATAGAGTCTCCTTATCAGCAAGTGCAGCCTAGATATGCCGAATTAAATACGCGTGATTCCATGATCATAAGTCCTTGAATCCTAGGCCACCTTCTTGTTTTGGTAGAGCTACATGCTTCCAGGCAACTTTAGCCTTTTTATCTTGCTTTAGGTTTCCCCAAAGAAACTTAGAACACAGTCTTTCCACCTCCCTTATTACTTTTTTTGGGAGGCGAATGATGTTCATCCAGAATTGAGTGACATTGGCCAAAACTGCAATCTGCTGTTTTCAACTTCCCTGCATTCAAACGAATACCAAGATAACGGACTGGGAGGACTCCTTCTTTAAACCCTGAATTCCTAGCCAGTTCAGCTTATGCTTCAACAGACACTCCAGCACTAAAAATCTCACTTTTAGATGAGTTGCATCTTAAACTAGAAACTAAGTAGAATTTATCCAAGATTGCAGCAATTGCATTCACTGCCTCCACTGAACCTTTGGTGAAAATCAACAAATCGTCAGTGAAACAAGGTGAGTGAGACCAATTCTGAGGCACTGAGGTTGATAAGGGAGGACTGCTCTAGCTGCAGCTATGTTCAACATACTGCTGAGGACTTCCATACTTATAGTAAACAGATTAGGAGATAATGGACAACCCTATCTAAGACCCTTTTTAGCAGGAAAGTAACCAACTAATCCTCTATTAAGACACATTGTGAAGCTGTTTGATTCTAGACACTCCTGCACCCACTTAACAAATTGCTCTAGCAATCCCATAGCTACATTAACACTATATATGAAACTCCAATTTACACTATCAAAAGCATTCATGATGTCAATTGAACTGGTAGTGTGGTTTTTATGGCCTATAGGTTGTGTACGACCTTCCCATTCCTATATAACCATTAAGTCGGGAAAAATCCTATTTAAATTAAAAGGCCGAAAATTGGCACAGGTTTACCCCCACTGCTTAAGCTCACTAGAGGGGGTAAAAAAATTGGACCTAATCCATTTCCTTGTTTTAGCTTTGTTAGAAGCCTTATCCAGCTTAGCAATCAGTATAGCGTGGGCAAAGGATTGAGGTTGGATCATAGTCACTGTCGGACTCAATTCCTTTGCCAAGCCACTAATGAAACTAGAATTGAAATATTCTTTTTTTTAAGGAAAATAATTGAAATATTCTTCGGCCAAGGCAGGGTTGTATTTCGACATTTGTGGCTTCATATCCCCAAACGTCTCCTGGTATTTCATTAACGAATCACATTTGCCTTAGCATGTTACACTCACCAACAATTCCATCAAGTGTCCAATCGTCGAACCTTTCACATAGAGCAACCACAAACTCCTTCCAAACCATCTATCCGGCCGGCTTTCGTAATAAATTGTCGCTTTCTCACACACTGGTCTAATGGAATATCATAGAGGGATTGGTTAGCATGCTAACCCTTCTAAGGGGTTGGAAAAATGACACCCCTATTAATTATAGTTATATTTTGTATTAAATTCGTGTTGCATTTAATAATCTTTGGAAATTAAAACCTCATCTTCATTACATTCCCTTTTTTTTAACTACTATTGCACTGATACAACTACCATTGCACCTGTATACTGAACTCATATTAATTACGTTCCTTTTTTGGAACTACCATAGCACTGATATATCTACCATTGCATCTGTACACTAATACCATTGCACTGATACAACTACCAGTGCACTGAAAAAAGGAAAGTAATTAATATGTGTTTTTAATGCATACAAATTATTAAATGCAACACAAATTAATTACCTTAAAAACCTATAATAAATAGGAGTGTCATTTTTTCAACCCTTTTAGAAGGAGACATGTTATCTCATCCCATATCATAGATCTCTAACTTTTTCTCACATTTTCTAGTCCATTCCTCAGTTGCTTAATTACTGGCGAATCCAACTACTAACTCCCCTAACCTCTTATTTATTACATTTGAGGACGGTGCATTACATACGCTTGTCAAAAAAAAAGGAACACTAAAAAGCAGCGGCATCAAAATACACTTACTTCTCATTGCCAAAATGCAAATCAAGGTACTTTTGACTTCCCTCCATTGCCCACTACTGTGGTGGACATGTACAAATCTTGATATGGATAGTCACCAACAATACATTACTTCAGATCTGTGGGAACAACGTATTGTTATGGTTTTACAAGGAGGGATAAAGCTAGGATCGGATGAGATGCCAACCCAATGAAATACAGTTCATGTTGGCACTCATCACCACATTATTGATATGTCACAGCTCGCTCTCTCTCTATATATATATATAGCATAAGAAGAAAATGAATACGATAGAACAGTTGAGGCGTCTAAACATGAACATAACTACCATCCAAAGTTGGACAGCATAACTTAATCAGGAGGGCCGAATGTGGAAATGAAGGAATAGTACCCAGCTGCAGCTTGCAAAGGCCAATCAATGGAATGCTACTAATTCCTAGGAAGCAAGCGCTTGGTTGGAAGTCCAATGAAGAGTTCAGTCTCCACATCTGAAACTGGACTGCCTTCATCATACCCTGAATTTTCATTCTGCTGTTCTTTCTCCATCTCTTTCTGCTGCTGCTGCTGCTGCTTCTCTTGCTCTTCATGCATTGATGAGTCCGTTCCACACTGCACAACCAAAACTCATTCTTTATATATAATACCCAATTCTAGTCATTTTTTTAAGTATGGGAAGTGGGTATTTTTGTGAAGGAAGCAAGTGCCAACAACAATAATGATTTGTTTGGTTAAGTCTATTTTCTAAAAGAGTTATTAAATAGCAAATGTTTCCTTTGTCTTGATCCAAAATCACCATTACTTCCGCTAATCCTCAACAAATTTGATATCAGAGCCATAATAGGTCTTACGGGCTGAAAACAGTTTCCGCAAAAATCATCTTTCCTTCCTTACATACAAAAAGGAGGAGAGGTTTCACCAAGAAGAAGCAAGAGAAATGAGGAGCAAGGAAATCGTTGAAGAAGCTCTCAAACGACAAGCAAGGCGTCAACAAAAAGGAGGAGACAGGCAGAGACAAGGGAACAGCCAAAATCAATGGACAAATATCCACAATGTGGAGTTTGTAGGAAAAATCAACCATCTAGAAAAGATTGTTGGTTAAAAAAAAAAACACAAAAGTGCATTTTTTGCAGGTGCATATCAAGAAAGTTCAAGTTCGTCTTCAGACTCGCAACCAATAAGAGCAAAGGTCATTGGCAAAGAATTACGAGTTCAACACTGCCGTGAAAGAGAAGCATAAAAAATAAAATAGAAAGAAAAGAGCTTCTGTAAGTGTGTTTTGTGAAAAAAAGCAAGTGTCAACAATAAGGCCTTGTTTGGTTAAGTTTATTTTCTAAAAGAGTGATTAAATATTAAATGTTTCATTTGTCTTGATCCAAAATCATTATTACTTCCGCTAATCTCAACAATTTTGAGAACGTTAAAACTTTCCAAAACATCTCAAGTTCAAAGTTTAGGGCAAACATTTAGTTTGGTTAGTCGTCGTGTTAGCAAATTTATGCCACAGCATAATACGTATAGGAGTCATATGTAGAGAGGGAGCATTGTGAAGCAGTGCTGACCTTTTGGCACAGCTTCTCATTCTCAGCCAACAACACTCTCTCCTGCAACATAGACAGGCAAACAGACAAACCCAAAATATTTCTTCAATACATTTCTCTAATGCTTATTGCTCGTGCGCACAAGGGAAAAGCGGGGTTAACTACAAAGTAGGAGATGTCATTAACCCTCCAGGTAAAAACAATTCACCTTTTCTTTCAGCTTCTCAACTTGATCCCTGAAGACTTGATTCTGGACATATATATGCATAGATGATTTGATTCAGTACACATCCACCGTTATCCATATTTATAACTTTACCTAGCCAATATATGTTCAAGCAACTGAAACCCTAAGAAATGAAGCTGATGGTAGTGGGAAAAAGAAGCATGGCCTCACTGATGAGTAACTTATGTTCAAACTTGAACCAACAATGGGCTAGACAATCTAATTGAAACCCTAAAAGAGTTGAAAAGATATGCGCATGATAGAGATACCTTTCTGGCTCGAACGACACCAACACTCTTCTCCAGCTGTTGCTCAATCTGCTGTAGGTCTTCCATAGTGCATGATCCTAGATCTTCTCCCATCATCCTCCTGTGTTTAGACAAAATAGAGATGACGTTGTTACCTTCAGTCTCCATTTTCTTGTACATGCGTGAAAAGGGGAGAAATATTGGATATGCAAAATTGGATGGTAATTAAACCTTTTGGAGGCTTCAAGAACCTGTATCTTTTTCATCATGTTTGCTGCTTCCTCCTTCAACTGCTGCCATTCCCAATCACAAAAGTCATGCATTTTGGCACAGGAAGTGACTCAGACGGTCGACTGCAAAAATAAAGGAAATGGTGAAAACTAAACCTGCATGTTTTGCTCGGGTGGTGGTCTGGGTTTTGGACTGTCTTTCACATGCTTCCTGTAACGTTCCACTGTGCCCTGCATGCTGAACTCAACAGCCAGCAAAAGCATCGATATTAAGGATTCAGGCAGGAGTAAGAACTAAGAAGACCGTTCCAAGGCCATAATACAGCAGAGTTACAAAAGAAGAGATCAGCCACGGACGTGCAAGGGCATGAATCCATATGCTTTAGACATGAGGAAGACAGTAAGTACGTATGTAATAGGCGTATATATGTTTTGGGTACTACCATCTATTATACAAAGAGGGAACGAGCATGCGGTTGATTCAGCCATATCACGGTTGGATATCTGGTTTATGTCTATTCTACATTTTCATGCCTCTTTTACTTTCATAATACATTATATGATTCCACTTTGTTTTCAAGATGCATCTGGTTTTAAACTCCATTCAGTTATATATGTATGGTTGGAAGAGATTATTGAAAACCCAAAAAGCAAGAAGGGTGCGTAACGAAGGGTTATAGAAGTGTCGGATCTAAGAGATGAGATTAAAGAATTTTTTTCCTCACTAGTTTTTTATACTCGGCGTTTATCTTTTTTTTTGTTATAACTTTGATTTCAAAACGATATCAATTTTAAATATATTTCGAGAAAAAAATTCATATCATTCGTTATCATCTTGGTACCACCTTCATTTTAACTCAAATTATGCACGGAATTAACAAATTTATAATGATATATTGGATCTACAAAATTACAGATGAAAAATTCAGGACCAAAATATACCACCTCATACCACCTTGGTATAGGGTGGTAACTTGTTATAAACAATGATAAAATAGGGTAAATACAATTAGTATATTCTTAGTTTCTTACTATCATGTAAGCGATTATTATACAGTCTGATATGGTATTACTACCATTGTACACTTCCATATCACGTGGTATGATCTTATATAATGCCAAGCATTAGCATTATAATAGACTAGTAATAAATGTCTCAATTTTTTTGTTCCAAAATGTATCAAAGTGTATATCATTTTAAAGAGCATAAATAATCTTATTTATCTTTAAAAAAATTATGACTTAAACAGAAATAGAAATAGCCCATTAAAATTTAGAGAGAGAAAAAATTATAGGTCTTTCAAGAACGATGATGTGATAAGTTATACATGGTTATGCATCACAAGATTGTGCACTCGATTCGCTGTCTAGCTGATTGTCCAAGATTAGGAAATATAAAAAAAATGTTAATATATATATTTCAAATTTCAATTATTACATTTCGTGAATATGTATATTTTTATAGCACAATAGTGAACTAAGCATGATAATAAAATTTATACACTTAAATATATGAGTACATTGTTTTATAGTTAAATAAAAAATTCAATAAGCTACAAAAATCCATACCTAAAAGTTAAAACTATGGCGCTCCTCAATAAACAATCATATCTGCTCATTCTGTTACCCCCAAACTACAACGAAACCCTACAAATGAGCAGGAGGTAAAACTACCAAACTATACTTAAAGATATGAGTACATTTGTTATAGCATAATAATGAAAGTTAAAATATTTCAAAAATTAAGGGAAAATTACATAATTTGGATATATGAGTACATTTGCTACATCTAATAATATCCATTCTATAATAACTAACATTTTCTGTTACCATCTTGGTACCCTAAACCTTCATAATAACTAACACAATTTGATTATGAATGAGATTCTTGATGTAGCATATTCTAAAAAACGCTCTTCAATACTTGCAATTACAAACCCCCTTATAAAAGTGACAATAAAGGAGTAAGAAACAAATGAGAGATTGATCATCTCAAAGATGAGATTGACAATCATCCATAATGAATAATCGTGGTGGTATGATTTTCTATTCAAATACAAGTATTTTATTTTATTTTAAGGCAAAAAAATGACAAATTATCCTAATTACATGTTTTGTCTAAATACATCATCCAAAATCGCAACTTCCAAACGACCCCTAAAATAGAGGAAAAACTATAATGGAATGGGAGAAATGAAATAACAAAGAGTAAAATTAGAAGCATGACTTCACTAACAAACCCTACAACTTAATTTTATAGTTGATGTAGTACCTCAAAATATGATGAATATATTGCCACTCATTCGTACATTCACATATTACTTATACCAAAAGTTGGTTTGATCTACCGGTAATCTTTCAGAACCTTACAGGGGGAAAAAGCAATGGAAAAGTAGTGTTTCTTAACATTAGAAAGGATTAGATACATTTTTTTATCAAATACAAAATGTCACCCTCGAGAGATTATACATATGTCATATATAGACTTCATGGTCCAATATATTTGGGGAGTTCTATCCTAAGGGTAAATCTAGAGTTATCACATAACCGGAGTAACAAAATGCTATCTAGATTTTGAATTGACTAGTCTTCGAGATATCATACTTCAAAATTAAAATCTATGTATTAATTAATTCTCTAAATGTTATACATTAAGATTAATTTAATTAGAAATAATAATTGATGGTTATAATTCATCAAAATACATGCACCAAATTACATATACGATCTTAGAGTTTAGGATTTATGATTTGAATAATTAGGACCTAGGATGCACTTACTAAGGGTTAAAGTCTAGAATCATTATCCAAATTATTGTTAATTCGAAGTCCATATAGCATTTTTTTTAATAAGGTATGAGGTACCCTAGATTTATTTTATGTACAATAAGAAGTCACCAAGGATACAATAAGCTTCCAAAGATTGCCAATCAGGATGGTCAATGCGTTGAGTTGAGTTTTGTCTAACACCCACTCAGCTCATTAGTAAACGAGTCTATCTCAAGCACGACTCGTTTACTATAACATTTATTCGTGTTTGACATTATCTCGACTCATTAATGAGATCATGAGTTCTTATCAGATTTGGCTCATCAATCAGCTCGAGCTCAACTCATTTATCATTCTAGATAGTTAAACCCTTAAACTAAACTCTAAAATAATTTATAAAGTAAGTATATTAATATTTGTATGTCATGTAAGATACATGTGATTAATGTCATGATATGAAAAAGAAATAATAAAAGAACTTTCATCATTAGTTGATTTCGTGCTTATAAACTATGTTGATATTATATTATTTAGTTCATATTTTAACTAGTTCGCATCTTATTATTTCATAATAGTTAGTATTTAAGCAATTTATTATACATAATTTGCTTTGAAATTATAAATGAGACATAATTGTTCACATATATTAAACTTCATATAAACCTATAAATGATGAACAAGCCAACTCATATGATATAGATTAATCTGCTCATGAGCCGGTAGTTGAGTTGACTCGCTAGCTACAATATCGAGCCACCTTATGAGCTCGAAACGTCTAGCCCACGAGTTGAGCTCAACTAGTCACTTAGTCGAGCTGACTCACGAACCTCTCAAAGTGAATAAAAGTTTAGCTCAAACTCAGCTCATCAGTAAACAAGGTCTGAGTTTCAAATGAGTTTTTTCCCCGAACCGAATTTCAAACCGAACAAATTAGCTCAGTCCTATTTTTCAACCAAAACGAAACCCATTATATATTAAAACTATTTATTTCATAGGACATTACAAAGAAACGACAGGACGTGTCAAAAAATAGATCAAACAATCGTATATCCTCCCAGAAAAGGTTAGTATGTTGTGAAGTGACAGCATATCATCAGTACTACTTGCCATGATGATCACTACTACCACAGCTAGCTACTCATTTATACTTTCGCATTAGATCCTCACCCTTTGGTTGTAAACTAACTTATATAATATAAAGTTACCAAATGGCAGTCGGTCCAGAACAGCTTGGTTAGTTAGTTAGTTTATTAATTAATTAGTTTGCATCAACAAAAAAGGAATCATATGTAAATATCCTCCCAGAAAAGACTTTAATTTCAAGCCTATCCATCCATATATTGGCATCGTCACTGATCCACTCCAAAACTTAACGTGACTGAAATAGTATTGTTTAGGGTGTAGTAGTACTCCCAGTACACTTGCTGTCTCACTTGCAAGTTGCAAAGTTTGCAGACACTATACTGAAACCAACCAGTATTCACCATATAAAGAGAAAAGAAGAAAAAATCCAATTAACTAAACCAGTATTCGATTTGCCCAAAATAGAATCTTGTTTATCACATATAATTTCACCATATAACAATTTGTCTACGTACGGATATGAAGAAAGGGGTCACCAATCAGTGTAAAAGCAGTAGTGCGGGCAGGCAGGCTCCTTACAAGCAAGGAAGGAAACAGCACAAAGAATTTGCATTTAACCAAGTACCCCCTTGTTTGTTTGTTTGACAGAACTATACAGTTACTAAAAAGCGTTGCTTACTCGTGTCTAGAACGGTATGAATTTATTAAAAGATGTTAGTTTCGTTAGCTTAATCTTCAATAAGGTTTCATAATCATTACGAAATATCAAGTAAATGGAAGATCTGGGAGAAGAAGAAGAAGAAGGAGGAGGAAGTCACATTAATAAATAGTTACAAAACCAACATCAATGTTGAGTCTCTCCTCCTACTAATTAAACCCAGGAGCTGTAAGGAACACAAAGATTCGACTCTAATGTACTTTTCGCTCTCGCAGGAAGAAATTAAAAGCAAATGTAGGGGGGGAGGAATATACACACACATATAGATCAAAGAAAGAAGATGCAAAAGAAGGAAAATGATGACTGAAAGTAAGATGGTACCTGGCGCTGGCGAATTCGTAGAGCTTGCCGCGAGGGGAGAAGACGAGGAGGGCAACCTCGGCATCGCAAAGCACAGACAGCTCGAACGCCTTCTTCAGCAGCCCATTCCTGCGCTTGGAGAAGGTCACCTGCCTGCTCGTCGCGTTCTCTATCCTCCTCATCTGCGTCTTCCCCCGCACCATCTTGCCGCCTCTTTTCTTCTCTTCTGGTTTCTCTCAGCTGCTGCTGCTCCTCCTTTCCCAACTTCAATGTCCGTTTTCTTTCTTCAGATCGGAAACCCAAAACCGACCCCCAGCTGAAATTTTTTCGACAGAAACGAGGATCATCGCCTACCCTTTTGTATGTAACTAATCAAATCGGTCAATAACAAATCACATGGGCTATTATTATTATTATATATGTAATAACAACATATATAATCAAGCAGGCTAGCTATATGTATATGATATATTCAGAGAGAGAGAGAGAGAGAGAGAGAGAGAGCAATTTAAGTAATTAATCTAATTAACAAAGAAGGAATGGAACTCAACTAACTCACCCCCCACAAAGAAAGAGACAAACTCCCTTCCTTGCACCCCAAACAGTGTCGCTGCTGCTGGTGGTTGTGATTTTCGAGTAATTAAGGTAGTAGCTAGGGGAGCAGAAAAACCAACACAGAAAAACAAACCAGATTCAAGAACAGAAAACCCAGAAGGAAAGGAATATAAGTAAAGGGGTTATGGATTCTTAGTTGAGAAGAAGCGAAGTGGGATTAATTTGGAAAATTTTGGTGCTTTTGGGCTTCCCAATTTCACCACCAGGAGGGAGAAAGGAGGAGAGGAGGGAAGGTGGGTTTTCTTTTTCCCTTATCTGGGCAGTGGCTGGCTGGGTTTGGAGGTCAAAGGTTGGTTGTGGATGAGAGTTTTTGGAAATTTTTACCATAAAAGCCAATAACCCCAGAAAAAGGGTTTGACAAAGAAAATCACCCAAAAGCAAAATGAAATCCTATGCCAAATCAAGCAAGGCAGAGCAGCACAGCGCAGAGCAAAGAGAGAGAGAGAGAGAGAGAAAAGAAAACCAGGAAAGGAATCGACCGACGGGAAGGGTAAATAAATTTCTGATATTGATGGGAAGGAGATGGTGAGGAGAGGATTGGCAGAAGAGAAAGAGATATGCAGGAAATGGCAAAAACCCAAATAAAGAAGGAGAGAGAGAAGAGATGCTCTCAGCTCGCTCGCTCGCTCAACAAACTAGCTCTAGCCAGCTACCCTCTGTACTTAGTTGTTAGTACTACCTTTTTCACTTTAATTAATTGCATTTTTTTTTTTATTATCGAATTTTTTTTATTTGTTTAACCAATTGTTTCCTAGTTCACGAAAACGAAGCAGCAGCAGGAAAGCATCAACCAAACCAACCAACCAGCTTTGTTTTGTTTGTTTCCTTATTCATATAAATCTTTCACTGTTTTTCCATCTCTGCTCCTTCCTCAGACCCTGCCTATTTCCAGCAATACCCTTATTTTACTTGCTTACGTGATTAACAACAACAGCTTATTCATTAGTATTCTACAGAATCAATGCATTTTTTTTCATTTGTAAGCTGTTGAATACTAATGAATAAACTTCAATATGATATTCACTTTGATATATTTTTTGGAAAAAAAAATAAGCCATTTTTTCACTAGTATGTATCATATGGTATTGACTTGTATTAAATAAGAGCATACCATATGGAATGAAAAAGCTTACCATGGTGGTATGAACATACCAAGACTGTAGGATGATTGAATACATGATAGTAAGAGTATACTAACTGTCATTTACGACTTTCAACATTGTGTACCACAAGATACCACCCCGTACCAGGGTGGTATTGTGTGGTATTTTTTTGGTCCTGTATTTTGTTCACTCAAAAATTTGTAGATCCAATATATCGTGATTAACTCATTCCTTCTGTGCAAAAATTTTAAAAACGACTTAAAGACGAAGAAGATACCATATGGTATTCACTTGGTAACAAGAGGCAAGAAATTCTTTTTTTCAAAAATATTGAAAATGGATTTCACTTTATAGAGTAGAACGAACTCGTTCCATCTGTGCAAAAAAAAAAAGAATTGAAATCCAAGTTAAAACGAAGAAGATATGAGCCGATTAATAAAATAATGGAAAATAAAAATGTGTTTAATTTCTCACCTTTAGATCTGAATTTTATGGGTCCACTTAAATCTGATGCCTGAGATTTAGTTACTCTTACTCATGATGAGTAACCATGGGGTTACTGACAGGAACTTGAACCGTTATTGCTAGGTAGGTTATGCATCTTATATGCATGGTCCATGAAAACGTATCGTACCGGCGGTTCAACCACGAAATACCAGTATCGAAGGCTAAATCGGTAGGCGGTATTTAACGATCTAACGGTTGAACTACGGTTAAACCACGATTTTACCATAAAATATTCTACTGTTGACTTTCCCGATACGATATCCGGTACGGTTTCATGGACCATGCTTATATGTTCCCTTTATGTTATGGATCTATCGAAAACATCAAGTCCAAAGTCTACGGTTATTAAAATTTAGATAATCACTTTGTCATTAAGTTGTAGCGTGCTAAATTCATTCATTATTATTATTCAAACCGTAATTTGGTGTTAACACATTTCCACTTTTTTCAATTATTTTGATAAAATTTGCATGAACTATATTCAGATTAAAACATACAACTTACTAAACCCGTATAATAATTTAAATTGTTTGACAACCTTGCCACACCAATCTCCTCTCTTACATTATCTTGTTATTACTATGTTATATTATATTATATTATATGGTGCTACCTTTTATCTTCTATTAAGTAATGATTATCAATGTTATAATCATACTGCTTTTCCTTTTCATTTCTCCTTTGCAAGTGAGGTTAAACGTATACCACCTTCTTTTCCTTGTTTTGGTAATATCCATGATGCACCAATTAAAGTCAAGCAACCCAACTTATTCCAAGTGGGAAAAGGGGAAAAAACCTGTAAATTCAATTTCAAAGGCCGTGTTTGCGGCAAATCCCCTCTCTGTTTCTAATCTAACCTCAGATTTCACATCATATCCCACCCTAACCTTATGTATAGCTTCTGTTATCTTAATAATCACGTCCTCGTACAATCATATATACTACTACCGTTTGTTACAGGTTTAGAATTTCTGCTAGTAGAGAGTTGATATCGGTTTGGTTGATGGACATGGCAGACCCCTTCGTCTTACGAATTTACTGCTATATTCCTGGGACAAGGGGCAAGATGTGTGTATCGATCTGACTGGATCTTCACCTATAACTCAGATTAGGATGATTGGTTTTAAACCTGACCGAGTTGTTGTTGATGTTGCTCAACGAAAGTGTGCCAGGTATCGATACTTGTTCATGGCGGCTGGTTATGGTTTCCTACCCTTTTCATTTTCTTTACTGGGAGAGTTTGGTACGAATGTCGTGGTTTTGCTCAAGCGAATCCATAAATTCTCAGGATTCGGAGGTTTGGGCAGCCACGTACATTTTTACTAAACTTAACTTTGTTATAACTAAAGGAGTGAGGACTCAGATTGTATGTCGGCTCCCCACTAATTTTTTTTTATATTTTTATTGTTATTCCACTTACTAATAGTTTTTATTGTTATATTTCCACAATGAGTTATTTAAACACAAATAACTTGTTTAACAGCGTTTTACTTAAATGACTTATTTACAAATAACTCAAAACGAGTTATTTGAAATCACTCATACCCATGTGTTATTTTGAAATAACTCGTTTTACCACTCTATTTTTACCAAATACCACATGTCAAATACCCCATTTGCATGGTTCAACAGAAACGAGATACTTTATTTCAATTACCACTGAAATAACACTGAAATACCATATGAGAATGTGATATTTGTGAGTTATTTCACAATAACTACCCCTGTGAGGTATTGACAATAACTCATTAATGAGTTATTTCAAATTAACTCAAGTACAAATAACTCATCACCAACTTTTCTAGACAAACGAATCATACGAATAACTCATTCAAACAACACTAAATTTTTTGACTCTACAAATATCATGTTGACAATTAACCCATCATAACGACCACTAAGTGGGTGGATATCATGATATATAGTGAACATAACAGAACATAGAAGTGAAAGCTATAATGTAACTGTATAAAAAAGCTATAATATTTGTTTCTCAATATTGAAATTTAATTTTTGAAAAAAGCAAACTAATAAGTAATAACCTACTATTCCGTCAGTTTTTAATATTTTCTCAAAATGTACGAATGCATTATAACCTCATATAAATTGGATGCATCTCTTTCATGCCATACGTAGCTTTTACACATGTATCTGCATTTTACCCTTTGCTCGCTGGGTTCTTCCTGAACCTCAAAGTTTGGTTCTCTAGACCTTCTTCATGTAACATCCAACACATTTTCTGACCAAAAATTTATTTTAGGACTGCTCCTGCACGACATTCCTCTTTGCCTCTTTGGGAATCAACGTTATCATTCAGGTTTGTTGTACCATCGTTTAAGAGGGACGCAGAGAGGTTACGATGCCACTTGTAATAGCTCAACCGTATTTTGATCAATATATTTTTCAGTTCTGCGCCTACCCGTTTAACAATTTTTTGCTTTTGGAGTGCATCATGGAGAGTGGGACTTCTCAAAATGACACTCATTTATGCACTACTGCACACTAAGCACGTTTCATTTCATTCGTTTCACTAAAAAACACGTAATATCAGTTAAAATTAAATAATTTATTATAAATTATATATATCTCTCTCTTATTTTATCAATCAGGAATTTACCAACGTGGTTCTGCATAGGGCTGCAAATGAGCCGAGCTGCTCGCGAGCGGCTCGGCGTTCGACTCGAGAAAAGCTCGTTCGAAACTCGACTCGTTAATAAACGAGCCGAACACGAGCTCACCTTTGTTCAGCTCGTGAAGCTCACGAGCTAGCTCGACTCGGTGGCTTGTTGAGCTAAACTCGTGAGTTGCTCGTTTAGAGCTCATGATATGTCTTAACATGTGGCTGGAGAGCCAACTCGATTATCAACTTATGGACGAATCAATCTATATCTTATGATTTTAATTCATATGGTTGTTAAATTATATATCTCGACGTATATAAAGTTTAACACGTTGAGTATGTGAGCAAATATATCTTATTTTCTACTTTAAAAAGAAATTATGCATCATAGATTGCTTCGATACTATGAAATAACATGATTTGGAGCAGTTAAAATTTATTCACTAAATGATATATGATACCAACAAAGTATAATACGAGATTAGCTAACAAAATAAATCATATGTATCATGATATACAAAATGAAGTACCAAATAAAAGTTAAGATTCTAATAAACAAGCTAGCCGAGCTCGAGAAGTGTGGGTCGCTATAGTGAGATATATTTGCAGCCCTATGCAAATAAAAATTAAAGTAAAACTCGACTCGGCTCGATTTATTTGCAACCCATACACATAAAAAAAGCTAATGTTGGAGATGATAATGTTCATCTATAACTTAATAAAAGATATCTCTAGAAGGAAGTGCCTGCACCCTACAGGCTACATGAGAAGTGTGGGTCCCTGGAGTGAGAATTTTTGGGGTTTTCAGTAAGTAGTTTTCCTCATAATTATTTATTTATTTATTTATTATAATAAGCCCAACAGATCTGGAAATGAACAAATGGGCGAGTCTGTCAGAGTCGTCCGTACAACTACGTACAGGACGAACCAATGGGAAGCCGAAAACGCATCCATTAGCCACCAATCAATTTCCTTCTCTGTGCTGTCAAACAAAATCAAAAGAAAAGGAAAAATAATAAAATATCCTTCCCTTCCCTGCGCCCGTCCACCACACACTCGCCCTTGTCTTCTTTTCTCCCTTCCCTCCTGTCATTTCTGGGGCCATCATCTCCAAAAGTATTTGTAGTCTTAATAAATAATATATTTTACTTAAATCATTTAAAAACAATTGTTAAAAATATTACAATACTCAGCCCTTCATGGAGGAATTGAGAGGTATATGAATATCACTCCCTGCAGTATAGTGGCTCGATCGTATTTCAAGAAGTCCCGATTATCTAGAATATAATCATGTTAAGCCTGATTATTATCTCGCGTCAATTGTGTTGTTTGTTGGCTGGTGGTTGGTACTAGGGGAATTATGTTTACTAAATAACAAGAGAATTGTTTTCCGGTGAGAAAATCTTTGTTGAATTAAGATGGATGCAACTTTGACTTCTGACCAAACAATTCAAATCTCTTCAACACACAGTTCGAATGAGGGTGTTTGATTGATGAAATTCTTGAGAACAGATCTATATTAAATTACCTATACTCATATATGGAGGATCAGTGAGAACTCCAAACTACGACTGATGACTACTTGGAGAGAGAAAAAATGTAAAGTTTGACATAGGTGTCAATTGTCTAGTTGTGGAACACTTGTCTCTATTGACTCCTTCTCCTATTTATAGCCATGAGGAGGTAATCGTTGTAGAAAACCATATGTTGGATAACTCCAAAAAATTACTGCTCCTTGCTTCCCCGGATGTGGTGGTTACTCCTTCAACCACCTAGGTGCCCATCTTGGAATTGTCATGGGTATTGAAGTGTAGCTTGTCTCGCTTGGTCTTGTTTGAAACCTCGTGTCGTGCTAGTCTTTTGATGAACCTGTGGTATTAGCGGGTCGTAGGCCTTTTGCCTCGGGGCCATGTATTTCTTACTCATGTCCATGACTCTCTTGGGACTTATTCACTAGTGATATAATGCTCTACCATCACACCCTTATCATTCGTGCCCAAGGCCCTCTCTTGAGTCATCATGTCTTTCTCAGACTTAATATATTTTCAAACGTGCTTAGGGCCTCTTATCTCGCGTCCCGGCCCCTCCTCATGAAGCGGCATGAACCTCTCAAACTTAGTCATTTTTATCTCCTTTGAGAGATGCTTATCATGGCATGGCCTCTTGACCTGTAACCACGCCATGTGTTCTTCATCGCCACCATGACCCATGTAATTTGCGACGGGACTGCTTCCTCACGTTCATGGCCCATCTCGTGACACGGTCATGGACATCCCAATAATGCACATGGCCCCTCTCGTGAAGCGGGATGGCCTTCTCAGACTTAGTATTTTTTATCATGCCTAGGCCTCTTGTCTCGCATTTATGGCTTCTCCTGAAGCTGCACGTATTTCTCATACTTAGTAATTTTGTTATATTTTAAAGGGAGACTAATTTCAAACAATATTATTTTTGCCCATGAAATGGTTAAGTGGTATAAAAGGAAGAATGTCTCTCCTCGTTGAGCTCTTAAAATTGACATAATAAAAGTGTTTGATAGTGTGTATTGGAGTTTCCTATATAGTGTAATGACTGCTATGCTCTTAAAATTGACATAATAAAAGCGTTTGATAGTGTGGATTGGAGTTTCCTATATAGTGTAATGACTGCTATGAGGTTTCCAAAATTGTTTGTCAAGTGGGTAAAGGGTTGTCGTGAATCTACTAGCTTCAAATTATGCATAAATGGAGGCTTAGTGGGGAATTGTCCAGCTAAAAAGGGGGCTTAGAAAAGGTTACCCTTTATCTCCTTGCCTTTTTTATATAAGTATGGAGGTTCTTAGTTGCATGTTAAACATGGCAGCAGCAAGAGCAGTACTCCCTTATCTTCCTCAATACCTCATAATAGTTAGGAAGAACTTATATCAGTAGTGGCACACTTGGTAAGCGAACTCAAGTTGTCTCTTGATTTGTGATCCAATGATTGTCTATGCGTGATTTCTCATCATGTCATGCATTAGTTCTTCGAAATACAAACTAAAATGCACATGCAATTACTATCATGCCATGTGGATAGCCTAGGTTAGAAGCCAAGAATGATAATCACAAGCATGATCTCAATATCGATGTAGTAATGTATTATTAGTGAACAAAATTATAGATATACATGTCCCCCCCCCTCCCCTAATTAAGGAGGCATATTTAGTTCGACAATAAGAGGGATTTCGCCAACATGGCTGCTCCTCTTATCTCGTGGAGACTAAACTACTATAGTTTAGAATCACGGAATCGAACGCATTTCATCCCAAAATGGAGAGATTTTTTAAGCTTTGGATTCAAGATATCTTTACAATGAGACCCAAGCCCTCTAGTTAAACTAAGTCCCCATGCCTAAAATCCTTTTAATAACCGACATTACATAGGGTTTAATTCTTCCTATTCGAACTAGGACTCTTCTTTCTTGTCTTGCGCAACAAGAGGAAACTTCTAAAGTAGCAGCTGAGGTCAGCGACGGTCTTGGGCCGTTGTGATATTTCCTTTTGCCAGAATGGGCTGCCATTTGGTCCACACATCTCTTTGGGTCCTTGGGCCTCTCACCAAAAATCAGCTTTAAATGGGTCACGGCGAGCCTACCTGAAGCTTAAACCGACGTGATTTTGTCTTCCTCGCTTAAGGTCCATTCCAGAATTCATCCTAGCTTTTGCTTTTTTCCCGAAAATCACTAAAAACTACACAAAGCGCATCAAATAGTATAAAAGTAAATCTAAGGTCTATTAATCTACTACTTTGACCGAGTGTCGCAGGCTGCCAGGCTCGCAGTTCATATATTGCATATGTTGATGATAGGCTAGAGTACTAACGGGCTAAACACAAAACATAATATCTGGAAAAAAAAAATAGGACCATAATGTAACACTCCCTTACCACCCTGGTATATGGATGGTAACCGGTGGTAAACTATGATGAATGTGGTAAATGACAGTTCGTATATTGCCTTTATCATGTATTCAACTATTATACATTCTAGTATGTTCATACCACCATGCTATCTCTCATACCGTGTTGTATGATCTTATGTAATACCAAGTATCACCACCATGGTATAGACTGGTAATAAATGTCTCAAATTTTTTTATATATCAAAGTGGATATCATTTTGAAGAGCACAATTAATCTTTCTTAACTTTGAAAAAAATTAAATTAAAACTCAAAACAAAAGAAATATAACTAGTAAAAATTTATAAGGAAAATGGTTAGACACCCTCCATATAGACTTGGCAATAGGGTAGGGTTGGGTAATTTCGGGTTGGGGCCTCAGGTTACGAGTCGTGTCATGTTGGTTGACTGATTTCAGGTCAAATATTGACCCACCCATCAAGTTTCGGGTTGGGTTACAGGTCGTTTTGAGTTATGAGCGCTCTATGAAACGATATCAAACATGCTTCATATTTTTTTTATAGAAAACAAATCTTCACATATGCATGACCATAGTTTATCTAACGCATGTCACTTATTATATTCTCAAATCATTCCATGCTAATGAAATGAAACACAAATTGCACAAACCGTCAAAAACAATCACAAGAGTAACTACAATAAACACATGATATTTGATTATCTTTGAACTCCAAACATGTCTTTCAAATCGTTGTGAATTTTTTAAACATCTCACCAATTTATGAGTGATTTTACCATTCTGGAAGTGTCATATGAAATGGAACGAGTCTAACGGGTCGACCCGCTAAGCCACCCAATCCGACCCAAAAATCACGGGTTAATCGAGTTCGGGTCATTTAGGTTTTGGGTTATAAAAACTTCCTCTATTTTTTTTTTGGGCGGATTCAAGTCGGGTCAACAAGTCGGTTCGTAATTTACCAGGTCTACCTTCATAAATGACTTAGGGATATATATGGGAGATTTTGTATAGTTATGCAAGGGATCAACTTTGCTTATGGGGAGTAACACTCTTGCAAGACCAATCTAGGCCGTTCTAAGAGGCTCTACTTGGATCTCCAAGGTTGGGCTTAAGGCGAAACCACTCATGAAACAAGCATCCGGTCGTTGGTTTTATGAGAGAATACTGACGCTTAAAAATTTCAAGAAGCACTACATTCCTTCTGTGCATACCGTAAATTATGTAGCCGGGAAAACAGCTTCTTCTCTAGATCGTTTGAGCCTAGTAAGAGAGTTGATCATTGATTTGAACGAGAGAAAAAAGCCAATTCATGTATTTTTCACATCAATTGTTTTAAGTCAAAACACTTTCTGTTCTTTGGGCTCTAATGTTGAGGAAGTCATCAAACCAATAATCACAGCGAGAACCGGGACCGATACCTTCAAAGAGTGTGGCATGGTACAAAAACTACCCTTTGCCCAACTCTTCCTAGCACTATTGTTTCTCTCCATCGACAAGCAAAATATCAACACAAAAGCAAAACGATATCAAACTGTGGGGTTTGAGGGCAAGGAAAGGATTACAGCACAATAATCAAACCCATAACAAGATTTATGTCCCAAAATGCTAGGCAATAACTTCAAAAAATCACACTATCTCCTCCACCATTGAGTTATCATCATCATCCACTGCATCTCTGTGAGACAAACATGCCGAGAAAAGAGCTATAAGCAACGGGTTCTTTCTCAAGCAGGAGGTGAAGTTATCCTTGCTCACCCTCCCTTTCCCCTCCACGTCAAACAACTTGAACAATTCATGAACCTGGTGGTTTTGCAAGGTAGTAACAGGAATATCACTTAGCTGAAGAATAGTTCAGTTTATATCTATTTGTTCTGTTAAGAATAATGCAAGATTCAGTTGGGTTTGGAAAAGGGGGAACTGAGAGACACATAAATGTCATTAAGTACCTCGGCTTCATCCAAATCTGGGATTCCAAGTCGAATGACATCTCCAAACTGCTTAAATCCACGACAGCATCAGCAATATCATCACAATGGAATGAATAATTGAAAGGCAAATGATCTAAGGATGTGGCTTCTCAAGCATAATACCTCGTGTTGCGAGATTTCATGTTCTTCAAGAATATCACATTCACTAAATGCCAGTTCACACATACTGCGGAATTGTGGTTGTTTCATGACGTGCAATGATCCATATAAGAACTGCAACAGACAAATAGTCAAATAACATGAAGAAAAGCATTCCATATAGAACATTCAAACAAATCCAGGCTAGCTATCTGATGACATCATGAAATTAAATGGTTAGCAATTTCGAAGTTTAACTATCAGCAGTAGCTTTGAATCACGCATGAAAAAACTTAAAAACTCATGCCAGACAGAAAACACAGCGGAGAAAGGTACCTGTTTGAATGTAATTGATCCACTCTTTTCCACATCAAGGAACGCAAAAACCTACACTCCATGAAACAGATTTCAGTTATCAAACATTGAATTTGTTATAAACCTCCCACTTAGGAATCAGGATAAAATTAAAATCATATGGTATGTAATAAGTGAACAGTACGTATCAGTTCATATCAAGCTTCTTGGCTTATTGGCCAAAGTTTCATCGAACAACTATGCTCGCAGCAACTCGGCCTTTCAATGACATAGAGAGAAGAGGCATAACAGTTCAAACAGTAGGAGATCATGTGAAAAAGTAACTATCTAATGACAAACCTCTTCTGAGAGAGTGCAAGGCCTCAGTTTAAGAACCCTCAAAAAGTCATGGACTCTAACACGGCCACTGCAGAACGGATGACAGTTACAGCGGATATATTAGCTCTCAATCATAAGAAGATAGATTAAAATAAATAAATAAATAAATAAACATGGAGGCAAAGCATCATACCTGGAGTCTGGATTCATAGAAAGAAACTTTTCTAGAAAGTCCATAGCTTCCAAACTGCGTATGTGGAATAACTGACAAAGCAATAGGACCACATACTTAGTAAAGCCATCAAATATGGCCACACTAAAAAAAGAACCATCTGTTTCTCATAAATGTGAGGTAAGTCTACAAACCAATAGCAAAGTGAAAGAGCATAAGAGTTGTCACTGCATAGTACAGACGTCATATTTACTTCTAGACCAATAACAGGAGCTATACCCAAACTAAATTAGCCAACTTATCCCCTTTTCCTCACCACCAAAGTTTTGTTGATATCTGGCATACCTATTAAGCAATTTCCAACTGAATCCTCAGTCCAGAATTATGTTAGACTCGATCTAGGTATTATGCTATTAGGGTCAAGTACCATGATCAGGCAAACAAGCAAAAACCATTAAATGGGTGAGCAAGGTGACAGAAGACATAAGAGATTCCACACCAACAGAAAGCAATATCATCAATATGAACATTGCAGATACAGCATGCAGTCTAATGTATTGTGGCTTACCGATTCCACCTTTGCCATTTCAACCATAAAATTTGAAGGCTTCTCCTGCAACACCATACACAAGTAAATATCTGAAGTTGGTACGTTCACATCAACATATGAAACTAGTTTATTGGAAAGACCAACGCGGAAGCAAGAAGGATTAGCCATAAATAGAGAAGTCCAGGTGCAAGAATCGAAGTTGAGCTAAGGACATATAGGAGTTAACTAGAGAAAAATGTCTAACGAAGTTGAAAAGAAGTCCAGATGGAAGGAATTGAGCTGGTCTAACGGCATGTAGGAGTTTCAAAACAGAGGAGAAACTTTCTGATTTCATTCACTTCAAGTGAGCTTTAAGCTCAGCACAAAGCTTAGTTTTGACAACTAAGTTTATGATTCTATAGTCCAGTACTCCTTTCTACATGTCATCTTTGATGCTCTCAGATGACTACTTATCGCATGACATAAAAAAATCAACCATGGCAGATAATGACGAAGAACAGCAAACCTGGCCAGACTCAGCCGCTCTCATGAAAAGCATCACATCCCCATAGGAATGGCATGTTTGTACAACATTGAGAGTAGATGCCATAGCATTACTTGTCTGCAAAGATTCACATAGTCAATCTCAATATAAACATGATAGAAGAATATGATATAAGTAACTACTGCCAAGCAGACAAATATTCCCGCCTAATTTTAATATCAATTTAGTGTGTTGCATATCAACAAATAATGGTAAAACTGAAAGAAAAGCAAAACATAATAATTGCAGAGCAGTGACTCACTCTCTTGGCAAAATGTGCAGGGTTTTCTTTGCAATTATCAAGGGGAGAAACTATTGGTAGATACTCCACCTATCCATTTATAACAGAAATCAAATCAATATTTCAGCTAAACAAGTAACTAATGAATGGCCTTAAGTAAAGATAATAACCATACCTCAAGGAAATTGTGAAACTGGGAAAACATTCTAAACATGAGCATTGCCAAGGAAATATTCCCCCTGATGAATAGCAACCATGAGCAAGTTTTGGTAAAGGATGCATTAAAAGTCGAAACTCTAAATTTCAGGAAAAGGAATCCATCTTACCAAGATTGGTCAAAATGAACGTGTGGATAGCGCACAACCACTGGTTGGATTGCGTAATTAGGGATAAATGCTCCAAGTTGAAATGAAAGAAGGCTTCTTCCATTGGAAGTGGTTCCTTCAGGAAACAACAGCACTCGAGGAAATCTATCGCAACATCCCTTTCTCTGTATTCAGATCCTTGAAAGCACAATTCTGTATCAAATAGCTAATAAATTGAAAATTTTATTTTACATAGAACTTTTTTCAAGACGACTGCTGGACAGAATTTCGTGAGTGTAAGAAATTGGCTTATCATTCTGGAAGACTTAAGTCATCTTTTAATGCACATAAGCCTAAATCACACAAAACCTAAGAGAAACAAAATCAAAGACTCTTTCTCTCTTCCAATTCCCACTTACAACTAGCTACACAAAAACTGAACAAAGTAAAATGAGATGATTAACAAAAGAAACAGCAAGTTTATACCTTTATCTCATTGACAGCATTCTTCCTTGACGGTTGTGAGAATCTATCAACATATATAACCTGGGGACACAACAAAAGCATAAAACAGCGTGAAGAGCGGAATATTGGAGGCAAAAAGGACATTGTTACGATAATAACGATGACAACGTCCGACTTAGGTGAAATCGCCAGGAGATGAAAAGCACAAATTACCTGCATAGCTCTGATGATAGTTCCAACAAAAGGCAAAGCATCATGCGACTCGGAAGCAACAATGGTAGGGCACATCTCATAGAAATAGAAAATGGGGTCGATGTAAGAAACGTGGTTTGATACAACGATCGGAGCAATTCCTCTGGGAGCCGGCTTTCCTTTCCTTCGTATCCACTGGTAGCTGGATGCAGTAATTGCAATCAGACAAAACAAAGTAAACACCATTAATCAATCAATCCTCCACTGGTAGTAGCATCTCAAGTTGCCACCAACTTATGCGGAGCAAACCCAGAAAAGTAGGGAGAAATAAAAAGGGCGGAGACAAAAATACAGACCCAAAAGAGAAGAGAATGCCACGGGCGGTAAACCTAGTGACCCACATGAGGCGAGAACGCCATCTGGGCATAGGGTTGTGCTTGTCTTTCCATCCCAAAATCGCCAATTTAGTAGCTATGTAGCCCACCCCCAAACAGAGTCCAAAGAGCACCAATCTGATTACCACGATCGGGAGCAGCAGCAGAATCTTCAGAACCTCGTAGAGTCCGTCGATGCGGGGAGTTCCGTTGCGGAAGGGATCGATGGTGCAGGGCGGGGGGACCGAGAAGGAATCATCGGAGCCGACGAATTCGAAAGGGTTTCGGTGAGTAGTGGAGTTGGAGCGAGGGGTAATGTGGTGATTGGTATTTGAGTGGGCCCGGCCGCCGTTCTGGTGGTTAGCGGTGGGTTGACGGGATTTGGAATCGTCGTCGCCGTCAACAGTGAGGATGAGATGCGGCGGCGGCGGAGTAGTAGAGGCGAGAAGAGGGGAGGAGAGATCGTGGGCAGCCATGGAGACAGCCGAGGAAAATGGGAGGAGAAAGAATTCGTGAGGCTCTGATTGCTGACTTTAGCTTTTGATGATGGGTGAGGTCAGGAGTGTCGAGGGACGGTGATGGCTGGGCTCGCTGTGTTTGGAGTGGAAGACAAAAGCGTGGAGAGCTGGTTCTCAGGGTCGATGCCACGTGCGTCACGTGTGGGCCGATTTTGGTGCGCTCGATTAGAGAGGAAAATCTTTCATGTAATGTAAATTGTAATCTAGGGATGCATATACAGATTTGATCGGACTATATAGTTCTCGTATCCGGCGCTCGATTAGAGAGGAAAATCTGTTTGTACAATTACGAAATTAGCCCAACAACTTGGGAGAGAAGGTTACGAAAGAAAGTTTAGTTTTTTATTTATTTATGGAAATCTGCTTAAGCTTTTATCATGTGTCACTTATACATGATCGAGTTGAATCTGATCAACCAGAAAAGATCGGAGGTCTATCAAACCAGATTACACTTTCATCCCAACGCGGTTCAATAATGAGCCATGATGTGTGCCATACAAACCAAAATAGGCGCTGGACGTTGCTACACACCACCCATCTCCGCCGTAGGGTCGTCGAGCTGTGCAGCTTCTGAACAAGGGACAGACAATCGGTTTCCAATGCTGAGTCTGGTATCTCAAAGTGAACAGCAAATTGGGCGCCCATTTCGAGCGCTAACGCCTCCGCCATTTTGTAGGCTGGTCTATGGCTTTAACTCGCTTGGCTGCAGCAAGCAAAAACTTCCCTTCCGAATTACGGATCGCCACTCCCAACCCTGCTCCGCCCCCTTGGATTCAACCAGCATTCGTACTGACTGCCACTCTCCTAGCTACTAGTCTCCTCCATTGTCTCAATCTTTCCACCATTTGAACCTCATCCTCTTGCCCCTGGTGTTGTTGGTTGACTCGACTCTACTGTCACTCCAGGAATTGGCCAAGTGAAACCACTTCCTAAAGTGTAGTATAGCAGGTTTGGGTTTAATTATCAACCCGGGTCCTAGATTTGATGACTACTCAGTGAATTCTTGTTATCTAGCAATGAAACTGGAATGCAAGTCTAACTAACAAAGCAGGTAAACGGTTGTATTCAAGTTAAGAGAGGTCACCCGGATATGGTTCCCCCTAGACTGCAGTTAAGCCGGATTGTAATTACCAAGTTCAGTTTCTATGATAGTTATACTGCGAAAGGTTCTTAAACAGTCTGAAGTCTCGACTAAAGGTCTTCGGACCCTCTCAATCTGAGTCTCTAGCGGGCGACTAACCTCCACCGGAGTAAACAGATTGAGGCCCTAAGAACAAAACCTCCACTACCGGAGTAAATCCGGTACATAATAGTGAGTTGGCTCCTCGACTAAAGTCACCAACTCCCTACCTTTAATCAAGGATGCTCTATCAACCTAGGCAGATATTCTCATTCTAGGTCAAAGCAGAAACAACAGGAATTTGATCAGGATTCAAGTCATTCAATCATTCAAACCTTAATCGAATATAATCAAATCATAGAATCGGTACTTGGGTTCATACAATCAAAGCCTAACATACAAATCTAGGGTTCTCCATACCCAGATGAATGGGAGAACTACTCCATGGAGAAGAAAGCAAAAGCAGAATCAGACGCGAAATTCATACTTTGAAGGATGGATTCCTGCTCCTGGACGTTGATCGGCACTTCTCCAAGCTCAAACAAGCCTCCAATGGTGTTGAAGATCAAGCTAGGGCGCTTGGAGACTCTTGTTCGTTGCTTTCTCTCTCTAGGAACTGATCTCTCTCTCTAAAACTCGAATCCCCTTCTCTTTGGCTGAAAATCTGCTTAAAAAGGCATCAGTGGCCAAAGCACGGTCGAGGACACGGCCGTGCTTTGCCTGAGTCCGCCCGTGTCTCGGCCAAGGTTAATTACACGGCCAGCAGTTGGGAGGAAACACGGCCGTGCTTCGCGTTGGATACGGCCGTGTAATGCATGAACACGGCCGTGCTTTGTCTCGGCCCTGCCCGTGTAATCAGCTCAGCTCTCGGCATAAAAAGCACGGCCACAGGAACACGGCTGTGTAATGCCTTAGGTGTGCCCGTGTTTTGGCCCCAACTTGACGAAATGACTTCCGAATGCCCCGAAACTCGCGCTTAGCCTTTCCTTTGACGCCTGGGACCTGAAATATGACAAAATAGCACAACCCGGCGTAAAATAGGCCAAAACACACGACTATGCCCCTCAAACGGATGAGAACTAGGGGCGCAAATATGTGCAATTACATCGTTATCATTGGTACTGTGAGAAGAAGAGTTGCCCCCAATATCCCCCTCCGCCACTTTGTATCCATTGAAGAGATGTGCATTCCTCTCTTTTCATAGGAACCAATGTAAAGTGCACCAACCAGCAAATCTCGTGTCATCGGCCTTCTCCGTCACCCTTTTTACCAATTCAAAACTCATACCAGGGTCCTTCAGCTCAAACAGATCAGTGAAAGCGGATTGGCGTCATATCCTATAGCCCCATTCGCACTCTTTAAATGCGTGGGATTGAGCCCGCGTTTAATACACATATATCATTCAATATCTTAATTAGCACTTAACTAAAAACGATTTGTAATAGAACAATTAAAATAAGTGTTATCGAATCTGCCTGAATCGCGGACTAGGTCGCTCATTTTAATACGTTTTCAACAATGGCTCATTTTAATACGTTTTCAACACTGCCATTGTTGCGCACAACAAACTATCAGCCTAGTTGCCTCCAGGATAAACAGTCAGAGTAGTTGTTTGTTGATTTTTTGCGAAAACCGGAGCTCTCTAAACTCTCTCTCTCTCTCTCTCTCTCTCTCTCGTCTTTCTGGTCTTCGAAGGTGTGTTTAGAGGGTCTGAGGGGTCGGCTATTTATAGGAGTTGAGACCCACATAATATTTCTCTTTCGTAGGAAATAAGTCATGATTTAATTAATAGATAAATATCTCATTTATTAAAATGTGTCTGGCAACAAACTATCAACCAACCGGTCGGTTGGACGGTGCTCGCAAGGGGTGGTCCATTAGTTTCTACCTCTCTCACAAGTGGGTCACCCCAAGGGTCATGCCCTTAGGTGAGAGAACCCAATCTTTATAACTCTTTGGTAGAAGTTCTCCCACCAATGTGGTACTCTTTCCTTGTGGCTTATAGCTTTCAAAGTTATTCATCTTCATTTTCAACAATCACCCACTTAAATAGTTTTGAAACTATCTCTTAGCATCAGCAGATCCATAAGATCGGGCATAAACTAAGGTATCTCTCGAGTTGAACCTAAGTGTAGTGGTTACACTTCTTATTTCCTAAGAGTGACTCTTAGTCTTGAACTCTATCTCGGACAGTGTAGCATACATAATCTTTTCATTGAGTGATATTCATTCATAGGTCGTGCGTTTATGGTCTTGCAAGTTATCACAGTTTTTAGTGAATGATCTAGCAACTTTGTGCCTCCAAAGTTCCATAGAAAGCGGTACC
Source organism: Linum trigynum (assembly GCA_964030455.1). Classification (NCBI taxonomy): domain Eukaryota; kingdom Viridiplantae; phylum Streptophyta; class Magnoliopsida; order Malpighiales; family Linaceae; genus Linum; species Linum trigynum. The sequence goes on from OZ034820.1 coordinate 2,655,458, forward strand.
ACTCCCACATTCACATAGGTGAGTCTATCAGAAGTACCCCAAAGTAAAGTACTTTGCCCCATATAAGGTATAGATCTTATTAAGATTTTAACTCAACCTCCATTGTTTTGGAATTCATGCTTCACTATGCATGAATTTTTCACATACTACTAACTACTTGTTATCACCCATAGAACCCATTTCTTGGGATTTCTTGTCAATTGGGTCGAGTTAACATCACTTGTAGTTATTGATTCGATAGGCATAATTCCCATACCCTTGCGGTATTTTGGACTTTCTCTCTAGCTAGTCCTTCGTCAAAGAATTAGCTAGATTTTATTCTGATTTGATATGATCCACTCTCACTACTCCTATCATTAGGAGTTCTTTTACAATATTGTTCTTACGACGAATTTGTCGTCTCTTTTCGTTGTAGAACTGGTTCTGAAATTTAGCGATAGTTGCGGTACTATCACAATGGATCAATATTGAAGGGACCGATCTTTTCAATAAGGGCATCTCTGACAATAATCCTCTCAACCAACTCGCTTCTTCAATAGTCGTTGCTAGTGCTGTCATCTCTTATTCAATAGTTGATTGTAATAGGATTGGTTTTTTGTTAGACTTCCAAGACACAGCTCCTCCACTGATGTTAAAAATATATCCACTAGTCGCCTTGGAGTCATCTGAAAGGGTAATCCGATCCACATCACTATACCTTTCTAGTACATCAGGAAACCTTTGATAGTGCATACCAAGGTCGCTTATCTATTGAGGTATCTCATAACGTTCTCTATAAGTATTCCAATGCTCTTTACTATGACAACTATTAAACCTGCCAAGCAATCCCACGACATATGCAATGTCTGGGGAGTGTAATCCACCACATAATTGAGACTGCCAATGATGTTAGCATGTTCAGATTGTCTTACACTATCTCCGACGCTCTTGAATGGCTTTATACTAGCATCACACGAAGTAAAAGCAGGTTTATAGTCAAAATACTTATATTTCGTCAAGTTCTTCTCTATATAGCAGATTGATCTAAAGAAAAACCATTTGATGTTATATTTATTTGGATTCCAAGCATAAACTTAGATTCACCCAGATCTTTCACCTCAGAATTCTCTCCCGACATGGTTTTTGCTTTATTGACCATGTGAATATTTGTACCAAATATCAACATGTCATCTACATACAAACATATGGTAGTGCAAGTGTTAATTTCTGATTTTTAGTAAATACACTTGTCATTTTCATTCACCTTAAAGCAATGTGAGAGAACCAAATTGTCAAACTTTTTATGCCACTGTTTTGGATCATGTTTTAAAACATACAATGATTTGTCTAACTTATAGACTTTCGAGGCATGTTCAGGAATAACAAACCCTTCATGTTGCTTTGATGTTAGAGATTTTTTTTTTAAATTTTTTCGAGCTTCTTTGATATGATTGAAACAAGCTGGAATACTGAGGTTCATAGGTTCAACCTTTAAATACCGGCCGACACAATTCTTTACCACTTATGCTTTTATCATTTCATATTTTGTTTCGGTACTTGTATTTTGAGGTTCAACTGACGGTACGATACGGTTTTCTAGTCCTTTATAATTATTACTAGTAAGATATATTTTTATTTAAGTATTTTTTAAATATCTACTTATTTTAATTTAATTTTTGAAAAAGGACATTGCTACATAAGTTTTTTGGGGTTCACCACCGAAAGTATGGCAATAGTAAAAGAGAAAAGAACTAGTTGCTCATGGCAATAAGCCAATAACTAATAACAAAGAAAAGAATTTTTAAGTGTTTAGATTTCAACTCTGGGTTTTTTTCCCCATAATTTGCAAGTCCTCCAGCTCTGGCTTAATGAACTGTGCTTGTGCGTGTATAAATGATTACTTCTAGTATGAGTGTGTGGGATCATAGACAGTGTGAGCCAGCAAGAAAGTAAACGTGATGATTTGATCTACTCATCACTACTCATGTCCTTAACTTCTCTTCATCACGGACCCAATTTGTGACCATTTTTTTTTCTTTCTTTGAAAAATGAGGAGAACTCCAAAGTCCAAATGGAGGTATGAATCACAATTTCACAGCAGAAGCTGGAAGAAGAATGGGGCTGCTGGCACCTGGCTGCGTGCAAGAAGGAGAAAACAGGTCTACTCTCAAGTGTTTGACCATCAATGAAGGCTGCAGAATCAGAAGAAAAAGATTTAGGTCTGATGTGCTTTACTTTCCGTAAAAGTAATCATTTTCAATTTGGGTTAATTGCATGGTTGGTCACTGATATTACAAAAAAAAGTTCAAGTTTGATCACTTGAAATATTTAAATCCATTGGTGGTAGTGGTACTTTAATTTACTGAAAAACCGTTTATGTTTTGGTCACTCTCCGTCTAACTCCGTTAACTTCAACTGATGTGACAGTCAACTACTCTCAAAATTGACCGTTAACGGAGAGTTGACTGCCACATCAGCCAAAGTTAACGGAGTTGGACGAGAAGTGATCAAACGTGAACGGTTTTAGTAAACTGAAGTACCACCAATAGATTTAAATAGTTCGAGTGACCAAACGTGAACGTTTTTTGTAATCTCAGTGACCAACCATGCAATTAACTCTTTTTAATTTTCATAACAAAAATATTTTTTCCATGAGGAAGTCGTATCCTTAAATCACGAAAATATTACCAAACCCTTACCAACTTCCATGTAAAGTCTTCATCGCACGAAACCTTTCCCCATCCATAATATATCAAACCCTAACCATTTGATTACCAAACTTCCCTGATCACTATCAGTGTCTAAACTAAAAGATATTGCTTCCCATTTTGGTATTCCTTTTTGTCTAAAATATGAGGCTAGTCAACATGGGAATCCCCGTATTGACTGGGTATGGGTAAAACCCGCAAAGAACTTGATAGCTATTGGACGGGTATAGTTTTAGCGTCCCCCGCCCCATACCCATATCCAAACCCGCCCCATCAAGTTATTTTGCTATACGTAAAAAACTACAAATATATTTTATATAAATTATTATTAGCATGAAGGTAATCAATAAGATAATTATATTTTTATCAAAACCCTTGAAATTTTCAACCCTCTCACCCGGCTACAGTTTACTTTCTCAATTCCACAATGTCGTTGCCATTCCTCTCCTGACTCCTGAATCATCTTGAAGATGACCACCTTACCAAAATTGTTGATGAGATAGTAATAGGTCATTGTATATCATTTTTTACATTTGAATTATTTTGATGCATATTGGTGCAACTTAGTGTGTTTGAATAATTGGTAGTAGTCTAGTAGACTTTTAATCTTTTAGAAGTAAAAAAGATTTTTGTCTAGTTGACAAGTTTATGCTAGCTATTAGCTATTTACTCTATAAATGTGTTAGATTCAAATATGAATGATTTGATATAGTATTATATTTTCATTTTATTTTACTAATTAATCAATATTTTAGAATTGAATGTTTTTTTCCTACTATACACAATACAGCCTAACCGGAGCAGACACCATAGCCCTTACACTTGTGATGCAACAAACCAACAGATGATAAGTTGCAGAGAGCGAGCGATTCACTTACACGGCGATCTGATTATAACCTCTTTTGAGGAAAATGGTACTAGACTTGATGCAAGTGTAACGAGAGAATGACTTGCTGTGAACAAAGGCCGACTCTTTTTTCTATCCTTGTAGTCGCTCATCATTTCCCCACTAGTCTGAGCGAAGTTCGTCGTCTTCAGTAGTAAATGTCATCATGTCACCCTCAGGATCGTCGAAGAATTCCCGACTACTATATACATGTCCATCTTCTGGAGGCTTGTAATCGCTTCCTCTCCAAACCACGATCTGTTCTTTCTCAAATGTTACCAGGACGCAAGGAACCAAGTCCTACAGATACAACAATCCCTTGATAAGAGTTGGATCAAATAGAATGATACAGAATCATTGATGTGCTACGAGAAGAAAGGGCACATAAAAAAGCCATGGATTCCTGTATCAGCCACAGATAAACAAATGCTATCGGTTCCTAATATAAACTCCCAACTGCACTAGACCATCCAAATCTAATGACGCAGTGGCCACTTGCGCTAACTCTTACACACAACAACCTTTCTCGTTCTGTAAAATTGATGTTTCCTCGAAATGATTATACATAACGGCATAGAGGGTTCCTTTCAATGTAACGCAAAGAGTTTCAGACCTTATAAAACTTCAGTGCGGAAGACCCTGTTGGAGAGAATTCATGTTCCACAAGAAAATCAAAGCACGGATATAATCTGGTTAGAAAGTCGTACCCGTAGTTTGCAGCCTATTTTCTTGTAGTCACTCTTTTCAAGGCCTTGGCAGTCTATGCGAACCAAGTCGCTCACAATAAAAGCATCTCTCACCATAGGTACCAGACTGCCATAGTAACCGTTCTTGGCTGCAGTTGAAACAAGCACATTAGCAACTTTGCCATATGTAAGTGGAAGAATAATGAGCTAAAAACCGCTTGCGATAGCCTTCAATTATAGTAGACGAGAAGGAAGGGAAAGGATTCTGCAAAACATAGACAATTAACATTATCTTCCACGAAATTAGAAGGTAAACGTACCAAGTCTTGTAACTGCAGGAACAGCCAGTCCCCTCTTTCTCATTTCCTTCGTTTCCTCAATGCTAAGGCCTTCAATGGTAGTTTTGATAAGCTTAGGATATACAGGCTCGTGAGGCTTCCACAACATCAACGGAACGGCGGGCCTTTTCTTGGGATTATAGTTCCGACCTCTATACAAAACCAACTGACCACCATGTCTATGAATGATCTTCCCAAAAGTTTTATCCTGCAAATGACATAATACACTCAGCTAGTAAAATCTATGTAAAACCCCACCTGACGCAACATCACTTCAGCTCGACGAAATCACATAAAGAACAGTAATTACTACCTCAAGCTGGGAGCAAATGTTTTTCATGTCAACGGTGGGAACACCTAGACACTTGATCCTAACCGCTTCAGCACTTCTCCAATTGTTATGAATATCATTCAGCATATTGTGAGTGAATCCATCTCTCCCTGCAACCCAAAAAAATGGACACCAGAACACCCCACAAAATCAGAGAGGAAAAGAAAGGACGGGACAATTCTATGGCCAAGCTCTCAAACGTCAAAGGGCACGATTTACACAGAATCTTCCCATTTAGCAATTGGGCAAAAGAACCAATTTCAGAGCTTTGTTATAGTTTGAAACTCCATGAAAGAGAAAACTTCATACCCAAATTGACTTGTCTTTTGGTCTTATTCCTCTGACAGCTCTGCACCAAAATCTTCCTCTCGGCATTGGTAAGTGGCTCTCCCTGTATCCTTTCCCTCCTTTTCTGCCTCTCCTCTTCCAGATTCTGATCCGCCGCTTCGTCGACCGACTTCACTTTCGGGTCCACCGCAGGGGCGCAAACGCCGGTCCATTTCCGGTCCAGCCGCCGTGGTCCGAAGGGCGAGTACTTAGGCTCCCTAAGCCCAATTGGCCGCACCGCCTGGCTGCTCTCCGTGTAGCTGTACCGGAAATCAAACGGAAGATCAGAGTGCATCGGCTTTCTGGACTGGTTTAGAGAAGATGGCGGCTGATACCGCGGCTTCTGCTTCTTCGTCGGAGGTGGATTATCATGGCTGGTTCGGTTTTCCGGAGAGAGCGAAGGAGGAGGCTCGAAGGAGTAGTAATCACGGAGCTTCGACGAGGCGGCGGAGGAAGATAGGTTGCGCGAGAGAAGCGTGAAGGAGAGTGAGAGGTGCGGCGACGGAGACGGCTTCACTCGGCGACCGACGAGCTGCAGGCGGTACATTTAGTAGGTTTGTGTCGGAAGGCTTTAGGGTTTAACGGTGGTTGGCCGCCGGATTACCGGCAGAAGAGGAACAGATAAAAAAAAATACGGCTGGCACCATTATGGGCTTATGGCGCTACAATAAACCCTCGAGTCAAAACAAATTGTGCGTCAAGGATTTGTTTTACTACCATTCCGGAAGCCGTGCTACGCCACGGCCCACGGGCCGGCTTAGCTTTTTTATTTTCAGCCCATAATTGAACTACGTTAAATGATAAAGGGCCATAGATAATTATGAAGAAGCAAAGGCCCAGTTTCTATTTTCTACTTTTCCTCCGCCACTAGCTAGAGATGGTATTCGGTTATGTAGTTAACGGTATAATCGGGTATCGAACAGACAACCGGTGGTAACCAATTGACCGTTAAATCGGGAGATGCCGGTATGCGGTGGCTGATATGTGGGTAACGATATACCGGCTTCCAACCCGATTATAAACCGCCAATATATATCATTATAACCAAAATGTCCTGGGGGCGGGACTGAGTTAAAGCTGAAACGGCAGCAAACCCCCTACCGCTAGGGTTATTTTCATTCCCTCAGCTAAGCCGACACAGAAGTGCCATCGAGGTCTCTCCCTCTTCTCCCCATCTCGATTCTCGACTGCGACAGCAGAACCCAAAAGTGTCGTCATTGACCTCCAACATTCCACTGAGCATCAGGGGCACCGCCGACGACCTCTAGTCAAATCTCACCCTCCCTCTGTCATTCACACATCTCGTAGGCGGCTAGCGACGAGTTGGCGCTTCCTCTTTCTCAGTCGCCGACGACGAGTCGTCTCCTTCCTCCCTCATCTCCCGGCTAGCCAGTCATAGACCCTGCAGTCGGAGCCATTCAGCCATCTATTGAAAGATTGAGTTGTGTTGCTGTTACTTAAACCGTGTTAGTATTGGGTGTCGTACTCAACTCTTCTCGTTATGGTTTTAACCATAGTCTATCTCTATATAAGACTTAGCTACGAACATGTCGTAAGCAAGCCGTCAAAACTCACTATGTAGTCGTTCAATAAAACATCAGCCAAGCTCACCGTGAACGATCAATCAATCAATCGAGGGTACCACGTAAAATCCCTTGTCTCGTGTGTTCTTTCAATCTTCTGCGCTATCAATTTCTACATGGTATCAGAGCGAAACTCGATCCCCTTGCCTAGGGTTTTGAACTTTCGCAATCAGCATCTGTTGCCTCTCCGGCAACATCGACGTCATGTTATAGTAGGTGCGTTTAATGAGATAACTAAAAATTTACATGTAAAATTTTATGCATTATAATGTTGGATGTACGGGGCGAGTATTACCCATGGGTACCCGAAACCCATGGGTATGTGTATGGTTTACAAAATCTTTCCCTGCATGGGTATGGAGCGGGTATGGGTTTGGATATTTGAAAGCGGCGATGGGGATGGTTTAGGCAAACCCGCCCAATTGCCATCCCTACTCCTTTATTTCTTCAAATATTTATTTTTTATTTTCATTTTTTTTATATATAAATAAATTAGGTGGAAATGACGTGGCAACCATGTCGATGCCACCTCAACACTAAATGTTTAGTCGCTGATGGAATAAATGTTTGACCATCAGACCATAATTTTTAATGGTCAATCCAAACATTTGACCAAATCTATCCAACAATTTAAAAAGTAGGCCGCAACTATCTTATTCGAAATTCGGACTAAAACTTAAATTTATGCCAAATTTGGTGCCAAACTAGAGTATTAAGTATTAAATGAAGAAAATAGAAAAAAAGGGCAAGGTCGGATACACGTCGGCCACTGCCTGGTATCCACGTGGAACCAATAATACTTGACCGGCGAACTAACCGCCTTCTACCTCCATTCTTGCCCTCCCTCACTGGCTTGGATTTGACGAAGCGAAGAAGAAGAAGAAGAAGAAGAGCCTGAGAAACCGGGAAAGCAAAGTCGTCATTTTTTCTTTTATGACGCGGTGCTTTACGCGGTAAAGGAAAATCCACTCTGATACGATAGTTCTCCTGTTATTCCTGTTTTTGGGTTATTGTGTGTGTCCCCAGAAACATATCCCAGTTGCTCTGCTGCCTCGTCGAGGTAATTCTTTGATCCCTTTCCTCGCGTCTCCAATTCCTGATCCCCATAGGGTTAGGTCATTTGCGAGAAACAACGAACAATTGGGAAAGATCACACATTTTTCTTCAAAGCTTCTGATCTTCAATGGATCATAATGGTTCCTCAGCTCAATACCCATATAACAATTCTTACCCGTATCCTTACCACCAGCCTCCGCCGGGAAACCCTCCTCCCCCGAATTATCAATACCCACCTCCCAATTTAGATCCACATACCTCCTATAATCATCAACCTTACCCTTATCCGTACCCTCCATCTTACGGCTACCCTCCGCCGTCTGCATATCCAGCTCCGGCGACCTCCTATCCCTCGCATCCCCCGCCAGATGCTTATCCTTCAGCTCCTCCGCCGCCGCCTACTTCTGAAATGCCACCGAATTCAACCACTCCTTTCACGCCATTGGAGTATCAACATCATTATCCCCCGAACCATCATCAGTCTCCACAGTTTTCCAATCCTCATCTCCAGCATCAAAGCAGCTTCCAACATGGTTCCTCTGCATCTTACTATTACCCTCATCTTCCAGCAATTTCAACCCATGGAGGGAGTAGCTTCCCTGGACATGGTAGACATGAGAGCTGTCCTCCTTTGGGGACTGGATCCTCCGTTCATCAGGACAATCTTTGTGATACTCCCAGTTCAAATTCGTCGTATTCACCCTACCCACCTCTGGATGACATGTTGAGTAATGTGCATCTGAATGACCACGAAGCTCGTCCTTCCGCCCCTGCATCACCTGCATCATCTTTAATTCCAGCATTGCCCGGCTCTCCTTCACTCAGCCATCAAACTTCCAGTATGGGATATTATAGGCAGGAAGCAGGATTCTATGGTTATCCTAATGACTCCTTTTCAAGTCACTATGAAGGAGCCTATTTGGGCCACGTAGATTCTTTTGGTTCTGCTTCACCTTATGCTACGGCTTCGCCTTCTGCTCATGTGCATTCGCCTTCATTTGATGGTTCACCACAAGGCACATCCCTCCAAATTGTCCCATTTGGTACTAAAGGGTCCTTGAGGGTTTTGTTGCTGCATGGGAATCTGGATATTTGGGTTTATGATGCCCAGAAGCTTCCAAACATGGACATGTTTCACAAGACATTGGGGGATATGCTGAATAAGTTCCCTGCAAATTTAAGCAACAAAATAGAAGGACAAGTGAGTGACAAGATTACTAGTGATCCTTATGTCTCGATCTCAGTAGGGCGTGCTGTTCTGGGAAGAACTTATGTGCTTAGCAATAGTGAAAATCCTATTTGGTGCCAACATTTTTATGTTCCTGTTGCACATCATGCTGCTGAAGTGCACTTTGTGGTAAAAGACAGTGATGTGGTTGGTTCACAATTGATAGGAGCTGTCTCAATCCCAGTGGAGCAAATATATTCAGGGTCCAAAATTGAAGGTATTTACCCGATTCTCAACAGCAGTCGAAAACCATGCAAACCTGGTGCTATGCTAAGAATTTCGATTCAGTACATACCCATGGAAAGGTTGAGCATTTACCATCATGGTGTTGGGGCTGGTCCTGATTATCAAGGGGTTCCAGGCACATATTTTCCTCTAAGGAAAGGTGGAAGAGTGACACTTTATCAAGACGCACATGTACCGGATGGGTTTCTTCCGAATCTGAACCTTGATAATGGGATGTCCTATGTGCATGGTCAGTGCTGGCGAGATATCTTTGATGCAATACGACAGGCTAAGCGTTTGGTCTATATTACTGGGTGGTCAGTGTGGCACAAAGTTAGACTTATCAGGGATGCTGCTTGTCCTTTTGATAGTTCCTTGGGGGAGCTTCTCCGATCCAAGTCCCAGGAGGGAGTAAGAGTTCTGCTTCTTGTTTGGGATGACCCTACATCAAGGAGTATTTTGGGATACAGAACAGTAAGAAATGCTGAGTGTTGTACTTCTTGGTTCCGAATTTATCCTGCCACATGTGCTTGTTTGTAATTAGTTCGGAATGGTTACTGAATGGTCGATTCAATTGAGGATATTGCCCTGCTATCTCATTCAAATCCTTCCATTTTTCAGCTTCTAAGGTTCCAGGTTTCTCTGCTAAACCTCTTTGAAATTTGTTCTATGCAGGATGGAATTATGGCAACGCATGATGAGGAAACACGGCGTTTCTTTAAACACTCATCGGTGCAGGTATTGCTTTGCCCCCGCATTGCTGGGAAGAAACATAGCTGGGTCAAGCAGAGGGTGAGTAATAGTAACTGGAGTAAACTTTCAGATGTATGGATTCCAATGCATTAATGCTGCTTTACCAAAGCTGATGGCTATCCTTTTGGTAAAAACGATCTGATTGGTACAAGGAGGCTACACAAGCATTATCTAGTTCAGTTCCACATGCCTTTTGGTAATGGGCAGACAACAAAAATAGTCCAATGGATTGAGAATACGCTCAATTAATGGGTATTATCTGATGAACTGACTGTTATTTAGTCTGTATGATTTTTCCTGTTGGTAATTTTCCATGTTCAACTTCTTATCTTTTGTATGAGGTTGCTTGCGAGTTGTAGAAGACAGAAAATTGGAAGTGAATTTTGCATCCTTTCTTGCTGTTCCCATAAGTTCCTCTGGAACTTAACTTGAAGTTATTTCCTTTTCCTTTTTCATATAAAATGCACCTTACAAGAAACAATCCTGCACAGGATTTGTTTTAATCAGGTTTCACATGTTTGATCTGCAAATATCTGACCATGTAAATGTCTTTTCTATATCAGGAAGTTGAAACTATCTATACGCACCATCAGAAGACCGTAATCGTAGATACTGATGCTGGCTATAATAGGAGAAAAATCATGGCATTTGTTGGTGGCCTTGATCTATGTGATGGCCGATATGACACTCCCCATCACCCATTATTTAGGACACTCGAGACTGTCCATAAAGATGACTATCACAACCCTACTTTCACGGTATGCTTTTAGTGGTCAACAGAATATGTAGTTACACGGCTTTTAACCGCAGTATATTTCAGGATGAGTTTCCTGCACAGGGTCATTTATGAAAATTGAAAAGTGAGTCTTTCTGAGTGTTAAAATTGAGCTGTGAATTGACTACTCAATGCTAAATAGGGAAGTGTTTCTGGCTGCCCGAGAGAACCATGGCATGACTTGCACAGTAGAATTGACGGTCCAGCGGCATATGATGTTCTCACCAACTTCGAAGAGCGCTGGTTCAAGGCTGCCAAACCCCGTGGACTGAAAAAGCTGAAAACTTCATATGATGATGCTTTATTAAGGATAGACAGGATTCCTGATATAGTGGCAGCTTCTGATGCTCCTTGTGTGGGTGAGAATGATCCAGAAACTTGGCATGTCCAGGTAATTTAGTGATGTCTTTGAGTGGCAATAAGTAGTGAAGGTGAAACTTTAGGATGTTTATGCTGTTTGTCTTTTGTGAGAGAGAGAACAAAGTAAATCTTATTTTGCTTGTTGGATGCAGATCTTTCGTTCAATTGACTCAAATTCTGTTAGAGGCTTCCCAAAGGATCCGAAAGATGCGACGCCGAAGGTGAGAAAACCTTCTAAAAGAAACCGTGTTTGAGTTTCTTGGTTTCTACCATCAAATCTTTTATTGTCCAAGCTTATTGATTATTCTCTACTGTACCAGAATCTGATGTGTGGAAAGAATGTATTGATTGATATGAGCATCCACACAGCATACGTGAAAGCTATCCGCGCTGCCCAGCACTTCATATACATCGAGAACCAGTATTTCATTGGGTCTTCGTACAACTGGAGTTCATATAAAGATTTAGGTAAGGAACTTAGTCAGTGTGAGATTGGTTATTCTTAATAGGTGGTCCTTGCTGTAATAAATTCAAGACTGATGTGAAGATGTTTGTGATTCTACTATATTCTTGCAGGTGCTAATAACTTAATCCCAATGGAAATCGCATTGAAAATTGCCGATAAAATTAAAGCACATGAGAGATTTGCTGCCTACATTGTCATTCCAATGTGGCCAGAAGGAGTTCCAACCGGTGCTGCTACCCAAAGAATTCTTTTTTGGCAGGTAATAGCTCTTTCATTATGCAAACAGCTTTAGGAATTTCTGGAATAGTAGAAGGAACTGGCTACTGCACCATTAGGAATTAAGCAATTTGGCTTTCTTTCAGTTTCTAAAGTAAATGAGAGCCAGTTAAATGTGTCCTAAAATTTTGTAAAACTTATGTAGCATAAAACCATGCAAATGATGTACGAGACAATTTCCAAGGCTTTGGTGGAGGCTGGTTTGGAGGATGCATTCTCACCTACAGATTATTTGAACTTCTTCTGTCTTGGGAATCGTGAGGCCATCAACCCCAATGACTCTGCAGTTTTATCGAGTCCTCATGCTGCAAATTCTCCTCAGGTATATTTTTCTCTTTCTACCTCTGCTCTTGATTACTGGAACCATTTGCTTACAAGATAAACCTTCGAATTCAAAGCAATGGCTTCTGCTGCACTCATGAAGTTGATTTGAGTTTGTTTCATTTTATGGCACTTCCAGTTGCTTTCTCGAAAGAGCCGGAGGTTCATGATTTATGTTCATTCGAAAGGGATGATAGTTGACGATGAGTATGTGATCCTGGGTTCTGCAAACATAAATCAACGTTCGATGGAGGGCAGCAGAGATACAGAGATTGCAATGGGAGCATATCAACCTCAACATACTTGGGCAAGAAAACAACGAAACCCACTTGGACAGGTATAATATGAAGCGCTTGGATGAGAAAGTTCCTGTCTTGGAAAAAAAAAAACAAAGAAGCAAAGCATTGGTCCTAGAGTGTGCTTGGAACCTGAGTTGATTTCTGGCTGCTCTCTTTTTTTTTATTGCAGATACACGGGTACAGGATGTCTCTGTGGGCAGAGCATCTTGCAACAGTTGAGGACTGCTTCACGCAGCCAGAGAGTCTTGATTGTGTGAGAAGGGTTCGGTCCATGGCGGAGTTAAACTGGAAACAGTTTGTGGATGATGAGGTAACAGAGATGAGAGGGCATTTGATGAAGTACCCAGTTGAGGTGGAAAGGTCGGGCAAGGTGAAGCCTCTCCCTGGTTGTGAAACTTTCCCAGATGTAGGTGGTAATATCGTAGGTTCATTCATTGCCATTCAGGAGAATCTGACCATTTGAGTTTTTCTGAAGAGAGACCGTTTGATTTTGAATGTGGAATGGGTGGGCTTTTCCAGCACTCTTAAATTGTAGGTAGAGGGAGTCGGTGTCTACAGGTTCTGCGTCGTGGAAGAGAGTTCTGGTTCCCCTTTTCTGAGGCCCATGCCCTTCAAATCTCTCTTCTTCGTCTGAGTTTTTTGTAGTGTGAATTTTTTTTAAAGATGAAATCCATGTATAGCCAATTTTTTTACTCTGACAATTATAGTCACACTTTTAATAATGATAAAATCTAGTCAGATTATAATTTTCTTGGACAATTATTTTAGAAATTTTAACCACATTGAAGGTTAGGAGTGATAAGTCAGTGGTTTTATGTTTTGGTGGGTTTGGTAACATCCATTGTGGAGAGGTAAAAGAGAAATGACGGATACTCATCAAAGCATTATGTGGATAAGTTGAGTGATTGTTGATGACGAACACTAATAAAATCATTTTAGCCTTTACATCCCTAATTTTGCCCCCGAGTTGTGCAGCCTAATGTTCAACCATAAAGGCTGTCAGAGTTTTGGTGTTTGATGCATCAGTGATATCAACTTGTATTATGGGGCATGGGACTCTGGTAATGGTGTAGATAGCTCAGCTGACACTCTCAAACCTTCAAAGCAAAGCAAACCCTTCAGCTCAAACCGTTTCGTTGCGAGTGTGTAACATGCCAACATCCATCGTCTCAGCTTGGTCACCAGACTTCTGCTCTTGTTCACCCACCCAGACATTGCACTTTGCAGAAGAATCCATGACCAATATATAGATAGACAAGATGGGGAAACTTCAACCACAAATTCTCCCTTCGATAAATTCGACTTCTTCCAGTTTGAACTCCGTCTCATGACCCGGACATGTACGTGTATCGAGTTTGGGCTCCGGATAGAAGCTCAACGAGTTTTTCTGCGCATGCAGAACACAATTACAATGTGCAATCAGTCCAAGCACAAGTAAACCATTGTTTTTTTGTAAGCTCTGTTGCCAGAAAGGCAATAGGCTACTATACTGTACAGTTTAGCTCACCTGTAAGAATCCCGACTAGAGGTACAGGCTCCATTATCTTCTCAGTGCTTTCCAGTTTTCCTCTGGGGATGATAAACAATAATGCAGTATTCTGTTATACAACTAGCAATCACAAGAATAACACACCTGCAAACCATTAGAATAAAATGGGTACCTTGTATACGTGCTAAAGAAGGGATCTCTCATCAAGTAAAGTGCCCATAACAGTTTTCTTCTCTTAAGCTGATTCAACCATAAAAGTATCAATTAGTCTGACCATTACTAGCAAATTGCCAACTTCAACCCAGGAGTTAATGAGCCACAGGGGTACTTCTATAGGTCCGAGAATGAAACGAAGACATATTCTAACCTCATGCTTTTCAGAATCAGTAAATTGACACTGTTCCTCCCTTCCTCCAAACCGCAATGTTGACAGTGGCGTTAGACAACCTACCCCAACAAAGTCAATAGCTAGAGAAAGAAACCAAGGAACCCATGAACGAACTCCGTATTTCCTGATTATTAATACATAGATAAGGGGTCTTGTAATGAACAGCGCCTCCCCTAGAACAAATAATAACCCAGAAACGCCTCTCTCATTCAATATCTTCGAGAGTGTTGGCCGTTGAACCACAGCAGCTATAAAAGACAATGGAAAGAAGATGACAGAAGGCAAAGCAGTTCAGATCAAACTTACAGAAAACAACTATGATGGCTGAAAAGGGATCTTCCAATAGGCACATTATAATTTTAAGGAAATTAACCTGGAGGCTCCACGACAGGATGTTGATGCTGAACCCTGTGTAACCACTCTGGGTCAGCACTCCTCCTGGCATTTTCTCGGAATCTACTCAGTGCAGACAAGGCCTTGCCTTCCATATTCCATTGGGTTCTTCCATTCATATTCAGAAAATGGTCAGGCTCATGATGATTCCCAAGCTTTGATGGACTTGGTGAATTTTCAACATTTGGTGTCTCTCCTCCTTGTAAAAGCATCCGAAATCCACTGTTCCTAAACGATGCCAACCTAACTATCACCCTGGGCCATAAAACTCTCATGTTATTGAATGATGACCAGACTCAAATGGTTCAGAAAACTAGACCAAGAAATGCAGCCTACTTACTTTGCTGCTTCTGCAAGAGCAATGAAGTTCCATTTTTTATCATCGCCAAAGTATTGTTGTGCAGCAACTTCAACCAATGTCTCCAGTTCCTTTATCATGGATATGCATAGCGGATAAGGAAAAGAGTGAGGCTCTATTGCTACGGTAGGTGTCTGGCTTCTTGGAGTTGTATCAATTATGTGCTCATTGATTGCAGTAATCACACCCAAAACCGCAGTAACTGAAAATGATATAAATAAATGTTCAATGCAGGCCACATGTTCAACTTTGGTTCATCGCAAGCTTATGCAAAAGGACCTCCAAGAACAAACATATATGCTTTCAGAATAAGCAAAATTAGACAAAAAGTTTCGAAAAACCTGCTTCTGGTCCAATCTCTGACTCAGAAAACCTTTCAGGCAGAAGCCACGTCAGTCCCTGTAAGACAGATCCAAAATTGCCACGGTTAGGCGTGTGCCTAGGCGCGGTTTTTAGAACCTTGCAAATAATTACTGAAGTATATTGCACAAAGAGTGTAAATATATAACTAAATCGGTTAGGGGCATAAGCTATTCTCCAGCTTTGCTTAGGAGAACCCGTTACTCCTAACTCTCCATCATCGGACCCAATTCTATCTATCTACAGTGCAGGAATCACCTTCTTTCTTTCATCGATGATCGACTTCCCCATTTGTCGAACCAAACTAAATAAGTAGAGAACCTAACTGCAAAAATTGCAGTCGGGGCAGGCTTCTTCGACGCAAACTCTTGCTCAACATTTTGGTTAAAGAAATGGTTTCCGAGAAAACCAATCAAATCCAGTATACAAGTGCCAAGGTCAGAACCTCGGAAGTTTCCTTCGCTCTCAAGTTAGAATTGACAATAGCAAAAACCAAGAAAGCGAAGCCAGCACAAACAACTAACTATTCATGCACAGAAGAAGAGAGGGGGAAAGAAAAGAAGAATTGTGAGCAAATGGGGGAATTGGGCTTCGCTTGCTTACACTGGCGAGAGACTCCAGCGAGTTAACGTAATCTCTATTCCTCCGCACCCAATTCTTATACGCCTCCATAACTGCGGATCGGAAACTCAGAGCTGCGTTTCCTGAATTGAAATACGCAAGCTCGCCCTCAACCCGCCTAAATTGACCTCGCCGGCTGCCGTCACCGCTCAATAAACGACCAGTTTTGAGACGAGCCCAGAAGAGGAATCAGGGACAAGGTGAATCCTTTGTCGCTAATCATAAAGGTGGTGAATCCATGTTTTGACGGAGAAGAGGTGAGAGCACTGAGAACTGAGAAGCGAGTGACAACGATTGATTTGAGACTTCGATGAAGGGCAATTAATTATTTTCCAGCCAACGAGAAGCAGTACGACTTCAACTGCGCAGACAAATTTGATCTCAGCGGTTGATTTCGGATAATGATCTGTGCTGTGGGAAGTGTGAATCAAGGTCAAGCTGGCTTATTACTGTATTAGGCACTGGCCGATCAGCGCCAATATAAATCCGGACCGGATCAAACTCAGGAGAATCGCGGTTCAATAATGAAGGATATCTTAGGAATACGGACCGGACCAATAATGCATTCGGTCAGCTTTGGTCCATTTGGTTTGGTCCAAATGTAAATTCGGTCCATTTTTCTTCATTATTTTTAAAATTCATAGGACCAAAAACCGGATCATATTATATTCGATTTGATGTGGTCCGGCACATCAACTCGATCTGGTGTGGTTCGGGACCAAACCATTGCCCACCCATATGGCTAGCCCACAACCCTGCCTTGTCAACCTACAATCCTGCAAGACCTACCTAACGATTCTAAACCCTAAATAGTGTTAGGCAATTCTACAATCCGCACACTCTGTCTCCTTAGACAATTCTGCAGTTGCAACTCCCTTTGAGAGTTCTCATCTCAATTCTCAACTTCTCACTTCCCAACTCTAACTTGGCGAGCCACGACGATGAAGCTCACTATCGACTCTACCACGACTTTAGTCAGGCTTCCAGCCCTCATCAATCGCCTCCTGGCTCGCCTCACCAGTCGTCGTGACCATGATTCACGACTTGAGCAGCCGGATTCACGACTCTGTGGTGTCTTCATTTCGAATTGTGAATCTCATGGATCTCGTTCCCATGGCCAACTAGTCCCATTCGTTGCGTGAGTTTGTGAATCCTAGAGGTTCTTGACTTTGTATTCTCGATTTTGGCACAATATGATTTGCGCTATTCTTTCTATCTTTTGTATTTGATTCCTTCATGTTGTCTTTTGTATGATCGAATGATTTCCTAAGTCGAGCTTGCATCCCTTCGTGGTGCAAGCATCAAAATCCTAGTCACATAGATCAAGATCGGAGATGACACGATCAACTCTCGATTCGATCAACCAGATTGACGCCTCAAGGGAGAGAGCCGAAGGGTACTTGTTGCCTTATAGACCTAGCCAAGAAGCCTTGGCACAAGGTAGTATAAGATCACATAAGAATAAAGCAACTCATACTTGACAAGATCAAGAGACTAGTCAAGGAACTCTAGGGAGGGCTTTGCATGTGCAAAGCTTTGTCCTCCTGCTTCCTACAAGCACACTAGCTGTAGATTTCCTTTTCTGAATCACAGGAGGCGTATGAAAGTTGTGATTGTTTAACAGATGTATTGTTGTTAATACAAGTATAATATTATACATGTATTGATGAATTTGAGGCATTGTAAAATAAATACAACGTTTGGTATGTGTAATTGTGCATGTCAAATCAACTTAAAGTTGAGACAAAATAATCTCAACAATCTCAACTTAAAGTTGAGATATAACAATCACTCATTTTGAGTGATAGTTTCTCTCACATCACATAAACAATCTATGTATTTTGTCTGTTAAAAAATAAAAATGATGCATTCTAATCAATACAAGTATAATTACAATCTAATAAAAACAATCGCAACTTCCAAACGACCCCGCAACTTACTGTAGAATTCTATAAAACCAAGGGAAACTTTAACCCGAAAGAAACCTCAACCTCCACATTCATTTTAAATCACCATAGAACTCATCTCTCACCGTCTGAATAAGTAGTTGTAAGACACCCTAAGAAAATACGATCATGGCCTTTAAGGCCTGATAAATTTGGGTCCATGTACTACACGCGATCATATATCTCTATCCTGATACTAAATATCAATCAATATCTTAAACTCAATCGTCATCTTAAAATAAATTCGATTTTCACGGTAAAAAAATTTTATACTGTCAAAAAATTTATAAGGTATCTATATTTTCATATATAAGTAATTCTCTGTTAACTAATAATTAAATTTTTAAATAGTGATTCATACACCCCTTCCTAGGATTTTCTATGCGGTGTACACATGGTTGAATTTCTTGTTTGAAAATAGTACTGATGGAAAGTTGAGGTGGAAAAGGTCTTGTAAGAACTAATCAAAATTAATACTAAATGGATTCAGCCAAATCCTCTATTGAATGGTTTCATCACAGATGTTTATTGGGTGCTTAGAGATTAGGCAAAACTCTTGAGTTTGTCTAGAGTTAGAGTTGGGATAGTGATAATGGAGGAGATTGTGGTATCTCAATTTCTTGTTCTCTATAACTTTTAATTCAATGAATTGGAAGCTAAGAAACGAACTAACAAGACTATTTGCATTTTTATATGGAAATAACAAGAGATTGATAAAAGATCAAAGATGAGAGTAATCTAGAAAAATGGGAAAATGCATGTTACGAGACACAAAATTGACGGAATGGCGTCTCGAACTCTCATACGGTATAATTGAACGAAACTACGATAAACTATAATAAAAGAAAGACAACAAGCTAATATTTTGAGTTCCTACCTTCAATGACATTAAGCTAATGAGCAAGTACATAATTATAGGCACATAAAACCACAAAATTCCTTCTCCTTCCCACCCTTGTTTGGTCACCCTTGTTCCCTTTCCTGACTAAAATATGACAACTTCTCCTACAAGGATGAGATTATTGTGTTGCTTCGTTGTCATTTTGGCTTTTGGTTAACCTCAAGTTTAGCCGATTAGTAGTGGATAGCCCACAGACCGTTGGTTAGACCAGTCACTTGCACCCTTGTCAACCAACAACCCAAAGTTCACATCTGCCAACCTACCTATCACGTTTGTAATGATTATTGATTTAATTGATAATTGACGGTCGATTAAACCGATAATTGTCCAAATAATAATCAACTAAAAATAAAAATGGTAAAAAAAATACGATAATAACTCGAGAGTTATCCTAAGAATCTCAATAAACTATTTATCATCTTTAAACCTTTAAAAAATGAGGTGAACCGATATCGTTTCAATAGAAAATACCTGCTTACCCTAATAGTTGACTGGAACAAAACCAATTTAAGGGGAGGAGGAGTATTAGTGCACAACTTCTGCCATTGCAGCTTCCACCGCCGACGAGCGGAGGCTATGGTTACGACCTCTGATCCCTCCTTTTCCTCATTTATCGACGATGTTGTTGGTGTTTCTACTTCGGCGTCCATGTTATTTTCCGCGGCTGTCATTTTCTGTGTGTTCGCCGCTTTTAACACATGGAAATCAAATGGTTATTGACTTATTTCTAGTTTTCTACGGAATGTGTGTGAGAGGTTGTTCCATTTATTTCTTCTTTTCTTCCGTTTAACTTTTTCTTTATTTTGGTTGGATGAAGTAACCCCATAGAAACTGGCCAGTTTCATATTATTTTTTTGGGGTTTCAAATTTGTATTTAATGGGGAAATTGTAATACATCGACCTTACCAAAAAGCTTGAGGTCTCCAAACAAATGTAACATTCATATTCTTTCTATAACTCATGAATTTCATAATAGATAATATTAAAGATGAAATAACTACTAAAGTAATATTACAGATCCCTCTCATGCTAAATCCAATTTGCAAGGAATGATCGATTAAGGGAGTAAGCTAAGAGGGTGGAATTAGCGATTTGATACATTTGCCAATGAAATTAAAAAAGAAAAAACCTTATACCCAACTAAGTAGTATTCAGTTGAAATTTCCCCTATAATCAGAAAGCGCTTATTAAATAGACAATTTCCTTTTTTTTCTTCCCCATCTCGAGTCTTAAACCAAAGGCCTCGTCTCTACACCGCCATCTTTGTCTTCCTGCATCTCAATTCTGGTTTCTCCACCAGTTGAAGTCCGAGAAGAAGAAGAAGAAGAAGGAATCCTCTTGTAATTCGGATTAGGACCCTGATCAGGCAGCAGCTTAATAGTAATCCCCATGGCAATTAAGAGGAGCCCAGTCCCATGTTGCTCTGTTAATGGCTTGGTGAATATCAAGTAGGACAGCAGTAAAGTCACCGCTTTCCTTGCCGTTGTTACCTGGCAGTCGAATTGAAGAACAAAGAAAAGTTGGGCACAAATCATTCAATTGAGCTAGGCTAAGGCTAAGGCTAAGGCTCCCCCTCATCCATTCAAACAAAGCCAATCAATCTTGTGATGTTATGTGACTTTGTTCCAGCAAAGTACAGAGTAAAAACAGAGACATTGAATGTGGGCACTGTCAAGTGAATGAGCATTAACAGTGTGGTGGTGAAGGAGGAGGAGGAGCGTACCATGGCTGTGGTGGCAGCACCGAAAAGGGCAATGAGGGATAGCACTGAGACTTGCCCAATAAATGTTGCCATGGCTTCAAACACCAACACTCCGTACACGTATGGGTGCTGCTCTCCCAAAAAGAAACAAGAACAACACATACATACAAGTTAGTACAGTGAGTTTAACTTAAGGAAAAAAAGGAAAACGGCCAATAAGCCAAAATGATAAGGTTGCACCTGCGAACACGAGGTCCATGCTCTGAAGAGTTCTCCTGTCAAAAGCATGGGAGGGATCAAGAAAGGCAAGCCCACTATGCTCGAGCAGAACAACATCTCCATCTGCAGCAAACAATGGATGAAAAAAGGAAAGAAAAAAAGTTGCAAGCAAAGCAAGTATCAGTAACGTAAAAACTAAAAACCCTCCACGCTGAAATTAGCAGTGGAGGGTAAACGACAAACATAAGTGTCAGTGGGTCCCCTTGATTCCCTTTTCTTGTTTTCTTTACCTGGGTGGTTTCAGGATTCATGGTGAAGATGGCTTCCTGCAAGTTCCCAAGAAAGGAATCCATGACCAAGGCGCCAGAGATCATCACGACGCCAACCGCGCTGAAGTTTGGAGACGTTCTGGCGTCCGCCAAGGTGAAGAGGATCAGCCCCACCACCAAAAGCAGTGCAGATATGTACTCATGGGCTGGGTATTTCCTCCTCAGACCCGGTATGAATGCACCCATCACCATCACTGGCAGGACCTGCAGAAAAAAAGAGCACCACCAAAAACACTCTTCAGATTCTTCTGTCGTCTTTCTCTTTATATTGTTCTTTCGGTTAAAGGAAGTCTCTCTCTCTGTTACCTTGGTGGACTTGAACATGATCTGTGCAGGGTAGTTGAGGAAAGCGAGAGATCCCTTGGTGAGTCCATGGGAGCTCATGAGGACAGCAGAGAGCTTCACATAAGTCTTCCATGGGTTCACCATTTGTTTGGGCGTGAAGCCTTGGATGTATATCATGACAACATACACGGAGCTCTGGATAAATGTGAAGTACCATCCGTAGCTGGAAAGAGGAGGAAAATTTATGAGAACCCAGCCAAAATAAGTATATCAGTAAAGAATTTCATTTCACTAGCGCTCACCTAAACTGGAGCCTGTTGTACACATATTCCTGCAGTTCAATCCAAAAAAAAAAAACGACGTCAGCTAATCCGGTCAGTTATTCATAAAGGAAGGGAAGAGGAAGCGAAGGATTTGGATGTTGTTATGGTCCCGAATCAAGGAACCGAATAACAATTATCCAGGGGGGAAAGCCACGTCACCAGAGCAAAAATCTCAAATAGTATCCTCAGAAGACGACAGGAAATCAGTAATGCACAGCCATTTTCGAAGACTCCTCTCCGATTTTAAAGTTCTGGGGTTGAATTGAACCAAAATGCTGAAAATGAAATTCCAAACAAACCCGGCCTGATCTCTGGGGAACTAATAATCAGAGAAGGGTTCACAGATTGGGTGATGATTAAGAAACCCAAGCAAGGTGGAAACTCCACCCATAACAAAAAACAGAGCATGAACAAGGGCCTGTAAAGTAAACACAAAGAATACAAAAGAGAGTGAAGGCAGAGAGAGTACCTCACAGATGCCATTGACAAGGTAGCCGAAGAAAAACCCAGAAGAGCAAATCAGAAACTGCTTCCATCTGGGTAGGTCGGTGAGAGAAATCCCGAACAGAGACCGAGCCTGCTGTTCATTCTTCATCTTCTCTCTCTCTCTCTCTTTCTCTCTCTCTGTGATTTCCCCAAGAACTCGCAGAATGAACGGAAGGAATAACTAATAACAAGAAGGTGGGGGTGCTAAGAAAGAGCAGAGGGGACGATGATGGGCAACTCGGCCAGCGGAATTTGACTTGACATGGGGAAACGGGTATCGGCTAGATTACGTTAACCATCATCCATCCCTTCTCCTCCTCTGTCATTAAAGAGTAAGCGTAAGAAATGGCGGAAAGAAGGGAAGACTGAATGGGGAATCTGGGGGTTTAAGTTTATAGAGGAAGGGGAGACCGTCTCTCTGCCGCTCTCTGTGCTACTTATTGCTGGGCGAGTGAAGGAGGAAGGGAGCTGAATGAGTGCAGTGCCTAACCTTGTTTGCCTTCAATTAGGCGAGATTTTCTATGGACGTTTTTTACCGGGAAAACGAACTTTTATGCGACTCCCAGAAAAAATAATAATATTTCGGCTTGGCCTTTATCCCCTGCGGCCGGATGTACATCTGTTTCGCTCAATACGCCCCGTCCGATTAAAGCCTTTCTGGTGACGTGGCAGTTTCCAGCAGTTAGGTTAGGGAAGTCCAATGACTAGGTTTGGGAGGACCGTGGAGTAGGGCTGGAAGTTTGGTACCGGTATGTGGGATATATCGAATACCGTATCGAATTTGTCTATATTTGGTATTACTGAATACACGTATTATTTTGTGGTATTGGAATTGGGATTGACTTTTAATTGTTATTAGGTATTAAAAATTACGGGATTGGGATCGGTATATACCGAAATACCATCCTCCGTCGAGAAGAAAATCGCATCCTCCTCCCTTCACGTAGTGATGGGCATCCGATTCAGGTTTGAATTTTTTTTTAACTTAACCAAACCAAAAGTGAATTGACGGAACTCGAATAATCGGATCGGAATTCAGAAGAGAAATAGACATAAATTCGAAAATTAGGATCTCATCGACCGTACCAGATTTCGAATTACGAAACCGATCGAACAACCGAAAAATATGCCCAACCCCACTCTCCACAGTCCACATTCCAAACTGTTTACTTAAATCTCAAGGCTCCACCTCACATCTCTCATAGCCCACATCTCCCACAGAGCCCACATATCTTCTAGCCCAAAACAAAAAGCCCGAAGTCTACTAAAATTTACAACCTTATCCACTTAGTGAATGCTGCTAAGTGTTGCTAACTAGTACTCTTCATACTATTAAGATATCGGCCACTAGCCCATTAATCAAATCATCAAAAAGCCCATCCTCAATCTCCAAGCCCACTTCCTTTCCTTCTCCTCCTCTTCCAAATTTGCTCCAATTTCCTTCCTTGTCCATGGCCTGAATGCAAGCATCCCTCTTCTTGCTTCCAGCAACTGATTCATTCATCCAATTAATCACCTCTCTATCCTCATCAATCCAAGCCCTCGCTTTGGCGATCACCATCTCCTCCTCCTCCTCCTCCTCCTCCTCTTCTTTTTCTGCATCACCGTTAATAATCGCAATTTTCCCGCCATCTTGCTTCCACGCGTTGTTATCTCTGCTGCTCATCGCCATTAATTCGTCCATGAAGAAATCCAACAGCAGTTGCTCTTCATGAGACCGCCAATGCTTCCCACTGCCAGCGCGGACGCGATCTAGCAATTGCCACGCCTTGTGGAAAGCTCCCTCTTCTTCTTCTTCTTCTTCTTCATAACTTGCAGCAGATGTGGCGTCCTCGTCGTCATCGGTCTTGTGATCTTCTTCTGGGCTGCTGCTGGTGGTTTCACTTTGATCGTCGGCGGATGACATCCAGGTGACGTCATCGTCACTTGCCGCTTCCTGTTTAGTGAATTAATTTCAAGATTAATTAATAAAACAAGTTACAAATTACACACAGTAAGAAATGACATTTATATACAGCTGGGCCCGATTTGAAAAGGTCAACTAAAGAGCACCCAGCTACACGACAAACCTCCACCGTGCGATTATAAATTAAAGAAAACAGTAAAATCTCACCGACAGACACACCAAAGATGCGGATGTAGCATATAATAATGATAGTTAATACTTAATACTAGACCACTAGAATATAATAATAATAATAATAATAATAATAATAATAATAATAGCAGAATGGGCCTCACCTCAGGCTGGCCCACTCCTTCAGCCCATTTGGCGTTTTCCCCTGCTGTCTCTTCCACAAAATTCCCGCCGCCGACACCCGGTAAAAAGTTGCCAAACTTCTTGCCACTGAAATCTCCCGATTCACCCTGCCACCACCACTCGGAGCTGAAATCGCTGTCGCACCAGCTCGATCCCTTGCTGCCGCTGCTCGACGCCGTCTCCGTTGTGTCGTCGATGGAGCAGTGAGGAGTACTTAATTCGCGCGCTTCCTCTTCCTCCTGCTGCAGGTCGCGGAAAGATTTCCACCGTATGATGTCTTTGACCGTGACGGCAATTCTCACCGACGCGATCTGGAAACTGTCCTGTTTCGTGCTGCTGGTGGTTTTCCTGGACAGCAGCCTGCGGGAGAGGCTTCGGGGCAGAATTGAGGGAGGATTTTTCACGAATTGGATGCTCTTGACGGCGTTGATCATGGCGCGAAGCGTCGAGACGGTCGATTTGGATGTTTGAGGTGTGAGTATCTTTTTAGGTCCGTCGGGCTGTATCCTGGGGAGAGATTTAAACCCCGAAGAGGAGGAGCAGGTGATGGAATCCTCGAGTAGGAAATCTTTGAGCAGTGTTGGAGGGCGTCTGCCCTCATTGGCTAGTGGGAATTGCTTCCTGCAGGTCAAGTGTTTGACAAAATGCTTGCCCCTAGAACCCGGGTTATAGTCCTCGGAACAACCCATGTTGTGGAAGAGGCAATCTGGGTTCGTGGGAAAGATTGAGAGCTCAAAAGGGTTTTGATGGATGTATGAGGGAAATGAAGTATTGAACTTACTTGGTGTTTGATGGAGGAACTCAGTGAAGTGTAGTGGAGTGGGGAAGAGGGGATTTATAAAGGGAGAAATGGGTCGGGGAGAAGAAAGAGGGAGGTAACTTCTATTTGGGATCTCCAGGTAAGTAGCTCGTGCGGGTAGGAGAGTAGTGAGTTTTTTACTAGCATGGAGGCAAAGGAACAGTAGGTTAGGAGAAGAAGAAGTGTCGAGGATGCTTCTCTCCTCTGGGATGCCAGAACAGGACAAATGTTTGGCTGATTAAGAGGAAGGGACACGGGGAGACAAGAAGGCAATAAAATATATGTTATGGACAGTGCGGGAGGTTGAGTTAGTACGTACTGGGTTTTGAAGGGTATGTCGTGTGACTGCTTTTGACTTAGAATGCATCTGAGTTAATGGCTACTACTACTAAATCTTTGCTGATTGCACTAGTGCAGGATCATGACTAGCTAGCTTGTTTATGGCGCAGAATGCATAAGTC
The DNA here is from genome assembly GCA_964030455.1 of Linum trigynum. Classification (NCBI taxonomy): domain Eukaryota; kingdom Viridiplantae; phylum Streptophyta; class Magnoliopsida; order Malpighiales; family Linaceae; genus Linum; species Linum trigynum. The sequence goes on from OZ034820.1 coordinate 2,681,375, forward strand.
TCTGTCTCTGTGCTGGTCTGGTTCTGTAGCAGCATGCAAGTGGGTTTATAATAATGTTGGATGGAGATTTCCCCATTTGGGTTAAGATACTCCATTCATATTTGGTGTTCAGTGATATCGATTGAGCAGGAAGATGGATCTGCTGAGCTAGGTTTAAGGATTTGGAGGATCTACCTGAAACATGAAGAGATCAAATGGGCAGGTTTTAGTTGATGGGGTAATGGGAGGAGTTTGTAGCAGCAAGTTAAGGCGGGGGAGATAGAGCTGTAGCAATGGGGTATGGGGAAACATACAATCAAAGATACGGATCCGGTGACAAAATCGTTTCTGTGTTGATTTTCCTGGATGGATCAGAAGATGAGTTATGCATGAAGATTGGTGGTGGTACGAAATCCAGACCAAGTGGGAGGCATCTTTCCTCTTTTTTTCGTTCTGTTTTTTCATTTCAGTATATATACTATTATATTATGGTTTCCATTTCTTGTGGGCTGGGAGCTGCTGAATTGAGGCAAGCAGACCGCAGTCAGAATTACCCACTGCTGCTTGTTTTGTTTGCTAGTGGTGACTGTGAATCTTTGCTTGATTACTCTATAGTCTATACTGCGCAAACTGAGAAGCTTGGCCAGAAGAAAGGACAGAGTGTAAAAAAACCATAAAAAAGTAAAATCGTCGACAGCAGGGTTCGAACCTGCGCGGGCGTAGCCCAACAGATTTCAAGTCTGTCTCCTTAACCACTCGGACATATCGACCTTTGTTGCCAATAAATTAAATAAACCATAATCATACGTTGATCAGTTCTATAGAGGCCCATTAAGAGGAAAATAGCTAAAAGGGCCCACTTGATCTGGGGAAGCCCAACCATTTATTAAGGCCGTCTATATAACGGCCCATATGTTAATACGAATTACGCGCCCTAGGAAACCGTGATGACGGAACTTCTCCCTCTTCGTCTTCCTGCGCTCGGACCCGGCGGCAGGTAACGGTAAAAGAGGGGAAATCAGAATCTTCTCCATCACTCTACTGCTTCTTTTTCCCAACTGTGAAGAGTAAACCAGAGAAGTGAGGGTTTGGAAAATGGGCGTCGGAGGCAAATTCTGGGACTTGCTAAAGCCCTACGCCAGGCACGAAGACCCTGATTTCCTGAGGGACAAACGGGTCGCTGTCGATCTTTCTTACTGGATCGTCCAAAACGAGACCGCCATCAAGACCTACGTCCTCAACCCTCACCTCCGCCTTACTTTCTTCCGGACCCTCAACCTCTTCTCCAAGGTCTCTCTTTTCTTTCTTTCCCCCCCTTTTTCCCCCACGGGAGCATATTCTTTAGATGGGTGTTTCTCATTTTCGATTGAAAATTGTGGGTACATTGCAGTTCGGCGCTTTCCCGGTGTTTGTTGCCGATGGGACTCCTTCGCCGTTGAAGTCTCAGGCGAGGATAGCCCGATTCTTCAGATGCTCGGGAGTTGATGCTGCCCGTTGGCCGGTGGCTGAAGAAGGTGTCTCCGTGGAGAGAAACGGGGCGTTTTTGAAGTGTGTTCGGGAGTGCATTGTGAGCTCTTCTAACTTTCATTGTCTTTAACTGCTTCCCCTTTTATCTTCTATCTTGCTGAAGTTCCTGTTTGTTTTCTAGCTTATAAAATGGAACTTTTTGGGTTTTCTCTAGGAATTGCTTGAACTCTTTGGGATGCCGGTTCTTCGAGCCAAGGGCGAGGCTGAAGCGTTGTGTGCCCAGCTGAATCGGGAGGGTCATGTAGATGCCTGTATCACTGCTGATAGTGATGCTTTCCTCTTTGGTGCTCAGTGCGTGATTAAATCCATCAAACCCAATTCTAAAGTGAGTTCTAGTAATTTCTTTCGTTTTGGAATTTTTGTGTATATGACAAACAATTCTATCGCAGCAGCTAGAAAACTTCGTAATATCGGAATCTTTGTGCAGGAGCCATTTGAGTGTTATCGTATGTCAGATATTGAAGCTGGTCTTGGGTTAAAGAGGGAACATTTAATAGCCATTTCTCTCTTGGTTGGAAATGACCACGATCTTAGAGGAGTTCAAGGGATTGGAATTGATAATGCTCTTCGGTTTGTTCAAAGTTTTGGTGAAGAAGAGATATTAGATAAGTAAGATTGTGGCCACTACCAAATGCCATATATGTTTTAGTCCTTCCAAGGTTACTTCCACATTTTGTGTTATATGCTAGAGTGCCTTATGCATGGCTTCTTTTACTCTGTAGATTGCATGATATTGGCCGTGGGAAGGCTCCTTTTCCTCAGGGGGGTCCGAAAGTCGTAGGCAGTCCCATGCTTCTTGCAGATGACAGCTCACCAAAGTTGAGACCTGCTCACTGCTCAGTTTGTGGCCATCCTGGCAGCAAGAGAGCACATTCAAAGTCATCTTGTCAGGATTGTCATCCCAGTGGCGGGGATGGCTGCACGAAAAAGCTGAATGGATTTAGGTGCAAATGCACTAGCTGTGATAGAGTATGTTAGACCATTCCATTCACGTTGCTTTATCATCTCATGTTTTTTTAGGCTATCTAATGTGCATCAAATCCTAGTGGGCTGGAGAATCACTTGTGAACTTTGACTTGGCAGGATAGAGAGGCAAAGCAGCTGAAAAGGCATGAAAACTGGCACATGAAAGTATGTGAGAAGATTGCCAGGGAGCAGAATTTCCCAAATGTTGAAATAATTGAGATGTATTTGTGCAATGATAACGGTAACATCACTGGTAAACCTTCTGGTAAAAAAATATATTATTATTCTCCTTCATTTCTGTCATCATAGTGTTAAACTGACACTAACAAGACTTTCTCCAAACTGATTTCTATGTTAAACTTTTTGAGATATGATTCTCTGGATTATGTAGAGTTTTATCATTTCATGTTGCTTTCGGCCTGTGTTCTAGCAGGCACCCTGCTTCGGTGCATTATGTAGGATATGAATTATGCTTTTTTCCATAGCTTATGAATCTTTGGTTGCCTTTCCTTGATGTGAAATGTAGATGTAAACTACCAAGTCATAGCTTGACTAATGCTGTAATCTTGGATATTCCTTTTTCTTTTGTGTAAACCAGATGGTGGTTCCTGTATTTCATGGCAGCAGCCTGAAACTGACATGTTGGTTGACCTTTTGGTGTTTCGACAGCATTGGGAACCCTCTTATATCAGACAGAGGTTGCTTCCTATGCTGTCCACCATCTACCTGAGAGAAATGGCACAACAGACAGAGAAGAATTCTTTGCTGAATGGGCAATATGAATTTGATTCAATTCAGCGCATAAAGATCAGGTACGGACACAAAGCTTTGGTTGTGAAGTGGAAGAGAGGAGGAACCTCAATTGGCAGTGACCGCAATTTGAGTCTTATTGATGATAAAGACCAAAACAAGATTGTGGAGATTGTTGATGAGAGTTCTGATGGCTCGGAAGAATGGGAAGAAACTGGGGTTCATGTTGATAATGAGGGTCAGTTTGTCCTAACAGATGAACATATGGAACTTGTCCGTGGTGCATTTCCCGACGAAGTTAGTAAATTCTTATTGGAAAAGGTTTGATTCTTTCACCAATCTCTGTTCCAAGCTAATTGGAAATTTCTTCATTAATGTTACTCTAATTTTGTACCGTCACTTGCTGAGAGTCAACCAATGGCTCTGGATGCTTGCAAGGTTTAATAAAGGCAGGGTACATTTATAAATTGTAAATAGAATGCAAAGAATCAGGATGGGAATTGCATCAATAACCTCTTATTGGGGGTACTTTTGCACACGTATATCCACTTGTCTCTGAAATAGGGTCATATTATTGTTTTGAGTTCAATAAGTTAACATTGTAATCAGGCCATGTAGTAAAGAATAACAACCACGTTGTGAGGTCTTTGGATCGTACGATTTGTTGTATCTGATTGCTTTCGATTCTTCTTAATGTGTTGTTTTGTACTGACAAATGGCAGGAACTTAAAGAATCCAAGAGAAAGCGTTCTAGAACAGGAGGATCCGGTAATAAGTCAGAAAACCTGAAGTCGAGAGGTGTCCAACTTTCTATTACTGAATTTTATCGGTCCAGCAAAATGCAAGTTTCTGCTAATCAAGGAACCGCAGCCAATCGTTCTGAAAGTCATGACAATGAAATCAAGAACACCTCCACATCACCTCTTCCAAAGTCAGTTAGACGCCGCCTTCTGTTTAAGTAGGATATGAAAAGGTGTAATGTAAAGCTGCTGTCAACTTTTACTCTCAGAATGACATTTCTGGATGTAGATAAGCTGAGCATTAACATTTCATCTGACTCTAGAGTAGCTTAAGGGGCTTTTTGTGAGCAGTGGAGTAGAGTAGCCTCCTCTGTGGTGTAAAGTGTAGTTGGTCCTTTTGTAATTTATAAATACCTCAAAGTTTGATCTACTAGTGCAAGTTAAAGCCATATACTCAATCACTACATGCCTTTCCTTTGCAATGGGCAGTATCTTTCTCCTTCAGTGCTTCAACAGTGAATAACAGATGATTAGCTCATCAGAACTTGACACTGCTTCTTCACAATGTACCGGCAGAGATCTAGATATTGTAGCAAGGTAATAGCTTTCCTGTGCCCTTACAAGTTTTGAAAGAAACGGATCATGTGTAACTAACAAGACAACATTTACCTAATGTTTTTTACAGGCTGTCTCTGGTGTGCTATTCTACAGTCAAGGAAAATGAAGTACAAGTTGGAATGGGGTTACTTTGAACAGATATTGAGATTCGGTGCCATTGCCTCTCGGATTAGAAATCATCAGTAATCTTATGTAAACCAATCCCATCTGATTCCTGATTTTCCATGTGTCGGTGTCTGACTATGAAGGCTGGTCATAGCAAAGTAGTACCTCTGCTTCAAGTGTAAACAATGCTGAATTCTAGCCAGTTATGTTTGGTAAGTATAAGCGCTAACTATGGTACACTGTCAAATATTCTTGTGTGGATGACCTGGTCTCTTTCCAGTCTGCTTTTTATGGCAGTCATGTTTAAGACTTTGAATGTTAATTATGCTTTGACTTTGACTCTGTTAATTTAGGTCTTACACGAAGTACTTATTAAGATGGAGTTGTTGAATAGCTTACTCTAAGACCAAAAGTGCTAGACTTGATAAAAAAAACTGTGTGAAGAGTACGAGGTATAGAGTGGGTCTGCTTACCTGCTGATTGTTGATTCATTCTTGCTATTCTGGCCCCTTGGTCTATTTCAGTGATATTCTACACTGAAATCAACATTCACTCTCTCTTGGCAGGAAATTGTTCCTGCTGACTGTCTATCCTTGTTGAATCTGCTTAAGAGACGGTTTTCCTTTTTTCCAATACGTACTATTGTTGAAGGATCTTGGGTTTCGGCATTTAAAGGAGCAATCGTCTGTCTATTTCTCTCAGTATAAGGGACTCTGTTTGGAAACCAGTATCAGCTTGAACCAATCATATTTCCTCCCAATTTTGTAATTTTTATTACAACGATCATGATCTATGAGAATGATTTTTCAACTGAAACTAATGAAACTGCTGAGGATTATTCCTTAGGTGTCAGCATCTTGTTACTAGATTGCGATTCTGTGTGTTCGACGATTCTCTCAAAAATGCTTCGTGCCTCTGGATATTCAGGTATTCCATCATGACTTTGTGCAAAGTTACTTTCTTTCTTCTGTCAGCTACAATTGTTCTTTTTTATCTGATTGATTGTTATCAAATTGAAGTCTCAAAATTGGGACTTCGAATTCCCACATCCGGAATTCACTCTGCCACTCTCTTGCAGTTATATATACCACCAAGCAAAGCCAAGGTTGCGTCTAACATTTCCACGTGGTGATGTATTTGTGATATTTTGTGTTTAGGTTTTTTTTTTTTTCCGTTGGTAATCTATAATCACTTGTGTGACTCTGGGATCTTAATGTTGAGCTCCAAGTACTGCTATTTTACTTTGCAGTTACAACTGCTAAGTTGGCCAAGGAGGCACTCTACATCCTACAGGACAGACAAGGTGAAATTGATCTGGTCCTTACAGAGTTGTACTTGCCTGACATAGGCAAATATGAGCTTCTGGAGACGATAAGGGAAATATCTTCATTGCCAGTTGTGGGTTAGTGAATGAATATCCTCATCGACTCCCCATCATCTATTTTTAGTTGTTTCATTGTTTAATCTTCTCAGACATATGATTTAAACTGAACATTTGTGTTCCCTGCGGTCTTGTAGTATTGTCCTCTGACAGCAGTGAGAATGTGATGCTAGGCTGCCTATTCAAAGGGGCAGCATTTTACATTCCCAAACCTATCATTATGCAAGACATCAAAAACCTGTGGCAGTTCTCTTTTATGACGAGACAAAACTCCCTGAAGAAGCTTGGAAGAAGAACGAGTAAGTGTCGGGAGATGCCTCTCTATGAGAATAATACCAGAGAGTGCAAGAGAAAAGAGGCGGAATGGACTGAAAGCAGCAATGATTGTAAAGATTATTGTATGCCACAGCCAAAGAGGTCTAAGATGATCTGGACCCCAGAGCTACATGCCAAGTTCCTGCGTGCCGTCAATCTACTAGGAGTTGATCGTAAGACTTCACTTAATACATATGTACTCTGAAATTGTCATTTCTATGTTGTTTTACTGGGCAGCTGAGCCAACTCGACTTGTAGATGCCAGACCAAAGAAGATACTTGAGTACATGAAAGTGCCAGAGCTGAGCAAAGCCAATATCTCAAGCCATTTACAGGTTTAGGTTATCATCTCCAAAAGAAATTTCTGACTTCCAGAACAGCCTTTTTATAAAAAAAAAAAAAAACATATGCAGTTTGAGAACTGACGCGAAAATTTTCTGCAGAAGCACCGTCTCTCTTTAATGAGACTGCGTGAGGAGCTCGAAATGGCAGTGCTTCGTGGTAACAACGCTGCTTCGCCACATTTCCGCCTACTGGAGGGAAGTTTGACTTCTTCCCCGGTGTCCTTGACAAGGATAGCAGCAGCAGCAGCAGCATCAACATGCAAAACACCAACATTTCACAACAATAGAAGAAGTACGCCCATCTTGGGATGTTCCTTCGGCTCTCACCATCTTACTGCTCAAGTGGATCCGTCAAGTCAGATAATATCCCCTCGACCTGGGTTGAACAGCGTTTCTCTGGGCTCAACAATGCCCGAGAACTCATTGCAGCTTCGGCAGCAATATCTGCTGCCACAGCAGCAGGCTCAACAACCTGCGGAAGACTCTGAACTGGAGCAAATATTGTTAGCGTCAGTTGAAGACTTCCTTCTAGATGATCAGCCTGTAAATTGACCGTGAAACAGGGGCTATATACTAGTCAGAACTCTAAGAACTATATTGCTGGTATGGCATTGTTAGTATTGTGGTTATCTATCTGCAACTAAAATTGAAATCTTGTGCAAGGCTCTTTTCCATTTTCTTTTCAATCTTATGTTAAATTAGAGTTGACAAATGGATTGCTAGATCATATGGATTTGTGGATTGATCGATAAATGCAAATGACATTCAAGGCTTGGACCATTTTGTAAATTTTGAAAAGTTTAGGTACCAAAATGTCATAATAAAAATAATTAGGTACCAAAATGTTATTTTCAAAAGGCATTTTTTGTTTAAAAATAAATTCTAGGTATCAAAATGTAAAATATAAAAATATAGGCACTAAACTGTAAATTATCATTTGGATCCATGGATCAATCCATGAATCCGTCAATCCAATTGGATTTGGATCAATGGATTAGATTTAAGTGGATTGGATTAGTTGAATAATTAAGTAGATGGATTGGATTGAATTGGATAGGACCTCTATGTCAAATGCACTGAGATTTCTTATTCACAAGGCGTTGGATGATAAGCCGCTCAAAGGTATTAAGCTCAATGCTAAATGTCATATACTCATTCATGGTCTGTTTGTTGATGATATAATTATCTTTGAAAAAGCAAACCAACAAGAAGCAGAAAGAATTATGAACCTCATCAAGGATTATGAAGCTATTACTGGTCAGGAGTTCAATATTAATAAATCTTTCATATTTTTTGGTGCTAATGTCCTAGTGAGAAAGAAGACATCATTACACATATGGGTTCGCTACCCTGAACTGTCATTCTAAATATTTCGGGGTTCCGACCGAATTGGGGGAGGGGGATACAAATAAATGAAACCTTCTATTTCCTCATTCAAAGAATGAAAAAGATGGGTGAAGAATGGAAGAGTCTACATCTTTCCCACGAAGGAAAGGAGATCATACTTAAATTGGTGATCCAGGCCTATCCCTTAATCCCTTTCTATATCATGTGTTTGCTTCTGTTCTCAGTTTTCCTCATAAAGAAGATGGATTATTTGTTGGCGAACAAGAACTTGGATTAGTGATAGTACCACTATTCTTGAGACTGGAGGTTCCAAGTTTTTTTTTTTTACGAAACCTGATTTCATTACGAAATAGGAATGTGATACAGAGTTTGGACCGAAATCCAAGAAAGATGGAGGACAAGCCCAAGTGAACAAAAAGCTACCAAACACACGGATCAAAACAAGTAAAAAAATGCTCCACACAACTGACAAATGAAAAAAAAGAAACCCCAACCCACACAAAAACCCAACGACAACAAGCCCAACCCAAACACAACTCCATAGAAACCAAACCCCTCACAAACCCTAAGCCCATGGAAAAACCAACACCACCACACGAAAAGAAGCCGCTGGAGAAAGCCGCCGCACACACCAACCACCACCAGAGACCACCACCATCGTCATCATCATCGCGAACCCAAGCAACAGCGCCAACCCCACACCAACAGAAACACCACCGCCAAACCCCACAACGAAGAAACCCAACACACAAGCGGAGGAAGATCCCCACCCCAAGCAGCAAAGTCTCCGACATCGCTGACCCCGACCTGAAGAACAACCACCAACAAACGAGCGATAGAGCCAGGCAACGACAAGAGACAACACAAGCCAACACCAAAGGCATCAAGCCAAATCCACCGAATCACTACGCCATTTTGAGTGAAGCAAGGAGGAAAGCTCCAAAAGTCAAAAGGAAATTTGTAAATTGCAAAAACAATTCCCTCTGTACACCGAGAACGACCTCAAGACCTGACAACAGATCTAAAGTGTGGAAGAGGAACCATCTCTGAGGAGAGATTCATGGCAAAATCCACTAGGGAGAAAGCAAATATGGAACTGGAAAGACCCACAAAGGGGATGGAAGAGGAAAGCAAGAAGATGAAAGGGGAAAATGGGCTGCCGCCGGTCGCCCGAAAGTGAAGCCGGCGACCCCCCTGGGAGAATGGATAAAGGACAGTAAGCGAGAGGTCAGAGGATTTGAGACTAGTGAGAGGATCTTTTTGTCTCTCTTTTGTTTGAGGTTCCAAGTTCGCATCCCTCAAATAGCACCTTATAATGAAAACAAAATTTTATATAACCTTCATATAAAAAATATGAATTCTCTACTCATCAATTTCTTCTGGTTGGGATCAATGCAAAAGAGTAGTCTTCATTGGTGGAGGAAGGAAATCTTATGTTCCCCCAAGACGGAGGCATGCTTGCGGTTTTGGTAGTTTAACAGATTCCTATATGGCCATCTTGACAAAACAAGCTTGGCACATGCCAACGGGTTAGAGAACCAGGAACTAGGATTTCATAGTGATAAAATATCTTCCCTAAGAAAATCTCCAAATGTTTTAATCCACTTACCAACGGGTTAAGTCAAATATTAAAAAGATAGATTGATATATATTATATAAGATAATGAACTGATTGCCTTGATTCAAATTTCTTGAATGGGTCATGAGGTTATGTAGCCTTTTTAATGGGACAGGAATTTATCATAACTTATATGTAAGATAAATTTCATTTTAATTATTAAAATTTTAAATTATTATATTTTATTTGAATATGTATTTTGAAAACGTATAAAACGATTCAAATAAAATTGAACTTATCCTTCGAACCACCTACTTATCGGTTCAATAACTTAAACTAGTTTGACAACACTTGGCAAGTCGAGAGAGCTTATTGGTGTTAACTGTTTCTTTTTGTTTAGATAATATTCAGCCAGAGAGTTCCCCGCGAAATTGCATTGCATCGCAGCAGTCCGAGGAAAAAGCAAGAAATGAGTAGCTGGGCGCCTCATCTGCCGTCGTCCCTGCAACCAATTCTTCAACCTTGTCTGCCGGAGCTCCGGCGTAGAGTCCCGCGGCCGAGGCCCTGGCTATCTCCGCGCGACAATGGCTCCGGCAGCGTGGGGAGCAAAAGGCCAGAAGTCAAATGCGCTCGCGCTTCACAAAAGAGCCCGGATGATTATCACGCCACTCTTAGAGCTCTAAATTCCAGAGGCCGCAAACCAAGGAAGTCACTTGGCCAGGTCTGTACGGCCTTAGCTCGGCTATTCGAAAATTTTTTTCCAGTTAGGCGCAGAAATTCGCTGGCTTCTCTGCGGGGCATTTCTTCGAACAGTTAGTAGGCGTAATTGAATGTTATTTTTGCAGCATTACATGTTGAACTCTGAAATCAACGACCAACTAGCTGGTGCGGCTAATGTGGGGGAAGGGGATGTGGTGCTGGAAATTGGACCTGGGACTGGTTCTTTGACTAACGTTCTCATTTCCTCCGGCGCCACCGTCCTGGCCGTTGAGAAAGTAACTGCGTGTTGCCTCCCCTTATCCTTTAGCTCAAACCAGCTGCGTCCATTTTGTTCTTACATCGTGCGATATTTTTGGCTGTGCACAGGATCCTTACATGGCTGCTCTGGTTGAAGAAAGATTTGCTGATACTGGACGCTTGAAGGTGAGAGTCACCATCAGAATTGAGATTGTAACTTATTATTAGAGCTTTATTCCCTTAATTTCCTCTTGCCTAGGTTGTGGAAGAGGACTTCGTCAAATGCAACATTGGTTCTCACATTTCCCTTCTCCTAGAAAGTTTAAGTGCTTCAGGTGGTAAAGCCAGATTTGCAAAAGTAAGAAGGAACCCCCTCCTTTTTCGGTTTGATTATCTGGATCCTTTATTGAAGAGTGATCAAACCTTGGTTTTCAGACGAATATGGTTCCTTTTACAATCTCTGAGGTTTTCGTGTAACCTCATCAGATGATCATCTATGCATTTCTCATTGCTTTCTCTATTGGGATATTCTCTAGGTGGTTTCTAATATACCGTTCAACATAAGCAAGGATGTAGTAAAGCAGCTGCTTCCAATGGGCGACATCTTCTCGGAAGTTGTTCTTTTGCTGCAGGCCAGTAACAAATCTCTCCATGTTTTCTTCTCTTAATGGGTTGTCTGTGGTTTCATGGAACTTGTCACTTGTGGGTTCTTTCCCTCTGTATCTTTTTTGCTGATCATAGTGTTATTGATATGTGGAAATCAATATACTTCTTGACAAAGATTGATAGTATGTTTTCAGGAAGAAACAGCAGTGCGACTGGTTGGCTCATCAGTACGAACATCTGAATATCGACCCATCAATCTCTTCGTCAACTTTTACTCAGGCAAATAATGCTGTAGGGACTTCAATTTCCCATTTAGTTATCACTGCCCCAACCCCATTTGATTCATTCCGCATTTCAGATCCCGAGTACAAATTTGATGTCCCAAGGTCCAGTTTCTTCCCTCAGCCGAATGTAAGTGACCGAGTTTCCCTGTTTGGAATTCACATCAGTCAGATCACAAGAAAAGCAAGTTTTCATGGCACATTGTTTCATGTGATGATCAAATTTCTTCACCAGGTTGATGCAGCAGTGGTCACCTTTAAGCTGAAGAAAACTGCAGATTATCCAGCAGTTTGTTCCACCAAAAGTTTCTTCTCATTGGTAATAGATTTATCCTCTAACCTGCGAGTACTCTTCGTCTCTTTGCCCGTTCATAGTTCACAACAAAAACTGAGACACAACGATTTTTGGGGATGGAAAATTAGGTGAATTCTGCGTTCAATGGGAAAAGGAAGATGTTAAGGAATACACTTCAGCACATATGCACCCCCCTGGAGATTGAAACGGCTCTTCAGCATGTTGGTCTACCAGCTACTGTAAGTAAACTGCCCCTGCCACTGGCCTACAGTTGTTGTTTCGAATCTTGTTTAGACTGATGATTTCTCTTGTTTTTTGAAACATTTTATCATCCTTGTGCAGTCAAGACCAGAGGAACTAACGTTGGATGATTTTGTGAAGCTGCATAACTTGCTAGTGAGGCCATAGAGCTGCAATAAACTGAAAACACCCGCCACCGATGCTGCAGGATGTTTAGCATACAATGACACTGGGGAAGAACTGCGGCAGATTCCAAATGTTGAATGCATCTATCTCACTCATGTCATTACAGCAGTACAAAGAAGAAAGCAACGACAGACATGGGATTTGAGAAGCTAGCGGGCAGGGATCATTCAAATTCAAATTTTATAGTGTATACAGCAAATTCAGAGAGAGCATGTTCATTGAAATCTCTTTCAGAATGAAGAACAGTCTGTCTGTATTTCTGGTCTTCTCAGGCGTGGAACTGATCGATGAGGTCCAAAGCTCTCAATCGGGTCCCTAAAGGGTCATAACCCTTGATTCTTCCGGCTGCATACCCATCCTCGCCCAACCTCCGGTCCTCCGCCATGGCCGCGGCAGAGGGTGAGCGCGGCCGCTTGGGCCTCTTGTTCTTGATGAAACACTCTCTCAACCTCTCCTCCACCTTGTCGATTGCAGCAGCAGGCATGGAATTGCCTTCCTCCTCCCCAACTTGCATCGGCTCGCTCCCGTTGTCTCCACCAGCTCCCGTGGCGGAGGAGACGGAGTTCTCCTCCGGCTGCTGCGGTGGCGACAGGGGCAGTCGGGAGTGGGAGAGGAGGAAGGAAGAGAGATGGTGTTGGGCGAGGTGGAGGGCTGAGTAGATTTGTTGAAGTTGACCTGGGTCGGACGTGGAAGGGAGCTGCTTTGCCAACAGCGCCGCTTGCTCTAAGGATGTTACGAGGTTCGGCAACGGCGGCGCCGGCGGCGGTGGTGTTGCATCTGCTGCCGTCATCTCATCCATTCTCTGCCCTATGTTTATGAGCACAAGGAATGTGTGGAGGCGGACAGAGCGGCCTTCTCTTTTGCCTTCCGTGGCCCCTTCGTACTTAACCGGCAACTTCCTTCCTCTCGCGGCGGCCGGCGGAGGGTGAGGGCGTCTCTGGAATATTTGCGTGTTGTTTGTTTGGGAATCTGTCGAGTGTCGACTCGAAACTTTCTGCCGCTGCCGCCGCTGTGGCGTTGGCGTATGATTCAATTGACTATTTGACTTCATTCCTCTTCCTTTTCGATAAAGTACCACTTCGGCACCTTAAAACTAAAAAAATACCAACCTCAGTCCTTTATGCAACATAATATTAATATCATAAACCTTCCGCTTTGTTATAGCTTGTAGTCCTAGGTTTCTGCCTGATATTGCTCAATAGAATGTGTAGATACGAATATATACCGGATCTAAATTTTTTGGGTAAATACAATATATTATCCATAACTATTAAAAAACGGGATAGTCACAATTATCAAAATACAAATTATTAGCCATAACTATTGTTGCGAGTCAAGAAATGGCTAACAGTTCGTTACCATCATTAATTTTTTAACGGAAACTGCCACGTCAGCCTCCATATTGGCGTCCACATCAGCAAATTATTAAATATATAATTTTTTATTTTTTAATTAGAAAAGAATTAAAAAATTAAAATTGAAAACCCTCTCTCCTCTTTTCATTCCCTTCCTCCGCCCTCCAGTCCCCTATCTCCCTCTTTCCATTCTCTTCTTCTTTTTTTTCTCAGTCACAAACGAGAAAGATGATGGGAGCTGGAATTGGCCACCACCACCACCTCCTTCCCGACCAAGGCCACCACCGCAGTCGACCCCACCATCCGACCTTTTTTTCCACCATCCCGTCCATCCTCTCGAAACACCTCCCCATCACACCTCCCCACCCGGTCCCACCCCCACCCGTCGCCGCCGCGACACCAATCTCCTCAGCCAGCAGCTCGTGCAGCCGCTCCTTGCACGCCTCCGCCATGCCCGCCTCGCCGTGCCCATCGTACACCCAGAAGAAATTGTACTCCCCCACCGTGAACCCCGGCTCCACCGCCACCGCCACCGCATCCTCCATCTCCTTCCTCCCCTCGATCGTCGATGGGGAGCTAGAAACTCTCTTCCATCGGGCATGGGAAGTGGGGTTATAGTATGAAAATCCCTCTCGCCTCACACATTTAGATAAGGCAGATATGGAACTAGGGCGGAGGTTATGTCGGCTGTAATTTTTGTGGGTTTTCTAATCGACGACGACGAGAAGGAAGGAAGAAAAGGGAAAATGGTGACCGCCATCTCTAATCTCCAATTGTGACCGAGTTCGCCGGAGATCTGCAGATTTCAGATCTGTTGGGTTTTTAAGTTGTGAGGAAGACGAAGAGCACCGTAGTTTCTTCTCTCTTTTGAGAGTGGAGGAGACAGTAGCTTGAACTGCTCCTATTTGGGTAGGGGTTGGAGCCAAGCATCAACGACAGAGGCTGTGATAGAGACGGATAGGGAAGCGAAGGTGGTGAGATGGAGGGTCGGCGGTGACAGAGGCAGAGAGAGGCGACGACATGGTGAGATAGAGGCCGAAGAAGATCTTTTTCTTTCATTTTTTAATTATTTGTTTTTTTTAAATTTAAATTTAAAATAAGATACACTGACTGCCACATAGGAGCGAGCTCAGCATCCTAAAAGATTAATCAACATTACTAACAAAATTTCTAACAGAGACTTAACGTTTGGATAATAATTGGTATTTCGATAGTTGTGGCTATAATTCCCCGCTTTTTAATAGTTATGGATAATATATTGTATTTACCCAATTTTTTTTGGTGAGGTATATAGGATCTAAATTGATTGAACTAAAAAGGTAAACCGTGTTGATTAATAAGATGTTGAGCCAATGAAGAGAGGGTATGTTTCGCCAAAATATGGACAATTATGTTGTACCTTTGATGGTTGTCTCCTTCTGCTCGATCTTATACTCATGCAGAACTAGCTTAAGTTTCTCATTTGAATTCTTCAAAGTAGTGATCTTTTCCAGTTGTGGCATGACACTCTGTTATTCTCCTATAGGTTCTATAAGATAATGAATGGTTTGGGATAGTGAGTGGCTTCTTCAAAGATGGCCTTCCTCTCTGCCAAGGGTATGTCATCGTCTTTGTCCTTCTTCCTGGCAAGAGATGTCGCCATCATGTGGGCAGAAGTAGGCATTGGTGGTCTCCTAAGAGTCACCCTCTCTTCTTTTAGGGTGTAGGCCTTCCTTTTCCTTCCATGATTGGATGCTCCTTCTTTGTTCACCGCCATCTCACAAGGATGGGTCTTCACAACTTCTTCTTGCAAATCTTCTTAGCAAAGGCTCCAACAAGTTGTGCTACACATATTTGGTGTTGTTCTTTGTGAGTAGATGTGAGAGACAAAGAAGAGGGGTTTGCATCCCTTTTATAGATGTGCATAAGTTGCTACCCTTTTTCTTCTTGGAGACAACCTCGTTAGAGTTCCTTTCTGAGAAGGACAAGGAAAAATTGGGGTGGCATGAAGCTTTTTCGGTGGCCGTGGCATGGTGGGTCTTGTTGGGTTAAACAGATCATGTGTTGGACTTTTGTGTTGCCTTTTGAGTCATGTTGTGTCGTTTTAGTTAACTAGCTTTGTTAGGTCTTTGGGTCGTGCAAACCTAGAGCTGTTAGTTTGTTAGCAAATTTTCAGGAGCTTAGTTAGTGGGTTAGAATGTGGTTAGTGCTGGAAACAAGAGTCTGATGTATTTAAACTTTGATTTTGTCATTCAATTAATAGGTTTTTAGTTTTTCCCAAAGTGAGACTACATTGTGGTATCAGAGCGGTTATTCAATTTCGGTGGCGGCGGCCACCATGGTCGCCGTCCGCCTATTGTTTATATGGGGCCTGTGACTGTGAGAAAAAAGCGAGAGATATGGAATAATGAAATTAGGATTCCAATCGCTCTTGGTTCAATTCAAGGCGAACAATCTGCCATTTGATTGGAACTATCAACTGGAGGATGAGATGGGTACTCCAAGGGCGTGCATAAAGGTCGCGACTTGGATTGGATTGATGATTTCCGTTATTGTGAAGAGTTTGGCTTAATCCGTTGCAGCTGTGAATTCTGGGAAGGACCACCACGGTTCGTCAAAATCGAAATCGACCGAGGATGGTGATAAGGAGTCCAAGAAGGTGTCCTGGTTGACATTGCCGCTGAACTCGAAATCTTGGGCAGACGTCGAGAATAAAGATATGACGATTGCTCCGCAACTACTCCCCCTCGTTGGTTTGAAGATGATGCTGGTGCCAAGCCAGGAAAGGAGGTCATAGCGGAAAGTGAGTGATGAAGATCTTGATGCTGATGTGAAGGAACATGACCACGAGACTGAAACCGCCAGGGGGTGGAGTTAGTCATGAAACAACTTGAAGAACCTGATGTTGTTCTTGCCGAGCTAGCATATGCCAAATCGGTGTCTAGTGTTCCACGAGAAGAAAGCAGACAACAATGGACAAGTTAAGAATGAAAATGCCACAAGTGATAGCAAGAGTGCCAAAAAGAAGAGAAGAATGATGTTGGTGGAGGTATGTATCCAGACGCCTTAAACGCAACTGCTGATTATATGAACAATGAGCCTCAGTTTATATCATAGCTTGTCTAGATACAAGTTGAAGTTGTGCGTTGATAAGGAGCTTAATACTTAACTGATGAAAGTCAGAGAATGCTGCAATAGTTGTGAAACTGATTTGTTTCCGCAAGAATGCTGCCAGCTTCTAATTTCTCTGAGATATTGTTGTTGTGGCTTTGTTGCTAATGGAGTAAACTGAAGCATCGATGTGCTTAAGTTTAGGGAAGGCTAATAAATTGGTCACTTGGTTTTACATGAGTTATATGGAAGTTGAAGCTTGATGACGAGAAGGAGAAACAGAAAGTTGAGCAAGGCTGCCGCTGGGATTGGATGGTCTTGATGACATTCAAAAGTTGATAAAGATGCAGTACCAGTGGAAGCCAGCGAGGTTTCCTTAAAGAAGGGAGCAATGGAGAGAAATATGAGGAGAAGGATGAGAGCACATCATCGCTCGCTACCCGCCGGAGGACGACCAGGCTCGAGTGGTCACTTGTCAGGTTGAATGCAGAAGAACAAGAGGGTTTGCTGTCTCTTTAGGATGGACAGAATGGTTACCATCGCTGTGTTGAAGGATACATATAGAATGGCATGTTGAATGAAACGAAAGGGATATTCGACAGAATGCCTGTAAATAAGTTGATATCATGGTTTGCTCTGTTTGCTCCCTATGCTCATAATGGCTTCATTGAAGAGGCTCTGTAACTTATCGTGAAGAAAGAAGGAGCTTGGTATTGCATCCTTGGAGCTATTTGTTGAGAGGAATCAGTTTATCAAACTGAGAACCTATGTGCATTTTGTTCGAGTAGTAGTTTTGGGCTTCAAAGAGAAGAACTAGAGAAGTGGAAAGGAGGATGATGGAGTTGTAGAAAGGTTCAGATGGTAGCATCCATATCCTGACTGATAGAATGGTAGGATATGGTATACTGAAAGCATCTGGTGGTGATGGACTTGCTGGTGAAGGTGGTGGAAGAATGTCTATTAATGTTTTCAAAAGGCATGATGATATATCTGTCTTTGTTTATGGCAGAAGGAGTCTTGGCTGTACTGAAAGCATTAGCAGATTCTGAACATAAACATTGGTCCAAAGTGCAGCTTAGGAAATTCCAATAGAAGCGTCTCAGTGTTGGTGGACATGTTGTTAACTGTAAGGCTCCGAGGAAGAATGACAAAATATATTCCAGCAGCAGTGAACTGAAACTTGTTTTAGTGGAATTCAGTTCAGGGGAGGAAATGACAACTGTGATGGGTCTTGTGATTCAAGGTCAGAGGTGGCAACAAAGAAAGAGAATGGGTTTACGTTTAATTGATGTGGAGCATTCTTTTGGGATATGCAATTCTAAGAAGAAGCAGATAAAGCAAGTTACTTGAGAGAAAAACTTGAGTAGATTATACTGTGCATGGCAGCTTATGAATGCAGAATGGGGAGTGTGTTTTTCTTATACTGCCAAAATCTATTATGAAGGTTGTGAGAGGGGTTGTAGCATTAGTTCAATTGGAGGCTTTCGAAGAAGTAGGTGATGAGGAATGATGATTGGATCAAGGGAATCCATGGTTGTTCAAGGATGCTCGGGGAACTGTTTAAGGAAATGTTAGCTGGACATACCTATGAGTGAAGTAGGTGGTGTAACCTGTGAGTGAAGCAGGTTGGGTTGAGTGTCAGCTAGACATACCTACGAGTGAAGTAGGTGGTGTAATCTCTGAGTGAAGCAGATTGGGTTTCAATGTCATTCGACGAGTAGGCAGCAGAGTGGCTGGTCCTTATTCGGTGGGCGAATGGCTGGTTTAGAAGTACTCAGTTGTTATGTCATGCAACAGTAACAATTTGAGAGCTTGCAACATAAAATTGAGTTTGTTGTAATTCTCGCTTGTTGGCAGATGACATAGGGGAGAGACCGGAGAGGACAGGTCTAGAGAGTACAGAGAAGAAATCGGAAATCAAACAGTTGAGCATGCCTTGCCCGAAAGAAGATAAAGGAAAGTGAAGTTGAACTGAAGCCAATCCTTTTGTAGGCTAGTTTCAAATATGTGAGTTGATCGATGGTGTTTATGCAACTGTATATGGAGATTTTGGAGCTTGTGGAATTTGTAATAAGATGGCTGACATGATATCCAAGATTGTGAAGGTTGGAGTGCTTCTAAGATTCTGAAGATGGATTGAAGGAGCTGTTGCTGCAAGGGTTTGTTTTGTTTGCTGCTGTAAGAGGCTTACTACTTTGACTTTGCTACTATTGAAGAACTGTTGGTGATGCGTTGAAAGTTAATGGAACAAGTTCTCGAAGATGCTGAGATTGATGATTGAAGAATTAAACTGAAGGCTTGAGAAGCTTCAGTTTAGGGGAGGCTATGTTGGGTTAAACAGATCATGTGTTGGACTTTTGTGTTGCCTTTTGAGTCATGTTGTGTCGTTTTAGTTAACTAGCTTTGTTAGGTCTTTGGGTCGTGCAAACCTAGAGCTGTTAGTTTGTTAGCAAATTTTCAGGAGCTTAGTTAGTGGGTTAGAATGTGGTTAGTGCTGGAAACAAGAGTCTGATGTATTTAAACTTTGATTTTGTCATTCAATTAATAGGTTTTTAGTTTTTCCCAAAGTGAGACTACAGGTCTGACATCCTTGACTTTCTCCCTCTCCTTTTCGGATTTGCTCTCCTTTTCCTTGTAGGATACTTCGGTCATTAGATCGTTGTGCTCCTTTCTTCATCTTTCCTTTTATTTCTCCATGAATTTGAAAATACAACAAAAACGATAAAAGTAACAAAACTGAGAGAGAGAGAGAGAGCAAATGCTTTTCCTCCTCAAAATAAATACGAAAAAAACATTCATCAATTTGTCTCACAACTATCTTTATGTAGGCATCTCTTAAAAAATAATTCAAATTTTGGGTTCACCACACACTTTATGCATTTACTATCATCGAGATAATATCCTAGAAGCAGAGCATGATAGGGTAGCAAATATGATGAGCCAAAAGAGATGAATGACCTAAAGCATAAATGAATTATGCATAGAGATTAGTGTGCAACTTGATATAAAATACCTTTTAAACTAAAATGCAAATACAATTTTTAAAGGTTTCTAGCACATAATACATCACTTCAAATAATCCATCAAAATTTCCGAACAACATGTCATTGGTAAATTTGAATTTGTTTGACACAAGTAGAAATATAAAATTCCAGTTCAAACGAAATCAATGCCTCTTGAATCAATCTAGGAGTAGTGGGTACTTACCGAGAAGTTTTTGAATGCCTAGGGGATGTGTAGTGAGAGAAGAGTATGATGCATATGACAATAGCCGAGATTCCCGGGTTGTCTCCTCGATAGCTTTTTCCTTTTACGTCCTTAAGTTTTACGCTAGACATAGTTTGCCTCCCATGAAACGCTCCTTCTTTTATGGCTTTGAGCTAGCCGTAACTCCAAGCTCTTTAAACTCCCCAACTAAGGGCTTCCTTGAATTCAAACTTCAGAAGTAAAAACTCCAGTTGTATGCCATCCTTCTTCCTTGTTTGGCTCGATGGTGGACCAATACCACCTTTGTCTTCACCATCCACCTTTCAATCCACACTTCGATTATGCCTTGTGCACTTCATAGCGGTATCTCCAAATGGCTTCATTAAACTTTGAGAAGGGGATGTAAGGGGGTCATGAAGAGATCCATCAATTCCAATGCTTGGGTCTCCTATGAATTGACGTAGGGCATCAATATATGGAGTTTTGCCAAGTTCTATCATTGAGGAGGGAAGATTGCTTGCATCATGTTCCTTTCCTTGGTTGGACACTATGTTGGTTTAATCCTCTACATCTCTGGTGGTGGCTCCTTCTTTGACGGGATAGGTTTATGTGGTTGCTCCCTGGAGGCTCCTCATATTTATGCTTCTCTTTAGTTTGGTCATCCTTGGGTGAAGTCTCTGCCTCTAAGTTCACTTTTTCAACATTTAGGTTTTCCAATGATTGTGTTAAACCTTGTCTAATAGGTTTAGGTGGATCATCAAACTCAACCACTCCTTTTTAGACATCTTCCATGGCCGAGGATGCGCCGATAGGTAGGCTACTTTGTGGATGCAGATTGATGAAGACGAAGGAAATGATAGAAGCCTTTGATTGGTGTGATTCCTTCATCCTAGCTATTCCCATGAATCCATGAAAGTTTGGATTACTGTGTATTCTTCAAGACTACAACCTTCTCTATCCATTGCTCCTTCTAGATGGGGAATCTCTCCTTATATTCCTTCCAAAGACTGAGTTGTAAGCTTCTGGTAGTGCATCCTTGTATGATTTGCAACACCCTCTTCCTTGTAGGTTCGAGTTCTGCAACAAAAAACAAAGTAGAGTGTAATACTTTTTGAAAGCATTAGACGCGAGATTTTAGGTTCTTTCAAATACTATAAAAAATCTCCGACAATGGCGCCAAAAACTTGATGATGTTGTAGTATGAACTGAAACAATGATCCTACGTGTATCGACGGTCGTATTCCATGGGGTTTTGGATGACACTTGCTTTGAAACTAACTACTTATGCTCGAATAACAATGCAATGAACGGTGGGTTAAGGCTCTCTATCTATAGCCAAATTGCATTGTTTTCATCCATTTTGATGAAGTGGACATGCAGTGGCGGATACATGGCGGATACATGAAGGTTGAGACACCCCTAAAATTTGAAAAAATGATTATCTAACCTTCTGTAGTAGTTTGCATATGGGTACAAATAATATTTAAGTGATAATCTATGTGATTTGAACTTGGGAGACTGCGACTAATAGTAAATATATTTTTTATTAGATAACAACTCATTTGTAGTTGTTTAGATCCAAAGATAAGAGTAAAGGAATATTCTTATCCCCAATTATTTTCAAAACCTATAGATTATACCCAATTACGGGTTGCTCTTGTCTAGTAGGATATAACTAGAGAGATTTGTTGAGCAGTGTAGACACCGAATGTATTTTACCATTTTTTTATAATACGAAACACATCTGAACATTTATTGTAACAATTACTAATCGAATATTTTTTATATTTAAATATTATTCAATTATTTTATTTTTAAATTTAATTTTTGAGAGACGACATTAAATGTAAAATTTCTAGATCCACCACTAACCACTGTGGACATGATCATATCATTCATCAAACCCCTCAAGCAAGAGGTTTCCCACAATCTATAATGACCAAACCTTAAATCTTTCTTTCTTAGTCCCAAGTTTTCAGCCAACCAGAGCTGTCAATTTAGTGGAAGACAGACGGACAACTGAAGTTAGAATTGAGGTGAAGAAAGCAAGCAATGAAGTGTCCCCTACCATTTTACACAGTTGTTGAGTTGCTTGTGCGGATAGTAAACCCCTTTTTATCTTGCTCTTCATCTGTGGTTGTTGAACCGAACTTCGTGAAGAGTAATGTCAAACTGATCATGCCAACCCAGAAACGGCAAGAAACCCACCAATAATTGGAACCAATGGAAAAGGCAAAGAAATATCCTTCTTTCCCAGGAAGACCGAAGCCCTCTTATCCATTTCCCAAAACATCCAAACCAGCCAAAGACTGTTGAAGAACAGAACAGTTGCTCTTCATATTGTGTTTTCAGAGCAGCCAGCTGCTAACCCACCAACAACAACCCAACAACACTGTAATCTTTCATAACCACCTCCCTCCATTATTACCCAGCTGGGAATTTTTTTGCAGCCAAAAACCTTAACATTTGATCTATGTATCTTGTCCTGTCGGCTCTGTTTTGACCATGGACCCATTTCCATAGCATTGTTCCTCCCTCTCCAAGCTGCAACAAAACCAACCTGTCTCCTTTCTCTTAGATTTTGCCCACTATAATCAGATTTTCTCTATTCCTGTGATGTATTTCCGTCATAAGAAGATCAAAGAACTATCGAACCCCACTTCCCTTTTGTTTTTGTTTTTCTTTTAGGCCTCTTACTGAGAAAGGGGAAAATATCAGAGAGTAGGACCAAAAACCAATGCCGTCTTTTCTTTTTTGGTTTTTTGCCGAATGAAATCGACGGATCCCTACTCTCTCCTACATATGGATTTCGTTACTTTCTTTTCTACTCCGTTATCCATTGGCTTCCTGCCCCCTTCTTCCTTACTGTTGATTATTCTGAACTTTGAGTAGTTCCAAAGCGACGGGGACGATTCCCTCTGGGTGTAGCTGAAAGCTCACTGTTCCCCCCCAAAAGCTCCCGATGTTTCAGCACTGAAATCATTTCTGGGCAAAAGTCGCAAACTTTACCACATTTCTGAGGAATCCCTTTTCTGGGGGTCTTGGCTTCTTTGTCTTCCGTCACGGTTTTCTTGGGTTTTAGCGCATGTGGGTTCTCTTCTCAACTCCTCTCTCTGTTTGTCTTCTTCTGTTTTGAAGAACTTGCTGCTGGCTCCTTTCTCCTCTTCTTTAAGTTCCGATTACCCTTGGATTTTATCTTCTTCTTTTCGGGTCTTCAATACATAATAATAAAAAAAGCAGTCCACTTAACAAGCAGCTGTATTGACTGAAACTTTGGAGAGAATCACTATTGGGATTGGAGGTGGGGAGAAAATCAATTGGGAAGGTGGAGAGAAGGGAAGAGATGATGGGTTCAGGGACAAATTTCGTTGCTACTGTTATTGGATTTGCAATGAGTGTTACTTTCATCATTTTTATTTGTACGAGAATCATCTGTTGGAGATTGCGAGGTGGAGATTCGAGGCCAATGTTTGAGATCGAGTCCAGGATTGATATCGAGCAAGAACTGGTATTCTTCTCATTTTCTCTTCCTTTTTGTGTTTCTAGAGCTTAGCTTTGCTGCATTTTCTTTGATTTCTTCTGAGATAAAACTCATAGAAGTTGTGTTTGGACAGCAGCCACCTTATCATCATCGAATGAATGGCCTAGAACCAGTAGTTGTTGCTGCTATTCCAACCATGAAGTTCACCCCTGAGGCTTTCAGTTCTGCAGAAGAGGCACAGTAAGTCAGAAAAAAAGCAAACACTTTTCCGTCTTTGCCAATTTGCAGCAACTAATCCTACATGAACTCCTTTGGAAAGATTGGAGCTTTATTGTTTGATTATGGTGGTTGTTGTTGCAGTTGTTCATTTTGGGAGTCCTTTTTGAGTAGTTGTTTGGGTCGTGGTTTGCTTTATAGGTGCTCGATATGCTTAGGGGAATACCAAGAGAAGGAAGTGCTGAGGATCAT
Organism: Linum trigynum; assembly: GCA_964030455.1. Taxonomy (NCBI): domain Eukaryota; kingdom Viridiplantae; phylum Streptophyta; class Magnoliopsida; order Malpighiales; family Linaceae; genus Linum; species Linum trigynum. Next base: position 2,705,171 of record OZ034820.1, read on the forward strand.
GCCAAAATGTGGACACAACTTCCATCTCTCTTGCATCGATGTATGGCTGAGGAAGCAATCGACATGCCCCGTTTGCAGATTCCCAGTACAACAGGACGACTCTTTTGAACCCAAACAAGATGCATCTTTCACTTCCAACTTATCTATGGATCTTTCAGAGGAGCATTCTAGGCAATGGCTGCTTCCTGTTGCTGATCCCTCACTGACAAACAATGTTAGCAGCAGCAGCAGCAGCAGCCGAGGGAACTCGATTGCTGTTCATGGTGTCAACCGAGAACTTACAGCTGTAGAGTCGCACACACGGCAGCAGACATGATGAAGCAAGATATTCCTGCTTGCCAGTGGTGGGGAAAAAAGACAGAATTCAGATCGGTGGATACTGTGTTTCTAGGCATTGGAATTGCAGATGGGTTAGAGTAAGTACCCAAGTACAGCTTTGGATTCTTTTCTTTTTTTGTATACTTTTTCTCCCATCAGTTCGTTTTTGTACAGAGAATTCAGAATCCATTCATGCCCTTCCAGAATAGCGATGAACCCTGATTAATCTTTAAGCGCTGAAAGTTTCTGTAACTCTGTTTTTATAGCCATCTAGCTACTTTCATAGTCTGGGTTTCACCAACTAACAGTTCTAGTTCTCAGCTTAGCTTAGCTTAGTTAGATAGGATGTTTACACCAGTGGTAATAGACATTATTGATTATGCAGGGATTTTACCTCGAGATTTATGCACCAAACTTTTGGATCATAAGAAGTTCAAAGCTTTGATGTCATATAAGAAAAGGTTTCCCAGCAACTTGGAATGGTCTGTAAAGTGTCGGCATCTAATCAAATCTTAGCAGAGCAATTTTCACATTGTAGGACATGAAATATGAGAAAAGAACACAACCTAACGTAAAATAGAAAAATAATAAAGGCGTTTTCAAGACAAATGATCACGAAACGATTAAAAAATAAGGGGAAAACATGCGTAATTAAGCACTTCTCAAACTACCTCACACTTAACTTTGTTCCCAAACAAACCAAGTAAAAGACCTTAAGTTGGCTTCTCCTTCATGACTCTGGTTCCTCATCTTTTCTTCACCATGGTTTGGTGTTCAGGAGAAGACCTAGGATTTCTATTGTGATTCTCCCGTGGATTCAGTTTAATGGAACTCGAAGTTAGGGATTCATTTCTTGTAGTTTCCCCCCATCGTTTTTCCTGGTGGGTTTCTCGGTTCAATAGCTTTCACCTGAGGTTTTATGGATCTCTAGTTGATTGGACATGTCCTCCTCATTTCTTGATGGGCTCCGCTCGTTGATCGTCTGTCGGTGGTTCGTCGGTTGTGGGTGGTGGTTTCATCTTCTCTAGAGACTACTGCTCTGCTGGGATTGGATTAGAATTGCTGCATGTGTTGGGCCTGCTTTTCATATGTGATTTTGAGATAAGGGGCAAAACATGTATAATTAAACACTTGGGAAATAAGGGGCATGTTTATAATTAAGTACTTATTAAACTCTCACAAATTTAACCGTTTGCTTTGCTTGTCCCCAAGCAAACTAAGTAAAAGACACGGTTCACCAAAAACACTTGTTTGAAAATTAATTCAGACGAAACCATAGGGGCACACGAAAACAATGAATAACGAGTGGTCATCAACATCAGCACACAGAGCAACACAATAGTGATAGTACCAACCACCACAAATGACATTCAATTGAAACAAGTTCATTCCAGTGAACACTCCTCACCAAACTTATAAAATCGCCCTTAAAACGATCGATAAATCAGAATCCCCAACTATCCAAACATAGAGAACAAGTCATGTAGAACAAGATATAGAGCAAACTAGGTCCTCACCAACATTTAAATACGAAAATGAAACTCTCAATACTCGACCAGTGGGGTCAATACCACAAAGTATGCATAAGATGTGCACGTTATTGCTCTCAATCCTATCATATCTCTGCCATGAAACCCACTTTTACATACTTGCAATCAAATATCCATAATTGGGTACTACTAACTTGTCAAGAAGGCTTTTAACCGGGTTTGTAACCTGGTTAGGGTCTAGGACATGGGGAAACCATATACAACTCAATTCGTTATCGGCTTTTCTGCTTTGATAGACTTAAAGTACATGAGTAAAGGAGGAAACTTTCAAACGATAGGAGTTTTTAGCCTTCGGGCTAAAAAATTACTCATTTTTCAATTTCAAACATTGTGGATGCTCTCCTTATTATTTTCTTCTCTTTTATGTTTTTTATTGCTTTACATTTTTCGGAGAGCGAAATTTCCACAATCATACTTTCAATAGATTTCCTCCACAACTCACTTTTAGGATGAAGCATAAAATTGTCCAAAAACCAACCACACAAAACCTTGAATAGAGATCAAACAAATGTAGGGTTAAACGAACAAGGATTGGCTTGAAATCATGTGTATCGACAAAGACACAGGTTAAGGCTCTACATGGGTTGACTAAAGGATATTATGATATGAGTAGTCAATTTGGTCGTGGTATATACCTATGAATCTATCTTCCTAATCACTGTGTCTCATGGAAAGTGTAAGCCAATTATCATGCGAAGAGGGAACTAATCACACATGAAAGAAATAAAGAGGAACAAATCTCACATGGTACCTAGATGCTCAGTCTCTCATGCAAATTCCTTACTTATATTTCATAAGTGAATAATTATACATGTTTGGATCCTCATTTCTAGATCGTTTGACTTGGTCTTAGTCGTTCCTTGGCCTATTGTATGCTAGGTCATGTTTGTTTTGTCATATTTCACGTCTTAGTATGTGAGTATGGCTTAGGAGCGATTTTTTAGGACATTTGGAGACAAACACAAGAAAAAGATGATCAATAGTCGAAAGTCACGACCAGGATGCAGAGGTCACGGTCTTGGCCATGACACTCAAGACATAGACCGTGACATGAGCAGAAAAGGAAGTAGAAAATCTCATGTCTTAACCGGCTATCTCAAGTAACAGTCACAGCGTGACATGAACAACGTGACTGTCAGCTCCTCCTTCTAACTAAAAGACACAATGGCATTTTGGTTCCAGTCACTTCTGGAGGTATAACGTGACGTCACGGTCGTGACTTGAGGCCGTGACTCATGCTCTGTCGAGGATAAAATGGTTTGACGAGTTTTTCTCGTGGGATCTGAGTTTTGGCAGCAGATAACAAGCTACAAGAGCCCTAAAGAGAGAAGGTGATGAGAGCACACCCCTTGGAGTTGATTTACTTGATTCCTCATTGATTGGAGTGAAGATTACTGTCCTAGAGTAGATTAAGATTGTCTACATAATTATCTCTTCTTTTCTCACTATGTTCCTCTCTCTCTCTATATAGACTAAGATTCTCTCTCTCACTTGAGTATGAAGAATCCTAGTTTTGTATGTTAGATTGATGTTCGTTTCAACCCTTGCTCATGGAGCTCGATGCTATTTATCTAGCCTACCGATTCTCCCTCACTCGGAAGACAAACCATCCAATTCTTTGTAATGCCTCGGTTTTGAAAATTCAAACGAAACCAAAAGAAATCTCAAAGTAAGAAAACTAAATATGAACCAAAAATTGAAAATTTGCGTTATAAACGAGGTACAGAAGAAAGTAAAGGTGTTGTTTACCCTACAGATTCCAGATTGTCATGCAACTCAAATATCTCTACACTCACTTTGATCTAAAATCCTATGCTACTTTGTTCAATTTCTCTTTTAGAAGTGTATTAGGATGGCATGCATATGGATAACTAATTGTCATCACACAACAATCTTGATACTGATTATTTTAACAGAATAGTCTGTCATACTTGCATGTTATTTCAAGATCACCTTCTCTTATATTTACAACAAGTATTTGGATAGGAATAACGATTTACAGAATTAAAAAGAAGGATAAGACTTTAATTGTATGTGTTTGATTTAAGTGTAAACAATTCGGAAACTTTAGAGGAGAAAGAATACATAAGCATCACTTTTTATTCCCTATTTTTTTCGTGTTCTTAAATTCTTTACATTTCTGCCTTTTAAATATTTCGGGTTTTACTTTTTTGTTTGAATTAGTTTCTAAGAAACTACATGGACAATTTGAAGTACTTAGTAGAAAAAGGATCTAGAGAATACAATCTCGGTAGCCTTCGTATCTGTTGAATATTTTTTTTTCATGTTCTACAAAGGATCAATAATTCATACCATTGTAAAGCAATTCTATCTAATAACAAAATAATGATGTTCAAGGAGTAATCAAAGTTTTCTACTAAGAAATTATTAGTCTCATAGCATTCTCATTTATTCTTGTTGATACACCATTCAATAGCAATGAAATCAATTTTCATTGAAAAATTCTTACGGACAAATAATTATTTTCAACGAGTCAATCATGATTTTCTACTAAGACATGAATATTACGACATCTCGCCAATGATTTTTGTTGATTAATTATAATTAAAAATGTATGCATCATCTTGACTATACAATAATTAAAAATGTATACCATTTATTAGGTTTGTACCGATTTTTATTAAAAACATATTAACATTAAAGGACCGTGAATTTGGTAGGTAGCTAATTAGTGCTCAATATTCACGATTACTAAAATAATTGAGTTTATCTCATTGTCTATGTGATTTGAATAATTGATTGATCATTAGAACAAAAAAAAAAAAATTTGAAATGGAAGGCCTGGTATATAACTCCATACATTAGCTTAGTACTTGCGTAAGGACAGCCAACAAAAGGAAGAAGAAGTCATTTTCTTCTGAAATCATCTCCTTCGGCTTCTTGTGCAGGCAGCACAGTAGTATACATTCTTTAATATACATTCTTTAATGGCTGGTAGGGGGCAGGTTTTATTGCTATCCTTTGCCATAATGGTTAATTTTATTGCTTCTTAAATTCTGAAAATTAGAAAAAAGTTTGAGCCAAACAATCCTAAAAAAAAAAAAAAAAACTGGAAAACAGTGTAAACCACCACATTATTTGTTGGTTCCCTTTCCAGCAACATTCTTATATATTCGTAATTTTTTTTTATAAGAGTGATGTAAATTCGTTTTTATCATTAGATACTGTTTTAAGAGATTCGAATCTAATATCTTTCAGGTTGCACATGAGTAATTCTATAGATTTTTTTTTACCAAACTATAGATTCATGACAATAAAATAAATACTAGAATGTGATAATTACAATATAAATAAAAACCAGAGGTTATATCAACAAGCTTCTTGAAATATTTACCGCACTTCAATATATACATATAATCATTACATAACTAATCTTGTTTTATTCTCTTAATCAACACCAAATGATATGAAGCAAAGACGTGTAGAATATATGGATTGGAGCCATATGTGTTTGTTGGGCAGTGGTTCGACTATGTCAGTGTTGTTTATGCAAAATCTGAGGTTGATCCTCTGATGAGATTTTGACCAAGTCGACGTTTTGCTTTTTGATATAATCGAGGCATGGAATTGAATTTATTTTAATAAAGTTCACAAATTATTAGATAATCAAGTTAATTAACAGCGTTTGCTTTTGTTTCTCATGCGATGCTCCTTGATATTATATAAAACCAGCTACCTAGATGACCGGTTAATATATTGCAGTGCAAGCTCAAGTGACCAATACAATAATAGGCGTTGACTTTTTAGTTTATTTAATTCTAACATATATTATATGACATAGTACATGTTGATTTTCGGTCTAGGGTAGAATGTATAATCATTCTTATGTACAAGTGAACAGTTAAATAGTTAAGTTGGGTAAGATTAAAATGATTTTTGTTTTTTTCGTACTTTTTAATCAGTTTGTATCTTCTTTGTTTTAATTTGATTTTTTTTTCATAGATGGTTCGAGCTCATTGTTATCTGCAAAATAATATATGTTAATTTTTTATATATTTCGAGAAAAAAGTGTACCACTCGCTACCACCCTCCTACACCCTATACCATCTTCGCTTTAACTCAAATTTTGAAATATTTTGCCAATAATGAACAGGTTCATCGTGATCTATTGTGATCTATAAATTTTTGGAGGAAATTTTCCAGGTTCAAATACATCACATTATACTACCCTGGTATAGAATTGTAACTGGTGGTAGACGATAATCAAATGTGATAAATGCGATTATTATTATTCCTAGTTCCTATTATCGTGCATACAACCATTCTACACTATGATAATTTTCTACCATCATAGTATAATCTTATGTACCAAGCTACGATCGTATATACTAGTAATATATGTCTCAATTTTTTGTCATAAATATATCATAGTAGATGCATTTTGAAAAACACAATTAATATAATTTTTTGTGCAAATAATTTTAATTATGTCTTAAAAGAAAGAGATATAGTTTGTTAAATTGAACAGAGAAAAAGTTAATTGTCTTCCATAAATGATTGGTGAGAGTTATGAATGGTTATATATAGGTAGGTTATTGAGTGGATCAGGACACTTTTTTCTCTTGTGCAAAATGGATGCTATCATGCACTCCAACCGTTTATTATCAATCACGCGATGATCTTCCACCTCAATCAAATCGAAGTACAACCAATAGTTCAAGACCAGATCATGCAATTTTAACATGTGCACACCTAAAAGAAAGATGATGACCAATAGAAGCTACATAATCACCAATGAAATTAGCCTCCCTAAAGACATGATTCAGTTGAACCTACCATTGACGGAGAGAGAAGATCTCTAGCAATCTTTATCAAAATATAGTGCGGATTACGATCCTCAGCTCCGCGAATAAGTTGTAAACCCACTTGAGAGTTGGTTTGCAACATCACTTGGCAGCATCTTAGTTCCCTGGAATGTCAAGGCTATCTACGAAAGAGTGAAACCCCATCAAGCTACTAATGTTATCTTAGTCTTTGTGTTACAATTGGCTCTATACCATACTCGACTATATACAATAACAAGAAGCAATCAAACCTTAGGATGATGACTACTCCAAGACAATGATTCATATGTGCACACGATTACATGGATCATTGAATGGGCTGTGTAATTACACTAACGGGTTTTACAATAATGATATAATCTGTTAATATCCTCCCTCCAAATTGATGTTGATCCCAAAACATCAATTTGCTCGAGGTATATTAATGACGACTCGTAGAGAAGGCCTTAGTAAATATATCGACAACCTGGTCCTCGGTCATGATATGACGAAGAGTAAGTATACCTTCCCTAACAAGATCACGAACACATATAATGAACATGGATCTAAATGTGTTCCGCACAATCATGAAGAATCGGATTGATTTCAATATGAATAGAACTGGAGTTGCCCACAAACAAATCCATAGGAAGTGGGCAAGCCACGCCCAAATCACCCAACAGAAGTTGCATCCACACAAGTTCGGATACCACATCCGACATAGCCAAATATTCCACTTTTGTAGAAGACTTAGACACCAGAGTTTGCAGCCTTTGAAATGATGATCTACAAGCATATCAATTATTGACTTATGTTGACTAAGCAAGAGACTGTAGAGATATGTGTAACCTTCAAGATGAGGAAGTAAGACAACTCTCCAAGATCTTTGAGACCGAATGAAGCATGGAGATCGTCCGGCCAGCGGATGGGATTCGAGTAAAAAGGAAAGGGTCATTCAGGCTCTTTTGGAATCCAAGCTGAGAGATGATAGCTTGAAATTTCTAAAATCAAGCGTGTGGTGCCTATTTAAGCTCGTATAATGATCGATTAAGATGGCAAATCTGATATGTAGTACAAAGGGTATATCTTGGAGGTTGCTTCATGTAGATCACCTCCTCCAATCTCTATGAAGGAAATTATTCTTCACGTCTATTTGATAAAATGGCCAATTCTGAAGATAAGAAAATGCTAATAAAGTCCGGACTATAGACATCTTGGCGACCGAGGCAAAGGTCTCACTATAATTGACTCCATGTTTGTGAGTAAAACCTTGATCGATGAGCCTCACTTTATAACAATCAACAGTACCATCAAGAGATGGTGTAAATCCGTCAACAACCAACAATCAAAGTGGATGAAGAAGGTCGAGGTACTAGATTCCATGTATTGTTGGAGTGCATAGCCTCGAGTTCATATTGCATGCATAGCTTTCTCCCATGGAGGAATGCCTTTAGCCTTTCTATATCTTGTTTGACAATAAAAGCATATGATCCACGGGCAACCTAATTATGGAATATGAGAGGTGGGATACCATGTGCAGATTAAGTGGAGCGATGAGGCGGAAGCAGACCGTCCGGAGCAGGTGAAGCCGAACCACCAAGAGATGAGTCTAGAGAGGAAACATAAACCCAAGGAAGTGAAAGATGATTCTAGGCTTGAAGACCCTGATGTTGTGGCAGAACTTAATGATGATGACGATGGAGAGGACAAGTCTCTGGGAGGCATAACTTCAGGTGGAGGATCGCTTGAATCATCAAGTGGGAAGGTCATTATCACCACCATCATCAAATATAGGCAGAGGTAGATCGGGTGATGGAAATTTTGATAATGACGAGCTAGGAGTATAGAACATGTGATGTTCAAAGAAGACAATTGTATTGTCTATACACATACGTTATAACGAAGGATCATAACACAAATAGAGTTTATGGGGATTTCTGTAACCTAGAAGACACATCTAGCGATCTTGGACGACGATTTGGTATCTTCTCGCATTATAAGTAGGACAAAGCAGAGGCAACTAAACACTCAAAGACAAGAGTAGTCAGGATGATGAGAGTATAGGAAAAATTGGGCTAGTATGACGCTGAACATGTGTTACTTGACAATTGATAAGTTGGACTGCAATAGCAATTGCTTCAAGCCAAAAAAGATTAGGAACATTATATCCTAAAAGATGAGCTCGAGTAAGATTCATAAAATGACGGTTTTTTCATTCTACCAAATCATTGGCTGAGATATTCCAGGACAAACCTTTGACTCATAATACCAAGAGAATGATACACATCATGCAAAGGAAACAAGCTAAATTCCCACATGGATGTGATATTTTAACATAATGAACAAATTGTGTTTGAATCATTTAGAAAAAAAAATCAATTTCCACGGAGAAAAGATTTTACTTAAGTTGAAGAAAATAAACACAAGTAAAACGATTGATATGATAAATGGAAATAGTAAAATAGTGATATCCATTAAGAGTGTTTACTTGTGGGGTCCTAACGATCAGTATGAATAATGTGAAAAAGCTCATCAATGATAGTAGTACTTGACGAAAAGGACAAGCGTATAGTTTTGGCTTCAACATAGTTCGTGCAGGAATGTTTAACAGAAGGACTAATATTATTTTTTGCCAAGTAAGGATTGTCGATACATCATTACAACATGATCATAATGGGGATGCCCTAACTAAGAATTGCAAAGATCCCAAATATAATCCAAACAAACTTGAAAAACTAAAAGGAAAAGATTCATGGCAAGAAAGATATAACAATGATTTTGACGGACTAACGACGGACCCATTGAGATGACTACTGACAAACAAAAATGTTGAACATCCACAAAGATCCCCCAAGTGAAATATCCTTTCCGTTTAATTAGCTCCCCTTTCCAATCTGCCTCCCCGTCTTTGAATTCTATATAAAAGATCTAGAGGGTGCAAACTAATCAGAGCATCCTTGCTCAGTTCCCACCGACACTAAATCGGGAACTTATTCGGGAACATGAAGAGTATGTGGAAAAGATTGTTTTGTATTATGCATCGTACAACGCCACAAACTCGCAATTTACTACCGTTGGCCACACTCAAATGAAATGTCTTTAACATGAAAGTGGGAGAATAGAGGGTGTGTTTGGAGAGAAGGTTTCAGAAAATTTAGGTTAGGGTTACTTATGTAAGTGTAGGGATTTTAGACAAATATTACGTTCCCTTTTTATATTAGAGCTAAGTACTATATATAAAAAGAACACATTTTGTGCTCTGATTATTAAAATACATATGATGCCAATCAATAAAGAAGAGCAAATGTAACCATCATGCATGCAGACGAACGTAACAGTGGAGAACTGTGAGGATGAAGTAATCTTAATTAGTATGGTGTTTCCTTTACATATGCCAAGAGAAATTAAGCAGGAGTGACACTGTGATCAGCCGGCTTAATATCCTTTTGAGTGACAGGTGTAATTCCACACGTATATGGAGTGAAAAATCCACCCACTAATAACCAAAAGTTCTAATTCAGATTAGTAATGGGAATGTCATTAGTTAAAGCTTAATTATGAAAGGACGGGCAGCATCAGCAGCGGGCTCCCCATTTTGGACGTCTATACCATCGGTCCAAGGGCCAAGGAAATTTTGGACGGTTCCATCTCAAGATCGTGACCCACTAAACAAAAAGAAACCGTGTATTATGTTCACGATCATTGTACATTAGAGTATATTCATAACATCATGTTAAATTTTCATACTACCATGGTATGATCTTATATACTACCAAGCATTACCACTATGGTATTGAGTGTTAATATACGTCTCAAATTTTTTGCTCCAAAATATATCTAAGTGAGTTCCAATTTGAAGAGCGCGATTCATATGCTTTTTTTATAATAATATGAAAGAGATATAGCTCGTTAAATTCAATTAAGAGAAAATTTATGACTGGTCAATAACCTTGAGTAAAATCGAAGGTATGACATACCTTGAGTAAAAAAATATGATATTTTGACCTTGAAATGACTGGAGTTTGGGACATGGTACTATCCCTTACCCTTAAAGATTAAACTCTAGGTCATAATTCTATAGATCTAATACCCTAAGATTAATTTAATTAGAAATAATAATCGATGGTCATGATTCTGTAAATACATCGAACAAATTATATGTACCATCTTAGTGTTTACAGTCTACGATTTAGATAATTAAAATATTTGGTCAACTCATCAAGGGTCAAGGTATAATACCATACCATAAGATCTTATTAATTCAAGGTATAGATACCATATTCTTACCGAGTTTATGCAATACCTTTGATTTTACTCAAGGTACGATAGAAGACCCCATAAATATGGCAACGTCTATCGTACACTAGGCAATCCCCTTCATATGCGTCCATCTCAACGGTCAGCATAACTGCGATAATTTATGTTAAAATCCCACAAAAAAAAGAACTCGCAATTATACTGACCGTTGAGATGGGTCGTTATGGAGATTGTCTGGTGTACGCTAGAACAATCCACATATATATGTTCTATGAGGAAGATACATTAGTGCTCTAATGACAACAACATACGTACTTCGGAACCTAATAACTCACTTCTTTCTCAATTCCTAAATGGGTATTTGTTCACTTCCAGTAATCTTAGAAATCTTATGTTATATGATAAATGTAATTTGTTCATGTAAAATCACTTTGATACTTTTCCAACATTACATTCTAGATCCATAAAAGAATCTTCTTAAATTCTTCATTTTTTTCTGTAAGCAACAAACTATTTTACAAAGCTCACTTGGAATTTCAATAATAGTCATATTACCAACATATTATGATATCATTGCTTAACCTTTATTCTAAATAACTATAAATCTCAACTAACACAAATGCGTGTAAAAAAATTCTTTCATACCATGAAAAACAAACGAAAAATATGTTACATACTCAACAAAGCATGCTCATAAGCCACAATTCATACATTAAAGTGAAACTATAAATTATAATACTCAAATCGTATATAAATGACACAATTGGACATGCACAATGCAAATTCTCTTATGCACTCTATCTAGATATGATCTTTTCATACTCATTCAACCCTTGTTTGTTAAGTGTACACTTATACGAGTCTTTCACATTCATCTATATTGCCCAATTCATACAAGGGATTGTCTCAGTCGATCGATATATATTATCGAGAACTTAACTGTTTGCTTCTAGAAAATTTATCCTTTAGGGTTTTTTATGACATCATCTTTAGGAGATTCAACAAATGGACTAGTACAACATATTTCAAATGTAAATTTAAAGCTTGACTTGTTAGAATTATTAAATTTTTAAAAGTAGTTGCATCCACCCCAGAAGAGTATGTCTCCTCTCAAATAATGATGGGTCACATTGAGAAATCTATTTCAACACATTGTGTTGTCTCTCACAATTTCATAGTTTTTATTAGCACAACGAAAACTCATTTGTATCGCGCAAGTTTACATCTTCATGTGTAAGGACTTCTGATCCATAACCTCTATGCTACACGAGAAATTTTTAGTATTTCTTTCTCTATTGACCAATAACATCTTTTGCATGAATCAATAGAGTTTTACTATTGGTCATCATCTTTGTATATCATGTTTTTATATTGACCAATAACATCTTTTGCATAAATCAATAGAGTTTTATTATTAGTCCTCATTTTTGTATATCATGTTCGGTACTAAGTATAAAAGAAAAAAAATGGACAGAGGAGCACATAAATTGTCATGTCGACCCACCTTACCTCTCAATCAGTAAAAAAATAAACAAGAATTACTAAAAGCAGGTGTTCATATATTATTTGAAACGCCCTGTGATCTTCTGTGCTTTGATATTATTTCCAGGAACAAGTGTTATATAACTTGTTTGCAATACTCTGCGGTTGGATTGAACCAAACCTCCGCAATTTCAGAATTCCCTTGCCGAATGGGCTGCTGTTCTCCTCAAGCGGAATAGGCGAATAAATTCCTTCCATATTAACTTCAGAAAATTCAGATCATAAACTAATTTAAACAAGAGATAAAAGTTTTATAGAATTTTACATATCTGAGTATTGCAGCAAATATGCTCACAAGTCACATCAATGAGTTCATTTACATTAACCATACAAAATTAGTCTATTAATTTATACTATAGTTTTCATTAAAAGGATTATATTATATTAGGAGTGGAGGTATAATCTCAAGTTGGTCTGCTGAGAGGAAATAAGAACAGAAGTAAAAACAAGGACAAATGAGAGAGAGGGTGGTATCCCACAAATCATTCCATCCCCAAGTGCTAACTTCCAACGGTTGTAAGCTTCCACGTCACTTGGAGACCCTGCAGTTGAATCTTCCCGCCGCGAATATTTTAAAATGAAAACATAATAATTAAAGAGTAAATACAATTTAATATCCAAACTTTTTATTTTAAATAATATAATAGTCAAATCTTTTCGAAAACAATTTAATATCCAAATCGTCATCTTTCTGTCTGTTTGACCGTTAGTTGACACTTCAAAAAAGTTCGAAGTACGACACTTCATCAATATCCATCGATATCTTCTCTGAAAAACCACCAACATATCGTAGTTCCAAACCTGAGAAGTCCATGACTCCACCATGATGGTATAGAATATCTAAATATTCAGTCATCTGCAATGCCAAAACAAGAAACAAAGTTGTATTGTGACAATTTCCCCTAAACAAAGATTTTTTGAAGTGTCAACTAACGGTCAAACGAACGTAAAATTAACGATTTGGATATTAGATTGTTTTACGAAAAGATTTGATTATTATATTATTTAGAATGAAAAGTTTGGATATTAAATTCTATTTATCCATAATTAAACTAAGTTTATTCTTCCCCAAATCCGTTAATCTTCTCAAGAAGTAGGGGACAATTCCCGGCCGCCTTTTTGCAAGTTGTTTATTGCTTCATTCCTGTGAGCCGGCTTGCTCGTTCTCATCGAGAGCTACTTGCCATAGAGAGGCAGATCCAAGAATTTCTCCCTGAGGTATTCCATGATAATGCTAAAAAAAAATAAAAAAATCAAATTACTAAAACACTAATTCACAAATTATGTAATTTTAGGGATTTTTAGAACGAACAAGGATATGTATTTTCAAATTTTGTAGATTTTGTAACAAATACTAGGTTAGCGCGCCCGCCTGTTGGTCGGAAGAATTTGATGCTAATGTATAATTTCGGGTTCTGAAAAAATAATTTAGGCCCTTGATTAATCGTGTATGTGCGCTTAGCAGTGCGTAAACGTTGCGTATGTCCTAAGCGGCAATTTAGGCATTGAGAAAATTGAATGAGAGATAAAAAGAGCTATTAGGTTGTTTTCATCTTTCTATTTAATTTTTGCCCTTTTCATTTATTCGATTATTGTCTCTTTTTCTTATCCGGTTTGGCTGTTTGTATGGGTCTCACTTATCTTTTGCCTCACTCGACCACTTTATTTGTTGAAAAATAAAATGAATATATATCTTAAATGCCTGGAAGTTGATTAATACTTTATATTAGAAATCAAGCAATATAATCGGATTTATAGTTCAAATACCTATAATTAGACATTTTAGCTCATTAATAAATTAATTTGTATCATTTGGTAAAATAAAATAGTATATAAACTTGAGAGCTATTTTCTGCTGTTAAATTATTTTAACTGAAGTATGAAAGCGCTTCAGAATTGATATTTCATTCATCATTATTAAAAGTTACAATTTTTCTTCTAACGTCTAAGTGTGTCTAGCAAAACCGTTCTATATCAAATTCATGGGTAAAAAAAAACAATGTTGTTGTATGTCCTCTCCGGAGCCAAACCGTTCTATATTAAAATAGATTGGGAAAAAAAGCCAATAACCAAACACACAAACGAAAAGAAGCCAAACCAAAGCTTCTAACCAGACACTGTTGCAGAGTGTAAGACAATATGAAACACCATTGTCTATTAAGCAGTGGGGAATTGATGGCAGAAAACCACAAAAAGGCTAAAATACAGACAAATAATTCAAACGAAGATCAACAAAATTTTGATGAATATATAACAAACCCACAAGTTCCAAGTTTTGTATCCTCACCATCTAACCTCAGAAAGGACTGCTTCCCTTTTCCCCCAAAAAACACTGCTCAATAAAAAACTGCTCTAGCTCTTCATCAATGGCAGGAAATCCTCCCGCACCACAACAAAGCAGCAGCAGCAGCACGAGCACCGTCAGGACCACAAAGCCCGCTGGCCGCCGCTTCGTGGGAGTGAGGCAGAGGCCGTCGGGGAGATGGGTAGCAGAGATCAAGGACTCCTCCCAGCGCGTCAGGCTGTGGCTTGGAACCTACGATACCCCTGAAGAAGCCGCCAGAGCTTACGACGAAGCGGCCCGCGCCCTCCGCGGCGAGAGCGCACGCACCAATTTCGCTTCCTCTGCCTCTGCCTCCCATCATCATCGTCGTCCCAATTGTGTTGGTGCTGCTGATGGCTCCCCCGCCGTGATCCCGAATCCGGAGTCCCCTCCGGTCGACGGCCGGCTGAGCGCCAGCAATTTCTCGTCGTTGAAGGCGAAATTGAGCAAGAATTTGCAGAGCATCATGGCGAGGACCAACGAGAGCAAGTCCACCAAGAACAGAGTGAGCGACCAGTTCACCTTCGCCAGCATATTCCAATTGCGCGGCGGAGGAGACCAATTCTTCCACCAGCGGAGCCAGAGCCAGAGCATTGAGAAATCGGTGCAGCCGAGCATCGTTGTGCTTTCTTCTTCTTCTTCTCCTTCTCCTTCTCCTTGTGCTTCAGGAGATCCGTTTTTGGAGCCGAATTGCTTGTCCAATTCCTGGGAAACCTCCACCAGCGTGTCGGATTGCAGCAACGAGTGCGGCGGCGTCGGGTTCCGGCAACAGGGGATGGATATTTCGTCGGACGGATCGGAAGTTCTTTCGTCGTCGGAGAATCAGATGGTGGGTCGTTGGAATTGGATTGATAGCAACTTTATGTGCTCCGAGGAGGAGGGATCAAGGGGTAAGAGGTTTAAGGTCTCGTCCACTGTTATGATCCCTCCTTCTTCATTCGCCGGCTCGCCGTCCTTCGACCCGTCGGCGTATCTCGGCGACGGTGAGATTTGAAAAGCATCAGCGGGTCAGGAATCTGAATTATACTTTGTTGAGGGTGAGCATCAGGAAGCGAGCCAGGCAATAGATTAGTGTTTACGGTCTTAAAATTTTTATTATATTATTATAGAGTTTACGGTCTAAATTTGGCTAAATAATATGGTCTTTTCAAAATATTGGCTAAATAATATGTTTGTAATTTAGTTAATCAACTTTTTATATTTGTCACTACTTTTTTTTTATTGCTAAGCGATATGGATGGCTATACGGTCCGGTCAGGTTAAATTGGTCCAAATTCATCCGGTCAAGTCCGGTCTTTTTGAAAATATAAGGACCAAAGATTGGATTGGATACAATCCGGTTTTGATTCGGTTCGGTCTTGACCCGGTCCGGTCCCAACTCGGTTTTGATTTTATATTGAGCTTGTGGGGATTTGAGTGGCCTAAGGCCTGAAAGGGTGAGGAGTTGGTTAAGTTTTGAACTAAGTGCAAAGGTTTGTGACCGTTTATGCAAATTACCCTTAAGTTTTTGGTGTTGAGTTCTCTTATCCGGTCTTTATCCAGTTTTCGATCTGGTCTCGAACGGTTTTTTTACATCAAATCTAAGCCCAATGATTGGATTGGATTGTTTACTATCCAGTCGCGGTCGGGTCTCGGTCCAGGTTATACAGTCCGGTTTCGGGTAAAACCAAAAAACCCGAACCAAATAGTTACCCTACTCAGCGATCACTACTTTTGATTTGCATTTACTAATTACGTTTTTGCACATTGATAAAGTACATGAGAGATCCACGGTTCATAAGTAGGAAACCGACCTTAACTACAAGACGCGTTTTGGGGTGAAATAGAGGAGTTCTTGTCAGAACTCTGAAGTTAAATATGCTCAGTGTAGAGTACAACAAGGATGAGTGATCTTATGAGAAGTTACCTTGAATTGCACATCCCAAATCGAAAAACTGTGAGGGTCGAGTACCAAAGCGGACAATATCTTCGTCGAGAACATTGAAGAGCCGAGTCAGATTGAAAAGCTGAACATCAATAGAGAACCAAATCTGCAAGCCCTGAAGACCACCATGACAAGCGCAGAACCTAATGAGGAGTTTCGACATCGAAAGCAGTTATATGCCATATAGTTCTACCATGTTGATGATAGGAAGAAGGTTCTTTATGGCGATCATGACATTTCAACCACCATCCATTTGTATATCAAGTGATAGACCGAGGTAAGGAACCAGATGAGATGGGCTTCAATGAAGTAGAGATCTGTGTATCTATGAAGAAGCTGCCAAGATATATGAGGACTGCGGCGATGACAAAGAAGATTGGTAACCTAATTGGAGTATTCATAATCTATAATGCTTGCTTATAGCTCTAGGGTTTGGAGTACATCATTCCATAAGCTCTAAACAAACCAGCTTACGAACTTTGTTGGAAGTTGCAATTGTTAAATAGATGTATTGTTGTAAACGCATATATAATATTATAAATATATTGTCGAATTTGATACATTGTAGAATGCAAGGTTTGGTATGTGTGATTGTGTATTTCACATCAGCTAAAAGTTTAGACAAAACAATCTCAACTCAACATCACAACTAAAAGTTGAGATATAACAATCACTCATTTTGAGTGATATGTATGTCACATCATATAAACAATCCATGTATTATTTCTGCTAAAAATTAAAAATTCGATGCATTCTAAACAATACATGTATAGTAACAATCTCAACAAAACAATCGCAACTTACAAACGACTCGTTTACTCAGCAATCCATCAAGTGAAGCTAGTTCGCGAGGTTATCAAGCTAAGCATGATGTAGCTAAAATTTGACTCGTTTACTAACAAATTGGCTCGCAATTCGGCTTGTTAAATAAGGAGTCGACTGTTGAACCCATATGCTCTGATTTCTCTATTTCTCTCTAGCGGCTTGAGCCTACCCATATGTAGGGTTGTTAATGAGCCGAGCTATTCGTAAGCGGCTCGGTCTCGAACTCGAGAAAACTTGTTCGAATAAAAAAAAAAGCTCGGCTCGTTCATAAACGAGCCAAGCTTGAGCTCTACCTTGTTCGGCTCGTGAAGCGCGTGAACTAGCTCGATTAGGTGGCTCGTTAATACAACTCATGAACTGTCTCGTTTTGAGCTTATGAGATGTCCCAACATTGTCAATAAATAGCCGACTGGAGTACAACTTATGAGAAAATCAATCTATATTTTATAAGTTGGTTTGTTAATGATGCATATAATTATTAAATTGTATGTATCACGTCATATGGTGTTTAATACGTTGAATATATGTAAGCAAATATGTCTCATATATGATATAACATTAGGTAATCACATGTTTCACAATTCACATGTGACATATAAATATTAGGGTATTTATATTATAATAAATTATCTTAGAGCTGAGCGCGAGCCGAACCAACACGTCCACAACCAGTCACCGTCGTCACCACACACGTGCATACCCCACCCAACACGTTTAAAAAGCAACTCGTCAGCGGTCCCACCCTACACGTGGCAAGAATCCCCTGTATTTGCCACCGCGATGACCTGAGAATTGTCAAAGGCCGTTCAAAATAGAAAAATCGCAACGGTGGAATCCCTGTCCACAACTCAATCACAGCCGCAGGATCCCCAATCATGCGCCACGTTTAATTGTATGAATTCATGATTGTCCGATCAATACAGAAACCGTCTCGTTTATTTAGTAAAAAAAAAAGTAAAAGCTAAAATAAATTGTAATGCTTTTTTTTTTTTTTTTTTCTGCTCGTTCCGACATTTTTATGGAATCTAGGCGAGAAGAGAGCCTGCCTGACACACAAGTTTGGTTTTTGGGCTTCCCGAACAGAGTAGAGAGGAAGAGAGAGACAGAGACAGTTGTATTCTAGAGAGAGAGTGAGAGAGACAATTTGAAGACGCAAGATTTGATTTTTGAATCTCTACTTCAAATAGGAGACATCTCTATTTCAAATTTTGGCTGCTTCTCTCTCTCTCTCTCTCTCTCTCTCTCTCTTGCTCTGTTTTCTACTTGTACCGTAGCCAAGTGATTTCGACCGTTGGCGTGTTTGTTTCTCTGTTTGTAAGAAGCGAGAAGAACTGAACCGAAGTGCTCTTAAAGGGTTCATTTCAGTGCCCAAACAAAAGGAAGCTTTCGGAGATCCGACTGTAGCTTGCGTGGGAATTGCAGGCACAGTGAAAAAGCAAGCAACTTTGTGGGGTTTTTGGTGATATTGAGAGAGGGGAAGAAGATTTGAGATGACGTTAGTTTCATCTTTCATCGCAGTCGTTTTTGGGAGTGAAAATTCCAGTCCCTGAAGCGTAAAGGTAAGTGCTTCTCTACCCTTTCAATTCACTTACCAGCTTAATTTGTTGCTTTCGCCATTGCTTTACTTCCTACCTTTGACATCCATTTCCGCCATTTCGCTTTCTCAGCTCCTGGGCTTCTTCAGGGGCGTCCACTGAATCGGATTCGAGGTCGGGTCAAGCGAGAATTCTGGTGGGCTTTAGCTGTAAAATGGTTTGAGAACAGTGAATAGCGAAACTTTGAGGTAAAAACCAATCATTTCCGCCCATTTATTTATTTACTGAGCTGAATTCAATTTCCAGTATCTCGGTTGTAGATAGAGACTTGTACCTTCTCTTCAAAGTAAAGTCTGTCTCTCTCTCTCTCCTCTTTTCCCTCTCTAGTTCTCTCATCTCTACCACCTGCCTTTGATGGCGACCCGATTGGGAAACGCTTTGGAAGGGAAGATCAGATCACCATCTACATCTACAAGATTATACATCTCCTCTACATTGCTTCACCGACGTTTTCTTTTTTCTTTAGAAGCTGTAAAAGTAAAGGCTCAGAAAATTGTTCCTCTTTTTCTTCCTTCACCCTTTAATTATTATATAATAATAAAAATATGATCTCTCGTGGGTAGGCAGGCAGCAGGCAAAGCAGAGTCACAAAGGCATATCCATCTAATCTAATCTGCCTTTTTTTCCTTGTATTGTTTTCTTTAATTTGGTGGGTTGGGTATTTGCTTCAGAACGAGCTTGGTGTGACTGTTCAGTAATACATTCTCAAAGGAAACCAGAGGCACAAAGGCGTCACTCTAATTATGTTATTTGGAAGAAGAAGAAAAAAAAAAAAACCTTTCTCTTGTTTTCTAGTTCATGTCTCACGATTGCAACTGCTCCCACTCTAATAAGTGTCTTTTCTTTCCTTCTTGTGCTTTGCTTCTCATCCAGGTCACTTCTTCACTTTCTTTACTTTAATGGCCTTCTTCTTCTCGCTCTCCCCGTTTTGCTTTCAGGAAGAAGAGTAACCAAATTTGATTGAACAAGCAGTCAAATCTATCCATCATGGTAATCGAAGATCGCCGCAAAGGCAAGCAGGTGGTAACCGATGTTCAATCCGTTGAAGACTGGCTTTCCCACGCACAAGAACTCGTCCCTCTGGCGATCGAAAAGGCGAAACAGGTCAAGGGCTTCCCAGGAAGATGGAAGATGATCGTCGGCAAGCTCGAGCAGATCCCGAATCGGCTCTCCGACTTATCGAGCCACCCTTGCTTCACCAAGAACGCTCTCTGCAAGGAGCAGCTCCAGGCAGTCTCAACGACTCTCAAGGAGGCCATGGAATTGGCAGAGCTTTGCGTGGCAGAGAGGTACGAAGGGAAGCTCAGGATGCAGAGTGATCTCGATTCTTTGTCCGGGAAATTGGATTTGAATTTGAGAGATTGTGGGCTTCTGATCAAGACTGGGGTTCTGGCTGAGGCTACTCTGCCTCCTCCTTCGGTCGCCGCAGCCGCCGGAACCTCCGCGGAACCTGAGGCTCTGCTCTTCCACGGAAACATCAGGGAGTTGCTTGCTCGCCTTCAAATCGGTCATTTGGAGGCAAAGCATAAAGCTCTCGACTCTCTGGTCGAGTTCATGAAAGAAGATGAAAAGGCAGTTCTCTCTGTTCTCGGTCGGAGCAACATCGCAGCTCTGGTCCAGCTGCTAACCGCCACCTCCCCTCGTATCCGGGAGAAAACAGTCACCGTCATATGCTCGCTGGCGGAATCAGGCAGCTGCGAGAGCTGGCTCGTTTCGGAGAGCGTTCTTCCTCCACTGATCAGACTGATCGAATCCGGAAGCGCAGTGGGCAAGGAGAAGGCCACCATATCTCTCCAGAGGCTCTCGATGTCGGCCGAAACAGCCAGAGCGATCGTGGGTCACGGAGGAATCCGGCCCTTGATCGAGATATGCCGAACGGGGGATTCGGTGTCTCAGGCAGCAGCAGCTTGCACCCTGAAGAACATCTCTGCAGTGCCGGAAGTTCGGCAGCCGCTAGCGGAAGAAGGAATCGTGAAGGTAATGATCAATCTTCTGGACTGCGGGATCCTGCTGGGTTCCAAAGAGTACGCAGCAGAATGCTTGCAGAATCTCACTTCCAGCAACGAGGATTTGAGAAGATCAGTGATCTCCGAAGGCGGGATTCGAAGCCTGCTGGCGTATCTCGACGGTCCTCTCCCTCAGGAATCCCCCGTTGGAGCATTGCGGAATCTGGTAAACTCCGTCTCCACTGAAATCCTCGTCTCGCAAGGATTCCTGCCGCGATTGGTCCACGTGCTGAAATCGGGATCGGTGGGGGCACAACAGGCTGCAGCCTCGGCGATATGCAGGGTGTGTGCTGCGGCGGAGATGAAGAAGGTGGTGGGGGAGGCAGGGTGCATTCCGCTGCTGATAAGGATGCTGGAGGCGAAGTCGAACGGGGCGAGGGAGGTAGCTGCGCAGGCGATCTCGAGCCTGATGACGGTGTCGCAGAACTGCAGGGAGGTGAGGAAGGAAGGGAGGAGCGTGCCGAATCTGGTGCAGCTGCTGGATGCCAGCCCGCAGAACACGGCGAAGAAGTACGCGGTGGCGTGCCTGGCGGGCTTGTCGGGGAGCAAGAGGTGCAGGAAGATGATGATCTCGTACGGTGCGAGCGGGTACCTGAAGAAGCTGACGGAGATGGATGTTCCTGGGTCGAAGAAGCTGCTGGAGAGACTGGAACGAGGGAAGCTCAGGAGTTTGTTCATTAGGAAATAAAAATATTATCTTCTGTGTAAAATGTGTAATGTTTAGCTCTGCTTTTTTCCTTATTTGTTTAGGGTTTTGTTATGGGGATGGGGTGTTTCATTATCTGTATGAAACGGAAGCAATCAATGGTGCAAAAAAAAGGGTAATGGAAGTTCTTGAAAACGAACAATCATGATGAGATTCTTCTTGGACTCCATTATCACAGTAGGGCTGCAGAAATTATGGCGTTTGGTCCTCTGGTCCCCATGGGGATTTTCTGGGGTTAACTATTGTGAATATGGTAAAGCAAGCAGCTATGGCATTGATTTGGCCTGCATGTTTCTTTTTCTAATCAATTGGTTGGGTATTGAATGAGATGATGGCAGTAATCAAAGTGGTGGTAGTAGTAGTTGCAGAAGCAAAATGCTTGGTGGCTCTGAATATTGATTGTTGCAGTGGGAGAACTTTTTTGGGTTGCACAATTCTATCTTGTTACAGGGAATGGAAGGAGTGAGGATGATGGTGGCAATGCGTGCTGGTTCAAATAATTGAGGATAGATAAACAAAACAAAACAATCTAACATGACATCATTGTGGATCTGTTTGGTTACAGCCGTCAGTTTGGTTTGTGATTTGTGAATAGATGGTTATGCTCTGATAGCATAAAAGCATAGTAAAGAGGTTGGCGTTGTACCAGAAAATTATTGTGTACTAATGATGTTTGTGGAGCCCTAACTTCAACTTTCATCAACAGGGTTAGAACTTAGAAGAACCATTATGACATTTCGTTACACAGCAAATCAGACATCATTACGTCTATTATTCCATTGCAGAACAAAGCAGGAATGCAGGACCGATGAAATGTGGTGGTGACATAGGGTTTTTAAAACTCAAAAGCAAAAGCTTACACCAAACAAGCGTTTTATATGACAAAACACTAAACCAATTATTTAAAACTTTTCTTCAGCATGGTACCTAAACATTCCATGCTAGCTAGTGTATTCTTCTGGCCAACCTTCAAGCTATCCTTGCCTCGACCATCGCATTCGTTCAAACCTTGCCGATCCTCTTCAGGCTATCTTTGACTTGGGTCGTGATGGAAGCAACTACATTAGCAAAACCAGGGAAAATGGTAAGCTCATCAAATTCACGCCACCACAGATCACGATGCACCTCTCATATGCTGAGTCATAGCAACTTGAAATCACAGGAACTTGAGCTCGAGTAACATATAGATTATATCAAACTGCTGGCGGCTGCAGAGGAAATAATTGCCCTAACATCTACGTAGTGCATTCACTATATAGGATCCACAATACGCGTATAATACGTACCTGATAACAGGAGATCAAAGAGGTAGTAAATCCAAGGGCTCCAGTTACACGAGGAGTGACTTTCTTGGGTGCCAACTGCAGAAGCCCAACTGCAACCACAATATCTATGCCTGCCTTGACGAGAGCTAGCGACCTTTCATTTGACTTTTGGAGCTTAGCACGGTATTGCTCATTCTGCAGTTGATAAGAGTAACAAAAGCAACCAGGTCATAAAACATCTGGAAAGCAGATAACTAACCATCAGGAGTTCAGGGTATCAAATAGATCACTTCATACCTCATGCTTATCAGTATTCTTAAGCTCTTTCTCTAACTTACTGATTGATGCAGACAGCCTACCGAGTTCCCCAACCTGGTATGAGAGAATACTAGGACATTATGCAACTATCTCAACCAAACCAAAAAATAACCCATCTTGGGGTTTGGGTTAGTGTAGAGATAAGTCACAACAAATTAAATTCAATCACAAACCTCGACCAATGTGGTACAGATCGATGACCCCATCCAACAGAACAGAGATATGCGACCAAGTAGCTCAGCTCGTTCTTTGTTCTAAAAAAAGAATAAGAAGGATTTTCTGAGAATCTATTGCCAAACTCCAATCTAAAATTCTAATATGTGATCAAGAAAGTACAACGTACCTTATAGATGCCACTTCTACCAAGCCAAACAATTTGATCAAGGAATAAGAACGTGGACAACAATGCATTTTTCGACTGCAATAGCAACACACTGAACTGTCATGTAAGAGCAAGAGAAAGAGCAGAAAGAAAACATGTAAAAATCTTTTTTAGTAGAACTTTACACATACCTTTCCCAACAAAACAAGAGGAAGAGGAGTTCCTTGAGGCACCGGACTGATCAAACCATGCAAATCATTGACAAACTGCAAGTTTATCGAAAAAGTCAGGTAAGGCATGGATTGTAAGTTCTAACCGGAACAACAGAAGCGAACACAGAATGTAAACCGACTGTAACTGACCTTAAAGATACGGAAAACTTTCCTTGCCAAGCTGGTGGATTTGTCAACGTTTTGAGCAGTTCCTGGTTGGCCATTACTCAAGAATTTCGAGCCATATTGAATCGCCCTGCATATCTTGTCCCTTGCCTCGGCCTTATTCAGATACAAAACTACGAGGGCAAGTTCAGCTCTTGTGGCATCCAAAGTACTCATCTTTTTACTTCAAAGAACACCTGCGCCATTCATTCAAGGGATTTCTCAAACATTAACCTCTGAAACTCAGCAGGGTATGGAAGGAAATGGACAGGCAGAGAGACCCAAAACAATGACATCAACCCAAATAGTGAATAAGAAACAAACCCCAGTGACTAACAGAAGCGAAAGCTCAAACAGCAGTTAAGTCACACAAAGCCATTCCCATCCAAATTTTACAAATCAATAAAACGCGCAATTCAAAAGCAGAGAGGGAATAAAAAAACAAAAAAAAAAACCCTCATCGACAATTCAACGAGGCAGTGGAAATTAAAATCTCCGACCAACTGGGGGAGATAGAAAGGAGAAGAATTCACAACCAAGGCATGTTGAGTTCCAAAGACAATTCTATACAATCCACCATGGAAATGGAAACTGTAAACTGATACAACTAAAAACGAGAAGTACCAAAGAACCAGAAGAAGAAGAAGAGCTAGAGAGGAGAATAGTGATCGACCTTTTGGGAAGACAGGACAGGAGTACGGACAAATCCACCTCCAAATCCACAAGTGGGGAGAGGATTGAAGAGGAAAAAGAGAGATGGCGAAAGTACCGAAAAGGGTGCCCGGAGGTGGGGAGCGGATTAGGGATTTGGCCTCGAAAACCACAAAAAAAAAAGTTGATTTTTTTCTCTGAATCCAAACGTATTTTCTAGGAAAATACGCACCCGCCCGCGTCAGCACTCGCTCTTACGACGATGCGATAAAACGATGACAAGAGCTTCTTTGGTGCTCTACTCTTCCCAGCTACACTACAAATCCTCTGCCGCTCTGTATTTTGACGATTGTAGGAAACGCCGCCGTTTAATCCATTCTTATCGTCGCAAATCTAATTATGGTGCTCACAAACATACTTACAAAATGAATATTTATCAGATCATACATTGGGCGTTTCGAAATTGCTGGATGGATATTGTGATAATTTAGTTCACATATGATGTTGTGAGCATCATAATCGGATTGATCCATAATCTTGTTTGGTTTCACAAATTTGTGCATAAATTTAATGTAATAAGACTGGTTTTTTAAAATAACATAAACGAACGTTCAATAAATCATGTCAATTTTTTTTTGTTGTCTAAAAGAGTAAACGGTGTCGGTGTTTCTTGTCACAATATCTATCTATATAATAGTATAAGGAGTTTATTGGATGAAGCAATATAAGGAGGAACTTACAGTAACATCACCGTTTTATCACTGTAAAACAAAGTTACAGCGGCTAGACACCAATAAATTAGATCTAGAATATTATTCTAGTTATTTGGAAGAGCATATCTCGTTAGAGAACGAGTAACCCAATCAGCTCGAGTATTAAGCTTCCTAAAAAAAACTTAACCTTAATTTGAAGGTTCAATCTAAGGATTGAGACCATTGATCCTATTAAGGCCGCATCCCTTCATGGCCATCTCGATGGTTCTTGAGATAAAAGTTGAACTAATACTTGACAATTGGTTTGGACTATACATTCACTAGCATATTCTTGTGTTAATTTGAGACCTTCCAAAAGGCCTTCGTTTCCAACTTCAATCGGGATATAATAAGGAGATTATCACCTCGCCCAACACACACTTGTTCATGATGGTTAACGACCACAACACCGTATGTCATCGATTGGGCATCGTATAGGAACTACCCCTCACAGTGAATCACCATTGGGTGAGTACTTGCCGATGGAGTAGTATAAGATTAGGTTCACCTGAGCTGACTATAAAGAGGTTGATTGAGGGGCGGATCCTCGGGCGTGAAGTCCAGTCAGTGAAATCCTATAGGATTGTAAACACATGCTAGAGAGCCCAATTTTTGAAATTCCTCTCATTTCTACCCTTCCAGATATTCCAGCAGATTCGACCAAAAAAAAAAGATATTCCAGCAGATGAAGACAACATGACTCAAAATTCTCAAATGGATAACTTCCTTAACGGAGCAGACCAGTTGAAGAATGATGTGGATTAAGAAGGGAGGGATAGGGAAGGAAACACATTGCTCCAAAAGCTAACGGCGTGGATGCAAGCATATAGGCAATGTAAGATATATTCATTAGGATTTTCGCTCATAGCGCATCTTGGGTTTGGGGAGCATTTTTGCTAAATAAGCCTTTCCTTAGGTGCTAAGCACCTTCAAATGAAAATTTCCAGTCATGGTGGAGAGTTGTAATCCCATATCCAGTTCCACTTATTTGTGTT
Organism: Linum trigynum; assembly: GCA_964030455.1. Lineage (NCBI taxonomy): Eukaryota > Viridiplantae > Streptophyta > Magnoliopsida > Malpighiales > Linaceae > Linum > Linum trigynum. The sequence goes on from OZ034820.1 coordinate 2,731,681, forward strand.
TCCCATCGATTGACAGTTTGTGTTAGCCTTATGAGTGAGGAGGAAACTCTTCTAGGTTTCACCCATCTTTTCCATTCTTTGGATAAGAAAATATAAGATCTCCTTCCTAGAGTTCCCACATATATTTAGAGTGACAATTGGAGGGGACAAACCCAATGTGAGTAATTATATGCTCTTAATCTGTGCAGGAACATTTGCACTGAAGAATGACTTTATTGTCCGTATTGCTCCATAATCCTTTATGAGGTTCAAAATTCTCCCAGCATCCGCCTGGTTGTCTTTGCCAAAGATAACTTATTATTTGCAAAGAGCCACTGAGTAATGACAAATCTAGGATGAAGCTTAATACCTTTTATATGACCTTCAAAAACGACCACATTAATAAGAAAGTTCAGAGCATTAGACATAAAAATGAAAAGAAATGGGGAAAGAGGGTCTCCTAGACCAATGGCCAGAGATGGGTAAAAAGGCTCAGTGGCTTCCTCGTTGAAAAGGATGGAGAATTTGACAGAGCAGATACACGATTCGACCTAATTGGACCATCGATCATCAAATCCATAATTACTCGGGAGCTTTTCCACGCAATCCTAGTCGATCATGTCAGACGCCTTTCTCATTTCCAATTTAAGTACAATATCCTACTCCTTTCCAACTTGTGGCATTTGAAATGATTGAGGGCTTCACCACCAATGATGACGATGTCTAGTATGAGACGACTCCCGATGAATACAGATATAAAATAATCTCGAAGATCATGGCAACTCGACTTAGGAAGTGGACCCCTTCTCTTGTCTTGGAGCTACAAACGCAAAGTTTTGCAGCAACTGGTAGTGTGAAATTGGATGTGGGTGATCAACCTTGGGCATCATAGAGACGTGGGTATCATTCCATAATTGTGGCACGGAGGCCGTTTCTAACTGTGACGGAAAGAACTAAAACTATAGTACCCATGCACCAAAGAGAAGGAAAAGAAGAAAAACGAAGGCACGATGTTCTTTGTTACTATTTGTAGTCTGGAAATAAATACACAATACTAACACGGCCCCAAGAGAGCAGCGGATACCAAAAGCATTTCAAGGACCATAACTCTCCCGCATCAACTAGGTGAAATCAAGAGAGCATTATGCCTATTTTTCTGTTCTTCCTTTTTTGATAATCAGAGAGCATTATGGTTGGCCGAGATGCATGAAATACCAATATTACAAGGTACACAAGCGTTAGTTTTATGAATCCAGTCGAGGGGGCTCAGAGAGCGAAGTCCTCCTCAAACTCATCGTCGACCTCCTCGTCTCCGTTCCAATCATACTCCTCAACAACTACTCCTTGGTCTCTTAATAGATTCAAGATCTGCTCCAAGTCTCTTATCCGCCCTTGCAGATACGCAGTCGGTGAAGGTAAGGTGGGATCATAGCTCAGTGCCTTTAAGGTGAAATGGCCAGAAGGTTCCAAGATTTCTACCCCAAATGCAGGTGATAAAGGGCGACCCACGACTTGGACGTGACAGATGCTGCAAGATTGCATGACCAGAAAGTGCATTAGGAGGGCCTCCACGGAGCAAGTTGAAAACTGAATTTATACATCCATCAGGCATTAAGGAGCTTGACGGGAAGCGAATGAATGATGTACAATATGATAAAAGCAGCTGAAGATGTGCAAATTCTGTGCAAGGCTCAGAAAACAGCAGAACTAGGGTGGAGTTACTACGGATAAAGAGAGAATAAGGCCACTGCTAGTAAATGAAGGCATGCCTATGTTGCTTATAAAAAAAGGCCAGTAAAGCAAAACTGCTATTTTTCTTTTAGCTAGCAATCAACAAGCTTCTAAAGAGAATATAGTTCTCTACTTTTCCACTCACTCCAAGAGATTGATAAGATAACATCAATGCTTTTATGATGTTCACCCTTGGACAGGAATCAACATACCGAGGGCTACTGGAGAAACACAATTTCTTAAAAAGAGTATTCAAAGATTCAAAGGTTTTTGGAACAAACCATATATAGAACATCCCATCCATTGTTTGTTTCTGAACTCTGCCTAAAAGCTCAATCATCAGCATTCCACCAATGCAAAGAACGGGTTCAGGAAGCTTGAAATTTTGTAGTTGATTCTCCTGTTCAACATCATTAGGTTAGAGACATAGAAAACTCAATTGACACAAGAATCATCCATCAGGACTAGGGGCGACTAGTGGGCCGTTGGATCCGCTCGTACCCACCCACTTCAACCCGCCCAATCACATAGTGGTTGGTTTTCAAATGGCAGGCGTAGTTTTAAAATATGTCTCCCAGTGCTCTAGTTACCTGTGCCATAGGGAACTCAGCGGTAGTGTAAGTCCATGTGAATTTCTCAGCAGAAAAACCGTCACATGGCTCGCTCATGGTCCCATCCAATGGAACATTGGGATGGCCAAACCGAAATCTTACAGATTTGGCAGAATATATAGGAGAACCCCACTGAAAATAAGCTGCAAACAAGAACAATCTTTCATTACATGCCATCTAAACAGTTGAAGGAAAAGGACATCAAACATACCACAAGAAGAGCAAGTCAAACCTTCGAATGGCTTTATGTTGATTTCAGAAACCACACATACATCACTGGCCAGCTTATAGACGAGCGTCTCAGGCACCGAAGACGTGGTTTGTCCTTTACTTGACCAATAAGAAGGCCGCCTTCCAACTCTCTCATGTGGTTCCAGGGTATTACGAACGCTCTCATCCGGATAATTATCTGTGCTAGAAGCACATATTGCTTCTCCTATACAATCTCTCAAAGGGAAAGTTTTGCAAGAACGAGCCAGAAATGCAAAAGCTCTGTGCTCCACCCCAAGATTTTCATCTTCCACATATCTGCTGCAACCAACTTCTGCAATATCCTTAACACAACGGCTTGGTTCAACCACATGGTCAAGTCTATGCAAAGTAGGGAACATTCTCACGCAGAGCTGCCTGCTAAGACCATTTGTGACAACTGCAAAAGGCGTGTATTTAAGTCAATCCAAGGCCAAAAAAAAAACTTGGACATATACACGAGCATTCTCATGCTATGACAGGAAAATGAGGTAAAAACATCCCTCTGAAAAACTTCAAAATTCAAGAAGATAGGGAACTTGTTCAGTATCAATGTCTTACAACCATCTCGTGGTACATATTTCTGACGAACTAAAGTATAACATATGCAAAATGAGACGACATACAAGGCATTGCAAAATGAGATCCGAACTCAAGCAGAACATAGGCAAAATGAGACTCGTCATACAAGGCATTCTTTGGGAACCCTACACCGACTCTAAGAAGTGAAGACAAGAACATAAAGCAAGAAACTTTTGGTACCAATTTGACGGAACAAACTCTATTGGCGTTCCACGAAGATAACATCAGAAAGGTGCTCAATTGCTGAAATAATGAAAATTTGAAGTAGAAATTGAACTATGCCAAGTGCGACTTACCAAAATGTCTCCAAGTCCGGGAGACGGAACTGACGCGGACAAGGTCAGCAGGATCATCCAAGCACAATAAAATCTTCATCAACACATCGTAATCCAGCCAGTTGAAGAAATCCATACCACTTCCCATCGCAGAACTAGTTGTAGAGGGAAAAAGAAGGAAACCCTCGTTGGATTTTCCCTTTCTGAAACATAAACGCAGGGTGCCAGTCTCAGCAAGGCAACAGGTCACAGAAGCGGAATCAAATTAAACAACTTTACACCATCATCATCTCATCCTCCAGCCAAAAAACCCCATTTAAGGAAAACATCGGTCTTGGCAAGAGGCTGGGCACCGACCCAAAAGGATTGGGAGCAAATGCACGTCGAAAACGGCAACAGAAATTCAGGGGAGGGTTTTGGAAGCGAGAAAATCAAAGGGAACAGGACAAGAGATGAAACAACATCGCACGACAAAATATTAATATAAAGCGGGGGGAAAGAAAGATACGAAGAATCGAGCGAAGAAATCGAAGCAATGCAGAACGATTGGAGCTTAGGAAGAGAAGCAAAGCATATCACCTTTCTTTATTCGAAGAAGAAGACGAAAGTATGAATCTTGAGCTTGACTTGAGATTGTTCTCTCTCACTCTGAATCGGGTTCCCTCTTTGCTTTAAAAAATTGATTAATTGAAGTTTGCTCAAGGCGAGGGTGCTGGTGGGTTGGCTTGAAACTGAAATGGGTAAAAAGGGGAGAGAGATCTGGGAGAGTTTTGAGTTTGGTAAGGAAGAATTAAAGAAGGATGAGAGGCAGCCACCCAACCGATCCAGCCAGCAGCAAGGCCGTCCCTTTCCCTTATCAGCTCATCTCCTTTTTTTTTTCCCTTTTTTTTTTTCAAAACCGCCAAAACGGATGTAGGGATGGCAATGTTACAAAATGGGCCGGGCAGTGTGATACCAATATCCGTCCACCTATGATTTTACTTTTGCACCAGATCCGGCCCAGGCCCGTCATGGATTCTTATGTTTTGAGCTTGGCCCATGTCTTGCACGAGCGGTAAAACCGGCCCGGCTCTGTTCAGTTTTTAGGGGTCGTTTGGAGAATATGAGTTTAAATCTACAAATTATCAATAATCTAAGAATTCTAACTCTACAGATTGTTGAAAACAGATCTTAAAATGTTTATTTTTAGGTAACGGTGATTGTTAACATTCAATTAAAATAAAATATTTAATTTATATTAAATAAAATATTTATCCTTAATAAAAAAATTAGAGTGGTTCAATAAATATTAAATTTTTTGTTGATAAATATATTTCACGTGATAAATAAATAAAATTAAGAGAAAAACTAGGAGAAAAAAAATCTCAGGAATCAAGATATAGAATCTCTCTGCTTATGAGAGATTTGATATCCGCAGATTTTAGAGATTTGGAATATCTAAAGCTAGAATCTGCAGTACAAAAAACAACAAAAAAACATAACTTTCTACAAAATCTATGGATTCCGTAAATCCATGTCCTGAATCTTGTTCTCCAAATGACCCCTTAGTACCAAAACTTCTTCAATCGTAATTGATAGGGGTGGGCAACGGGCGGATCGGATGGATTTTGACTATAAAACTAATCCACCCACTCATGGACGGATTGACAATTTTCAACCCGCCACCCACCTACACTTACTATCGGGTTGGGTGGATCGCGGATAATACGGATGGATTGTCGGGTTCAACCACAATATACTAAGTGGGAAAAAAAAGTAAACCAGCTATACAAAATAAAATAACAGCAGCGGCATAAACGGGTTACAATTATTTGAGCGGCAAAAATTAGAGTAGAGGAAGATAAGAATTGGCACAAACTGGTAACAATTATTTCAGCGGAAAAAATTGGAGTAGAGCCTGTTCATTATAAAAATATAAGAATTGTCACTATGATTTCTTATGCTAGGTTGAACAAAATGCAGCAGCTATAGAAAGAAAACAACAGGCAACAGCTTCAAAAACCATTTAAACCATCAGCATAATCCGTTTAAAAGAAGAAAACGGCTGCTTTAAGAAAAAAAAAAACATATGCAGAATAAACAGTAGGAAGCAACTGCCAAAAAAAAAAGACAATCAGTTATAGAAATCCATTTTAAGGCATGATTATCAGATAGAAGAAATTATTCAGGAAGAAGAGGGTAGAATTGTAACGGGAAGTAAATCGGGAGGATCTTTCTAATTCTCAAAGTAGCTTGGAATGTAGATATTGACCAGAGAAATTTCTTCAGAGGTGGAGGATTATTGACTAAATTTTTTCCAGAATATGGTAAGAAAGTGTCGATTGTTTTGGGTGGGGAAGTAAGGAACGAAGACGAGACCTAGCCAGCAGGCGGCAGTAGTGTTGTGATGGTGATGGTGATCGGGTTTGCGGATGACCCACGGATCCGCCCACGAACCATCCACCTCCTACGGATCACCATTTATCCTATCCGCCACCCGCCCGCCAACCCACCCACATCATGCGAATAGGGTCATTTTGCGGGCAGATCGGGTCAGATCCGCGGGTCAGCAACCCGCATGCCCAGCCCTAGTAATTGATATTAGAGGTGTTAATCGGACGAAGCAAATTCAGGTTGGGGTCAGTCAGGTTGTGGGTTTATTGAGTTACGGGCTATTTGAGTTTAGATTTATTGGGTTACGAGTTACGTGTTCATTGGATTGCAGGTCAATTGGGACCAAAACATAAGCCTACCCATCATCAAATCAAGCACATGGAAGAAGGAGTACGAGTTCATCGGGTTACAGGTAGGTTGGATTGAGAGCGGATCAGGTTGCAGGTTGTTCGGGTCACCGGGATGTATTACTTACTCTTTACTCGTTACAACTTACTCTTTATTTATTACACTAATAACATTTTTTTGAAATTTTTGGACAACCTTTTTCTACCTTATTTATATACTTATAAAAGGCTTTTTTTTAGAAGTACTCATAAAAGTTTAATTTTTTCCGTCAAAGTGTTAAATTAGTTTTGTATTTTTTTAGATGATTGAGTTATTGTAATGGTATGACTTAATAGACCTATCTTGATTCTTGAACCCTCATTTTGAAACTAAAATGCAACTCGAGCCACCTTAAGTGGGCCAAATTATTACTTTAGTATTATAATAACGCATGTAGTGCATAAGTTGCAACAAATGTAGAAGCATCAGGGCCGCCCCCATGATGTACGGGGCCCTGTTCAAAAATTTGAAATATAACCATAAAATTCGCCCCTCAGATTTATTAAAAATAAAATCATTATATAGAGATTATAATATACATAATTTCATAAATGATTATACAAGTAATAATATCATATGTCATTATTTAAAAAATAACAAACGTCTAGTATTATTTGAAATAAAATCATATATAAGTTGTTCCATCTTTGCATCATTCAATAAATTATTCTCAATTGTCAACATAGCTAACCTGTCACATTCTGGCTAAGACAACTTCAATCAAACACAAGGTGTCTCAGTAAAAATGTTGACTTCTCAATCTCTATCCTACAATTCTAATTTCAGGGAAGAAATTTTTATAATGGTGGTAGGAAATGTAACATTTCGATTTTTTGTTTATTAATTCTAATTAAGGATTTTTTTAATTTTAATTAAAAAAAGGAGAAAGGGATTAAATCCCTAAGGTTACTCACTCTACTTCACTCGGTTTCTCCTCATTCGTTTCTCAATCTCGCACTTGGGAAGAATGGAGTTGGCCACTGAATTAATTGGACGAGAGGTGATGGTTAGGGGTGGAAACCGGTCAGGTATCGGTAATTTAATATAAAATATCGAAATTTTGAATATCGAATTATTCTCTAGTATCAGTCTAAATCTCTAAAAAAAAATTGGCATCCCAATCGTTAAATACTTTGGTATCCTAATCAGTATTATCGAATAAAAAATTAATTAATTTTACAATTAATAATTAAATATATAAATTTGATATGATTGTTTAATTTAGGGCAAAGAGTCTTGAGTTTGCCTAGAGCTAGAACATGGATAAGGAGAAGGGAGGAGAGGTGACAACTCAAGTTCTTGTCATTGGTAATTTTTAGTTCGACGAATTGGAAGCTGAGAGACGACTAATACTAGCGTTTTCATTTTTATGTTATGAAAATAACAAAAAATTAGATGAGAGACGAGAGTGACTTAAACTGGAAAGCCAAAATTCAGTTGGATGGGGACTTGTAAGCTATGAAAGAGTGGGGAATGACCAAAAGAGTGAGAGGACAAGTTGTTGGAGAGGTTGCAGGGATGGAAGCAACGCACGCTTTCCTGGGCGGCTAAGGAAACATTGATCAAGGCAGTTGCAATGGCACTGCCGTTACATGTGTTGTCCTGTTTTAAGCTCCCCCTGGGCCTTTGTAGGATTCTGGATAAACATGTGGCCCGTTTTTGGTGGGGGAAGAATGAGGGGCAGCCTAAGATCCATTGGATGTCTTGGAGGAACCTCTGTCGAAGTAAGCATGAGGGTGGAATGGGGTTTCGCCGGTTTGAGCAATTCAATCAGGCTCTCCTTGCAAAAATTGGGTGGCGTATTCTGATGGACCCTCAATCCCTCTTGGCGAAGGTTTATAAAGGTAAATACTTTCCGCAGGGAACGTTCCTTGAGGCCAAGGCTCGTTCGCGGCCCTCGTGGGGTTGGACGAGTATCCTCCATGGGCGTGAGCTCCTGGTAGCTGGCTTGCTATGGCAAATCAGGAATGGCCAGACTGCTCCTCTCCTGCATTCCAGCTGGATACCTGGGTTGCATCCTGAAGTTCCTGTTTTTAACCCTCGGGTGTTGCCGGTTGATCGGGAGCCTCGGGTAGCTGAGGTCATGTGCCACGGGGGAGGGGGGTGGTGTGTGGATAGCTTAAATCAATGGTTTGATCCGGCTACTTGTAAGGCTATTCGTGCTATCCCTCTCCCGGTCCAGGGTGTGGAGGATAAACTGGTATGGCATGCCACGTCGGACGAGATTTTCACTGTTAAGTCTGCCTATCACCTTGCGGTCACTCTTGATAAACGGTCGGGACGGTGGAGGGATATGGTTAGCTGGATGGATAAGAGTAGTTGGATCCGTTTGTGGGATGCGAATATTCCGCCTAAGCTTAAGATTTTTGCTTGGCAGATTTTTAATCGCATTCTCCCTACTATGGAGGCCCTTGTTGAGAAGAAGGTGCCGGTTCTGCCACGTTGCCCGGTTTGCTGGGATGAGCTAGAGTCCTTGGAGCATTTGTTCCTTTATTGCCCAGTTGCTCGAGCTATGTGGGATTATTCTGGGTTGGAATTTATGGGTGAGGGACTTCCGCGGCAGACTTTTCCTCTCTTCCTCAAGCGGTTATTGGCCCTTATCCACCAACCTTCTTTATTCATGGTTGTGATGATGGTCCTTCGTAGGATTTGGAAATCCCGGAATTGGGTGGTGTTTGAGGGGAAACAGTTTGCCTTCTTGGCCTTGGTTCGTCAGTTTCAGCAGCAAGTGGATGAATGGGTGCGGTTGCCTGGGGACCCTTCCCATGGCTTGGCTATGGGTGGCTTGCAAAGCCATCCGGCTCCGCAGGTGGATTCTAGTCTTGTCTATCGGTGGGATGGGGAGACGAAATCAGGCTCCCACTATGCGGGAGGCATGGTGCTCAGTTCAGAGGGTGGGGTCCTGAGGGCTACAGGGGTTCAGTTCCCAGTTATTGATGATCCGGTGATTGCTGAAGTCCTGGCGCTTCGGGAGGCTGTGAAGTGGTGTTTAGCTCAAGGGTTTAGTATGGTTCGCTTTGAGGGGGATGCCAAGGTAATTATCGATAAAGTTCGGCGGAGGGAGGTAGATGATAGTAGGATGGGGGTTGTTCTTAGCGAGGTAGTGCAAATATTTGTCCTTCATCCTGGTTTGAGTATTCGATTTGTAGGTCGGCGTAGTAATAGGGTAGCCCACTTGGTGGCTAGAAAGGCCCTTTCGATGTACCCGACTGCTTGTCGTGCTGTTGATTTTCAGGCTTGGCTGAGTTCCAGGATGTAACTATCTTATTCTTTTGATCAATATATATCTTTTGTTAAAAAAAAAAACGCGATGAGTGAACTACGGGAGCAACAGTATGTTATATTATTCAAAGAGAGCGGTGATCAATCCTTGGATGGCAGATTATTCAAGTGAATGGGCGCCTTACGTCAAGTACTTAGTCTTACATTACATGTTTAAGTGATTGTTTTATGTGAAGTTGTGTATTTGATTTTGTAAAATAAAATAAAAAATCAGCATGTTTACGTTAGTTGATGGTGCGTGTTATATTTGAGCTATGGTTTGAAGCATATGTTTTTGAGTTTTTCCTCTAAAGATTAGTACTTACATTCAAGGTTCAAAAAGGCGCTTGTCGTAATGCGAGCGTTGAGCCTTTGCCTATCTCGCCTAGACGTAGACTAAGTGTGTCTAGGCGTTGGGAGAAAAATAGCTATTCAAACTGCATGATGAATGAAATATCTACAACACTTCCTCAATTCAGTTCATAACTTACTAAACACTTAATGACAAGAACAAAGCTCATGAATTCATAGAATCATACCTCAATAGCTCACAAAGTTCTTGAGCTATTGAAAATATGGATATAGAAAATTGATTTTGTAGTTGACATTAATTTTCTCCTTTAATATTGACTTTCTAGATCCATCTAGTTATGTTTAGGAGAGACTTATATGTTGCCTTACTCCATTAATGTGTTCCGGTATTTAACTAGGCGTGAAGCGTGCCTTTTTTATTTATCACGAATATGGCGGTTTTAAAAGTATTAACACAAATATTGTTTTTTAGGGGATAGAAACAGTGAGTTCGCATTAGACTAAGGCGGATCCGCGATTTAAACTTTTTATGTAAAAAGCGTGGACCCGCCTCCATTTCGTTTCCTTTCCTTTCAGTTGCTCCTCACCATAAAAAATTGATGTTATGAAGCTAAACGAGAGGAGCTCTGTTGGTTGCTGCAAAGATGGCTAGGTAAGAGACACGTTAATTTTTTTAATTATATGATTAAAATGATATTATGATTTTCTTTAGTTATTAATTAGTGAATTTGTTTGTTATGTAGTGATTTTAGAAGATTTGAACTAGTCGTTCGGTGAAAATCGGAGAAAGTAGAGGACAATTTGGGCATCCATTTCGTTAGTGGTAGAAGCTTTCAATTGATAGTTCCATGCAGGGTGACATATCATCAATTTTGTGGGAATCTAATTCCGAGAATACGGCATAAAGACGAAGCATACAAGATAGTGATATGATCTCATGTTTCACTTATTGTCTTCCAGAATGGCAGAATGGTGGTATATTTCCTTATGTGATGCCTGTTGTGGATGATGATAGCTTGGATGTGCTTTTCGACTTTATGGCACAAATCCTTATTGTTTGGGTGCTGAGATACATGGTGAGATTAGCCAGGCTGATCAGGGTGAAGATGAGACATGGAGTGTGCCATCTGATCATGATTATGACGACGAAGATGAGGAGGAGGAGGAGGGAGATGGGAAAGAAGAGCAGCCTAATTATCCTCCATATTTTTACTTGCAGGGTAATGAAGAGGATAACAAATTATCATATGTTGATTCATATGGCGTAATTCCAATGCCTATTGTTGCTGGTTATGAAGGAGAATTCTATAAGGGGCAGATATATCACTCTAAACAACCTGCACAGGTGGCAATTAAATACCACGCACTACAACGCAACTTTCAGTATGTCTTGGTGGAGTCGACACTTTCAATCTGGAAGGTCAAATGCTTGAAGCACAAGGATGACAATTGTGCTTGGATGGTGCGGTTTGGATGTCGAGATGTTGGAAGCGAATGGACTGTGACAAAAGGCCGAGTTGGTGCATTCTTGTAGCAGTATGACTCAACCGACGGATCATCGTCATCTTGATGTCGACGTTATATTTGAGTCCGTGAAGCATTTGGTACGTGCCCAACCAAATCTAAGTGTTCTAACTGTTAAGGTCGAGTTGAAAGATAAGTTTAATATGCAAGTTACATAAAAGAAGGCTTGGTAGGGAAACAAAGAACATTGGGGAAGTTGCATGGAAATTGGGAAGAATCCTACGATTATTTACAAACATTCTTGTGGGTGGTAAAGAGAAAAATGCTAACATCAGTGATTGATTGGGTAAGAGTTCCTTCATCGCAACCAGGTCATTTGATCTTTCATGGAGTATCCTTGGATGGCAGATTATTGGCTGAAAATGAAGAAATCTGAAACAAATAATTTAATAATGCTAATAATAAGAAGGAATCAAGAATCTCACATCTCTTATTCTCTCTTAAAAACATTCAACAAAGAACGAATTTTGTTATATGGTTTGGAAAAAGGTCTAATAAGAAAGCAAGTCTTCCACCTCATGTGGTCCACTCACTCTTTTAGCATTGGGATTTAATTTTTTCGTTAGTTTTGTTTTAACTTTATCCAATTGCATTAATTTTATTATTACTTAATAGTGGAAAACAGAACAAACAAAGGTCTACAAAAAATTAGTGGGCAGTCGAGATCCAATCTGGGCTCCCACTTCTTTAGCTATAGCAAGCTAAGTCGAGTAAAAATATACGCAGCTTCTCGAGCCTCCACATCCTGTGACACGGAGAATTTCTGGATTCGCTTGAGTAAAGCCACGACATCCCTATCCAACTCTCCTAGCGAAGAAAAGGAAAAGGGCAGGAAACTATAACCAGTGGCCATGCAAAAGTCTAGATACTTGACACACTTTCGCTGAGCATCATCAGCAACAACTCGTCCGGGACACAAAACCAGTAATCCCAGTCTGAGTAAAAGGCGAAGATCCAGTTAGATCGACACACACATCTCGCCCCCTGTCCCAGGAATAAAGCAACAAATCCGCAGGACGAAAAGGTCCACCATGCCCATAAACCAAACTGATACCAACCTCTCTACCGGTAGAAATCTCAGACCTGTAACATATGTCCAATAAGGTGTCACAAACGAGGTTATGTCGATGCTTAATGCCCACAGTACTAGCACAGTACACAACATGATCTCTAAAGATATCACCATGAAAGGCACGAGAACAAGCAGGACAGGACTTAGATACCGAAAACAATGAGACACTCAGTCGATAACTAAGCACACTACGATATGTCCTCCCATTCATAGTCTACCCTAACCCAACAATAGGAACAACGCGCAATCAATCATAAGAGTGCGCACTCTACTGAGACTTCCACAAAACCACCTGACGCGTAGTCAATGAGAAAACAAAATCTGAACTAGCAGCAACCTTTGCGAAATATATGTCTGCCAATTTCTTCACAAGTTTTGGGGAAGCAACTCCACTAGGGTCACGCAAAGAGATTAGAACCTGTAAATTCATTAAATGTGCGTAGGGGATCATCAAAAGAAGGACCAGGAGATAGGCTACCAGAAGGACCTAAGAGTTTAGCTTGCAACTACACAGACTGCAAATGGGATGCCAAAAAAACATAATGTAGGACATCTCCGGCAGCATAAACCGCAAGCCCACCTAAATGAAAAAGGAAGGTGGCAAGCCTAAACTGCCAATCGCCAAACCCAGGACCAGAAGCAGTGACAATACGTTTTAAACTAGAACGAAGAGCTGTGTCGAAAGATAGCTGGGCCGACCCAAAAACACGAGGAGAGCAAGTACACAAAGCAAAGTAGAGTTTAGAAATACCAGTACAAGCCTGCAAAAAAGCAACTCACACTATGTGTCATCAATCCTCGCAACCAAGTCCATCAACTCGACGGTCCTGGTAACTCTCTTAATTTTATTATTATTCAAAAGTACATCATCATGTGGTCCACTCGTTCTTTTAACCTTTGGATTTAATTTTTTTTGTTCTTATTGTTTTAATTTTATCCCAATGCATTAATTTTATTACTATCATTATTATTCAAAAGTTACATTCAAAAGCCAATACTCCATAACATTAATTAGCATATATAGAGGTCTATGAGGCTCGTATAACTTGGAGGCTCTGTGCTGAAGGTCTTAAAAATCGTCCTTATATTATAATATATATATATGATTTTGTCCTTGATGTTCTCACTTTTTTTTGCGCATGTTTACACTCATCCCATAATCATCATTCTAATTAGACATTTCAAAACGATATCAACCTATTACTTTTAATATGATGGGGAAAATGCATGAATTTCCTAAAAAAATAAAACAGATTTACTTTAATTTGCATATATTTCTCTGCTCTATTACGTTTGAGGTGGTGGTGCTGTCCAATACTTCTTGACAGCAAATAGTATTTTCTCCCTGTGCCTTGGACCGTCTTCATGGTCTGCAATCATTCCATCCCATTGCATTCCTTGTATAATGCTTTTCACCTTCACTAACACATCCACATCGTCTCTTATAATTACACTCCCCTGTGGCCTCAGTATTCTATCCATCTCAACCAGAATGTCTTCCATTTCACATCTGCAAACCAATTTTTGCATACACTTGCTGCTATTAGCTTTCTTACTTTTCAGTTTTCACCATGTTCCTCTCATTTCAGTTATTGCACTTTACATACTACAATACTAGAATGGCTTACTTGCTCTTGTAGAGGCTGAAGATTGAATCTGCATGAATGAAATCATAAGTCCTTGGATATGTTGACATGGCTTCACACCTGTGATAGAGAGAGTTCAGAGTCAAGGACTGACAATTTGGACCATTAACCAATTAAGCTCCACAAAAGACGGTATGGCTTGGGCATGTTCATTAGGGTAATAGGGTCACTTTCTTGTTAGGTAAGCAATTTTAAGTAGTTTAGCATCTCCCTTTCTTGTTAGGTAAGCAACTCCAGTTGGAAGGTAGCAGCAATCATCCTATAATAGAAAATCTTTAGTCAAATGGTTAGTTGGTTGGAGAGCATTACCAATTCTGATAGGTGCCAATCAAGCCGCGCTCGTAGATCGCTCCTAAGGTATCGACTCGAGATTCAACAGGGACGGCGTTCATGACCCAGACCGGGTCACGAACCAGCGCAGCTGCAAACCCACCTAGGTATGCATTCATGTCGAGCAAGTTCCTGTAGCGCCCGGTCTGGGCAAGCTGCTGGTCGACCCTCTTGTAGTATCCTGCTCGTTTCTGCCACAGCTTTGTGTTCTCGTTAAACTTCTCTGCTGTGATTCCTTCAAGGCTCCCATTTCGGATTCTCGGAGGGATCGCAGTTAGCCTTTCGGGCCATTTGGGTAGTGACCCACCTGCTGTTTCCTTGATGTCAGATACTTCAGGGAGTGGTGTTATGCAAGTCTCCAATTTTGTATACCTGAAGACAAAGAGAGGGTTTTTTTAAAATGTTATCTGAGGATGCCCTTTTTCTTTGCTTGTTTCACAAGTAAAGATGCAAATTACAAAAAGCTGAAGCAAAATGCCAATTTCCTTGTAAAGATAATGACAGGTTAACTTGCAAATGTTGACAAACTTAAAAAGAGGGCCATTTTTCAATTGGGTCCAGCTGCTCTTTTATTATCCTGATGGTTTTGGTATCTATCTAACAATCACTCCAATTCGCCTACCAACTAACAGATTCACAATAGCACAGGAAGAAAATAAAGAAAGATGCCCCTTTTTTTCTCCTGTAACCTGGTTTGGTTTGGTTTGAAATTCAAAAGGAGAAAAACAGTGTAATGAAAATACCAACCAGGCTTGATCAGGGTTCTGAGAAGTGCAGAACCCGGGCTGGCGAAAGACCCGCCTGGTGGCCCTGCAGTGGACATGATTGGTGGGTTTCTGCCAGATCGCAATGTCGTTCTTCTGCACCAGTTTCTTCCAGCAGATGCTCTTGCCAACTCGCTCGACGCGATCCTGTTCTGCCTTGAGATCCTGCATTGTTCTGTTCCATCCCCTGTAGTGTCCTTCCCAGTTGATTGGAGGGCCCGAGAGTATCCAGTACCCTCCTGGCCTCAGCAACCTGTCCACTTCCAGCAGGTACTGCCCGTCGTATTCGCCCCAAGGGATGAGGCAGCGCGAGCAGTGAGCAATGTCGAATGCCCTCGATGGGTATGGCAGTCTGATCGAAGCAATGATCCCGATCAGGGCCGGGACTCCACGTTCGAGTGCGAATTGGACCTGAGCTTCGTGGCTGTCTCTTGGTGCAAATGACACTGTTAGAACGTTTCTGGACAGCAGGTATGCCCCAAAGCTTGCAACCTGTGCCAGCCCCACAACACCAAAATACAAATAATGATGATAATGTAATTGGTATCGTTTAATTAGAGGGAAAAGGATATCGTTAATCTTGGGTTATCTAAATCTCTTCCCTTTCACATGGACTGAGAAAGTGACAGAAAGTGACTTGTATTCTAAGAACAAAGAAAGAAGATAAAATCATTGGTTCATTCTGTTTTCTTTCTTGAAAAAGAGAAGGGCTAGCGTAGATCAGCAAAAGACCATTTTCCTCAAATCCAATGACTAATACAATATCATTGATTGTTACACCACAAAAACCGAGTTAATTAGGTGTACTGATTATATTGGTCTTGTTGCTCTCCAAATTTTAATTTTATTATTTTTATTTTCTTTGGAGTTGCTACAATTTTCCAGGACTCATTGACCTTTGAACAGCCAGCGTTATTGGAGTTACACACAACGTAAACCATTAAGGAAGGAAGAACGACGCTTTCTCGTTTCTTCTCTCAGCCAAAATTCCATCGAAATTAGTGACCCAACTAAAACGTAACCTTTCTACTACGGCCGGCTGGTTGCCTAAAACTCAACACCAGGGTTGTGATGTGATGGTGGTGACATGTTGCCCCAGTACCAATCGGGTTCAACCGATACCGCGGTTACAAAATTGGTTGGAATATCTTCATTATGATCGGCATTATCGATTTTTTAGTTTTTTTTTTTAAAAAATGACATTGTTTTTGTGAATTCTATTAATAAAAAAGTAATTGTGATTTAGTTGATAAATGTGAAAGTTAATTGTAGATGTTATTTGTTTGATTCAAACATGAATATTTAGATGTTTATGTTATTTGTTGGATTCAAGTATCAAATTTGGATAATAGCATTAAATGTGTTATTTAAATGTGGATTTTTATTTTATTTTGTTTGAACGTCATATTTTGTTTAAATATGAAAATAGATTTCAGAAAGATTGTTTTGTTTATATATACTTAAATATATTAACTATTATTGATTTCTCATTTCTCTACATGTTTCACTAACCCGACATGAACTGAAATATACCAATTGGACCATATAACTTGTCTAACTAGCACAACAATACAAACCGGTTTGACTACCTTGCTCAACAATAAAACTAAAAAAACCCACTTTCTTAGCCAACTAAATGAATGCTCCATTTTTGTAATAAATTAAAATCTCACTCCCACTGTCACCGCACTCACACCTATTAATTATTTAATTAATTGCCATTTTTTTTGTCAACAATATAAATTCTAATACTCTAATTAATTGCCCCCGTAAATACAATTTACGACCGTCAAAGTAAAATTAAAACGAACCCATATTTGATATTTTTCCTTTTTTTTTTTCGTTGAATGATATTTTTCCTTTTTTCCTTCTAAATAAATTAAAATAAAATAAAATCCTAGTCTAAGTCCAGCATTCCTTCACGCAGTAGATATTGCAGAATTAGAATATCCCTCATTTTAATATTCACGGGCAGGCGCAGCAACGTGACAAATCAAGTAAAGAATGAATCCGGCATTCAATACCAAAAACAAAGACAAAAGAAGAAGCAGAAGCCAAAATGTCAGCCAAAATTAACACTACTACTACTGGACCGGACGCCGGACGGTTGTCGATTCAGTGGTTAGAAAGAAAACAGAGGAAAAGGGGAAGATCACATTACCCCGCAGCCGGTGTCAATGGCGGTCCTGATTGACCCATCTTTGAGATTGATCAATTTCCCAATTTCATCAATGTAAGCGTCAGCTCCCCGGGGGAACATCGTCCCGCCGCCGGGGAACCTGAACCGATCGCCTTCGTAATGGACCCAATTCTGCTTCCCCTTCTCCACCGTCAGCTCCTTGTGCGGCACATTAGCGTACCACGCCAGTTCCCTGCTCTCCGGCCACCGGAACGGCACCCGGTACCCGTGCGGGGCCGGGACCCGACACCGGAGCCGCTCCTCGCCGCTCGCCGGGCAGTGCCGCTCCCTGTAGATCAGCCGCGCCCGATCGAACGCGAGGGAGCGGCGGGCGTCCTCGCAGGGGGTGTACTCGGAGTAGGAAGGGTCGCAGGGTGGGAGCTCCGGCACGGCGGCGGCGGACGGCGGGGGGTCGGCGGGACGGTGGTGGGGCTCGAAGTCGAGGGTGATGTTGGCGACGACGGGGATGACGCAAGCGACGGCGTTTTTTTGGGTTTGGGCTAGAACAGGGGAGGGGAGGGGAATTGAGCCGCGGGCGTTTTGGTAGAACCCGATGAGGTAGAAGACGGAGCAGAGGATTACGGCGGCGAGGGCTTTGATTAGGTTCGGACGTTTGATTTTGGAGGCTGTGATTAGGTGATGGTAATTGGAAAACGGCGGCGCCATGGATGTGATTGGGAAGAAGAAAAGAAATGGGGAGCTTTCAGGCAGAGATGGAAAGAGGGAAAAACAGAGTGTGGATTTTAAAGAGGGGAGGAGAGGCAGAGAGGGTGACGAGTGGAGTTTTCAAGGAGAGCGAGTGATGGGAACGCGCGTTGTTGTCTCGTGAGGGAGTTAAAAGCGACGGTAAGGGGAAGGAAACAAACATGCAGCGGCTGGCAGTGATGGATAAAAAGGATTGAGAGTCTGATATTTAATCGGTTCCTCCATTGTTCATCAGTCCCAGAGAGGATGGTCTACATTTTTGTTGGTAACGAAGTATAACGAGAGAATGGATGATGCAACTATTATCAGTGATGTGAAACCGGTGGGGTGGATTGATAATCAGCGCTGATTTCTTAATAAAAAATATTCTCGTTCAGAATGAACGAGACTAATCCATGAAGAAGGAAAACCTACTCGAATCGATTTTGATTAATCAGTCGCAGCTCTCTCTACCGCTTACACAGTCAAACCGAGTTTAGAAATGCATATATACGTAACCCTATGCCACACTACTCCTACGGTTAGGGGAAAAGAGCAAGTCAAAAGACCAAACTATCCCTACGCCAAGTCAACATGTATTCCTTTGCCCCTCCCCTCCGACAACCGGGGCATGCAGATTACAAATGCCCAGCTTGGAGAGCAAGTAATGAAACCGATCACCACCCAAGCCCTTGGTAAAGATATCCGCCAACTGGTCTTGTAAGAGATCTTCTGAGGAGAAATGGTACCCAATGAAACGTGATCTCGAACGAAAGAGCAGTCTAATTCCATATGCTTCGTACGTTCGTGGAACACAGGATTGGCTGCAATATGTAAAGCAACCTGATTATCACAATTCACAATGCAGCACAGTGGGGGTAGTAAGAGTGACCCCAAGGTCCCAAAGTAAAGCACGTAACCAGATTACTTCACTGACAGCATTGGCCATGGCCCGGTACTCAGCCTCCTCAGAGGGACGCGCAACGATAGTCTGTTCCATCGTGCGCCAGGACGCCGGAGCCGAACCAAGAGTAACAAAATACCCAAAAGTAGATCTCCGAGTAGTCTGGCAGCCAGCCCAATCGGCATCACAGTACGTAGTCAACTGGAGAGTGCTCGCAGAAGGAAGAAGAAAACCCCGGCCAGGAGCGGTCTTCAAGTAACGGAGAACTCTATCTGCAGCGACATGATCAGGAGTAGGAGAATTAACAAACCTGCTCAAGATGTTAACAACATAAACAATATTCGGGCGAGTAACGGTGAGGTACTGTAGACGGCCAACCAAACACATGTATGCAACATCATCAACGGGAGAAGAGGGCGAGGACGAATCATCAGCTGGCCGAGTAAGCTGGCGAATTTGCTCGATGGGAAAGGAACTCGGACACCCCCCCCCCCCCGTAAGCCCAGCATCATGGAGCAAATCCGGGGTATGTTTGCGTTGACTAAGAACAATATCCTTCGAAGAACGAGCCACTTCAATCCCAAGAAAATACTTCAAGTCTCCCAAATTCTTGATACGAAACCTGTTGTCTAAAGCCTCCTTGACATGTTGGATAAACTCCATGTCATTGCCAGCTAGAATCACGTCATCTACGTAGATCAATGCCACAACAAAAGTAAAGCCCTGCCGCCGAATGAACAAAGAGTAATCTGCCTG
Source organism: Linum trigynum (assembly GCA_964030455.1). NCBI lineage: Eukaryota > Viridiplantae > Streptophyta > Magnoliopsida > Malpighiales > Linaceae > Linum > Linum trigynum. The sequence continues at coordinate 2,751,300 of OZ034820.1, forward strand.
TGATCAAGTAAACCCCATGCCAAGTAATGTATTGGTGAACTTAGCGTACCAGTTTCGAGAAGCATGCTTGAGTCCATAAATTGACTTATGTAGACGCCACACACGGTTATCACCCGGTGCTGCAAAACCCTATGGGATTTTCATGTAAACCTCTTCATGCATGTCACCATGAAGGAACGCGTTGTTCACGTCGAGTTGATGAACAACCCAGCCACGATCAACTGCGATAACAAGCAAGGTACGAACACTAACCATCTTGGCAACGGGGGCAAAAATATCATGATAATCTATGCCTTCCACCTGAGTAAAATCCTTAGCCACCATATGAGCTTTGTAACGTTCAACCTCGTCATTAGTTGGATATTTTATTTATACACCCATTTAGGCGTAATGGCCTTCTTTCCGGGCGGCAAAGGAACCAAAGACCACGTCCTATTAGCCTCCAACACTTGCATTTCCTTCATAGACTCACGCCATTCACTATAAAAAATGGCCTGATGAAAATATATGGGCTAGGGAATGCGCGAGACAGCAGCAAGGAACGCTCGATGGCGTGGGGATACTGCATGATAGGAAACATGGTTATAAAGGGGATGCAAAATATTTGAGGGTGGCAACTCAGTATCGTTGACCTCCACGTAATTGGAAGACCGGTGCTCAGAGACTATCGTCATATGATCGCTGCTCTAGACATAGGCTTAGAGGTTTGTGCGGTCCCTAGAACTACCAATCAGGCTACCCATAGTGTGGCAATAAAAGCCCTTTCTCTATCTAGTTTTAGAATTTCTTTCGTTTGATTTTGTTACTTTGGGTGGGAGGAATTATAGGGTAAGCGTTATTCTAACATTCTATTGTCATATCTCATAATAATAATAATAATTAATGAGGCTTCTTCATTCATAAAAAAAAAGTATAACCAATCAACAGTTACACCTCATTATCAACCATTTTGTTTCAATCTGGATGTCAAATTAAATAGGATTACTGAGACTTCTTAATATGAGTTTCTTTATCTATTGAACGCGAGAAATCATACTATTAGTGATAACGATGCAATTGCACATATTTGCACCCCTAGTTCTTATCCGTTTGAGGGGCATAGTCGTGTACTTTTGGCCTATTTTACGCCGGGTTGTGCTATTTTGTCATATTTCAGGTCCCAGGCGTAAGGCTAAGCACGAGTTTCGGGGCATTCGGAAGTCATTTCGTCGAGCTGGAGCCAAAACACGGGCACACCTAATTCATTACACGGCCGTGTTCTCCCAAAGCACGACCGTGTTCTGTGGCCGTGCTTTTACTGCCGAGAGCTAATTCGAGTTTGGCAAACATGAGCTGATTACACGGGCTGAAAGCACGACCGTGTTCTCCCAAAGCACGGCCGTGTTCTCTCCAAAGCACGGCCGTGTTTCTCCCAATGCACTGGCCGTGTAATTAACACTAGCCAAAGCACGGGCGGGCTGAGGCAAAGCACGGCCGTGCCCTCGACCGTGCTTTGGCCTGTGATGCCTTTTTAAGCAGATTTTCAGCCAAAGAGAAGGGGATTCGAGTTTTTGAGAGAGAGAACGATTCCTAGAGAGAGAAAGCGACGAACAAGAGTCTCCAAGCGCCCTAGCTTGATCTTCAACACCATTGGAGGCCAGTTTGAGCTTGGAGAAGTGCCGATCTTCAACACCATTGGAGGCCAACATCCCAACTTCGCCTGGAGCAGCAACACCACTAAACCACCTGGTTTCCCAGCACCAGCAGGTGGTTTTCAGCAGAGGCAGCCCTTCCAGGCTCGACAGGGGCCACCCCCACAGCAGCAGCCCTACCAGCCTAGGCAGGGGCAACCATTCCAGCAGCCCCAACGCCAGTTTGCCGAGCCAGCAGCAGCTCCGGCCCCAGATGACCGGATGACAAAGCTGGAAAATATTCTAGCTTCATTCATGACTAGCACTCAGGCTGCTATCACGTCACTGGAGGCAGGTCAGCGGAACCAGGGTTCCATTTTGCAAGATCTGCAGACCCAGGTGGGCATCTTGGCCCGCCAAAACACTACCAGGGCACCAGGGACTCTGCCTGCCACCACTATCCCGAATCCTCGGGATCCTCACCAGCTCCAGTAGCTGGATGCCATTTTTACCAGGAGCGATAAGACCATATCTGCTGATCCTGTCCCGGCCAGACAGGAGGAACCATCACCTGCTTCAGCACTTCCAGCCGATGATGCAGAAGTGCGGGTGGAGAAGGAAGCCCTTGCTCCCAAGCCACAACCAGTGGTTAAGGAGCATGTACCTCAGCTTCCCTTCCCCACTCGCCTCCACAAAGACAAGCTGGAGACTGAGTTTGCCAAGTTTATGGCAATGTTGAAGCAGCTCAACATCAGCATACCGTTCGTGGAGGCACTGTCGAAGATGCCCAAGTATGCCAAGTTCATGAAAGACCTCCTCACCGACAAGAAGAAACTTGGGGATCTTTCGACAGTGATGCTCAGTGAGGAGTGTTCTGCTATCCTGCAGAACAAGCTGCCCGAGAAGCGAAAAGACCCAGGGAGTTTTACTATCCCTCTTACTATTGGCAGCATGCATGTAGGCAAGTCCTTGGCGGACATAGGCGCTAGCATAAATGTCATGCCATATAAGTTGTATAAAAAGCTAGACCTAGGTGAACTTAGCCCTACTAGGATGAGCATTCAGCTAGCTGATCGTTCCATTGTGCATCCTAGGGGGATCATAGAGGATCTGCTTGTTAAAGTAGTGCATTCACATATCCTGTTGATTTTGTTATTCTTGATATACATGAGGATGTGGATGTGCTTTTGATTCTGGGTAGACCATTTCTTGCCACCGCCAAGGCACTTATTGATGTGCATGATGGTAAACTGATCTTGCGTGCTGGGAATGAACAGGCTATCTTCTCTGTGACTGACTTTGATCACTGTGCTATTATTGCTGTCACACCTGTGCATGCCATTTCTGATCAGGTACACGAGCCTGTCGTGTATCCTTCTGCACCTCTTATTTTGCAGGACCCTCCTGTCATTCCTTCGCCGCCACTCCATCCAGCCTCGCCTCCGACCAAAAAGCTCAAGGAGGAGTGGCGGCCGAAGCAGCAGGTTGCTAAGCCTGCGCGGAAGAAGAGTGGAGACCACTACGAGCTAGTCCCACCTCCTGCACCACAACCATCCTGGCCGTCCGGGTACTCACTCGCCTGCATCTTACCGGATGGCCAGGTCGAGCTGACCGATGATGGTGGTCGCATCCGTCGGGTGCATGGCCACAACCTTAAGCTGTACCTCAAGAGCGACGTGGATCCGCTCTTGGAGGCACCTGTTCCTGCACCTCCCTGAGTATCCACCATGGGCGTCCAGCTAAAAGACGGTAAAGAAGCGCTTGTGGGGAGGCAACCCCACCACGGTTTGACTTTCTTTCTTGTGTTTTGAGTCGGATTGTAAACCGGTTTGGTTTTGGTTTGTTTTCTTTTGTTTGGGATGATGTATTATTGGGCTGACCATTGGACCTAACATATTGTGCTTGAGCTCTTTGGTTTCCTTTAGCTGTGCTTGGCTTGACTAGTCCTCTCTCCAGTCCGCTTCACTCCGACTGGTCCGCTTCCAGTCCCCTGCAGTCCGTGCATACCGGTAACATCGTTCCCCTTATCCTTCCCTCTTCTCCATTGAGGGCAATGTCGATCTTAAGTGTGGGGGGGATGTTTATCTTGTGACTGCATTAGATCTGTTTGTGTGCTTGGAGCCTAGTCCACTGTCCAAATTTTTAAATTTGAGGGCTCCAAGTACGTGTTCCTTGCAATTGCCTGCTCAGTATGCTTTGAATTGGCAGTCTTTATAATAATATGCAACCTAGGGAGGTAGTGTAGCACAATGGAGGATGTTGATGCATTTAAGAAGTCTCATTTCTTCTTCATATTGTGTTGGTTGATTGAGTGAATTAGTGATCTTAGGACCATTGAATGGTGTGGTGTTGTGGATTCTCTACCTGTCATGGACTCTTGTATCATGTTTTGAGTTTAACAGGTGCTCGAAAATGTGCTTCAAAATAACGTCTCCCGTGCGAATAGGGCGAAAGTGTGTAAGGGGAGACGGGAATCCGTTCCCAATTTCCACCTACTACCTCCAGCCCCCTTACATGTCTTTCCCCCGCACGAGGCTCGAGACATCCGCTCCTGGCATGGACGGTAAGAGCCGGTTGGGACCCTTGAAAAAAGAAAAAAAAGAAAAAATAACAGAAAACAAGCAAAACTGAAAGAAAAGGGGTTCCAACCATCTTCAAGAAGAAAATAGAGCACCTTGAAAAATGTGAGTCCATGATCCTTTGTTTTTGAGAATCTCTTCATCCACAATTCATTTGTCCTCTGTTCACTATTTGCCATGATGCCGACTCGATACTAGTGCTCTCGCCGAAGAAGCTATGAGATGACTTGTGCGTCGGTTGACCTCGTAAGTTGCTAAATGATCTAGGAAGTCCTCTACCTAAGATCTGGGTTGTTTGTTGCTATAGAGGTCTGGAGAGTTGCATTGGTTTGAGTTAGGTTTGCTTGGGGACAAGCAAACGGTTAAGTGTGGGGGAGTTTGATAACGATGTAATTGCACATATTTGCACCCCTAGTTCTTATCCGTTTGAGGGGCATAGTCGTGTAATTTTGGCCTATTTTACGCCGGGTTGTGCTATTTTGTCATATTTCAGGTCCCAGGCGTCAAAGGAAAGGCTAAGCACGAGTTTCGGGGCATTCGGAAGTCATTTCGTCGAGCTGGAGCCAAAACACGGGCACACCTAATTCATTACACGACCGTGTTCTCCCAAAGCACGGCCGTGTTCTGTGGCCGTGCTTTTACTGCCGAGAGCTAATTCGAGTTTGGCAAACATGAGCTGATTACACGGGCTGAAAGCACGGTCGTGTTCTCCCAAAGCACGGCCGTGTTCTCTCCAAAGCACGGCCGTGTTTCTCCCAATGCACTGGCCGTGTAATTAACACTAGCCAAAGCACGGGCGGGCTGAGGCAAAGCACGGCCGTGCCCTCGACCGTGCTTTGGCCAGTGATGCCTTTTTAAGCAGATTTTCAGCCAAAGAGAAGGGGATTCGAGTTTTTGAGAGAGAGAACGATTCCTAGAGAGATAAAGCGACGAACAAGAGTCTCCAAGCGCCCTAGCTTGATCTTCAACACCATTGGAGGCCAGTTTGAGCTTGGAGAAGTGCCGATCAACGTCCAGGAGCAGGAATCCATCCTTCACAGTATGAATTCCGTGTCTGATTATGCTTTTGCTTCTTTCTCCATGGAGTAGTTCTCCCATTCATCTGGGTATGGAGAACCCTAGATTTGTATGTTAGGTTTGATTGTATGAACCCAAGTACTGATTCTATGATTTGATTATATTCGATTGAGGTTTGAATGATTGAATGACTTGAATCCTGATCAAATTCCTGTTGTTTCTGCTTTAACCTAGAATGAGAATATCTGCCTAGGTTGATAGAGCATCCTTGATTGAAGGTAGGGAGTTGGTGACTTTAGTCGAGGAGCCAACTCACTATTCTGTACCGGATTTACTCCGGTAGTGGAGGTTTTGTTTGTTAAGGCCTCAATCTGTTTACTCCGGTGGAGGTTAGTCGCCCGCTAGAGACTCAGATTGAGAGGGTCTGAAGACCTTTAGTCGAGACTTCAGGCTGTTTAAGAACCTTCCGCAGTATAACTATCATAGAAACTGAACTTGGTAATTACAATTCGGCTTAACTGCAGTCTAGGGGGAACCATATCCGGGTGACCTCTCTTAACCTGAATACAACAGTTTACTTGCTTTGTTAGTTTGTTAGCTTAGACTTGCATTAAAGTTTCATTGCTAGATAACAAGAATTCACTGAGTAGTCATCAAATCTAGGACCCGGGTTGATAATTAAACCTAAACCCGCTATACTACGCTTTAGGAAGTGGTTTCACTTGGCCAATTCCTAGGGTGACAGTAGAAGTGAGTCAAGTTTTTGGCGCCGTTTCCGGGGAACGGCTAGGTTGTTGAAGAAAAGTGATTTCTGTTAATTTAGCTTTTCTTTTTGCTTTGTCCCACTTGTGCCTTCACGGGTTTGCTTGCTTGAGTGTGTGCAGGTAGTGCATGACCCGTAGCCAGTCAGGAGGTTTACTGCCGTTGAATCCAGAGATTGATCGCACCTGTCGCCAGCTCAGGAGACAACAACGAGCTAGACTGGCTACGGAAGAGCGCATAGACGGCCACCTGAGTAGCTAGACTGGTTGAAATTCTTTCAAACAGAAACATACAAAAACAGATAAAAACGCATTTTTGACCGATTTTACCTTCTCTTACCGTTTTTTTAATATTTTTGCTCATAATACGTTTTATATAGAAACTTAAGCATTTTGCCTAGCAGAAATTACAAAACATGCGTTTTAAGACGCGTTTTTTTACTACATTGCTCATGGCAATTTAAGATATAATTTTCATAACGGAAAATAAAGTTGTTTCCTAATAAATAAAAAATAACATTAAAATGTAGAGATAATTTTAACAAAAAATTAGCCAAATTATGTACGAAATATGTCGAAATCCAATCCCAAACATAGCCACGACATAACCCGTCCCATGTATGCACAGGACATGTAGGAAACCTATTCTATACATGTTGGGACTTGTCAAAAACCTGTACGAAATATGTCAGGAGATGCAGGAAATACCCGAGACATGTTGAGAACCTATCCCAGAAATACCCTAAACATGTGGAGAACTCGTCCTGAACATCTTCAAAAATGTTCTAAATCCGTACCTGACTTGTTTCAGGCATGTTCTCAACTCATCCCAAACATGTACATGACATGTTTTCAACCCGCCACAGACATGTCCAGGACAATTGCTTGAGATAATTGAGTCAGATTGACTAGTTTCACAACATAAAATTTGGATGAAGCAATTTGGCCTGGAAAATTTCGAATTGATTTGTTTTGAAGCAATTACAATTGTCTTAGGCTAGTGCAGATAATTCAAATTGACTTGTTTTAATTACTCATTTTGTAAAATGAAACAGTTGACCAAATTGTCTCGTATTGCAATTGATTCATCGAGATGATCCATAAAAGAATTATTTTTATTATTTCTTCTACAATGTTTCATAAATTGTATACACACTCCGACCTTCTAAAGACAGACTGATTTTTGCTATTTTAGTTGAAATTTATTGTTCTCAATCACAAAACCAAACTCGCTTCTATGTAAAACAACACATATATGATATATCCCTACTAAAAGAGCTTTTCCACTGTGCAGTAAACGCAAAACCAAGAAGCGCACACTGGCCCAAAATATATACAGCAGAACCTTCAAATTCAGTTATCCATGGAAGCTTAAGCTCCTGGTGATGGTGACTCATTGGCTGGCTCTCATGAATTAAACTGTATCTCTTGCTCCAACCAGCCATCCCCTCTTATTATCAGCACACCATTTTTAAGTTTTATGGATCCAAGTCCAACCAACTTAATTATCAACCAAGCTTCAATAATTGAGGATAAACAAAGACAAAAACACAACACCAAACTAGAGATTAGCATATTTATTTTAGGTTTTGAGTTCAAAATAAGGTTTCATGAACAAAAGGAACTGATGGAATTTCAACAAAGGGTCATGTCTCACATTTTGCATGGCTGATATGGATCAGGGGTTGAAGAAGTTAAAATGCATATTCAAAAAGGTAAGGTTTGCAAGGAGGAAATCGAAACAAATCTGCATTGTCTTAGGGATTGCGAGACAATCAAAAAGGTTTGGGAGAGGATTCTGCCGATGCAAGCTAGGCAACAATTCTTTGGGTCCGATCATGATGGTTGGTTTAAACTCAATCTGGAGAATAACTCGCGTGGCGTTTGGCCAGGTGAATGGGCGACCTTTTTCTCCTTTGATTACCTGGTGCTTGGCCAGTTAATTCATTCACACACTTGTGCTCAAAGCCCTCAAATTTTTGAAATTTGGGCACTCATTAAGGCTCCAAATCATTCATAGAATAGGCCAACCACTAATTCACACCACTCATTCACACACACAACATATAATCATATATCATGCAATACACCCCCCCCCCCCACCCACACACTTAAGCACGACATTGTCTTCGATGGAGAAAAGATAAGAAGGGTAGAACGAAGTTACTGAATTAGGTGTGAATAATGGTGGAGGGACTTGGGAGGTCGGATGTAATTCAAAAGAGCAAGGTAACGTCCCAAAACACCGTAAGCTCCCAAAAGTTGAATTATTTACTGGGGAACCAAAGCAAAGTGAAAAGAAATGCAAACCTTAGTGGTTGGGTTGCCTCCCAATAAGCGCTTCTTTAACGCCATAAGCGTGACAGTGGCTCCTAAGTCTCGATCCACCCCAAAACCTCCAATGAAATTTTTGTGTGGTTCTCTCATGTTGTGTTTGGTTAGATATGCCCCCATGACCATTATCAATGATTGGTGGCATGCCCTTCTGTCAAGACTTAGCAATCTTAGTAGGCTTATCACAAACACGTGTAGCTTGTGATTGTTGTGGCCTTTTGGACATCATAACATGCCTCAGCTGAACATTTCTGCTTCAGCTTGTGGGGTGGTAGATTTTTGTGCCCCTCTTGTTGGGATCTAGGTGGTTTGACTCCATAAAAATCCTATCATTGCCTACTCACTAGGGGTGGCATTAGGAGTGGGCAAGCATACGTTAGTACTTGGTCCAATTTGAATGAATCTCCACCACCTACTTCATTGAAATGTGTCATAGATGGTATTATATCTATAATGGGCAGTTGAACACAACTTGTTCAGACAAGTCTCCGTCTTGGGTGTTGACTGAGGAGGCAAATCTCTCACCACAACTCTAGCGTTGAGGGGGTATGTGGTTGGCTTATCAATGGCACTGACAAGCTCTCCTACCATAGTTGTACATTTCGGCCACCAATATGAGAGTTTGTACTCCAAATAACACTATTAAATAATGGCTCTTTACCATCCAGTGGTAGAGCCATTGATTGGACCACTCGTTTAGTTAATAGTTGTGTCAACTCGCTAAATCACTTCTATTTTCGTCACACAACTCAATAAATTGACTATAAGACGCCTATCTTGATGAGAGTTGAGAGAATCAATTTGAGAACTTACTTTTATGGGTACTTCTCGCAAAGGCTTCATGAAGGTTCTCCACCATCAACATGTGGTTCTCCTCCGAGGCTAGACAACTCTCCGCCATAACATTGTGGTTTTCCTCCACCATATGGTGAAGTAACATGATATTGGTGGTTATATCAACACTTGGTGCTGCTGGTGACGAAGTCTACACCATGCCATTATTTCCGGCAATACCCTCTGTGTCTTGGCCAAATTCAACATTAGCCACTTGCTTCTCACAAGCCTAGGTGAGAGATCATCTTCTTGTTGCCTCTATCGTGGTGCCATTAAGTTAAACACAAAGGTCCCATTGGATGTGACAATTTGTTTTTTGACGAGAAAACTTGCGTTGAATGAAATTGATTGCAAATTTGACTTCTAACCTAAACGATTCTAAATATTGTTCACACCTCTTCAAATACAGTTTGAATGAGGATGTTTGATTAATGGTTTTTGGAACAAGAACTACACTAAATTACTTCTACTCCTATGAAGATTTATTAAAAGTTCTAAACTACGACTATGGCTACTTGCAGAGAAATATTAAAACTTGACATAGGCGTTAGGTTTGTGGTTTGGGGAACCCTTCTCTCTGTCGACTATTCCTCCTATTTATAGCCACGAGGAGATAACTATCGTAGAAAAACCACCACTTGAATACCTCCCAAAAGGAACTACTCCCTACATCCTCAAAATGTGACTAAGGTACCTCTCTTGAAACTAGGGGTGGGCATTCGGTCGGTTCGGTTTCGACCGAACCAAAATTATGAATACCGGGTCCCCTAATACTCCCAAACCTCGAACCGAATTATAATTCGGTTTGGTTCGGTTTTTAACACAAACCGAACTTGTGAGGCTACTTGTATCTTCTCATTGTTAAATTATTTTTACCCCTAATATAAACAATTAATATGCAATTATATGCATCATCAATGATAAATCAAACTTTTCAACACATAAGTCATAAAACATTTCAAATATTGAAGTCTAAAAACCACTACAAACATAAAAACCCACCATTTGGAGGTTGCAATCATAGTATTTCGGTTTTTCGGTCGGAATTTCAGTTCGGTTGAAAGAATCCTGATTTCCGAAATATCCCTATTTTCCTTCCGAATTCCGAACCAAATATCATTATTTCGGTTTTGATTCGGTTTAATTCGGTTTCGGTTCAATTCGGGTTTACCGAACCGTTTGCCCACCCCTACTTGAAACTGTCATGGGTAGCTTGCCTCGGCCAATCTTGATTCAAATCTTGTGTCATGCTAGTCTCTTCTCACTCGTGCCCATGGTCCCTCTCTTGAGAAGGCATGGTCTTCCCAAACTTAGTATATTTTTTAGCATTCGGTCTTGGTCATAAGGCTTAATCTCATGACATGACCTCTTCATTCGTGGTCATGTACTTCTCAGTCGTGTTCATGGTCCCTCTCATTGGAACATGAACCTCTATACGGCCATGGCATTTCTCGTGAGGCAGCATGAACCTCTAAACTGCCATTGCCCTTCCAGACTTACTCTTTTTGTATACGGCTTGAGGGTCATATTTTATTAACCTTGTGGCATGATATGACTTACTCTCTCATTGAATCATGCTCAACCTCACTATAAATTAGTAATTCGATAAATTTGGAACATATAAAAGAATCTGGAAAAGATTTGAACCCAATTTTTATTAGTTGGCCCGCGCCCACGCCTTGACAGTTGACCCAACCAAATGCCAATTGATCAAACCGAAACGACGTAGTAACCTTGTGACGTCGTTTCCCACAGTCTGCAGTCTGCACAACAAAACCTTCCACCGCCTCAAGTCATGGTAGAAAACCAAGTGTAAGAGGGAGAGACGGTACAGTCCCGTAAGTTCGATTGCTTACCACGGAACTTCCCTCCCAGCAGCCCTAAAACCCTAACCCCACCAAAATTCGCTCTGCTCCATCGGCAATGGAGGCAGACGACGAGATTTACGCCAACGGCGGCGACGATACGAGCCATACCAGGCCGATTATTAGTGGCGAGCAGCTCGACATCGAAGCCTATGCCGGGCTATACTCTGGGAGGACTAAGATAACGCGGCTCATCTTCATCGCCGTCCATTGCGGGAACCCATCCATGGAGAGGGAAGCGCTCAGGATGGCCTACGACGAGATCAAGAAAGGCGAGAACACCCAGCTGTTTCGAGAAGTTGTGCAGAAGATCGGCGGCAGGCTTGGCTCTAACTACGGCATGGACAATGGCTGGTGCGACTCGGTGGATCGCAGAGCTGAGCAGAGGAAGGAGAAGCTCGAGAATGAACTCAATGCGTACCGGGTGAGTCCTTAGTCCAGTTGAAATCCCCTTCGCTGCAGTCTTAGGGTTTTCGTTCGGGCATATTCTTATGAAATTCAGAGAAGTATTAGGAGCTGGTGAATGACTTTGGATGATGCTAGCATTAGTTGGATTTATGACTTGGTTTCTTATGTGTTGAAGTCTCTTTGGTAGGTCCTCTTATTAGCAAGTTCGTTGAAATATCAAACTTGCTATGTGGATTGTCTGGCAATGTGGGTTCCGTAATTATGACTGCTCTTGTGCCTTGTGGTAAGAGCATTTTTAGATCTCTATCGCTGCTATGTGACAGCCAATACAAGATAGAATTGCAAATTCGGACTCTTAGCTTGTTTGCGGTGAAATGTGAAAAGTCTTGGTCGTCCAACTGACTCTTATGTAACATGGACGAAGTTGTCAGTAGCTAGTATGATGCTCCCCCATTTGAGTTTGTTAAGAGCTCCCTTATTAAGTAAAAGGTTGTGTTGAATCATCTTGCTCATTCAATGACATGTTTCTTTATTCCCTCTTGCAGACAAATTTGATAAAGGAAAGCATTAGAATGGGATACAATGATTTTGGAGATTTCTATTATGCTCACGGCGCACTTGGTGATGCTTTTAAGAGTTACATTCGCACCCGTGATTATTGCACAACGTCAAAGCACATTATCCACATGTGTATGAGTGCCATTCTTGTGAGTATCGAGATGGGTCAGTTTTCCCACGTTTCGAGTTATGTCAGCAAAGCAGAACAGACACCTGAAGCACTTGACCCTACCACAATCGCGAAATTAAAGTGTGCCTCTGGTTTGGCTCATCTTGATATGATGAAGTACAAACTCGCTGCTCGAAAGGTTTTGTCAAATAATCTACTTGAGCTTCTTTCTCAGTTTTTTCCTCTCCTTTCTCTTGAGCTTCTTTCTCTGTTTGTTTAACTTTTTTGACTTGTCAATGTGATGTGGCTGTTAAATGCTTCACAAATCTAGTTGGATTAACTGAGGCTTTCCCTTTCCTAAATGGTTTCTTGAGTTCTGAATCAATGTGGTTATGTAGTTTGGGTATGATTACGGAAGCTCTATGGAAATGAATTGCACCTTAGATGTTCACTTGGGTGATCAACCATTCAGCCTCGAGCAAATCAGTATGAGTTTGGTGTATGCTCTTTGCATTGTCAAATCCATGCTGTCGATTTATCATGATGGATTTTGGTTACTGAAATGAGGATCATGTCTGTTTTATTTTTCTCCGGCAACTTTCCAATTGCATATCTCCCTTTTGTTATCCATTGTTTGCTGTACTTCTTACCAAGTTGTTTCGAGAAGCATGAGTCGCCTTTTATCTTACTCGTATTTATGGACATGTATTTTCTATTTTAATCTTGCAGTTTCTGGAAGTGGGTCCTGAGTTGGGAAATTCTTACAATGAAGTTATTGCTCCCCAAGACGTTGCAACATATGGTGGGCTTTGTGCACTTGCAAGTTTTGACCGGTCGGAGCTAAAGGTATTCCTAATCTGCTTTTCTTGTTTTGTCATCTATAGTGACATCTAATCATGACTAAGTGTTTATTCGCAGAACAAGGTAATAGACAATCTCGCCTTCCGAAATTTCTTGGAATTAGTTCCTGAAGTGAGAGAGCTCATCAATGATTTCTACTCAAGGTGAGTTTTCAATTTATAATGGTATCTAGTGACTGACTTCATTATTCCACTGGCTTGATAGTTGATACGCCTTCCCCTTATCCAGTCTGCATGCTATTGTTTAGAGCTGCTGATCACACTTTCTTATTTTCTGTATTGAAGTATGGTGTGTTTTGATTAGTGCAAGGTATTGCTATATTTTGAAATGGTGTCGTATCCTGCAGGATTACAAACTGATTTTTGCCTAAAATAGGGAGGGCAAAGGGCGAAGGATAGTAGGGGCAAACTTTTCTTTACGTTCATTGTTTTTCTAGTTTACACATTCATTGGTTGTAGTTTGCTCAGTGATGGTTTCTGGAGTTTTAGATTTGACTGTTCAGTCACGTCATTGATACTAAAATTTCTGCTTCTCCCATCTTGTATTTCCAGCCGATATGCCTCTTGTCTAGAGTATTTGGCAAATCTCAAGACAAACCTGCTGCTGGATGTGCACTTGCATGATCACGTTGAGAAATTGTATGATCAAATCCGAAACAAGGCCCTTATTCAGTACACACACCCGTTTGTGTCTGTTGACTTGAACATGATGGCTAATGCTTTCAAAACAACGGTCGGCGGGCTAGAGAAGGAACTTGCAACCTTGATCACTGACAATCAAATCCAGGTCTCTGCTCAAGCAGTTGCTGCTTTCTCTCTTTTTCTTCCTCGAGTGTCTTGTTTCCGGATCATTACATGGACAGTCCTTATGATCATCGTTTGTATTTTTGTGCCTGCAGGCTCGTATAGACTCGCACAACAAAATTCTATATGCACGTCATGCAGATCAGAGGAATGCCACCTTTCAGCGAGTTCTCCAGACTGGCAGCGAATTCGACCGGGATGTTAAGGCAATGCTACTGAGGGCAAATCTCATCAAACACGAACACAGTGCTAGGACCAACAGGAAGCTGTGATATTCTTTCCTTCTTTTTTTTTCCTTGGGTGGAGCAGGCGAGGGGCAGGTCTCTTGTTCTCGAGTTGCCGTCAATTGCTTCTATTGGTCTCTCTTTTGGGAGTGAAATTCTTGGTCGTCAGAATCGAAAATTTGGTGGTGGTGTATGACCTGGTAATTTTGTACATACCTTCAAATTGTGGAAGTTGTCAGTTAGTTTTTCCCATTTCTCAGCTCACGATTTCTCTTTCTAGTTTTATGACCTTTACCTTGTTGCGTTGCTTTCAATTCGGTTAATCATCTCCATCTAGCTCCCCACACTGTTACTCAGATCGGATGGTCGTTGACACCTCCCGGGTTAAGGAGCATACCTTAAGTTTAACAATCACGGACAAGTTTGTGATGGTCGAGTTGATACTATATTTTGTTCTTTCTTGATTGAAGTTGAAGCGGAAGCTTTATTTAGAATGTCTGAAATTAGCTAAAAAATATGGATCTGAACGTATTGTCTAGACGGAATATCTGCTTCTTGCACGTGCTTTACTGGAAGATACTTCTCGTTCGCCATAGAATGGCGAACGAGAAGTATCTTCCACGAAATCAAAATGCAAGAGTGAGTTGAGTTGCTAGGTCTCATTTGACGACGTAAGAAATTTAGCAAACTGTCAGGGAGAAGAACTATCTATTGGCCAGATCTTAAAACGTATCCGAGACCAAGAGGGATTGTATTTGTATCTTACTTCTGTAGTATCTGTCACCGACGACATGTATACTTAGCCACCGAACTCCGATCTCGCTCTTCCACTCCACTCCCTGTCTCCCATCTCGCCGGCCTCCTTCACTTGACGGAGCTTCCCCTCTCCCTTTCCCTTTCTTCCCTTTCCCATCTTGAGCTGATATTCGGAAATTCAGTTTCCAGCTTTTTCTATAAACCCGCCATTCGGCGGCGTTGCTGATTTCCTGCCAGTTGCCGTACTGCTGCCCAACACAAACCGGTCTCTCTCTCATCTGTGATCAAGATCCCGCCAGCAGCCCAGCCTACAACACCGCAATTTTGCGTCGAATGGGGCACTTGAACCTCCCATCCAAGCGAAACCCTAAGCAATGGAAGCTGCTCGACCTCGTCACCGCTGCCTTCTTCGGTCTAATCCTCCTCTTCCTCTTCCTAGTCTTCACTCCCCTCGGCGACTCCCTCGCCGCCTCCGGCAGGAATGCTCTTGTCCTCTCTTCTTCAGACCCCAGGCAGCACCACCGCCTCGTCGAGCTCATTGAAGCAGCATCCTCAGCCGATCGAGGCTTGTTCCGCCGAGGAGGTCGATCACATGCCGTGTGAGGATCCCAGGCGGAATAGTCAGCTTAGTCGAGAGATGAATTTCTATAGGGAACGTCAATGCCCGATGCCGGACGAGACGCCTCTTTGCTTGATCCCTCCCCCGAATGGCTACAGGGTTCCCGTCAGGTGGCCGGATAGTTTGCACAAGGTAATGCGTTTACTGTGTAGTAATTCACGAACCGTACGTATGCTTTTGATTTTATTCTTCTGTATACATTAAAATTGGAAAGTATGTTACTGCTTAGCCTAACAGCGGCGGGATATATGGCATGATCTTGAGATTTATGCAGCTTTCCTTTTAAAGTCTCTGCCTGTGGATTCCTTTGGTTCGGTCTTGATGGCGTTGTGTTTATTTTTCGGTTGTTCATGAGGCTGAGCTTTACTTTGCGTGGCTAAATATGTAGATTTGGCATGCAAACATGCCGCACAACAAAATTGCTGAGAGGAAAGGGCATCAGGGATGGATGAAAGAGGACGGTGAATACTTTGTATTCCCTGGTGGTGGCACCATGTTCCCAGAAGGTGCCATACCTTACATAGAGAAACTGGCACAGTATATTCCCATCCGAAGTGGAGGTTTACGGACTGCCCTTGATATGGGATGTGGGGTAAGAGCTGTGTTATTCTCTTCCTTCTCTAAAGTGATCATGGTGTGGTCAACTTTTATGGTTTATGACTTAACAACAATTTCTCACAGGTTGCTAGTTGGGGAGGATATCTCATGAAAGAAGGACTTCTACCTCTTTCGTTTGCTCCAAGAGACTCGCACAAATCTCAGATACAATTTGCGTTGGAACGAGGAATTCCGGCATTCGTCGCAATGCTTGGCACTCGGAGGCTGCCATTCCCTGCATTCTCGTTTGATTTGGTTCACTGCTCTAGATGCTTAATCCCTTTTACTGCTTACAGTTAGTTCTCTGCCCCACCCCCCCCCCCCCCCCCCCCCCCCCCCCCCCCCCCCTTCTCTTCACTTTGCTTCTTTGGCCACTTTCTACAGTCCCTTACCTTTCATGCTTGGCTTGCAGATGCAACTTATTTCATTGAAGTGGATCGCTTGCTTCGCCCAGGAGGATATCTAGTCATATCTGGTCCACCTGTACAATGGGCTAAACAAGATAAGGAATGGGCAGATCTTCAGGGTGTAGCCAGAGCACTTTGTTATGAGCTAATTGCAGTCGATGGGAACACGGTCATTTGGAAAAAGCCTTCTGGAGATTCATGCCTGCCTAGTCAAAATGAATTCGGCCTTCACTTGTGTGATAAATCGATTGATCCAAGCTCTGCCTGGTAATTGTCTGCACTTCATCCCTAATTTCACGAGAGCTTTGGTGTGATGATCATTGCTTTTACCTTATCTGTACATGGGATCTCAATTTGTGATAGTCTGAATCGACTGGTTATCCTATATCTGACATTCAGGCCCAATTTTTATCTCAGTAGTCTTCATTTTCAACAACTAGCTGTAATATCGTTTAACAAATCCTTTGAGAATTGAACCTTTTATTCTCGTAAGCTCAGACTTGCTTTGCTGCTGCAGGTACTTTAAGTTAGAGAAATGTGTGACCCCTCAATCTTCAGTCAAGGGAAAATATGGTGTCGGGATGATTCCGACATGGCCAGATAGATTAGACAAAGCCCCTACAAGGGCTGCTCTCGTGAAGAGTGGCATTGACCTATTTGAGGCCGACACTCGTCGTTGGGCTAGGAGGGTGGGCTATTACAAGAACTCTTTGAATGTCAAGCTGGGAACTCCTGCTGTGCGAAATGTGATGGATATGAATGCATTTTTTGGTGGCTTTGCTGCAGCATTAGCGTCCGATCCTGTGTGGGTGATGAATGTTGTTCCTGCTCGCAAGCCAACAACTTTGGATGTAATCTTCGACAGGGGCCTTATTGGTGTTTACCATGATTGGTGAGTCTTGTCTCCGAATCCAAAAAAACTTGGGATGCCAACTTAAGAGTGTTGGTTGGTGTTTATGCAATGATTCCACTTTCCTCTCCTCCATGTTTCCCAATGTTCAAACCTATCAATTGATACAGTAGTGTCAAAATCCTATAGTTTTCTGTCTAATTATTGTGGTGTTTAAATTACCTCGGTCCTGTTAGCATTTTAAGTTTTTAACCTAAGTCTATACGGAATGGCGAGCAATACATACCATGTTTTCTCGCGGTGACTATTAATAAGTTTTCAAAATGGAACTGAAGCAGCAAATCCTCCGTGTACTTGTCTAGTCCTATGTCCGTAGAAGCAACTCTAAAAACCATGTGAGATGTTGGTTAAAAGTACTCGACTTATCCAAGGCATGTTAGAGGCGTTCGGTGTTATATGACATAATCTAGGGGTGTATTTGTTTCAGCTTGCTAAAACATAAGTAACGTTTTTCAAAGTTTTAGTAGAACTGAAGGAGAAAGTGTTTGGATGATTTTAGAAATAAGTTGAGTTGACGAGAGGTGAGATATAATTTGGTAATAAAGTAACTAATGAGTTGGTATATAGTTTGATCAATAATGAACGAATGAGTCAGTTCTGAGAAATGCCTGATGAGTATATTCTTTTTCCAAAGGGGGTAAAGCTGCAAATGAAAGTTTATCTGTGATGTGGTTTTTAACTTTTAATCATTGTGAGAATTAGGTTGAATAGTGGTTCTGAAGTTAGATTGGAGAAATCTGTTTGTTTTAGCTTTTAAACAAACTTCGGTTTAAGATGCTGCTACCGAAAAGGCTTTTAGAATATTGTCCAGTATGGAGTGCTTGATTTGTCCCGTGGTTGGTTTCCGTAAAATGTTCACTGACAAGCCAATCTTTGATTATTTTTTTCTGTCGTCACAGGTGTGAGCCCTTCTCAACGTATCCTCGCACTTATGATCTAATCCACGTCTCTGGCATCGAATCATTAGTAAAAGCTCCAGGTTCTGGCAAAAACAGGTACTTGCAGCTTGCATTTTGATCTACAGTCAGTTTTCTTCTGGGGGTCATCTGCTTGAAGGATTTCTATGTTGATAGATTCTGAGATGCAGATGAATTTGGGAAATAATAGATTTATGGAAATCCGTTGATGAATTGTGGTATGCAGATTTCCCAAATTTAATTGGAAAAGTAGTAAAATGTCATTACTTTCACTATGTTCCTTTCTAATATAAAGCTAATATGGTAAAGTGAACTGATGGATTTCCAAATCTTGGGTGAAGGGCTTCATAAATTCAAGAAATTCTCATAACTTGTTTTTAGGGAGTTTTTTGTGAAGCTCTCTAGCTGCATCTTCTTTTACTTATAAGGACATGCCGAGAGATGATGGAAATTAGTTGTTCACACCATCACATGAAATTGTTAACTGAAACTGATATGCACCCATAGAAGTTCATTAAGAGAACCCTGCGTCCATCATTTGACAGATAAAGACTCCCATTAGGAAATGCATGTGTGCACTCTCTATGTGTGTCTGCACTAACTGTATTGGACAATAGGAAAATCCAACATGTACACCCGAAGCGCCAACATACTTGATGTGCTTGATACGACTAGCTATGCTGAAGCAATGTTTCATAGTGAAGCCAGGCTCTTACTGTTGGAAGCAAGCCATTCCTTTGAATGCCTGTTTTCCTCCGAAACATTCTCCGATGTTCACCTTTGTCAATCTTGTTTGCGTGCAGGTGTAGCCTGGTGGATCTAATGGTGGAGATGGACAGGATACTGCGGCCAGAAGGAACAGTGGTGATTCGCGATTCTCCGGAGGCGATAGAGAGGGTGGCACGCATAGCTAACGTGGTTAGATGGACTGCTACGATGCATGAGAAAGAAGATGAATCTCATGGGTCACAAAAGATACTGGTTGCTACCAAGAATTTCTGGATCCTCGCTTCAGCATCTCACTGACTTGTTCACACTCAGTTTCTTTAGGTAGCCGAGCTATAGTTTGTCTTTCCAACTCTCTTCTCTCTTTTTCTGATCTCAGTTCATACTTCTTGTAAGATGAAGATGCCAAAATGTCTGTTTGTTTTTATATATAATTCATTTGTAACAAATCAAATCAGAAGTGACAAGTTAGGGCAGAGTGAACAGGTACATAGAAAAGCAGAAGTAGCATCTTGCAACAGCTATGTTCCTGTTCCCAACTGGTTATGGGTAATTGTCATTTGTCAATGCCATTCATTGATTATTTTCTTCATTCGTTCTGACACATTCTTTCGCCGTCGTCCAGTTGCTATTTTTCAATGTGAAAGAGGACTTTACGACAAAGTTTGGGTTAGAGAGTTGCAGTTGCTGAAGGGACCACCAGCGATGTTGAAATGTGGAGAGGATCATATCAGGTAATTTGGGATTTCTGCGAACATTGAGTTGAGCGACCTTGAGTAAGCTGGAAGGATCAGGCGCGATTAGGAACCGTCGGCAATGGGGCGGTGTTGATGAATCTACATTATTTAAGGGGGTGGTTTCTGTGGTGGGACCTGGGTTGATGGCACTTCGTACTCCACGAGTATCATCAATTTGTAAATCTCACATATTATTTGCTATTAGGGCTGGACAATTGGTTAGCGGTTAACCAATCGGTTACAACCGAAATTGACCGGTTATCCACTAACTGGAAATCGAGATGACCGAAAAGTCGGTCGGTGTTCAGAGGCTGGGCGAGATGGTTTTGGTCTTGGGAGGAGGTTCGGTTAACCGAAAACTGAGATAACCGAAGCGTTAGACCCTCTTTCAGTCGTTCAGAGGTGGTTCGGTTAACTGGTAACCGACCCTTCGATTTTCTTCCTCCCCTATTTGCGACCCACCGTACGTAAGGCTATAAATCAATGATTAAAAATCAACTAAACAAACTATGAACTCTTTCAGATGTATGATGCAACAAATTCATCATAAATCAATACGATTTTCAATGCTCAAAACCGTCGGTCGGTTTTGTAATATCTTGTTTGTTTAATAGGTCTTGGATTGTGGATTATGTTGTGTTTTTTTCTTTTAACCATTTTTAACCCTTAAATTGAAAATTATAGTTTTCATTGCTTCCATCCCTAATAAAAGCAACCAACTGATTCTATAATTTACAAGATAGGAGTTCGGTTCACCAGCCAGACTGAATTAGTGGTAGATAATGGGTGTTTAATACCTGGAGGATCACTAATCAATAATCACTGACTCTCATCAAACTAAAAGTCTAAAACCATGAGATTTGGTCCAGCCTAGGAGAAGAATCGAAAGCACCTTTTAGTAAGTTGCCAATTTGCCATGGTTCTGTAGTTCATGTTTGTAAAATGGGAGCAGCATCAGCATTACTAACCTGCGTGATAACCAGGTGGAATAAACAAAAACAAAAAAAAGGGTTCTTGTTCTGTGTGCTTTTTGTTGAAGTTTTGATATGTACTTTCCATTAGCTCTAGCTCAGTTTTGGTCGCCGGCCGCAAAGTCCTGGTCGTCGCCGCAAATTTTATGGTACCGTGAAGGAAGAAAACTTCAGCAAACTCTGTTTTCTCCATCAAAAAATTTGACCTGAGCTAACTCCAATCCCATATTCCCATTCATGATAATATTCCTTGCGTCTGGCCGTCTGCACTCGATCACCGTTACATTGTATATACATAATAACAACAGTAAAAGAGCCATCCTCGTGTTATGTCCAAAACATGTCGAGTCATTGGTACAATCAAACAACATTTGCATGTTTGTGTAAAGTGGGAAACCGGACTTGGAATTGAAAAGAAGCAGAGCCCCCCAGCTGCATTGGGCCCAACCTGTGGACCTTCACACCTTATACAGAGAGTCCGGTTATGGCCTATGGGCTATGGTGTGTCGTTTGCTTGTAGGATTTTCATCATGGATTTTCCGTTTCGATGGCATAATTACCAGGCCAGGGATTTTGGAGGACAAACCGGATGAACTAGAACGATAGTCTCTGGATGTATTCAATTTAGCCATTAATCATAGTCAATTGATGATTATATATTCAATTGAGACATTATTAGAGTTATATAAATCTTGATCACGTTTGTATGATTCTTGCTTTGACCTTTGAATAAGTCAATAGAGAAACCTGAATTAGAAGTGGCGAATCGGTTGCACGAGAGTCAATCGATTAATTGCTCTGTACTGGAGTGAAATCCAGTAGAGAAAGTTTTATCAAACTGCCCTAGGTAGTTTATTTCGGTGGAGGATAGTATCCAGTCGGGTACTCTATTTAAAAGGGTCTGGTATATTTTAGTCGAGGTTCCAGACTATCTCAGTACTTTCCACAGTATAAATATAAACTCAATTGAATTGGGTGAATTACAACTCAGCCTAACGACATAATAGGGAATGCTTACCTGAGTGGTCTTTCTCGAATTTGGAAATCATAACATTTGTCTGCTTTTGTTCCTGCTTGCATGCTAACAACTTCTCTACCTTTGACCTCTAGATAATAGTTAGTCACCGAGTAGACAGTACATATAGGACCCGAATTGATAAGTAAAAATGAACCCACTATAGTACATTCCCGAGTTACGTTTTCACTTGGTCTTTTCTTAGGGTGTTAGTATTAGTGAGTTAAGTTTTTGGTTTCATTGCCGAGTACGGCTAGGTTATTGAAGAAAATTGAATTTCTATTACTTTAACTTTACTTTTCTGCTTATTTCTTTCTTCCACCTTTTGCCTTCACATGTTTGGTTTTCAGCTTGTGTACAGGTAGTGCATGACCCGTGGCCAGTTGGACAATCTACTACCATTGGATCACGAGCTCGAAAGGAATCTTTACAAGTTCATGAAAGCACTAAAAGAGAGACTGATTGTGGCAGAGGGCCTAGACCAGGATATCGTCGCTAACGGATTAGAGAGTGGATAATAAATCATCGTTGAAGAAGACATGGGGGGATCCCTTCAATCAAGTGGGAAACATGAACACGGACTAGCCGCCACCTATACCAAATGAGGGTCATCCACAGCCAGAGGCCCAGACCATTGGGTACTTTCTGACTCCTAGGCTCGAGGACCTCAGACCTGGTATTCAGCATCCCAAGTTGCTGCAAACACCACTTTGTGAAGAAGTTCCCACAAGAGCATCAATTCTTGGGATGACTTGGTGAAGAAGTTCATGGTCCGCTATCATCTCACTTCCAAGACTGCGGATTTGCATAAGCAAATCACCACTTTGCACAGGAAGACGATGAGACCCTTATAGAGGCCAGAGAGATACTTAGGGTGTATGAAATCTTCTAGAAGCTTTGATGTATTGTAGAACAGAGGCAAATTTAAATGGCTCTAAGGTCAATATCGTATTTCCCCTAGAGTCTCCCACATAACCCTCACTTTGGAAGCAAGATACGATTCTATTGAAGAAGAGGGTGATTTAGGAGGTTTAAGTGCCTCTGATTTTGCAGAACGTGAGATTTAAAGAGTAACGTGATGCATAAAAGTAAACCTAAGCTACTAGATGAGTAAGAGATAAGAGAATGAAGGCGTTGCATAGACAAGCTCCACCCAGGTCTCCTAACGATGCGTCCCTCGATGGTCGGTGGCATACGAGCTGTCGATTTCTTATTTTGTTAGATCCCACCTTTTTCCAAGCATTTACCCGAACTAATGGGTGACACCGACCATTTGGATTTATCTCTTGAGGCTTCACATTGTTTTATTGAGTGGCGTTGGTCGAATAAGACCACCATTTCTAGTCATAATCCTAAGTGACTTGGATTTTGATCCTTGCACCTCGAAGGAGTGCAAGGTCGACTAGGCCTCTCATTCGAATAGACAAATAATAAAATAGAAGAAATCAAACATCAACACATATGAATAAAAATAATTGTATTATACCAAAGATCGAGTTTTACATAGTTAGAATCCATAGAGTTCACATACCTACACAACTAAGGAACTAGCCATCTATGGGGAGGGGTTCCTGGTGTTCATCGATTGAAAGGAAGACCCCATAAGTCCACAGGAATTGGCCTCACCAGCATAGAAAACAAGGCCTAGGCTGCCGATTCTCCCTCAAAGGCTGGTCTCATTCTAAGTCAGGAGGGTTGCTCTGTCGGTAGGGTAACGACCTTCCTTGACCTTTCATCTCTTCCCCTCCCATTTTCTATATCCAGAGGTCTATTTATTGGCCTTTGATTAAGTTTTTTAAGGAGAAAATCTTGTAGCTCAAGCGTCATCCAGTCAAATAGAATGCTCCAAACACGCGGTCAGCGAATCAGGAGGCTCCAAGGTGACTTTCTAACAAAGTAGTTGAGCTATGTAAAACGACGGTTGCAACGCCGTTTCTTTAATTCATCATCTCTTTGAATCTTGGCTCCAGAACATGGATCTCAATGTTCATATGACTGACAAGTGGTCCACTAGTCTACTTAGCCAGCCTTGATCGAGCAAGAGCAGTGTTTAGCTCCTTTTCCTCGATCATGCGGAGGGTCAATGAAGTCATGAGGTGTCAGAAGCTTTATTCATGCTCTCGAAAACACATCCTCAAGTTGGCAATCCTATCATACGGGTGGAAAATTTACTTGTAATAGTGAGGAACTAGCATCATCTCGTAGGCCTACCCCCACAAAGACTCAACTAGTATATCTTCTAAAATTCGGGTTTTTCCAAGGATAGGATGCCACACACTTAGCTTTTTACCCCACACTTTATTATTTTCAACGACATCATTTGCATGTAGACTTTACATGGCAGGATATAGAATGTATGAAACTACATATCAACCTCATTTTTGCTTTAAGTGTAGAAGACTCCTTCCTATGAGGATGAGTTTGATAGCTCGAAAAGAATGGTAGGAAGCACCAATCCATACATTTTTCTTAAGATGGATCCAAATTTCATGACAAGGACATCCTTCATAACCCCTACATTAACCTCCCTTAAATCACGTATTAACATAGAGACTAGCAATTCAAAGTACAATGAACTCCGAATTTGCTGGCATTACTCAAAAGTTTTGAAATTTTGATTCACAAATGCGGACACATAAACCGTTTTCCCCAAATGCACGAACATTTAAAAATCACGGTATATAAGATGAAGGCCAGTCTAACTAAATTTCACCCCACACTTTAAATGAGACAATATTCTCATTGGAAAAAGTAAGTGTCCGTAGAGCATGACCCTATGAGAACCCTAGAAATAGAGATGCGACATGCGAAAATTTATAAACTCTAGTTTTCTCATTTTGATACCGACTATCTAGCTCCATCTAATTACATTTTAGGTCACACCTAACCTAAGTGTCATCGTACTCGATCGCTGTATTCTGAATTTCTAACTCAGTAGTAAAAGGTAAAAAAAAAAACAATATATTCAAGCAGTAGGAAAGGAGAGATTGAGATGATAGCAGTAAGAATGGAGAGAAAGTAGAAAGTGAGAAAATGTCACAAAGCAACCCCCACCCCCATACTGCCATTTTTTCCCCTCGCTGCCCTTTTGGAAACTATAGGTGAAAAGAAAAGAAAAAAGAAATGCCGGAAAAGAAAAACAAAAAGAGATTCGTCAAAAATTTTCACTGTCAATCACAGGATGGATATTGAGAGGGCGAAGAGAGTCAACCCGATCCCTTTTGGCGGTATTTATTTGTAAGGCTTCGATGACTCCACATAATCCTCCACCATTGCATTTTATCCATCTCTCTCTCTCTCTCTCCCTTCCCCAACCTTCTTCTTCTTCTTCTCTCTCTCTCTTCCTTTTCCTCCATTTTCTTCTTCGTCCGCTGCCTCCTCCTTTCCATCTTCTTCTCTGTACAAAAAGGACCTCAACCTTTTCGCCTTTCTTAAATCATTTCTCCCTCTCTCTCTCTCTCTCTCCTAGGCCTTTTATCAAACACCTTTCTTGCGCCCCATTTCTCTCTTTTTCTGCAGTTGCTAGAGAGAGAGATGGAAAAGGAGAGTCGAGCTCCAGCAGCATGCAGATAACCGCCCACAGCAGTACCCATCTTCTCCAAACACAACCTTTCTTAGCTTTTGTTTTGCTCCCCATTTTTCTTTGCTGGAGGCAAACAAGGAAGCTTGCCTGACAGGATCTTGTTCGGCTTTAGAGTGAAGGGAGAAGGATAGAGAAGGAAGCGCTAGGCTGGAGCTTGTTAATAACTAGGATACAAAGCCGGGGAAAAGGGGTCCTCTCTTCCCCACCATTCCTTCGCTTGCCCTTCTTTCTCTTTCTTTCTCTCCCAGAAGAACAAAAAAAAAAAAAAGGGTTAGTTTTGAAGGGAGAGGAGGTTGGAGACATTTGGATTCAAAGTTATCCTTCTGTCTCCTCTTGCTCTCCACTGTCATTTCCCCTTTTCCATTTCCGAGCACTTTTTTCTGTGTTTACGGCCTCTTTCTACCTGTTTCCCTTTGGCTTGGGTTTCTTGGGGAGGTGTCGGGACAAGTGTGGGGGGTGTGAAGCCTAGGTGTTTGATAAATTACCTGACTGAAGAAGCGCATTCACGGAGGAACAGTGAGCATAGAATACATACGCAAAGATAGATTATCAAGTCCGAGAACGAAGAAGGGAAGAGTTCATGAGTTTTGGAGGGTTCCTTGAGAACAGTAGCCCTGGTGGTGGCGCGAGAATCGTGGCTGACATACCGGCCTACGCTACGAACAACACCATGCCTGCCGGTGCAATCGTTCAGCCACACCTCCTCTCTCCTAATTCTTTCTCCAAGTCCATGTTCAGCTCTCCTGGACTCTCCCTCGCCCTTGTACGGACCTTTCCCCCTCGGTTATGGCTTCTTTTGGTTTCCCTATCTTCTGCCATTTTTCTGATCTGGGTTTTTGCTTTTTTGTTTGTTGGCTTTGTTCGCCTGTGGTTTTACAGCAACAACCGAATATAGAGGGCGGTCAAGGTGATATGGGGAGGATGAGTGAGAACTACGAGTCAAGCTTGGGGAGGATGAGAAGCAGAGAAGAGGAGCACGAGAGCAGATCTGGGAGTGATAACTTGGATGGAGGTTCTGGTGATGACCAGGATGCTGCTGAACACCCTCCCAAGAAGAAGCGATACCACCGACACACTCCTCAGCAAATCCAAGAGCTTGAATCGTATGGGACTGTCTCCTATTTTTAAATTTATTTAAAACTATTATTATTATCTCGCACGAAACTTTTGTTTTTCTCTTCCTCATCTTCTTTTTCCTTAGAACTTGGTTTCACTGGTCCTACTTGCAGGCTTTTCAAGGAGTGTCCTCATCCTGATGAGAAGCAGAGATTGGAGCTTAGCAGAAGACTTTCCCTGGAAACCAGGCAGGTCAAGTTCTGGTTTCAAAATCGTCGAACCCAGATGAAGGTAATGATGGGTGCTTCCCTTTTTCTTCATGGGTTTTAGTTTTTTTTTTTTTTTTACAGCTGGTATGCTAAGATGCCTTGTATTGTTTGGCACGGATTAGACTCAACTGGAACGCCATGAGAACTCATTACTCCGGCAAGAAAA
Source organism: Linum trigynum (assembly GCA_964030455.1). Taxonomy (NCBI): domain Eukaryota; kingdom Viridiplantae; phylum Streptophyta; class Magnoliopsida; order Malpighiales; family Linaceae; genus Linum; species Linum trigynum. The sequence continues at coordinate 2,777,992 of OZ034820.1, forward strand.
CGACAAGCTTAGAGCTGAAAATATGTCAATTAGAGATGCTATGAGGAACCCAATGTGCTCCAACTGCGGTGGTCCTGCAATAATAGGCGACATCTCTCTTGAGGAACAGCACCTGAGGATTGAGAATGCGAGGCTGAAAGATGAGCTTGACCGAGTTTGTGCTCTTGCCGGGAAGTTTTTGGGTCGCCCCATTTCTTCATTAACAGCTTCAATGCCGCCCCCTATGCCAGATTCAAGTTTGGAGCTTGGAGTTGGGAGCAATGGGTTCGGTTCATTGACCACTGTGGCTGCAACATTACCTGTTGGGCCTGCTGATCATTTCGGAACTGTTTCTAATGCTATGTCTGTAGTTCCTCAAAATAGACCGGTGGCCAATGGAGGAACCGGGCTTGACCGGTCTCTGGAAAGATCTATGCTCTTAGAACTTGCTTTGACTGCCATGGATGAGTTGGTTAAAATGGCGCAAACTGATGAGCCTCTTTGGCTCAAGAGCTTGGATGGCAGTAGGGAAATGTTGAACCAGGAAGAGTATATGAGAACTTTCACTCCGTGTATCGGCTTGAAACCAAATGGGTTCGTTTCTGAAGCTTCTAGGGAGACTGGTATGGTGATTATCAACAGTTTGGCGCTTGTCGAGACTCTGATGGACTCGGTAAGATAAAGTTATCTAATTTCGTACCCTTTTTCAGTCCCAAGCCGACAGATTTTTCTAGGTGTTTGATTTGAATGGAATCGTACCCTTCTTAATTTTTCTTGTTTGATTATCAGAATCGGTGGGCAGAAATGTTTCCATGTATGATTGCCAGGACCTCCACCACTGACGTCATATCCAATGGGATGGGGGGAACTAGAAATGGCTCACTCCAGTTGGTATTTGATTAAGCTTTGTACTCTTGGGTTTGAATAGTCCCCATTTGTTCTTAGTTCTGCACAATTGTATAATAAATCCAAAGATTAGGTCTTGAAAAATAATAGCAATTAACTGTGAGATGTGTCTGCAGATGCACGCTGAGCTCCAAGTTCTCTCTCCTTTAGTCCCGGTTCGTGAGGTGAATTTCCTACGGTTCTGCAAACAGCACGCAGAAGGGGTGTGGGCTGTTGTTGATGTTTCCGTGGACACTATCCGAGAAACTTCGGGTGCGCCGCCGACATTTCTCAGCTGCAGGAGGCTTCCTTCTGGCTGTGTGGTGCAAGATATGCCTAATGGCTACTCCAAGGTAAGCAAATAACTTTTTTTTCTCCATTTATGAACTGTGATATCTACATTTTGGTGTTGTTAACTTTTGTATCATCTCTCTCTAGGTGGGTGTTCCCTCCTTTATTGAGTTAGTTGAAGTAAATTGGTTGAGCAACACTATGGTAGCTCATAGGTTGTTTCCAAATTTTAGAAAGAGAGCATTTAATTTTGTGGAGAAACACCAGCTCGAAAATCATTGACTATTTTGGGTTCCCAAAAGTGTTTTGTTTTGTTCTTTTTCCTTTCCCTCTTAATAAGCTTGAGTTCTGCTCACCCATCAAAGAACTTTACCTGTCTAGTGACTACTCACTGTCTTCACCACACTGTCACTTGCTCCTTTTCCCTCCCTCTTTGGATTAAGTTTTAGTTTCCCCAGAGAAAAATGAACCTTCCTTGCACTGCTTGTATGTAGATAGTCTTTGATTTGGGGTTATATTAGTTGTTTATGTGTATATAGTTCAAGTTTCAACATCTATACTGAGTTTTTTAATATGATAATATTGGCAGCATAGCAATTAGCAAACCGAGATTGCCGCATTCATTGCTTCTGGCATTGGGTATTGTTTGGGTTTTTTTTATATATATATAAAAAAATTCAGCTTTGAAAATGAATAGAAGCCTCCATTGCTAAAAAAAACTTTGCTGTGTTTTGGACACATTGATTTCATAATAATCGATCTTTCAAACCTTGGTTTCATTAAACAATGCATTTGATGTTTCTATTCCAATCTCTGATGCTGTCTTGGTAACCCCGTATCTTCTAATAACATATTTTGTATGACATGGCGACAACCCCTCATGGGATATGATTTCGCTTTTGTAGTATTCTGCTACTAACATAATAATAATAGTAGAGAGGAAAATCCATTTCATGGTCAGACCCCGAAAGACAGGGCTATTTTGTTTCCATATGAAAAGAGCATGGATTTCCAAGCTCATGCAATGCATATATTTTATATATAAAAGAATCATAATTCATTCAGAGTATAGTAATTAGTACACATCTCGATGTCACCCTCCCCACTCAACAATGAGGGTAGTGGGAGTGAAGTAGGTAGTTGGTCTTTGGTTCCATTCCCTCCAAATCTTTGCAAAATCTATTTATTTCAACGTTTGCTATATAATTAATAATACCCTTTACTTAATTACTTGATCCCATACTTCTCCTTGAGCCCTAACCCAGTCGTGACATTTCCCAGATCTTACTCTAGTGTTTTGTCTGTTCCAAAACGATTTCTTTTTTGACTCTTGATGAATGACATCGCATCATGAGAGATTTGGCAGTTTGAACTTTATAATATTAATCTCTAAATAGACGAGCTAGCTAGCTAGCTAGCTGCTTCTGAATTATATGTTTAATGCCGAGTAGTTGATTTTTATAACGGCTTGTTGACATGTACATATGTTTTTATTAATTGCATTTTGTTTTGTTTTCTGTTGTTATAATTAAGTTAAAATAGAGTCAAAACCAGTAATTGATTTTATTTGGTCTTTCTTCACCTGCCGTCATTAAATAACATTGAACTCAAAAAGCTTTCTGGTTAATCGTATGAAGTTGATAATAAAGATGAATGATGAATTGCAGGTGACGTGGGTGGAACACGCAGAGTACGATGAAACTCAAACCCACCAGCTGTACCGGCCGTTGATCGGCTCCGGCATGGGCTTCGGTGCGCAAAGATGGGTTGCCACCCTTCAACGTCAATGCGAGTGTTTAGCAATTCTCATGTCTTCTGCAGTGCCCTCAAGAGACCATACTGGTAAACTAACAGAACTGAAACATTTAATTTAGTGTAATAATCCATGAAAAAATATGTTGAGAACTGACTGGAAAAAAAAATGGGTTGTGGAGGACAGCGGCGATAACTGCGGGCGGGCGGCGGAGCATGCTGAAGCTGGCGCAAAGGATGACCGACAACTTCTGCGCCGGGGTGTGCGCTTCGACGGTGCACAAGTGGAACAAGCTGAACGCCGGGAACGTGGACGAGGACGTGCGGGTGATGACGAGGAAGAGCGTGGACGACCCAGGGGAGCCGCCGGGGATCGTCCTGAGCGCGGCGACGTCGGTGTGGCTGCCGGTGTCCCCTCAGCGGCTGTTTGACTTCCTCCGCGACGAGCGGCTGCGGAGCGAGTGGGACATCTTGTCCAACGGCGGGCCCATGCAGGAGATGGCCCACATCGCCAAGGGCCAGGACCACGGCAACTGCGTCTCCCTCCTCCGCGCTAGCGTAAGTGCTTCCAACCAAACCAGTTTCTCTCTCAGTCTCGTCTCTTCTTTGGTTGAAATTGAAAATAATAATAATAGAAATCAGTGTATTTGAAAGGGTGGGGGGAAAAGGACTCATCGAGCCCTTGGGTGAATAATCCAATTCAGATCTTGTCAGAGGAGAGGGGTGGTGTAGGCTTGGAAGTAACCAAGAAGACGGGATTTGGCGGGTTCTGGAATAGAAATGGGGACGTCAAGTGTTCCAAAAGTCAAAATGGTTAAAAATATAGGCTGGGAAAAAAGGGGGAAAAAAAAACGTTTTTGTCAGCTTTCTAACTTTTTTACAGCTTTTTGTCTCTTATTATTATCGTTATAATAATTTTGATTTTTTGCTGGAAATTTTTTGTGGGTATGGTTTTGGGCATGCAGGCGATGAACGCGAACCAGAGCAGCATGCTAATACTGCAGGAGACGTGCATCGACGCGGCGGGGTCGCTTGTGGTGTACGCGCCCGTCGACATTCCAGCGATGCACGTGGTGATGAACGGTGGCGATTCGGCCTACGTGGCCCTCCTCCCGTCTGGGTTTGCCATCGTTCCCGATGGCCCAGAAGGCGGCGGCGGCAGCGGCGGGTCTCCGTCTGGTGGTGGTGATGAGGAGAAGGGGGGGCAGAGGGTGAGCGGTTCCCTGCTGACGGTGGCATTTCAGATACTGGTGAACAGCCTGCCGACGGCGAAGCTGACGGTGGAGTCGGTGGAGACGGTGAATAACCTCATATCTTGCACCGTCCAGAAGATCAAGGCGGCACTTCAATGCGAGAGCTGATCATGGGAGATTTGGGATTTGTTGTTGTTGGTGGTTGAGGTGGTGGAGTAACTTTTGCAAGTGGTGGTGGTGGTACGGTTACGCGCGGGATTATTAAGTGAGGTTTGGGTTTGGGTTTGGGTGGTGGAGTCAAGAACGAACCAACCGCGTTTGGGTAAACTCCTTGCATGGTGGTAAGGATTCCATGAGAGAGTTGTGTCCTTAGCACAAGGCAAGGGTGGTGGTTCGGGTATTGACTCAGCTCTACCCTCGTTGTTATAATGATATACTTTTTAATTAATTTTGGAGTTAATTATGATAGTAGAATTTGTAGTTACGTGCAAGCAAAAACTATTATAAGGTTTCAACAATTACCTATTATTTATTTATTTAAGGTTTCGATATTTTGGCAGTCTTAAACTTTTTTTTGTGGGCGAACCCTAAATCTATGTCTGGTAGCAAATAATAATAATAATTCGATAGCTGTATAGGAATGGCAATGGGGCAGGTATTTCGATACCCATACTCGTCCGGTTGTATGTCGGAGGCAGGTCGACCCAATGTGTACGAGCCGCCGTTCCTAATTTGCAATTGGTGTCGGCAAGGCATGCATAAAAACGAACGGGGGTAGATTGGGGCCGCAGGGCATTAAATGAGGGCAGTGGGGGCGGAAGGAAGGAAGCGTAACTATGAATTAAATGCGGGAGGTTTGGCGCTATCCCGTTGTCCCGTGGCGTGGGTACCCGTTCCTAGAGTTGGATATTTGGTCCCGGATTGTTTGGTTTTACTCGAAACCGAATCGTATAACTCAGACTTGGATCGGACTGGGATCGGATAGCAAACAATGCAATCTCATAGTCCGGCTTAGATTTGAGGTAAAAAACCGGTTAAAGACCAGATAAGAGACCCCCAACACCTAAAATCAAGATAAAGTTGGGACAAGATCGGTTCAAAACCGGACTGTATCCAATCCAATCTTTGGTCCTTATATTTCCGAAAAGACCGGACTGAGACCGGTTCAATTTGGTTCAATTTAACCGGACCGGACCGTATAGCCACCCCTACCGTTCCTCAGAGCTCCCATTTATGCTATACAACCTACAACATTGGCCACACACGTACGGGATAATATTTCTTTTACAATTTTTACTATCGACCCTCTTCAGTGTAAAGTATACTACTATAGATACGTATTGAAGTATAGTGGTGACTTCTTATTTCTTAACCAAGGTGACATTCCAGGGGAACACCTAATTAAACACTGTCGCTATTCTAAAGAATTCGATTGTTACTTTAGTTGATAATTGGTGGTTGTTCTCCACCGATGACGAACTAAGGAATTAAGTTAAAACTATAACTCAGGAGCAGTGCAAAGCAAAGTCTTGTTTATGGGTAGAAGCGTAATGGTGGGTAAAGGCGAAAATATTAACTTTTTTTTTTAACTTTTACTCGTGTCTTGTATATTTTGATAGAAATCTTTCCAACTATAATGCAAATATGAACAAATATGTGAAATACCTCATATTTAAAAGGTCAATCTCACGTCAAGCCTGGCTTTTCTTGATGGAAGCCCACATAAGTAAACTATAAATTAACAGGATCTTGACAAATAGACTTCTAATTTGACCAAAAACCGATATAAAGGGATGAAATTAATTAAGAAATTGAAAAAAAAAGTTGTACAATTAAAAGTATGATTTATTTGTTGAATCAAGAAACTGAAAAAAATGTTGGCCCCCTATTCTGAAGGGATGAAATTGTGAAAATCTTTTGTGGGTGAATTTACTTGACCATTTTAGTGTGTATTTTTATATATAACTATCTATTGTTATTTTGATGAAAGTGAGTGAAAGAATTAACTACATTGGGAAAGCGAAAAAAAAAAAACAAAAAGCCAAATAGGTTGGCAAATGTGAAACACTGCAGTTGAAATTAGTGAATTTTGTTGTAACCGCCCGTGAGTGTACGCAGCAGCAGCAGTAGGGCCGAAGGGTTGACTTGTGAGTTGTGTCATGGTAAGGATATTTAGTCTATGCAAACACAAAAACGAACGAACAGCAACAAGTCTTAGCTCTCAGTCTCTCGAGCTAACTTTCATAATATTGGTCCTGCATGTGCTGCTTCTTTCTTTGGAACTCCCTTTTCCTCTAATTTGGTCTTTTCCTACCGGGAGAGTGAATAAACATGACAGGCAGGCATGTGTCTATATCAGCCGAGCGGGTTAGAATTTGAAAAATACCTGCGTTCATTCTTTCGGAGTATAAAGAAATAAATATAATTAAAATTAATAATATTCAAATAATTCATTTGTAGATAATAAAGAAATGTTCAATTAATAATATCATTGTTTTTATAAACAACCACGTTACCTTTTCATATTATGAAAGAAATGCAACATGTATTCGTTATTTACACTCTTAAAGTAAGTCTTTTTTTTTAATGCGTCTCAGTAAGCAATCATTAGCAAACTCGTCGCAATTCGACTTCAAAACGTATTCTTAATATAGCTCGAAGCTTAAAAAAAAAAGATCTTTCTACACCTGTAGTTGCAACAGGCATAGTCAAAAGTAACTTCAGAAGACAAAGATATCGATTTTGAGGTATATATCAATTGAATTTTTTTTATAGTGTGATAAATTGATTTGTGTTAGCTTTTAAACCTGAAATATTTTATAGTGTAGTGGTGAAGCACTCTTATAACACGCAGAGGTGATTAGTTTGATTCTAATCATGGAGGTTCGGGGGTGTGCCGGGACACCCTAAAATTTGAGAGAATTAATTATTCAACTTTCGATAGTAGTTTGCGTATGGCTAAAAAATATTTAAGTTATAGCGAGACACTCTTAAAATTTGGGGAAAAGATTATCCACTCTTCATGGGTATAAGTAATATTTAAGTGGTAGCCTATTTGATTTCAAAATTCGAGCTAAGAAAACTATGGAAAATAATGAAGAAGACAAAAGTCGATTAACAAAACTATGGATAATAGAAAAGTCAATTATTCTCAACCATAACATCCGACTCCACTTAAAATCAAAGGCACAAATTTGATTATGTAAGGAATATGCACTCTAGGGTTATTCACCATATCCTAAACCAGTAAACTTTATGAAATCGTACCAAATGTTATACAAAAAATGTCATGAACAGAAAATTTTGTACTAAAATCATAATTTCAACATAGTTCAATCGTTTCACACCGCTCAAATCACTTAGCGGTTTAAGGTCTTCCCGATCTGATCAGATGGTAGGTTACCATTTTCAAAATATTGGTGTAATACTGATAATTACTCGTATGGAAAGCAGAAATATAAGTTACGAACTCTGTTGACTCTCTAACTGCTGGTTATAATAATTGGAAGTTGGGACAATAACTGTTTTCTTTCGTCAAAATTGGCCTGCATGTAATGTGAAAAGGAACTCTTTGCCTATATAATAGTCCAATTATATGCTCCTTAGAAAGTCAAGCCAGTCTATCATGTTCCCTTTTCTCCATTTTACATCATGAATGATGGAGACCTATCAGATGAGAAGATGCTACCTATCGATTAATTTGTGACAGTATCTTAATATATGTGCTGGGGGTGTACGTTCTAGTGATTACCACGGTGACTGATTAACAAACTAATTAAGTTTAAATATCATCAACCATAAAAATATAATATCTTAACCAAACCTACTAACGTGATATAATGACTATATTAACCAAGCTCAAATTTAATGAGTTTGTATAATTGGTTAATCGGGAGTTATGATTCGAGTCAATTTAATTATACACATTTGCACTCCTTTCTATTTGTCGTTTGACTTGTGCAGCGTCGTCATTGGAGCCATTTTATGCTAGGTTTAGTCATGTGTCGACTGTGTTTCGGACTCTAGCATGTCAAATAGGAGGGAAAAATCGAAAGTCGGACAAAAAGGAGCCAAAACGGGACCAAGTGCTAGTAATGTCAAGCTTCACGTTCCAAAACAAATCTTGACTATCTCAAGGCGTGAAGATTACCCCAAAACCCTGAACATTAAAAGTCCCTAGGAGGATCAAGATGTCTTGGGGGCAGGTACATGGTTCACGGTCTCGGGGCGTGAAGATTACAACCAGCTCGTAAAATGTGTTAGTGAAACGGGCCGTTTTCAATCGATATCACGGGCGACTGTGAACTCTACACTGCTGGGTATAAAAGAGAAAAGAAATCATATTTGAAGGGAGGCTGACTTCTTGAGGAGCATAGTGAGATTGGAGAAGAATTGAAGCTACCAATCACCAAGGAAGCTTGATTTCATCTCCAAGACCATCCCAAGTCAAGGAAGATGAGCTTCTCAGCATGATGATCATATCCAGGGGCGGATACATGGGCTTGTAGGGGTGTCCCGGGACACTCCTAAAATTTGGGGAAACGATTATCCAACCTTCGGTAATAGTTTCGTATGGGTATACAAAATATAATTGGTAATTCGGGACACCCTAACATTTGAAAAAATGATTATCCTACCCTCGATAATAGTTTGCTTATGATTAACAAAATATAAGTGGTAGTCCGTGTTATTCCAACCTAGGACACTACGATTATCAAACATATTCTAATTATGTTGCTACTCATTCGTTATTCTATTTTAAACATCATGCAACAGTAAAACACTATTTCTTTATCCCCAACTATTTTCAATACCTAATAATTAAACTACGTACACGCTACCCTTAATTTTGAATTGATTTTATGGTTACACGGCAAGTGTTGAAAGAGTCTTTTCTACTTTGAGCTACATTAAGAACAAGGTTAGAAATCGAATATGTGATAAGTTCGTGAAGTATTGTCTAGTAGGATATGTAGATTTTTTTTAACAGTGCAGACACGGAGTTTATTTATATTATTTTTTCAAAATATGAAAACACATCATGAATTTTAATAAAAAATTTATACAAGTATGATATTTTTAATATACGAATTATTTAATTCAATTTAACTTTTGAAGAGGACACCGTTGTAAAAATTTTCTGAATCCGCCACTGATCATACCATTCTATTTGGTTGTTTTTCTCAATCTAGCCATGCAGTAATCTTCCAATTCACTTGGATGATGTAGAACCCTAGTCTAATATGTTATAGTTCAATGATTGTGAACCCTATGCTTTGATTTGTGTGATTGATTATATATTAATTTGTGCATTTTTCATGAAAATGGAATGTTCTTAATCACTTCCCTCAATTTGGGGTTAATTAACCTAGTTGAGAGAATACATCCTAAGAGTTCATTTAGAGCATTGCCTAATCAAAACTTGGGGTTCATGTCCAGCTTAAATCGGGCGAGATATGACAACTCGAATAGGGACTCCTGTCTAGGTTAAATCTCCCTACAGTATATGCTAAGTGTGAATCATGCTAAGGTATCACAATGTCACATCGATACAGGGCTAGGCAAACAAAAATACGTATATGCACACAACTTTAATACTAATTAGGAGCGGGACATCACACCAATGGGCACAACGACGAATCCAGGATTAAGTTAAAAATTAATATTATTAATTAATTAAAATTTATTGATGAGGTACATAATTTTTATGACTTTCAAATTGAGACACAACGGATTTGTCACATTCTGAAAGATTTGTAAAATAAACTTTACTGCTTATTTTTCGACTAAAATCTTTTTCAGTGCAATACAATTGAACAATGATTCATAAATTGATAGCTCTTTTAATTTCAAAATCATTATTGATTAACTTTATAGCTGAGAGACATGTTCACAACTTGCAAATGTAACATAACTTCAGAAGCAAGTAAACGAAAGAAAAATAATTATACTTTGCTTTCTCCACCATTTGCCTAGCTAGCTCATAGATTCTTTCCCAGCTGGATAATGAGCAGTACAGGGCTCGTTTTCCCCTTGACACATAGAAAGAAGAAGATAAGAGTGCATAGCTATTCTTTTTGGATTCTGCCAAGCTTGTCAACCCGCGGGTCGCCCACTTTGACTCTGACCCGATGAGAAAAACGGGCCGCACGCACTCGCCGGGTCGACCGCCACAAGGTACTGGGTTGGAGGTCAAATTGTGTCATTTTTTTCTTTGTTTTGCGAAATGCGCCTATTTTCCGATTTTTCTTTTCGCCTAACTCAATCTTTGGAATCCTAAGTTGAACATTTGAATATTAATGTTATATAAGTGTGTGTGAATTTTCACTATATGTTGAATCTAAGTACGAAATGTTATTTTGGTGTAATATTATATGTTATAACTCATATGTTAGATGAGATTTGATATAATTTATCACGATAAGTACAATATATGACGCTTTCCATATTTCCGGGCTAAAGCGGGCTAAAACGGGTGACTCATTAACCCTTGACCCACTAGCTCAACCGGGTCCGGGTCAACCCGCGGGTTGACAACCTTGCTTCGGGTTCTTGCTTTGTGGCAGACAGCTTCAAGAGTATAACCGAATATTTGACAATTCGCAATTTGAGCAAACCACAGAAAAAGAAGGGAATGCAGAAAATGAGAGTGACACAACTTGAAGGAGCTTGATTTTCTGAAACAATCTGAATTTTCATTGTAACACCGATACTTGGGGAAAAAGGTGTACATCAGCAAACAAATCCTAATCCATCTAACACGACCAATATAGTTTGGTCGTAACGAAATATACCCATAAATCATATATCAGAACATTAAAAAAAAATGTGGAAAAATGAGCCATTAGTCCATCACACGATTTCCCTAAAGTAATTTGATCAATTCGTGGGCAACTCTGGAGCGCAGTCAATTAGAGCCTCGTCTGTCTGCCTGCCTGCCTCGCCTCAGTAGAAGTAGTTAGTTCCATATCATTTACAGCCACACCATCAAAGAACACAATCAACAACATCTATCAAATAATCATCAGCTTCTCCATCCTCTTCCTGTCTCTATCCTTTCCTCATCAAACTTTCATCTTTCCTTCTATCTTAACCTGACAAGTAACGATCTCGGATTATCTGTGATGATAAGTCAAAAGGAATTTTGAAGACTAGTTATGCCCGCTTTTTCTTTAGCATTTTGTTCATTAGTCTTTTCTTGCATGCTCCGGAATGAGTCGTTCGCGAAGTTCAGTTGAGGTACCCGCCAATTCTGCAGGGCAAAACCATTTTTTTACTTTGGCATGAGAAATCTGAAGACTTGAATTCTGGGGAGAATATGAACACTGTATACTGACTCTGGAAATTTGATTTACCTTGAGCTGTAAAATTGAACAAAGGAGGTAGAGCTCTACCATTAGGCAAGCATGCACTTGGGTCTCTCAAATCGTCGAAGAAAGGGTGAGCACACGCTTCCAACTGAAAGAAACCCCACCAAAAATTAAACAGCTTAACTCACCAGTATTTAACATATATAATGCCAAAAAGGTTTCTCAGTTGCTCTTAAACTAAATTACTTACAGCAGTAAAACGTAGATTCGGCGAGTATTGGAGCAGCCTTGCCACCAGATCCACTGCTTCATTGGGCATTCTCTTGTGAAAGATCTGCAATTTATATTGTTAACAATCAAATGGTCATTATAATCTACAAACACACAGGAATACTAGCAAAAGGAATGAAGAACAAAATTGTTAGCAGACCTTGTGCCATGGGTGAGCTTTAATTTGGGGGAACTTGAATTCTGTATAATTTGGATTCATGCACCTAATTTCTTCCCTGGTTGGTGTCCCCAAAACCTGATTGAAAGCAGCCGATTAGAGAAAAGCACAACTCCAAACAGAAGAGATGACTCATGTAGTTGTGTAAGTTAACACACCTTAATAATCTCCACCAACTGATCGACGCCACTTTCTCCGGGAAACATTGGCTAGAAAAAAAGAAGGCCAGCCCCAATTAGCATTGACAAATGCATGTGGACATTGACTGACAGGAAGAGATGGCAACAGCAAAGACAAACCTGTCCAAGGAGAAGCTCAGCCAATACACATCCAGCAGACCACATGTCAATGGCAGTGGTATACTCGGTGGCCCCAAATATAAGCTCGGGAGCCCTATAATACCTTGAGCATATATAGGATATGTTGGGTTCACCCGGGACCTAGAGATATCAAACCCAAATGTGAGAATCTAGAGTTATTCAATCTTCTTCTAAGGAAATAATGAGATAAGGGAGAGGAGGAAGAAGTGCTCAGACAACATACCAGCTTCTTCGCACTACCAAAGTCACATATCTTTAGTTGATGAGTATTGGGATTGACCTGAGCAAAAGGAATCAGGATAAAAGAAAGTTAGTACCAAGACTAGACTATCAGTAACTAGTATAATTTACAAGGAGAAGCATGTCAAAAGGCCCTTACCAATAGATTCTGAGGCTTAATGTCACGATGGCATACTCCGACAACATTATGTAAATAATTTAGAGCACGGCATATCTGCAAAAAGTTAGTTGCAAGATGACCTAATTAGACTTGAGTTCCTGTCACTGATGAAAAAAATGCTAGTAGCTAGTCGAAATGGGAAAGAAAAATGATTCAAAATCAGAATCTCAAAATCCTTACCTGATAAGTGTAAAGTTGCACATATATGATAGGCATGTGTTGATGGTTCATTCTACTGTAGTGCCTCGACACTCGGTGGACTGTCTCAGCTATATACTCCAAAACAAGATTAAGGTATACTTCTTCTTTATCAGTAGTTGAAAAGAAACAATGCTTGATCTGGACAACATTGGGATGATCGAGAAGGCGCATGATCTGAAGCTCTCTGTTCTTGTATCTCTTATCCTGAAGCACTTTCTTTATAGCAACTGATTCACCAGTTTCAAGGCATTTGGCCTGTTTTACAAGAGTTATGTGAAACACAAGGAATTAGAAAAAAAGGAGGGTGATAACTGGTAAGTGATAAGGGAAAACAACTCCTTGTTTTACTGCTTGGACACATACCTGATAAACCACACCAAAAGAGCCTGTACCAACCACACGTTCTGCCATGTATGAAATTGTCTGCTTGCATAAAGATCCAGAGAAAACCATCAATCAGACGGGAAAGGTCCCAACCGTTGATATATTCATCAACAGAATACAATCAACCAATAATTTTTCAAACAGCAGAGTGCAACTGTTACCTGCTTTGGCTGTCCATTGCGGCCACCAATCGTGGTTGCAATTATCTGACCAGTTTCAGTCCCATTACCACTCACAACAGCAGCCCCCATTTCCTGAATAATGCATAAGAAAACGAAGAGGAAACTGTTATTGCTATCACTAAGCATTAAAACACCATGAATCCAAATACGGTTCTTAAGATATGGGTCTGGAAGGAGACATGATGGCCACATTGAACTAGATACCTTGTCGTCGGTATTCGCAGCCTTATCATCTCGGATCTTCATTTGGTGCATTTCATGGGGAAGCTGTTCATATCCGTTATTTTCTTTTTTGGTCTTGGAAGATGGCTGAGATGTACCAACTGGAGCATTAAGAGATGCTGAAGCTGCTTTCTGCTCCAGCCCAGTGGCATTCCTTTCAACTAGATGCGCCTCATTATGGCTCTTCTGCTCAATTTCTTGGTCCACCTTGGCCCTCTTAGTCCCAGGATCCGCGCCCTGTATCATCCAAATCAAATTATTAGACCCACTCTCTTCTCCCATAAAACGACCCATACTTTTTTGTTTGCAGAAATGAAATCATTTCGTTTTGGTTATTGAAATCTGGAATGGAGAATTAAGCACCCAGATCACAAGCTCTCAGCAGTTGGTTGCAAATGAAAAATAAACAAATACGAACAAGATTCCTATCTTAGATCGTTGAATTAATGTGCAGAAAGAAAAATAACTAGGGAACTCTAATCGACATTGTCAGAATAACCCTTGAAATCAAGCTCCATTTATTTACAGATCATATAATGGAAAAAAAAGAGATGAAATGCTAAGGTAAAGGATCCAACATTAACCGTCCCAGAAGCAGAAAAAAGGAAGAGGAATGGGACTCACGGGATCAGACGAGACGGAGGTACGACCAGAGGCAATGCTCTTCAAACGACGCATCACATTCATGGTTGCTTGCCCTCTTCTTTTTTCCTTACAATTCACTCCTCTTGTTTTACCCAGCAGAGATGCGAAAACCCCTAACGCACAACAATAAGTTTCCTCTCTAGAATCCCCCAATTCATATCATACAGAAACAACAACCACCGATCTCTCTCTCTCTCGAAAATGGAATGTGGGGAGCGGGAAATGGGAAACCTCCTCTCTCCTCCGCGATTGAACAGAGCAGCACGCGAGAGAGAAAGGAGGAGGGAAGCTTTCGGGAGAACGAAGGCTGATAGGGGGCCAATCCCTAAAAACCTCCAATATGATGGAATTTGGGGGAAATTTTCTCAGGCTTCCAGCTTCGGGCGTTTCCTCTCTCTCTCTCTATCTACGCTGCCTGAAATGACATTCAACAACAATCTCTCTCCCTCTCTCTCTCTCTCTCTGCTCTTATTTAGCACTTCCTATTTTCTAATCTCCCATATCGTTTCATAGAGAATTTGATTTGCCTTCTTTTTCTTCGTGGTTGGTCTGGTCAAACCTCCAACCCCGGCCAATCATTTCTTCAGAGGTGCTTTTTCCCCTCCTCCCCAATACTTTGGTCGCTTCCCAGTCAAACGGCGAGATATGGCCGTCGATTGAGTTTGGTTGGGAGGGATATGGGAGAGATCGGACGGTGGAGGGCTTTGCAGAAGAGAGAGTGGTCTTCACGCTCACGGATCACGGAGCGCGGGACGCGGAATATTCGGGGTGAGGTTTCTTCTTCCCCCCTTTTTATCTTTGATGGGGTTTTGGTTTGACCGGTCTTTGACGGTCAGATTAATTGTGCGCCTCGTAGCGGTCTTTGTTGGAATAGTTTTTCCTTTCTCCTCTCTGAGACTCGGACTGCTTTTAGTAGCTAACTCGTAAATTGAAATGTTGTTTGAACGCAACGTAACAATGTGTATCGCATGGTTGTCATGCCACCGGCATCGGCATGTCACCCGGTTGAACCTGGTTCAACTTGTACCGGTCATGAAACTGGCATGACACTACCGGTGTGCCCGGTAATCGATTTACGTATTCTAAGTAAAATGACATCATTTCAATGAATTTAATGAATACAAAAATTAATTTATTATTCATTTTATGAATGTAATAGTTAAAAGTTGATGATATTTGTTGGATTGTAACTCAATTGTCCACAAATATGTTTAAATACATTGGATATTAATTGTTTTCACATTTTTTTAAACCGGCATGAACCGGCACAAACTGGTTATGGTCGTATCATTACACTTGCCAAACTGGCACAACGGTATAAACCGGTTTGACAACCTTGGTGTATCGTATTCTTTTAAATTAATTGATTATAAAAACTCTTAAATAGTCATTCATGGTTTGTCTATTTAATAACTCAATCACTTAGTTATTTATGATCGAAAAGAAAACTATCAGAATAAATATAAAAATGTCTAACAAAGCGTAGCAAAAACATATCCAATATTTGTTTCTCTTGACGTGAGAAACAATGCATATATATATATATATATATATATATATATATATATATATATATATATATATATATATATATATATATATCAAAATCTAAACCTTAAACTATTGTAAACAATTCAATAGCGGAATCGATAGGAAATAACATCTTTTTTGTTGGTGTGTGGTATAAGATTCTGCTGGGTTGGTCCAGCTTCTTATGGTGGCTTGATTAACTGGTTTCTATAAGTTATGATTGGTCTATCTTGAATTCATTGGAGGAGTTCAAAGGTAATTTTCAGAAGATCCTCTATTGTCATAATAGAGAGAAGTTACAACCAATTAAGTGTCAAAGAATTATGAAGCGAGAAGAGAAAGTAAGAGGTTGCAAGACTTCTCGTTTCTGCAACAGGGGAGAACAAACCGTTGGATCGTCCTGAAATTTATTAAGAGTATTCAGGTTAATTAGAATATATTGTCACACACATTTGCACTTAGTACAAAATAGTCACAAATCTTTAATTTGTTATGATTTTAATTTGTTATGATTTGGTAACACAAATTTAAGTGTATATCAAAATGGTTATTCAATCATCCTCCATCCAAAATTCTGTAAGTTTGATACCGTTAGCACTCCATATCACCAAAACTATTAATAAAAAATTAAGTTTAACCAAATGACCCAGCCCACACCAACCCAACCCACCCGAACTAAGATGCACCATCGGACATCAAAATCCTCCCTAGTCCCTATTGACATCCCCAGATCGCAGCTCTTTCTACTCTAAAACCCCAAAACCCATATTCTTGATTGGCTCACTCGAGAAGTTCCTCCAGGAGCACATCAAGGTCGGCTGTAAGTCGGAGCTCTCGGCGGTTGAGGTAGACAGTAGGAAATCGTTGGCCTTCTCCGCCTGAAAATCGTTGAACACGATCTCTACCTGCCGTAGAAAATTTTCATTTGAGCACCTCCTACGACCGCCACCATAGATCCATACCCGGCGAATCGAGGCAAAAAATTCCATCCCTGATGGCTTCCATCGTTTATATCGCTGCTCTCTGCCTCCTGATTGAAGGAGGAGCTTCCGATGCTTGACAGAAACTAATGGTCCAAAATATTGAGGGATTTTGGCAGGGGATCCAATAGCTCGGAGATGATTTTTGGTGCCGAGAACGATAACATGCATTGATGATGAGGTGCAAGCATTGTTACTTCTTAATTCGTTGTCGGGTAGTTGGGAGACTTTGGTGGTCTCACGTAGCAACTCGACACCTAATGACCATCTGACGATGGACATTGTCAAGGATAGTATGTTCAATGAAGAGGTGAGGAGAAAATAATTGGGGATTTCATCAGAATCACGTGCTATGGTGGCAGATAAATATGAAAATCGTGGAATCAGTAGAAATCGAAATTCCAATTTCAAGAACTCTCGGGATCGAGGTAACAATCGAGGTAGATGTAGAGGGAGATCAAAATCAGTCTCAAGACCGAGAGAAGAAATCACATGTTATCATTGTAACCAGCTCGGACACATGAGGAGAGAGGGGAGAATCTTAAAGCGGGAACAAGCTAGAGATAAAAGTGTTGAAAACCGAGAAAATATGATACTACTGCTACTACCACATATGGTGATGTGGTCATCATTTGTGATTCGGTTTTGTTAATCTCGCATGCCAAGAGAGTGCATGGGTTATTGGCTCAGGTGCCTCATTCCATGTGACCTCGCGAATTGATTTTTTTTCCTCTTCCTACGAAAAGGGTGACTATGGTTGTGTGGGGATGGGAAATGATGGTGCATCAAATATTGTTGGCATGTGTGATATTCAACTAGTGACTAACACAGGTTGCAAGCTTGTCTTGAAGGAAGTGAGACATGGTCATGACATGAGTTTGAATTTGATATCCAGCCGAAAACTTGATGATGATGGTTATACCAACTATTTTGGAGAAGGAAAATGGAAGCTATCAAGAGGTTCTCTTGTAGTGGCTAAAGACAAGAAGGAAGGTACACTTTACATGACGAGTGCAAAGCATAGCAAGAGAAGAATCAATGTTGCCGAGAAAGACTCCACCATTGAAAACATGGAAAACTAATTAATCATAATGATTTTTGGTTCTTCCTCAATCGTCCATTTCCCTTTTTTTAGTTATGCCTTTGCCTTATTTGTCCAATCATAATTAGTATATTATATTTATACAAATTCTCATTTATAAATATAAATAGTTATATAAATCAGAGTTCCGCCTTTTACTCCATTTGCTTCTCTCTTGAGAGCTTTACCTTCCCATTTGAACTAGAAATTTCAAATTTCTAGCTATGTATATACATAAGATAAAATATTATAAATAAATAAATAATTATCATTACAAATACACTATCATAAAATATAATTTCAAATCTCAACAGACGCCAACAACTCAAATTGAGCAGTCCAACCACAAAGTGCGATCCCAACCTAGTTTTCATTATAGCGGTAACCTGTTAGATTTCTTGCTTCTTTGGTGGACACTAACACATCCGACAGGAAGAAAAGTAATTCCGAGAGGGCAGGGCACAAACCTAAAGGCTTCAGCATATATATGAGCTTGAAGATGTTTTGCGAACTAAGCTTAAACAAGAACTACATGGCTACAAGAAGAAGATATGCCAGGCTAAGAGCTATAACCACGCGATTCCAATTCCAGCAGACACAACCTTTTACCAATAGTCTCCACAAGAACATTTTCCATCTACAAAGTGGTGGAAGCAATTGGAATCTCTTAACACAATATGCCGATCATACAAGCTCGATATGTACTTGAAAGCAGTATGGCAGTCTCCACAAACCCGTAGGTTCTTGTAAATCCGGATCACTGCTCCGCTAGGCACAACAAGCAGTCCAAACGCAAGAGCCAATTTCTCACTGTGATAAGCAAGTCCAAGCTCTTTCCCTTCCCTTTCCATGTCATGAAGCACAAAACTCATATCAGGAACGTAACCAGCTTCCTTGATCAATGCAATCACCTCATCGATCTTGGAATAAATCCGAGCCATCATTGGATGGCTCCTATCCTCAGAAACAAAGGTGTGAGTTTTGCCATTTGCCTGAGTCCAACTTGATCCGGGCTCCTTACTAATTCCTCTGCACTTCATCAACTTTCTGATTTTGGCAGCATCTTCCCATCTGCCAGCAGCAGAGTACAAATTTGACAACATTACATATGGCATGCTATTTTTCGGTTCCAATTCAAACAGCTCCTTTGCAGCCATTTCTCCCATTTCTAGCTCTTTGTGCATTCTACATGCTCCTAGCAGGGATTTCCATACGGTTGCATCTGGTTCTACATCCATTTGGTCAAGTAACTGCTTTGCCTCAGACAAGTTCCCCGACCGCCCCAAGAGATCAATCATGCAAGCATAATGCTCGGCTCCCGGTTTGATCCCATGTATCTTGTCCATCGAGTTAAAGTAGGAGCGACCCTTTGCAAGAGAACCAGTGTGACTGCAGGCAAACAGTAAACCGATGAATGTGATATAATCTGGTGCAATTCCAGCAGAGATCATTTGATCATATAGGAGCAGGGAGTACAATCCTTTACCATTTTGTGCATATCCAACTATCAAAGCTGTGTACGTTATAACATTCCGATTCTGCATAGAGTCAAAGACTCGATTGGCATCTAAAATAGCACCACACTTTGCATACATCGTAACTAGAGAATTATCCACAGACAAGGATGATTCAAGACCAGATTTAACAAGTATGGCATGAAGTTGCTGCCCAAATTCCATAATTGCCAATTCTGCACAAGAACTCATAATGTTGGCAACAATTAGTTGATCTAGCTGTATACTACCAGTAACATGCATTGCGCAGAATAACTTTAGAGACTCTTCATAAGACCCATTATGTGAATATCCTACTATCAAGGATGTCCAGGAGACGACGTCTTTGCCTTCCATGTGGTTAAATATAGTAAACGCCGAATCCAGGTTCCCCTGTTTGGAGTACACGTCAACAAGAGCATTATTCACAACCTGGTATCTCCCAAACCCACTTTTCAATATGAGGCAATGAACGGACTTTGCATTTCGCACATCTTTGGTAGACGCCAGAGAATTCAGAACAGACGGTAAAGTGTACTCATCGATCTTCATGTTTTTAGCATGCATTCTTTGAAACGTGTACAAAGCCTCACCTATCAAACCCTGATTCACAAATCCTACTATCAGGGAGTTCCAAGATATTGCATCATCAATTTCCATGCTCTCTAGCTTCTTCTTTGCGCTTTTCAAGTCCCTGCATTTTGCATACATGTCAACCAGAGCGCTCTGAACAAAGATATTAGACCCAAAACCACTCTTAACGATGCAACCATGAACCTGCAGTCCAAAATCATTAGCCAGAACAGCTGCACAAGCTGTCAAAATGGATGGAAAGGTGAATTGATTTATCTCAACCCCTTCTGTTCTCATATGACGGAAGAAGTCCATGGCTTTGAAGCTATCCCTATTATGAGAGTACCCAGTAAGCATAGCAGTCCAGGTAGCATGATTCTTAGCATCAGCCACCTTCTCGAAAAGACTCTCAGCCTCCATAATGCATATACACTTGGCATACATATCCACAAGCCCAGTAGCAACAAAAACATTGCCATCATTTCCAGTCTTTAAAGCATACCCATGAATCTGCTCTCCTCGTTGAAGAGAAGTAGTCATAGAACACAGCCTAAGAACACTGCCCATCGTATACTGGGTCGGCCTCTGTCCTTCCATGTGCATCTCCGAAAACAGCTTGAATGCTTCAACTTCACATCCATATCTACAGTAGCCAGCTATCAAACCGGACCAAGTGATCGAACCCTTCACTGGCGACTCATCGAAAAGCTTCCTGGCGTCCGTCAATCTTCCTGAATTAGCATAAGCAGCAACCATTGTGTTCCACGTGAACTCATCCTTGTCAGGCATTTCGTCGAACAGGTTACGTGCCTCCTCGAGGCGTCCCAACTTCGACAACCCATTCAACCGCCTGTTCAGTTCGATCGTTGTTGAACGTAAGAGGGACGGGGGAGGTCGATACGAAACCCACGTTCGTAATTTGTGCATAACCGGCTTCTTCCCCCAGGGTTCGGCGGTCGGAAACTTTCCCGACGATAGCAACCAAGCCGCCAGACCATCAGAAGGTCAGAAAGGTTACGCAATAGGGCCGAGAGAGAGGAAGATGACGGTCCGGCCCAGCCCAAAGAAACTTCGCTGCTTCTCTCGGGAAGAATTCATCGGACCTCGCACAAAGTCTGTGTTCCTTAGTGCTTTAAAAGAATAGAATACCTTAAATTTGAGAATTGGGTAGACATGTTATTTATATTTGAATAGGACGTCAGGTATCATTAAAGTCGATAAAATGTGCATTCATCTACTTTTTCATCTGACCCAAAATTTTAATTATTTTTTGGTACCCAGAACTATTAAAAACATTCAAAACCATATTTCAACAAGTTTTATCTAATATAAAATTTAGAAAACCTTCTAAACATATTATTACTAAAATAGCTAATCAAAAGTTTTCAATAAAATAGATAAATTAGTAAAAATATTAAAGGAATATTAAGAAAAATAATACATATACTAGAATATAATAATAAATATTTAAAATTATATTAGAATATCTATTTAAACATCCTAATTCAAAATTAAACACCAGTAAAAATAGTTATCAATACATCAAAATCAAAGAAAGATAAATGGAACACAATCATAAGGAATAAAATATATTCCAGTAATTGAAAAAACATTTAGAACGACAAGAGACGGAAAGTAACCAAGTAATAAATGAACTATAAAAACTACAACATTCAGTATAAATGTAGGGGGGAAATGACTATAGGAAGATAATTTGAATTACTAAATTTAATTAATATGAAACATCTACAATACAATATTGGAGAATTAAAAGGAGGGGTTTTGCGTCGAGGAACCCTAAATCCCAAAAATCGCTCTCGCCGCACCCTCCTCTTATTTTCTCCAAAGCTCGAACTCTCCTTGCCACATCCATCGTCATCGCCCTCCCATCATCGTAGTCCTCGCCTAGTCGTCTCCAAGTCGTCCTCATTGGTGTCATCTCCTGTCGCCTTCGTCTTTCGCCTTCCAATCCTCCTGTTGCACAGTTGTCGTCGTCCTCGCCTGCAGTCCTAGCCTCGTTGCACAGCCACCATCGTCGTCTCGTTTCCCGTCTGCCAGTCCTCCCATCGTCGTCGTCGCCACCTCGTCGTCAACACCTCTCCATGTAAGTTTATGATAATGTTGTTTTTTTATTCTGTATTTTTTTATTCTGTATATTTGTTGAGTATGTATTTTCTGATTTAGGGATAAGGTGGATTCGGTAAGAAACCATGTGGTGGTGATCGTGGAATAGGACAACAAGGAGCAAGAGCTGCTCTTCCTCCGACTTCTCAGCATCGAGTTCATTCGTAACATGCTACTCCTTTTACCAGAATTACTACAACCGGAGTTACTCCAAATGGAGCGACCAAAGTTGAAAATGTAGCAGCTATGGGAGTTGAGAATGTAGCAGCGACTGGAGCAGAGAATGCAAATGTAGCATCTGGGGAAGATCAATTTGCAACTGAAGATGGAGCGGGGAGTACCAATGAGGCAGCAACAAAGAAGAGGAAAGCTGAGTGTTGGAATGTATTCACACCGACAATGGTCGAAGGACACCCGTTTGGTGAATATATATTCTTCAAGACGAAGATAGCAGCACATTCGAGGCTTGATGAAACAAGCGCAATGAATACACGTACGAGGGCATGTGTGAGGAAAAGGCAGAAGGAGAGTGATAGCTCTCAAACTTTGTTGAACTTGCAACCAACATCTATAGATACTGGTGGTCAGGTAGGATCTCTTTCGACATGGAAGTTTGACCAGACTAAATGTAGGATGAGATTAGCTGAGTTGATAATATTGGATGAGCTTCTCTTTAGATATCTCGAGCATGAAGGGTTTAGATGATTCATGGCATTGACGCAACCCTTGTTTGTGGTTCATGGTAGGCTTATTATTGGAGAATATTGTTATTGTATCTTTCTTGAAATGAAAGATATCCTGAGAGATTATTTGTTACAAAATAGAGAAAAAGAATATTGATGACCACAAATACATAGACTTCTGTACATAATGCAAACTATATGTGTGACTGCTCACTTTGTTGGTAAAGATTGAAAGTTTGTGAAGAATGTCATATACTTTGTTGAGGTGACTAGTTATACTGGAGTTGATACAACAAATCAAATCGGTTAATCAAGATCAAAATTTGTTTAGGTGACTAGTCATATTGGGCTAATTATAAGGTGATCACTGATCACCCACCACTAAAATGAGTTAAAATTTTAAAATGATTCACCCGACCCACGTCACCCCTACCCAGATCCTTCCGCACAAAAACATAAGAAACGGCATCGCTTAGAAGCAGCTGTAGCCTCGCCTGTAAGCCTGTAACGTTTATCCGGAGGCGAAACAGTAGGAACCTTGTCAATTTTTCAGATACCGGAGCTCAGGGGAAAGAAATGGCTACTCCAGCTCATACCTCGCTCCTCCTCTCCAATCCTTCGCCGCAACCGCAATCGCAACTCTTGTTCACTGTTCGGAGATCAGTTTCCGCTCACACTAGAGCAACCAGATTTAAATGCTCAGCGAGCCAGACTGGGTTCTTCAGTCGGCTCGGTCGGTTGATAAAAGAGAAGGCGAAAAGTGACGTCGAGAAGGTCTTCTCCGGATTCTCGAAAACCAGAGACAATCTCGCTGTCATCGACGAACTCCTCCTGTACTGGAACCTCGCCGAGACTGACCGAGTCCTCGACGAGCTGGAAGAGGTTACTTTTCTTCGTGAATTTCGCACTTCGTTCAAATATTGAACTAGAAGATTAGCATTTTCCGTGTCTCTTTTCTGATAATAGGTGTGCATTTGATTTGAAGATTCTACTGGTCGCTGATTTTGGGCCGAAAATCACAATCAAGATCGTAGAGAGCTTACGGGAGGATATTCTGGCGAGGAAGCTCAAATCAGGAAGTGAAATCAAGGTAAATGGAGGCTGAGTGTTCTTTCCACTGCAATTTAGGAAGCTATTCTGTTTGGAATTTTTGCATTGAATTGTTGTGTTCTTGTAGGATGCTTTGAAGAGTCGTGTGCTGGATTTGTTAGTCACGAAGGGGAACAAGACGGAGCTTCAACTTGGATTCAGGTTCTGAATGTGCCATGTTGTTTTGTGTGTGTTCGTGGTATGGACTATTTACATTTCTTGTGTTTCGAGGAAGGGCCAGTGATTAATGAGGCGCTGGCTTTGCTTTGTGGTATCAGGAAACCGGCTGTGATCATGATAATTGGCGTTAATGGTGGTGGAAAGACAACATCCCTTGGTAAGTCAGGAGTTGGAGAACAAATTGATCATTGAGTTGAGAACATTAGTAGCGAAAGTTCGGCAGGCTTTTGTCGTAGTATGTCTAAGTAGATGAGGCAAACCGAGGGTGATGCATGCATTTTTGAGGCTATGGGACTCTAATATGCATGGCAGTCAAGTGTATCTTAAGGAAGATTCAAGTAGCTTGTCTTGTTTCTTAATTGAATTTTCTGGGACTCTTCATTTTATGGTTTCTTAATCTCCACTAATTAGTTATTTCTGAAAAACCATGATTCCAGTGGCATATAAGCGTGTACTATTAATGCAGGCAAGCTGGCATATAGATTGAAGAATGAAGGAGTGAAGGTAAGTTGTTTAGATACTCAGTGTGATTTAGTCTACTAGGCTGGCTGAATTGAGGTAATGATCTATGGCATAGTATAGAAGTCTGGCAGAAATTATTTTGTTCCTAGGAGTTACCAAGCAAATTATTAACGCTCTTATTGGTATGTGCGGGCGGATATTTGTTATCAAGAGCTACTGCTTTTGCAGTGATCGCAATGCTTGTGCATGTTTCGTGGGCATCTTTCATTTCTCGAGTTCATGGTTTAGAAAAGTTTTGCAGGAAGTACCTGCCCTTGGTGTCCTTACTTGGGCTTGTTATGTTGCTAGATATTGATGGCAGCCGGAGATACATTTAGGGCAGCTGCCAGTGATCAGTTGGAGATCTGGGCTGAAAGGACTGGATGTGAAATTGTTGTGGCTGAAGAAGAAAAGGCAAAAGCATCATCTGGTAGGAAATTTGGATACAATTGGAATTCATCATTTGGATCTTTGTAAACAGCAGAAGTTCAATCTTCACATGGTGTAAGTACTAACTCATGATCTTAAAGTGCTTTCTGAATAGTTCTTTCACGGGCTGTCAAAAGAGGGAAAGAAGAGGGCTTTGATATTGTTCTGTGCGACACCTCTGGACGTAAGTACTTGGACTTGTGACCGATGGCTGTTTATATGTGGATCCTATCACAGTTTCTAACGGACAACTGGACGTTTTAGGTCTCCACACGAATTACAGCCTAATGGAAGAGTTGATAGCATGTAAGAAAGCTGTGGGCAAAGTCGTTCCTGGTGCACCCAATGTGAGCTAAACTCTTAGGGAAGACTCTTTTAGTATTTTTATTACTTACTAGGAAGTTCTATTCGTAGTAAGGCTCTCACAATGTGTTACTCCCTAGTCCCTACTTCCCTAAATTTTGTTAAAAGAATTTCCATCAAGATCTGTAACTTTGCATGACTCGCAGGAGATCTTGCTGGTGCTGGATGGGACCACGGGTCTCAATATGCTTCCCCAAGCAAGAGAGTTCAACGAGGTAATCTCCCTTTTCCGTCGGCATTGGCATTACGAAACTCAATTGTATTGAGAAGTGAACAAACTGCGAAGCTCATTTTCTGCAAAACTACTTACGTGCAACTATGATAACAGGTGGTGGGGGTAACGGGTTTCATTTTGACGAAGCTTGATGGCACTGCAAGAGGTGGCTGTGTGGTACGCATCATGGCATTTAATTTAATGACTGAAAGATTGTCTAACTATATTGGAAATCCTTGAAGTTTACTATGTTCTTTGTTCATACAGGTTAGCGTCGTGGACGAGCTTGGCATCCCTGTGAAGTTTGTTGGTGTCGGTGAAGGCGTAGAAGACCTCCAACCTTTCGACGCAGAGGCTTTCGTGAATGCCATATTTACCTAGGGCCTGAACCAGAGTTAGTAAGCCGGCACTTCACAGTTGCGTTGTTTTACTGCTCGAAATTGTGCAAGCTTAGTGTGTTAAATCGACCAATTTCATTGTCGATTTCAGGTTACCTAACCACCAAAAACTATGATTGATTGTCCCAAGTTTAGGCAAAACATGATTCAGTACTGATCTTGGCTTGCAGGGGGGGATGCGGCGAATACAAGAAGTCGGGAACACGAAGATCAGCACTGGGAAAAGCCAAGCCAACTTCCGCCGGGACTACAAAAGGCCGTCAAAAGCTAGGACAAACCAGCTTCAGGAGGAGCCATTTCACAACAACAGTGTTGAGCAAAAGAGAGGATTGATGGTGGTAGTGGGACATTGGAGATGTAGAAATGAACGATAAAAAAGCTTAATGCAATTTGTCTTTCTGTCTGTATAAGAACACCATTACACATCACAGGACCATCATCTTGTAATCTTCCAAAAATGGTGTTCCAAAAGAACTCATCTAGTGATGAGGCGAATTGTGAGTTATGAAATGGGAGCAAACGGGTCCGCGTTTTCTTTCTTGCGTGCGTCCGTCTTCTGTTTCCGGTTTCATAACTTGGAGGCAGGCAGGTGATAGAAAGTAGCCCGAGCAGTGAACATGAGCTTCCCAGTTTTCTTCTGTCGGAACTCCATCGAAACCACCGTCAAGTTTCTTCCGCTCCTCACCACCGACGCGTCAACCGTCACCGTCTCCTGCAAACAAACCAAAGCGACGATGTACTGAATCGGAGAGCAACGGGAGAGGAAAATGAGAGAGAGAAAGGGTGGGAGAGAGAAGCTCACATTTTGAGGGGCGGCGGAGAGGTAAGAAATGCCCAATTCGCCTAGAAACAGCTCCTTCTCCTCCGGCACTAGGGTTCTTGCACAGGCAATCGACACTCTCTCCGCCACTGCCGCGACGGCCCCTCCGTGCAGTCCTTTGTAGAAATTCTGCAACCAACCACCGTATGGGATTCTTCCGCAAATTCAAATTCAATTTTTTTTTTCTCGGAAGCCAAACAGAAGGGTAACAGTAGAGGTAGATTGGACGCAAAGAGGAGAGGAGGAATAGATGGCAGTTAAATTACAGCTACGACGGGGAGGACGGAGAAGGAGCAAGAGATCCGGCCGCGTTCGACGGCGTGGACGTTGAGCAGGCCGCGGATGATATCGGAGTAGGAGTCGGTGGTGGATGTGTACTTCTCGACGGCAGGATCGGAGACTCCGAGGTTTGTGAAGAATCTTTTTACCGTATTGACGTATTGAAGAGGAATGTTCCTCGCGATTGTTTCCGCGGCCGTTAAGCCGTCGCCGGCGGTGGCTGAGTTGACGTCCTTGGTCATCTCTCTCTGCAGTTCAGCTCAACCAGGCACCTGTTTACTCTTTTTGGGAAACCAACCACTTCTACTCTTCTAGCCTGGCCTTCAGGCCTTGTGCTTTCCCACCCAATCTTTTGTTGGTGAATTTTCCTTCCCATTTTGGCTTCTCCCTTTTGATTGGTTATCTATCCCGAATGGTTAAAGCTAGGGCTCGACAATCGGTTAGCGGTTAGCGTTAGCCGTCCAGTTACAACCGAAATCGGTCGATTATTCATTAATCGAAAATCGAGATAACCGAAAACCGATCGGTATTCGGAGGGATCGGCTAGTTGCTTTTGGTCTTGAGGGCAGCTCGGTTAACCGAAAATCGAGATTACCAAAGCCTTAAGGCCTCTTTTTGGTCGGTGGTCGGTAGATTGGGGAGGTGGTTCGGTTTAACTGATAACCGAACTCCACCCCTCGTTAAAGCTTTGAATTTCATTGGCCATAAACTCTCTTTGGTCGATGGCGTATTTTACTATCTAATCCAATTGGATTGGGTATGAAATCCAAATAGATGGTAGATAGGTAGAGTTTGATGAGTTTGTACCCATACCATTTACTTGGGTTGAGTTGTGTTTTTAACACATGGATTTGGGTTTGTACCCATTTCCAAATGCAAATTATAGTTTGGTACCTAACTTAATATATATGTATATTTAGTACTTAATATTTTTTTTCATATAAGTCCTCAAAATATAGATAAAAATTATGTTTTAGCACCTAAATTTTTTTGGTCTTACATTTTGGTACCTAAACTTTTCAAGATTTGCAAATATGTCTAATTTTGTATGTGTAGTTAAAACACACTCAAGTAAATGGATATCCACAACCAACCCATATCCATTTAGATTTTGGAAGCAATAGGCATACCTTACCCAAACCATCTACAAACCCTCAAACCTGTATATACATCATCCATACCCTATTATGAATGAGTCTACTTGGGTTTATGTAGAATTACCCATGGATGGGTAATTGTCATCCCTAGTTTAGAGGTTTCTAATTGTAGCAAACACTAGGGTGAAAAAGGGCTAGTGTGAAAAGTGCCCCTTTTTTGTGGCCTTCGGCAGACGCACGTTCATGTTTTTCACTTTTTTGGTGAGTACGAATGAGTTTGCCGGACTCATAGGAAATTTGATCTGGTAAGCTGTTTCGAAAAGAGATAAGTGGAACTCAGGTACACTTCCTTCTCATGGCTGCTAAGAAGATTGCAGAGCCAATGGGAGGCTGAAACAACTGAAGCTATGGCGGCTGAGTTCGGGTTGCATATTGCCAAACAAATTACAAATCCAAGTTATGAATCCGATCATAGAGATCTAAGTGCCCACACTGACTCAGAACTTCAGAAGCTGCAGAATGCGAAAGTCATTCACACTGGAATAGGGTATCATTTGTCAATGTATAAGGCGACATACACATGATTTGGGTAATGGGACTTGGAGGCACGTCAATCGGGAGGCAAATGAAGCAAACATATAATCGGGAGGCAAATGTAGCAACACATATAATGGCATATGCAGAAACTACTATGCAATTTGCATCCCATGTTTGATTTCTAATCCTTCCTTTTCCTCCCACGTACCCCTTGGCCTTAGCTAGCCCACAGTTATGCAAACAACTAAGATTCAAGTCTAATAGCAAACCCCATTAATGTACAGAATTGTTCCACAGGAAGACGCAGGTGAAACCGCTTTAGAACATTAAAAGCTAAACCTGTGACTGCTACGCTTCTGTGTTTCCGCAGTCTGCAGGCCCAGCTCCTTAGACAGCTGTTCATCAGGTTGCAGGGTCCCTGGAATCGCACCGAAGGCTGTTCTCGATGCCTCGAACCCAGAGGCGAGATAGTGCACATACGCTGATGCGTCCTCCATGTTCCTCTGCAGGTTCAGAGATGTGGACCCTAAGAGCTTTGAAGGACGTCTAGATAGTTTCCTTGAATTGGCCGCCACCCCATGAAGATCGCCGACTCTCAGAAACCGTTCAGTGGCTGCCTCCCATGATAGCTCATGTCTATGGGCTTCTGTGAGTTCACTAGGTTCTTCCTTCAATGCATTGTTGGTGGCCTCTACAAATCCTTTGCTGTCGTCGTAAGTCCAGCAATTGGGGAACTGCTTGAAGAAGTCGTTTGATGGGTGGTTAGCACACACGACGAGCTTCCCCATTGCTAGTGCTTCAGCTGTTGTTGTGCATACCACGTCGGTGGTGCTTGGATTCAGGAATACTTTGTAACTGGAGGAAAGAAAGAAGAGAGGCTGAACGTGTTACTAATATTGATCATCTACAAGCAAAGTCCCTACTAGTTTGCTCAAGTCATCATAAGAAAATAGAATTCGGTATTTAGGTCAATGTATTAAATGCAATATACTTATAATCACGTCTATTGAAGTGACCCAGCTTTCAGATGAAACAGAACAGAAATGATAGACAGCTTACTCATGGAATACAGGATCTGCATGATCACGGCCAGGGTAAAGTCTAACAACTAGATCCAGCTTCTGAAAAGCTTCCTGAACTTCATTAGAATCTTCGCCACTGCCATATAAATCTATTTCCAGGCCAGATAGCTCCTTTTGGTGTTTCCGGAGGAGGTCAAGAAGCTCCTTGTACCCTTTGTTCCAGACCATTTTACCTATGTAGTAAGCACCTTTACTGAAAGCCCTCTTACTAGATTGCTGTAACTCGATTGTCTTCTTTCCTATTTCAAGGAACTTAGGGTTTACTCCATGGACATTGCATATGATGGAATTAGGATATTCCTGGGTTGCAGCAGACAATCGAATCACCTGCAGAGTTGAGAAAAAACAGATTCTGGTTTACGAGAGCTATTCCTCTAGTTCACCATTTTATACCCCCTAAGCACCAAACACATGCAAAAGATGATAGAGCAACTGAAAATTTCATGGTAAAGCCATATACATCAAGAAAGAAGGTAGATAGATAAATAAATGAAATAGTATGTTAGTCTCTTCTAATAACAACCTAGTCTAGTTGAACATTATACATTACTAATTATTTGTTCTGCATGTGAAATATGATAACTTTATACTAGGTATGTCCGGTCGTAAACCAAACTTCCAGTCCAACAAAATTCTTCTGTACATCTGTCAGCACAGTAATCTCATCAAAGTTAGGGTGCTGAACCACATAAACGAAGTTATTAACCTGTTCTATTGGTTTGGGAAAATAAAGTTTCACATACCATATCTGCAGAGCAACACTAACACATAACTTAGCAGAAGATAACTACAATAAGGCACACTGAATGCTTGCCGCATGTCAAAACCAGAAAGCTGGCCCAAAATTCATATTTTACATATGTGAAACAAAACTTCCAAGCTAAATGGATTGTGTTTCTTGAATGTGAAAAATCTCAGAAAACTGATAAATTAACCAAGAACCATGGCCTGTGACGATTCAATAATCTAAGAAATTGAAAGTACTGCATGCCACAGAAAGAGATCCCTTGGCAAAGAATAGGCATTCAAGTAAAATACCAGATACATTCAAGTTTCATAAGACTGAAACAACCAAGAAACAATACCTTGTGGCAATAGATGTCAACAACCCAGGTGTTAAGATATCTAAGAATCAACGCTTTGACTCTACCGTTACTTTCCCTCTTCACGTACGCCAAATAATTGGTGTGCACAACACCAATCACTAGACTAAACTTGGTTTTCCATCTCTTGCCATGGTGAAACCATGTAAGGTGCTCAGGTTCCTCAAGAACAGCAACTTCAGCCTCTTCATCTGGGATGACTTCAGAGATATCTCCAACAGGAAGAATGCTCCTCTTATCCACAGCAAACTACACAAGGGAAAAACAAGCAACCTTCTCAACTACATGCCAATTAATCCAACCGTCAACGAACAAGCCTAAACTCGGGCATTGCATACATCTCTTTACCTTTCCAGGATAGAATCGAATGGAGAAATCAGCAGAAAATGAAATCCTCTGCTCAAGCCATTGACGAACGTAAGCTTCCTGCTCTGAGGGCGAACTGAAGGTAACATCAATCGGGTAAACCAGCTTCTGATGCTTCAAAGACAGCCATGGGATTACCAAAGTGACGTCTCTTTTCCCATCCTTGGCAAGATACACAGCACGAAACAGTGGATTGACGGCGGTTCCGGTCATCCATGGAAGGCTAGCAGTAGTGAAAATCGCGATATGCTGCCTTTTATCCATGCAGACATTAGTTCCACCACCCAGCACTAGTCGTCACCCAACCCTACAAGATCCAGGGCCAAGCAGCTGGCCAGCCATGGACATCAATTAGAAAACCAAACAAAGAAATAAAAACCTATCATCGACTCAGAAATTTGACAACGGCATCACTAAGACGTAGCAAAACAGTAACTAGAGCGATCTAAAAGATTCAGCGGCTCACTAAACATCCTCCAAAAAAAATGGCGGCGTTGAAATCGAGGCAGAAGTCGAAGATCAAGCAAAGCGAAGAAGACGATCTACGAAACAGCAAATCGAAGCACGCACAATCAGCGGATGGATACCTGAGTGATTCTGATTCTTCGTCGGGCAAATGGCTGCTCACTCGGCGCGGCTGCGACTTCGAGGGCAACGTTACCAGAAACGGCCCAAGATGAGGCGAGGAGTCGACGGCCGAGTTTCAGCGAGTTTTTAGTTCTGGAATCGAAAAAAGTCGACGAAGAGAAGCCCCAAGGAAGAAGAAGTAGCAAGGAGAAAGAAAGATAAAAGACACGAGGAATCAAATTAGCGGTGGTACTCTGGGCATTGAAGGGAAGGAGAATATCTCAAATTCTCAATTATTGGTGGCGCTGCTCTTTCTTGTGGCTTCTTTCTCCTCCGTCCGTCTTCCGCGACCGTTCAATGGTTGTTTGTACGGTAAACGGTTGCCGTTTCGTCACGGCTACCTGCTTTGTGCTTTCCTCCTGTCCTGAGCTGGCGCAAAACCAAAATTCGGAGTTATGTGTGTGTCGCATAGATTTGTTGTATGTATATCAATAGATCACGTTACTAATCTTTGTTAACATTTCAGTCTTAACAAATTACCTTTCTTTCTCGATGTTCCAATTCGGCATAAGAATGGACGGGTTTGGGTCTGATTTTGTTATAACGCATTTATATCTGAACATAAATTTATACTCTCTCCAATCTCCATCCTTGTGTGGGTGGAAGTTTTTATCTTCATCCCAGCGATTTTTGGATAGCTGTGGATAATCTCCATCTCACGAATTAGAATAAAATTTAGTTTATAGCTAATCTAACATAGTTGAAGAGAAAATTATATAGAATAATATGAGAAACATAGCAAATTTTATTGTAAGGGAAACTTATAGTTATCGTGTGTTGTATATGTATTTATGTAATTGGAAAAGAGAAATGAAGGTGTTTAGAATTATATTATTTTTAGATCTAAGTGGAAACTAAAGATGGGAGGATCAAATAACTTGTAATTGGGTGCAGGTAGTATAGAAATTACATGCATCGCGATTATGAGTACGTGATAGGGTTGTATACCTAACCATTTCACTCGAAGATTGTAAAGACAGAGTGGATCAAGGTCTTGAGCATTCGGGAAAGGATCAACCGTCTCGTATTAATCAAGTTTCTCAACACTCTGATGACTAAAGATGTTCAAGGCACAATAGACAAGTTCCCCAATGTTGAATTCTAACTCAAAGGATTACACCAACAAATGTCCATCAAGGAGTTTATAAGGGCCTTTGACATTTATCCTGCAGCGTTCGTGGACTCCACCATTGCTTCGTTGCCCTCACTCTAGAGAATGCTTTCACATACTTCAGATATTTCTACAAAGAAGAGCTTAAAGTGCATGGAGCAAGAGCATGAGATGTGAAACTGTCGAAGGGTAGTGAAGTGAAACCGGAATAGAGGTTCATTCACCACGTTATCTCTAGATCCGTGGGTGGAAAGTATGGGAGCAAAGGTAATATGACTGCTAGAGACGCTACATTCCTCTTGAGCATGCAAAGTCTGAGTTCCTTTAACCTAGGCCTCACCATTCTGAAGATTCTAAATCAGTATGAAAAAGACAGCAGACTCTCAACCCTTCATGGGGGTGTCTACGTCACTCTCATAGCCCAGTATCTCAATATAGACTTTGGCAATGTGGGGAGAAGATTGGATACATGGACCATTCTGATCACATTTGAGACCCTCAAGACACATCTCAAGATGGTCTACAAGAATGAGAAAGGAATATGGAGAGTCCAAGGTTTACCATTTCCCGAAACTAGCACTTTAGTGATTTAGCGATCGTGTGCCAATTAGAGGGTGATGCACATTAGTCACCCCACTTAGTTTTGGCTACCTATCATATGAAGGTTGGTCATCTTCATGTTGTGGTCCCTCCACAAGAGGCTGAGGTATAGGTAGGTGAAAAGAGCACTAAAAGCGACTCTCTTACTTGCCCGATCTTGGACAAATAAAAAAAAATTAAGTTGCTACAACCCCCAAAGAAAAATTTACAAAAAGAGAATAACGATTGAGGAGAGAGTAAAGAGAATAACCGTGTAAAGCATTCGATTGTTTCACCTACACCCATGGATGGTGATATTGCTTCTTGCACGATCTCCAATCACTCTAGAATGTTCAAGTCGTGAATTTCTGAAGCAATTCGAATGTTAGCATGGAAACATGCATTTCTAGTCACTAGTGACATGTTTCCTAAGAAACAAATTGATGGGAGAGCCTAGGGACTTCAAGTTGCATATTTAAGTCACATGTTAGCTTGGGGACCGACTTGCTACTACTACACCACGAATTAAAATCCCAATTAGAGCCCAAGTATAAACTCTAGCCAGGTGTAGTATAGGGCAAGTATATAAATGTCAAACCCGGGACTGGTCCATGTACTGATGTACCCCTACTTCAATCGTTTGAAACATTACCTAGCATTCGATTTTTAGTGAAAACTACGGATTACAAATCAAATCAAGTGAAAAGGTAAATGGTTTTGAAGACTATGTGAGAAAGCTTTACCCGGGTGTTGCTCCCCTTAGCTATGTGTCAAGATTAGTAAAAAATAATGCAAGTGTGCGGAAAAGTGGTTGTAAACCGCAGGAGAGCGCTACTAGTGCCAAAAAGCTTCACTCTTTCAGTCTCTCGGCCAAGGGATGTCAAATCAAGCTAACAAATTAGCTCTCTTGGCCAATCGACTAAGGGTTGCCAAGACTTCCCCCTCGGACCTTTATCCGGACGACCAAACAACAACCAACTCAAAGTGCTAAAACGTAGTATGAGGTTTGCCCTAATTCGTCCCAAGTAGGTGGCTCAATTTGGCCAAAGAATTCCACCTTATAAAAGCCTCTTAGTAATGAGGGGATTTTCCTCTACCTAGGTCAAATTGGCATAATAGTGAGAAATGGAGAACACAACTCAAACTTCATGAAAATACCTCAATACTTGCATTAAAACACAAACCAAACACAAAACATTCAATTCATACAATCAATCACATAGTTCTAGCTAGGGTTCACAATGTTAGAGATAAATTAGGAATAATCTTATATTTGCTTGTCCTTCTAGTATAGTTCTTAGTATTTCCGTGTCCTTCTAGTATTGTGGTTCTCTTACTTATTGTCCAAGTCTTGTAATCTATATAAACCCCTTTGTGGTTTCATAATAATACAAGTTACTCTTTTTGGAACTCCTATACACAACACCCAAGTGAAAGAAGAGAACTACTTCATGCCTAGACTAGGGAATACATAAAGAAGAAGAGAAATGACCATCTTGAGATGTTTGCCTTTTTCCTTTGATGTATAAATCAGTCTTGGTGGATGAGATTCCCAAATCTTGAAGCTTGGAGGAAACCCTAGCTTTCTTCTCCTCTCTTGTTCATCACTCTCTCTCTAAAATAAGAGGAAGAAGATGCAATTTTCTCACTAGGTTCTCTCCTTCTTCTTCCAGCTCACTTCCCCTTTTATACCTAGCTCGCGATCGTGATGTCCCTTAAGCACGCCAGGCACAAAAACTTTCCTGGTACCAAATGAATCGAGAGTTCATTTCATTGTAAAATGAATTACCGTGTAGAATTCATTGTCAAATGAAATCTTATGTTTGGTATGTTATATTCAAATCTTTAGAAATAAAATGATGCGTCGTGTTGAATTCATTGTCAAATGAATTCATGTGTTTGGTATCTCATATACTCATATGTTTAAGTAATTTAGTTAATAAAAGAGGATAATCATGTCATTCTATTGTAATTAGTAAATACTTGTGGAATTCATTTGGAAATTCCATGGCAATTCCTCGGAATTGCCATAACTAGTTCCAATTTCGTAGAATTATAAATTTAGAATTGAAAATGAATTCTCTTTAATACCAAACACAAAAATATTTCATTTCAAAATGAATTCCTCAAAACTTATGAAATTCATTTATAGCAAACAATATGTAAGTACAAATTTATGGAATGACATATAGGAGGACAACATTAGAATTCCCCCCTACTTCCTCTATCTCTAGCCGACTCCTCCTCTCTCATTTCTTCTTCGTCTACACTCTACTCCATCAATCTACCATCTCCATCTTCCTCCCTCTTTTCTCACAAAAAATCACCACAAACCCCTCTTTCTCTACCATAAATTCCAATCCTAATATCCAAGGTCCAGCCTATCATGAGTACGCTACAAAAGAACAATATGGGAAACATGGAGTTGCATAGAGCTGTTGTGAAAGAATTGGACGACAGAGAAACTTCCCCAATTTCTATAACTAACAACTGCAATCTCAGAACTCGAGCAGAAGCGCAGGAAAGATATAGGATGGAGAGGGCGGCGACGAAAGTCCTGGTGGTCGGAGGCACGGGTTACTTGGGCCAACACGTACTGGAAGGGCTATCAACGATCGCCGACGATGCCGTTCCTTACGATCTCGCATTCACCTACCACTCCACTCCAAACCCTCCCCCGCTTCTTCTCGCCGGCGTTCCCCAGTGCCTCGCTTTCCACGTCGATCTGCGAACCGGCGACGGACTGGAAACTGTTTCTCGTCGATTCGGCCAGGTGCGGAGACCGTAAAATAA
Organism: Linum trigynum; assembly: GCA_964030455.1. NCBI lineage: Eukaryota > Viridiplantae > Streptophyta > Magnoliopsida > Malpighiales > Linaceae > Linum > Linum trigynum. The sequence goes on from OZ034820.1 coordinate 2,814,236, forward strand.
TCTTCGATTCAACTTGTTTGTTCAATTCGTTGATTATGGGTTGGGAATTAAATATCGACATTTGCCAGCCTGATATCGTGGTGAACTGCGCTGCGATCTCCGTTCCTCGTGTGTGCGAGAAGGATCCGGATGCAGCCATGGCGGTCAATGTGCCTTCCGCACTGGTGAATTGGATCTCCAGTTTCCAAGATAGGGACGCTCTTCTTCTCATTCACTTATCCACAGATCAAGGTGCGTAGGACTCATTGCTGGCCTGCTCCAAATCGGGTCTGGGGTGAAGTGTTTAACAAAAAAAAAAAAATTGTTTTGGGGTTTTCTGGAGATCAGTTTATGCAGGGGTGAAATCTTTCTACAAGGAAGAAGACGAAGCCGCACCGGTGAATGTGTACGGTAAATCAAAGGTGGCTGCCGAGAAGTTCATATCTGAGAAATGCTCGAATTACGCCATTCTCAGGAGCAGCATCATCTATGGGCCTCAGACCATTTCACCTGTTCCCAAATCTCTGCCAATTCAGGTGAGGTCTGGTCAGCCAATGGAGCATTGTCGGTTTGTTTCGTTTTGAGAGACTGCTGATATTCTGTTTTCACCCGACTGTTGATGGCAGTGGATCGACGGTGTTCTTTCCAAAGGAGAACCTGTGGAGTTCTTCCATGATGAGTTTCGGTGTCCAGTTTATGTGAAGGATGTTGTCACTGTCATCCTGTCTTTGATACACAGATGGAGATCAGGTCAGTTCCAACATCATTTGCTGCAATCTAGCTACCGAGATTGATAGAAACCTCATCCCAGGATAACAAATCTATTAGGCCATTCACCAGAAAAAAGAAATGTCAATGTAGATTCTTTTTGTCTTGTAAGCAAAGAACTCGATGGGCGGCGATGGATCGAACTTCAGCCGATGAATATATATGAATGGGCTATGTCGAGCTCTGAATCTTTAGCTATATACTGCTTGCTTTGACAATTTTAGCGATCTGGCTGTAGAGGGTGACAAGCAAATGAAGCTACTGCTGAATTTGGGTGGACCAAATAGGGTTTCTCGAGTTGAAATGGCTGAGGTTGTAGCAAACGTAAGAGGGTACAACGCATCGTTGATCAAGCCAGTCTCAGCATCATCGGTATGTATACAAACACTGTTGGGATTCCTCTCTGTAAGGTGTATGATGGATTCTTCTATCAGTTAGTTAAACCAGCCCTGTAGCTTCAAGACTTCCTTGCTCAGGTTGGTTTTACTTGTTCTTTGTATTCTCAGGTTGATCGGGGTGTGTCATCTCCAGCTGATATCTCCATGGATATTTCCAATCTGGTGCAAGCACTAGGCATTCGCCCCACTCCTTTCCAAGATGGTGTGAAATCGACTCTTGAAATTGCTTGAAAATGCGTGGAGTGACTACCTCTTGCTAAATCTGTTTGCTGCGCAGTACCAACTAAATGAAACTACAGGCTCATTTGCCGTGTGACGGTGGAGTGTTCCTGAGTTTGTTCTACAAATCCTCCGGAAGTGCTAAATTATCCGACTGATCACTGACTTTACAAAAGTGTTTCGGATTTTGTCATTAGCAAAATTTTCCTACCGCAATAGTCATTAGCTAAATTGTCCGATTGGTCACTCACTTTACATTTATGTTCCCTTATTGCTATTGTCTGTTCAAATTTATCATATGTGACACGTAGGAATGGCAGTGGGGCAGGTCCAGGGCGGGTTTCTTGGTACTCAGACCCGTCCCGTGACAAATCGCATTGAACCACATGTAGTTTGGTTAACCACTAACCGCATTTTGTGGTTAGTGGAGTTTTTAACTCCCGGTAATTAGTCTTCTCATTAAGCTCACTCAACCAACCTAATCAAGTCGCACAAAAACTCAGATATACATCTTACAACAAAACTAACTAAAAACAACTTAGAAGTGTAAATGTAAGTTTTCAATAATACTACTCTGCTACAAAACTTCTTGAAATCGGTTGTCTCCAATTGCTAGTAGTCTAATCTCCTCTCGCAATTGCACGAGGATCACATCCCATGGGTTAGCTTGCTCTCCAAACACACGTCTACAACGTACCTTCCAAACCAAACTGCAAATCCAACACCAAACAACACTAACAACAAGCCTTCTCTACCTTTCTTCGACAGTGCATAGAGCTCCTACAACAGATGCTCCCAATCCGTCCTCCGGCTTCGAAAGGGGCGGCCAAACACTATTGTAAGCAGACTTCCAACATACTCACATTCACAAAACAGATGATATCGACTCTCCTCCTCCTTAGCACACATCACACACACTGCATCAGAAAATTTTCCCCAAGCTTTAAGCTTGTCCCTCGTTACAATACGATTTAAAATGATCAGCCACACTATAACCCTGTTTCTGGGAAGAGTAAACCTGCCCCATATGAGCAGCCACCAGGGAATTGAAGGTTTGTGAACTCTAATCGATTCACAAACCTGCTGCAGAGAAAACTTGCGCATAACCTTGCCTTCTCAGAGTACATTTTGCTGAGTGTCAACTGTCATTCTGTATTGGAACCATCCTCTTAGCTTTAGTAACTGTCGCCAAAGCCAATAGCCTGTTATAGTAGGCTTCAACTCCCAAATAGTTAGTGGTTTGTTGTAATTAGTAAAATTGTAAATTTTTTGGTTAGTTGTTAACCACTAACCACCGTGGTTAAACCATAATAACCACACAAACCACACTTATTCATTGAACTTTTATTTGTATACATATTAGTAAGTAATAATTAATATTAATAAGTATGATTATAAATTTAAGTGGACTTAGACTAAAGTTTAGTAGTTAGCGCATAACAAGTTATTTTTTGTATAGTGTAATAACTTATAGAAGATTCCAACTTCTTATTGAATAAAAGTTATTTTGAATTGGTGTTAATGTTTTTATTGCTCTTTAATAGTTTTATTTGTATTTTATTTGCCCGTGATTTTCTCCACATATTTTATTGCTTTGCTTTTTGTTTATATTTTATTTAATATATCTTCCGTACGTGATATATGATTCTCACTTTTTACCATATACCGGTATATGTCATCCTTTGTATCTCTCTTGATTTTTTTTATTGATAACAAACTTACAAGAAAATATAAATCAATATATGAATTTGGTAAATTGGTTTTTGCGGTGATCCATAAACTAACCGCCCCGAACTGCAGCGGTTAGTGGGTTAACCACTGACCACAGTGGTGCGGTTTGTAGTTAGAGTATTTAGTGAATTGTGATTGTGGTTAACCGCAAAATGTAGTGCGGTTAACACAAACCGCACCGACTTCCACCCCCCTAGCGATCATGACGCGATTAATGGCGATCATGTTCTCGAAGGACACGTCGATTGATTGCTTCATCTCCCGAACACTTCCATGATGAGTTCCACCGTGACGAGCCCCTTCAAGCTCATCGAAACAAACCCAGTCACCTGTGGATAACCAGAACCAGGCTCCGATACCAATTGCCACGTGAAGGAATTCACCCGTCGAAGATCTCTCGAACTCTTCTACCAAAACGACTAAGGAAACGGGACAAAATTATAATATATAGCTACTTTCTACTAAATTACTTGACTTCTCATTCATGAATAAAAACGTAGAAGCAAGGTATATATTTATTGGACCAACCCACGAACCCTCTCCCTTTGGACAAGGTAACCCAATCCCGGCCCAAAAACAATAAGGATGCTTTAATGCATCAGGAGGCAAACCCCTACCACATATATGTCTTCTTTTGGTGTTGTTAATTGAACGTATCTTCTCAAGCAACCTAAGTTTACCCGAGAGAAGAAGAAAAAGAGAGGACGGCCTCAGTTTGTTGCCGCAACTAGCTAGGAGACAGACTGGCAAGTGGCAAGGGATTTGGTTTTGGTGCTCCGCCAAATCTTCATGCATGATAAGGACAGGCTTTTAGTAAGCTTTCCAAGAACAGTCGGTCGTTGATAAACTTGGAATCAGTTCTCACTTTGTGCATGCGGTGGGTTTAATTAGAACATCCATTGTTTTAAGTCGAACCGGCCGGCATCAAGTTCTCTGAGATAAGTCGCAGGGCGCAGGGCATCTGGCCATTAAAGAAACCTGAATAATGACATTTCAGGTCTATCACCAAAAAAGTTCTAATAAAGTATTCAAACTAAATTAATAATTTTTATTAAAATTAAAATTAGTAATTAGGACACAATCAGCAGTACACCACATAAAGCTCGTAAGGAGGGTGAGAAATGAAAAAGAAGCATATACTACACCAATTTAATTTATGTTAACGTATTTTTTTTAATTTTTGTGGTTAAAATTATGAACCAATGGACCGGTCAAACAAAACCTAAATTGTTCATCTGATTGCATGTAAAACCGTTGCGTCCATCGTCCAATCAAATCAACCAAACTACTATTATTATATTATAACTAGTTTAATGATTCTACTAGCCCAATTATTTTCCAATTCAGTTCTTATAACAATGGCTGTAAACCCATAATAGAGTAAAAAATTGTGTTCTCTCCTATAGTAGCAGTCCTTTTTTTCCAAAATTCCCTTCTCCGCGTATTAGGGCTGGAAAACGGTGCGATCTAGTCCAGACCAGACCATATATACGGTCTACGGTCCAGATCGAGAGGCTAAAGTATAGACCACAGACCAGACCACATGCTATACGGTCCGGTCCAGACCACGACTGTGTGGTCTGGTTCGGTCTGGTCTGGTCCAGATAGACCACACTCAACGAAAAATGAATAATTTCTTTAGTCAACCACACAAAAAATTGAACCAATAACCAAAAAATAATAATTGTTATTTGCCTTAAAACATTAATCCTAACATGTATGAATAATTTTGATACTCTAAATCTTATCACATAACAAAGATACAAAGTAAAAGCATCACAGTTTGCACCATAATGTCATAAACATTAACATAATGTCATATGGAGACACGATTATGTCTACTTTGTGGTTAAATGTGGTTGTGAATGAAAGAGGGAAGAGATTCACAAAATTAAGGTTGAGACTTGAGTGTCGTTGTGGGAGTTTGGAGAGTGATCGAATGGGCTGTTAACATGTATTGACAAGTCAGTTGGGTCTACGGTTTGGTCCGATAAACCGCGGTCTAGACCAGACCAGACCAAGAGATCAAATCATAAAATAATACAGACCATACTTCACGGTCTACGATCCGGACCAAACTGTGCGGTACGATTTGGACCACGATTTTTCTAACGGTCTGATCTATTTTCCCAACCCTGCTGCGTATGAACCTCCCCTAGCCAAAAAAAAGAGAGCTAACAGAAAAGCCGCAACCTCCTAAGGCCATGCATGAAACGGTCCAAAGTATCGATTCTGCGGGCATAGAATAATATCTGGGATTTCCTCTCCCTTCCTTCACACTCAGAATTGGAATAATTCTTCCCTATCATTAATACCGTTCGTTCAACGTAAGGCCAATCTTAATTAGGTTAGGTGGGATCCACAAGATAAAACCTTCCCCGTGTACAACCAAATCTTCTTTCGAGAACGTCTGGTTAATCTGATGCCAGGTTGTAAGAACTGGTCCGACAGTCTACAGACTTGAGTCACGGGTCAAATGGTTGGATCGAGTCGAGTCGCTTGACTCAGAATTGACTTTGATTTTTTTTTTTTCTGCCTAGTATAATGGTTATGTCCATTCATTATGCTTCCTTTAGGTCAGATCGACCGGCCGAGTTGTACCTCTTTCTAACAGGTTTGGTCGGATTCGGGTATAAGAGATTTTGGTCGATTATAACCTTAGCAGGGAGCCGATTTTGGTTTTTTTCGGTTCGACCCAGGGTTAACAATTATGATACGGTGTAAAAGGTTTCCTTCCACACTCCCATCAACATCACCAGATAAATCTAAATAAATTCATTTCTTAATATTTATCCCATCGTGAACTATCGATATTGTGAAATTATATTTGAAAATCATTTATTTTATAAATTCGGGAACTGACTAAAAGGTGGACGGCTATTTTTCACCAGCTCAATTATAATTATTCGCCAGTTATTTTTTTAAATTACAAAAATGATGACGTTATAAAATCCTACATCCACAAGTTCACTTCCACCCACAAACACCATATCGGAGTTTGGACAAATCTTTCATTTTAAACAATATAATAGCCAAATCTTTTCGAAAACAATCTAATATTCAAATCGTAAACTTTTCGTACGTTTGACCGTTGGTTGACACTTCAAAAAATTTTTGTTTAGGGGAAATTGTCACAATACAACTTTGTTTTCTTGTTTTGGCATTGCAAATGACTGAATATTTAGATATTCTATACCATCATGGTGGAGTCATGGATTTCTCGGGTTTGGAACCACGATATGTTGGTGGTTTTTCAGAGAAGATATCGATGGATATTGATGAAGCGTCGTACTTTGAACTTTTTTTGAAGTGTCAACTAACGGTCAAACGAACGGAAAGTTGACGATTTGGATATTAGATTGTTTTCGAAAAGGTTTGGATATTATATTGTTCAAAATGAAAGGTTTGGATATTAAATTGCATTTACCCCTAAAAATATTTTTCAAAATTTAAACTTTAAACATAATTTATTTCTATATTATACAAATAATAATCGCAATAAAAACGTATAACCCTAAAAATCTTAGTGTCAGGAAAACTAAGTGGCCGAAACCAGGTCAGACCGAAATGCTTATGGTGAATAATAATTCGTGTTTCAACTTTCAAGTGCTAAGCTTGAATCTAATGAACTTACTATTGGTTTTCGTAATTATGAAATAGTTGGTGTGCAACGATCCCGGCCGAATTAAATTATGAAAAAACATGATTCAATAGTAAAAGACATTTTAGAATATGACCGAATCAACATTACATTTGGTCTTGTTAAAATGTCAATTCGATCCATTTTTTCCTTAGTATTTATAAAACTCAAGACATTAAAGACCGAACCACATTATATTTGATTCGTTATAAATCCATCCAAACACCAATTTGGTAAATAAAGATCGAAATAAGGCGCTCAAAAACCATCCATGAAAATTATAGATGATTATATAAAAAAAAGCGTAATGTCTATTTTTTACCCAAACCTTTTTTCAGGTTCTTTTATATTATCCAAACCTATCGAAATACTAAATATTATCCAAATGTTAACTTCCAGTTAGCAATTTTATTAGTAATATTGACGACAACATGATACTGACTTGAAAGAGACTCATGAAGATCAACATTCTAAAATTTTAGTATTTTAACTAGGAAAAGAGTTACAAAATTATTAACGATTACGTAAAAATGGCTAATATTTTGATACACTATGAAAGATTTGAAAAATTAATAAAATTTTAATAGATTTGAATAATATAAAAGAATTTGAAAAAAATGTAGATAAAAAATAGACATTACCCTAAAAAATATGCTAGAAAATAAACTTAAAGAAAAAGAACCGTTCTGATTCACCACCGCAGTCCGTAGACGAGTTATGAGTTATGACAAATGTTACAAGTCCATTCAACAACCACCACCCGCATTTATATGGATGTCCACGTTACAATGCAGCTCGTCAACACAGTGCATTTACGCATCTCCAGGAATATTGGCAAATGAACAGTTGACCTTCATAATCAAAGCGGTACAAAGCTGAAAGCGTCCTCTATATATATATTTTCCAAAATCAAGATATGAAGTGATAGTCATTCACATTAAAAAAATTTACATCACTCAGTTACCACACGTTAAAAGGCCAAAACTATATTTTCTCACATAACTCAAACCTTAAATATGAATCAATAGAACTTGTTAAGTTCCTTTTTACAAAAGTTGTTCAAACGATCAAACTATGTGGATTTGATCTCGACTATTTGGATATGTTGGCAATCAATAGATTCGAGTCCTACTAATAAAAAAAACTCTTTCTTCACTTTCTAGATTTACATCAATGGACCTCCATGTTCCATATAAATGTACAACCATAATACTCGACAGTACATGTCACGCTCTCCTTCGTTTTCGTCCCAATCAATTTTGAATGACTTATATCTTATTCATTTGAACTTGAATTTTTTTTCATTGAAAATCCAATTCAACAAGATCAATGCAATGATACCCAAGTTGGTGTGTTTTGAAGAAAAATTTAACATCATCAATGATGTATTCACATGCAAGTGATTTATCATCACCCAACTACATTTGATCAATTGTGGTTTGGTTAATGGTCTGATTCTGTAAAAGCAAGCCAGCTACAATTGTCTGCCCCCTACCTAGATAATTTCAATTGACCCATAACGAAAAATATGAAATTCCCATGCCCAATTGTTTTGGTTGAAGTTTCTCTGTTTTGCCAAATGAGACAATTTGACCCTATTGTCTCATTTTGAGGCAATTTGGCTAAATTGCTCAATTTGAAAAACTCATCTAAGCAACTTGATTTCGTCATAGGCTCTACTAAGTAGGCTAACTAATCAACCAAATTTATTTTATATAAAAGGGGCATTGACGCCAATATCCAAGTTAACTCCTAGTATAGTGGTATGTGCAATAACAGATAAAATACATGAATTTGTAACTATTTTGACTCTATGCACTAAAGGGACTTAAATTAGGTAATCATGTGAATCAAAATAATACGTCAATATGACGTGGAATACAGAATTTTAGAGGGGACAATGTCCAGACTACCTCTTGACAAGCCAAACACAACATTACTCATTTGACTAAGTGCTTAATAAGTTATCTAATATGTGAACCATAAACAATGTCCAGTCTACTGATTACACTCACCAATCAATAAAATTTCTTAGATTTGGGAGGGACAATGATACAAATGTTCAGTCTACCTCCTACATGTGCAATAGCATACAAATTAAACGGATTGGTAAGCCATGGTGCAACCGAAGGTGATTTTCGGTTGGTCCATGGTACAACCGAAAAATTGCCTTAGGTTGAGCCATGGTACAACCGAAAATTGACTTCGGTGGAGGGGTTTCGAAATTATTTTGGATTTGTTTGGTTTATATCAATAATTTTCTATTCTTTTTTACTACGATTTATGGTTCGGTCCATAAGATAATTTGTTGGATTTTGATTTATATTTTTGTAGATTTATGGAAGGGGAGGGGTTGTTTGTTTTGTGTTTGATTTTGAAATTCAAAATGGGCAATTCGATAAATTACATATTAAGTTAGGACGATGGTTAGTAATTTTTAAGATGACCTTTAACTATTCCGTTTATTTTTGGTGGCTGACGTGATGCGGTCGGTGATAGCCTGAAAAATAATCTAATTTTTTTTTTTACTATTTGAAGCTCATATTAAATTATTTTTTTTCAGGAGTGTTTTTATTTAATTGACTATAAATAAACTCAGCCAAGCAAGGACTGGTCTACATATTCGTCACTCCACCCGCTACCTTCCTCCCTGTCCCTGATCTCATCTGTTTCGCGAGAGCTTGGTTGAATTCTTGATTGGCGCTGCTCTGAAGGGCTTTTCTGTTTGGGAATTTCTTCCGACTCATTTTCCCATCCTTGTTTGGAGAGGAAGCAGTCTGCTGGCTGGCCAGGAGTGATTCTAGCTTGTGGATCTTGGAATTTCAATTTTCCTGGTTAAGTAAGTGCGACTGTGACGCGGGAACAGGAATGTGGAAGCTCGCGCGACTTGTTGCTGCTTCGAATTTCCGCCGAGCGCGGCCTTTCTCCACCGCCATCCCATTGCCCTGTATCGTCCACAAACGCGGCGCCGACATCCTTCACGATCCTTGGTTCAACAAGGTTCGGAACCTCGCTTCCCCTCTTCCTTGCTTAGCTACACGAGTTTTGTTTTATATAGTTTTGAGGTTGATCGTTATCAGGCCGTTTTTCCATTTCTTATTGCGATTTTTCCGAGTTCTCCAATTTAGCTGGATTGTTGAATTCCAAGGATTTGGGAGATGGTAGTGTTGGTAATGTAGGATTTGGAACGAATTTGAACAGCACTTGCCTTCAGGAGTCCGAGGGTTTCAATGTAGGCGAGAGAGTGCCCCTGGAATACAGACAATCAAAGTGGAGATGGGAAATGATTTCTTGTCTGCTGCTATCTTTGGGTGCAAGAGTTTTGAGGGGGGATAAAGAGTTTGTTCAGGAGGATTTTACCGTTTGGTCTGAAGTTTGTTTGCTTTGTTTAAAAGGAACCCTGGTATAGGCAAACCAGCCTTGTGATCGTTGAAGTTTTCCCCCTCTCGTTGTGTATGTTTTCCCTCCCTTCCCTCCTAATTCACGTATTTCAACCTTTTCTTGTTTTGTTTTGTTTTCCCTTCCTTGTCTTATATTTGAAGAGCAGGATACTGGATTTCCATTAACTGAAAGGGATCGCTTGGGACTTCGTGGTCTCCTTCCACCTCGTGTTATATCATTTCAGCAGCAATATGCTCGCTTCAGTAAGTTACCTGATTCTAATTTCTAAAGTCATTATTAGCCTTATGTGTTGTTCATTGTTCTTTCAATTGAATGTTATATCACTTTAGTCAGTGATAAGCATTCTGCAGCATTTCAGTTACTATCCAGTCTGATGAGTTGATTTATTAGCCATGGCATTACTTGTGCTTTCCAGAGTTTTGTTTTCCTCGTTTGGTTTTGTTTTCTTCGTATTCTTATAGGTTTTGTTTTCTCGAGACAGTGGAATCGTATCGATCCTTGGAGAGAAATACCATGGGACAACCTGAAGGTGTTGTATCATTAGCAAAATGGAGGATCTTGAACCGACTGCATGATAGGAATGAGACATTGTACTATCGAGTATGTGGTTTTCGGTGCTAGTCTATTATAAAATGTGCTAGAAACAGATCCTTTCATAAGTCAAGAAAACCCACATTTCTTATTTCTTTCTTTACAGGTTCTTATTGATAACATCAAAGATTTTGCTCCAGTAATTTACACACCAACAGTGGGGTTAGTCTGTCAAAACTACTCTGGGTTATTCAGGCGTCCACGTGGGATGTACTTCAGTGCAAAGGATAAAGGAGAAATGATGTCAATGATATATAATTGGCCAGCTCATCAGGTACTATAGAATATTTCTGTGAGCACAAAAAAAAAAAAAAAATTGCAAAATGGTTGGCTCGTAATATTTGAAGTTGTCTTTTAAACCATACACTCACCAGGATGAAAGCCAGTGTTTTTGATTGATGAAAAGGCTGAACATATTCCCTAATGATTATTGTAGTCATTTCTTAATCTTTCCATAGATTTGAGCATGAGCAACGTTCCCATAATGAATGCATATGGTTCATATAAGTAACTAACCATTCTTGTCAGAAACAGAAAGATGTTTTACTGAACTTCTGATGCCTCAATCTTGAATTCGGCTCTTCGTTCCAGGTAGATATGATAGTCATAACAGATGGTAGTCGCATTCTTGGGCTAGGTGATCTTGGTGTTCAAGGAATTGGTATTCCAATTGGGAAACTTGACATGTATGTTGCTGCTGCTGGCATCAACCCACAAAGGGTATGTCTCACTTTCTCTCTTCCCCTTTCGTGGTGGTTTCACATTCTTCATATGTACTGTTTTATTTTTGAACAAAACTCCATATATGGTGGTCACACAATTTTGGTACTGGTCATTCATTGGGAGTATGCTGGACACAAAAACACATCCGTGGCTTTGGGACTCTGATAATTGTTTCTTATGCTTTCTTAATTATTTATTTATTTATTCATTGATTGTCCTACACTCTCTTATGTAGCTACATTCACATATATAAGTAGAAATTCTGTTTAAAATTTGTTTATTACCATGATTTCAAATAACCGTTTCAGAATTAATAGGTTCTCCCGATAATGCTAGATGTTGGTACTAACAACAAAAAGCTGCTCGAAGATCCTCTTTGTGAGTGAACTATGTTCCTTGTTATTCACCATTTGGGACTTAAACCTGTTCAATAGACTTCTACCTTTTATTCAGTTTGTAATGTCCTTAAGTTGGCAGATTTGGGACTTCGGCAGCCCAGGCTGGAAGGTGCTGAGTATTTGGCAATTGTTGATGAGTTCATGGAAGCTGTACACACACGTTGGCCAAAGGCTATTGTGCAGGTTTCTTTCTTTTTGAAAGTGGCCTATGGGATAATGCATAGTCTTTTGATACAATTAACTAGATGTTCGTGATTACCTTCTCAGTTTGAAGACTTTCAAGCCAAGTGGGCATTTGAAACACTGGAAAGATACCGTGGAAGGTTTTGCATGTTCAATGATGATGTACAGGTGTGTTTCTCAAAAGTCATGCCTTTTGGCTAAGTGGCAGGGTTTCTTCCTATTGTTGTCTGACCTGCATCTCTTGCAGGGAACTGCCGGTGTAGCACTTGCAGGTTTGCTTGGCACAGTGAGAGCACAAGGCCGCCCATTGTCTGACTTTTCAAACCAAAAGATAGTGGTAGTGGGAGCAGGAAGGTACATGCTCAAAACCGATATGGTAGAAATATAATATCTGTATCATGCTTGTATATATTATCCTTATACTATTCTCCCTTTCGTTTGTGGCTCACAGTGCTGGGCTAGGTGTATTGAAGATGGCTGTACAAGCTGTTTCTAGAATGTCTGGAAACAATGAAACTTCAGCTAAAAAGCAGTTTTTCGTGCTTGACAAAGATGTATTGTCCCGGACTTCTCCCTATATATTTTTTTTTTCTGGCTCATTTGTATTAATGGTTGGGTATACTGTGTGCATTGCTATGTTAAGAAATTGCCATAGATTTTCCAGAAAACTTAAATTATGATAATTTTCATTCTTATAGGGCCTTATCACTAAAGCTAGAAAGAATCTTGATCCAGCCGCAGCACCATTTGCAAAAGAATTGACAGATATTGAGGGGCTTAGGGAAGGCTCAAGTCTGATTGAAGTGGTAAGCTATTATTATTGCTATATGAGGGAAGGTCTCTGTGTTAGATAATTGCAACAGACAAAATGCTTACTGTTAAACCACATTTAACTGTGCTTGAATTTTTGTATAAAGTAGTGTTACCTTCACCTCATGGTGTTGACTAAATGATCGTCAGGTTAAAACACTGAAGCCCCACGTGCTTCTTGGTTTATCTGGAGTAGGTGGAATCTTCAACGAAGAGGTAAAGCCCTTGCTGTATTTGAAGTTTGAACAAGCATGAGAAAATATGATTAATAAACTATTATCCAGACAGATTAGTGACTATGCAAATTACAATTTGGCAGTGGATAATGTACACGCCTTTCTTTATCCCATGTATGTTAGATATGATGTTTTTTTCTTTCTTGTGAAAGAAGATAACTTTCTCCAGTTTGGATGTTTTAATCCAATAACTTCCTGCGAAGAAAATGGTGTTTCTGTAGTGGCTTTCTTCCTGAACTTTTCTGAAAACTGAATAAGTTCTTTTTCTCTGTTTTTGGGCTGGAAATTGTTTGGCTTTCTTCCGTAATCAGGTACTTAAGGCCATGCGAGGATCCGATTCTCCCAGACCGGCAATTTTTGCAATGTCAAATCCTACAATGAACGGTGTGTCTTGGCAAGCTCCATATGTTGCATGGTATATGATGTCACCTAATTCTATTGCTGACAATCTAACTGGATAATCTGTGGAACAGCTGAATGTACAGCCGCTGATGCTTTTAAGCATGCTGGAGATAACATAGTTTTTGCAAGTGGAAGTCCATTTGAAAATGTTGATCTTGGTAATTTCCTATTTCATTGGATCTTTTATAGATTTGAGTAGTCATGTCTTGCAGCTTACTAATCCCTGCATTCCTAATTTATTCGGCTTATTCCTAAATTAATCTATGATCTTCTGCTTCTACGCATTTTCCTTACCTCTATATGTTTATGTACTGTGCAGGAAACGGCAGAGTTGGGCATGTAAATCAGGCCAATAACATGTACCTTTTTCCTGGGTATGGATTATTATTTATAGATGTTTCAGTCATGAGATGATGTTAGAAATTTTGGAAGTATATGTTAGAAATTTTGGATTATTTTTAATGAGGAAGCTTTATAATACCAATAGTAAGTACGAACGGAGAACAGAAATGAAATTATTTATAGATAAGATGAATCTTGGCAGCATTTTTTTACTTTACTATTTTAGACAACGAGTTCTTCTTATAAAACAACTGTGATTTACTACAACCCAAAGTTTCTCCTATTTTCAGAGTTGGTCTTGGAGCACTTCTCTCAGGTGCTCGGCTTATATCAGATGGCATGTTGCAAGCAGCTGCAGAATGGTACGGATTCAATCATTTAATCTCTCACCTTCATGGAGTCCTAATTTGTGAATGAATCAACATCCTTCTTATCTTCATTGATAGAATTGATGGAACTAGTGGAAAGTGGATGTTGGACCATTTTTATCCGTTTGCATGCTGTGTTCCTTGTACCTTGTTCATGGTAGTTGGGTTGCAAAACCACCTTGGTTCTACAAGTTGTTATATCTTGTGCACATTATGATTTCCTCCAGGCTGTGTTCCTAAATGAAGCACACATTAATGGCTGCACATTATGATTTCGCTTGTCTATCTTGTGCACATTTCTTGAAATTTATATGGCAATAATGTCTATGCAGTTTGGCTTCTTACATGACCGATGATGAAATCAAAAGAGGCGTCTTGTACCCATCTATTGACAGGTATTATACCAGACCGTTTTACTATTAGTTCTGTAGATCGGATACTTGGAGAAAAAAACTAGATTTATTTTTTCCAGTTTCAGATGGAAAGCGGTTGGTAGTTAGGTAAATCTTGTAGTTAGAAGCTAACTGCATCATCAACTTGTTTGATTGTATACTTCAGGAGGCTGTTTGTTTGGGATTAGTTGCCCAAACAAGTTATGTAAGTTGTAGTGAAACAAATAGAGCGAGGGATTAAAATTAGTAAATCACAGATTGGGTCTCATCCATATTTGTGTTTTTTTAGTGAAAAAAAAAAACTTTGTTTGTCCTCTTAATTAACCACCCGAACTATGAAGGCTTGAGTAGAAACAAGCAGCCCCCCCTTGTATCCCTAGCTTCGTCATAAGTAAACTGCCAGGGACATGGAAAGCAAGATGATGGTTGAAGTTCTTGATCTTTAATGATTGTTCAATATAAAGCATTGCTCATAACGCAGTATTCGGGACATCACGGCTGAGGTTGGAGCTGCTGTTCTCCGATCAGCAGTGTCTGAAAAGCTCGCAGAAGGACACGGTGACGTGGGGCCCAAGGAGATGAAACAGATGTCAAATGTGGGTGTCATCGTCCTACCCTATGAAAATTTGATTCGTGCTTGATAAGTTCTGGTCATATGGGCTGGCCACAGTGATCAATATGTTGCGACTGTAACTAATTTACATCCGGGTTGCAGGAGGAGACGGTGGAGTACGTTAGGCGCAACATGTGGTACCCTGTTTACAGCCCTCTAGTTCATGAGAAGTAAGGTGTTTCTCACTATGGAGGATGCCTGAATGTGGAAGATAGTTGATGGTATAATTGTTGTCGCATCATTACTATTATGTTGTTGCAAAATGTGGCTGCCGCATTGAAGTTCTGCAGCGCCTGGAAGGAATTTGTCAGTGCTCCCTTTTACTATTGCACGCCTGGGCTGATGATAATTTTGTATCCGAGTTAATATGATTACTACAAAGATATAGGAGGAAGAAAGCCTACTGGAAATGTGAGGCTACCCTCCCGTTTCCTTTCGCACCTCTTCTCTTTCAGTTCTGTTTCGTATCTGTTGTTTACAGGCCTAATGGCGAGGTAGCTCTTCCTAATTCTTATATGTAGAACTACTTGAGTATACTTGTCGTAACTTAAATGTTACATGGAGAGGAAAATCTGAGAGGCAATGTACACGATTTTCTTTTGATTTGTCAAGTGCTTATTAATGCAGGGGCAGAGTCAGGATTCGAAAGTTGGGCGGCCGGGGCAGGGGATTTTTCTTACAAAATTATTGTATGCTGATCAATCGTAATGTTTTTATAAAATTAATTAATCAATTATATTCATGAAAAAGGTTGAACTTAATTTACATATTTAGGAACATAGTTGATGTAGTTTGGAATTAAAAAGATTAAGAAAATGGGTAAATGGCACATTTGGTCACTGAGATTACTAAATCGTGTCATGTTTAGTCACTAGAAAAATTTAATATAAATTTTGGTCACTCGAATTATTGAAACAGGTCACATTTAGTCACTCTCCCGTTAGTTTCCGTCCAACTCCATTAATGGAGTTGGACGGAAACTAACGGGAGAGTGACTAAATGTGACCTGTTTCAATAATTCGAGTGACTAAATGTGACACATTTTAGTAATTCGAGTGACCGGAGTTAGACGGAGGCTAACGGGAGAGTAACTAATGTGACATGTTTCAATAATTTGAGTGACCTAAATTGATATTAAATTTTTCTAGTGACTAAACATGACACAATTTAGTAATCTCAGTGACTAAATGTGGCATTTACCCTTAAGGAAAATGATAGATGATTAAATTGAATATTTGTCTAGCAAAAACTGGAAAACTAAAATGTCTAACGATGTATTTATGATTCTCAAAGGCAGTTTGGTAAATTGAATGCAAACAAGTCAGTGATCAAAAAGAAAAAAGAACTTCCCTGTGCTAAATTTAGGATTAATTGCACTTGATGCCACTTAAGTTCTATCCGATTGCACAGTAATTCCACTTGATTGCAGACACTTAGGTAATATTTGTTGTAACTAAACCACTTTATTCTAACTTTTGCTGCTTCATTATCTTTTTCGTTCCAAAACTTAATGGCTGGTATGAAAATGTAATTTTTCTTGCCATATGAGTCGTCCAACTTAGTTGAGTTGCCACTGTGTTTTAAACGACAACCTTTTGCTATCTTTGTTTTGATTTTGTATCTTTTGTATTGCAACTGAGAATGGCAAGATGAATACAATAAAACAGAGCATTAACATGAAACACGAGAATTTATTTAAACACGACCAACTTGGTTTGGATGTTCTCTTTTTGGAGGGTTGATTTTCTTTCTTGTCAGTTGATATTGAACTTGATCATCTTCTAACCAACTTGGATCACTTCTGGCGATGCTTGGCTGGGGAAGATGGTTTTCTTGTGTGTCTCAGTTTCTTTCCAAAATAAATTCACCCTTACAAAAAAATGAGGAAGTCATGAAATGAAAAGAAAGGGAAGCATGAAAGCTGAAATTGAAAACTTCACTATCATGTAGGAGTTTGATACTTGACAAACATAAAATAAAAAGAGGACTTGATGGACTAAAGTAATAAATTTTGTTGTATACAAGATGTTGGTATTGGTAGTGTCAAATAGAACAAACCAAAATTCTATTGATGATGATATTGGTGCGATTCTTGTAAGTCGCTAAGATATTGCAAGCATTATAAGTTGTTAGAGTATCGCTGTATCATCAATGTTGGTATTGGTAGTGTCAAATAGAACAAACCAAAACTCTGATATTGGTGCGATTCTTGTAAGTCGCTAAGATATTGCAAGCATTATAAGTTGTTAGAGTATCGCTGTAGCATCAAGTAATTTTTTTTTTTTGAATAATCGAGAACAGAGTACCCCAAGCCGATGCAACCATATTTTTATACTATGCAACTCATATACAAGAGCACTTCTTATACATAGTATTCTGACGAGTTGTTGATATGACAGATTGACCACTCTTTGGTTGATCGTTAAGTCTAATACCCAACCAAAAAACGAAAAACATTCTTAACATCGCCCCCAGACTATTTGTTGCTTTTTCCTTTAGTTTCTTTTAATGCAGCTTAATCACCATTATAAAAAAAAACATTGTGACATCGCGACCCTGAACAATTGACATAAAAAACATAAACTATAAGCCCTTTTAAGAGATCATGCCATTTCAGAAAATCGGAACTTCAGAAGTTTTCGGTACGTAGCTAAAAGCCATTCGCCGTAAATCCACCATCGACGGCAATGACCTGGCCATTGATGTAAGAAGCAGCTGGAAAACAAAGGAACGCCACCATTGAAGCCACCTCCTTCGGCTCTCCCATTCGGCTCACCGGAATCTTGTTGAAGAAACCCGTGTATCTTTTCATCATCTCAGGATCCTACAACCCACAAGAGTATTAAAAACATCAAACAAACCGAAAAAGCATTGTTTCTGAAAGGAAGTAGGCTACTTGAGAAAAAGAAAAAAAGGTACAGGCTCTGTCATCGTGGTCCTGATTGAACCGGGAGCCACTGCGTTGGTCCGTATGTTGTCCTTTGCCCATTCACATGCCAAGTTCCTCGTCAATTGATTGATTGCCCCTGTATATACAATATTTTTGAACAAAATCACTAGCTCGAACTTATCGAGTTTTCGACTTGGTAGTAATTTGAAGATGATAACATCCATCCGCTCTGCATTTCCGACTTGGTAGTTATGATACCTTTGGTTGCTGAGTAAACGGATACCATTGGCAAAGAAACCAACCCAGCAACAGAGGAGATGAATACGACACTCCCCTGTTCAGAAGCTTTCAACAGAGGATGTCCCAATTGGCAGAGATGGTACGGCGACTCCAGATTGGTGCCAACCACGCTCGAGCAATCCTCTGATGTGTGATCCAGGCAGCTTTTCATGACGATGCTAGCCGCGTTGTTCACCTATGTGAACAACAATACCACATACATGATAAACAAATTAAATTGACGCGCGCGATTCGATGAATTCGCGCGAGGGAGTGAAAGCGTTTCGGAGAGCGTACGAGGATGTTGAGCTTTCCGTCGAACACTGAAGACACCGTCTCCATGAGCTTCCGTCGGTCGGAGATGGAACTCAAGTCGCAGACGGAGCCGGTGACTTGGAACCCTTTGCTCTTCCATTCCAGCACTCTGTCGTTCAGCTCTTTCGCGTTGCGGGAACACGTGTGCACTCTCGCCCCAAACCCTGCAAGCTCCTCCACGATTGCGTACCTGTAAAAAAACAGAGCAATTTCTCAGATTGAGAGAGAGAAATGGCAGATCAGAGTGATTACGAGAAAGAAAGGCAAGCAAGGATCAATTTGATGTACCCGATGCCTCTGGTTCCACCAGTGACTAGCGCGGTCATGCCATTGAGAGACCATCTTGCTTCTGCCATCTTGTTCTTGCTATTCCCCCGTAATCGAAAAACCTGAAATAGCTTGTTTCAGCTCAATGGGGGTGTTGAATTGTTGAAGGCGGTATAAATACTAAGCAAAGAAGGTACCTTCCAATCGCCCAATTCGTCGCGATTCGATGAACAAAGTGGGTAGACGCCATTATCAAGAAAGCAACAAAGGAAAGACCAGGCGGCACTGATCCCTTCCGGGTTCTAGAGGCCTGTGTTCTTCTTGTTGGAGCAGGGCTACAACATTTCTTTCGTGCCATGAATCTTGCCGATCGTCTTAGCTATAGGAGTATCTATTTGAGAGAAACTAATATTTTATGCGATATCCTGCTGGTAGGGGCGTGCAATGGTCCGGTCTGTACCGGACCAAATCGTTGTTAAGATCGGACCGGACCGGACCGAGTAAAATGCGGTCCGGTCCTTGATCCTCATAAATTTTATAATTACTGAAAAAATGGTGGACCGAGCTCATATTTGGACCGGACCGAACCGGACCAAATGGACCAAATGCAAGAATGGTCCGGTCCTTGGTCCTAACATGTCTTTCACTAATGGACCGCGGTTCTCATGAGTTTGGTCCGATCCTGACCGAACCGAACCGTTGCACACCCCTACCTGCTGGACAGAAACGAAGTTATTTTTTAGGCATACTATTAGCAATCTATACTGACTTTGTTGTGTTAGGTGCTAACATTTTTTTACATAGCACCATGCTAATATTAATTTTAGCTATCAAGAACATTTTGTTTTGATGATATTTTTTCTTCTTCAAAGGATTGACCACAAGTAGGGGTGGGCATCGGTTCGGTTCAGAACGAACCGAAACAGAGCATACCGGATCCCCGAAAGTGTCAATGAGGGCAACCGAATTTGAACCGAATTAAATACGGTTCGGTTTTAACACACAAACCCGAACATTTATAAACCACCACTCTCTCTCCCATATACCCTAACCCTCCCTGTCTTCCCATTTCGGTCGAATATCTCTCTCTCCCCTCTCCAACAAACGCAGTTGATGCAGAGCAGAAAGCGGCGGTGCTGCGGTGGTATCTCCTCCGTCTCGCGACTGACCGGCGAGTAGAAAGCAGTGGTGTTGCGGTGGTATCTCCTCCGTCTCACGATCCAGCGACAACGGCGATTGATGTAGAAGTCAGAACACAACGTAGCGACAGGCGGGTATTGAATGTTAGAGGTCAGTATGGTTGTAGATCCAAGCATGCATGTCATTTTTCTGTTTGATTTTCACCTTCGAGTTTTCAAGCATCGTCTCTCTTTTCGATTCAGGTATAGAAAGCTTCGATTTTGGAGAAGAAGGGGTTTTGGTCGAATACCCCTGGTTTCCGAAACAAAGGGTTTTGGCTTTCGAATCCCGAACCGAATAACATTATTTCAGTTTCGGTTCGGGTTGATTCGGTTTGGTTTGGGTTTACCGAACCGGATGACCATTATACTTGATGACCACAAGTATAATGGAAGGACACGCTTGTCATTATCAACATTTAAGGGCACACACATTGATAAGAGCACGGATCCGGTATCCGTAATGATTAAAGGATTTTAGGATTTTTGTTTTGGGATATGGTGGAATTGAAAGTGCAATCTCAACACAAAGATGAGAGAAGGCTCTAAATTTATAAAAAGATAGAATCTCGATCACAATCAAGAGAAAATTTGATTGATACAGAGAACAATTCTCAAGCCTAAAGCTCAAAGAACCGATAAAATAACCAAAACAAACAAGGAAAAAGATACTTTTGTCCGCCCAGGCCCGATCCTCGATCTGGGGTTATCGCTCACTCGACCGAGGGCCCTTCTGCCTTCAATCCCCGGTCGCCTCTCACATTCCTCGGTCGGGGAATTGCCTGCTTCCCCGGGGATCCTCCGTCCACTTCCTTGGTTCCTCGCGTGCTTCCCCAATCAGGGATTTGTACCAGGTGACAAGGATCGACCTTCTCATCCGCCCTGCTGGTCACGCTGGGGCTCACATCAGTCCCTCCCCGTTGGAGAAGTTTTGCCCTTAAAGCTTGTGTCTTCCTGCAAGAGATAACATCAACAAAATTTCCAAATGAAGTTCTCCTTAGCGCAGTCATCATGTGCCCTAGAGCCAAAATATGAGTTCACTTCCGCCTTCCGATTTCGAACCACTTCCATTTCCTGTCTCCCTTGTGCAATTCAGCTCCATATGTTGTTGATCGGCTCGGACTTCAGCTGGTGATAGTGGATTCAGCAGAAACTTCTGATCTCCTTTCTTGAACTGGTAGCTATTGTGCCTTCCATCATGAATAACCATTCGGTCATATTGCCATTGATGACCCAATAAGAGATGAACAACCTGCATTTGAGGAACATCAAATCAAATTTCATCTGCATAATCACCGATATGAAAACAAACCTTAGCCTTCTTGTTGACTTTGATAGCTCCATAGTCGTTTAATCAATGAAGGTTGTAAGGCTGCGGGTGCTTAATCGTACTTAGTCCCAGCTTCTTGACTGCATTTAGACTAAATACATTGGTGCAAATTCCAACATCGATGACCACAGATAACACCTGCTCGTCAACCAAGCAATGAGAGTAGAAAAGATTATCCCTCTGCTCTATCTCTATACAAGCTTCAATATATAAAGCTCTACGGTTTACTCCAAGAAGCTAATCTGTCGCGGAGCTTCAATAGTGATGTGATCATCAATCATCATCATTAGAATCGATGTCCATCCCCATCAGCTTCTCTTCCTCCTCCTCCTCCTCCTCCTCAGCAAAGTATTCTCCATCTCCCAGAACTAGAGTCTTCTTGTTGGGGCATATGTTGCTTTGTGACCTCGTCCAAAGCACTTGAAGAATTTGATGCTTCTAGCCGATCCTTCATTTATGGCTTGGATGGTTGGGACTGTGTTCCTAGCAACTGGCTTGTCACCTTCTTGCCTAGGGTGATTCATAGTAGTCTCAAGAATGTTCTCTGCAACAGGTTTGTGCGAAGGGGGGCACCTTCTTCCCGAGTTCACCTTCTGTTGCCTCTCTACCTACATAGCCAAATGAACCACTTCATCCAACTCCACAAACGGACAAAGCTAAAATTCGTGCTTGATCTTCCCGTTGAGCCATGTAGGAAACTAGCAATCGTGCGTTCCTTGTTCTTCCTCACCTCTGCTTTCATCAATAGCAGCTCCAGCTCGTTGAAATATTCATCAATTGATCGTGCTTCTTGCCGAATTCTCTACAAGGCATCATGAAGATATCTTTAATAAAAAGGAGGCACGAACCGATCACGCATCAAGCCTCTGAGTTCCTCCCAAATAGAAACAGCAGGTTGCATATTCCTTCTTTGTCGAAGCTGAACCTATTCCCACCAAACTGCTGCATAATCTATAAGCTCATAGGTGGCTACAAGAATTTTCTGATGCTTTGGGTCAGGATTGCACTAGAAAAACATAATCACCTTCCTCTCCCAATCAATATAAGCTGACGCACTAGCAAATCCTAGAAATGACGGGATTGAGCGCTTAATCCCTCAAATCGGATCAACGCCATAACCTCATGTTTCTGGTGGTCTTCCTCCAGGGCTAAGATCAGGTGACTAAGGGGGGTCCCTTAGTCACATGAGTAAGTCAATCTCAGCCTTTGAGCCTCATTTAAATCCAATGGCTCTAATTAATTCAATTTAAAAAGGGTAATGTGGTAATTGCAAGATTTTTATATTTTAATTACTAAACCATTATATGAAAATTAACGCCGCGTCCTTTTCCCTCCCCAACAATCATGTTTCTGGAACTCCGACACCGGTGGCTTTTACCGGCGGGCTGGTTTTTTTTGGGCTTCTCCGTACCTTTTTATGGAGTGTGGGAATTCCTCCCAGTGGCTTTTGTGGAGAGAGAGAGAGTGAGAGAGAGAGAGAGTTCCAATGATTGGGAATTTCGGCGACTATGCCTTTTGTTATGTTTGTGGGACTATTTTGTAATATTTGTAAGTCTGGTTTGTAATTTTGTATTAATTCGGTTACTAGCTTGTCATTTTTATCTATTATGTTTGTAATGTTTATATGACTAATTTGTAATGTTTGTTTGTTTTGTATACTTTGTATTTATTGATTTGTAATTCTAGTTTATCGATTTGTATTATAAGTAGTAGCTTTTTGTACGGTTAGTATGGTTTGTACTGTTTGTCAGTTTATTTTGTAATGTTAGTGCTTTGTTATTTTTGTAATGTTTGTTGGTTTATTTTGTGATTTTTGTTATTTTTGTTCACCATGTTTGTCATTTTTATCAACCATGTTTGTAATGTTTGCATACTTTTGATTTGTATGCTTTGTATTATTGGTTTGTACTATAAGTAGTTGTAATTTGTACAGTTAGTATACTGTGTACAATGTTAGTATTATTTGTCTACTTTTATGCTATGGTTTGTATACTTTGTAATATTAATTTGTATACTTTTATGATGTGGTATGTATACTTTTATAATATTTAGTAGTGATATTTTCTGTTTTTAGTAACCTTTGTATGTAATGTTTACATGATTTATATACTTATATCTTGTGGTTCTAATACTTTTTAATATTGTTTTGTACACTTTTATGATATAGTTTGTATACTATAACTATTGATTTGTAAAGAAATTCAAATCGATTTGTATGGTAAGCAATTGCATTTTGTATACATGGTAATACTAGTTTGTACATATTTATGATATGATTTGTACAATTTTATATTTTGATTTGTAAATAATTGATTTTTGCATTTTAATTATAATGTTTGTACATAATGTATTTTTACTTTGTATATTTTTCTTGTACCGATTGCACATTTTTTATATTACTTTGTGATTTTTATTATTAAAATAGAAAAAAGCTAATAAAGAAAAGAAACAAAGAAAACCCACGTGAGTGGGATGTTTAAAAATGATTAATAAAGAAAAGAGCAGAATTATTAAAAAAAAAAAAAAAATGAGACGTGCATTACACTTACAGCCCGTGAGCGGGAAATGAAGGGAAAAAAACAAAAGTGTAATTACTTTTTTAAAATACAATAACTATGCTTTTCATTAATTAAATACATCTTCTCATTTTTTAGCCATTAGATTAGAACATCTAGATCCAAGGGCTACGAGAGCCTTAGTCACTTGAGTAAGATTGTCAAACCTAGGGATGACAATAAAACCCATGGCCGCGGGTATCCGACCGCCCCCGACCCAGTCAACGCGGGGAATCCCCGCTTTGACCGGGTATGGGGCGGGTATGGGTAAAATCTGCAAAAAGTTTGATGGGTATGGGGCGGGTATGGTTTTGACCTCCCCCGCCCCATACCCATACCCATACCCATACCCATACCCATACCCATACCCGCCCCACCAAGAGAATTTCCTCACATATAAAAAAATATGTGGATTAAATTGTAATCTATCAATGGCGATGAGGATAACTCAAGGAAATAAATAGTAGAAATGCAATTGAGTGACCATTTTAATCAAAATCTAATTCATTTCCCTCAATTCCCCTTTCACTCTTTCACTTTTCCCCTTGTCTACAAGATTATGTTAGTTAATTATTACTTAGTAGATGTATAATAGTTAGAAGATAATATTTTGAAAAATATTATACTCTATATTATGTATTAATGGATGTTTTAGGATCATATACTTTGAACCGTATTAAGAAAATGATCGTGTTTTGTTGACTTCATGATATAATAGGTTCGTTTAGAGTAATAATTAAAACTTCTTTTGTAAATTTTAGGTATAATAATGTTGGATGTATGGGTACAAGTATTACCCATGGGTACCCGAAACCCACGGGTATGGGGATGGGTTTGCAAAACATTCCCCCGCATGGGTATGGGGCGGGTATGGGTTTGGATATTTGAAGATGGGGATGGGGATGAGGATGGTTTAGACAAACCCGCCCCATTGCCATCCCTAGTCAAACCGGTTTATGCCAGTGTGCCGGTTTAGCAAGTGGAATGGTTCGACCGGTGGCACATACCGGTTTGTGTCGGTTCATGCCGGTCAATATTACAAGTAAAATTATAAATACTCATTTTAAACATGACATTTAACGTCAATACCTAAACATTTATACTTGAATCCAACAAATAACATCAATATTTAACATTTATACTCATAAAATAAATAATAAAATAATTTTTAACAATTAAAGTCACTAAAATAAGGTTATTTTACTTAGAGATTCGTATATCGATCATGTCGGTCATACCGGTGGTGTCACGCCGGTTTTATGACCGGTACAGGTTGAACCAGGTACAACTGGTGGCACGCCGGCCAGCGTGACAATCCTGCACTTGACTAAGGACCCCCCTAGTCATAGGATCCGCTCTCCTTCCCCCATACTCATGGTAATCATTCTTATAATCATTAAAGGGAGGTCTGTACCGCGAGATCGCCTCTGCATCTGCCAATATGTGGTCTAAGGAACTCGATATGCTCTTGTACCCTCTTGGTTCTCAACTACAATATGAGCCATTACAGTCAGAGTATTCACTGGTGGGTTACCCATTGGTTGCGTCTCCAACCTAGTGATTAGGGTATCTAGATGCTTATTAGTCTCAACCAGCTGACCTTTGGTAACGTCCTACGGGCCTGAACCAAGGCTCCCATCTGCATAGCTTCTGGAAGACTCTGTTCTCCCATGGCTTGCTCGTCGATTAGGGCTTTGTCCTCTTCTTTCTTGTGGTTTGCTATGGGGTCTTTGGATATCGTACGAGATGAAATAGATCCTCTCACCTCACCTTCATTTTCGCCACTATGTTGAACCGGGCTCTGATACCACTTGATATGAACACAGATTCGGTACCCGTAATTATCAAAGTTACGCAGCTTCAAGATTGAACAAGAAAAGGGATTTTAGGGGTTTTGTTTTGGGATATGGTGAAATTGAAAGTGCAATGTCAACATAAAGATGGGAGGAGGTTCTAACGATATACAAAGATAGAATATCCATCACAATCAAGGGGAAAACTTGATTGATACAGAAAACAATTCTCAAGCCTAAAGCTCAACGAACCAAAGAAAATTCAATATCATGCAAAACTAACTCAAAATTCGTGTACTTTTGTCAGCCCAGACCCGATCCTTGGTCGGACACCCTTCAGGTCCCCGATTGGGGGTTATCCCTCACTCGACCGGGGAACCTGATGCCTTCAATCCCCGGTTGCCTCTCACATTCCCCGATCAGGGAATGCCTCTCTCGCCGGGGATCCTCCGTCCACTTTCCTTGTTGCTTGCTGCTTCCTCGGTCGGGGATTTGTACTCGGTGATCGGGTATTGAACTTATAGAACCAAGGATGAAACCTCGGTGTGAACGGTGGATAGTATCCATTGAAATGAGCTACGAGCTTATTTCCCCAGATACAATAGCCTAAATCATTGTTGTATGTGTCATATATAAACCAGATTATGTTGGATCCTATACCATTCTCTAACACGCCCCCTCAAACGAAAGCCAATCCATGGGCTTGAAGTTTGTACAGGCGAACACACGGCCACTTGGATCAATCCGTGATCTGCACCCTTCAAAATCGAAGGAAAATGGCCTTTCAAAAAAATCGCATAAAAATTACGAAAATGCCCTCCAAAAAAATTTGATCAAATTTCCGCCCAAATCGGCCATTGCTAGACTTCATCATTGGTGGAGAGTACCTTAAGGCCGAATATGGGATCCATCGCCTTCAAAATCCAAGGAAAATGACATTTCCAAAAATTCGCCTGAAATCGGTAATGGTACCCCTTTGAAAACTAGCAAAAACTGCCTCAGAAATTTTTCGCCCGAAGCGCTGTTTAATAGACTTATTCATCCTCAGGCTGAATCCGTGATCTGCACCCTTCAGAATTGATGGAAAATAGTCTTTCAAAAAAATCGCCCGAAATCGGTGATGGTACCCCTTTGGAAACTGGCAAAAATTGCCCCAAAAATTTTCCGCCTGAAACGATGTTTAATAGACTTATTCATCCCTAAAGAATAGCCTCAACCTGAATCCGTGATCTGCACATTCAAAATCGAAGGAAAAAGGACTTTCGAAAAAATTGCCTAAAAATAAAGAAAATACCCTCCACAAAAATTCGACCAAATTTCCGCCCAAATCGGCCATTGCTAGACATCATCGTTGGTGGAGAGTACCCTATGGCCGAATATGCGATCCATCACCTTCAAAATCCAAGGAAAATGAAATTTCCAAAAAATCGCCTGAAATCGGTGATGATAACCCTTTGGAAACTAGCAAAAACTGCCCCGAAAATTTTTCGACCGAAACGCTGTTTAATAGACTTATTCATCCCTAAAGAATAGTCTCGTGTTGAATCCGTGATCTACACCCTTCAAAATCGAAGGAAAATGGCCTTTCGAAATAATCGCCAAAAAATTACAAAAATGCCTTCCGGAAAATTTCGACCAAATTTCCGCCCAAATTGGCCATTGCTAGACTTCATTGTTGGTGGAGAGTACCCTAAGGCCGATTCTGCGATCCATCGCCTTCAAAATCCAAGGAAAATGACATTTCCAAAAAATTGACTGAAATCGGTGATGGTACCCCTTTGGACCCCTTTGGAAACTCGCAAAAATTAGCCCGAAAATTTTCCGTCTGAAACGCTGTTTAATAGACTTATTCATCCCTAAAGAATAGCTTCAGGCTGAATAGGTGATCTGCACCCTTCAAAATCGAAGGAGAATAGCCTTTCGAAAAAATCGCCTAAAAATTACGAAAATGCCCTCCGGAAAATCCGACGAAATTTCCGCCCCAATTGGCCATTGCTAGACTTCATTGTTGGTGGCGAGTACCCTAAGGCCGAATCTGGGATCCATCGCCTTCAAAATTCAAAGAAAATAACATTTCCAAAAAATCGCCCAAAATCGGTGATGGTACCCCTTTGAAAACTGGCAAAAATTGCCCCGGAAATTTTCCACCCGAATCGCTGTTTAGAGTTATTCATCCCTAAAGAATAGCCTCATGCTGAATCCGTGAGATGCACCCTTCAAAATCGAAAAAATGACCTTTCGAAAAAAATCGCCTATAATTATGAAAATGCCCTTCGAAAAAATTCGACAAAATTTCTGCTTAAATTGGCCATTGCTAGACTTCATCGATGATAGAGAGTACCCTAAGGCCGAATCTGCTGTCCATCGCCTTCAAAATCCAAGGAAAATGACATTTCCAAAAAAATCGCACGAAATTGGTGATGGGACCTCTTTGCAAACTGGCAAAAATTGCACTGAAAATTTTTCGCCCGAAACGCTGTTTAATAGACTAATTCATCCCTAAAGAATAGCCTCAGACTGAATTCGTGATCTGCACCCTTCAAAATCGAAGGAAAATGGCCTTTCGAAAAAAAAATGCCAAAAAATTACGAAAATGCCCTCCAAAAAATCCGACCAAATTTCAGCTCAAATCGGCCATCGCTAGACTTCATCGTTGGTGGAGAGTACCCTAAGGCCGAATATGCGATTCATCGCCTTCATAATCCAATAAATTTGACATTTCCAAATAATCGTATGAAATCGGTGATGGTACCCCTTTGGGAAACTGTCAAAAACTGCCCCGGAAATTTTCCGCCGAAACGCTGTTTAATAGACTTATTCATCCCTAAAGAATAGCCTCAGGCTGAATCTGTGATCTACACCCTTCAAAATCGAAGGAAAATTGTCATTAGAATAAATTGCCTAAAAATTACGAAAATGTCATCCGGAAAAATTCGACATAATTTCCGCCCAAATCGGTCATTGGTAGACTTCATCGTTGGTGGTAAGTACCCTAAGGTAGAATCTGCGATCCATCGCCTTCGAAATCCAAGAAAAATGACATTTTCAAAAAATCGCACAAAATCGGTGATGGTACCCCTTTGCAAACTGGCAAAAATTGCCCCGAAAATTTACTGTCCGAAACGCTGTATAATAGACTTATTCATCTCTAAAGAATATCCTCAGGCTGAATCCGTGATCTGCACACATCAAAATCGAAGGAAAATGGTCTTTCGAATAAATCGCATAAAATTTACGAAAATGCCCTCCGAAAAAATTCGACCAAATTTCCGCCCAAATCGTCAATTGCTAGACTTCATCGTTGGTGGAGAGTACCCTAAGGCCGAATATGCGATCCATCGCCTTCAAAATCCAAAGAAAAAGACATTTCCAAAAATTCGCACGAAATCGGTGATGGTACCCCTTTGCAAACTAGCAAAAATTGCCCCGAAAATTTACTGTCCGAAACGCTGTATAATAGACTTATTCATCTCTAAAGAATATCCTCAGGCTGAATCCGTGATCTGCACCCATCAAAATCGAAGGAAAATGGCCTTTCGAAAAAATCGCTAAAATTTATGAAAATGCCATCCGGAAAAATTCGACCAAATTCCCCCCCCCCCCCCCCCCCAAATCTGCCATTGCTAGACTTCATCGTTGGTGGAGAGTACCGTAAGGCCGAATATGCCATCCATCGCCTTCAAAATCCAAGGGAAATGACATTTCCAAAAAATCTCCCGAAATCGGTTATGGTACCCCCTTTGCAAACTGGCAAAAATTACCTTGAAAATTTTTCGCCCGAAACGCTGTTCAATAGACTTATTCATTCCTAAAGAATAGCCTCAGGCTGAATCCGTGATCTGCACCCTTAAAAATCGAAGGAAAATGGCCTTTCGAAAAAAGCGCCTAAAAATTACGAAAATGCCATCCGAAAAATTCGACCAAATTTCTGCCCAAATCGGCCATTGCTAGACTTCATCGTTGGTGGAGAGTGCCCTAAGACCGAATATGCGATCCATCGCCTTCATAATCCAAGGAAACTGACATTTCCAAAAAATCGTCTGAAATCGGTGATGGTACCCCTTTGGAAACTGGCAAAAACTGCCCCAGAAATTTTCCGCCCGGAACGTTGTTTAATAGACTTATTCATCCCTAAAGAATAGCCTCAGGCTGAATCTGTCTGCACCCTTCAAAATCGAAGGAAAATGGTCATTAGAAAAAAATGTCTAAAAATTACGAAAATGTCGTCCGAAAAAATTCGACAAAATTTCCTCCCCAATCTGCCATTACTAGACTTCATCGTTGGTGGAGAGTACCCTAGGCCGAAACTGTGATCCATCGCCTTTAAAATCCAAGGAAAATGACATTTCCAAAAAATCGCACAAAATCGGTGATGGTACCCCTTTGCAAACCGGCAAAAATTGCCCCGAAAATTTTCCCTCTGAAACGCTGTTTAATAGACTTATTCATCCCTGAAGAATAGCCTCAGGCTGAATCCTTGATCTGCACCCTTCAAAATCCAAGGAAAATGGCATTTCGAATAAAGTGCCTAAAAATTACGAAAATGCCCTCCAAAAAAATTTGACCAAATTTCCGCCCAAATCGGCCATTGCTAGACTTCATCGTTGGTGGAGAGTACCCTAACGCCGAATCTACGATCCATCACCTTCAAAATCCAAAAAAATGGCATTTCCAAAAAATCGCCCGAAATCGATGATGGTACCCCTTTGGAAGCTGGCACAAATTTCCCTGGAAATATTCCGCCCAAAACGCTGTTTAATAGACTTATTCATCCCTAAAGAACAACATCAGTCTAAATCCGTGATCTGCACCCTTCAAAATCGAAGGAAATTGGCATTTCGAAAAAATCGCCTAAAAATTACAGAAAATGCCTTCCAGAAAAATTCGACCAAATTTCCGCCCAAATCGGCCATTGCTAGACTTCATCGTTGGTGGAGAGTACCCTAAGGCCGAATCTGCGATCCATCGCCTTCAAAATCCAAGGAAAATGACATTTCCTAAAAATCGCTCGGAATCGATGATGGTCTGATACCATGTTATAAACCAGTTGGTCCCAATAATTCGAGTTGTTGGAATGAGGTTATGTTGGATCTTAATTATACCACTCTCTAAGAGTATATCTATATGAAAGGAACCTATCACATATGTATTTAAAAACCTTCTATAGTTACTTGATATAATTTTAATTTAGGTAACTTACATGAATCTATTTCGTTATAATATACTAACTTCTTTTAGTTGAGATTAAAAGGTTTAGAAAACTTTCCTTCACGGATGCTAGATCAACTATTTCTTCATGGTGAACTTATAATTAGAAGCTAGATGAACTATTTCTTTCTTCAATGGGTTCAAATATACTAGTCAGCTTTGGAGTTTGAATCCAAGAGCATGCAGGCTTTGGAATTTTGTTAGAAGTGCTCCATAACTATTACCCTTTACGATCAAGAAGTCTACAAGAAGTTAAACGATCCCCAACTCTTAAATTGTCTGTAATAGACCTTCTACCCATACGAGCCGACATAGCTCCGATTTCCTTTTCCATTCTCATATTACAATCTTTATTTGCAGCATTTGGGACCTAACTGACGGATGAAGAAGGAATTAAATACTTTGATTCGATAGTTTCACAATCACTATTTCCAGCACTTGGGTCTTCCGAAAAATCCCCAAAAAACAATCACCAATTCGCTTTTTCTCCTGGTTTCTACAGATATATTATAACATAATGATCACGATGCGTATAAATTTTGCATAAGTCATGAAGATCAGCCCAAAAATCGGTGGGTCTCTTTAGACCATCTTGTGAGGACAAAGAACGCATCAACATTAATTTGGCTGGATCTCTTAAAGGAGGGATTTCAGTTAGAGATGTCTCTCAGTTTGTCCCCAAACTTACTTCATCATTTATAATAGTTTGTCACCATCTTCGAAATGTTTTTCTAATATGAATGTCACCATCTACTCAAATTTAGAAAACTGATTTTAAGGACCCATGGTGCATAAACATCACTACTACTATAGTACTACTCACTTAATTGTATTTGTTTTGAAAATTTCTGCAATAATTAGAGCAAATATGAGATATAACATATTCATAATAAGAAAATATTATTTAGACCTCGAATTAACGAGAATTTGAGACATGTTACTATAGGTTAAACCATAATAAGTGAAATTTGATTTCTAATTTTGTAAATCATATAATCTTAGATCAATTTAATTAGAAATATAAAGGTTAAAGAAGACGCTAGGGGCTAGCGCCTTGCATTGGCATTCTTCCTAACGCCTAGCATGCCTAAGCATTGCCTAGGCGGTTCACATGCGTTTTAAGTAAATATAATTTTAGTACAGTTAACAATTTCATAGCATTTGTTTTACTTTAGTTAAATTTCAAATGTTTAATAACTTAGCCAACCTTCAACAACAAGCATAATATGTCATGATTTCATAGAGTTACAAATTTATAGGAGTCCTGGGTTGTGGCTGGTCTATCGTCGATGATGGTCAGAGCAGAGGGTCGGGTCGACCGAAGTTAGAGAAAGATTGAAGAAGTTGTGGGTTGTGGCTGCTTTGTGTTTGACAAAGTAAGGCAGACGATCGGGTCCACTAGAATTGGAGAAGAACTGTCAAATTTGTGGATCATTGTTCGTCTATAATCGGCACAACGAAAAAGCATGGCAGAGGGCAAAAGTGTTGGAGCAAAAAGGAGAAGCCCTCGCAATGCCTGAGTTCTAAGTCTTTGTCTCATTCACCTAGAATTAAAATTCAAATTGATGTAGGAAGAGTGAAGGACTCTTCAAATATAACGCCACTGGAAATTGCCTCATTTTGGGAAGATTAGCTACAATTATATTATTCATTGGTTTTCCAATGTGTTAACTGTTAAGTGCCTCACTTCAATTAATCACCCCTCACGCCATTTAATCGTTCTCTGCTTCGCCTAGGCCTTATGAACACCTAATTGTATGTCTAGGGCCTAGGAGAAACATTGTTTCACTAGGGATGGCAATAAAAATCGATTCCACGGATTACACGACCCAACCCGGTCAGTGCGGGTAAAATCCGTGTTGACGGGTTTTGGGTCGGGTTTGAGTTTAAACCCATTCACTATTCACCAGGTTGGGTTTGCGTTTAGGTATACCCGCCCCATGGATACTCGCCCACACCCATATAATTAATTTTCCTGTATATTTAATATTCTAAGCAACTAATCTTCTTTATGTTTGTGGAGACATGTCTAATTTTTTCTTACTAATTATGTAGAATGAAGTTGATATTATCAAGTGGAGAGTGAAGAAGCTTAATTGACAAGGAGGAAGAAGCTTTCAATTAATCATATTACTAATGGATAATTTGTGATTTACTTCAATTTTCTTGAGTTTTCTAGATTGGTGTTGAACAATTTGTATGACTAATTTGTGATGTGTTTGAATTTTCTAGAATGGTGTATTATATATGGATAATTTGTATTGAGAGATTGATATTTGACTTTTATTTTGATAGGAACTTATTATTGTAAATTTTTTATGACAAAAACCCATGAGTACCCATGAACCCGCGAATACCCAGCGTGTTGGGTTGGTTTTGAGTTTTCCAAACCCAGTGAATTTTATCCCGGGTTTTTTTCACTGATAAACCCATGGGTTTGGGTTTGGCAAAACCCAACCCGACCCATTGTCATCCCTATGTGTCACTGCTTTAGAGCCTAGGTGTACGCAAGTATACCTGAGAAATATCAATAAATGATTCTGATTCGTTGAAATAAATTCAACATACTAGATGCATCATCTTAATGTTTATGATTTAGCGGCTGAAGATATATAAACTTTTGTTAATGATTAAAAAAGTATGATATCCCAAAATTCAATTAACTCATAGTCTAGATAGTATGCCATAGTAATTTTTTTTAAGATGCGGATATGTTTCCAAACAAATGATGTTGTCTATTTTTTGTAGGAAAAAAAAGACGATTGTCTTCTCATGGTGACAACTTTCTCTTCATTAATCGCCAGAAGTTTCTGTGTACATGTTTAAATTCAGTCAAAGTGCCAGGAAGAAAGCAAGAAATTGAGAATTTATGTTCGACCATTATATAAGAGACTCTTGTTTATATAAAAAAAATTGCGATTTAATCTCACTTTCAAAGGAAATTCAGCGTCATGTTCACTGCAAAAAATATATATATAATTTATTTATCTGTTTGTTTACTTGGGATAAATGAGAGTTGAACAGATCAACCTAAGAAGATAGAAAAGGGAATTCACGATGAAGTAAATTACTTGTATTATTAGAAAACTGACTCAGAGACTATAGAAATCAAAACCTTAGTGGTACACTAGGGACACGTTGATTCATGTCAATTGGGACGATGAAGAAAATTCCAAATCCAGAGTATGCCCACCTTTCACCTTCCACAACACAAGTTGGCAAAAGAAAGAAAGAAAAAATAAAACAACCCTTCTAAGTTCCAACTCTCTTCATCTCCATCCCTACTCTCTCCCCCATTTTTCTCCCATTCCCATACTATATTTTTCTCTAGCTAGCTACCTAGCTTGTGGAAGTAGAGAGAGGGATTTTAATGGAGAAACCACCACATTACTGGATGGGCCTCAACAATTCCACCCCTCACCACCTTTATCTCCAGCAACAACCAGCACCGCCGCCGCCGCGATCTTGCTCTTCCTACGACGACTCGTGGGAAGAGCAGGCGTTCGCGGAGGACGCATCAGGAGCCCTGGGAGGCTGCATATGGCCTCCCAGGTCCTACTCCTGCACCTTCTGCCGTCGCGAATTCAGGTCCGCGCAGGCCCTGGGAGGCCACATGAACGTCCACAGGAGGGACCGGGCTAGGCTCAAACAGTCCCCAATTTCTCCAACCGCTCCCGCCGATCCTCCGCTTCAACAGAATATTCCGCCGCCGCCATCCTCGTCGCCGTCGGCTGGCTACCAATTTCAGCTGAATCCCTGTCGGAAAATTCACGTTCCTTGTGCGAGTAGTAATAGCCCTAACCCTAGCCCCGATCCACCACCTTCTTCACCGCCAGCTAGGGTTTCCGCCGACAGCAGCAACAGTTGCTCCGAGAAGTCCTTTTTCCCTTCCGCAGCGGAACAAGAACAGATAAACCGAAAGAGGAGGAGAATTGATGAGACGGAGAAGGAGGAGGATATTGTGGCGAGATTGAAGAGGAGGAGGAGGAGAATTGAGGAGAACACCACGACGTCGTCGTCGTGGTCGGGTTCGCCATTCATGTCAAGGCCTGGGTTGAATTCGATGTCGCGACATCGTGAAGATCAACTGGTTGTTGACATGACGAAGAGTAGTAGTACGAATCACATGAATCCTGCTCCTCCAGGTGGTAGTTGGTGTTTGAGAGAGGAGTTGGATCTGGAGCTCCGCCTTGGGGATCGCCCGCCTAAGGTGAAGAGTATCTAAACGCCTCTCCATCGATGAAGAGTGATGATATACAGATTTGTTTCTGCTCAATTTTCATAGTAATGTTGATTTTTCTCCTTGATCTATAATTTGGCTCCCTCTCTCTCTCTCTTTCAGTTTCCTTCCCTTTTCTGAATCGTGATCTCCCGTAATATGGTTGTATTGTACATGTAAAACGAGACAGACACACGGAAAATTCCTACAGAAAAGATGAACAAATTAACGAATGATTTTATTGCTTTATCTACCGTCACCACGGCTGTCCATCGATTTCTCCTAGAAAATGATTTACGATCGGTAGTTGATTTATATGTTTTTGTTGTTGTTGTTGTTGTTGGTAATGTGTTTGCCATTCAAACGGAACTCACATGGATGATTTCTAGGAACCCAGATGGTTTTGATTCATGACGCGGAATTTTGTTTCTAGTCGAGCAAAATTGTTTTGTAGATAGTGCGCGAAAACATTTTAAAGAGGTGAATGTTATCGTTAATCCTAATTTTGTTACTACGCTAATTTAGATTTCGACCCTGATTTTTTTTTTCCGTACGTTCATGTTTGATGGTGCTCGAATTTTTGGGTTCGTCGACAATTGAACCAATCTACGAATTTTCAACCTACCCTTTCTCGCTCTCTCTCTCTGTCTCGAATTGTTTGCATCCACATATTGTGTTCTTGATGGAGAAATTCCTTGAGGCGAAGTTCAGTGGTGGGCTGTCTTAAAAACTAAGGAGAGTGCCCTTGAAAGTCACATAGGGTTATGATGAATATATGTCCAGAAGGCAAGCAGTTCAGTCAACATGGTTTTCGAATTGGAATGTCTGTTTGTGTGTCTGTCGACATATAATACAATAATAATAATAAATGAAAGAAAACTGGAGATTCTAGTTCTAGGGCAGAGCAGAGTGGCGAAGAAAGAACAAAAGAGGTTTTTGTTTCTGTGTCGTTGCATGGAACAAGGTGAAAAAGGGCACATTTTCCTATTCTGTATGACTGACTGACAACCCCTTTTCTTGACAGAGCCACAAACAAAAGACACAGTCACAAAGATTGGCTTTCTGGGCCAAGAAAATATGTCACATTTGGGTTTCGTTTTCTTTCATTGTTTGCCGATCTGATCTGTTTTAGGGTTTCAATAATGACTCTCTATCTTTTTTTTCTTCTTCTTCTTAATTTCCCCACATAAGTCCATCTGCTTGTGTTCTGTTCCATCGCTTTTTGCTGTATCTGCCTGCCTTTTTTTTCCCCCCTCTTTCTCCTAACTTGTTCATAATCCTTCCAAAATTGCCACCAACTAAATGGAATCATTCCATTACTTAATTGTTCCTAATTTTGTTCCCATCTTTCTGTTCAGGCAGAGAATATTGTTGTATCAGTACTTGTGTGGGGCAGCTATGGGGGGAGATATAGATGCATCTTTGTTTGATTTCTTCTTCTTCTCTATCCACCATTAGTTAAATATTTTCCCCACCACATGATATTATATCAAGATTTGAAAATTCCCCTTTCGTTGCGTGTGTATGCGTTGAAACCCTAGCCCTTAAAATTCTACCTACAACTACACGATTAAACAATTAGTGAGTGAATGAGAGTGTGAGAATGAGAGATCGAGCTAGGGCGGGTCAAGAATGTTTTGCGGTTAAAAATTCCAGAAGAGGTTAGATGTAGTGTTGGAATGAAGCCTACACGTTACCTCTCTTGATCATGTCAGTGAATTAATTAATTAATTGTGAACTAAATCTCCCTATTGACTACTAATCTGTTTTCCTTGAAACACTAAGAAAGCGATTTGCTTAGATTAAACGGTAAATCGGGGACTTGAGGATGTTGATGGATGCTATTATATACCCTTTAAAACGAAATGGCCCTCTCATTGGGTTCCACCATGTTTTCATGTGATTGCAACTCTGCGTGTCTACGGAGGAAACCCTGGATCGGAGTCAAACATCTCTGTGTACTGGACTTGTTTAGGGTTCTAATTTGTCATCACTGAAGAGTGTTTGTGTTTAGGAGTTACTTGGGTGGGTATTTAGTTCTCACTGAGTTTTGTTGTTAAACTAGCAGAGAAAGGGATAGTGGGAAGAGGGAGGAAACATGGTCGCAGCCCGTGGGATTTGGGAATGATGAGGGCGCGGAGAAGGGTTATAGGGTGCGTCACGAGAACCACTTTGATTGTGGAGGAAAATGGTTAAACTAGGTACAATAGTTAGTTGGTACTGATAATTAGGGCGCGTCTAATTGAAAATAATTAATCGAGAGGTCTTGTGTTTGAATTTTGGCGACCTTGTTTTATATATAGGTCGATCTTCTTATAAGGAAGTGTGTTAGTAGATGGTATAAGATATATTATTGAACCTCTCCTAACAATTCAGGTTATTGTTACTAAACGGTTCTTGACAAAGAACACCATTCTAAAGCGAACGACTACCTAAATTATGAATTTTTTTTTTATAAAAGATCCATCATTCTCTCAACACAACTCGAGTTATTGATACTAAACGGTTCTTAACAAAGAAACCCATTTAAAGCGAACGTCTAACTAAATTATGATTAAATATTTAGAACGCAGAGAGTCATATTCTTGATAGTTTCTAAATATATAAGATTATACCATCGACGACGGTCGGACCTGTCTCGTCGCTGCTGCCAGACACTCTAGATTTCGTCCAATTTTCTTCAATTTCTGAATTGTTCTTCAATCCGACTAAGACCTGTAATCTCTATATGAATTTTACAACTTAAATCATGAATTTAGAGTTTCAATTGATGATTTAATGTTCAGAGTTGCATGTTAAAGGTGGAGGTCTTTATCTTCCAATTTTTGGGCCTATTTGGGTACCGTTGATATTTTAG
The DNA here is from genome assembly GCA_964030455.1 of Linum trigynum. NCBI lineage: Eukaryota > Viridiplantae > Streptophyta > Magnoliopsida > Malpighiales > Linaceae > Linum > Linum trigynum. Next base: position 2,852,322 of record OZ034820.1, read on the forward strand.
ATGATTGATGATAACTTTGTGCTTAGCATGATATTATATGATTTCTTATGATGCCTTAAATGCTTCTATGCTTTGATGGATTGATAAATTTTAGCAAAAGTCATGCGCAAAATTTCCAAATAAGCATGACATCTTTTTGAATTACTTTGAGCATTTAATGTCAACCTACGCTAATTTTCTAAATAATTATAGTACAAGCATTAGTAATTTCAAAAAATTTCAATGATTGGGCCATTGGATGATTTCTACAAATTTTAATGCTTAGTGGAACTAATTGGAATAAATGTCGTTTCCTTGTGCTAATGTCATTTTACGTGTGTCATTTATTTCAATTGTACATTTGCCTAATTATATGATTTATGATTTTCATTGCTAGCATGATTAGGATAAATGGTTCATCTAATGTCTACCATTATGTTTTTTACATTTTGTGCTTCAACGTTATATGAAATTAGATGAGTATGCCATGGCTATGCCATCTTAGTATTGCATATATTAGAAGTCAAATAGTTAGCTTGTAGTAGAAGCCACACTCTGAAGTTGGTGGTGGTGGGGGGGGGGGGAGGGGGGGGGGGGGGGGTATTCCCCTATCTATCTAATTGATTTGCCGATCTTTCTTATTTTAGATATAAAGACACCTTTGGGATTCCTAGAACGACACGAGGAGAAGAAGGGTAATGGTGCATCATTTTCTCGACAATCGAGATGCTCGTGTCCACCTCCAACAGAACTAGAGATAGCTACTCCACCAAAGAGATTAGCACGACTCAACAGGAGGGAGACATTATAGAGGAAGAAGAAGAGTCTGAATCAAGGAACTCCTCTTCCTAGTACTGATTTGCCAGAATTTCCTCTAGCAACAGTAGTGGATGACTATCCTCAGATAGCAGGAGATCAAGAAGTCATAGTGGACAGATGCACTACGGGTCAGAGGTACAAGAGAGTGATGATGAGCTCAAGATTCTCGACCTAGGAGAGGTGCCCATGCATCCTCTACTCAACTTTCCACTAGGGACATAAAGGAGGATAAGAGCAGCGGCGGATCTAGGGGGCCTCCCCCAGATTCAGAGCTAGCATAGCCCTTGTAAATTTCCAATTTTATGTATTCTTTTATGTTCTCGTCGGGTTATGGCTAGTCCTCTTTGTCTCTTTTCAAATGTGGCCCAGTGCTCTACCCTATCCTGGATCCGCCTCTGGAGAAGAGTGGAGCAATGGAGAAATGTTCCTCTGGAGTCTGAAGAGAGATAGAATGGGATGATTTCTACCAGTGCCAAGGATAGGGTATAGAGCTGAGGCAAAGATTTGATCGTGTCGTTTTACTGACACTCTTTAGCATCAAAGGAGAGACAATTGATATTCCGATTCAAGAGTTCCTTGACATACTTGTAGTATCGCCAGCAGGAACCTCTAGTCATACATGCATCACCTATCAGTTGGTTGGGAGGCCCTTCACTGTCAGTTACGACAACTTCTCACAGAAGCTAGGGATTCCCCTATACCACACTAGAGGACCTCTTTCTAAGGCTAGCATGGGAGGCTATTGGGATCAAGATTCACAAAAATGGATCTTCACAGCTTTGTGGAAGAGGATTACAAAGAACTCGAGGGTTGAGTTTATTATGCTAGAGCTACAACCATCCACTTACCATTTCTAAGGTTCATGCGCTACTTTGGTTGAATTAGTTTTCACATTAGATAAAGAGGCGATGCGGGCAAGCTCTCACCTAGTCATATGATACTTGCTTCATCCAACTTTGTTAGTACCAGACTATCTCAGTCGGTCCACATCTATCCCTTCTCATCGAGTACTTCGAGGATGAGGCTACATCCATACTGGTGCACTGCCCAATACATCGATGACCATAGAGAGGAGCTTGGTTTTGCTCTCTTGGATACCATGGCGAGACATGGACATATATTTTGATATCCATCTTTCATCTTCAGAGTTTAGAAGCGGACTAGAGTTGGAGTAGACCTCACCAAAGACAATTGTCCTAGCCATATTGCTTGGGTCAAGGCTGGTAAGCCAGTCGTGCACCTTCAATGAGCAACACTGGGATGCATTGGAGAAAATTTGTAAGGAGCTAGAGGGGAAACTCGAGGTTTGATTTTTTTTTTTTTTTGCACAGAGGGAACAAGTTCATCGTGATTTATTCGATCTACAAATTTCGGGGAAAAAGTACACGACCAAGTCATAGCACCCTAGTATAGGGGTGGTAAGTGTTGGTACACAATGATGAATGTGATAAATGACAGTTTGTATATTTCTACTATCATGTATTCACCTATTATACACTCTGTTATGTTCATACCACCATGGTACACTTAAGTACGACCATGATACTCTTCAGTACCACGTGGTATGGTTTTATGTAGTACCAAGCATTACTAGTATGGTATAGACTGGTACTAAATGTCTCAATTTTTTTGTTCCAAAAATATATCAAAGTGGATATTATTTTGAAGTGTACAATTTAATTATGCAAAAAATTTAAATTATGACTTAAAATGAAAGATATATAGTTTGATAAAATTTATAGAGAAAATGGTTAGAAGCTTTCTGTAAATGGTAATGTGGAATGTTATGCATGGTTATTGACGATTAAGTTACAATAGCCAACAATTATCAATAGAAATCACGATTCAAACTCCCAATAACTCTCTTGATTCCAACCTAGTTATGGTGCTCACAAGCCTTTATTGAGTATATATCCATAGGTTGAGATGGGAGCCACATGGGCAAAGTCAAGATCCAACAACTGGGCTCAGTGGCTCAATGAATGGTTCATTTAAGTGGATTTTGGTGGCTTTTCGACTGCGAGCCAAGCCAGCCAAGAGAACTTGTATCCAGCCGAGAAAACTGATATCCAAAATGCATGAACTAGTATCCAAGCCTATTGCTATTATGAAGTAGTACTAAAGTAATCATGAGAGCACATACTAGTATCCAAACATCACAAAAATAATATCCAACCTCACAGAATTAGTATACAGATCAATTACCAACTAATTTCCGCAATCAAACCAACTGTATTCAAGGTTTGCTAACTTATTTCCACAATGAAATCAACTATTATTCCACATTCACGAACTAATATCCAAACAACACAATAGAGTATTCATGCATCACATAATTAGTATCCACCCAATCAATTACGAAGTAATATCCACATTCAAACCAAAAAGTATTCAAGTTTTGCTAACTCATATCGTTCAGTATACTTGGTAGTATTTTGATATCAGTTCGTATACATGAATTAGTAACCACTCTGTAATGAAATAGTATTCAAGTATCCATGAGAACTAGTATCCATACATCATAGAACTAGTATTCAGTTCATATTGTCCAACCTAGTATCCATCTCTGTTGGAGTAGTATCCATGTTTTGTTGAACACTTGGTGGCATTCAAGTATACATGAGAGCACAAACTAGTATTCAAATAACACCAACTAATATCCATAATTAAACCAACTATCATTGTTTGTTAACTGATAGCCACCATGAAATTACCTGTTATTCCACATTCACAAACTAATATCCAGAAAACACAATAGATTATTCATACATCACATGATTAGTATCCACTCAATCAACTAGGAACAAATATCGACATTTAAACCAACTAGTATTCAAGGTTTGCTAACTCATATTGATTACTACACATGGTAGTATTTTGATATCGGTCTGTATTGGTTTACGAATTGGTATCCATGACATTAAATAACAACGATCTACCAAAAAACCCAGAAAACCAAGACACAGAAAAAACCCAAAAACCCAAAAACAAAACAAAAATAGAACAATAGCCGGAGAGAAAAATCTGCAACATCATATCTCCATTAGAGGCACCCCAAGCTGACAAGCTCCAATGATCCAAATATGAGCAAGACCAAATCATATCTAAATTCCTAGAGAGAAGGAAGAGCAAAATTTTCAAAATAAAGAAAAAAGAGAGGATTTCTCAACACAGGCGGATACTAGTTCGTGCATTTTGAATACTTATTTTTCTCAGCTCGATACTAGTTCGATCGGTTGGCTTGACTCTCAGCCGAAAAGACACCAAAATTCAATTAAATTATCCCTTCCATGAGTCACTAAGCCTTAGCCCTTGGATCAAAACTGCCACCATCTGGACCTGGTGAGTATCTACTCACAAAATATGGAAATTAACCTTTTTGGCACGATTTTTTTCTTCTACTTCAACATATCACAATCCTTTTAGCAAGTCTTCCCCTTTTCTCACAATGAATCCCACATCTACAAAGTACGGGAGAGATACATGGTTCATAAGTAGGAAATTGACCTTAACTGACAAGACACGTTTTGGGGTGAAATTGACGATTTCTTGTGAGAACTCCGAAGTTAAATGTACTCAGTATTGAGTACAACAAGGATTGGTGACCTTATGGGAAATCACCTTGAATTGCACCTCAAGGAAAAAACCGTGAGTGTCTATGCCCAAAGCGGACAATATCTTCGTTGGGAAAATGTTCGAGATGTTACAGGTGATATCAGAACCTCTCTGCGTCCCTCTTGAACGATGGTGGGGCAAATCTCAATGAGGACGTTGAGTCCCAAGAGGGGAGGGGGGGTGTATGTAACAAATTAGGCGAATCCGACATCGAAAAAGCACATGAGAGATACATGGTTTATAAGTAAGAAACCGATCTTAACTGACAAGACGCGTTTTGGGGTGAAATTAAGAATTTCTTGTGAGAATTATGAAGTTAAACGTGCTCAGTGTTGAGTACAACAAGGATGAGTAACCTTATGAGAAGTCACATTGAATTGCACCCTAAAGCAAAAACGTGAGGATCGAAACTCAAAGCGGACAATATCTTTGTCGAGAAAAATCTCGGAATATACAATCATTGTACGAGAACTTTTTTTTTTTTTCTCTCACAATCACATTATTCCCTCGGATAGTTCATCTCCTCCCCTTCTTCTTCAAGCCAAACAAATTTCTTCAATTTTCGAGGACAATTCCTCAATCACCATGGCCACTGGCACTACCACCGACTTGCCCATGAATGCCACTGACGATTATTTAATCACACAATCAATCACGCAGCTCAATTGCTTCTGAAGCTGACGCCGATGAACTTTGCCTTTTTGCGATCACCAGGTGAAACTCTATTGGGCTTCATCGACGGAACCACGGCTTTGGTTTCGTCAAGATCAGTTGGTTCTTTATGATCATTGTTGCTCCGTCTCTGAAACTACATACACATAACATACGTTACCTTCAGTTCCCACTGCTCGAGAAGTTAGGGTTGTTCTGAGTTCTGACGATGATGTTTGCTAGTGGGATAATCATCACCATTGAGGACCTGCTGGACAGCCTGGAGTGTGAGGTCGAGCTTAGAGCTACGGCGATCTCTGTATCAACGGTACCCACTACCCACATCTTTTGTACCCCAGCAGCGGCGTGGCCAGCGACGGATTCATGATTGGGTAGAGCATTGAGTCATGTTTAGAATTGAGTCATGTTTAGAAAAGAGGCAGAATGAACTGGACCGTAACTCGAAGAACATTTAAAAGATTATCGAAAATAAAAAGATTACTAGTGCTAAACGAGCTTTGATCCAGAGGAGGGCTGGACCGCAGCCCGAAGCGGCCCACGCCCGGCGGCGGAAAAACTCAGCGCCAGCCGCCTGTAACAAAGAGTTTTTCACTCGTCCGGCAAACTAAATCGTTCCCTGGCCCAACACTTCCATTTGTTCAGTTATTCACAGCCAGCCCAAGCCCAAATCTTCAACCCAGCCCAATTCTCACAGTCCGTCCGTGATGCAGCATCCGGTCAGGGCAGGCCCTACATTAAATTTCAATTCTGTGATAAAATGGTTCACTCGACCAATTTCCACAAACCCAGATACCACAACATGCACTTCCTAGGGCCACACAGATTCAAGTGGGCCTTTGACTGATGGATTCAACAGCATCTCATCATGTTCTTGGTAGTTCATCTATTTATTTGCATTACAACGACCGATGAAAATCTTGTTGGAAATGGCTCAGATTTGAAAATTACTTAAATGTGTACTTCTACAATTAAAAAAGCTACTAGTTCTTTGAAATTAGATGATATCTTATGTGTTCCGGCGATTAAGGAACACTTACTTTCGGTGGCCAAATTATGTCGCACTAATTCAATTTCAATTAAATTTTATGTTGATTTCTTTGTTGTGAAGGATCTAAGTTCGGGAGCCCTACTTCTGAGGGAAAGGAATAATGGTGATGTCTATGAATTTTAAAGGATTTGGGAACAGTTTGGCTAGCTTCGACCGCCATTTGTACTTCGCCATCTTCTTGGCATTATCGACTTGATCATCCATTGGCTAAGTCTTTATATCGTCTATTTTGTACTCATTCTCTTCTTGTTTCTGAAGAATTAGAGTTTTCTTGGGATCTGTATCTTTACAGTATGAGTCATAAACTTCATTTTTCATTATCCAGTTTGACAAGTACGCGACCATTGGATCTTTTGTATTTGAATGTTTGGGGTCGTGCCCTTGTTTCTTCTATTGATGATTTTCATTATTACATTATCTTTGTTTATCACTTCACCAAATACACTTGGTTTTATCCTCTTTGTAAAAAATATGATGCTCTACAGACTTTTCTTGACTATCGGTGTAAGATTGAAGATTATTTCTCCACTACTATTCGATGACTCTATTATGATGGTGGTGGTATATTTTCCAATCTTCGCACTCATCTAAAATCTCAAGCATAATTCATCTAAACACTCCCCCACATACTCTAGATCACAATGGTCTAGCAGAACATCATCACATTGTCGAGACTTGCATCACTCTTCTTAGCCATGCCAAACTAGCTACCATCAATTTTTTGGTCATTTTCCTTTTCTACCGCCACTTATCTTATTAATCGCCTTCCTTCCTCCGCATTTTGGGGTAATATTCATTTTCAAACTCTCTTTAACACTATTCCCAAGTATCATAAACTTTGAGTATTTTATTGTATATGCTATGTTTGGAATCGCCCAATCTCAACTCTGTCATAGATCTCGACCTTGTCTTCTTAGGATATTGTCCTCGACAAAGTGCTTACAAATGTTTTGATCCTGCTATTGATCATATTTTTGTGTCTCGACATGTAGTCTTTATAGAATATACTTTTCTTACTTTTGATACTCACTCTTCTGTAGAGAAGCCCACATCAGACCATTGGATCTTTGTCACATAACCCTGGATCAGCCTAATTCCACTCCCATCTGTTTCCACATTCATCTCAGACTCCAACTAGCCCATCTCACTCATGGGGCTTCTTCCGTAGTGGGTTCCTCCGACTTAGCAACTTCACCAACTAAATTTAGCCACCATCACCACCTCTCCCTTCGGCTCGCCAGATCATCATTCGCTCCAAAAAAACATCTTCAAACCCTAAGAAGTTGATTGTCACCACGAAGGCCCTCCTCTTGAGCACAAGTTTGTCATGAAAGCCCTTTATTATCCTGAATTGGATGCTACTCTTCGATATAAACATGATGCATTGGTAGCCAATAGTGCTTGGACTTAGTACTTGCTTGGTGGACAAGGGATTTCATCAGCGATCAAGAGTGGATTTTCATGATTAATTCATCCCAGTGGTAAAACCAGTCATCATCCAACCAATATTCACCCTTGCTTTCTCTCAAAACTGGCCCATATTTCAGTATGATGTTAATAATGCCTTTCTTCAAGGTCCTACACTACCAGAGGAAGTATATATGGTAAACCACCTGGCTTTCATCAACCCGGTACCACCAACCATGTTTGCCGTCTTAATTGGGCTGTCTATGGACTCAAACAAGCGCCACGGGCCTAGTATACAACTTTGAGTTCCTTCCTTACAGACCAAGTCTTTCACAAAACTAGCTCGGATGCGTCCCTGTTTGTTTATCATCGACATCGTATCACTCTCTATTTCCTCATCTATGTTGACGATTTATTACTAATGGGGAAGGATGCCAAGAATATTGCTTCCTTTCATGGTCAATTATTGCACAAGTCCTCCCTAAAACACTTGGGTCACATCAACTACTTTCTTGGCATCGAAGTTCTACCCACTTTACTGGCTTCCTTCTCTCTCAACACAAGTACAAGCATGAAATTCTCTTTAGGTTCCAAATATTGATGAAAATCTTGTTCCTACTCCTCTCTTTGTCATTATCACTCTTTCTCTTTAGTGGGTAGCCTACATGCCGATGGCACTCAATATCGATAAGCGCTTGGAGCACTTTAGTATCTAGTGTATACTCGTCCAAAAATTGCCTTTTCGGTAAAAAAGCTCTATCAATTTATGCATGCTCCTACCACCAACCATTGAGAATGTGTAAAACATCTCCTTCGGTATATCTGTGACACCATGCACTATGGTCTATCTATTCGCCGGCAGTCACCCCCACTTACTTATCTGCATTTGCTGACTCTGAATGGACGACTAATCATGATTTTTGAACCTACACTTCTATCTAGCACCGAAGCTGAGTACGTGTCATTGCCCATGCCACTGCAGAACTAGAGTGGGTGCAAAATTTACTTCAAGAACATCACAATCCCGACACCACATCACCAGTGCTCCTATTCAGACAATTTGGGAGCCACATACTTCAGTGCAAATCCTGTATTTCATTCTAGTACGAAGCACTTGGCTCTCGACTCCCACTTTGTTCGACAACTTGTGCAGACTGGCCGACTCCGAGTCCATCATATCGCCACCGTTCATCGGTTAACAGATGCTCTCACCATGCCCTTGTCCAGTCCTCGTTTTCTTCTTCTTCTTCTATCCATGATTGGAATCGTTGACACGATAATGTAGTCAAACAAATTTAAAACTTAGTCTTGTAATTACTTCTCCCCTTGTAAATACTTTCCTCGATTAGCTCCATAGATGAATCATTACGCATGTATATAATACACAACAGATATCAATACATACATATTAGCATTCCAACTGCTCTCTAGCTTGGGTAAACATATTAACTAATAATACATACAGGCCAGTGCCCTTAAAAACAAAGTAATGTCTTCTCCGTTGATCTATTAAGTGGTCAGGTTACTTGACAAATAGCCGCTGATTGGACCCTACAACAAGCATGTCTCCCCTTGGGTCTGCACAGAAGGACAAACTAGCAATTAAAAACAGTTTTCAAAGGTCTTCAAGAAATCATAAAAATATACTCAAACCTGACGATGAAATGTTAAGTAGACACTTGCGTATTTTTTATTCATTAAAACACCCGGCAACCGAATCAATGCTGTGAATCCAAACAGTGGGATTGAGACAGAAGAAGGCAGCTGCTATACATGTTAGGATCTAGATGAGCTACGTATAGCCACCTCTCTCGTTGACCCGAATTAATCGAAATTTTTTTATTTATGAAAAAGATGTACAAAACTCAAAACTGTAGAACCTACAAAACGCCGTACCTTATATACCAGTTGATCCCAATAATTCGAGTTGGTGGGAGAGATTCATATATGGTACTTAACCACTTCCTAACACGTTTCTTCAAACGAAAACCAACTCATGGATTTGAAGTTTGCACAGATCCGATATACAATGTACTTTAAAGACAACGATTAATATTGGGGTCATGATGAGGACTTGAACACGCGATCTCAAATACAAACCAGCTCCAATACCATGTCATAAACCAACTGGTCCCAGTAACTCGAGTTATTGTATATGACATGAGTAATGTGTACTATGCTCATGAGCGGAATGTTGTCACTAAGTTTATTATAAAATTTGTTTGACCTAGCATATAAAATTCCTTTTTGTTATCTTCGGGTTTCAATTGATTAATATACACGCATCCTCTAAGTCAAACCAATATATCTTAAATCATAGTACTTCTAGTTAATTCCCGGCCAAAAGACAAACTATTTGTTAGAATAAAACGATGTATTTGTTAGAGAGGCATTGGTAGTTGAAGTACCATCAACTTCGATTACCTATGGCTAGGCTAGGGTTCGTTGAACTTGCACTTCTCAGCATGGCGATTAGTTGGTGGGCAAATCCTTGTTCTTTCTGCTTCAAAATGTATATTATACAATTTCGTCATAGTCTGTCCACGCAATTGTGCAGTCCTTACTCTTCATATTTAAATTATTTCCCCTTTAACCCTAAAGTAATTAGCTGAAGAGAAAGGAAAGAACCAACCAATGAATCGGTGAGTGATTATTCATCATAACTTTCCATCATTAAATATATGATGGGTTGGATTTTTCATCCTAATTCAGAATTGTAAACAGCAACGAAATTAAAGAGAGATTTTGATTTACGTGGTTCTTCCTCATGTTGTGTGAGGCTTACAATACAACCACGAGAAGAGAGAGTGAATTATTATTGATGAAGCCTTTTCATACCGTAACGTACAAGCATCTAGGGTTACATTAATAGTTGGTGGAGTTACCTATAGTTTGAAAGAGGCTACAATCTTCTTCTCTTTATTTGATTTCAAGCTATGGTATGTGTTCATACATAAAGACTAAATTTTTTTTATGTGGCATATATTGTTGGGATATTAGCACCTCCCCACAAAGACCCAAGATCATAAACAAAGATTTTTCATTAGTAAAAAAAATATTGTTAATTAAATTAGCTTTATAACACACGATCAACATTGTTGTAGCCAGGTTAAGTTTAGGGGAGACTTTAGCCCCTCTCCATTTTCAAGTTCAGGTAATTTATTAACAAATTTCAAAGATAAACTAGTTGGTAAGACATTAGCTCCCACTAATAATCATAATTCAAGTCCTAAGAACATATATATTTTTTTTAGCACTCATTCAAATTTCTAACTCGTGCAATCATGCAGTTTCATGCCACTATTGTTTCCTTTACTTTCTCTGGACGTTTTGTATTTCTATCTGCAGTCATCTTTCATACCATCCAGAAGGCAACACCCCTCGCTCCATTTGGAAAGCCATCGAATTGATACAGTAAGGTGCGACGAGTGCCAATGAAACATTGAAAACATATTATTATGAATTAATTAACAGAAGAAAGGAAAAAAAATAACAACAAAGAGGAAGACATATTATTATAGTCTTGTTTTTTCACGCGTGCTTCATAGAGTTCGCATGAGGTAATTACCTTGATTTGAAAGGGTATCCCAGTAAAACAAGCAACCTTTTTCATGTACTAGCTTAGCTAGATGCATGTCCAATTCCTCGAACCGAAGCTTGAAGATTGAAACTTCTTGGTCCAACTGCCATTATCTTCCTAGACTCGAATCAGTATGATGCGCCATTAATTATATCCAGCTAACTTTGTTGAAAAGAAAATTATGGTTAAATCAAATTTATTAAGTTCAAGATCAGTCCAAGCAAGGCTGTATTTCTGTACAACCACCAAAGTGAATACATAGATAGTGAGTGATCCTAACCTACTATCAGCAGGTGCGGAATGCGGATACATGGGCCTCTAGGGGTGTCCCGGGACACCCCTAAAATTTGGGGAAACGATTATCCAACCTCCGATAGTAGTTTCGTATGGGTATACAAAATATAATTGGTAATCCGGGACACCCTAACATTTGAAAAAATGATTATCCTACCCTCGATAATAGTTTGTTTATGATTAACAAAATATAAGTGGTAGTCCGAGCTATTCCAACCTAGGACACTACTATTATCAAACATATTCTAATTATGTTGCTACTCATTTGTTATTCTATTTTAAAAATCATGCAACAGTAAAACGTTATTTCTTTATCCCCAACTACGTACGCGCTACCCTTAATTTTGAATTGATTTTATGGTTACACGGCAAGTGTTGAAAGAGTCTTTTCTACTTTGAGCTACATTAAGAAAAGGTTAGAAATCGAATATGTGATAAGTTCGTGAAGTATTGTCTAGTAGGATATGTAGATTTTTTTGAACAGTGCAGACACAGAGTTTATTTATATTATTTTTTCAAAATATGAATTTTAATTTATTATTTAATAAAAAATTTATACAAATTATACAAGTATGATATTTTTAATATAGGAATTATTTAATTTATTATATAATTTAATTTAATTTTTGAAAAGGACACCCCTGTGAAAATTTTCTGAATTCGTCACTGACTATCAGCAAACAAAAACTAAGAAGGCAACAACCATTTCTCTTCTGGTACTATCACTGTTTTTCAAGTTGAACTCTTCACTGCATAATAAGATTGGTCCCGCGATCCACTTTAACCGTCTTGGCCGCTCGTCAACCGCTACATAAAATCGGAGCGGCTTTTAGACTGTTTCGAACGAATTTTATGATCGGATGACGATTTTACCGGTCGGGCCGAGCCACTAAGCATTAAAAACACTGCTCAAAACCCTCGCTCCCTCATCTATATTGTTGTCATCCTGTGCCAGTATATATATTCGATAGGCTGACTTTTTGGAATACTAGGCGTAGGGGACTGGAATATATATGTGGAGTCCCTTCACGGCTTCACCAGACAACTATTCAACGTTTCTTAAGGTTTGTTAGATAGGATGCTTCATATGATTTCTAAACAAAAATCAATCACAAAGAGCCCACAAATTTAAGCGGAAAAACTGAATTTGTTTTTGCCGTCCACAAATAACTTGTCCCCTCGACGTGAATACCTTGCCTGTTTTTTTATCCCTTAATATAATAAATTGCTCCACTCTTTGGTTTTTCGCAAAAGCTTATTTCCACGCAACAAAAGCACACGTATAAACAAGTCTATCTCGTAAACCCTCCGGCCGACAATTCACATAAAAGAAACAATTGACCTAGTCGATGTACGTATCAAACCAAAAACCCTCTAAATCCTCTCTAGCTAGCTCAAAGCAAAACCCACTTCCTCTCTCTCTCTCTTTCTATTGTTCCACATGTCTTCCGGCTCCTTCTTCCTCATCAACATCCCCGGCCTGCAGGAAATGAACCTAGGTCAACATTCAGGCACGGACAACCCCACCCACATAGTATGGACCGTCGACGACCACCACGACGCCGCCGGCGGCGCGACAAAGTCGTACACGTGCGCCTTCTGCAAGAGAGGGTTCTCCAACGCTCAGGCGCTAGGCGGGCACATGAACATCCATAGAAAAGACAGGGCCAAGCTCAAAGAAGCCGCCGAGGATCTCTACCGCAACCAAACCCTCCTCTCTCTAGACATCTCCAGGGACACGTCGTCATCGTCCACGTCTCCTCCTCCGTCCGAGGATGCGTTAGGTATTATTAATACTACCCAGCCGCCGCCGCAGCCGCAGCCGGTGTTTGTTGACCAGCCGGTGATGGAGACGGAAAGGGAGCAGGTGTTGGACCTTGAGCTGCGGTTGGGACCGGAGCCGCCGCCGCCCACCACCACCACCGACGTGTGAAACGTTATCATCGACATCATCGCCGCCGGGGGACGAGCACCAGAGGATTATTCCTATGAAGATGATCATGATGATGGATTTTGATCTTCTTTATGGTGATCAAGGTAAGAAAACTAAACTTTTGTTAATTACTTGGTGACCCTTTTTTCTCTCTTTGAGGATGTATACATATAACAAGAAAGATGTGGAAGTTCGTATTTGCTACTTCTCTCTTTCCAACCACGTACGCTTGGCCTTTCGGCGAGAGATCATCGGATGAAATCACACGGAAGAAGTCATGTTGATTGTCGAATCTTCTTTATTTTCTGTTATACCTTAATTTTGTAGCCAACTATGAATCAGGAATGATCAAAACTAATTCATCATGCATAATTATTGTGATCGTTATATATTGGGCTCTCCTTTCATGTTACTTTTTGTAAATAGCTCGCCATGGAACTAACGTATAAGGATCCTTGATCGAAGTAATAACGAGTCGGATCTTACTTCAGAAAAAAAGGTAACTGATCTGAGGTTAACGATATTTATATAGGTCGATCGGTTTCAACCATATCTGTGTTTTTCCTCACCTTACTTGATAAGCTTGTGTCTGTGCCCTAGTTTAATCAATACTAGTTTTCTAATAAGAATGAAGAACAGGATGAAGAGTAAATGTAATGAGAAATAGTGCAAAGAGAAAAGTGATAAGCCTTCCAAGTGAGGAAAGAAGAAAAGCCCATTACTTGGAATGTCTTGTTAATAATGCAGAAACGAAGAAGACAATGATTTATGTGTGATTTTCACTATATCGCTTTTGGAGAGCTGTGTTCAGTTACAAGGGTTAATAACGGTATATGATCCACGATTGAACCTCTCTCAACAATTCGAGTTATTGAGATCAACTGGTTCTTGCGTTATGTGACCGAAAAGTCTTGTGTTCAAATCCCAGTGACCCCGTTTGTGAAGCACATGGTATCGTGCATTCAGACCTGTGCAAATGAAAGCCCTTATGAGGTGACTGGCTTTCATTTGAGGGGGTGTGTTAGTGAATGGTGTATGATCCACGATTGAACCTCTCCCAACAACTCGAGTTATTCGGACCAACTGGTTCTTGACATGGTATCAAAGCCTTCTGTGATCGAGAGATCTTGTGTTTAAATCCTGGTAACCCCCATTTGTTAAGCACATGGTATTCGGACCTGTGTAAATTTCAAGCCCTTGTGAGTGGCTTTCTTTTGAGGTGGCGTGTTATTGTATGGTATAGATCCACGATTGAACCTCTCCCAACAACTCGAGTTATTGGGATCAACTGGTTATTGACATGGTATCAGAGCTGGTTTGACAAGTGGTCGTGTGTTCGAATCTCCACGACCCCCAATATTAACAGTTGATCAAAGCACAAGGTATAGTGGCTTGTGCAAACTTCAAGCCTGTGAGTTGGCTTTCATTTGAGGGGGTGTGTTAGAGAGTGGTATAAGATCCAGCATAACCTACTCTCAAGATCTCGAGTTATTGGGATCAACGGGTTCTTGACATGGTATCAGAGCCTTCTATGATCGAGAGGATTTGTGTTCGAATCCTGGTAACCCCCATTTGTTAAGCATATGGTATTCAGACCTGTGTAAATTTCAAGCCCTTGTGAGTGGCTTTCAATTGCTTGAAGTTTGCACGAGTCTGTAGACAAGAATACCATGTGCTTAACAAATGGGGGTCGTGGGGATTCGAACACAAGACCTCTCTGTCACATAAGGCTTTGATACCATGTCAAGAACTAGTTGATCCCAATAACTCGAGTTGTTGGGAGAGGTTCAATCATGAATGATATACAAAAAAGATGACAACCAATTCTTCTATCGTTTACAAGCAACTAGGTATAAGTGGCCCAATCACAGAATACTATACAAAGAACTTAATCAGTACGAATCAGTGCAATATCCCCCTCAAGCTAAAGCATGAAGGTCACCAATGCCAAACTTAATCAAAAGATGGTGAAACTAATTGTACCCAGCGCTTTGGTGAATATATCGGCGAGCATCTGAATGGTACCAACCTTCTGCCGAAGAATAAGGCTGCTTGATACGCTCGGGAAAGAGAGGATTAGCAGCGATGTATAAGGCTGCTTGACTGTCGCAATAGAGATGAGTGGGACCACGTTGAGGATCAAGTAGCTCACGGAGTAAGAACCGAAGCCACAAGACTTCAATGGTAGCACTACCCAGGATAACCAAAAAGAACACTAGCACGCCCTCAAGCTGTGAACTTGTCCAAGCCTTGATGCGTGTTTTTGGCGTAAACAAAACCGCCAAAACGACGCAGGTGGTCATAAGTAGAAGCCCGGTCCAAGGGGATTTCTAAAGAAGTCTTCTGGGAAATTGGAATGGAAGGCAAACGATTAATAAGA